>JAWZYU010000001.1:33770000-35020000 GCA_038380435.1 Ryuthela nishihirai
ACCCTACAATGTACCTTTTCCTGGAGAAAGGCATACGAGGAGGAATTTCAGTGATATGCAATCGTTTTATCACGGCAAATATCAAGTATTTAGATACCTACAATCCTCAGTTACCCTCTAAATACATTATGTACTATGATGCCAACAATCTTTATGGATGGTCAATGTCACAATGTCTTCCTCAAAGCGTTTTTCGAAGGCTTGATAGAGAAGAAATAGAAGATCTAGATATTACCATGGTTGCTGATGATTCCAATAAAGGCTATATATTAGAAGTCGATATAGATTACCCAGTTTCTCTCCAGGGCAAGCATAATGATTATCTACTAACCCTTGAGAAACTTCAAATTACCAACAGCATGTTATCATATGGCTAAGAGCTTGCTCATAACCATGGAATAAATACCAACCAATCAGTCGTGAAACTAATCCCAAATCTGTATTCTAAAGAAAAATATGTCCTTCATTATCGTAACATCAAACAATATTGATCATTCGGTATGCAGCTGAAGAAAATACATCGCGTTTTAGAATTCAAACAGTCTTTGCTGGCTAAAACCATATATAGAATTTAATACGGATCAGCGGAAGAACGCTAGAAACGATTTCGAGAAGGACTTATTCAAATTGCTGAATAATGCTGTGTTTGGAAAAACGATGGAAAACTTGAGAAATCGGGTAAATATTGAATTGACTCATACTCCAAAGAGAGTTTGCCAACTCGTAGCATCGCCAGCTTTTCATGCTGTTCGTGTTTCTGACAACGAACTAGCGTGCGTACAATCAAAAGCAAACTAAATTGAAACAAAACAGACCTTTTTATGTTGGATTCAGTATTTTAAATATTAGCAAAATACTGATGTATAGCTTTCATTATGACTATTAGTCCAAAATATAATGAAAAGGCTAAATTATTATTCACTGATACAGATTCACTATGCTAAGAGTTTCAAACCGAGGATGTGTATGTCGATATGAAAGATGATATAGACCATTTTGATATATATGATTACCCTCTAGACCATTCCTACATAGCATAAGTATTAAAAAAAACACTAGGAAAATGAAAGATGAACTTTCAGGAGTGCCTGCAAAAGAACTTGTTCGTTGGCTTGAAAGATGTATTCTATTCTGAGCCTACAAGAAGAGAAGAAGACAGGAAAAGGAGTCTCCAAATACATTGTAAAAAGAACCCTTCGTCACAAGGATTACAAAGACTGCTTAATAAACAAATTACCTTCTCGAGTAGATTTGACAAGGATTCAAAGTACCAACCATCATCTTCATACTGTGAAAGGCGTAAAACTTGGTCTCTCACCATTCGATGACAAAAGATATATTTTAGAAAATGGTGATGACCCTTTGGTAGGACACTACAAAACGATGAAAAAATTGTGAAACAGAAAACGAATATTTTGTTAAACATGCCCACTTTGATTTTTATTAGGTTTAAGTTTTATGTTACTAAGCGAAAAAAAAAAATGCTGATTCAATCTGAAAGAATGTATTGATGTAAATATTTATGTATCCCCCGTATATGTAAAAATTAGTATATCTTAAGTATACTATTATATGTAAACTAATTTCCTCTATTAATCCGCATTTTGTAAGAAATCTGCAATATATATAAGCAATCAGTTAAAAAAAAAAGAACACATAATTGTGGAATATTATGTGTGCAATCTGTAAAAGGCTATTATACCCAAATGCCAAAAAACAAAACACGGAAAAGCAATGGATTTATTAATTAATGTAATAATATTGCTTATATAAAATATTGTATGGAATTATATATTGTCTAGATATATTCACTGTATCTCCCTGCTTATGAAAGTATTCTGTATGTATTTATATCAATAAAGGTTTTAAAATTAAATTTTTGTGAGTTTTTGAATTTCTGAGTACGAGTCTTTATCTCGAGGGCAAGTGAAATGTTATTGCTGAGTGGCGCAGAACAATTTCCTGATGTTTACTCACGAGGGCACGATTGGACAAGCTGCTGAGGATGATCGTTCTTTGCCATAATATACTATCGATAAGCTTTTCCAGAGCAGCAACTTTCTTTTAGATTATGTAGAACAATGATTATTTTTTTCGATTAAACTTTCGGAAAGGTTGATAAATCTCTTAATTTTTAAGAATTTTGATTTTCGATTTAAAATAAAAAAGGATTTAAAAAAAGCTTTGTAACACGGTTGATTTAGTAAATAGGATACAAAAAATAACGAATATTTCAACATAAAAATCACTTACCTGGATAAAGTAATCCCAACCAAAGCAAGAAAATGAAAAAAAAAAAACTGCTCAGATTTATAAGTGACTGCTTAACACAAAAATAAATTCAAGCAGTACTAATGAGTTTTCTTCATGAGAGAGCTGAGGATTCAAAGTTCGTCTTCCAAGATTCACTAGACCACATGACCTCCGACATCAGCAACGTAGGGGATGACATTCCTGAAGTGGCTGATGCCGGAGGTCATGTGATCTAGTTGGGTTGTTTTACCTCTGAGCGGCACTTTTTTGCACTCCATGGGCTAAATGGCCAGGTCACAAGGGCCCTGAAGGTTCAGGGAAGATTTGGGGAGGGGACCCAGTGAAACGATTGTTGGGAGTCAGATGGTAGCCTCTCGTCAAAGCCATCCAGTGTGCTTTAACGTGCACAGGGTATGGCTCTCCCGCACACGGGGCCACGGTTTAACGTCCCATACGACGGACGGCGTCCTTTCCAAGTCCATCGGTGTCCCCTACTGACTGTGGTCAGGGCGGGGAATTTTGCGGAGATAAAATCTCAACGCTGACCCAGCTGGGAATCGAACCTGCGAACTGCAGATTACGAGCCTGGCGCGCTACCGACTGAGCCACTCTCACCTAGGACATGTGATCTAGTGAATCTTGGAAGACGAACTTTGAATCCTCAGCTCTTTCATGAAGAAAACTCATTAGTACTGCTATGGATTTATTTTTGTGTTAAGCAGTCAATTATAAATCTGAGCAGTTTTTTTTTTTTCATTTTCTTTGCTTTGGTTGGGATTACTTTACCCAGGTATGTGATTTTTATGTTAAATTATTCGCAATTAATCCTTTTGAGATCAGCTTTAGCAAATTCACGATTCATATACTTCCGGTTCATTGTTAGGTTTTAAGTAATTTGTGTAATTCTCACATATATATATATATCCATTGTGGATATAACTTTTTTCCATGTTTTTTATTTGGCATTTGGGTATAATAGCCTTTTACAGATTACATACATAATATTCCACAATGGTAAGTCTTTTTTTTTAAAACTGGTTATATATGTATTGCAGATTACTTACAAAACGCGGATTAAGCGGCGCCGTGGAGTAAAGCATCCAGTATCCAGCCACTATGAAGCCCTTCAAATTCTCCAAATGAAGTCTTGATCTTCCTGCACGCAGAATCCAATTCTTTCTCTAGGGTCGAGGTACAAAGACTTGTGAAATAGTTACTTCGAAAAAACGGGGATCAGCATTCGAAAGCAGAAGGTGAAATTTTTCGCACGAAGCGTACTTGCAGAACAAGACAACAAGATACCATTTAATGTTACTTTTTGAGGTCAGTTCTTCTTTCAGAAGCGTTAGGAGGGACTCCCATGAGGACTCGAGGAAAAAGGAGAGATCTACAGATGTTTCTTCGGTTGCCGTCAACTTATGCGTTGACAAAGTGTTTCGCATTTCTTCAGTAAACTGGCAGGGGATCTTCAGGGTTCATTTTGCTCTTCTTCTGGGGAATCTCCTCGTCTTCGGAACGTTTTCGTTTATTATTGCGGGGCTTTCTTTGATGCCGCAAAAGATTGTGTTTTCTCCCGAACTCCATAGAGCATTCTTCGCATTTTCCTTTCCTGGCGGTGTGGGATAGCTCATGACATTGTTTGTCTTCCTCTCTTGCAAATGTAGACTCGCACTGAGAGCACTTGAACAAGTTATTTCCATCATGACATCTCTTATGACGAATGAGATTCGTCTGGAGCGTGAAAGTCTTCTGACATATATCGCATAAATACATTCCAAAAGAGTGACTTGCGAAATAACTGATTGACACGAGAGCGTCTAGAACATAGATTCCCAAAGGGGGCGATACCGCCCCCCAGTGGGCGCTGGAGCCTTCCATGGGGGCGGTAGCGGATCCAGAGGCAAATGGGGGACGTTGAGGCAGTCAACAGGGGCGGTCAAATAAATAAATAAATTTAATGGAATTTTCTGTGACAACCTTTTTATCTCTTGTATTCTGTGGTGTCTTCCTGGTGATTCTGGTCATCCACTACCTCATCCGTCATGTACAGCTTTTCAACTGCATCTTGGACAATAAGTTCCCTGCTACCGCCTACTAACGTACTGGTACGTCTGAAGTCGACTGAGATGCTCTCAAAAGTTCTCTTCAAGATCACAGATTGGATATCAGCTTCAATATGTTTTCCCACTCCAAGTCGCTTTGAGTATGCTTTATGGTACGTAGTTACAATACCATCCCACGTCAGAACATAAGGTATAATATTAACATTACACTTGTGAATTAGGCTCAACTCATTAGCCAGCAGATCATACTTCCTCTTCTTTTCAACCTCTACTGTCTACAGGTTATCCTGAGATGTTATTCCTACTTCAATAATTGTAATCTCATTCAATACCTTTACATGCACTACTATATCAGGCTTATTATGTTGGACATGTGTGTCCGTACTGATAGGCAAATCAACCTTGATGCAATAATAATATAATAATAATAAATTTATTATATTTAATATATTTTTTATAATTATTTTTAATATAATAAAATACTTTGAAAATACCTGTTTTCATGAATAAATATTTTATCTAGCTATGTAAATTATCTTATTGTTATCGCGTTAATAAGCATTTTTAAATTAGCATTAGGTATACCTAATTTGTTTTAGTTTAGAATAGATTGACGGTGACAAGTCCTTGCAAGTTGGTAGGCAAACATGCGGTTCATGCAATTTAACATGTTTCGACAAGAATGTGGGAGCTTGAAATGACTTGTTTACGGAGCAAGTGCTCCGGCATCGCAAACATACAAGTTAATGCGTGCATAAAATCAAATTTATAAAAGTGATAGCTCTAGGAATGTTTTATTATTTTTATGTGCTTCGCCGTGATAAATAGTCGTGAGTGATAAGTGTTAGAAGTCATTATAAACATTATTTTTATAACTATCTATAAATCTGTTGAGAAGTTAATTTGTATTTGAAAATGTCTGAATCTACATCTAAAAAGAAATGCCGGCAGTACAGTATTGAGTATTTGAAATATGGATTTACGTACTCTCCTACAAACCAATCATTACCTATGTGTTTAATTTGCCGAAAAGTTTTTTCAAATGAAGCTATGAAACCTTCTAGGCTACAAGAGCATTTAAATAAAATGCATGCTGATAAGAAGAACAAAGATTGATCCTATTTTCAAGAACTGGAAAAGCAATATTTAAAACAGCCAACTATGTCAAACCTTTTTGCGTCGTCTTCTAAACAAGATGATGATGGACTACGAGCCTCATATAACGTTTCATTGTTAATCGCAAAAGCAGGAAAACCACACACAATTGGCGAGGAATTAATTTTGCCGGCAGTCAAAGAGATATTAAAAACTGTTCTTCATCATAAGACATCGTCAGATATCATCAAAAAAATTCCTCTCAGTAATAATTCAGTGCAAAGAAGAATACATGAAATGGCAAAAGACGTTGAAATATCATTATGTGATTACTTAAAGACTTGCAAATTTTCCATTCAACTCGATGAATCAACTCTACCAAATAACGAAGCTCTATTCTTATCACACGTACGATTTATAAAAGAAGAAAAAATTCATGAAGAGTTATTATTTGCTAAAAATTTGGAATCTGATACAAAGGGAGAATCTATATTTAATACCATGCAAAAGGTTTTTCAAGAGAAAGAAATTCCTATTTGCAATATTTTGTCTGCTGCTACTGATGGTGCTCCAGCAATGACAGGGCGTCATAAGGGTTTCATAGCGCATTTGAAACAAGCAGTACCAAATGTACTCGCTGTACATTGTATTATTAATCGTCAGCATTTGGTTGCAAAAAATTTGAATGAACGTCTGCATATGTCGCTCCATTACGTTATTAAAGAAATCAATAAGATTAGAAGCAATTCATTGAATGACCGATTATTTGGTAAACTTTGTAATGAAAATGATGAAGATTACAATCACTTGCTGCTGCACACAGAAGTACGTTGGCTCTCTAAAGGTGTTTGTCTGAATCGTTTTTTCAATCTATTTGACTCAGTACTGGACTTTCTTGAAGACAGAGACGAAAAATTGCGCGAAAACCTTATTACGTCAGAAAATGACATCGCTTATTTGACAGACCTGTTTAAAATATTTAATCAAGTTAATATACAATTGCAAGGTGATGAGTTGAATTTAATTAAAACAAAAAAGTCATAGCTGCTTTTGCGGGAAAACTTCTTCTATTCAAACGAAATCTAGGTAGAGGTGAATACAACCACTTTCCCACATTATCAGCAGTCTCTGCAAAACCGGAAGATTTACTTACTGCCAACACTTGGAAGTTCTTCATGTTGATTTTATGGAGCGTTTCCAAGATATTTTAGATATGAATATACCGAGTTGGGTTTTAGATTCTTTCGAAAACACAAATACTGAAGAATCATCAAATTTGGGAGAGGAACTCTTAGAACTCACGACTAACGAAGCACTCAAAGTAAAATTCAAACATGGATATCAAGAGTTCTGGCTTCAAAAATCAATACCAGTTCTCTACCCTGGATTGTGGGCAATAGTACAGAAGTTTTTAATCTCATTTCCTTCGTCCTATATGGCTGAGCGTGGATTCAGTGCAGTAGATAATTTACTGTCAAAGAAGAGGAACAGACTACACATCACTGAACGTGGCGATCTGCGATTGATGTTAACGAAATTGGAACCCGACATTAACAAATTGTTAACACTCCACCAGCCTCAACCATCTCATTAATTATTTTTATTTATTATTAATTTTGTGTGTATCTCATTATTTTTTATTTCTTATTGATTCTGTGTTTATTTTTAAAATTTTAATAAACAATTTTATTGTACATTTGGTTGTCGTTTTATTAATTTCTGCTTTATGATTTTTAATAGATAAATAAACAGATAAATTAGGTACAGATAATATGCAACAATATTTTAATATTTCATATAAAATTACTTATTATGGACTAGGGGGCGTTGAAATTTTTGTTCTCTTCTAAAGGGGGCGATGGTCCAGAAAAGGTTGGGAATCACTGGTCTAGAACAAGCACTATTGATTTCTAACAATTGAAAAATCACACAGACGCAACAGCAGAGAACTATCACTGTCAACGTCTGACAATCGAATTAAGATTCTGATATCTGATATCTTTAATTAATATTAAGAGCTCCAAGCCTATGGCTTACATCTCGAAGTCTAAAATAGTGCCTGATTGGCAATAACAAAAGTAAAACACGTGAACCCCAAAGGGGCCACACAGGCAAATGAAGATTCTGACTGATGGAGGCGGTATTTATACTAGAAGTACAATCCCGCAGAAAATAAAGGGGAGATTATTTATTTCAAAATTAAACCTATAAATATTAATCAGAGCGAGCAGTATACTTTATAGTTGTCAGATTGAAAAAATGATTCTTTTACTATCCATCTTTAAAACGTGGTCCCTTGCGAGACATGAAGGATGTGTGAGACTGGGAATTGGTGCACGAAGAGGTTACACATTTATTTCTAAATGTGATTTACAAGGATTTAAAAAATTGCCTCAATCAGAGCTAGGAGTATAAATTTGGGAAAAAAATAATGTTTCTCGTTTAGGCTTCTTTTCAAGATCAACTATTTTAAAGAATGTCAGCCATGTAATACCCATAGCGTCGTTGATAAGAGCGTCGTGTACTGATAAGCGAGAATTCGAGCCAATCCGCAGACGATGGTTTTTTTAAAGTCAGTACTTTGCGAAAACAGACGTTAAAGATAATAACTGAACAAGTCTGGGCAAGATGAATGAATCGTGTTCTATGACTCACTTATGTGATCGCTGATTGCGTCATATTTCAAGGACTTTCTGCAATGCAGGTTTAGGGTGATATGAAGTAAATGGGTGATAACATCGAAAGTTTAGTTGGACTTGGTAAATTTCAAAATTAGAGTTGCCAATGGGTTTGGACGATGATGAAATCGTGGACTTTGAATTCATTCAAGAGTTGTTTACTTCATCTAAGATGATCCTTAAGGGACTTCCCAAGACCTGGAGGGTTTTTGATAAGAGGGGGAAATATTACTGTCATGTGTCAATAATTACTCTCAAATTAGTTTTAAAAAATTTCAGTTTAATACATTCTTGGTTAGGGAGGGGGAAGGTTATATGGCTGACAATGATCCGCCTCCATTCTAAAGACATGGGAGACGGATGCCATAGGATTAACATTGATCTGCCTCTGGCCCAGAACTCTCATTTTTCCCCTACACCTTAGTGCTGCAACTCATTTGTTTCTTACAACTACAGATCTAAATATAGGTAAGGCGCTGCTATTGACCCCAGGGTTCGATTCCCTTTGGAACTGGGGATCGTACTGTATTTTTCTACTGGCTTCTTCCAGGATGAAAATTTTGTAATGTATCATATGATCCCTTACAAGAAAATTGGGTGCAATAAATGAATTGAAAATTTACATAAAAGTTCAAAATCAAGTTGGTGAATTTGTAGTTGTGTTCAGTCACAGAACAGAGCAGTAACTAAATAACTGAGATAAAAAGGATCTGATAATAGGGATCCTGATTACAAGTGGAAAAAGATCTAGTACGCTTAGGAATGACGACACCAGAAGAAGACTTTGTTTGCAAAAATTGATCCAACAAGAGTACCTCCGAAAGAGAGTCTGTTCCCTTATAAATGTTGGAGAAATCTTTCGAATTCTGTGTGGCACCAGGATTTTAATAATCCTACTCAGGATTGCACATTGATAGTCAGTTTGTTTTATAGAAGTTTTCACGTTGTGGGCCCAACTGCCCTCTCCTTTCCTTCTCCCTGTTCTTGGTGAGAAAAAATACACTCTTGGACTTGGGAACAATATCTTCCATAGTTAAGTTAAAGTTTCCATAGTTAAGTTCAGTTAAGTCATTGGCCTTGTCCACTTGGGAGATATAATCACTTCATGTGTGTAAATACTGGATCGCCTAGAAGGAAGGATGTCATCTGCTTCTAACAGCTGTTCCAGCGTTGCTTGAAGCCTATGCAAAATGGATAGTTTGAATAAACAACAAAATAATGCAACCCAGATGGATAAAAGGTATAAGAAATTTTGAAATCGCATTTAAAACGATCATCTTAAATTCTCTGTTAAAATTAACATTTCCAAAATGGCATTCTCGCTTAAGAAACCTTGTGTTGCATATCATGACCATTTTTCTGCCATCCTGACTGATTCAAGTGAAGAGGTAACGAATTGGCCAATGCACTAATCTCGTCTAAATGTCGTCTCAGTTTTCGATAAGAAATATAATATTGCCACCCACCTGTGTGTGGGTGGGAATATAATATTTCCAATTAAGGAGAATACAAATCTCCAATAAGTATTCTTCGATTTGCGCAAATGAAACTATTAAGAAAGCATTGGAATATATTAAAAGAAGAAGAGATTACATTAACCTGCAGTATCTATCGCATTTTTCCGTTCTGGAAATACTCTTTATTTCATCATTGCTTGTATATTAGTTAATTTTCTCTAACATCTTTCTTATCTTACAACTTGCCCCTCAGAATTCCGTCGGATGATAAGAAAAAGTCTAGAAATTCATTTTATTTGCAATTAGTTCACGTGCCATTAACACAATGACGCATCTGATTATTCGTTAGGAGTGTGGACTTCTTAGGTGTTGGCAATCCAGTGGTGAAGGCGAAACAGATCTATCCTCATCGCTGTTGACAGAGGGTGAACTCCTCCCTTCAGTCCCTCAGAGGAAAACACTTTGTTTACGATTTCTTCGGCATAATGACAGCTCTAATAAGATGTGTTGCAAGATGGTGTAACGCTTTTTCGTGGCTAAATACTGTGACGTCAACAGATCATCTCTTCACAACGTTTAGTAATCGGAAGTCACAGCCCAATGCAAATGGATAGGGAAACCTTTGGGGAAACTGTTTCTGCATATGTGACGCAACTAGAAGCGGTTCTCTTTCTACCAATACACGTGCAATGATCTGTGTGCTCAGTGATCCTCGCAAGGTGGATGGCGTCACCTGATCCTCATACTCCAGTCATCTTTCATCCATGATAAGCAGCTGTGCACCTGCCATGGCAATGAAGAATGGGAAGAAATTTCCTCCTTGCGTGGAAATACGTCATCAGTAGCGTCAATGCGGAGTTGTTTCTTATGTATACTTCGAGTATACATAAGTTCTCTCTTCCACCATTAACCGAAACTGAGAGTTGGCTAGTGGCTTGCTTGCTCCACATCCTTCGGAAGTCATCCTCTCTCATCGCCAGCTGAAAGCTTGCTCTGCGATTCTAATAAGGTGGGTGTAATTTCAAATGCAATTTTATATCTCATGCGTTTCAAACAATACAGAACTCTAGTGGTTCATTTTATGGGCAGTAGTTTTGGTATTTGGTGTCAATTATTTACCAATCTTTACTGCTTTTGTGTTTGTAGCTTTGTGATTATTTTCGCTCTAGGTGAAAATCAAAAATCTTTAATTTAGAAAATAAACAGAAAAAATATGCAGATGATCAACAACTCAAAAACTACTGTTATATCCGTTTTGACAGTCCATCAGATTTGATTGTAATATATTGGAATGATAACGATAAAGTGGGAAATTGAATCCTTGCATCACCTTTGATGGTCACTTTAATTTTTCACGTCTAAGAGTAACTCTTATTTAAAAATAACCATTTCTAAGAGTTAAAGGCAATTCAACTACTAATCATACTAATTAAAACTGATAATGGCAGAAGAGCAGTAAAATCATAGAAAAAATGTACATATTTTTGTAAATGTAACTGGAATTATTTAACGAGGAATGATTTATTTAGCATAGCTTTTCAATATTTTATTACATTAGTAGAACTTTTCTGGTGTGTGAGTAAACTCTCAGAAATTTGTATCGAAATTAACATGTCCTTATATTGTAATGTCAAAACCAAAGCAAGCTACGAGTAGCTTCTTGGCATACCCGTCGTGTGCGTAACAGAGAAACAAGGAACCAATTTTCATAATCGAAATGTTTAGGATTGAACAGAAAAGAGAAGAATTTTGCTTTCTTGCGACTGAACTCTCATAGAATTGTTTAGTATTGGTTTTTTTGGATTGTTTTACCTCTGAGCGGCACTTTTTTGCACACCATGGGCTAAATGGCCAGGTCACATGGACCCCGAAGGCTCAGAGAAGGTTGGGGGAGGGGACCCACTGAAACAGCTGTTGGGAGACAGATGGTAGCCTCCCGTCAAGGCCATCCAGCGTGTTCTTTAAGGTGCACAGGGTATGGCTCTCCCACACATGGGGCCACGGTTTAACGTCCCATCCGACGGACGGCGGCCTTTTCAAGCCCATCGGTGTCTCCTACTGACCGTGGGCAAGGCGGGAAAATTTTGCATAGATAAATCTCAACGCTGACCCAGCTGGGACTCGAACCTGGGAACTACAGATTACGAGCCTGGCGCGCTACCGACTGAGTCACCCCCGCCCCTTAGTATGGGTGTAACAGCAGTTGATCGCATTGCAAAGATCATGCCAAATAAAGGAAGGAACAGAAATGAATCAACTTTGTTTCCCAAAATAGTTCATTTATATTTCTATCTGAGTGGAAGTTTTGCACGGAATGGTCAGATCCCAAGACTCTAATGGCTCGAACTGGTCAGAAAAGGACAGAGAGAGAGACTCATGTCAAGGTGTCTGTTCGTTAAGGTGCACACAAGAACGGATTAAGGAACTTGGGATTCTGGAGCCAAGTTCTAAATTGGGGCCCTGGAGCAGAGTCTAGCAGCCTGTTTTGGGAGCTAAACCTTATTCTACTAACAGTCCTGTAGGTCCCCTCCCTCAACCTTCTCTCAGCCATCGGGGTCCTTGTGATCTGCCCATTTAGCGCATTGTGTGGAAAAAAGTGTCGCTCAGCAGAGTACAACCCAACCCGACTCTGCCTGGAGTCAAATACTAAATGGGCCATCCTCTATCTTGTTAAATTTTAAATATAACGAAAACTGCCTTATTTTATGTGAAATAGTCGATTAAGAGGTCTCGTTTTCCTTACGTGTTCTTTTCTGTACCGCAGTATACTGAAAAGGTCTCTGTCAAAGTTCCATAATAAGTGGACTGTAAGAAGAGAATTACTAAAAGCTCTTCCTAATCAGAAAATCCAGCTTAATTAAGTGTTCCTTTTCGTGTTTAAAAGGAAAACAAAAAAGTGACTTGTTCGGTATTTAATCATTAAAAATATGGCCACTTTAAAAAGGTTGGGCTGTTGAATTTTTTTACCTCCCAGCGGCATATTTTTTTACACAAAATGAGCTAAATGACTTGGCCACAAAAACCCCAAATACTCAGAGGGTTGTTGTTGTTTTTATCTCTGAGCGGCACTTTTTTGCACACCCATGGGCTAAATGGCCAGGTCACATGGACCCCAGAGGCTCAGAGAAGGAACAGCTGTTCCTTTTCTGACCTTCTTAACGTGCACAAGGTATGGCTCTCCTGCAGATGGGGCCACGGCTTAACGTCCCATCCGATGGACGGTGGCCTTTCCAAGCCCATCGGTGTCCCCTACTGACCGTGGGCAGGCGGCAGACCCTACTGACATCGGTGTCCCCTACTGACCGTGGGCAGGGCGGAGAGTTTTGCGGAGATAAATCTCAACGCTGACCCAGTTGGGATTCGAACCTGGGAACTACAGATTACGAGCCTGGCGCGCTACCGACTGAGCCACCCCCGCCCTGTACTCAGAGGAGGGAACCTACTGGAAAGTGGTTAGTAGACAAATGATAGCCTCTCGTAAGGCCATCCAGCGTGTTCTTTAATGTGCACAGGGCAAGCCAGGTGAGGCAAGTGGGCATACCTCCCACCTCCCCCAACCCTGAGAATGCTAGTAAGGGTAATAGAGGCAAAAGCATGAAATGGATGTTTCATGCAGTTTTCACACTTTTTTTAAAGACATCTAAAAAACACCCTCCTGAGCTCTCCCCCCCCTTTAATTTTTTTCAGCTCGAGTTTCTTGCCCCTCTCCTTCATTTATTTGGAGATCTAAATGGCCTGGTGTACAGGGTATGTATGACTCTTTTGCACACGAGACTATGACTTTACGTCCCATGCGATGGAAGGCATCCTTTCCAAGAGCGCCAGGCTCGTAATCTGCAGTTCCCAGGTTCGAGTCCCAGCTGGGTCAGCGTTGAGATTTATTTCCGCAAAACTCCCCGCCCTTCCCACGGTCAGTAGGGGACACCGATGGGCTTGGAAAGGCCGCCGTCCATCGGATGGGACGTTAAGCCGTGGTTCCGTGTGCGAGATAACCATACCCTCTGCACGTTAAAGAACACTCTAGATGGTCTTGACGGGAGGCTACCATCTGTCTCCCAACAGCTGTTCTAGTGGGTCCCTTCCTCCATGGGGCGGGGGTGGCTCAGTCGGTAGCGCACCAGGCTTGTAATCTGTAGTTCCCAGGTTCGAGTCCCAGCTGGGTCAGCGTTGAGATTTATCTCCGCAAAATTCCCCGCCCTGCCCACGGTCAGTAGGGGACACCGATGGGCTTGGAAAGACCGCCGTCCGTCGGATGGGACGTTAAACCGTGGCCCGTGTACAGGAGAGCCATACCCGTGCACGTTAAAGAACACGTTGGATGGTCTTGATGGGAGGCTACCATCTGTCTCCCAACAGCTGTTCCAGTGGGTTCCCTGCCCCAACCTTCTCTGAGTCTTCGGGGTCCTTGTGTCCTGGCCATTTATCCCATGGTGTGCAAAAAGGTGCTGCTCAGAGGTAAAAACAACCCAACCAAAACCCAACCGCCGGGGATAGCTCGGGCTGATCCCGACAAAGCCCGAGCCTCGTCTGTGCTGCCAAACGATACGTTTACGAATGAAATGAGGAAGATGAACTGACGTTCGTAATCAAATACTGGAATAGTTGTTGGGTTGTTTTACAATTGAGCGGCACTTTTTTGCACACCATGGGCTAAATGGCCAGGTCACATGGACCCCGAAGGCTCAGAGAAGGTTGGGGGAGGGGACCCACTGGAACAGCTGTTGGGAGACAGATGGTAGCCTCCCGTCAAAGCCATCCAGCGTGTTCTTTAACGTACAACAGGGTATAGCTCTCCCGCACACGGGGCCACGGCTTAACGTCCCATCCGACGGACGGCGGCCTTTCCAAGCCCGTCGGTGTCCCCTACTGACCGTGGGCAGGGCGGGGAATTTTGTGAAGATAAATCTCAACGCTGACCCAGCTTGGTCTCGAACCTGGGAACTACAGATTACGAGCCTGGCGCGCTACCGACTGAGCCACCCCCGCCCCAATATTGGAATATAATAATAATCTGGAATTCAATTGAAATTATGAAATTTAGTTTATCGTGATGATCTAACGAGGACCATTCGACATTCAGAGGATAATCATGAAAATAATAATTCTGGATGCGAAATGTTCGTACTGTTAATTGCATCGCAAAGAAATGATTCAAATTAAGAGAATAAGATGTCGCCTCTGGTGAAAATGGGGTACTCGTTTAAAAAGTGATTCAAGTTTTTTATTTTATGCTTTTTATGCCCTCTAACGGTGGAAATTCGAACTAATCAATGACTTGAAAAATAAAAATAATAATATTAGTACCTAGGCAAGAGAGAGACTTTTTTTAAATCAATTTCTTAAAGCAAAAGAGTTGTGTTTTTCCCCGCCCTCTGGTGGTAAGAGGACAAATCATTGCTACCAATATAAATCTCGTGACGGTCACACACTACAGAAAAATTTTCAAATTTCTGGCATAAATAGATCGTTTGCAATTTATTAAAAGTTTTGCATTTTTATAAATGTTTCCACCGTTAGAGGGCGCAATTAACGCGATTTATTTCCCTCAAGGTCATTTCTAGGGGAGGGGGGACAGGGGGATTTATCCTTCTCTTTGACAATGCTACTATGGATAATGAAAGCTAAAAATTTTTAAACATGTATTTTCCATGCATTTTTTCCAGAAAATTTTCAAAGATTTCTAAAACGGATTCTGCAATGTATTTTCAGTCCCCTGAACCTTTATTGTTTCCTAAATCCAATCCCGATCTCTCTAATTGACTATTTAAGATATTGGAGAAATTCAGAAAATGCAAATCATAATATTTCATTAATACCTCTCGAACCCAAAAATAAGTTTTAAATTATCTCTAAAAACCAAAAAGGTTGAACGTCTACACACGGACAGACAGACTACAAAGGGTAAACATTAACTCTTTCTTTGGAGAACGAGCTCATAAAAGCATTTGCAAATTTAAAATCAGAATCATTTTGGAAACATATTTTTGAAAATTACCCGCCCTGCCCACGGTCAGTAGGGGACACCGATGGGCTTGGAAAGGCCGCAGTCCGTCGGATGGGACATTAAGCCGTGGTCCCGTGTGCGGGAGAGACATACCCTGTGCACGTTAAAGAACACGCTGGATGGCCTTGAAGGGAGGCTACCATCTGTCTCCCAACAGCTGTTCCAGTGGGTCCCCTCCCCCAACCTTCTCTGAGCCTTCGGGGTCCATGTGACCTGGCCATTTAGCCCATGGTGTGCAAAAAAGTGCCGCTCAGAGGTAAAACAACCCAACCTCTCTAACTGAACTCGGTGTTTCAATTTTTATCATCTTTTGCCACCGAATGCGACTTCTGATACATCAGGGTCATTTTGCACCTGCAAAGAAAGGATTCGTTTCAAATTGCTATCATTATTCGCAATGCTTAACAGGGAGCAATTAGTCGACCTTGGACATCGACAACTTTTCTGACCAGTAACCGGATCTTATGGCATTCGGGTGTTTTTTTCGACGTTATTTCCATTTTCCCTTTCAAGATCAATGCCAAGTCCTCTAACAATAAGCCCCACCCACGTGAGGCAATAACAAAAGCAAGTAGTTCACCTTACATCACTTGCACTCTCATCTACACGCATGCGCACACGAAACCTTTCTACTTCAAGCTGCTTTTCAGTCGTTTCCTAAAAAACATTCCGTATTCCGCACATTTTGTGTTCTCGCCAATAAAAAAAGAGAAGTTGCTAGTCCATGTACGATTTCAGTATTTTCTCGAAGAATCGTCTTATTATATAATAGCCGTAATTACGGGGGGAACGGAAGAACATGTGTGACGTCATCGGTGGCAGAAATTCTCTGTTCTTCTGTGGCTCCTGAGATATTTGAACGATCGCCCAAATTTGGTGGGGTGGTCTCACTTAGTTCTATCCCTGTTGTGTTAACGGATCAGGCTCTCAGATGCCGTGGGTCGAGAGTGATCCCTCGGCTAGGGTCAGAAATTTCTTGGGGCGTAACCGTCGCTTTTCTTGTGAAGGGAGTAGTACAGTCGCTCAAAAAAGTATCCGAACACCATGGCTGATGACAGAATTCAGAAAAAATATCTGGCAACGATTTTTTTAGAAATTAGTGATCTGGCAACCTTTGTGTCACGTGATTACAGAATTCAGGAAAAATATCTGGAGCGTGTACAGCAACTGTACACGCTCCAGTTACCGTTCACAGCAAATTGGAGCGTGTGCAGTTACTGCACACGCTCCAGTTTGCTGTGAACGGTAACTGCACACGCTCAATATTTCCGTGAGTGAGCCCACACGATCTAGTATCAAAATAAATGACCACCTACAGTCGCTCAAAAAAGTATCCGAACACCATGGTTGATTACAGAATTCAGAAAAAATATCTGGCAACGATTTTTTTTAGAAATTAGTGATCTGGCACCCACACGAAGGTTGCCAGATCACTAATTTCTAAAACAAATCGTTGCCAGATATTTTTTCTGAATTCTGTAATCAACCATGGTGTTCGGATACTTTTTTGAGCGATTGTACTGTCGCTCAAAAAAGTATCCGAACACTACGGTTGATTACAAAAGTCAGAAAAAATATATGGCAACGATTATTTTAGAAATTAGTGATCTGGCAACCTTCGTGGCACGTGACACGAAGGTTGCCAGATCACTAATTTCTAAAAAAATCGTTGCCATATATTTTTTCTGAATTTTGTAATCAACCGTAGTGTTTGGATACTTTTTTGAGCTACTGTACGTTAAAGGTGGAAAGCTGTGGATGAAGTTATTGATGGGGGAAAGTTATCAATGGACATATGCATCACGCGAAACTTTTGGAGGGGATTCAACTAGTTACAAAGGTGCGGGGGTTGCTAAGTCGGTAGCGCGCCAGGCTCGTAATCTGCAGTTCCCAGGTTCGAGTCCCAGCTGGGTCAGTGTTGAGACTTATCTCCGCAAAACTCCCCGCCTTACCCACGGTCAGTAGGCAACACCGATGGGCTTCGAAAAGCCGCCGTTCGTCAGATGGGACGATAAGCCGTGGGCCCGTGTTCGAGAGACCTCTGTCACGTAACACGAAGATTACAAGATCACTAATTTCTAAAAAAATCGTTGCCAGATATATTTTTCTGAATTCTGTCATCAACCATAGTGTTTGGATACTTTTTTGAGCGACTGTAGGTGCTCATATTATTTTGATACTAGATCGTGTGGGCTCACTCACGGAAATATTGAGCGTGTGCAGTTACCGTTCACAGCAAACTGGAGCGTGTGCAGTAACTGCACACGCCCCAGTTTGCTGTGAACGGTAACTGGAGCGTGTACAGTTGCTGTACACGCTCCAGATATTTTTCCTGAATTCTGTAATCACGTGACACGAAGGTTGCCAGACCATTAATTTCTAAAAAAAAAAATCGTTGCCAGGTATTTTTTCTGAATTCTGTAATCAACCATAGTGTTCGGATATTTTTTAATATATATAATGCGTATGAATATATAATGCAATGAATATGGAGCGTGTGCGGTTACCGTTTACAGCAAACTGGAGCATGTGCAGTAACTGCACACGCTCCAGTTTGCTGTGAACGGTAACTGGAGCGTGTACAGTTGCTGTACACGCTCCAGATATTTTTCCTGAATTCTGTAATCACGTGACACGAAGGTTGCCAGATGATTAATTTCTAAAAAAAATCGTTCCCATATATTTTTTCTGAATTCTGTAATCAACCATAGTGTTTGGATACATTGCACTTTGTTGAGCGACTGTATACTGTAAAGATTTTCATACCAAAAAATTAGTCCCTCCTCAAAATGGTTATCCACCAAACAACTGTCCATTGTTAACTTTGCGCATAACTTTCAACTTCCATTCAGGCAGCGGCAGCGCCCTGAGATTTCTGACCCTTGCGGAGAATTTAATCCCGATCCATCGCAGCTGAGAACCCGATCTCTTAACCCCACGGACCAAGGCGTAAGTGCGATCACCACACCAAATTCGGGACCGATCGGTCGAGTACCCGAGGAATTACGGGAGCAAAAAACTTCAGCCACTAGTGACGTCACCGCTGACGTAAATGAGTATTACGTCTCGCGCACCCCTTCCGAATAAGCCAGGAAGCCTGCCACTTTGGGGCCGGGTGTGGCTCAGTCTGTAGCGCGCCAGGCTCGTAATCTGCAGTTCCCAGGTTCAAGTCCCAGCTGGGTCAGTGTTGAGATTTATCTCCGCAAAAACCCACCCTGCCCACGGGCAGTAGGGGACACCGATGGGCTTGGAAAGGGCGCCGTTCGTCGGATGGGACGTTAAGTCGTGGCCCCGTGTGTGGCAGAGCCATACTCTGTTCACGTCAAAGAACACACTAGATGGCCTTGACGGGAGGCTATCATCTGTCTCCCAACAGCTGTTCCAGTGGGTCCCCTTCCCCAACCTTCCCTGAGCCTTCGGGGTCCTTGTGGCCTGGCCATTTAGCCCATGATGTGCAAAAAAGTGCCGCTCAGAGGTAAAACAATCCAACCCAACCTGCCACTTTGAGTCATTTACTATACGTTAAGGCTCAAGCAATGTCGGTAGTTGGAAAACATTTATACCGAAATATGCATCTGACAAAGTTGCTTTGATTCAAGAATCGATTGGTTAAGATTCTCTTCTATTTATTAAAGATAATCTTTGATTGAGAATAACCTTATAATTAATTTTTTAATGTTTTTTGAAAATTTATAATGAATTTTTATATTTGTCAGCCCTTCAAGCCACGCTTATTCCACATGGGCATGGATAATCCAGGATAATCCACATGTATAATCCACATGGGCACATTGCCAATATCTTGCCCGCCTCTTTTGCATTTCTTTCTAGATTCAATCCTGTTTGCACTGGTTTCAGTTGGGTTGTTTTACCTCTGAGCACACACAATGGGCTAAATGGCCAGGTCACAAGGACCCCGAAGGCTCAGAGAAAGTTTGGCGATGGGACCCACTGGAACAGCTGTTGGGAGACAGGTGGTAGTCTCCCGTCAAGGCCATTCAGCGTGTTCTTTAACGAGCACAGGGTATGGCTCTCTCCCGCACACGGACCACGGCTTAACGTTCCATACGACGGACGGCGGCCTTCCCAAACCCATCGGTTCCCCTACTGACAGTGGGAAGGGTGGGGAGTTTTGCGGAGATAAATATCAATTCTGACCCAGCTGGGACTCGAACCTGGGCACTGCAGATTACGATCCACACTTGCCCCCACTTGTGAAGTAAATATGATCTACCGAAATGAGATCTTTCTAATGCTATTAACTCAAATTGCTGTTATTGATTTTATCGGCGCATTTGTTCTTAATTGATTCGAGATTTGTGACCAAAGCAAAAAAAGTAATTTCCTGAACCAGTGGGGCGGGGGTGGCTCAGTCGGTAGCGCGCCAGGCTCGTAATCTGTAGTTCCCAGGTTCGAGTCCCAGCTGGGTCAGCGTTGAGATTTATTTCCGCAAAATTCCCCGCCCTGCCCACGGTCAGTAGGGGACACCGATGGGCTTGGAAAGGCCGCCGTCCGTCGGATGGGACGTTAAGCCGTGGCCCAGTGTTCGGGAGAGCCATACCCTGTGCACGTTAAAGAACACGCTGGATGGCCTTGACGGGAGGCTACCATCTGTCTCCCAACAACTGTTCCAGTGGGTCCCCTCCCCCAACCTTCTCTGAGCCTTCGGGGTCCATGTGACCTGGCCATTTAGCCCATGGTGTGCAAAAAAGTGCCGCTCAGAGGTAAAACAACCCAACCCAACCCTGAACCAGTTTACCTGCAAAGATTCCAAAATAAAAAATGAAGAGAAACCTAAAAACAATTTCCTGATTCCTAGGCTTCTGTTTCTTTCTATATCTACAAAGAACGTTAAAACGACAAAATGTGCTATATCAAAGTGTTTCCTCTTCTATCCCTCTTCTAACGAACTTTACCGTCAGCTTTGAATCTTGAGCTGTGCCATAGAACACACAGATTTTGAAATAGCAAATATCTAAATTCTTCCCAGTTGTATTCCAAATGCATTTCCAACGATGTCCTCATAGAGCAGGTGCCTCTATCCACATTCCATCTTCTGAAGCGGAAGTTTTTTTGGTCATCACTTGCATCCTCTTTCTCTCTCGCATCTTGCAGCATCTTCTCTCTGCATGCGAGGCGTTTGCTTTCTCTCCCCGATGATGAGCCTTGAGCGCTCGGGAGAGTAGGCGGGCGAGGCGTAACCATAGAAACATATTTACATAATAATACGAGCTCTCTGAAAAAGTGGTGGGGAAAAAAAAAACGAAACAAAGAATTTCTGGAGGAAAGAAGCGTTGATGACGTCAAAACAGATTACCCCCCTCTTGGCCTTGGGGAAATATGCCGCGCTTTGTTTCCGAATGGATGTATACGGTCTTGGGAAAATGGGATTTGTTGCGGATTTTTAGAATTGGGAATTTTCTTCTTCGCTTAAATCTATCGGTGATCCTTACTTTCTATGAGAAAGGTGATATCATAGAGCTGGAGGAAAATGGGATGTTCCCAAGAGACATCTATGGCTTCCGATAAGAGTGATGATCAGTTGCTCTCTTAACAGTCATCGCTAACAGAGAAGCATACACTCTCTTGACGAAAGAAGATGCCCCGACTACAAATGATCCCTCAGAACTCTGATTCAAACCCTTCAAAACTCTTTAATCAACGTGATGTATAGTGGGAGTTACTTTATATGACCAGGCTGATTGAAATAGGTTAAAATATTTTTAAAGAAAATTATTTCTCATAGAATTTTGATCGTGGTTTATTTATGTTTGGGTTTTCTCTGTTGCAGAATAGTGGATTCGCATTGGGTGATGAGTACGAAAGCGATTTAATTAACTTGTTTCACCATTTAATGAATTTCTCCACGTTCATTTCACTGAAAGGTTGAATCACCCTTAGTTTATCGTTGGTATCAAATTTAGAGGAAAAATTATCTTGAGTGATGTGGGATAGTGTTACCTGCAACTCATAAAACTGCAAAGATTCCAAAATAAAAAATGATCCAACCCACACAACCTCCTGATAGATTATCAAGGGCTCTGGTTTCGCATCCCACCAAGTTCAAGACAATTTTTCCTCTAAAACTGATATCGACATTAAACTAAGTTATAATTTCTTTTTCAGTTTTTAATTTGTTTCACATTCAAAAAAATAATTACAAACGTATATTTCACATATAAACGTTTCCAGTTTGAATTTAATAAATTCCTATCATTTTTGCTTTATTTGGCAAATTTATATGTTAAATTATTGCTATTTTTATATTTAAATCAGAATTGAATGTTTCATTTATATTTATCTTATAATTCTGGAAGATCTGGCTTTTTTTTAAACAATAATAAATTAATTTTTATCATTATAATGATATCTTCATCTGCAGGAAATATAACAGTTGCAGTATTTATTTAGATTAAATAATTTGAGGGGAAAAGATAATAAAAAAAAAATTAAACAAAAGGATAATAGAATCATCTGGTTACATAACTCACAAAGCCAGAGAAAAAAATAAATGTATATGATATTAAACTTTTGTGACACATATCTGTAGACAGAAATGAAAATATTAAGAGACAAGCTATAAAAATAAAACTAATTCGAAAGCGATTTAAAAAACAGCACTATTACGCACCACTATCTCATAAAAATACTACGAAACGGCATTTTCTTTATTTGGTACCTAAAATGTTTAATAAAGTCCAGTTAGATTTAAGAATGGAAAGAAACCCCCATTAACTTTGCAAATATGACTTTCCAGAAATACAACATATACTCGTAAAATTTGATTTTTTTGGGGGGGCGTACTTTTTTACCTCAAATAATTCTGGTGTTGTCATCGCACAATGTTACATTTTTTAATTACAGTATTATTCTTCTATTAAAAACGACAGTAATTTTTTTAATACCTGAATGGGTAATTAATTGATTCTTGGTGTTGAATTTGCAATTAGTAACAGTTTCTTTTTCTATTTTTTATATTTTACATTTTGGTTTCTTCTCGAAATATTTAAGGTAGATAATACACCAAAGAGATAAAACATTTTGACCACCTGTCTAATATGATGCTGGTCCTCCCCATGCCGCCAAAAGAGCTCTTACCCGGCGAGGCATGGACGCTACAAGATTTCTAAAGCTGTCGTGTGATATCTGGTGCCAACACGTTACCAGCAGATCCTTTAACACCTTTAAGTTACGTGGTTGAGCCGCCACAAATCGGATATGCTCTTCCAATACAAACCCCAAATGCTCGATTGGATTGATGTCTGGGGAATTTGGAGGCCATGGCAATACCTGGAAGTCTTCCTCATATTCCACAAACCATTCTCGAACAATCTGGGTATGTATGGCATGGTGCATTATCCTGCTGAAAGAAGGCACTACTAGAGGGATATACTGTTGCCATGAAAGGACGTACCTTGTCTGCAATAATGTTTAGGTAAGTGGTAGACGTCATAGTTTCCTGCACATGATTGACTGGACCCAGGGTTTCCCAGCAGAATTGGGGCGGGGGTGGCTCAGTCGGTACCGCGCCAGGCTCGTAATCTGTAGTTCCCAGGTTCGAGTCCCAGCTGGGTCAGCGTTGAGATTTATCTCCGCAAAATTCCCCGCCCTGCCCACGGTCAGTAAGGGACACCGATGGGCTTGGAAAGGCCGCCGTCCATCGGATGGGACGTTAAGCTATGGCCCCGTGTGCAGGAGAGCCATACCCTGTGCACGTTAAAGAACACGCTGGATGGCCTTGACGGGAGGCTACCATCTGTCTCCCAACAGCTATTCCAGTGGGTCCCCTCCTCCAACCTTCTCTGAGCCTTCGGGGTCCATGTGACCTGGCCATTTAGCCCATGGTGTGCAAAAAAGTGCCGATCAGAGGTAAAACAACCCAACCCAACCCAGCAGAATTTTGCCCGAAGCTTTACACTTCCTCCACCGACTTGTTTTCATCCCACAGTGCATCTTGGTGCCAACACTTCCCCAGGTAAACGACGCACACGTACACAGCCATCCACATGGTGCAACAGGAAACGAGATTCATCAGACCAGACGATCTTCTTCCAATCATTCAAGGTCCAGTTTTGATGTTTGCATGTCCATTGCAGGCGCTTTCGTCGGTGAACCGAGGTTAGCATGGGCACTCGGAGCGGCCTGCGGCTACGCAGACCCATTTTCAGCAGGGTTCGATGTACTGTGTGTTGTGACACATTACTCCCATCACCAGCATTCAAATTACGGCGAGTTGAATCACAGTATCCCTCCTGTTGGCTCGTACAGTAGGTGGTTATATTATTTTGATACTAGATCGTGTGGGCTCACTCACGGAAATATTGAGCGTGTGCAGTTACCGTTCACAGCAAACTGGAGCATGTGCAGTAACTGCACACGCTCCAGTTTGCTGTGAACGGTAACTGTACACGCTCCAGATATTTTTCCTGAATTCTGTAATCACGTGACACGAAGGTTGCCAGATCACTACTTTCTAAAAAAATCGTTGCCAGATATTTTTTCTGAATTCTGTAATCAACCATAGTGTTCGGATACTTTTTTGAGCGACTGTACCATACGGGATACCTTTCACTCACCTCTAGCATCGATGAGCTGTGGTCAGCCGACACCTTGCTGGCGGTTTGTGGCTTTTCCCTCCTCGGACCACATTTTCATGGTATTAACCGTGTCTGACCATGAGCACCCCATAAGCCTTCCGTCTCGGAAATGATCTGACCCAGTCGTCCGGCCATTATAATTTGGCCTTTGTCAAACTCCTTAAGCCCGCTGCCTTTCCCATTTGAAGAACAAGAATAGCTCTGATAAAGAGAGCTCAGTATCAGGTGTTATTTATACCGTTTCATGACCTTAACACGAGCCGTCGTTTACCTGCAGTTGCTTCGATTTGCATAAAGGTACGCTGGTCATAATGTTTTGGCTCTTTTGTGTATATGCTTAATGAGCATATCATGAGTCTGTGTTTTGTGTATTTATATTTAATTTTTAGACTGTGGTAATAAATCAATTACTCTTAATTGTTTGGTTAAAGGATTTCATTGGATGTGAGAAGATCAAATTTCCGTAGTTAATTGGCTAATACAGAGCTACGTGTTGTTGTTTTGTAGAAAAAAGAACTAATCCTTTGATCAAATCTTAATCCATTGATTCAATTTGTAAAAACTCAGCGATATTTTTGTCTTTATTCAGAGTAATGAATTGAACATGAAATGAAGTCGAATACTACTCATTTCATATTCATCGAACTGAAGAAATTATTTTTGCTATTACGTGTATAAAATGTTCCGTTAACATTTGGAGTTTTCTCCAGGACACCTTTTGATAAATTAGAGTAAACTGAAAAAACTTTTTTCAAAAAAAAAAAAATTCAGCCATTACTTTTGCTGTATAGGTGCATAGTGAAATATACATTCTCTTAAAACTACTGCTATATTTTCCAAGCGGTGTACAGTACTTGAAATGGAGGAACTTGTGAGGGGGGGGACTTTGTCGCTCCCTCAAAAGTCTCCCCCTCTCATTTCAAGTGTTTTTGGTTGTTATTTTTAATCCGTATATTTAACGACAGAAAATAGATCCATTGTACAGTCGCTCAAAAAAGTATCCGAACACTACAGTTGCTGTAAACGGTAGCTGCACACGCTCCAGTTTGCTGTGAACGGTAACTGCACACGCTCCAGTTTGCTGTGAACGGTAACTGCACACGCTCCAGTTTGCTGTGAACGGTAACTGCACACGCTCAATATTTCCATGAGTGAGCCCACACGATCTAGTATCAAAATAATATGACCACCTACAGTCGCTCAAAAAAAAAGTATCCGAACACTATGGTTGATTACAGAATTCAGAAAAAATATCTGGCAACGATTTTTTTAGAAATTAATGATCTGGCAACCTCCATGTCACGCCGTTTATCGGATGGAGAGTTTAGCCGTGACATCGTGTGTGGGTTGCGTTGGGTTGATTTACCTCTGAGCGGCACTTTTTTGCACACAATGGGCTAAATGGCCAGGTCACATGGACCCCGAAAGCTCAGAGAAGGTTGGGGTAGGGGACCCACTGGAACAGCTGTTGGGAGACAGATGGTAGCATCCCGTCAAGGCCATCCAGCGTGTTCTTTAACATGCCACGGCTTAACGTCCCATCCGACGGACGGCGGCCTTTCCAAGCCCATCGGTGTCCCCTACTGACCGTGGGCAGGGCGGGGAATCTCAACGCTGACCCAGCTGGGACTCAAACCTGGGAAATACAGATTACGAGCCTGGCGCGCTACCGACTGAGCCACCCCCGCTCCTATTAATTCGGAACTCTCTTTTTAATCCATTAAAGGAAACTGGAGAAATATCTGATGCAGAAATTTGTTCTATTTTATTATTATACCAATGCAAAAAAAAAATCTGTAACGCCGGTTTCGAAATCATTACTCCGGTGTTTTATGAGATGCGGAAGAGATCATTTCAGACTGGTGAAGACAACATTGTTCAAGCGAAAGTGTGAAGCAACACTCATTAATCCGAAATCGTTTTCAACTTCCTCATGACTCTGCTGCTGCAAGAAAATGAAAAGAATTGTCAGACGCCGAGAAAGATTATTGAAAATTGAGATGAGAGTGACGCGGAAAATTCGGAATTCCAAGCAGCGACTCGAATTGATTGCCACTTTGTGTTACACCTTCCAGCGAAGGGTGACAAAGCACTTTCTTTAAAGCGCTAATTGGGGAAATAAAAAAAGCGAACACTTAGCAAACGGACGGAATGTCCCAGAAGATTCCTTCTCCACCTGGAAGAAGATGGAGATTGAATTCTTTAATTATGAGGGTGATTCCTTCGGCAATGAATTAATGAATCTATTTTGCATTTGTCGTTTTGTTCCAGAAACGACGCCTTTAGAGTACGGGCACACAAGAACCCGTTTCAGCAGTTTAGAGTTATTGACATTAACGAACTTTGTGGCTTCTTAAAATATTACCAACAACGGGAGATGTCAATTACTGTACAGTCGCTCAAAAACATATCCGAACACTATGGTTGATTAAAGAATTCAGAAAAAATATCTGGCAACGATTTTTTTTAGAAATCAGTGATCTGGCACCCTTCGTGTCACGTGATTACAGAATTCAAGAAAAATATCTGGAGCGTGTACAGCAACTGTACATGCTCCACTTACCGTTCACAGCAAACTGGAGCGTGTGCAGTTACTGCACACGCTCTAGTTTCCTGTGCACAGTAACTGCACACGCTCCAGTTTCCTGTGCACAGTAACTGCACACGCTCCAATTTGCTGTGAACGGTAACTGCACACGCTCCAATTTGCTGTGAACGGTAACTGCACACGCTCAATATTTCCGTGAGTGAGCCCACACGATCCAGGTCTTTGTGAGCTCACACGATCCAATGTGCTGCGAACATTAACCGCAACCGATCCAGTTTGCTGTGAACGGTAACTGCACACGCTCCATATTCATTGCATTATATATTCATACGCATTATATATATTAAAAAATATCCGAACACTACGGTTCTGAATTCTGTAATCAACCGTAGTGTTCGGATATTTTTTTGAGCGACTGTACACTCTCTTAGTTTGCTATGAGGTCATTATCGTCGATGCCTTTAAGACGACAGAAATGTTAATACAGCAGACTTTCGATTACGCAGAATAAAAAAAAACAATATTTGATAATTGAATTCCCAGCTAATCGGCCATCCCTATAAAACGTACAAAATATAAAATTTTTCAGAGAATATCGTAGCGCGGACATACTTTATTCCTTTCAAATAAGGTCTCAAGGAAGTTTCCTTCTTCCCTTCATTCCCTTTCAAAGAATTGTGCTGAAAACATTTTGTCCCCTGAAACCTTTTATCCTCGAAAAGTATTTCAGCGATCGCTTTCCCGTATCCCATATTATTTTCGAGCATGCATTGTTTTATTTCATATCCCAGTTAATCCGCCTCCCAGTCAATCTAAGAGTTCATAATCTGCAGTTCCCAGGTTCGAGTCCCACCTAGGCCAATGTTTAGATTTATCTATGCAAAACCCCCCACACTACCTTCGGTAAGTAGGGCACTCCGATGGGCTTGAAAAGGCCGCAGTCCATCGGATGGGACGTTAAGCCGTGGCGCCATGTGCCTGAGAGCTACACCCCTGCGGACCTTTAAAAAACGCTGGATGGTCTTGACCGATCTGTCTCTTAACAGCTGTCCAATAGGTCCCCTCCCCAACCTTCTCGAACCCTCGGGGTCCTTCTTACGCAGCCATTTAGTCCATTGTGTGCAAAATAAAGTGAAGCTCAGAGTGAAAACAATCCAGTTAATCGCACCCTGGTTAATCGAGAGTCTGCTGCAATTCTAAACAGATTGGATTGTTTTACCTCTGAGCGGCACTTTTTTGCACACCATGGGCTAAATGGCCAGGCACATGGACCACGAAGGCTCAGAGAAGGTTAGGGGAGGGGATCCACTGGAACAGCTGTTGGGAGACAGATGGTAGCCTCCCGTCAAGGCCATCCAGCGTGTTCTTTAACGTGCACAGGGTATGGCTCTCCCGCACACTGGGCCACGGCTTAACGTCCCATCCGACGGACGGCGGCCTTTCCAAGCCCATCGGTGTCCCCTACTGACCGTGGGCAAGGCGGGGAAATTTTTCGGAGATAAATCTCAACGCTGACCCAGCTGGGACTCGAATTTGGGAACTACAGATTACGTGCCTGGCGCGCTACCGACTGAGCAACCCCCGCCCCCAATTCTAAACAGCTGAAATTGTTTCATAGTCATCAAGAAATTTGGCGAATGATGTTACAGCTGAACAACCTGACACGAAGCCTTTGTCAGGTGATTTTAAAAGAGAACATTTTAGCGGTTCGATTCGACCAATAGCTTTCTCTTCAGATTTCGTATCTATTCCGTTGATGAATCCTTTCTCTTCAGATTTCGTATCTATTCCGTTGATGAATCCTTTCTCTTCAGATTTCGTATCTATTCCGTTGATGAATCCTTTCTCTTCAGATTTCGTATCTATTCCGTTGATGAATCCTTTCTCTTCCTCTTCATTTTCGCCATGAATAATGTAATCCTAGAACCGTTTTAGCTTTTCTTCGATATTTTTAAGAACTATTTACTGTGGGTGTTGGCAAGAATTTTTTTTTTAAAAAGAGAGCGACTAATATTTTTGTAATTCGTATTAAGAATTATTTGCCACAAGCGTTTTAAAGAAGGTACATCCGTGCAGAGGAAAAAGAACTGTTAGCAAAAAAAGGTCAAAACAGACTTTCAGCTTTCTGATAGGCTAAAAACTGTTTAGTCAATTAACCCCTTAACAATTTTGCCCGAACACCGCTCGGGTGCTATGAAAGGTCACTTTTCTGATTTGCCCGTACGCCGCTCGGGGATCTTATTTTTCTACGCTAATCCAATGATTTGCCCGGCTTTTTAACTTTTTTTTCGTTTGCAATGTTTCTAATAGACGGCTCTAGTAGTCCAGTAAAGATTGGAATGCAAAACATGCGTACACCGGTTTTATATCAGGTTTTACTGCTTTTGTTTATACGGGAGAAGGGTTGGGTTGGGTTGTTTCATCTCTGAGCGGCACCTTTTTGCACACCATGGGCTAAATGGCCAGGTCACATGGACCCCGAAGGCTCAGAGAAGGTTGGGGGAGGGGACCCACTGGAACAGCTGTTGGGAGACAGATGGTAGCCTCCCGTCAAGGCCATCCAGCGTGTTCTTTAACGTGCACAGAGTATGGCTCTCCCGCACACGGGGCCACGGCTTAACGTCCCATCCGACGGACGGCGGCCTTTCCTAGCCCATCGGTGTCCCCTACTGACCGTGGGCAGGGCGGGGGAAACGGGAGAAGGAGTGAACGGCTCATAACAGAATATAATTCTGATATTGGATCAGATAATGAATCGGAAATTTCTCTAAATGATTCTGGAAGTTGTGAAAGTTCGTTATCGGACTTCTCTAGTGATGAGGAAACGGAAAGTTCCGATGATCTAACTCGGGTGCGGAACTTTTGTGAAATTGATACTAGTAATCCTCCTCCAGCACCGCCGCGATTTCCTTTCACAGCGAATCCTGCTGTTCATTTGGATATTGATGTAAGTAATGGAACTTTACAGTGTCTTGATATTTTCTTTGATTGTAACCTCCTTGAAATAATAGTTTCTGAAGTTTCTTGTTCGGAAAAGCCAACTTTAAGTAAAAATGCCAATTTTTCGCTATAATTAAAAATGATCATAAATTATGCAATTCAATACTTGTAACAGTTTTGACTGCTGATTTGAATTTATATGATCGATTTGAATACAAAATTGTTTATCAAAAATGTGCTTATTTTTGGACACAATATGGCAGGAAAAAGAAACTGTAAGCTGTTCGAATTCTTTTCTGTTTCCCTCGCCTGATGCATCACGTATTAGAAACAGTTTTGGGATTCATCGCAGACGCCATGTAGGTGAGTCACTTGTCCACCTTCAGCCAGCGAGACCAGGATGGCCGTCAGGTGGAGGATGATGCAACTCTGCGCGAGGAGACTCGTCCACCTCCATCTCTGGGTTCGAGCCAGCCAGCAGGAGGATAGCGGAAGTCCCTCGTGCACACACAACATCTCGAGGCCTTGGACTTTCTCCGCTCTGGTACGGAGAAGGGTGCGGCCTTGATTGACTACGAATACCACAATGGTACGTGATGAGGCTCGCATTGGCATGGCAACCACGTGCTCCCGGTTCGCCACGCCTCGGCTTCTGCTTCTCGTTCGGGATGCGGATGGCATTGAAAGTGGATGCATCGTTTCCGAGCAGCAGGAAGCGAAGAGCACAATAAAATCATCCCTAGATGAGGGGGGCGCTCTTCGGGGATGATTTTTTTTCTTCGTCCTTCGATTTCGGATGTTGAGAGATGAAGAAGTAAGTTTGAATGTTATATTCACTGAGGCGTGGAAGTCGTGAAACGGGGATCGCTAATAAGATGTTGCAATGACAGATGATCCGGGATTTTGAATGGGAAATGCATGAAGCTACAAGTGCGGGAATTCTCCAGTAATGAGTTAAGTAGCTAATGATGCTGTATGACGCATTGTATCTACAATCCAAACAAGAGACGTGATGAAGCTTTCCAAACTGTAAATTCTTTATATGTGGTTATTGCTGAAATTGATCAAACTGAAATATCTCGTACAACATTACAACAATGCGGAGTTAGACTCGGGAATTGCATCATGTGCGGCATCTGCACAATGTGGGAAACACATTCGATTCTCAGATTCGTTTGTTAGAGAAGTCTGACACGAGCCTGTCACTTTAGAATCGCCTTAGAGATCTTGTGAAGATGAGAGATTTTGGAGGAAAGAATGAACAAATATTATTTATAGCTTACCTGGGATTTTTCACAAAGCAACAGCATGCGTGACCTCTTGGTTATTAGGATGATTTTTGTATCAGATATGGTAGAGAATAGGAATTTAGTGAAGATGATGTTACTGTGCGAGAAAACGTCTCTTGAATGAAACGATCATAATACTTAGGCACAGAAGAAATTGCTGATGCGATGGACACTTGGGAGGCTTCGTGCAAAGCCATATCTCTGCATCTGGAAAGAAGACGAGTTCATTTCTAAAGGGAGGAGAAAGAGGAGAGGTTGAAAAGGTGCATGCTTAGGAGATATCGCCAGAATGTAAATAAAATATGCCAATTGTTTGTCAGGTTGGTTGTTTTACCGCTTTCATCTTTTTGCACACAATGATCTAAATAGCCAGCTCACAAAGACCCCGAACACTCAGAGAATATTGGGGGAGGGGACCCACTGGAACAGCTGTTGGGAGACAGATGGTAGACTCCCGTCAAGGATATCCAGCGTGTTCTTTAACGTGCACAGGGTATGGCTCTCCCGCACACGTGGCCACGGCTTAACGTCCCATCCGACGGACGGCGGCCTTTCCAAGCCCATCGGTGTCCACTACTGACAGTGGGCATGGCGGGGGATTTGCGCAGATAAATCTCAACGCAATAATATGTGCATTCCAGCTGAGACTCGAACCTGGGAACTGCAGATTACGAGTTTGACGCGCTACTGACTGAGCCATCCCTGTTTCTCAGGTACAGATTTGTGCCGTATCTACATGTTTAGAGCATTCTACTATCTGAAATAAAAGAATCACTTTTGCAAAATAAGGTAAAAATTAAAATGAAAAGTTAAAGCTTTAATATAATGTGAATGCCAGAAATATGCTGAGAGGATTAAAAAAATCCTCTATGGCATCGAAGGGGCCCTATCAACACCTCCTATAACAGAAAGCCAGAGGACGAAATTTATGACGTCAGCTTAAATAGTCCTCATACGATATCTTGAATTAATTTTTTGAGCTCGAAGCCTAGGGGTTATATCTCGAAGTCTAAAATAGTGCCTTATTGACAATAACAAAGTTAAAAAACATAAGCCCCAAAGGTACCACAAGGGAAAAACAAGTTTGGTATAAAAAGCACAACTAAAAGTTAAACATCCGAGTGTCAAACACCATAATCTTAGGACGCTTGAATTGATTTAAGACCAAGGGATCGTAATTGATCAAGGTTCTTATTATGTCATAAGGATGATCCTCCACTGCTTCCAAAAAAGGTCTGCGCGAGCTCCCGAATATGAGTGTATATGTGGTCAGTGCTCAAATCAGTGTGAATGGTCTTGTTTTTCACAAAAAAAGTGCTCAAATCAGTGTGAATGGTCTTGTTTTTCACAAAAAAAGTGCTCAAATCAGTGTGAATGGTCTTGTTTTTCACAAAAAAAGTGCTCAAATCAGTTTGAATGGTCTTGTTTTTCACAAAAAAAAGTGCTCAAATCAGTGTGAATGGTCTTGTTTTTCACAAAAAAAGTGCTCAAATCAGTGTGAATGGTCTTGTTTTTCACAAAAAAAGTGCTCAAATCAGTTTGAATGGTCTTGTTTTTCACAAAAAAAAGTGCTCAAATCAGTGTGAATGGTCTTGTTTTTCACAAAAAAAGTGCTCAAATCAGTGTGAATGGTCTTGTTTTTCACAAAAAAAGTGCTCAAATCAGTGTGAATGGTCTTGTTTTTCACAAAAAAAGTGCTCAAATCAGTGTGAATGGTCTTGTTTTTCACAAGCCAGGGAGCACTGACCACAGATCTGAGGATTTCATTTTGGAAGATCTGAAGCCTCCTGACATTGGTGTTGGTAGTACAGTCGCTCAAAAAAGTATCCGAACGCTATGGTTGATTACAGAATTCAGAGAAAATATCTGGCAACGATTTTTTTTTAGAAATTGGTGATCTGGCAACCTTACACGAAGGTTGCCAGATCACTAATTTCTAAAAAAATCGTTGCCAGATATTTTTTCTGAATTCTGTAATCAACCACAGTGTTTGGATATTTTTTAATATATATAATGCGTATGAATATATAATGCAATGAATATGGAGCGTGTGCACTTACCGTTCACAGCAAACTGGAGCGGTTGCGGTTAATGTTCACAGCACATTGGATCGTGTGAACTCACAAAGACCTAGATCGTGTGGGCTCACTCACGGAAATATTGAGCTTGTGCAGTTACCGTTCACGGCAAACTGGAGCGTGTGCAGTAACTGCACACGCTCCAGTTTGCTGTGAACGATAACTGGAGCGTGTACAGTTGCTGTACACGCTCCATATATTTTTCCTGAATTCTGTAATCACGTGACACGAAGGTTGCCAGATCACTGATTTCTAAAAAAAAAATCGTTGCCAGATATGTTTTCTGAATTCTGTAATCAACCATAGTGTACGGATACTTTTTTGAGCGACTGTACCAGCGTTCTACTTTGTCCATCACAAGTTACAACCTTCTGATGGCCAGGCTGGGGTTAAGGGATGAAGAGAGTAGAGAAATATCATCAGCGTAAAGTGCCGTCATGAGAGGCTGGAGATCTGGGAAATCGTGCATATAGAAGTTGAATAGAGCAGGGCCCAACAAGGAGCCTTGTGGGACGCCTGCATTTATGTTTCTCTCAGTGGAAAGACAGTTGCCAATCCTAACATAAAATGTTCTTTCATTCAGGTATGACTGTAAAATGTGAGTCATACCAGAAGAAAAGTTGGCTCGAATCATTTTAAAGATAAGGCCTTCTACCAAGATTTTATCAAACGCTTTCGCCACATCCACAAAGGTGGATGCGGCCTTAAGTACGCCTGCTACATGAATATTTCTTATAATTTGATTTTAATATTATTACTGATGGATTCTGTGCTAAACATTTATGCTAATGTTTATCTATAAATATATTTTATTTAGGATAAAATTTATTTGCATTAATTAGCATTATTATATTTGATAATAAATACGAAATTTTTTTTCTAAATAAAATCATAATCAAAAATATAAGAATTGTCTATATAGTAGGACTACTTAGTGACGTCAAAAATTTGGTACATTGGCCTTCTGTTATAAGAGGTGTTGGTCCTATCTGGCCTGGGGCGGGGGTGGCTCAGTCGGTAGCGCGCCAGGCTCGTAATCTGTAGTTCCCAGGTTCGAGTCCCATCTGGGTCAGCGTTGAGATTTATCTCCGCAAAATTCCCCGCCCTGCCCACGGTCAGTAGGGGACACCGATGGGCTTGGAAAGGCCGCCGTCCGTCGGATGGGACGTTAAGCCGTGGCCCCGTGTGCGGGAGAGCCATACTCTGTGCACGTTAAAGAACACGCTGGATGGCCTTGACGGGAGGCTACCATCTGTCTCCCAACAGCTGTTCCAGTTGGTCCCTTCCCCCAACCTTCTCTGAGCCTTCGGGGTCCATGTGACCTGGCCATTTAGCCCATTGTGTGCAAAAAAGTGCCGCTCAGAGGTAAAACAACCCAAATCCTATCTGGCCGCAATTGCTGTCCAGTTGGTCTTCCTATCAAACAAACTCTATCCTCTGTTGGAACTGCAAATCTTTCTTCATATCCATGTCCAGAAAATTTCTGTAGATGCTATTATATTCAGAACGTTTTTGCATTTTTTGAGAAAATTTTTTTTATAATATCATAACTCTTACTTTTTCATGAAATAAAATTAAATTGATTTTTTACTTTTTTAAATTTTTAAGATTTCTCGGATTTTTGCCCCGTAATACTGAATAATTATTATAAGCACCACACAAGGTCAGTTAAGAAAGACTTCAAATAGAATAGGCCATGTGTCGGAACTAAAGTTGGGTTTGGGTTGTTTTACCTCTGAGCGGCACTTTTTTGCACACCATGGGCTAAATGGCCAGGTCACATGGACCCCGAAGGCTCAGAGAAGGTTGGGGGAGGGGACCCACTGGAACAGCCTTGACGGGAGGCTACCATCTGTTGGGAGACAGATGGTAGCCTCCCGTCAAGGCCATCCAGCGTGTTCTTTAACGTGCACAGGGTATGACTCTCCCGCACACGTGCCACGGCTTAACGTCCCATCCGACGGACGGCGGCCTTTCCAAGCCCATCGGTGTCCCCTACTGACCGTGGGCAGGGCGGGGAATTTTTGCGGCGATAAATCTCAACGCTGACCCAGCTGAGACTCGAACCTGGGAACTACAGATTACGAGCCTGGCGCGCTACCGACTGAGCCACCCCCGCCCCTGAAACTAAAGAAAATGTGCCATAAAGTTATATTTCGAGACATTAACGCAACTTCAACTCACATTTTTCTTGTGATCGCGATTCATGCAACTGAATTTAATATGTGACGTCATTCGAAATTTGTAGGTGCACTTCCGCCGTATGAAGTGACGTCGCACATCCGCAGTTCCTGACATTGACACCAGAGCTTCTCCGTACATTGCCTTCGATGCATCCGCTGGATCATCTGTCTCCAATAGCAGAATGCAGCTGTAGGGCTGCAACAGATTCGTTTCAGTTGCAGATCGCTTCAGATTCCTTTCAGTTGCAGATCGCTTCAGATTCGTTTCAGTTGCAGATCGCTTCAGATTCCTTTCAGTTGCAGATCGCTTCAGATTCGTTTCAGTTGCAGATCGCTTCAGATTCGTTTCGCTATTAATCCATACGCTATGTATACGTTCATAGTCAGGCAGAACAAATAGAATGAAATGTTCATCGACCTACAGTCACAGTGAAAATCAAATTTTCACTGAATTCATTTCGCCATTAAGAATGCAAAATGAAATTCATAATCAACAACAAGTTCCCAACTATTTCTTCAGCTTTAGCATTGTCGGTTTGTCCCGAATAGACAAGGCAAACTTTTCACTCTCTTTATGGTCCTATCAAAGAATTGCGAAAGTTCGCTTGAAGGTTTCGTCCTAATTTCTAAAAATCCAGACGGATGAAAGCTATTAGCCAGCAGCATTTACTCCTTGGTGTATCATTAGATTTGTTCCATTAAGAAACAGAATTTTAAGAAGTGTAATAATCATAGCCCTGTATTTGTACAGTCGCTCAAAAATATATCTGAACACTCTGGTTGATTACAGAATTCAGAAAAAATATTTGGCAACGATTTTTTTTTTAGAAATTAGTGATCTGGCAACCTTCGTGTCACGTGATTACAGAATTCAGGAAAAATATCTGGAGCGTGTACAGCAACTGTACACGCTCCAGTTACCGTTCACAGCAAATTGGAGCGTGTGCGGTTACTGCACACGCTCCACTTTGCTGTGAACGGTAACTGCACAAGCTCAATATTTCCGTGAGTGAGCCCACACGATCTAGTATCAAAATAATACGACCACCTACAGTCGCTCAAAAAAGTATACAAACACAATGGTTGATTACAGAATTCAGAAAAAACATCTGGCAACGATTTTTTTAGAAATTAGTGATCTGGCAACCTTCGTGTCACGTGACACGATGGTTGCCAGATCACTAATTTCTAAAAAAAATCGTTACCAGATATTTTTTCTGAATTCTGTAATCATTTCTAAAAACAATCGTTGCCAGATATGTTTTCTGAATTCAGTAATCAACCATAGTGTTCGAATATTTTTTGAACGAGTGTACACATCGTACATTACGACTTTATCGTACGAACTTGATTATCTGAATTCAGATGCGTTTCGCTATTGCTATTAATCCATTCACCGAAGAGAAGTGTCAATGCCATGGGAAACCCTTTATCTTGTAAGAAACGCAATCAAGCAAGAAAACATTGTTTAGCGAACTTCTGCAGCTTCTAATGTTTAGCTGATCCACCCAATATCAAGTTTGCAGGTGGTTCTTCTTTAACTCTTAACAAATTTGATTACCCATGCTCCTCTTCGGTGGAGAAAGAGAGACCACTCGCACGGGCCATGTTGCCCAAGTGTTGATTTCTCTTTGATGAAGAGTGCGAAATAAGGAATGTCAGATTCGAATATTCGAAATCTTCGTTGGTAAAATTTCTAAAGAGAATTCTCTCAGGCTTAAAACCAACCAATCATTCTTGAAGGAAGCATCCACCGAGAGAGCACATGAAAATCCTCAGTTGCCAATAAACAAACTCTATCAATTATTAAAAACATACGAAAACAAAATATCGCTGACGCGGCGTAAATCGAACCTGCAACTCTCTAGCTATATGCCAGATCACTCTACCTGTTAAACCACGAATTAGACGTTAACATCTTCCAGAATAAGACCTATAAATCTTTCACTGATGGAGAAACTTCACTCACACTCCATCACTTTCGAAAGTCTCTTGTACAGTCGCTCAAAAAAGTATCCGAACACTATGGTTGATTACAGAATTCAGAAAAAATATCTGGCAACGATTATTTTAGAAATCAGTGATCTGGCAATCTTCGTATCACGTGACACAAAGGTTGCCAGATCACTAATTTCTAAAAAAAAAATCGTTGCCATATATTTTCCGTTCACAGCAAACTGGAGCGGTTGCGGTTAATGTTCACAGCACATTGGATCGTGTGAGCTCACAAAGACCTGGATCGTGTGGGCTCACTCACGGAAATATTGAGCGTGTGCAGTTACCGTTCACAGCAAACTGGAGCGGTTGCGGTTAATGTTCACAGCATATTGGATCGTGTGAGCTCACAAAGACCTGGATCGTGTGGGCTCACTCACGGAAATATTGAGCGTGTGCAGTTACCGTTCATTGCAAACTGGAGCGGTTGCGGTTAATGTTCACAGCACATTGGATCGTGTGAGGTCACAAAGACCTGGATCGTGTGGGCTCACTCACGGAAATATTGAGCGTGTGCAGTTACCGTTCATAGCAAACTGGAGCGGTTGCGGTTAATGTTCATAGCACATTGGATCGTGTGAGGTCACAAAGACCTGGATCGTGTGGGCTCACTCACGGAAATATTGAGCGTGTGCAGTTACCGTTCACAGCAAACTGCTTGCTGTGAACGGTAACTGGAGCGTGTACAGTTGCTGTACACGCTCCAGATATTTTTCCTGAATTTTGTAATCACGTGACACGAAGGCTGCTAGATCACTAATTTCTAAAAAAATCTTTGCCAGATATTTTTTCTGAATTCTGTAATCAACTGTAGTGTTGGGATACTTTTTTGAGCGACTGTATCCGTCCACTGAAGATAGGAATTCCTCTTCCCAAAACATTCCAACCATGAACATATTCTTCTCAGTAACGTAACAACGTGACTCCGGGCTTTGGTGCGATACTTCTTTACCCCTCTCCCTCCTTAAAAATATTTTTGGAAAAAAATAAAGGCGAAAAAGGGGCCTCGAGGGTCGTGTCCTTTTCTGTCGACTGGCTACAAAATTCCACCACCAATAATCAATAAAGAAACGCTTCTGATAAAAAAGGTCGAGAATCGGGCTTTGGGTCAGCTGAACCATTGAAACGATGGAACCATCTGCGCCTCTGGTTCTTCTACCAGTGAAACACTTCATTATTCACTGTCTTTCATTAAGGGGCGGGAATGGCTCAGTCGGTAGCGCGCCAGGCTCTTAATCTGTAGTTCCCAGGTTCGAGTCCCAGCTGGGTTAGCGTTGAGATTTATCTCCGCAAAATTTCCGCGCCCTGCCCACGGTCAGTAGGGAACACCGATTGGCTTGGAAAGGCCGCCGTCCGTCGGATGGGATGTTAAGCCGTGGCCCCGTGTGCGGGAGAGCCATACCCTGTGCACGTTAAAGAACACACTGGGTGGCCTTGACGGGAGGCTACCATCTGTCTCCCAACAGCTGTTTCAGTGGGTCCCCTCCCCCAACCTTCTTTGAGCCTTCGGGGTCCTTGTGGCCTGGCCATTTAGCCCATGGTGTGCAAAAAAGTGCCGCTCAGTAAAACAATCCAATCCAAAGTCTTTCATTAAAAGGAATTCAAGGTGAACGATATCTATAAAAGAGCTAATCAAAAAGGAAAGGGAATCTTCTCTGCACCTTTCGCTAGTGTTATTTTACCATCTGAAATACGAAGGTTTGTTGACAAACATTAAGCCATATTGAAAAATGAACTAAAGCGAATTTCTTAAACATCGCAAACAAGAATGCTCAACATCATTTTCTAGAGAAGAGAATTTGGCGCTATTAATCGTCTCTCAATGACAAGCATCCAGATGCGACGACAACAGATTTTCTCTCTGGACAGATCATATATAAAAATCATGATCATCTTGCATTCCGATTCCTCATGTGCATTTTACCACTTCAGTATCTCTCAATGCATTTATTTTTCGTCTCATAGTTTTCCACTCTTCCAATTTGTTGGAACCGTAATCCGAACTCCACGAGCTGGAACCTCGAGGAGAAAACAATGGCGTTGCAGGATCGTCTGTGGCATGATGGATGGTCTTCTCAAACGCTAAACTGGTTGATACTGCAATTTTTTCTCCCAACTAGTAGATTTTTGTAAACAATTTCTGATAAAATTTCCCACTTAAAATATCTTTAATTTAACGTTTTAATGAGGCTACCCGATCTTTCAATTACATGTCCTCCATAATTCTGAAGATGCAAGTTCTGAGACGAATGACAGTAAGAACAGAAATGTACAAAATTTTGAGTTAATCAGTTGAATTTTTGACAAGCCCACATTTCAAGCCTTTGGTGTCGGAGTGCATATATAAAGACCCATTAGATAATCTCTAGGTCATCTTCCTCTAACGTATGTCTAGAGTGTCCCATTAACTAACACTGCTCCAGCATCAGATTTGAGATCTTTATGATAACCTTCAACCTTTCGTGTGCAGAAACAGTTAATGCTCAACACTAAGTTTGGGTTGGGTTATTTTACCTCTGAGCGGCACTTTTTTGCACACCATGGGCTAAATGGCCAGGTCACTAGGACCCCGAAGGCTCAGAGAAGGTTAGGGGAGGAGACCCACTGGAACAGCTGTTGGGAGACAGAGAGTAGCCTCCCGTCAAGGCCATCCAGCGTGTTCTTTAACGTGCACAGGGTATGGCTCTCCCGCACACGGGGCCACGGTTTAACGTCCCATCCGACGGACGGAGGCCTTTTCAAGCCCATTAGTGTCCCCTACTGACCGTGGGCAGGGAGGGGAATTTTGCGGAGCTCAACACTAAGACGACACAAATCATCAATGCACTTATAAGCTCCAAAATAACGATCATATAATCATTGAAAATGAAAAAGATTGTGAAACGCCTAGCTATGGTCTTACAGCAATCGATATTTCCTATCCCCAAAAATTTTGGCCCACAGGTGAAATTAGTATGAAGGTTTAGAACTGTTCCAATAGAAAATATATTGCGAATGGTTTTGTTATCTTCCATCGTTCATGGATAACCTCTAAAATATCCAAGTGCAGACACGCCTGGTTGTGACCATAGCCTTGGAGGCAACATTCCTATTACAAAGAGACATTTGATTACCTCAGTTTATACTTGGCTTGATTCCATCCTTCCTACGGATTTATTTTCTCACTGAATAATAAAAATGAGGTTTTTCTTGTCTTTTACATTGAGCTGAGCTTTCCCGTTTCATTGTTGACTGTCAGATTGAAATGTACGATTGTCCGTTTTTTTTCTTCTAAATGTGTGAGGCCATCCTCAAAATTTCACAAATTTCTCAAGTAAGGAATCATCCGTTGGGTTGTTTTACCTCTGAGCAACACTTTTTTCCACACAATCGGCTAAATAGCCAGGTTAGCTAAAGAACCCCGAAGGCTCAGAGAAGGTTGGGGAGGGGGACTGTCGTGCGCCGCCGTGAGGAAGGGCAGGTGTCGATTCTTACGACGAACTTCGTAGAGGAAGATCAATTAGTCCACTTAATTAATATTCGCCATTACTTAAGTGAACCACAGGCTCGCGGGTTTTCACACCCGTGCTCAGATATGCCTCACACTTGCTCTGCTAAATGTCATCTAGAACGATAAAAAATAAACTAATGCACAAGAGTAGTTGACGGAAGACACAGTTTATTTGCATTCACACATATATTTACATATGGGAATGCTCGATTTCGTGGGCCTTAGCTGCGCTGAAGATCAGAATGATTTGGCTTCCTAGATGTTCATTTGGACTTCTTCCAATGAGTCACTAATTTCTAAAAAAATCGTTGCCAGATATTTTTTCTGAATTCTGTAATCAACCATGGTGTTCGGATACTTTTTTGAGCGACTGTAGGTGGTCATATTATTTTGATACAAGATTGTGTGGGCTCACTCACGGAAATATTGAGCGTGTGCAGTTACCGTTCACAGCAAACTGGAGCGTGTGCAGTAACTGCACACACTCCAGTTTGCTGTGAACGATAACTGGAGCGTGTACAGTTGCTGTACACGCTGCAGATATTTTTCCTGAATTGCCTGCTTTGCTACTATAAGCATTCATATGATGAAGCGGGAACCTGTACTCTACAGAAATCTCTTTTCCAACCACATAACTCTGCGAGAGGATAATCAATCAATCCCTTGCCTGCTACCTGGTTCACACAGAACCATACCTCGATTCACACAGAACAGAATCCTGCTTCACACAGAATCGGACCCTCTCCTTGAGAGTTTTTTTTTTTTGAGCAAGAGCTGCATCCCCTTGATGCGCTGACACGAACAACCTTTTCGTTTGTTGGGCTCACTCCGTCTGCCATTAACTGTTTACGCTCCTCTCAGTGTCACCCACACCAGAGTCTCCTCTCAGTGTCACCCACACCAGAGTCTCCTCTCAGTGTCACCCACACCAGAGTCTCCTCTCAGTGTCACCCACACCAGAGTCTCCTCTCAGTGTCACCTTACCAGAGTCTCCTCTCAGTGTCACCCACACCAGAGTCTCCTCTCAGTGTCACCCACACCAGAGTCTCCTCTCAGTGTCACCCACACCAGAGTCTCCTCTCAGTGTCACCCACACCAGAGTCTCCTCTCAGTGTCACCCACACCAGAGTCTCCTCTCAGTGTCACCCACACCAGAGTCTCCTCTCAGTGTCACCCACACCAGAGTCTCCTCTCAGTGTCACCCACACCAGAGTCTCCTCTCAGTGTCACCCACACCAGAGTCTCCTCTCAGTGTCACCCACACCAGTCTCCTCTCAGTGTCACCCACACCAGAGTCTCCTCTCAGTGTCACCCACACCAGAGTCTCCTCTCAGTGTCACCCACACCAGAGTCTCCTCTCAGTGTCACCCACACCAGAGTCTCCTCTCAGTGTCACCCACACCAGAGTCTCCTCTCAGTGTCACCCACACCAGTCTCCTCTCAGTGTCACCCACACCAGAGTCTCCTCTCAGTGTCACCCACACCAGAGTCTCCTCTCAGTGTCACCCACACCAGAGTCTCCTCTCAGTGTCACCCACACCAGAGTCTCCTCTCAGTGTCACCCACACCAGAGTCTCCTCTCAGTGTCACCCACACCAGTCTCCTCTCAGTGTCACCCACACCAGAGTCTCCTCTCAGTGTCACCCACACCAGAGTCTCCTCTCAGTGTCACCCACACCAGAGTCTCCTCTCAGTGTCACCCACACCAGAGTCTCCTCTCAGTGTCACCCACACCAGAGTCTCCTCTCAGTGTCACCCACACCAGAGTCTCCTCTCAGTGTCACCCACACCAGAGTCTCCTCTCAGTGTCACCCACACCAGAGTCTCCTCTCAGTGTCACCCACACCAGAGTCTCCTCTCAGTGTCACCCACACCAGAGTCTCCTCTCAGTGTCACCCACACCAGAGTCTCCTCTCAGTGTCACCCCACACCAGAGTCTCCGGCTAGTGACGTCAGAGTAATGAAAGTGCTTTCTGTTTCGTGAGCACAAGAAGCACAGATAGCTCGGGCGCGAATGACAACTAATGAGTTCACATTACCATTACGAATATTTCCGAAAATACACTTAACACAGATATATACAACGAAGAGTCAAAACATTATAACCACCTGCCTAATATGATGTTGGTCCTCCACGTGCCGCCAAAGCAACTCTTACCCTGCAAGGCATGGACGCTGCAATATTTCTAAAGGAGTCTTGTGGTATCTGGTACCAACATGTTATGAGCAGATCCTTTAACTCTTGTAAGTTACGTGGTTGAACCGCTGTTCCAACACAAACCATAGATGCTCGATTGAATTTATGTCTGGGGAATTTTAAGGCCAGGGCAATCAATATACCTGGAAATCTTCCTCATGTTCCACGAACCATTGACCCCAGTCAGGCTCCAAGATGAGCTCGCATCTTCTCATCCCATCTTTGTTAACTCCTCAACATCCTCTTCATTAACACTTCCTCATCTTCATTTCCGGGTCCACACCATTTCCAAGTAATATTACCAATGATCCTCTAATGGCCAGTTATTGATCGGCCATCCCTTCTCTCAATTTCGAAGCTTCCCTTCCGAGAGTTCCTCTGCAGCATCAATTAGAAGCAATCTTATCTCTCACGCGCTGTGACGAAACGCGGACTCCGCCTCGAACTCTGACCTTGGCGAGCGACCTCGTTCGTTGCTAAATGTCTGCCGGCGTCGTTTCCTGATCGCATAGCAGCCTCTGCTCTCAATACAAGAGTCTCCCTCCACGTGATCGGACGTACTATTATTGCGCTGCGATGCTCCGCCCGTTGTCTATGCAACAGGACGTCACCAACCCTCCCTCGTAAAGCCAGCTTAGGATCCCAGTTGCTTCGAATCAAGACTAAGTCTTCATGAATGCTATTAGGATGAAGATTGGACTCGGCATTAGATAGCATTAATACAACTCAAGAAGTGTAGACAACCAGATTGGAGCGAAGTTGCAGTAAAAGCACACCACATTCAAAACAGAAGTTTGCAAGATACCTCTTTGATGAACAGAATTCCCTACAACTGTGATGACGTTGATTTATAAGGAAACTTATGATTTATTCGTTTTACCCGAGAGTTAATAGAATTCTTCACAGCAGATTTCGACTTGCTATATAAACGAGAGACTCGTTTAACCGTTATCTGTATATAAAGGGAAGTGTCAGTTCACAGTTTCTTTCGATGATTGCATCTCCTAACCCAGTGACCCAAAGATCCTCAGAACCATCTGTCATTTCGTCGTTCTCCTAGACACGTTTAGGTGCTGCTGGGATAATTATGTCGCGCTGATGTCCTTTAAGTTAGAGTTTTGATTACTTCTGTGACTGAGATCTTCGCTTCTCTGCAGAGAAGATGTGTCGTCATTGAAGCTAAAGATAAGTTAGTCAACAGAACTTGATTGGTAAGGAGAGCCCCAGATTGATCGTTGGGGAATCTTAAGAAATCCTCTTTTGCGTTGGCACACATGAGAGCTGATTTCGTCTGAGGTAAGGTTTCGTTTCTTTTCGTTTTCATTTCGTGAGTGTGATGAGATGATTTAGCATGTTTTGCAGCGGAACCAGTCACCCGCCAGGTAATGGAATAATCGAGGATTGGATGATTAAGGAGTCAGGGAGCGAATCCTGAAAATTTAAAGGTTTTGTTTCCAGTTATTAAAGGAGCATTCAACGTTTTAAGAAAGTGAACATAGGGGGAGGGGAGTGGAATGGCAGGTTGGGTTGGGTTGTTTTACCTCTGAGGGGCACTTTTTTGCACACCATGGGCTAAATGGCCAGGTCACATGGACCCCGAAGGCTCAGAGAAGGTTGGGGGGAGGGGACCCACTGGAACAGCTGTTGGGAGACAGATGGTAGTTTCCCGTCAAGGCCATCCAGCGTGTTCTTTAACGTGCACAGGGTATGGCTCTTCCGCACATGGGGCCACGGCTTAACGTCCCATCCGACGGACGGCGGCCTTTCTCAAGCCCATCGGTGTCCCCTACTGACCGTGGGCAGGGCGGGGAATTTTGCGGAGATAAATCTCAACGCTGACCCAGCTGGGACTCGAACCTGAGAATTACAGATTACGAGCCTGGCGCGCTACCGACTGAACCACCCCCTCCCCCGGAGTCAAGGGAATTAGAAATCTGACAACACTGAGAACAATTAGATTAATGCTAACGGGTTATGAAGATAAATTTGAGTAATTGAAAAGAAGTCCTTATCCGATCCTTTTAGAACTCCTTAGTAAGGAGCTGAATAGTCGAAATTTTGAATTTTGTTAAATTTCAAGATTAAAATCTGTATGAACAAAATCTTTAGCAGTCAATTAGTTCCTCACGCAAACAAGAATTAGAAAAAGTGTTTCATTATTTTTGTTATTTACACCTTTCCATGTTATTGGGACTCTTCTTCTTTATATCAAGGTCGTTGTTTTATCTCTGAATAGCACTTTTCTGCATACAATGGCCTAAATAGCAAAGGTCACAAGGACCCCGAGGGATCAGAGAATATTGTGGGAAGGGGACCCAATGGGCAGTTATAAGGAGACAGATGAATAACCTCTCGTCAATTTCATCCATCGTTTTGTTTAACGTGCACGGGGTAAGCCTTTCCTCCACCCAGAGCCACGGCCTTTACGTCCCATACTTCAGACGGCGGTATTTTCATGCCCGTTGGTGTTCTCTTTTTCACCAAAGGCAAGGTAAGTGTTAGCGAAGATAAACCTCGACGGTGGTACAGTCGCTCAAAAAAGTATCCGAACACCATGGTTGATTACAGAATTAAGAAAACATATCTCGCAACGATTTTTTTAGAAATCAGTGATCTGGCAACCTTCGTGTCACGTGATTGCAGAATTCAGGAAAGATATCTGGAGCGTGTACAGCAACTGTACAGTTACCGTTCACAGCAAACTGGAGCGTGTGCAGTTACTGCACACGCTCCAGTTTGCTGTGAACGGTAACTGCACACGCTCCAGTTTGCTGTGAACGGTAACTGCACACGCTCCAGTTTGCTGTGAACGGTAACTGCACACGCTCAATATTTCCGTGAGTGAGCCCACACGATCCAGGTCTTTGTGAGCTCACACGATCTAATGTGCTGTGAACATTAACCGCAACCGCTCCAGTTTGCTGTGAACGGTAACTGCACACACTCAATATTTCCGTGAGTGAGCCCACACGATCCAGGTCTTTGTGAGCTCACACGATCCAATGTGCTGTGAACATTAACCGCAACCGCTCCAGTTTGCTGTGAACGGTAACTGCGCACGCTCCATATTCATTGCATTATATATTCATACGCATTATATATATTAAAAAATATCCGAACACCGTGGTTGATTACAGAATTCAGAGAAAATATGTGGCAACGATTTTTTTAGAAATCAGTGATCTGGCACCCTTCGTGTCAAGTGACACAAAGGTTGCCAGATCACTGATTTTCAAAAAAAAATCGTTGCCAGATATTTTTTCTGAATTCTGTAATCAACCATGGTGTTCGGATACTTTTTTGAGCGACTGTACTGTTAGCAGTCAACCATATCAACTGAAGATTACAAACCTAGTGCGGCATCAACTGAAGATTACAAACCTAGTGCGGCATCAACTGAAGATTACAAACCTAGTGCGGCATCAACTGAAGATTACAAACCTAGTGCCGCATCAACTGAAGATTACAAACCTAGTGTGGCATCAACTGATCCACTCATCTCTTATATCAAAAAAAATTGTTTCATTGTTTCCGAACCATCTGACAACACACCAGAGAATAAAACTGTTTCTTCTCTTTTTCGTTCGAAAGATCAAATATCTGTTGGAGCACACGGTGTTTGCAGGAAAGCTACAACACCTGGAAGCGTCTGCTTCGTCTAGTAAAGCAAATTACTGCACGTGACTGGGGCGGGGGTGATTCAGTCGGTAGCGCGCCGGGCTCGTAATCTGTAGTTCCCAGGTTCGAGTCCCAGCTGAGTCAGCGTTGAGAGTTATCTCCGCAAAATTCTCCGCCCTGCCCACGGTCTGTAAGGGACACCGATGGGCTTGGAAAGGCCGCCGTCCGTCCGATGGGACGTTAAGCCGTGGCCCCGTGTGCAGGAGAGCCATACCCTGTGCACGTTAAAGAACACGCTGGATGGCCTTGACGGGAGGCTACCATCTGTCTCCCAACAGCTGTTCCAGTGGGTCCCCTCCCCCAACCTTCTCTGAGCCTTCGGGGTCTATGTGACCTGGCCATTTAGCCCATGGTGTGCAAAAAAGTGCCGCTCAGAGGTAAAACAACCCAACTGCACGTGACTGACCTGTAATTCCCACGATGTCGTCACTCTGATCGCATGAAAGAGCAGTGGTCATGCGCTGTGACATATTTTCTGCTCACTCCATTCAGAGCAAAGCTTTAAAACTGGAGCAGCGAGTGTTGGTTGCAGAAGCACTTTTTGTATGACACCTCGCTATCACTCTGGCAATTAGTGATCTGTTCGGGAATTTACGAAAAATAACATGCTCGAATCTGGCGTCATTTGTAAAGAAAAAAATTGATTTTTCGAATTTTTGAAATTGAGGAACCTTTTCGTTTATTATTTTTAACACCGTGGAACACGAAACCTAGAACCTGAACCCTTCTTAAACTTCATGAATAAATATCAAGTAAAGAGGAATAGGCAGCTGAATGCACTTCGACACATAACGTCACCTAAACTAGGAGTCATCAAGTCGTCTCTGAAGTCTTCTTAAGTCAGTTATCACCAATCTTTTCTGAAAGTGGGTCACAATTGAATCATGAGGCCTGCAGTGAGAACCGCAAAGAAAAGACAAATTTGGGTTATTTTACCTCTGAGCGGCACTTTTTTTGTACACAATGGTCTAAATGGCCAGTTCGCAAGTACCCCGAAGGTTCAGAGAAGGTTTGGAGAGGACCCACTGGAAATAAGGATCAGAATCCTTCTCCTAGGGCTCGGGGGTGGCTCAGCCTTTAGCGCGCCAGGCTCGTAATCTGTAGCTCCCAGGTTCAAGTCCCAGCTGGGTCAGCGTTGAGATTTATCTCCGCAAAATTTCACCGCCTTGCCCACGGTCAGTAAGGGACACCGATGGGCTTGGAAAGGCCGCCGTCCATCGGATGGGACGTTAAGCCGTGGCCCCGTGTATGAGAGAGAGCCATACCCTGTGCACGTTAAAGAACACGCTGGATGGCCTTGACGGGAGGCTACCATCTGTCTCCCAACAGCTGTTCCAGTGGGTCCCCTCTCCCAACCTTCTCTGAGCCTTCGGGGTCCTTGTGGCCTGGCCATTTAGTCCATGGTGTGTAAAAAAGTGCCGCTCAGAGGTAAAACAATCCAATCCAATTCTTCTCCTAGGGCGGGGGTTGGCTGAGCCCGTAGCTCACCAGGTAATCGGCAGTTCCTAGGTTCGAATCCCAGCTGCGCCAGCAATTAGATTTATCTCCGCAAAATTCCCCTCCCTGTCCACGGTTAGAAAGGGGATACTGATAGGCTTGAAAAGGCCTCCGTTTATCGGATGGAGAGTTTAGCCGTGGCATTGTGTGTGAGTTGCGTTGGGTTGATTTACCTCTGAGCGGCACTTTTTTGCACACAATGGGCTAAATGGCCAGGTCACATGGACCCCGAAAGCTCAGAGAAGGTTGGGGGAGGGGACCCACTGGAACAGCTGTTGGGAGACAGATGGTAGCATCCCGTCAAGGCCATTCAGCGTGTTCTTTAACATGCCACGGCTTAACATCCCATCCGACGGACGGCGGCCTTTCCAAGCCCATCGGTGTCCCCTACTGACCGTGGGCAGGGCGGGGAATTTTGCGGAGATAAATCTCAACGCTGACTCAGCTGGGACTCAAACCTGGGAACTACAGATTACGAGCCTGACGCGCTACGGACTGAGCCACCCCCGACCCATCGTGTGTGGGAGAGCCATACCATGTGCACGTTAAAGAATACGCTGGATGACCTTGACGGGAGGTTACTATCTGCCTTCTACCAGATGTCCAGTGGATCCTCTTTCTCGAAACTTCTCTGACCCCTTGGAATTCTTGTGACCTGGATATTTAGCCCATTGTGTGCAAAAAAAGCACTGCCCTTACGAGGAGAAGATGTCAAGAGATCTACGTTGTTACTTCCATTGCATTGCATCCATGGATTGCAAGGAGAACGGAAATAATTTTTTTGCCCTTTTCTCGTGCATTTTATTAAATGAATGAATTCCGAATGTGAAAACAGGTGACTCTTCATTATTATTAAACATTTTGAATTCTTTTTTTTTATTCTTCCTGTTTTCCTTTCTGGATAGAAAGTTTGCTTTATTTAGTTTATTTAATTTTTAAATCTCCATGAATTTACCATAGAAAAATAATACTTGGTAAAAATATTGTCTATCCACGAACTTCCTTTTATTTGGGCTCCTTCTTAATCACAGTAATTTTCCCTTATCTTTGACGTGGAAATTGCCCTAATGAAGTTAAAATATTAATTCCTTCCCAAAGTCATTTTTAAGATCTCGTTTTTACACTGAGGGAGGAGAACTAAAAGGAAGACTATTAAAAAAAATAATTATTTCAGGATAAAATCTAATACCACCATAAATTGTTATATTCCCCCCCCCCCTCATAAAAATTATCCGCATTATGTACAGTAGGTGGTCATATTATTTTGATACTAAATCGTGTGGGCTCACTCACGGAAATATTGAGCGTGTGCAGTTATCGTTCACAGCAAACTGGAACGGTTGCGGTTAATGTTCACAGCACATTGGATCGTGTGAGCTCACAAAGACCTAGATCGTGTGGGCTCACTCACGGAAATATTGAGCGTGTGCAGTTACTGCACACGCTCCAGTTTGCTGTGAACGGTAACTGGAGCGTGTACAGTTGCTGTACACGCTCCAGATATTTTTCCTGAATTCTGTAATCACGTGGCGCGATGGTTGCCAGATCACTAATTTCTAAAAAAATCGTTGCCAGATATCTTTTCTGAATTCTGTAATCAACCATAGTGTTCGGATACTTTTTTGAGCGACTGTACGCACCAGTAAGGCCAAACCAGTGGTGAAAATGGGGTGGGCGTGATAGGACGACATTCCACTGGTTCCGACGTAATCTGCAGTTCCCAGGTTCGAGTCGCAGCTGGGTCAGCGTTGAGATTTTTCTCCGCAAAATTCCCCGCCCTGTCCACGGTCAGTAGGGGACACAGATGGGCTTGGAAAAACTGCCATCCGTCGGATGGGACGTTAAGCCGTGGCCCCATGTTCGGGAGAGCCAAAACTTGTGCACGTTAAAGAACACGTTGGATGGCCTTGACGGGAGGGTCTGTCTCCCAAGAGCTGTTCCAGTGGGTCCCTTCTCCCAACCTTCTCTGAGATTTCGTGGCCCTTGTGACCTGGCCATTTAGCCTATGGTGTGCAAAAAAGTGCCGCTGAGAGGTAAAACAACCCAACCTAACCCACTGGTTCCGAAAATGAAAAAACAAAACAAAACAACTAGCTGTTGGAAAACTAAAGAAGAAACTTTACGCTTCGCTTTGTCGTGCTGCTTTGAGTGTTATTTCGAATAATATTTTTGTTGGGTGAGGGTGTGGGGGGGGGGGATGTTATAGAATCCATGCAGTTTGCTCTACCCCTAGTTACAAAATCCCATTTCCGGCACTAGGACAAACGAAATTAAAGCTAATGAGACTATAATTAACAAAAATTCCACCCCCTACCCCTTCATCATAATGGGCTCAAAGGAGGCGTTCAGCCAAAAAGTTTTGGAACCACTGGACTAGATGAAGGAGACCTCCTTAATGGAATTTAGAGACAAACTTCGTCAGAACCATTGAATAGGCTAATTTAACCTACATAGAGTGTAACACTTTACTCTTCAACCCATGGGACCTTAGATTAATCTCTAAGTGAAACTTCTGGTTAGTTTTGCAAGCGCCTCGGTTCACATTCAAAGAGAAAAAGACAGAGGTCAAACTCGTTTTACGAGATTCAGAAATCGAATATAAGAATCTCAGCATACGAATCAGGTTCTCTACGAACTGCCCTGTCTCAGCCTCATTTCGTCAAAGGAGCGAAAAACAATTAACGCAATGATAATTCGACATTAGTTTATTGCAACTCTGTTTGTACCGAAAGCAGGCACATACCCAGGATTTCGTTTCGAGGGGAGGGGGTTCTGAGAATAAGACTTGAGAAGCGTTTCCGAATTAATAAAACATTTACCAAACAGGAATGGTTAAAGCGATATTCTGCATTCAATAACATTTTATAATTTTTTTTAAAATATATTTTATTTCGGGGAGAGGGGGTCCGGACTCTCCGCACCCCACGTCTGGGTAAGTTTCTAACCGAAAGGAAACTGATAGCCACTCGTCTAATGCTCATTATGTAAAACAGATTGATGTCACGAAAATTGTTGAACTGATGGACACTGAGCTCAAAGTTTTTCTTTTATTTTATTCTGATGAAAATCAGAAATCAAATGAAATAAGTTTGCATTTTCTGTTTGGAGTAGTTTATGAAACGAAAACTGCATTTGCATTTTGAATCCGTTAACAGTTCACCTTCCATTCGTTTTCCAAGGGGTCAAATACCCTAAAAATAATAATAAGCAGAAAAACCAATGAAATAATTTAGAATGTAAACTAGGTACATAAGACATAAGGCTTGTCAACTGGAAAATGGAAGTATTTATCCCCATTAAGGAATGTGCATTTATCTCTCTCCTCTCTTGGCATTTATTCGTCATTGATTTCTTTATTCCGGTTCTTGATCCGAAAGGTTGAATGAATTGGTCTACAGCTTTCGGTCAATAAAATTGTTTGTTATCTTGATTTTAATTCGATAGGAATAAAATGCAAATAAATTATTTTCTGATTTTAGATCTCCAAACCGAACTGTGCATTCTGTTTTTCCCCTTTGCTTAAAACTTCCCAAAATCTGCATCAATTTTAAACATTTCGAACTATTAAAATCAGCAATTTTAAGGTTTTGATTTTCTGCAAAGTTTGGGAATCAACTGTCGCAAATGTTCTGGACTCCTGGACCCCTAGTGGTTTGGAAACTTAACTTCGCGAAATTCTGACCTAAACGGTACTTGAGCTAAGGCTTCTCAAATAGTTCTATGTCATTTTTCCCATGACCTAAAATAACAGCTTTTGTTTATACTCATTTTGCTTGGTAATTCAAATTAAACTTTGTTACTATTCATTTCTGAATTTTTTTTATATTTGTTTAACCTCTATTTCCTCGATATAAATTACGAAATGTAACTTAATGAATTCTTCGTCAACTTTGTTTACACTCTCATGCATAAAAAAGTTTCATCAATTAACTTTCCCCCCCCCCCTCCCCATATATTTGCTTCAGTTCCCCCTCCCCCCAATTATCGTACGAGTTCTCTTAGCTGCAGAACGTCTTTTCCAATCAGCAGATCAAACTACTCCTTCCTCATTGGCTGATTTTCTCTTAGACAAGGCCACCGCTCCATAGACTCTCCATGCTGATGAGTTTCGACGGTGCAGCCAAACTCGGCAGCCTTTGCCTTTCCTTTGGAGGTCGAGTCGGGGCAAGACTTTTCCGTGCTTCTGATAAGGGATGAGAGGAGGAAGTAAGCTTTAGGCGATGCTTAGTGACGGTTCAATTGGTTGTTGTCATCTGAGACTGTTGCACGCCATTTAATTGAAAGCATACGTATGGAGTGCGTGTTAAAGCACATCAGTGACTTTTAAATGCGCAGCTGTGAATAAATGAACAAGGTAGAGTGTAGGTGAATGGATTTCAGTTGGTTTTAATTTATTTCCACTGAATAAGATCTTAAAAGGATCTTGAAAAGGAATGGGATGCGGTGAAAGAGGATGCTCTCCTTCTTTGATGGAAGATGAAGAGAGAGAAGATGGGTTGGATTCCTTTACTTCTGAGCGGCACTTTTTACACATAATGGGCTAAATAGCCAGGTCAAAAAGACCCAGGGGGTTCAGAGAAGGTTGGGGGAAGGGAACCAACGGAACAGCCGTTACGATGGTAACCTCCTGTCTAGGACGTCCAGCGTGTTCTTTAAAGTGCGCAGGTAGGTATGGCTTGTTAGTATATATGCTACAGGTTTCTGAAGAGCAGAGCAGGATCTTGGGGTAAGAAAGGATGGGCGGTAGTAGTTCCCCCGCCATCCCTTCCCCTTTACCCCAAAAACCTGCCCGCTCGGACCTCACATTCAAGAGATATATTGAAACGATGTTTTTCATTCTCACTTTCTTTAGCATTAAAAAAGAACGAAGGCATTTTAACGTTTTGCAGCCTCTGCACTCTCTGCGTCAGAAGCTTTCATTCGGCGAGTAACTCGTTGCAATCGATCAACGAGGTTGCGAATATTTGGGGAAAAAAACAACAAGTAAACCGAAAAAATTATCAGAGGAAGCAACAGGGAGATGGGAAATTAATCTGCTTGCACTTAATTTTTAAACGAAAAATATCACGAAGAAGAAATAAATATTCTACTCAGGTAAAAGTCAAGTCACACGCGAATCGTTTGGCAATGATAAACATTCTTTTCGAATCTCTATTACTTGTAAAGTAAATCTTTTTATGGTAAAATGGGACTAAACAATAAACTTAACATTTCGATCAAATCCATCTGAATCTCGAATTTCAGCGATATTGTTTCAGCAATTAAAGAGCTATTTAAATTTCGATATTTAAGTCATCAGAAGTTTCGTAAATTAAAGACATAAATATTAATTGAATAAAAATAATTATATCAAGCCCTTTAATAAAATAAATATTTTAGAAGCTTGTTCTTTCCATATTCGTTAATTTCATGATTCTTGGTAGTGGTATTGCTGCTCTAAATATGTCAGCTTCCATAACTATTTAAATATCATTTCATCATATAGGACAGAGAAGAATCCTAGAAACTACTCCTACCTTTTATAGGCCTTCTCATACAAGGACATGCCCTGCTAAGACCGAAGTCAATGCTGACCACCGCCTCAGTTAGAACTAACACAGCACACAAAGTTTGTCTCTTGGAACAGTACTAACCACTAGGCTAGTTAAGGCTCGAGTTAGGTATCGAACGAATATTAATGAAACTAGAGATTTAGAACATTTGATTATGATTTTCAGTCACATATCTTATATAGATTTATCTTCAGTCACATAAGAATATAGAAAGCTTATTTTAGAACTTGTAGAACGTAGGATTAATTTCCCAGTTTTATATCAAGGGACTTTTGCTAAATAATGCCTAACCAAAACATAAATAGAATCTACAGATGCGCAGCTGTTATACTACTAAATGTTCCGCGTGCATCAACAGACAAAGGAACGTGGTTGGTGCTATAATAATTGACATCGATTCGGGAGAAATGAATTCCCAAATCGATCGTATAACCCAGGAAGGAAAAAAAGTAGTTGTAGTCACCAATGAAGCAGATTTCTGGTTTCGTATCTGGTGCAATTCAAACCATGGTGAAAAAAGAAGGCATCTCCTTAATCGAAGCCAATAAATGGCATTTTCATTAAGACCATTTCACAACGTGGCATACTCAACAAATGATGATTGTACAGTCGCTCAAAAAAGTATCCGAACACTATAGGTGATTACAGAATTCAGAAAAAATATCTGGCAACGATTTTTTTAGAAATTAGTGATCTGGCAACCTTCGTATCACCTGATTACAGAATTCAGGAAAAATATCTGGAGGGTGTACAGCAACTGTACACACTCCAGTTACCGTTCACAGCAAACTGGAGCGTGTGCAGTTACTGCACACGCTCCAGTTTGCTGTGAACGGTAACTGCACACGCTCAATATTTCCGTGAGTGAGCCCACACGATCTAGTACCAAAATAATATGACCACCTACAGTCGCTCAAAAAAGTATCCGAACACTATGGTTGATTACAGAATTTAGAAAAAATATCTGGCAGCGATTTTTTTAGAAATTAGTGATCTGGCAACCTTCGTGTCACGTGACGCGAAGTTGGGGGCAGGGGACCCACTGGGAGTTATTAAGAGAGAGATGGTAGCCTCCCGTTAAGGCCATTCAGCAACATGCATAGGGGGCTCTCCCGCACAAGGGACCACGGCTTAACGTCCCTTCCGACGGACAGCACCTTTCCAAGGCTATCGGTATCCCCTACTTACCAAGGGCAGGGCGGGGAGTTTTGCGAAGATAACTCTCAATGCTGGTCCAGCTGCGACTCAACCTGGGAACTGCAGATTACCACCAAGGCGCGCTACCCACTGAGACATCCCAGTCCCGGTCGATTCAGAGATCATTGACCTATGACATAAGAGAATATTTGGTAAAACAAGACATGAGATTATTTGACTAAAAGAAGGAGGAAATATATAAAATAGATGGATATAAAGAATACTATAAAAGTAAGAAGAAAAATGGTCAGAAGGAGTAATTATTTACATTAAACCAGATATTTTCAGATTTTAAAACTTCTGACTGTATGGAATTGCATACGAAAGCATTTAATTACGAAGATTACGCCGAAGATTATTTAATTACGCCGAAGAGCCAAAACATAACCACCTGCTTAATAGGATGTTGGTCCTCCACGTGCCGCCAAAACAGCTCTTACTCGGCGAGGCATGGACGCTACAAGATTTCTAAAGGGGTCTTCGGGTATCTGGTACCAACATGTTACCAACAGATCCTTTAACTCTTGTAAGTTACGTGGTTGAGCCGCCGCAGATCGGATATGCTGTTCCGACATAAACCACAGATGCTGGATTGGATTGATGTCTGGGAAATTTGGAGGACAGGGCAAACCCTGGAAGTCTTCCTCGTGTTCCGCGAACTATTCTCGAACAATCCAAGCAGTGTGACATGGCGCATTATCTTGCTGAAAGAAGGCACTACTAAGTTGCCATGAAAGGATGTACTTGGTCTGCAATGATGTTTAGGTAGATGGTAGCCGTCATAGTTTTCTGCACATGAATGACTGGACCCGGGGTTCCCAACAGAACTTTGCCCAAAGCTTTACACTTCCTCCACCGACTTGTTTTCACCCCAGAGTGCATCCTAGTGCCAACACTTCCCCAGGTAAACGATGCACACATACTTGGCCGTCCACATGGTGCAACAGGAAACGAGATTCATCAAACAAGACGACCTTCTTCCAATCATTCAAGGTCCAGTTTTGATGCTCGGGTGCCCATTGCAGGCGCTTTCGATGGTGAACCGAGGTTAACACGGGCAATCGGAGCGGCCTACGGCTACGCAGCCCCATTTTCAGAAGGGTTCGATGTACTGTATGTTGTGACACATTTCTCCCATCACCAGCATTCAAATTACGGGCGAGTTGCGCCACAGTATCCCTTCTGTTGGTTCTTACCATACAGGATACCCTTTGTTCAACTCTAACATCGATGAGTCGTGGTCAGCCCACACCTTACCGGCGGTTCGTAGTTTTTTCCTCCTCGGACCACTTTTTGTAAGTACTAACCACGGCTGACTGTGAGCACCTCACAAGCCTTGCCATCTCGGAAATGCTCTGACCCAGTCGTCTGGCCATTACAATTTGGCCTTTGTCAAACTCACTTAGGTCCGCTGCCTTTATCCATTTGAAGAACAAGAATAATACTGAACAAGAATATACTTGATGACCTTCACACGCGCCGTCGTTTATCTGCAGTTACTTCGATTTGCATAAAGACACGCTGGTCAAAATGTTTTGACTCTTCGGTGTATGTTGTTAAAATTGACATCTTAGATCTTTTTTGTTGGAAGTAATATAAAGTATGGCTTTTATAGAGACGTTTCTAGAGAAAAACATTCTTCAAATTTTACTAAGATTCAATATACTAAATTGAAAAAGTTATTGTCAGAAAAATCATGGGATTACATCACGAGACAGGTAAATGTGAATTTGGCATTTGATGCATTTCTACGGGAATTAACTTTACTAAGTAAAGATGCGCAGGTTACGTACTCTAAAAAGAAAATTAAAAACTCAAACCATGGATAATAGAAGCTATTGTTAATCAATCAATCAATTCTATTTCATCATCATATACAATTCATAATCATATATAATATATGAGTGAACCCAAAGACCACATAGTTTGTCTAGGCCACTAAACGAAATTAATACAAAAATCAATAACGACGTACTCACTACAAAGATCACAAACGATAAGTGTCATTTTCACGATATATGTACAATACATTTTTACCTTACACATGATTCTTTAGCATAGGGGAATACATCTCCCAAAGCAAAAGGAAAGCCTTTTAAGTTCCGTTTGAACATATTAAAATATTTTTCACTTCAAATTTCAAGAGACATCTGATTGAAGACTTTAGGTGCGATATACGAATAATGCTTATGAGCAATTTCTATTTTGGTCAAAGGAACTGAGTATTTTAGACCTTTCTCTCTGAAGTTGTATAAATCCGGCTGATTGTGAAAATTTTATGCAATTTTGCTTCAAAAATATCATCACTCTAAAAACAAATATATGTCTAATAGGTAGAATTTTTAGCATAGAGTAACGACTGAAATTGCTTAAAATATCAGTGTTATTTTTTGCAATTAATTTAATAATTTTGCTTTACAGAGACACCAGAGGTTTAAAAACCGAGACATAAGTTCCACCCCAACAAATTATGCCATATTGAAATGCAACTTGTATCCATGAGAAGTACAATGTTCGCAACATATTAAGATTAATTTTATGCTTAAAAATGATTATTATAAAAATAATTTTGTAAAAAATGGAAATAATATCAGAAAAAATTGTGAAACTGTGAAAGAAATGTGTGACGGAAGAAAGGTAAAGGACAATCCTCCTCGAATTATCATGGATAAAATTCATTTGCTTCTGTTTAATGAAAAGCCGCAGGAATTTGTTAATAAATTTAGCAATTATTTTACTGGGGTATTTCTTCATTATTTCAACCAAACCTACAAAATGAAATCCAAATAGAAAAGGTAATAAGTGATTTAAAATGTAAAACACCTAAATAGTTAAAAAACATCTGAAAAAAATTACCGCTGATGAGGTGGGAATCGAACCCCCAACTCTCTAGATACATGTTACAGGGTTCTAACCATTAAACCACACATCAGACACTAGCATTTTCCAGAAGAATACTGTAAATCTTTCATTGAGATTTGACGGACCTTGCGCCTAATATACTTCAGGAGAGACAACTTTTTCTAATTGTTGTTAATGATTTAGATGTTAACGAGTAGGTGAATCACGCTTAAGTGTTTATTATTAAAAATCCATCCATAGTAAATGCACATATTACCTGTAGAAACAGACTTCAACAATAGTTAAAAACATCTGAAAAAAATTTGTCGTTGACGCGGTGGGACATCTAAAATCATTAGCAATAATTGGAAAAGTTGTCTCTCTTGAAGAATAGATGGCGCAAGGTCCGCCAGATCTCAGTGAAATATTTATAGGTCTTATTCTGGAAGATTTTATCGTCTGATGTGTGATTTAATGGTTAGAGCGCTCTGACATGTATCTAGAGAGTTGCGGGTTCGACTCCCGCCGCGTCAGTGATAATTTTTTCAGATGTTTTTAAATATTATTGGTCTTTTTCTACAGGTAATCTGTGTATTTATTATGGAAGTAAAATACCTAATTCCATTTTTTCCTCTATATACCAGAATGAGAAATTTTTGATACTATCAAGGAACTGAAGAAGGGAAATCCCCTTGTATGGACGAAATTACAGTTACCACTATGAAAAACATGTTTCGGGAAATTGGATCTATATTTCGTAAACTTTTCTTTTACGGAAGGTGTTTTCCCTGGAATTTTAAAAACTGCTTTATTTGTTCAGGTGTTTAAAAATGGTGACACAAGTCAACTGAAAATTACAGACCAATTTCGCTTCTATCAGTTTTTTCCAAGATTCTGTTGTTTGGAATGGTTGCACCGTTGAACAAGTGCATCAGTTTAACTATCTCGGGACATGTGCAACGTGCACCCTTCATAAATAAGATAATAAGAAACTTGATGTCTTTGATTCTAGATGCTTGTGCAGTGTCTTGGGCATTAGATGGTTTCACTTTATAAGTAGTGACGAGGTAAGGCGAAGGAGTCGGCAACCTCCTTTGAGCAGCATATTGTGCAGAGAGAGACTCCGTTGGTTTGGCCATGTTGCCCGTATGCATTATCATTGATTATCGAATAGGGTTATGAACAATGGGCCTAAAAAACTCAGAAAAAGGAGTAGACCTAGGATGCGATGGGTAGAAAACTCAAACAGGACTTTTTTAGAATTGGCCTACTGTGACCAAATGCAGTAGCGCGTAACTCGGAACAGACATGTTGGAGAAATAAATTACACAGTCTAGCTGCACCTCCGTATCTATGACTGCTTGAGGAGTCTGTCTGTCTGTATGTATATATGTGTGTTTTGTAATGATAAGACGTATAATCTCCGAGACAAATTCCCTGTCTATTAATTACGTAAGACTCTCAGCTGGTGAATAACCCGAAGGGTTGGGTTGTTTTACCTCTGAGCGGCACTTTTTCGCACACCATGGGCTAAATGGCGAGGTCACAAGGACCCCGAAGGCTCAGAGAAGGTTGGGGGAGGGGACCCACTGGAACAGCTGTTGGGAGACAGATGGTAGCCTCCCGTCAAGGCCATCCAGCGTGTTCTTTAACGTGCACATGGTATGGCTCTCCCGAACACGGCTTAACGTCCCATCCGACGGACGGCGGCCTTTCCAAGCCCATCGGTGTCCCCCTACTGACCGTGGGCAGGGCGAGGAATTTTGCGGAGAAAAATCCCAGCGCTAACCCAGCTGGGACTCGAACCTGGGAACTGCAGATTACGAGCCTGGCGCGCTACCGACTGAGCAACTCCCGCCCCTAACCCGAAGGGTGTTTAAGACATTTATTAAGAGCGTTAGGAAAGGGATAGTCCATAAATGACGTAATGCCTTGAGGAGGTTATGTCGCGTTAAACAGAGAAGGTTCAGAGCAGGTGTTACGAAACGCTGAAATGCTCTACTTACTTCTGTGATTACTGACTTTTTCAATCAGTTTTGATGATAAAAAGAATAATTTTTTGTGCTATTAATTATAATTAATTATCGTTTCTGTAACCGTCCCGTGGCCGAGTGGTTAGCGCGCTTGGTTAGTGATCTAAGGGACCTGGGTTCGAGTCCCGGGTAAGTCATGGATGTATGTGTCGTTTTTCTGATGAGGTCCTGCCATCCTCTGTGGCAAGCAGCTGCTTGAGGAGGTATTTTTCTTTTCTGTAGTGATGATTCCCGTATAGAAAATGAAGATCTATAGAAAAAAAAAAGGTTCGTAAAAGAAAAAAGAGCCATTTATTAATCTGCTTTGCGTAGTGGGGATTAAGGTTTTTCTAGAACAACGTTGCGTAATTTATGGAAGGCCCAAATTTAACTTTCAGTAGAATTTTTCAGAATTCTGGCGTGGCTTACCAAATCCAAAAACATGCCCTAAGCATTTAGTATGCCCTTCATCCAAGCTCACTTTCAAGCATTTCTCACTGAGCAAGAACTTATACTATAATGTACTGCGTTTTCCGAGTTTCGCTCCAGTGGCTGAAGAATTATCCAACTGGCTGCCTTAAAAGGGGGATCTCACCCTCCACACAAGTGTCAATTCCTGAGGCTCACCTGTGATGCATATACTCCTTCAGCCAATTGTAATGCTCAGCTTCGTCTATAGGCAAAACTAACTAGCAGTTTGCTGCTTTTCTCAGAACATTTGGGCAAAGGTGCTGTACCTTGAAGATCACACAAAGGCATTTCATAAAGGTTACCCGGTTATTGCCAATTTCGGGCCACAGAAGAGACGCCCACCTACACAACTCCTCTCCGCACCTGTAAATTTGATCAGATTCATTTGGATGAGGTACAGACGAGCTGGCTTTGTCGCAAGGCTGTATATTTATCATAGGCATCATAAATACATCCAAGAGCCAAAACTTTATGACCAGCCCGTCTTTATGCAAATCGAAGCAACTGCAAATAAATGACGGCGCGTGTGGAGATCATGAAACGGTATAAATAGCACCTGATACTGAGCTCTGTTAATCAGTGTTATTCTTGTTCTTCAGATGGGAAAAGCAGCGGACTTAAGTGAGTTTGACAAAGGCCAAATTGTAATGGCCAGACGACTGGGTCAGATCATTTACGAGTGGTAATGTTATAGGGTGCTCATGGTCAGCCGTGTTAGTTCCTTCAAAAAGTGGTCTGAGGAGAGAAAAACTACGAACCGCCGGCAAGGTGTGGGCTGACCACGGCTCATTGATGCTAGAGTTGATCGAAGGGTATCCTGTATGGTACGAACCAATAGAAGGGATACTGTGGCGCAACTCACCCGTAATTTGAATGCTGGTGATGGGAGAAATGTGTCACAACATGCAGTACATCGAACCCTGCTGAAAATGGGTCTGCGTAGCCGTAGGCCACTCCGAGTGCCCATGCTAACCTCGGTTCACCATCGAAAGCACCTACAATAGACACACAAACATCAAAACTGGACCTTGAATGATTGGAAGATAGTCGTCTGGTCCAATGAATCTCGTTTCCTGTTGCACTATGTGGATCGCCTGGTACCTGTGTGTCGTTTACCTGGGAAAATGTTGGCACCAGGATGCATCGTGGAACGAAAACAAGCCGATGGAGAAAGTGTAATGCTTTGGGCAAAGTTCTGCTGAGAAACCCTGGGTCAAGTCATTCACGTGCAGGAAATTATGACGTTTACCACCTACCTAAACTTCATTACAGACCAGATGCATCCTTTCATGGAAGCGATATTCCCCTCTAGTAATGATTTCTTTCAACAGGATAATGTGCCATGTCACACTGCCTGGATTGTTCAAGAATGGTTCACGGAACATAAGGAAAACTTCCAGGTATTGCCCTGGCCTCCAAATTCTCCAGACATCAATCCAATCGAACATCTGTGGTTTGTATTGGAAGAGCATATTACATCTGCAGCTGCTCAACCACGTAACTTACAAGAGTTAAATGATCTGCTGGTAACGTGTTGGTACCAGATACCACAAGACACCTTTAGAAATCTTGTAGCGTCCATGCCTCGCCGGGTAAGAGCTGTTTTGGCGGCACGTGGAGGACCAATATCCTATAAGGCAGGTTGTCATAATGTTTTGGTTCTTCGGTACATATTCCTGTAGTTAAAACGTCGTTGGTTTTAGATCAATATTTTTTTTTAAATGCTTAAAATGAAAAATAAAATGTAATTCCCAACTTGAAAAGAAAAGTAAATTATCCCTCAAGCAATTACTTTCCACAGATGTCTGACAGGAGCTTGTCAGTTTAATGCGCCATATAAAAGATATGTGACCTCAGCAGGACAATGCAAGGAAGAAGCATTCATGCCTCATCCGCAGTTCGAACTCGGGTTCTTTAGATCAGTCTCTAAACACGCGAACCACTCGGCCACCAGGACGGTCACTGATAACTTAGTGCTATTTAAAATTACTGCTGCTAAAAAATTTGGCCAAAAAAAAGCTGTCCTGCTCTGAGACCCGAAGCTTAGTTGTTCAGCCTCAGGCTTGATCTATTGATCCAGTAACCAATCACAGGATGTGTCCTGTAGACATGGGACTCTTGAAATAATAAGGTGAAAAAAAATTTGTTTTGCCGTGAGTGGGATTGGTAAGATGGCGCCACTCTGCGAGTACAAAAAACCGCAAAGTTTATATGTGACATCAGCTGAAGGATGAACATTAGCCGATGATAGTGTAATGATTAGCATAACTACTAGATATGTTTCCAGGAGACGTGTGTTCGAATCCCACTCACAGCAAAACCAATTTTTTCAGCTTATTATTGATCTATTGATAACTCACTTTTGATTTCAAATGGGGAATAAATCCAGCTGTTTCCCAACAGCTCTCCAGAAGCTTCCCTTCCCCAATTATCTCTGGGCCTTGGGAGGGGCGGGTCAGTCAGTAGCGCGCCAGGGTCGTAATCTGAAGTTCCCAGGTTCGAGTCTTCAGCCACTAGTGATGTCGAAAACTTCAGCCACTAGTGACGTCACCGCTGACGTAAATGAGTGTTACATCTCCGCGCATCCCTTCCGAATAAGCCAGGAAGCCTGCCACTTTGGGGGCGGGGATTGCTCAGTCTGTAGCGCGCCAGGCTCGTAATCTGCAGTTCCCAGGTTCGAGTCCCAGCTGGGTCAGCGTTGAGATTTATCTCCGCAAAACTCCCAGACCTACCCACGGTCAGTAGGGGACACCGATGGGCTTGGAAAGGCCTCCGTCCGTCGGATGGGACATTAAGCCGTGGCCCCGTGTGTGGCAGAGCCATATCCTGTTCACGTCAAAGAATACACTAGATGGCCTTGACGGGAGACTACCATCTGTCTGCCAACAGCTGTTCCAGTGGGTCCCCTCCCCCAACCTTCTCTGAGCCTTCGGGGTCCTTGTGACCTCGCCATTTAGCCCATGGTGTGCGAAAAAGTGCTCCTCAGAGGTAAAACAACCCAACCCAACTCTGAGCCCTTGGAGTCCTAGTAACCTGACCATTTAGCCCATTATGTGCAAAAAAAGGTACCAGTCTGTGGTAAAATAGCAAAAATTTTCAATTCATAGTGCGGCAAAAAATGTCATTCAAGATGAAGTGGCCAAACAGAACTTATGCCCGAATTGTAAGTAAACATCCTGCATTTTATTAATGTTTCATGGCCATGAACTTTTGAAAACGAATGTGAATCTCTTGGCAAGATGCAAATATCGAAAACTAATGAAGCGCTCTTCGGGGTTTTTTTCTTCTGGGTGTTTCCAAACACTAGGGTGGAGCTGGCATTGAACGAGAATGATGGCCACTCGCCACGACACACAGCGTTGTCTATCACCTGACCTACGACGCAAAACGCTCCGCAGCTGGGAATGTTTATTTTTCACTTTAGCACAATAGTCGTGTCATCGCTACAACATGTTAAATGCGAATTTTCAAAGAAACGTGCAGATTTTGCGACCGTCGCATTGTATCTCTTTGACCGCCATTGGGAACGATGCCAGACGAGCGGTAGGTGCACGAAGCGACATCAGCCGATCTTACGTAATGCTGCCACTCCCTGAAGTAGAAACTTTCCCGTCGCCAAGGTTGGGTCGCTTTTTATTATTCCTAGATGGCAACGTGTTTACGTCAGTCGTTGGGCGAGGTGCAATTGTTCTCGAGACCGCGAGGCGGATGCCTTGGCACAGATGCACGAGGAATCCGTTCTGCGGAAAAGAAGGATTAACAGGATCGTCTTGAAAGCAAAACAAACGCTACCTTTAACCTTTTCTTGGAAACTGATAAGAAAAAGAAAGCGATCAAGAGTCCAACAAGTTCCTTCTTATTATGATTATGCTAATGAGATGCTTAAAAAAATGATTTCTTGTTCAAGCAGACGCCATGTCACATCCTCATTGATCATATTTCCTTTTTTGAAGATGAATGCATTTGCATTTGATGAAATGAAATATCCTTGCTTTTGGGAAAAACAAATCTGCTACTTCTGATATTCATCTGGTGAGAGTTCGCGATGGCGTTTGATTCGATATTTGCTTTCCTCTCATTGTGAAGTTGAAGGTTTTTATCTTTTTTAGTGGATTGAAAACTTTGAGGAAAATATCCTGGGGGCAGATTAGCAGTTCCAGCACTTAGATAACGGAAGATCAGATGTTATCAATATCATCATCTGATGTTATCTTTTCTATTTCATGTCCAATAACTTACTAATCATTAATTTAAATAGAAGAAAATACTTTCTCCGTTTTTACAATTTAAATTATCGGTTTTTGAAATCAGAACATTATATTATCTAGTTTTTGTAAAAAAAAACTTGGAAAGCAAGACTACTAAGTAATGGAATGATTGTTTTGCTGACTTACATAATGGCGTATATAATTACTAAATTCATTGTCAACTACAAAGAGGAATAGTCGCCAGTGGCCGCCTCACCTATTATATTCAGTTTGAACCCTTCAATTTCTCATGAGTTGGCCATTTAATCGGTTATATGCAAAAAAAAAAAGTGTCGGGGAAATCGAAGAATGTCTTAAGAATAGTTACTTTTCATTTAGCAAGCATAGCATTTGTGACAGCATAAAAAGCATTCGCTGACTTTATTACTGGTAAAATTGCTTAAAACTTGTTGCGCTTGTGCAGATACAATGCTTTCGGAAACTATGGCAACATAGGCCTCAATCCATTGGTTAATGGATGAAGTTTTCAGATAAAATCCGTTAAGACTCTCTCTTACTGTATTGTCACGAGTTTAGCACAGAGAATATTTAGTTTATACAAAGAGGATTTTAGAAGTGCTATTGACAAAACTTGATAACGGATGACTTCAACTCGAATTGTATCTATACTAATGCCATGAGAGTTGCACATTTTACACGAAGCTGTAGGTCAGAAGAATAAGCACTTTCGACTAAAAAAGGCAAATAACTAAAAAAATATATATGATGAAGACTTCATACAGTTTCTCAAAAGATTAGTTCAACAGATTTGTGTCTGTTGTTGCCAAGAGTGCACTAACTGTAATTAATGAACAATATTATTTCACTTCATATTTAGTGAAGTATGTAAGATGTCCGATTTTATTTGCTGTCCCGTTTTGAATCACACGACATTCTGCGCATCATTTGATAGCAGACTGAAGTAGTGTGGTAGAAGTTATTGAATTTGAAATCATTCTACAAGTTACTAAGTGCAGTCGCTCAAAAAAGTATCCGAACACCATGGTTGATTACAGAATTCAGAAAAAATATCTGGCAAAGATTTTTTTTAGAAATCAGTGATCTGGCAACCTTCGTGTCACGTGATTATAGAATTCAGAAAAAATATCTGGAGCGTGTACAGCAACTGTACACGCTCCAGTTACCGTTCACAGCAAACTGGAGCGTGTGCAGTTACTGCACACGATCTAGTTTGCTGTGAACGGTAACTGCACACGCTCAATATTTCCGTGAGTGAGCCCACACGATCTAGTATCAAAATAATATGACCACCTACAGTCGCTCAAAAAAGTATCCGAACACTATGCTTGATTACAGAATTCAGGAAAATATCGGGCAACGATTTTTTTAGAGGGTAGTGATCTGGCAACCTTCGTGTCACGTGATTACAGAATTCAGGAAAAATATCTGGAGCGTGTACAGCAACTGTACACGCTCCAGTTACCGTTCACAGCAAACTGGAGTAACAAACAACAGTTACTGCACACACTCCAGTTTGCTGTGAACGGTAACTGCACACGCTCAATATTTCCGTGAGTGAGCCCACACGATCTAGTATCAAAATAATATGACCACCTACAGTCGCTCAAAAAAGTATACGAACATCATGGTTGATTACAGAATTCAGAAAAAATATCTGGCAACGATATTTTTAGAAATCAGTGATCTGGCAACCTTCGTGTCACGTGATTACAGAATTCAAGAAAAATATCTGGAGCGTGTACAGCAACTGTACACGCTCCAGTTACCGTTCACAGCAAACTGGAGTAACAAACAACAGTAACTGCACACGCTCCAGATTGCTGTGAACGGTAACTGGAGCGTGTACAGTTGCTGTACATGCTCCAGATATTTTTCCTGAATTCTGTAATCACGTGACACGAAGGTTGCCAGATCACTGATTTCTAAAAAAATCGTTGTCAGATATTTTTTCTGAATTCTGTAATCAACCATGGTGTTCGGATACTTTTTTGAGCGACTGTACTAGTAACCTTAGCAAAGATTTATGGGGGGAATGGGATTGCAGATGCCCCTCTCTTCCCTTTGATTGCCTGACGACGACTAAGCCAACGACACGAAATCACTCAAAAATAAAATCTCTGCTGAATTGTTTCTGGAATATTTGTAATTGCACCTCCCTGATATTATTGGTCACATAGATGATATGTAGAATTTCCAAAACCCTTGTCGAGTTCTTAACATATTAGACTAAAGTAGCACCACATGACGGAACAGAACTGGTAATAATCTAAGAAATGCTTTTACTGAAAAAATAAGTTCCGCCCTGAGTGGGATCCGAACCCGCGTCTTCTGAATACATCCTAGGTGTTCTAACCACTAAACTATCAACTGCTAATTCATTTTTCAGATCTGCTTACAGATAATCTCTACATTTAAAATTGATTGGTTCTGGAAATAATTTTCTCCCTTTCATTTCGCAAAACTTGCATGAACGATAACAAAACTTCTGACTTGATCTTGATGCTAACAACGAGAGATTCTGACCACGCTCTAATTTAAATTCATCATACTTTAAAATTCAGGGTCAAAGGAATTCGGTAGTTTTAAAATTCGCCATTCAATTTTAAATAATTATGGCTAAAAAGCGAAAACTCATAAATTACTGGATATATTCTAATACTATACTGGATAAAACTAATTTATTAATTCTAATACTAATACTGGATAAAATTATAAAATATTGGACATATATCAAATCCCAAAGCAGTTGTAATGATTTAGACTGACTCTCTATTTCGAAAATCGAATTGAAATCCTGGTGTTGTTTGATTCTCATAATAAAATATTTAATTTTATTTATTATTTATGAAATTTATTGAAAAACTATTATTCTAATGTAAATTCACCATATCGCAGGTAAAAAAATAGTTCCTTTGAGAAAATTATATACTTTTTCTTGCACCAAAAAATTTGATACCAATAAAAACTTTTAATTTCATTTCAGAAATATAAGTTTGAAATTTCTTGTTGAGAAATCCAATAAAGAAAGTTTGTTTAAAAACGTTTTCATAGTACCAAAGATTTTCAACATATTAAGTAATGCTTTACTATCAGAAATAAAAACTCTTTGAGAACATTAAAAAAAACTTTTAAATTACTATCTGTTAACAATTGAAAATTTTGAAATTATTTTTGATACACCAAAACTAAAGTATTAAATTTAAATACCACTAAAGATTGAACTCTGCCAGCATTTCGTTGATTTTAATTTAATTTGAAAGAATGTTTAATTCGTTTTGTAAGAACGATGAGTTTATATCTATCTCCATGGTTATGCATATCAAAGTATACATGTTATTTTTAATTCGCGTGCGTGTATATATGATGTTCTGTATAAATACATTATGTAAGTATTTTTATTTAAATATTTTAATTTGTCATCCTTGATAAGCTTAATTGCTCATAATTTCATATAAAGTGTGATTGACGGCTGACTTCTCTCTCTCTATATATATATCCGTACTTTGTGTTAAACGAAATTCAAATATTATCGTAAAATTTCTAAGTATAATAATAAATAAATAAATACCCCCTCAAGCAGCTGCTTGACCACAGAGGTCTGACAGGAGCCTGTCAGTTTATATGCCACAGTAGGAGATCTGAGAGGATGGCAGGACCTCAGCAGAAAAACGACACACACATCCATGCCTAATCCGGGGCTCGAACCCATATTTTAATTTGTCATCCTTGATAAGCTTAATTGCTCATAATTTCATATAAAGTGTGATTGACGGCTGACTTCTCTCTCTAGATATATATCCGTACTTTGTGTTAAACGAAATTCAAATATTATCGTAAAATTTCTAAGCATACTAAGCTATAATTTTCTTCAAAGTTCAAGTGTTAAACAGATTCATTTTCATGTTATTGAAGCTTTATTTGTAATGAATTTATCTGTTTGATATTCTAGCATCTGCTGCTTCCAATTGTATCGTCTGCAGATAAGCTACAATTGGCTACGCGGATCTATTATATCGGGATCAAATCGTAAGTTGCAAGCGTAACTATTGCTAAATATTACTATTATAAGACTATTTAGAAATATTACTAATAGGGATCAACTTGTTGCGAAATTTCTTCATCGGGTGAGTGTTTAGATTGCTGCGCCATCTGTGAGATAAATGCTCTCAGAAATGTCCTGTCATTCGCTATTGAAACATATTGAAAAGCACAGATCTGAGCTAATATAATAATTATTTACTAATGACTGCGAAGTGTTCCAATGCTTTGCTAATTCTGTTAATACAACAGGTATGTCTGCGGTGAAGAGTGAGGCCATGTCTCATTTCTTTTATTTGCGACATATAGAACTACTCCTAACTTTTACAGGCCTTCTCATACAAGGGCGTGCCCTACTAAGACCGAAGTCACTGCTGACCATCGCCTCAGTTAGAACTGACACAGCACAAAAAGTTTGCCTCGCTGGAACACTCTCTAGCTGACTAACCACTATGCTAGTTAAAGTTAATGAAAAGATTTTAAAATGCATAAATTGAAACTTAACTCTTCAACTTAATGTGTATGGTAAACTAGAAATAAAATATTGCCTTCATCATCGCTTGATTTCTAACTCGTCACTCTGACCCCCCATTTGACCTTAAACGCAACGCCGGATCTGAATATCCTTAATTTTATTTGTTCTATTGTTCGAAACAGCTCTATTCACCAACTCTTAGCATTCTAGTAACATTACATACGAGTTTGGCCTCGAAGAACCCATCACATCCAAAATTCCGCATTTCTGAGATCTACAACCCGGAAACACAAATTGTGAATAATGAAACACAAATGTGTTTCAAATTATGATGGAATTCCCGGCTGGAACCTGTGTTCAGATGGGAGGTGATTTCAGCTAACGTCTGGCCCCTATCGGTCCGTACGATGCGGGTCAGACGACGAAGCCCACGATCATTCAAGGCTGGTTGTCTTTTGCAGTATGTCCGGGTGCTTGTTGTTTTGCCAGAATTTTCATATTCCCGGAACACTTGAAACTGTCCTACGAGAAAATCCGAGTTCGTCGACAATTTCGGAGATCGAGTGTCCCATCCATTGGGCACGTACGATCTTCCCTCTGTCAAATGCATCTAAATCCCGCGCCTTTCCCATTACGCTTCTCATGACGAATGCTTGGGGAAGTCAAAGTTGACAGCTATATTTGACCAGAGTTTCAGCCACGCATGGGCACAAATGCGGGACTTGCGGTTCTGAATTTGGATAACGTCTCCTATCCCTAATTCAATGGTACTTCAGTGTGGATCGTGGCCTCATCGTAGCATAACGGTTCAACTGATGGATTTTTTGAGAATCCCATCTGTTTCCTTTTCCACTGAGGGAAGAATGCAATTAGAGGGAAAATATCAACGTAAGCACACCTCTCAATAATTGTGGTGGGGGGCGGGTCCTTCGGGACCCGCCCCCCACCACAATGGGGAAAAGCTCGTATTTCGTCTTTCGACACTACACGAGCTGGCATGAGATGCCTGGAAGTAGAAGATGAAGTTTGTCTCAGAGGAGACCAGTAGGGACGTGGCGTTAAAGGGAGTGCGGAGAGCAGCCAGGGAGAGAAATGGAAAATAAGTATAACGTAAACACAGCGGGCACTCGAAACTCGGGGCTTCAAGTGATGATGCTCTCCCGCTAACAACTGATGCAACCTGATGGCTCAGATACAACACTCGCTGTTATTATATTTCATCCTCCATACTACTTGAGATGGGGGGGGGGCGATCAGTAAGTAGCTTGCCATGCTCGTATTCTTCAAGTCCCAGGTTCAAATCTCACCAGGACCAGTGTTGAGATTTATCTCCGCAAAACTCTGCACCCCTACCATACACCATTGGGTTTGGAAAGGCTGCCGTCCGTCGGATGAGACATAAAGCCGTGGCTCCGCGTGTGGGAGAGCCATGACCTGTGCATGTTAAAGTACACGCTGGATGGCCATGGCGGGAGGCTAACAATTGTCTGCTAACAATTGTCCAGTGGTTCTCTGAGCCCTCGGGTTCCTTGTCACCTGTTCATTTAGCCCTTGTGTACAAAAACGTGCCACTCAGAGGCAAAACAACACAACCCACACTGCTTGAATATTAAATCAATGTTGTTCAAAACCGAAATTTATTTATATTGCATTTAGATATCTTTAAATCCGTGTTGTCTTAAAAATGTTTTTTTGAAGTTTCAAGAGTTTCAAATTCTGTGTAGATAACATTGGAGGTTTTCGTTAATATGCTAATCTGTTTAATATCGTCACACGGCAAACAAGCAATTAAAAAGCGAAAAGTGGAAATAAGCGATTAGTAGACGAAATAGAGAGGTAATTTATTCATGAGGAAAACTGCACACAGATAGACTTTGTCAAGAATGATAAATTCTGATCTGATTTGCCAAAGAGGAATGGGAATATTAAAAAGCGTTTCAATAAACTGATCCAAAGAAAAAGTCACAAAAACAATATGCTGTCAAAATTATTTGCTTTCAAAGCACGTTACTTGATTCTGTTTGGGGATATATTTGATTTCTTTCTTTTTGTTTGTTTGTTAATATACTTTTTTATTCCATGGAAGCGAGAACGGTTGCATGACTAAAATGCGCGAGCATCTTTTAAGGGTGTGGTGAGTTTTGGGCTTGGCGGTCTCCACCCATCGCTCTGTGGTGTACACGAGCACAAGTATCGCCATCACTGGAGTGAGGCGAGTGGATTTTTGCACCTTGTGACGCACTGTGACGTGGCAGCTGACGTCACTTGTAGGCCTTGCCAAGGGCGTTGAGTGGGTGTGACTCTTTCAGGTGATATTCTTCACGGTGGAAAGCTAAAAATAGTTCGTAGTTGGATCGTAATCGCTTTCTCTTGTGTGATTCACTTCGGTACCTCAAATATATTCTCACAAAGAGCATAATTATATAAATGCAACTGTAGTCCATGCAAATGCCGATCTGATATTTTTCCTTGTACATAAATATCTCTTTTCTTTCATGCAAATCTGTTATCTCATGTAACTAAATAACTCATGATGCTCTTTCGTGTATATATTTATATCTCCTAATTTCTCTTTATGTTGTTTATGAATAATATATCTTACATGCATAGGTTCGGATTTCGAAAAAAAAAAATAAGTTGGGGGGATGACAAAATACTGAATGGTGTCATAAAAAAGTGTAATGGGGCTTAGAGACTTGGTTTCCATTACAGTATAATATTTTCTCCTCCGTTTTAGTGATCTTTAAATTTCTTGAAAAATGCATAAAAATAAATAAATTTAAAAAAAAGGTCTCTCAAGTATCAACTTGCTTCAGAGGTCTAATAGGAGCCTGTTAGTTAAATACTCCCGCAGAGAAGCTCTGTAAGGAAGGCGAGATCTTAGCAGAAAGACAACACAAACATCTATACCATACCCGGGGCTCGAACCCAGGTCCCTTTGATCAGTAGACGAGTACGCTAGCCTATTTTGCCATGGGAGGGCTACTTTAGCCATACTCATATAAGGGATTGTATTGTTTGACTGTTTTTTTTTTGGGGGGGGGGGGTGCTCAGGTTCGAGTCCCAGCTAGGTCAGCAACTCAGTTCCCAGCAGCTCAGTTCCCAGGTTCGAGTCCCAGCTGGGTCAGCGTTGAGATTTATCTCCGCAAAATTCCCCGCCCTGTCCACGGTCAGTAGGGGATACCGATGGGCTTGGAAAGGCCGCCGTCCGTCGGATGGGTCGTTAAACCGTGGCTCCGTGTGCGGGAGAGCCATACCTTGTGCACGTTAAAGAACACGCTGGATGGCCTTGACGGGAGGCTATCATCTGTCTCCCAACAGCTGTTCCAGTGGGTCCCCTCCCCCAACCTTCTCTGAGCCTTCGGGGTCCTTGTGACCTGGCCATTTAGCCTATGGTGTGCAAAAAAAAAGTGCCGTTCAGAGGTAAAACAACCCAACCCAACTGTTTTTTTTTTCCATGGAAACGAGAACGGTTACATGACTAAAATGCGCGAGCATCTTTTAAGGGTGTGGTGAGTTTTTTTTTTTTGCATTGTTTTTAACTGAACCTGGTGTAGAAGGGCCTGGCTATAACATCACCATGGTTGTTAGGTGTTTAAATAAATAAATAGAGGTGGTTGATGACTCTGTCTTAATACAAATAATGTATGCTACGTATAAAATCAATAGATATAAATGTATAATACGTTTTCATGAAAATAAATATCCGATGAGCATAACCGAGAAAATAGTTTTCCATGACAATTAAGCAAAGATGATGATGACCCTTAAAGAACAGACTTGGTGAACATCTTACATCTCAACTTCGTGCAAAGAACAGAATGCCTAGAGATGAAATTGGAAGATAGAGAAAGGATCGTATCAGAGGAAGAGAAAGAGGAAAGGGGTAGGGAGAGATTCCCCCACCAAATCGTTATTTAAGAGGATCAGCTCTTCAAATATATTTCAAGCAATGCAAAGTAATTTCTGCATAAAAAAACGAAATTGAATTCGAATGAAATACTTTTACAGCATAGGAGGACTTTCTCGTGTAAGAAATTAAATTTGCTTTCAACAGAAATCCCCGACGGTTTCAGAGGCAAGGATGCGAATTTCAGGGGGGGGGGGGGGGTAGCGTGAAATGAATGGGAACCTCCCTGAAATTTTCATATAATTATGAATGACTCTACTATCGCTTGTGAAAGAAATTTTATAGTAGGTTGTGCTATAGATTTATTAGTAAAAAAAAGGGGGATTTTGCGATTTATGGAAATGGAAGCTAAATCGATACTTTGTCATTTATAACATAAATCTTTTATGAAAAACTGTTCATCATCATCATCATCCTCAAGCAGCCATGGGCTACGGAGGTCCAACCAGGCAGTGCAATTTAGTTCTCCAAGCATATCTGTCCTGAGCTATATCTGCTGCATCGCGCCACTGCACACCAATTCTAACAAGGTCCTGTTTGACATTGTCTGCCCACCGCATCCTAGGTCTCCCCCTCTTTCTGAGGCCTTTAGGCACACTGTTCATAACCCTATTCGCCAATCTATAATTATCCATACGGGCAACATGGCCAAACCAACCGAGTCTCTCTCTACACAACATACTGCTCAGAGGAGGTTTCAAGCCATTTAATAAAATAAGCATTGCAAGTGTGTGAATAATTTTTTCTGCATCAGTCAACTTTGTATAAGTTTCTTGAGACTGGCACGGATATCGTTAAAATTCCAGTTTCCACAACTCTTATTTACTATCGAGGGGATATTTTTGAATTTCAGTATTTATGTAGGCTTAATATACATTTTTTAATTTATCTTCAATCGCATTTTTTAATAAAAATCTGGTTTAAGAGCATAAAATACGATGAATGGATGCTATCTGAGGTTTGGACCACCCAGTGTGGTACATGAAAGGTGGCGTTTCGCAAGAGAATACCACGACAACATTCCATCTGTAAACGGGCGATTCCTACCCAACCCATGAAGAACTTCTCTAAGTGAGGAGGAAATGCAAAGTAAATCTCAAAGATCTTATCATGATTGAGATTCACTCATTACTCTGTTTAAAGGAAAATTCAATGCGTTAGAAATATCGCTAATTGAATTACAAAGAAAAATTCGCATTCAAGGTCCACATTTGATTTTCATCACTGAAAGATCTCATTCAGAATCTGAAGTTTTATTTTAACGACTCGTTTCAAGCTCATAAGACCCCCCAAAGGATTCATTTGGCCTCCATCTGAGTCTTGTCTCAATAAACCGTGACAAATGGATGATTCCGTCAAGGCTCCTGTGATGAAACCACTCATCATCATCATGGTGGCAAACATCGGTGTTCCAAGTAGGTCTTCCTGACCCTGACCCAGGCTCCGAAAATTCAATATCTAAGCATTCACTTTCTCCACTTTTCGAACCAGTGAGAGTCACTCTTGTCGAAAAGATGTCGAGAAATGCCTCAGGTTGATCATGTTCAGAATGAAAAAAAAAATGGATCCATTTCCTTTTTCATTTTCCGTGTGCAGATCACGGCTTTGCCCCGTGAGCTCCGTAAGATATTTCTTAGCCTACTGACCTCACTTCCTCTGGGGGACGGCATCGTCAAGTCCCCCCCCAGCCATTCTAAAGAGGTGACACGAAAAAATGATCAAAAATTAGTGATCTGGCAACCTTCGTGTCACGTGACACGAAGGTTGCCAGATCACTAATTTCTAAAAATATCGTTGCCAGATATTTTTTCTGAATTCTGTAATCAACCCTGGTGTTCGGATACTTTTTTGAGCGACTGTACGTGGTCATATTATTTTGATACTAGATCGCGTGGGCTCACTCACGGAAATATTGAGCGTGTGTAGTTACCGTTCACAGCAAACTGGAGCGTGTGCAGTAACTGTACACGCTCCAGTTTGCTGTGAACGGTAACTGGAGCGTGTACAGTTGCTGTACACGCTCCAGATTTTTTTCCTGAATTCTGTAATCACGTGACACGAAGGTTGCCTGATCACTAATTTCTAAAAAAATCGTTGCCAGACATTTTTTCTAAATTCTTCAATCAACCATAGTGTTCGGATACTTTTTTTGAGTGACTGTATGCGGAAAGTGAATACTTGAGTATAAACGTGTGGCCAAAACTAAGTAATTAAAATGAAACTATCAGAAATAATATTAATAGCTTTAAATATTCCGCAATGAAGTCAAAATGAATGAGGAGTGTTTATAAAATTTCTATCTTGAAATCAAATTAGATTTGCGAATTCTTCAGACTATTGTTTTACGGAGAAAAGCGTTTTTCATTCTGTGAATTACAATGCTGAAGACATTAGAAAGATTTTCGGAAAATATAAGAATAGCTAATAGTAATTTGAGTACCATTAACTTCTGCCTCAGCTTATCATTGTATTGAATAGCAACAGTGATGAACACTGCGATTGAACTTATGTAGCTGGACTTCTGAAAGGCCATAGAAGGTCTTAGACTATTCAAACTCTTAGCATCGATGGATCTCGTATGTCGTTGGTTGATTGAACTATTAATTACTAGTCAACCAATGGTTTCATAGATTGCTGTCTGATTGGCAAAAGAGTTTAACTCAGTCAACAAGGAATCTCTGAGACCTGCGCTGTTCAACTGCGCAGATTCCTTTCTTGATTGCTTCCATACAAGTATCGGCATTGGTCAGCAATGCTCCTCCAGGCTCTTAAGTAATTGCACTTACCACAGAACAGTTCAAACATTTTACATGATGATTATGATGATTCAAATATTCAAAATCATACACTCTCTGGGGCGAGGATAACTCAGTTGGTAGGGCGTCAGGCCCGCAATCTGCTGTTGCAGATTCGAGTCTCACCTGGGCCAGCGTTGAGAATTATCTCCCCAAAACTCCAAGCCCTCGGTCAGTAGGGGACACCATTGGGCTTAGCAACACCGCCGTCCGTCGTATGGGTCGTTAAGCTGTGGTCCGTGTGCGGGAGAGCCATACCCTGTGCAAGCTAAAAAACACCGTGGATAACCTTGACGAGAGGCTACATCTGTCTCCCAACAGCTGTTCCAGTGGGTCCCGGAACCCAATCTTCTCTGAGCTCTCGGGATCCTTATGACCTGGCCATTTAGTCCATTGTTTGCAAAAAAGAGCCGCTCAGAGGTAAAAATAACCCAACCTCTTTCTCTCTGAGAAAAAAAAATCAATATCATAATTATGGTTTAAAAAAAAAACTATTTCATTTTACGAAATGTGCAACTGAATCAAAAACGTTTTTCCGAACATTTTGCACTATGTTAGAATTCACATGAATTAAGAAATTTTCTATTGCATTCAATCGGAGAGACTGAAGATTAATTTAATTATTTTCAGTTGGGTTTTCCTTTACTTGTATGACGTACACTAAGAAATTGGACAATGCAAAATAAATAAGATGAAATGGGATGATGGTGATGAATATTTATATTTAGCGTCTAATTCTGAAGCGAATTATGTATAATTATCTTTCTTTTATATTCTTTACAGAACATTCAATGAAAGCGTGCAACGCTATAAATTACAATCGACAATTTGAGCATTCGAATAGGGCAGTAAATTGCAACCATTATTAAGAGCGCAACAGTTTTTGAACTCTGTTTGTTTCAACTTTGGATAAACACCTAATAAATTTCGGGAAACTCCTAAAAAAAAGACGTTTAAAAATAACCCAGAAACAAATGTAGCAGGACTTCTTTTGAAAGGCCAAAGCAAGGTCGTAGACAATTCAAACTCTTATCATGTATGTGAGATGCAAGCGAAGGCCAAACATCCTTTGCGGCTGGACAGAAGATAATGGAGATCAGAGACCGTTCTTCAGCCAAGGGATATCCACAGTTCTACTTCGATCTGCAGAATGGGCTTCGACATGCACATGAGAGGGGTGGGTTTTTCCCTCCTTTCGCACTTCAGGCAGTCGGGTTTGCCTTGAACGTTGGTATCGAATGGCAACGGAGGCCGAAGCTTGACAGAGAAACTCTTCACAAATGAATGGCAAGCACGTGACTGAGGGCGTTCGCGATGATGTGCTACTCGAAAGGTTTTCCCAGTTTCTGTTCTTACGTTCAGGTCTTGCTATTGAAGTGGGGCTGACGTCTTCTAATCAAAGTAATTTCGTTTGCTCTTCTTAGTTTTTTTGAAATGTGGAAAAACTTGTCGAAGCTTTGAAAGATTTTTTGTGTGTAGAACTTTTGATCTGACTAAAATGGAATCTTTTCTGAGCGTAGACGAAGATAATCAGATCTTCTACACCAGGGGCCTTAAATTCAAATGATATAGGAAGCAAATTGATTGCTTTTTAACTTTTAATCATTTGGTTTAATGTTACAATTAATATCAAAGCATAAATCTAAATTTTGTTTGTAGTGGTTTCATTTTCGCCTGAACGAGATCATATTCTCCATACTCGCATGAGATCATCTTAGTCCAGCCAAGCAAATAAACCTCATTCTCTACCATGCTTATGATACAACGTATTGATTACATTGGGTTGTTTTACCCCTGAGCGGCACTTTTCTGCACAGCATGGGCTAAATGGCCAGGTCACATGGACCCCGAAGGCTCAGAGAAGGTTGGGCGAGGGGACCCACTGGAACAGCTGTTGGGAGACAGATGGTAGCCTCCCGTCAAGGCCATCCAGCGTGTTCTTTAACGTGCACAGGGTATGGCTCTCCCGCACACGGGACCATGGGTTATCGTCCCATCTGAAGGACGGCGGCCTTTCCAAGCCCATCGGTGTCCCCTACTGACCGTGGGCAGGGTGGGGAATTTTGCGAAGAAAAACCTCAACGCTGACCCTGGGACTCGAACCTGGGAACGAGCCTGACGCGCTACCGACTGAGCCACCCCCGCCCCTATAGATTACGTGGTCGCATGTTTGATACCATTGTTCAACACTATTAAAGCTTTCTCTAACACTTTGGAAAGTTTAAAATTTTGAGACTTCTCACGAGTAAAGTGACGAAACAAACAGGTTTTAAATTTGTTTTAAGCGTTGATCAATTTCTTTTTTCCCTTCCCATATTGAAAGTTTTGTCTCGATTATGTAATTAAAATATAGCATTTTCCCAGATATGAAAAATTAATGTATAAAAATCAGATAAATTATATCAGAAACCAATTTGAATGATAGGAAACGGAAATCACACTTTCACCTATAAGTAACACCGGATGCGTGATTCATCTTCAGCTTCCAGTTGCGCAACAAGTACTTTTTTCCTGTGGGTTATGAAGAGGTTGCCAGAGGCGTTTTGATAGTCTCCACAATCCCCGCGATGAGGGAAAGACCCCCTGTAAGGGGACTCCATGCAAAAAATACAAAAGTCACGAGGAAACTTGATATGCAAGTATTTAAAGGAACAACCCGGAATATTTTTCTGTAGCTTCGAACGAATAATAAACCGCGAAAGATCAGCTTCGTTTTCCCTCTTAGAAATTCCTCTCGTTGCTTTTTGTGGGCCAGAACTCATTGACTCCGAGCCTCAGCTTGGCACTGAACTTCTTTAGCATAGAACATGACAGTAATGTATGACGTCATTTTTCCTTCCGACTAGCGATTTCGAGCAATAAGTCCAAACTCCTATTTAAATCCAAAGACTAGAAATGTTAAAATTGCCAAAAACTAATTAGGTAAAAAATAACTAGTTACTTAAAAAACTAGTTAGTTAAATAGGAGTCCAAACTCCTATTAAATCCTAAGACTAGAAATTTTACCAATATTTTTACTATGTTTTTTCTTACAATTTTCCTTATTGCTTTATTGTTTTTTTTTTGTTGTTTTTTTGTATCATTTTTAGCCCGTTTTCAGAAAAAACGAGCTAATGTTTTCGATTTGTCGTTTGTCTGTAGATATTGAAATTTTTTGTTTTCAAAAATATGTTAAAAATTCTTTTTTTAGGGTCGGTAGGTATTGATGAAATATTACGATTCGCACTTTTGGACACCTCCAAAGAGCTAAAATTGTGCCCTCTAACGGTGGAAAAATTAGAAATTTCCGAAATTTCAAACTAATATTACAATCGATGTAATTATGTTAGAAATTTAAAATTTTGGTTCTGACTTGTGAATGTTATGAAGTTTACATTGACAGCAGTCAATTTCACCTTTATCCCCAGGGGGAGGGTAGGAAGCGATTTTTTTTTCGTTTTATGGATAATTGTTCGTTTTTAGAGAATAAAATTGAAAATTATTTTTAGGGATGGATAGATATTGATAAACTTTTATAATTCATCCTTTTAGAATGTTCCAAAAGCTTTAAATGTGACCTCTGACGGTGTGAAATTTTGAATGTTTGAAAATTTCAAACGAATATTGCAAACGATTTATTTGGGCCAGAAATATGATATTTTCATGGTGGAGTGTCATGATTAAGTGGTTTTACGGTGGCAGCAACAATTTGTCCATTCCCCACCACCTTCCATTCAGCGGAACGCTCTGTTTTGAGACGTTAATGAATTGAATAGGCTCTAACGAAATAGGAGGATTCATAATTTTTAAATCCTCCAAATGACCTTAATTTACTCTTGCTTGAGGACGGTAAATGTAGAAAATTTGAAACTTGAAGTAACATGGCAAACGAAATATTTATGCTAGAAATCGGAATTTTTGGTTAATGCATTGATAAAGAATGAAATAATTGTTACACGTGCTTTATTTAAAAAAGAAATTTGGTTAAAATTCGACTGGTCGTCTTTGTTTTTACCAATTTAGCATTTAATTTTTAATAATATTTTAATATAATTACAATAAATAAAAAAATAAAAACCTCCTCAAGCAGCTCCACTTGATAATCTGACCACTAACCCTTAAGGGCAATAAAATCCAATATTTTTTTCATTTTAAGGGATAAATGAGATATTCTTTCGGCGTTTTATAAATAAAAAATAAATACCCCCTCAAGCAGCTGCTTGCCACAGAGGTCTGACAGGAGCCTGTCAGTTTATATGCCATAATAGAAGGTCTGAGAGGATGGCAGGACCTCAGCAGAAAAACAACACGAACATCCATGCCTTACCCCGGGCTCGAACCCAGGTCCCGTAGATCAGTAGCCAAGCGCGCTAACCACTCGGTCACGGGACGGCATTTTATACAGCTAATAATATATTAATTACATTTTCCAATTCCAATCCATTAGTGCGAATTATTACAGTGAAAGAGCGCAAAATTCGGAAATTGAAAAAGTCCATTCTCCCTGAAAACGAGCTTCCATCATCGCGAAAGTTGATATGTTATCCTTCTAGTTTTTCAATAGAGGGGAAAATGAATCATTTCCAAAACAATTTAATTGAAGTTGTGTTAGCCTTTCAATGCAAATTTGTTTGTGCCCGTTTGGAAACAAATGAAGCAATATTTTATGAAGAATGTGGTATTCATTCAAAGCCCGGATTAAAAAATATTAAGAGGAGGACGCAAGAGGTTGAATTTCCATGGCAGCGTATCATTTTCTCTTTCGCTCTAGAGGTTTTTAAAAACCAAATTCATGAAAACTGCGTGAAATGTGCCCAAGATTAACGAATTGTGGCCTCCATTACGCATATTAGCATTCTTAAGCGGTGGAGGCATGCCCCCCCCCCCCCCCCCGTAGATCTGGATCTGATTCATTCCAAAATGTGGAATTATGAATTACGAAATCCGATATATATATATGTCAAATATTTATTATGTACTTTTTAAAAAAGTTACAATTCAAGTATATGATGGTGCCCATTAAATGAAACAAAAGCCCCCCTCCCCCCTCCGACACATTTTTTGCGGCGAGATTTTCCGGTACGCCACTGAAGGTTACACTTTGTTCGATAGCCTCTGGATTTAGGGTGGGACTCCCACGTTAACTCTGGTTCTGGTGGAGGAAATAATTACTCTTTTCGGAGTCCCACGACTAGTTTTCATTGTCCCATGCTGAAGAATATCGCCTCTGAGTAGTGCAATGTAGCTCCCGATTTTATGTTTATTTTAAGTTACTTTAAAACATCAAAAAAAGTGATTGTAATATCATTACGTGATCGACTTATTGAAAGCTATCTATTTCAGCAGTGAACTTCTTGATACGTAAGTGAATTATCAATATATTTAAGTTTTAAAAATCGTAGTCTTTGTTTCTGATCATAATAACACCCAGTTGTGTCTTCGATCACCCTGCCTCTGGGAAGTCTATATTTAGAAAGGAAGTGACCTTGACCTACGAGAGTCACCGCTACTGCATGTCCATGAACTTCCTACTTGTGTGAGCACTATCCCAGTCTTGGCATTGGCGGTCTCGTGAAATAACTGTGTATATATTTCGTCTCTGTGGGATCAGATCATTATGGCAAACGATGGTCTGCACAACATTCCGACTGCTATTCCACTTAAAAGTAAATCTGTCTCTCTGTGTAATTTTATGTCGCAGATCGAGAACATGTGTTCTCTATTTAACAAAATATGCGATAAAAAAATCTGCCAACCAGAATGACAGAATGGTTTTCGACAATGCCAAGAAAAAAGTTGTTAAGATCTTTGAGGTTGTTGGGTTGTTTTACCTCTGAGCGACACTTTTTTGCACACCATGGGCTAAATGGCCAGGTCACATGGACTCCGAAGGCTCAGAGAAGGTTGGGGACCCACTGGAACAGCTGTTGGGAGACAGATGGTAGCCTCCCGTCAAGGCCATCCAGCGTGTTCTTTAACGTGCACAGGGTATGGCTCTCCCGCACACGGGACCATGGGTTATCGTTCCATCTGAAGAATGGCGGCCTTTCCAAGCCCATCGGTGTCCTCTACTGACCGTGGGTAGGGCGGGGAATTTTGCGGAGATAAATCTCAACGCTGACCCAGCTGGGACTCGAACCTGGGAACTACAGATTACGAGCCTGGCGCGCTACCGACTGCCCCACCCCTGCCCCCAATTTAAAAGGAAATCAAGGCACGTTATTATGGGACCTACATCGCTCTCCAATCAAACGCCTGTTGATTCAAGTTCATAATCGAACAAATGACTTTGAAATAATTTTGAACACTGTAGAGTTATTTTTATGAATCTTCGCAGCATATGCAATAAGATTCAATCTTTGCACCATTTGATCTACGCTCACAACTTGGATATATTTTGTGTTTCAGAAACATGGCTCGATGATACCTAATCTGACGGTTGTGTGTCCTAAAGGATTTTCTATATTTCGCAAGGATAGATAGCATCAATATTCAGTGTTTCTCACTGGTGACTTTAATTTTGCCAATATCGATTGGCAACTACAGTCTCTACAAATAATGCTCAAGTGCTTCCCTATCTCACGACTAAATTTCCTAGGGGCGGGGATGGCTCAGTCGGTAGCGCGCCAGGCTCGTAATCTGTAGTTCCCAGGTTCAAGTCCCAGCTGGGTCAGCGTTGAGATTTATCTCCGCAAAATTCCTCGCCCTGCCCACGGTCAGTAGGGGGATACCGATGTGCTTGGAAAGGCCGCCGTCCATCGGATGAGACGTTAAGCCGTGGTTCCGTGTGCGGGAAAGCCATACCCTGTGCACGTTAAAGAACACACTGGATGGCCTTGACGGGAGGCTACCATCTGTCTCCCAACAGCTGTTCCAGTGGGTCCCCTCCCCCAACCTTCTCTGAGCCTTCGGGGTCCTTGTGACCTCGCCTTTTATCCCATGGTGTGCGAAATAGTGCTCCTCAGAGGTAAAACAACCCAACCCAATTAAATTTCCTAAGATTCCAACAATTTTTCACCTTTTTCACACGAGGCGAAAATTACCTTGACTTGGTCTTCTGCAACCGCCATAGGTTCATATTGAACATTGAAGCATTCTTCCTCTTTTCCACCAGTGATACACCTCCCCCATTTCTGTTGCTTTTAACCACAACCTCTGTACTTCTACACATGCGTGGTCACTGAATTTAGAAATGCAGATTACAATATTTTTATCTGAGTTAGGCAGCAACATGTTCACTCATCATGGTTCTGCTTTTCCACAGTGTTTTGAACAGCTGGCAGCTGAATTCTCCGATATTATGCATTCCGATAAAATTCCTGCAACTAATCCCCATCTATTTCTGTGAAAAGTATGACTTCCAATCTCTACCTATGAAAATTGGCAAGTTTAAATTGCGAGCATAGAGAGTGCTTCGAAACGATAATAATTCTACTAATAAAGCAAATTAATAACGCAGTATCCAAGATATATTCAGATGCTTCACAAGAATGTTCTTTTAGGCCCCTTCTTCGGCTTTACAACAATAAAAACTCGAATGCGTTTTACAAATTGCGTTTTGCGAATTCATATAATTTGATGACATTGTTTTAAACTATATCTTATGTATTTTCATGTAACGTTATTATTCTTCTCTCCTGCAGATAAGCAGATGCTTTGCGGGTCATTTGTTTAAACTTTTGTATAACTAACATGAATATGAATAAAGATTATTATTATTATTATTAAAAAAAAAAGATGAAAGAGGAAAATTAAAAGGTCCACAAGTCATCCTTCCTTCGAAATACCACGATGGTCCAACTGTCATTTCAAATTATGAAAAGGCTTCGCTATTTGCGACCACTTTTGCTAGAGCCGGTGCTACTGATGTACTGTCGCTCAAAAAAGTATCCGAACACTACAGTTGATTACAGAATTAAGAAAAAATACCTGGCAACGATTTTTTTTTAGAAATTAGTAATCTGGCAACCTTCGTGCCACGTGACACGAAGGTTGCCAGATCACTAATTTCTAAAAAAAATCGTTGCCAGATATTTTTTCTGAATTCTGTAATCAACCATAGTGTTTGGATACTTTTTTGAGCGACTGTAGGTGGTCATATTATTTTGATACTAGATCGTGTGGGCTCACTCACGGAAATATTGAACGTGTGCAGTTACCGTTCACAGCAAACTGGAGCGTGTGCAGTAACTGCACATGTTCCAGTTTCCTGTGAACGGTAACTGGAGCTTGTACAGTTGCTGTACACGCTCCAGATATTTTTCCTGAATTCTGTAATCACGTGACACCAAGGTTGCCAGATAACTAATTTCTAAAAAAATTGTTGCCAGATATTTTTTCTGAATTTTGTAATCAACTGTAGTGTTCGGATACTTTTTTGAGCGACTGTACCTACACCATTTACTTCTTATGACCAATCAATCGACCCTCTGTTCTCTGGTATGTTCTACTCTCAAAATGTCAGCACTTTCATTTTATTCATTAATTCCTACCAAATCATCACCTAGACCAGACAAAATTCCGCCAACTTTTTATAAGCAGCTAAACTCCGTTGTTTGCGAAAAATTTTCTATCCTGTTCAACCCCTGCCTGAAATCTGGCAGGGTTCCTCGTGACTCGACTGAAGCCATAGTCATTCCACTTTACAACGGAGAAGATGATCCTACTAATCCTACCAATTATCCGTCCAATCTCTCTGACGAACATCGTTCCCAAAATAATTGAAAGTTGCATACCATTCAAGCTTGTTAAATTTCCTCAGGTGCATAATATTCCATATGAACAGTTTGGTTTCATCACAAGCCGCTCCTCTACAGTGCAATTACTTCACTGTATTAGGGGCGGGGGTGGCTCAGGCGGTAGCGCGCCAGGCTCGTAATCTGTAGTTCCCAGGTTCGAGTCCCAGCTGGGTCAGTGTTGAGATTTATCTCCGCAAAATTCCTCGCCCTGCCCACGGTCAGTAGGGGACACCGATGGGCTTGGAAAGGCCGCCGTTCTTCAGATGGAACGATAACCCATGGTCACGTGTGCGGGAGAGCCATACCCTGTGCACGTTAAAGAACACGCTGGATGGCCTTGACGGGAGGCTACCATATGTCTCCCAACAGCTGTTCCAGTGGGTCTCCTCCCCCAACCTTCTCTGAGCCTTCGGGGTCCCTGTGACCTGGCCATTTAGCCCATGGTGGGCAAAAAAGTGCCGCTCAGAGATAACCCAACCCACATTGTAAATATGTTTCTGTTTTTGATGTCTTGAGCGGTGTTAGCGTATATTTTTGTACCTTCCTCTCAATAAATAAATAAATAAATAAATAAACATCACGTTCAGGATTGCTCTTGTGCAATAAACGTTGGTTTAAGGGGTGTTCTAGAACAAGATACGTTCTTTTTCGTGTTGCGCTGGTGCAAAAACTGCTGTATTCTACTTTCACTAAGTAGTTTCAATCCGTGTTGGCGTCTTTTCTATCTTAGAGTCTTCTTTTCTTGACCGCGGCCAGATCTATACAGGGTGACATCCGCCCTCCCATTTGATAATCTTAATAACCATTCTGGTTATTAAGGTTAATGAAGATTAAGAAGTTTTCTGGTTAGTAAGATTAATTAAGATTAATTGATTAAGACTTAAAAGTCGAAAACGAAAAAAATAGCAAACGTCTTTTATCTAACACATATTTTGCAAGTGTTTTTTTAAAAGAAAATTGAAATTAATGCGGAAAAATATATATATCTATCTATTCCAGAACTTTTTCTATTCCTTTTCTTTCCTGCCAAATACAGTCAATCCTCTTACCCCAGCTAATTTTTTTGTATTTTTTTCTTGATCTTTTCTGTTGGACTGAAATCAATGTTCTCTTTGTAAAGCAATTATTTTAATGCAAAGTTGCTTTTCTTTTGGCTTTTAAGAATCAAAGTTATCCTCTTGTTTTTTAAAGATATTTTTGAGAAACTGGTGGATCGTGCACCTACGTCAGCAATGAATTCTGTTATTTTTCTTCAGAAGTGACATTCTATCCAACTTCTCTTTCATTTGCAACATCTAATATTTATTATATATTTAACAATGAAATAATATTTATTTTGAATTCCATAAATGGAACAAACAGGCTTTTGTTCCGAAACATCAATACTTTAACCCATTGGCCTGGGTATTTTTAATGCCAATGAAGTGCTACTATGACCTATTGTGTTCAGAAAATATTTTCAGCTTTATTCTTATGAGGAATTTTTTTAGTGTCTTAGAATATGACAAAATATACTGCTAGCGACATCTCTGACGTAAATTACGAGATATTGCGCGAGACCACTTTTAAGTCCTCGCGCAGCGAGTAAGGGGCAACACCTGCTAGTAGGCCGTACCGCTAAGTTGTGACGTCAGCATAGGTAGATCTAAAAAAAAAACTAGAAATCCTTATACATTTATTTCTGTTATTATTACTGGTAAATTTTAAAACGAATATTTACACTAATGCTTATTTATAGATCTACCTTCTTTTAGAAAGAAAATTACTCATATTTATTAGCACTATCATAGCGTTATACATAAGAATAATTATTTTTCTAAATAATGTATATTTATAAATATAAGTTGAAAACTTACCAGTAATAAAAACAGAAATAACTATATAAGAAACGTGCAGATTTTTTTCAGATCCACCTATGCTGACGTCATTTGTTAGTGCTACGGCCTTCTGTTCTAGGAGATGATGGTAAAGGACGATCTCGTAGGTCTAGGCCAGGCATGTCCAGCCCGCGGGCCGCATGAGGCCCTGGACAGCTGGTAGTGCGGCCCACAAAATCGTAAAGTTTACTTTTTACGACATAAGCTTTCAACATGATCATGTGATTTTCAGCGAGTTTTGATATCCCACTAGTTTTATGTGCCCTTTTTTTAATTTTAAAATAAAAAACACAAGAAAATAAATGAAGTTTTATTATTCATATACATTAACTATATTATATATTTTATGTGCGACCCAAAACAATTCATCTTCCCTCAATGCGGCCCAGTGAAGTCAAATCTTTACTCAAAGTGGCCCAGGGAAGTCAAAAGGTTGGACACGCCTGGTCTAGGCCAATGGGTTGAAGACCACAAGAAAAATTTATAACTAATTTTAAATACAGTCACTTTTTTTTTGATTTTCACTTTTAATCAGCGATATTAATACTGAAAAAAATTATTTATGGAAATTAAGAACTTCATATGATTCAAGAAGACTTTTGACTCTGTAATTTAACATTTGCAACGAACTAATAGATTTAGACAGCTTAATTTAAAGCTGTCTAAATCTATTAGTTCGTTGCAAATGAATTTTTCGATGATTCAGAGATATTTATTAATATCGGAAAAATAACACCTGCCAAAATATCATTTAAGATTACATTCAATTCAATGTTTATCTTCCTTGCCTCCCAAGCAAGGATCTTCGGCCGTTCGGAAAACTTCTCCCAGAAAAGATTGTTTCTCTTTAAAGGTAACTCCAAATGACATTTATGCTTTAACATCATGCTTGATGCTCACACATAAAACGAAATTTCCTGCCACTGAAAATAGTCCATAATTCCATTCAGATCACTTCAAAATTCAGGCCCCAATTCAGCCACTGGTCTGAAACAATTTCTTTCACAATCGATCGCTATCATGTGTCTTTCGTTGACTTTCTCAAACCTCTTCACACACACCCTCTCAATCACCTCCCCTGAAATGTGTTTTCGAACATATCCAACTCTATTACTGTTGACGTAACAGTTTACGTCATTAAGGAAATCGCCATGTCCAATAAGAGCTAGAAGCAAAGATGGCGGCGGTGAGTGTCATTCGACAGAAGTCGAAAATAAACGAGGCCAAAATCGGCGATAGCGGAAGTCTGACTGAAGGGGAGTTATCTCGTTTTCGGCACTTCACTCGAATTGGGCCAATCGGTATTTGTTTGTTGATTACAAGAGGAGAGCGTAAAGGATGGCTCAACCCTCGTGCTGAGATAAAAAATAAGTTGGAATATCTTGATGGATTCTTTTACTTGTGCTTATTTACAGAGATTGAATTCTTTGGAGTCTTATCGGGCATCTGCAGTATGAGCAGTTAAGGAAAAAAAAGGAAAATTTATTAATAATATATGCATTGAAAAAAAAAGAATGGTACTCGGATTAATGACCCTCAAAGGTTAGAGTTTCATGTGAACTAATAAACTTAAATATAGAGCAGAGTTTTGATTATGAGACATAGACGATATGAACAAGTGACGAAGCATTAGAGTGATGATTGAGACCGTATATACCATTTTAATTACTGTTGAAAAGGCAACGAAAATAAACCTAAAAGGAAATCCCTGTCGTGATCATAAGGACGTGAATAAATGAGACTCCTTTGGTGAGATTAGCTGACCTTCGCTGCACGATATTAAGTAAACAATAGAAAACATGGGAAGAGAGATGTTTTGAGAATGTAAGAGAGAGAACTGTTGAAATTCGTTTATTATCTCATAATACAGCTAGGTAGACGATCTGCAGATGCGTTCATTCTGCGCTCCTAGGGACGGGGGGTGTCTCAGTCGGTAGCGCGCCAGGCTCGTAATCTGTAGTTTCCAGGTTCGAGTCCCAGCTGTGTCAGCGTTGCGATTTATCTCCGCAAAATTCCCCGCCCTGCCCACGGTCAGTAGGGGACACCGATGGACTTGGAAAGGCCGCCGCCCGTCGGATGGGACGTTAAGCCGTGGTCCCGTGTGCGGAAGAGTCATACCCTGTGCACGTTAAAGAACACGCTGGATAGCCTTCACGGGAGGCTACCATCTGTCTCCCAACAGCTGTTCCAGTGGGTCCCCTCCCCCAACCTTCTCTGAGCCTTCGGGGTCCACGTGACCTGGCCATTTAGCCCATAGTGTGCAAAAAAGTGCCGCTCAGAGGTAAAACAACCCAACCTGCGCTCCTATTAATTAATCTCTCGGTTTGGAATGTCGAATTTGATATGCCTTTAAACTCAGGGATCAAGTCTTTAGGGGGTCATTTAAGGAAATATGAAGGATTCTAGAGTCCAGAAATGATACTCTTAACTTTATTAATTATTAATTAATTATTTAGTAACCGAGATATTGTTTTAGCAGCTGGTCATTGGATCTCTGCGGTAATGAGGACACCAGGGGTTTTCTTTCCTGAAAAAAATATTTTTTCACAAGCAATTCGATCATTGCACGTATGCAACACTATATTTCTGATGGTATACGGGGCACACCATCAGAGCTAATAAAGGCGCGTGCGTCAGACATATATTTACACCGTACGCAATACGGAGCCTTACCAATTTATTACAAATTTCCAGGTTAGATCAATGAGAAACTAACTTCAAAGATCTATAACTTCTAAACTACGTTTTGTATGAAAAAAAACGTGACCGAAAATAAATTAAAGATATAAATCAAATCTATCTAAATGTCGAATTTCGGCAATATTCGTTCACTATTTAGTTATGGAGTTATTTAACAAGAACCATAACAAAATGCCTCTGTATATGCCTTTACTCGTCGTATACCTCCGGTACAACAGCAAATGGTAGAATCGTGCGTAATCTGACCGTACTCATGATATTCTGTACAGTCGCTCAAAAAAGTATCCGAACACTATGCTTGATTACAGAATTCAGAAAAAATATCTGGCAACGATTGTTTTAGAAATTAGTGATCTGGCAACCTTCGTGTCACGTGACACGAAGGTTGCCAGATCACTACTTTCTAAAAAAAATCGTTGCCAAATATTTTTTCTGAATTCTGTAATCAACATAGTGTTCGGATACTTTTTGAGCGACTGTACTACATTCGTAATTTTAAAAACAAATTCTGTAATTGATTTTCTGGCAAGAATTCCTTCGATCTCAGAATGTTTTTTCTAGCGACTATGAAGTCCTGGCTATTTTGAGCGTTTGGGGGAATAAATATATATAGATACAAAATAGGGAAATTATATGGCTTTATTATTTGTCTATTTTCTAACAAATATCCACGTGTTGACTGCTTTTTTTAATGATTGCATCAAGTCTTCAAGGCTTTGTACGACTGCAGAGGCAAACAATATAAAATAAAATGAAAATGGCAGCTGAGAGCGGAACATAAATATTATCTTAATCATCATCAGGGATGTACCCAGGGTAGGGAACCAAGGGGTCGTGACCCCCTGATATCCGGTCGTCTTACACGAAATCTCAAACTTGTCTACTTACTTTGAAATGCAAAACAGAAATATTTTTACAATTTTATTTTAGCTCCATATAAAAAAATAATATAAATACCCACTCAAGCAGCTGCTTGCCACAGAGGTCTGACAGGAGCCTGTCAGTTTATAGGCCATAATAGAAGGTCTGAGAGGATGGCAGAACCTCAGCAGAAACACAACACAAACAGCCATGCCTTACTCAGGGCTCGAACCCAGGTCCCTTAGATCAGATACGATACTAAACATAGATTTTAAAAACAATTATAAAAATTTTTTTCCGTATAGAATATTATTTTAACCTTTCCTGTTTGGTGGAATATTTTAGTAATTGGGAAAACCGACACTCAAGTCCTTTGAAATTAAATCCTGGGTACAGTCGCTCAAAAAAGTATCCGAACACTATGGTTGTTTTCAGAATTTAGAAAAGACATCTGGCAACGATTCTTTTAGAAATTAGTGATCTGGCAACCTTCGTGTCACGTGATTGCAGAATTCAGGAAAAATATCTGGAGCGTGTACAGCAACTGTACACGCTCCATTTACCGTTCACAGCAAACTGGAGCGTGTGCAGTTACTGCATACGCTCTAGTTTGCTGTGAACGGTAACTGCACACGCTCAATATTTCCGTGAGTGAGCCCACACGATCTAGTATCAAAATAATATGACCACCTACAGTCGGTCAAAAAAGTATCCGAACACTATGGTTGATTACAGAATTCAAAAAAAATATCTGGCAACGATTATTTCAGAAATTAGTGATCTGGCAACCTTCATGTCACGTGACACGAAGGTTGCCAGATCACTAATTTCTAAAAGAATCATTGCCAGATATTTTTTCTGAATTCTGAAAACAACCATAGTGTTCGGATACTTTTTTGAGCGACTGTACATGCATGATAATTATATACAGCGGGCTACTGAATGAAGACGGTGCGCTACAACTGATCGAAGAAAGAAAATATGTGTCCCAGTTAGTTCTTTTGTAAAGAATATAAAAGTGAAATGAACGTATGATCAGCAGTAAAATATCACAGGAGATGTCCTATAGACATGGGATTTATGAAATAGTTAACTGGAAAAGAAATTAGCTTTTTTTTGTTCAGTGAGTGGGATTCGACCCACTTCTCTCGATAGCATGCCAGTAATTATAACTACTGTACTATCATCGGCTAACCATTTCCTCAGTTAATGTGACTTATAGACATTCCGGCATAATAGAGTCTATTAGTCACATTATTTGAGGAAATAGTTAGCTGCTGATGGTGTAATGGTTATCACGTTTCTCATGCTTCTGGAAGACCTGGGTTCGAATCCCACTCACACAAAACGGAATTTTTTCAGCTAATTGTTTCATGAATGCATTGTCGCAAACGAAATGCAGGAAACATTTACCGTTTGAGAATCATTTCGAGTGCCAGGCATTCATAGATACGTACAGTCGCTCAAAAAAGTATCCGAACACTATGGTTGATTAAAGAATTCAGGAAAAATATCCGGCAACGATTTTTTTTAGAAATTAGTGATTCTAAAAAAATTCGTGTCACGTGACACAATGGTTGCCAGATCACTAATTTCTAAAAAAATCGCTGCCAGATATTTTTTCTTAATTCTTTAATCAACCATAGTGTTCGGATACTTTTTTGAGCGACTGTACCATTGAATACGATGTTAACCTCGACTACAATGGGATCATGCTCTGCAGATTTTGGTTTGAAATATTCGATATGAATATGATATCTGTACCACGAAAGGTACTTCCTTGAAGGTTTCGATATAATTAGAAGAGTTTAATATGTAATTTTTAATAATTAAAATAATAGTGGTAGAAATATAAGCATTGTAAATTGACAAAGTTAAAAAATTAAAATAAAATAGGTTTTAAACTTATGCAGAATATTTCAAGGTATCTTGGATACTTTTTTGCTTTCTGAATGCAATTGCGTTATTTTCTTTCTTTTCACCTCTGACAATTACATTTTTTTATATTCATCTGAGATCGCAAAAAAATCCTAAAGAAATAAACAAATTAAAAAATTGGACCAGCTTGTAAGTGCAACTGAATATCACTAATCTACAGTGAGTCTGGCCATATAATTCTTAAAAAAACTTTAAACTTAAAAATATTTTAAAATACTTTTCCACGGTATCTTCAATTTTTTGAGCATAATATCGACGAAATCGAAAGATTTGCAACCAAATGTTTCCTCTCTTAATAGGTGCGACGACCTTAAGAAATTTAAAAATTAACCATTGAAAATTCCTTTCAATTTACATCTTTTTACTATTTTACTGTGCGTTTAAAACCCACGTGCCTCTGATTACTACTATTTACTGGGGGTAAAAAGGTCATGACCCCCTTTGACCCAGTAGATTTGGCTCTTTTCTTCTCCTCTTTTAATGCTACTTCACAGAAACATTTTAATAACCGCGTACTTCTTGCAATTGCATAGCAGATGAAGCCATGCATATTAATGTGCTGTGCTATATTTCGACACTATAAAAAATGTCTATGAGCTTCAATGTTTTATCTTGAAAATGTGAGTGATTTTGTTTGATAACGAAATTATCCATTTCCCAGTGTGCCTACCCGGAATTGCCCATTTATTGGTAAAGTAAAAACAAGTCTATCAGAAATCGTTTCCAAAATCCATTTCGACTGCCCTTAGATGTAAACCTTTCTCTCCAAGTCCATGTCTCTGTTCCCCATGTTAGAATACTATCTAAATTTGTGTAAAACTTCATTCTTTTATTCGTTCTTGATATTCCTCCACCCCACAAAACTGCATTTAGCCTTCTTGATCACTTCCTTGCCTGTTCTTGTTCACAACACTTCCTCCACGGATGTCACTTCCTCCACGTATCATTCCTTTGAAAATTTTAGGAAACGTCTGAAGCATTTAAAGTTCGATTTGAGAAATACCTATTTTTTGGAGCCTCAGACTCAAACATATCATGGATAATTCCCAGCTACAAAAACGTTTTGGTTTCAGTCCAATCATTTTACCTTAACACTACGAAAAATTTTCAAATCCAAACATTTAAAGTTCGATTTGAAAAATATCTGTTTCTGAGCGTTTGCCGTGACTGATTCTTTTGTTTTAACTTTTGTCAAAAAGGGTGGGGGCTCGCCCATCAGCTGTTCTTTAAGTTAAGGCTTCCCAGTGGCATAGCATAAGGTTGTTCTTTAACTTATGGTTTCCTTTTAGCTATTTTGGTTCAGTCAGCAGTGCACCAAACTCCCAGGTTCGATTCTCGACTATGCTACCATTGAGATATATATCACTTATTTTCCTTCCCTGGATCCTCATCCAGGGAAGGAAAATAAATGGGTTTGGAAAGGCCGCCATCCGTTGGATAAGATGTTAAGCGTGATCCGTATCCAGAAAAGCCATACTCTATGCAAGTTAAAGAAAGCACAATCTGTCTCTTAAAATGACAAAAATCTGTTTCTATGTCACTATGCTCCCTTCTTCTATTCAACACTGAGCTCTTGGGGTCCTTGTGACCTGGCCTTATCCTCCATTGTACAGTAGCTCAAAAAAGTATCCGAACACCATGGTTGATTACAGAATTCAGAAAAAATATCTGGCAACGATTTTTTTTAGAAATCAGTGATCTGGCAACCTTCGTGTCACGTGATTACAGAATTCTGGAAAAATATCAGCAACTGTACACGCTCCAGTTACCGTTCACAGCAAACTGGAGCGTGTGCAGTTACTGCACACGCTCCAGTTTGCTGTGAACGGTAACTGCACACGCTCAATATTTCCGTGAGTGAGCCCACACGATCTAGTATCAAAATAATATGACCACCTACAGTCGCTCAAAAAAGTATCCGAACACCATTGTTGATTACAGAATTCAGAAAAAATATCTGGCAACGATTTTTTTTAGAAATTAGTGATCTGGCAACCTTCGTGTCATGTGATTGCAGAATTCAGGAAAAATATCTGGAGCGTGTACAGCAACTGTACACGCTCCAGTTACCGTTCACAGCAAACTGGAGCGTGTGCAGTTACTGCACACGCTCCAGTTTGCTGTGAATGGCAACTGCACACGCTCAATATTTCTGTGAGTGAGTCCACACGATCTAGTATCAAAATAATATGACCACCTACAGTCGCTCAAAAAAGTATCCGAACAATGTCAACGTGACACGAAGGTTGCCAGATCACTAATTTCTAAAAAAATCGTTGCCAGATATTTTTTCTAAATTCTGTAATCAACCATGGTGTTCGGATACTTTTTTTAGCTACTGTATATAGAAAAGCGCCACTCAGCGGTTAATTTCCAGCAGCAATCCTTAACAGCAACTCGATGATTTATGTGGGCAGCCTCTGCACGTGATGGCCTTTCACGTGCCACAGCGAGCAGCTGATAGAAAGAGCTCGACGACCAGGTGGTCGTCCTTCGTCTGCTCGGCGAACCTGTTTGTGAGGAGAGGCAAGGACTCAGATTCAAGTCCAAAACATTTCAGTTCATCCACATTGTTTATGCTAATACTACCCTTCCACTCACGCCTAGGCAGTAACATTTGCTTCGAGGAAAGAAAACAACTTTCATGAATATTTGTGCTTAGCTTGTGGCAACGTAGTCTTTGTCGTCTTCATTACTCGTGACATTTAAGCTGTGCTGAAAGGAATAACAAAAAAATATGAATTATTGCCCTTTATTTGATGCATTTTATTCGCTCGTCCTTGTATCCTTTTTTTCCACACAACGTCATCGTATAAAAGCTGTTTAACTTCGCAGTAAGTAGTAGTTCGTATATCTTCACTAATCTATGCGTGTCCATGTTAGATGCGCACTGACTAGGAGGGGCCTAACGATCAGTTGTTCGGCTTTACACATCGATGATCGTAGAAGCGAACTGAAGTGCTGGAATGGGAATGTTAACCTTTCCGTAGTCATTGAATGAAAATTCTCCTGTTAGTAATGGTGCGTGTAGCCACCGGAAGTGAGTTACAGTCGCTCAAAAAAAAAATATCCGAACACTATGGTTGATTATAGAATTAAAAAAAAAAACATCTGGGAACGATTTTTTTTAGAAATTAGTAATCTGGCAACCTTCGTGCCACGTGACACGAAGGTTGTCAGATCACTAATTTCTAAAAAAATCGTTGCCAGAAATTTTTTCTGAATTCTATAATCAACCATAGTGTTTGGATATTTTTTTGAGCGACTGTAGGTGGTCATATTATTTTGATACTAGATCGTGTGGGCTCACTCACGGAAATATTGAGGGTGTGCAGTTACCGTTCACAGCAAACTGGAGCGTGTGCAGTTACTGCACACGCTCCAGTTTGCTGTGAACGGTAACTGGAGCATGTACAGTTGCTGTACACGCTCCAGATATTTTTCCTGAATTCTGTAATCACGTGACACGAAGGTTGCCAGATCACTAATTTCTAAAAAAATCGTTGCCAGATATTTTTTCTGAATTCTATAATCAACCATAGTGTTCGGATATTTTTTTGAGCGATTGTACGTATCCTGATAATAAAAAGTTCCTTTTGAAATGAAATTTCCACCTTAGCATTTTAATTAAGGTACATACACTTGTTTCCATAAATTAAGAAAAATCCCTCTGTTAAGCCAATGGAAAGCAAACGTCGAAGCTCTAAAAATTCTAAAAATAAGTTTTTTTGTTTTGAAAAATGTGATTGCAGACAAAGATCTCAATCAAATAAATAAATATCTTGATTGTCAGCAATATTCGTTCTATTTAATGAGTTATGGAAGTTTGAATATTTAACGACAGCAATGCTGATCTAAAGAAATTTATACAAAACTGAAGAATAGTGAAAGAATTCTTTACACAAAGTTCTAAAATACAAAATTTTAGGAATCGCAAGGCGAAAGTTGTATTTGGTAGGATCCACTTGGGTCCTTCGTTTCTCACGCATTTCTTCGACTGGCGGACGACGAAACGAAGTGTGAATTTTGTGACACTATTTTAACCAATTAAAATATGTTAATTGGTTAAAATAGTGTCACAAAACTCACACTTCGTTTCGTCGCCGTCGTTTTTATTTTAGCTTTCATGATTTTACCTCCGAGCGCTACACTCGAACACTTTTATTTGACGAATCTTTTTTACTCCTAGTTTTTGAATTTTTATGTTTTACCGATTATTTTATTCGAATTTAATGTTTTAATGTATATGATCTTTTGACTTGTTGCTTTTTATTTTCTTGGTCTTCTACACCTGTCGTTTGCTTTTCGAGTCAACGCTTATTTTGATTTCAAATGGGCCTTAATGGCCATTTGTTGTTTTATTATTTTACCCTTTGTTTCTTTGTTGTTTTGTCTTCTGCTTTTAACTTTGGTTATGGGTTTTCAGGACTTTATATTTTTACTTTTCGTTTCACATCTGGTTTGTTGCAAAGTGTCCTCAGTTGCCTTGCGCCAAACCAAATATACTTATTAAACACTTTGATACAATACTTATAATTAAGTTTATAATAATTTCCATAACTAAATGCTGAACGAATATTGTTGAAATTCGAGATATCGATATATTTGATTGAGATCTTTAACTGCTATCACATTTTTCAAAACAAAAAAACTTATTTTAGAAGTTAGAGCTTCGACATTAGCTTCCCATTGGCATAGCATACGGTTGTTCCTTAAGTTAAGCCTTCCCATTGGTATAGCACAAGGTTGTTCCTTAATTTATGGCTTCCCATTGGCATAGCATAAGGTTGTTCCTTAAGTTAAGCCTTCCCATTGGTATAGCATAAGGTTGTTCCTTAATTTATGGCTTCCCATTGACATAGCATAAGGTTGTTCCTTAAGTTATGGCTTCCCATTGGCATAGCATAAGGTTGTTCCTTAATTTATGGCTTCCCATTGGCATAGCATAAGGTTGTTCCTTAATTTATGGCTTCCCATTGGCATAGCATAAGGTTGTTCCTTAAGTTAAGGCTTCGCATTGTCATAGCATAAGGTTGTTCCTTACGTTATGGCTTTCCATTGGTATAGCATAAGGTTGTTCCTTAATTTATGGCTTCCCATTGGCATAGCATAAGGTTGTTCCTTAAGTTAAGGCTTCACATTGGCATAGCATAAGGTTTTTCCTTAAGTTAAGCCTTCCCATTCGTATAGCATAAGGTTGTTCCTAAATTTGTGGCTTCCCATTGACATAGCAGAAGGTTGTTCCTTAAGTTATGGCTTCGCATTGGCATAGCATAAGGCTTTTCCTTAACTTATGGCTTCGCATTGGCATAGCATAAGGCTTTTCCTTAAGTTAAGCCTTCCCATTCGTATAGCATAAGGTTGTTCCTTAATTTGTGGCTTCCCATTGACATAGCAGAAGGTTTTTCCTTAAGTTAAGCCTTCCCATTCGTATAGCATAAGGTTGTTCCTTAATTTGTGTCTTCCCATTGACATAGCAGAAGGTTGTTCCTTAAGTTATGGCTTCCCTTTGGCATAGCATAAGGTTGTTCCTTAAGTTAAGGCTTCGCATTGGCATAGCATAAGGTTGTTCCTTATGTTAAACCTTCCCATTCGTATAACATAAGGTTGTTCCTTAATTTGTGGCTTCCCATTGACATAGCATAAGGTTGTTCCTTAAGTTAAGGCTTCGCATTGGCATAGCATAAGGTTGTTCCTTAAGTTAAGGCTTCGCATTGGCATAGCATAAGGTTGTTCCTTATGTTAAACCTTCCCATTCGTATAACATAAGGTTGTTCCTTAATTTGTGGCTTCCCATTGACATAGCATAAGGTTGTTCCTTAAGTTATGGCTTCCCATTGGCATAGCATAAGGTTGTTCCTTAAGTTAAGGCTTCGCATTGGCATAGCATGAGGTTGTTCCTTAAGTTATGGCTTCCCATTGGCATAGCATAAGATTGTTCCTTAAGTTAAGGCTTCCCATTGGCATAGCCTAAAGTTGTTCCTCAAGTATGGCTTCCCATTGGCATAGGCATAAGGTTGTTCCTTCTGTTAAGGCTTCGCATTGGCATAGCATATGGTTGTTCCTTAAGTTATGGAAATCAGTGTTATATTATATGATAATTAAGCCATCTAAAAACACTCAAAGAAAGAGATTAGACTATAGTTGCAGCAGGTCTGTGCAGTTGAAAGTTACTTAAGCGAACTTGAATAATTCACTTCTTGAACTTGGCCAGTTACCCTTAGCAACAAATCTAAAGAAATCCTTTAGATTTTCAGCCAATAAAATAAACCTTCAAAAATGTTCGAAATATGCGCTCAGACAGGTTTTATTTTGTTCCGTATACACAACAACAGATGATGAGGATGATATTTACAATGCCTTTTCCAGCTAATTTTTGTCTTAAAACAGATGTGATTTTCCTTTTTGTCTTGATATTCTTGTCATTTTCATTCTTAAAGAATTCTTTTAGTTTGATCAAGGATACGAATGCTAAAATCACCATAAAAGAAATTTGATGATCACTCATCTTAATCACTTTTCTATATTAGATCACAGTGAATCTAGTTCTTTCCTTACAAGTTTCCATTACTATTACTATTTTCAGGAGGATCATAATGCAAATCTGGTTTCACTCCAGAAACCCAGAATTTGGATATATCAGTATTAAAAATGTTTCATTATAGAATTAGCTGATGGCGGCTATTTGTCGTAGATATTAAAGGCGTCCCCCTCCCCATTAGGGATTGCCTGGTATTTATTTTTCGGGGGAGGATGAGATAACTTAGTTTCGGGGGAGGATGAGATAACTTAGTTTTGGGGGTCTGAGGATTTAGTTTCGGAAAGATTCAACAATTTAGTTTTTCTGGGAGGGCCCGAGAATTTAGCTTGGGGTGAGAGTTGTTCTAGTTGGGGTGAGAGTTGTTCTTGGGGTCAGGTGGATCCGAGAAAAAAGATTTGAGTGAGGTGTAAGATTTCCTAATCACTGCAATATTCCACCGGACACGGAAAGGTTAAAATGAAATTCTATATGGACCAAAATATTTTACAGTTGTTTTCTAAATATATTTTTTTAGTGTCAGACATCTATTGTGGACCTAAAATAAAATTATACAAAGAGACCTGCTTTGAACTTCAAAGCGGGAAGACAAGTTTGAGATTTCGTATAATACGACGAATTTTCAAGGGAAGGGGGGGGGGGTCTGTATCTCATTCCCCCCACCTCTTATATACGTCTCTTCCCTTCTCTACCTACCACAGATAATTTCTAAGTTCAGCAATTATCTGTTTCTTTCGATTCCCAAATAAGGCATGGATTTTTTTTGTGTGTGTGTTGTGTTTATGCTAAAGTATTAGCTTTCCTCACAGATTTACAACATATTAAACTGATAGGTCCTTGTGAGACTTCTTTGGCAAGCATCTGCTTGAGGGTTAATTTATATAGCCCCCTCTCCAGAATTTCTCCACTCTAAGACAACAACTATGCGCATCTTTATATTGAAATACCCATTACATTTTTTATTGTTTCGTCATTTTATAGGTAATAAAATTCTTTCTGAAATTACACTGTCCATATAATCATGAATAACTTATTTCATCACTTTATTAACCAATTATAGAAAAACCGAAGTTCCCTTCGGTTGCGAATGATTTTTAATTTAATATTAGGCAAGTGAGTAATCATTACGATCCATGCAAAGTCATGAATTTTCCACATTTGCATAAAGCTTGACTAACCAATTGCAAAAAGGGGTACTTTTTGCAATTCATATCATATTATTACTTTTGTTTGAGACATACAGGCAATGGACAGAAAAATACAAACAACCTCATCTTATATCAATGGAGAATAAAATTCGAGGCTCCGTAACTGGTTAAAATTTTTTTTATCGAAACATGACTGAAGATCAGTAGAAGACGTCAACTGCCTAATTTTTGATTTTGAACAATATCCAGAGATGTTAATCATATTAATTCATCTCAGAAGTTAATTGAAACAGAAAAAAGGTTTTATTTAAAACCATTTAATAAAATAAGTGCATATTTTAAAACTTTGTGAAAATAATTCTTTCAATAATTGTCATTTTTGCATAAGTTTCTTAGGCCTGACTTTTGCAGCTGTTAAGTATTCGAGCATCCCTATCTCTTTAAATATCAATAAATATTTTTGAAAATCGGATTTAGTAGATTTGAATGAGATTTTAAATTTATATACTCCTATTTTCTTATAAGCCGTCCCGTGGCCGAGTGGTTAGCACGCTTGGCTACTGATCTAAGGGACCTGGGTTCGAGCCCCGGATTAGGCATGGCTGTTTGTGTCGTTTTTCTGCTGAGGTTTGAGGTTCTGCCATCCTCTCAGATCTCCTACTGTGGCATGTAAACTGTCAGACCTCTGTGGCAAGCAGCTGCTTGAGGGGGTATTTATTTTTATTTACCTTGGATCGTGTGAGCTCACAAAAACCTGGATCTTGTGGGCCCACTCACAGAAATACTGAGCGTGTGCAGTTACCGTTCACAGCAAACTGGAGCGTGTGCAGTAACTGCACACGCTCCAGTTTGCTGTGAACGGTAACTGGAGCGTGTACAGTTGCTGTACACGTTCCTGAGGTCCTGCCATCCTCTCAGACCTTCTACTATGGCATGTAAACTGGCAGGCTCCTGTCAGACCTCTGTGGCAAGCAGCTGCTTGAGGGGGTATTTATTTTATTTTCTTATAAAAAGCTTATAGCAGAACTTAGGAATTTTCGAATTTGACTTTTCATTGACTTAACGTGGGAACGTTTCCATTTTTATGTCCAGTATCTGTATTTTGTATTCACGGAATTTTTTTTTTTTTTTTTCGTAAAAAGTTACTTTGAATCTTTCGTTTTCCATCTGTAAACGTGTTTTGCTGCATAATAATGAGAACTTGGTTCAAATCTCAGATTAAGAAAAAGATATTCGTGTTGCTTTTTCGTTGAGAGTCGTCTCCTCAAATGTCTTATCCATGTGCTCCAACATGTATTGAGACACTTCCATGTTATCTAAATACAAAGCCATGTTCAAAGTTATCTAACTTTGAAAATCAGCGTTTTAGGAAATATGCTACCAGAGATCTCAATCTAATATAGTGGACCTTCGTTATAGCGCTGCTCGCTATACCGCGCACTCGGTTATAGCGCGGGCGATGTTCGCGATAAGTTCAAACATGTTTATACAGGTCCGTGCGGCGTTAGTGAGTATCGCATTTTATTGTTACTGCGTATTGAGTAATATATATAGTTGATGTATTGTATATATATATAGTTGATGGGATGTTTCAGTATATAGCTCAAATCGTTCTGAGTAAATTTATTGTGTCGCCACCGCGCCGCTCGGTATAACGCGGTTCACCTTATAACGCGGGTGTTGTTTCCCGCCCGACATACGCGTTATATCGGGGGTCCACTGTATATCCAAATCTACATTTTGCAATAGCATTCGTTTAACATTTAAAGAGTTATGCAAGCTGAAACCTTTAATAGCAGAGTTTTTTATTCATAAGAATTACTTCAAAAAGTAATCTTTAAAGTGTCAATTTTCTCGCAATACATATAATTGTGGTCACGATTTTTTTTTTTTCAATATTTTTCGGCAGAAAAATACCTGAACTTTAGAAGCTGATCTTGCGGTGCCTAACGGCTACGTATACAGGTCTTGTTACATGCCAAATGAAAGAGCATTTCATTCTAAATAATCAAATAGCAGAAATTCAGAATGAGAGAAAGGCTACGTAAATCTAATTTTATAATTTTAAACTCACTTTGACACTTTGAAAGCAAAAATAGTAACTGTTAGAGTAAGGTTAGCGCGCTTGGCTACTGATCTAAGGGACATGCGTTCGAGCCCCGGGTAAAGCATGGATGTTCGTGTTGTTTTTCCGCTGAGGTTCTGACATCCTCACAAACCTTCTATTATGGCATATAAACTGACAGGCTCCTGTCAGACCTCTGTGGCAAGCAGCTGCATGAGGGGATATTTATTTTTTTATTATTTATAGTAAATCCTTGACTAAACTAAACGTAATTTAAGAAATGTTTCTATTGAATCAGTGTTCATCACTTTTGAAGATAAAAATTATTTCGGACTAAAGTAACATTAAAGGCTACATTTAAATACTTTAGCTTTAACAACTCTTTGACTAGTTAGCCCAGTGGTTCCCAACCTTTTTACACCAGAGGAGCACATTCCCAAATCACATTTGAGTTGCGGACACCTACTCGGTCCGGTTACATATCTTTCATTGTCATCAACATGTTTTCTTTTTAAAATATCCAACAGTTTAACTTGCTTACTCATTTTCAAAAGGGATAAAAAATAACATGTAAAAAAGAGTCCCTACTAAAACCATCCACAACAACTAAAGTCTACTCATTTGCAAGACGGACTAGATGTTAACAAACATTATCACGTGATAGATGAGTTACGATTGGTCTCCCCACTCTCACACGTGCAGCAGTTCGCCTTTCGGTTTCGCTCCAATTTTATCTTCTCTGTGCTCAGTAGTCGGCAGCGGTGGTTGAGAAAAATTGAGAAAAATGGATTAAAGATGAAAAATTTTATATTATTGGCGCTGCAGTCACGGGCACACAGGTTGGGAAACACTGAGTTTGCCAATGTTGTTGAAAGTGAAAATTAAGAAAGAGTTCAGTGAGACCTCCATTTTATTTCTAATGATGTTTTTTCCATAAGAAACTCCTAAACAGTTATGGAACTTTTAATTCTCCATTCACATCAGATAGAAGTGTTCCAATACACGTTGGAAGAGAGTGTACATTCACAGGCTCTTTATCAATAACATCCGTTGCAAAGTAAGATGCCTGAGGAGAAATTTATTCTTTTAATGAGAGGCAATGTCACGTCTTTAACAAGAAAGCTGACATCTGCAATGTTTGAAAACATCCAGTACCATGAAGGTCATTAACTGACTATCCTTGAAGATCCGTTTCTGCTCCCAAACATCTCTTGGCTGGTTAAAGGACTTCGTGCTGGGAATTTAAAACTTATGCGATTAACTGTATAAGACGGTGACATTATCTTTCTATACTATTCATTATCTATGTAAAATGTTTCTTTTATTTGGTCTTTTCGGGGATTTTAGATTCATTTTCTTCAAGAAGTGGAAGTAAAGGATTTAAGGATAACATACTGGCTTGGTTCACAATCTAAGGTTCACTTGGAATCTCAATTGCCGTCGTTGAGATTTCCTCCTCCACCTCTTGTTCTACTTTCGATTTGAAAGAGAGAACAAGTACGCGTGGTAATCGCTGAATATCACATGTGATATTGGAGCTGGCTCCACGGACAAGAAAGCCGTTCGATCAGTTCGTAGCATTCCAGGCTCCTAATCTGTAGTTCCCACAATCCCACCTCCGCTTTGCTCTTTGTTACCCCAGTTGGCTTGGAAAAGCCTCTGTCTGTCGAATGGAACGTATAGCTGTGGGCCTATATGCCAGAGAACCATACTCTGTGTAGGTTAAAGGGCATTCTGGATGGCCTTGACAGGAGGCTTCCATCTCTCTCCTAACAGCTATTCAGGAAGTTACCATCCCCCAACCTTCTCTAAGCTGTTGTGTTCCCCGTGACCTGGCTAATCCCATTGTTTTCCAAAAAAAATATCTCAGAGGTAAACCAACCTAATGCAACAGGAATGCCATTTCCTGTGGCATCCTTGGGAACTAAGCACTCTTAAGTGGAGTTTCGGAGATGATCATCTGCATGAACCCAGAAATTTTCATCTGCCCTGATGATATTCACAAAGACTCTTATCTACCCTCGTAGCATTTTTAGGCACTTTCATCTGACCTAACGATTTTCTCAGGGACTCCCATCTGCCATGGCAGTTTTCTCGGAGATTCCCATCTACCCTGATGATCTTCTCAGAGACTCCCATCAGCAGTTACAGTTTTCTCATATGTTTCCATCGGTCTTGATGGTTTTCTTAAAGATTTCCATATGCCCTAATGGTCTTCTCAGATCTGCAGTAATTATTTTCTAGAAGACTCCCATCTTCCTCTGATGGTTCCCTAGAAATTCTCTTACTCCCTAGAACCCGAAAAAACCTGATGATTTTCTCTGATGATTTCCCTGATGATTTTCTCGATCATTTGATGATGAACCCTGCCTTTCTTGAAGGTACCTACTTTCTCTTCAGATTTGGGGTCCTTTGGATATGGCAATTTTGCCCAGTAGAGCCGGATCTTATATAGATTTTCGGGTTGAGATAGTAGGTGATGGTAAAATGTATATATTACTTTATTTTCGAGAAAAAAGATGTTATATTAATGGTCGTATTTTAATGTTATTTCCATTTACTTTATTCTCTATGTTGTACAGTCGCTCAAAAAAGTATCCGAACACCATGGTTGATTACAGAATTCAGAAAAAATATCTGCCAACGATTCGTGTCACGTGACACGAAGGGTGCCAGATCACTGATTTCTAAAAAAAATCGTTGCCAGGTATTTTTTCTGAATTCTGTAATCAATTATGGTGTTCGGATACTTTTTTGAGCGACTGTAGGTGGTCATATTATTTTGAAACTAGATCGTGTGGGCTCACTCACGGAAATATTGAGCGTTTGCTGTGAACGGTAACTGGAGCGTGTACAGTTGCTGTACACGCTCCAGATATTTTTCCTGAATTTTGTAATCACTTGACACGAAGGTTGCCAGATCACTAATTCCTAAAAAAATCCTTGCCAGATATTTTTTTCTGAATTCTGTAATCAACCATAGTGTTCGGATACTTTTTTGAGCGACTGTACACTTCTCCCACTTCCAGCACCAGAGCTTTTGTCCATTAAAAAAAAGTGTCGCCTTTGTAATAGGAGACACCAACAGATCCCATAATCCCGTTGGACAGCTGCTAGTGTCCCCCATGAATGCCATCCAGCGTATTCTTTAACGTGCACACCTTCTGCACACGGATTAACGTCCCATCCGATTGACAGATACCTTTCCATGGTCATCGGCGTCCCGTAGTAATCGAGGTTTTGCGGAGAAGCATCTTAATGTTGGGACTCGAACCTGGGAATTGCAAAGTACGAGTTTGGCGCGCTACCGACTGAGCCACCCCTCCCCGTTAATACCTACACAAATTGGGAAAACATATTCTTACCCAACTAAGGAGTTAAGGGTACTTGCAAACAGACATGATAATAAAGGTAAATATCTCTCTTAAATGTTGTAGATCATCTAGAATCCGCTACGTAAATGCTTGAAACAAGTTGTTTTTCATCGTAACAGTTTATTGGCCAAGAAGTGGTTATTATCTCTGAACTTTGAGATGCATTTGTTAGCTTTACTCTTCATTCCCACAAAGAAAGATGTTTTTAAGTCTAAAAAGGCTTGCAGATAAATATCCTTCGTAATCATAGATGCATTTATCTCAATAACAAGGTTGCTTACCGTTTCCTTGTACCACGGTGGCGCTGTCTCACTCGCTCGAGAATAATCCAACACTGTTTTTTCCCTGAGTTACTTTTAAATTTTTTGTTACCAATTCAGTTTATTTGTTGTGCAGTTAGCTAGGGAAGCAAATCACGAATCCCTCGAACTAGACCGCTGGGCTAGGAAAGGCCCCCGTCCGTAGGATGAGATGTTAAGCCGTGGCCCCGTGTGTGGGAGAGACATACCCTGTGCACGTTAAAGAACACGCTGGATGGCCTTGACGGGAGGCTACCATCTGTCTCCCAACAGCTGTTCCAGTAGATCCCCTCCCCAAACCTTCTCTGAGCCTTCAGGGTCCTTGTGACCTGGCCATTTAGCCCATGGTGTGCAAAAAAGTGCCGCTCAGAGGTAAAACAACCCAACAACAACCCTCGAAGTAATTTAGATTTTTGACTTCTAAACTTTGCTTCAGCGGTTCATAAGAACTGGAAATGTTGCGACGTGTCGGGTTGATGCGTTTATATTGTACCACACTTAGGTAAAGTTAACAAAAACGTTAACTAAGCTAAAGCTAAGTCAATTGAAGTTATTTTTAATAAAGTGAAGTTAAAAGTTAATTATCAAAAATTTAAATCGTTAAAAGTTAAGTAAAAAGTTAAGTCCAAAGTTTAAGATTTGTTCAGTCGCTCAAAAAAGTATCCGAACACTATGGTTGATTACAGAATTTAGAAACAATATCTGGCAACGATTTTTTTAGAAATTAGTGATCTGGTAACCTTCGTGTCACGTGATTACAGAATTCAGGAAAAATATCTGGAGCGTGTACAGCAACTGTACACGCTCCAGTTTGCTGTGAACGGTAACTGCACACGCTCAATATTTCCGTGAGTGAGCCCACACGATCTAGTATCAAAATAATATGACCACCTACAGTCGCTCAAAAAGTCTCCGAACACCATGGTTGATTACAGAATTCAGAAACAATATCTGGCAAAGATTTTTTTAGAAATTAGTGATCTGGCAACCTTCGTGTCACGTGACACGAAGGTTGCCAGATTACTAATCGTTAAATTTAATTTAAAAAAATCAACGCATTAAGTTGAAAAGTTAAGTTAAAAGTTAACGAAAATATTAACTTTTAAATTAATGTTTAACGTATTAAAGGATGTTAACCCAAGTATATATTGCACAAATGGCCTGTCACCAAAGAGGAAGGGAATCCACTGGACAGATATTATGAGATAGGTGGACGACTGACGTCAAGGCCATCCAGCGTGTTTATTAAAGTGCAGGGGCATGGATGGCTCTCTGGCTGCTGTTTAGCATTTCATCCAATGTACTGAGACTTCTCCAAGCCCATTCGGTCGTCTCGCCTAGGATAAAGAAGGGACAGCGGAGAAAATCTCGATGGAGGTACAGTCGCTAAAAAAAGCATCCGAACACCATGGTTGATTACAGAATTCAGAAAAAATATCTGGCAACGATTTTTTTTTAGAAATCAGTGATCTGGCAACCTTCGTGTTACGTGACACGAAGGGTGCCAGATCACTGATTTCTAAAAAAATCATTGCCAGATATTTTCCGTTCACAGCAAACTGGAGCGGTTGCGGTTAATGTTCACAGCACATTGGATCGTGTGAGCTCACAAAGACCTAGATCGTGTGGGCTCACTCACGGAAATATTGAGCGTGTGCAGTTACCGTTCACAGCAAACTGGAGCGTGTGCAGTAACTGCACACGCTCCAGTTTGCTGTGAACGGTAACTGGAGCGTGTACAGTTGCGGTACACGCTCCACATATTTTTCTTGAATTCTGTAATCACGTGACACGAAGATTGTCAGATCACTAATTTCGAAAAAAAACGTTGCCAGATACTTTTTCTGAATTCTGTAATCAACCGTAGTGTTCGGATACTTTTTTGAGCGACTGTACAGTGGAGACTAAAACTTGGGAATAACAGTAAGTAACTCCAACTACGTAGAAAAGAGGGAGGAATATTTAAACTATTATTGACTTCGATTATGAATTCAAAAATAATTTTAGGATTATAATGTTAATCGCCCAGTTATTGCCAAAGTTGAAGTCTAAATCAGGGAATAATTAATTTTCCTGACTGAGACTTGAACCCAGAAGCATGCCAGGTGTCATAAACGCTAGGCCACAAAGAGGCTCACCATTTCTTCAACAAAGTGACAAAGAAGCATTCCTGCAATTGTTTTGTTGATTCGCTAGTGGCGCCAGCTGTTATCAGGAATCGGGCATCCAAGCAAGATGGCGCCACTGGTGAATCAACAAAAAAATTGCAGGAATGCTTCTTTGTCATTTTGTTGAAGAAATGGTTAGCGTCTTGGTGGTCTAACGGTTATGACGCCTGATTGATCTGGGTTCGAATCCCAGTCAGGATAACCATTATTTATTCAAGTGTTTCTAGTCTAGAAGCCGTTCTGCCTGTAATGCTTTTATTGCTGAATCAGGGACCATAGATTAATTTTCTCTTCTGTCAGGACATTTTTCAATAGTATAAGCAACGTGTGGTTCACTTTTCAATAAGAGAGTCAAAGTGTGGGATAAAGCATTAATGTACTCTATAGATTAATGTACTCTATCTATAGATTGAGTGCTATGCAAATTTTGAAAGAATAGCGCAATTGTGTAATATAATTATTGTGAACCAAGATCAAATCCGCTTGTATCTGTAACTTACTTTCCTCCTTAAGAATAAACAAAAATTGTTTCCAACTGAAATCTAGTTCACAACGAATCAAAAACATTAAAAATCTCTACCTTCATTAGACAAGTCGGACAATCTTGCTTTGACATCCCTGATCAAAATTTATACTCTTATGAAATAGTTACCTGAAGAAAAAAAAAATACTATTTCAAGAGCCCTATGTCTTCAGGACACCTCCTGAGATACTTTATTACTGAATCAAGTACTCTGTTTGCTCCGTATTGTTTAGAGATTCTGGATGAATAAATTTCATCTCATTGGGCAGATGAGTTCATCGAATAAATGATTCCATTATTCCCTGAATAAATGATGCTAAACAAATTCAGTTTGATCTCTCTTATTATCCATAACTGAAACAAAGTACGAGTGCAATGAGTTGAATCTCTCTCACCTTCGAAAGGGATTCTCGACTTCATCTCACCTTCCTTGTTCAATTTCTTAAGAGTCTCTGGACGAATCCCTCTTTTCTGACCAATTTCTCACGGGGAACCCAAAGGAATCACTCTTCCTTGTTCAATTTCTTAAGAGTCTCTGGACGAATCCCTCTTTTCTGACCAATTTCTCACGGGGAACCCAAAGGAATCACTCTTCCTTGTTCAATTTCTTAAGAGTCTCTGGATGAATCCCTCTTGTCTGACCAATTTCTCACGGGGAACCCAAAGGAATCACTCTTCTTTGTCCAATTTCTTAAGAGTCTCTGGCGAATCCCTCTTTTCTGACCAATTTCTCACGGGGAACCCAAAAGAATCACTCTTCCTTGTTCAATTTCTTAAGTCTCTGGATGAATTCCTCTTTTCTGACCAATTTCTCACGGGGAACCCAAAGGAATCACTCTTCCTTGTTCAATTTCTTAAGAGTCTCTGGATGAATCCCTCTTTTCTGACCAATTTCTCACAGGGGAACCCAAAGGAATCACTCTTCCTTGTTCAATTTCCTGATAGCCAATAGGGTGGCGGAGGTGGTATATCAACTAGGTTCTGCAGTTCCCAGGTTCGAGTCCCACCTAGGCAAGCATAGTGATGTATTTCAGAAAACCTCCCCGCCTTGCCCTCGATTAGTATAGGACACCAATGACCTTGAAAAGGTCACCATCCATGGGATGGCTCATTAAGCCGTTGTCCCGTGTGCGGGAGAGCCATATTCTGTGCACGTTAAAGAACACGCTGAATGGCCTTGACGGGAGGCTACCGTTTGTCTCGCAACAGTTATCCAGTGGGTTCCCTCCCCCAACCTTCTCTGAACCCTCGGGGTCCTTGTGACCTGGCCATTTAACCCATTGTGTACAAAAAAGTACCATTCAAAAGCAAAAGAATCCAACTAATGGCCAATAGGCAATTTGCTTTTCGTTGATCTCAGTCGCGAGAGTGCCGATCACGTGTTTGCATCCCTCAGCTATCTGTCTCTCCTTCTGTGTTGTCTGAGAGCAAACAGAGATAGTCTCAATGTTCGTGGACGGCCATTCCTCCTTGCCCTTTGACTTCCGCAGGAGAACCGACGTTGGAGTGTTCCTCCTTGACCTTTCGGACCGACGACGGGTTGCTGTTTCGCTCGTCACCTCTTGCGAGGAGGGCCGTGCGGAGTTTTGGGAGTTCCTTCGCCTGACTAACCCTCTTCCAGCAGATACTGATTGTTTTAGAGGCAGCCAAATAGGACCGAATTCAAGACAACGACGTTCCTGATAGGCTAATGAGAATTAAGACAGATAATTTTTATGCGAATGACGAAGATTATTTTAGATAACGGTGAGTATGACGTAGTACTATTTCCCGTTTCAATGTTCAGTAATTTATTAGCGTCCGTCTTGGAGGAAGATAAAGATTTGATTTACTGGGAGCGATTGCTACGTTTCATAACTATATCATAACAGCTAGAAATTAATGTCGTGAGTTACTTTAAAAACTTTCTAATCAAAAAATTGTTTGCTGGTTAGAGAAAACGGGAGAAACTTTTTATTTATCAGTATTTTTAACATTCTGTGATATTGTCGACAACAGAATGATAACTGAAATGATAAATGTAAGACAATAATTTTAGACATGATTTCGGAAATGATAGCATTGATAGATAGCAAGAGTTGGTGCAAATTCCCCACAAATCTTTTCACTTATTCAACCTCTTCATAACAGTAATTAATTGTCACGTAGCATCAAGTGTCGCAATGATTCGGGACTTCAAATCAGTTTCCCTTAGGAAAAAAATAAAAATCTTATATTCTAGATTACGATTTTAGAGATTTTATTTTAATCCTCATGCAAGTGTGACAAAGTTAACAAAGTGTTGACATTTCAATGTTTTCATAACATTATCCGTTCTGCATTATAATTCATGAAACCAGGTCCAGGATCTAGAAAAAAATAATCAAGGGTGTATGTAGTAAAGGTTTAAGTGGAATGAACTGACAACAACACCATTCATGTTTTCTTTAGAAATAATTCTCGTTAAAGAGAGTATATGGTCCTGTGATATTTAGAAAACATTTTCTTGCAATACATAAAACATATTTAACGTATTTACTATTTTTGGCATAACAGATATTAAAATTCTCAAGAGGTAGAGGGCACCGCTATAAGTGGGCTTTTCAGTCTCTATATGGTCTCTTTGATCCTCTCACCAGGTTCTACAAGAATGAAACTTATAAATCAATATTTTGCCGATTAAGGGCTCTTTTAGCAACGAGGGGGAGGGGAGGGGGGGTTCGTAATCTGCAGTTCCCAGGTTCCAATTATACGACCCAATTATACGAGTTTGTAATTTATCTCCGCTAAACCTCACTCTGCTTTCGGTTAGGACCGCTGGGCTTGGCAAGGCCGCCGTCCATCGGATGTGACGTTGAGCTCTGGCTCCAGAAGCATGACAGCCATACACTCTACACGTTAAAGAACACGCTGGATGACCTTGATGGGGGCCTACCATCTGTCCTAATAGGTTCACAGTGGATCCCCTTCCTTCAACCTTCTCTGAGCCTTCGTGGTCTTTGTGGCCTGGCCATTTAGCCCATTTTGCACACAAAAATGCAGCACAGAGGTACAACAACTCAAACGGCGTTTAGCTTGCATTATTTAAATTAAGTATTTTATCAATGTAATAATCCGATTTTTTGCAATAAACTCGCTATATTATGAATCTATCTGAAATGTAATTGGCGGTAATCGAAACTTCCTTACTTTCACGAAATGACCAATTAATGTTAATGGCCATTTTATTCATCTTGATCTCTTCTCTCTTTCTTCTTCAGATTGTGGCAGCATCCTCATCAACAACACGAGAGCTCAGTTTCTGATCCACGAGTCTTAAATTTCATCAGAAATGTATCGGACAGCGAACATCCTTCTCTCGTGTCTCCTCTTCTACCACCTGATGCACGTGTGTTGCAGCTCCACTCACAATGATTCTCAGAGACCGGGGGATGATGCTCCTCCTCACATATCAGACCATCGCTTCTTCCTCCAAGAGATCTTCACTAAGTACGGCCACGAAGGCCAGATGACCTTCGAAGGGTTCGAGCATCTCCTCGAGAGCCTCGGCCTGGGGAACGTCATCATCCGAGATCATGACGTCACAGCCCATAGAGAGGCAGACGCCTTCAAAGAGACCCACGACACCCACGAGCACTTTGCAGACAGCAGCGCGCCTGATCCCTCGGGGCAACGCATCCAGAGCTTGAGTAGGAAGATTGTCCTCCCTCTGCCCAAGCGGACAAATGCGAAAGATGGCAGTGCTTTACCAAGTAAGTTAAAACTCATTTTGAATTGCTTTATTAGATTTATAACTGTTTATTAAGTGACTGAATCTTGGGATGAATCAACTCCCTTAGCTTGGTACAGTCGCTCAAAAAAATATCCAAACACTATGGTTGATTACAGAATTCAGAAAAAATATCTGGCAACCATTTTTTTAGAAATTGGTGATCTGGCAACCTTCGTGTCACGTGACACGAAAGTTGCCAGATCACGAGCTCACAAAGACATAGATCGTGTGGGCTCACTCACGGAAATATTGAGCGTGTGCAGTTCACAGCAAACTGCAGCGTGTGCAGTAACTGCACACGCTCCAGTTTGCTGTGAACGGTAACTGGAGCGTGTACAGTTGCTGTACACGCTCCAGATATTTTGCCTGAATTCTGTAATCACGTGAGACGAAGGTTGCCAGTTCACTAATTCCTAAAAAAAATCGTTACCAGATATTTTTTCTGAGTTCTGTAATCAACCATAATGTTCGGATATTTTTTTGAGCGACTGTACCAACCACGAAATTTAAATTCGGTTTGAACCTATTGGAAATATTAAGAAATTTTGTTGCGGGGATTAGCAGGAAGATCAAAACAGAATTAATTTTTATTTCAACTATTTCGAAACCTTTAATCGGGCTTGAAAAGATCGCCTTTGATCCTTATGATCTGGCCATTTAGCAGATTTTACGAGAAAAGTAACATAGGAGAACAACTCAGCACTGACTATTGGAAGAGGGTTCTGTTAGATTTACGAGAAAAGTAACATAGGAGAACAACTCAGCACTGACTGTTGGAAGAGGGTTCTGTTAGATTTACGAGAAAAGTAACATAGGAGAACAACTCAGCACTGACTGTTGGAAGAGGGTTCTGTTAGATTTACGAGAAAAGTAACATACGAGAACAACTCAGCACTGACTGTTGGAAGTGGGTTCTGTTAGATTTACGAGAAAAGTAACATAGGAGAACAACTCAGCACTGACTGTTGGAAGAGCGTTCTGTTAGATTTACGAGAAAAGTAACATACGAGAACAACTCAACACTGACTGTTGGAAGTGGGTTCTGTTAGATTTACGAGAAAAGTAACATAGGAGAACAACTCAGCACTGACTGTTGGAAGAGGGTTCTGTTAGATTTACGAGAAAAGTAACATAGGAGAACAACTCAGCACTGACTGTTGGAAAAGGGTTCTGTTAGATTTACGAGAAAAGTAACATAGGAGAACAACTCAGCACTGACTGTTGGAAGAGGGTTCTGTTAGATTTACGAGAAAAGTAACATAGGAGAACAACTCAGCACTGACTGTTGGAAGAGGGTTCTGTTAGATTTACGAGAAAAGTAACATAGGAGAACAACTCAGCACTGACTGTTGGAAGAGGGTTCTGTTAGATTTACGAGAAAAGTAACATAGGAGAACAACTCAGCACTGACTATTGGAAGAGGGTTCTGTTAGATTTACGAGAAAAGTAACATAGGAGAACAACTCAGCACTGACTGTTGGAAGAGGGTTCTGTTAGATTTACGAGAAAAGTAACATAGGAGAACAACTCAGCACTGACTGTTGGAAGAGGGTTCTGTTAGATTTACGAGAAAAGTAACATACGAGAACAACTCAGCACTGACTGTTGGAAGTGGGTTCTGTTAGATTTACGAGAAAAGTAACATAGGAGAACAACTCAGCACTGACTGTTGGAAGTGGGTTCTGTTAGATTTACGAGAAAAGTAACATAGGAGAACAACTCAGCACTGACTGTTGGAAGAGGGTTCTGTTAGATTTACGAGAAAAGTAACATAGGAGAACAACTCAGCACTGACTGTTGGAAAAGGGTTCTGTTAGATTTACGAGAAAAGTAATATAGGAGAACAACTCAGCACTGACTGTTGGAAGAGGGTTCTGTTAGATTTACGAGAAAAGTAACATAGGAGAACAACTCAGCACTGACTGTTGGAAAAGGGTTCTGTTAGATTTACGAGAAAAGTAACATAGGAGAACAACTCAGCACTGACTGTTGGAAGAGGGTTCTGTTAGATTTACGAGAAAAGTAACATAGGAGAACAACTCAGCACTGACTGTTGGAAGAGGGTTCTGTTAGATTTACGAGAAAAGTAACATAGGAGAACAACTCAGCACTGACTGTTGGAAGAGGGTCTGTTAGATTTACTAGAAAAGTAACATAGGAGAACAACTCAGCACTGACTGTTGGAAGAGGGTTCTGTTAGATTTATGAGAAAAGTAACATAGGAGAACAACTCAGCACTGACTGTTGGAAAAGGGTTCTGTTAGATTTACGAGAAAAGTAACATAGGAGAACAACTCAGCACTGACTGTTGGAAAAGGGTTCTGTTAGATTTACGAGAAAAGTAACATAGGAGAACAACTCAGCACTGACTGTTGGAAAAGGGTTCTGTTAGATTTACGAGAAAAGTAACATAGGAGAACAACTCAGCACTGACTGTTGGAAGAGGGTTCTGTTAGATTTACGAGAAAAGTAACATAGGAGAACAACTCAGCACTGACTGTTGGAAGAGGGTTCTGTTAGATTTACGAGAAAAGTAACATAGGAGAACAACTCAGCACTGACTGTTGGAAGAGGGTTCTGTTAGATTTACTAGAAAAGTAACATAGGAGAACAACTCAGCACTGACTGTTGGAAGAGGGTTCTGTTAGATTTATGAGAAAAGTAACATAGGAGAACAACTCAGCACTGACTGTTGGAAAAGGGTTCTGTTAGATTTACGAGAAAAGTAACATAGGAGAACAACTCAGCACTGACTGTTGGAAGAGGGTTCTGTTAGATTTACGAGAAAAGTAACATAGGAGAACAACTCAGCACTGACTATTGGAAGAGGGTTCTGTTAGATTTACGAGAAAAGTAACATAGGAGAACAACTCAGCACTGACTGTTGGAAGAGGGTTCTGTTAGATTTACGAGAAAAGTAACATAGGAGAACAACTCAGCACTGACTGTTGGAAGAGGGTTCTGTTAGATTTACGAGAAAAGTAACATACGAGAACAACTCAGCACTGACTGTTGGAAGTGGGTTCTGTTAGATTTACGAGAAAAGTAACATAGGAGAACAACTCAGCACTGACTGTTGGAAGAGCGTTCTGTTAGATTTACGAGAAAAGTAACATACGAGAACAACTCAGCACTGACTGTTGGAAGTGGGTTCTGTTAGATTTACGAGAAAAGTAACATAGGAGAACAACTCAGCACTGACTGTTGGAAGAGGGTTCTGTTAGATTTACGAGAAAAGTAACATAGGAGAACAACTCAGCACTGACTGTTGGAAAAGGGTTCTGTTAGATTTACGAGAAAAGTAACATAGGAGAACAACTCAGCACTGACTGTTGGAAGAGGGTTCTGTTAGATTTACGAGAAAAGTAACATAGGAGAACAACTCAGCACTGACTGTTGGAAGAGGGTTCTGTTAGATTTACGAGAAAAGTAACATAGGAGAACAACTCAGCACTGACTGTTGGAAGAGGGTTCTGTTAGATTTACGAGAAAAGTAACATAGGAGAAGAACTCAGCACTGACTATTGGAAGAGGGTTCTGTTAGATTTACGAGAAAAGTAACATAGGAGAACAACTCAGCACTGACTTTTGGAAGAGGGTTCTGTTAGATTTACGAGAAAAGTAACATAGGAGAACAACTCAGCACTGACTGTTGGAAGAAGGTTCTGTTAGATTTACGAGAAAAGTAACATACGAGAACAACTCAGCACTGACTGTTGGAAGTGGGTTCTGTTAGATTTACGAGAAAAGTAACATAGGAGAACAACTCAGCACTGACTGTTGGAAGAGCGTTCTGTTATAGATCTCCCCTTCATTTTGTGTTTAGAATTGTGTAACCGCACTGATCTCTAACAATGGCCTAAATCGTTCTCAGTTTTTATGAAATAAATTATTTTCACTCTCATTAGAAAGAAATCTATGTTTTGTGAATAGAGAGTCAGGTCTCGGGTTCGGCAACTATTTAAACAAGTTCTAATCGAAAAGTGAGACAAAAATTAATTAATTAAATTAATTAATTAATTAATATCACCTCAAATCTCTCTAAATATCCTTTGTCGTCAATTTTTGTTCTGTATTTATAGAGTTAACAAGCTATAACATTTTATCTCAAAACTTAACTTTAAAATGTCATAAAAACCTAGTCACAAATTTCTGTTTGGGAAAAAAATTCCTAAATTTTAACCACTTCTCTAGAAGAAGTGTTTTAAATTTAAACTGAGAAATTAGTCAATCTGCTGCTTCACGACAAAATTTTGTTAACGTCAATCTGCTGCTTGACGAAAAAAGACAATGTTTTGCTTTCTATGTATTTCGTTCAGCCAATAATTAAATGTGCTGTCATTCGATTGATAGATAACATAATGATAACACTACTAATAACAGAATTTTTGGTACGAAATAAAATGATACAAATTGTGCAAGATTAATTGCAATGTGCAACGTAAAAGGTAGTCATTCAAAGGCAATAGATGAGGTACCTGACTAATAATTGGAAAATGATTCTGAAGCAAGGTTATCTTTAGAGATAGGTTACGTTATGTCTTGACTAAAGCTTGATAAAGTGAATGATTTGGTTATCAAGTGACGCGACTGCTGTAGTCGTGTGTTCTTTTCGTGTGAATACTTTAATATAATTTAATCTTAGTGGTAAAGAAAAATCACCGCTTTTCTTATTGCTGAATTTAACGATGAAATTCTCGTCATCGTCCCTCTTCATCTTTTCACTTTACTGACTTCCCAATCCTTTCCCAGGCGCTGCCTCTTCCCATCACCTCGAACAGGATGAAGATCCGTCTCCATCCCAGCAATCATCTATCCAGAAGGATAATCGAAATCACAGAAGCATGGACACAAATCATGGCCATCGACACGGAGGCAAGTCCGGTGCTTCTCATGATGATCGCCATCACCATCATGACGCCGATCATCATCATCATCGTCACGAGTCTGATCCCACCACCACAACGATACCGCACCTAATAAACAATCTGACATCATTGGTAGATCAGCACAACGAACTCGAAGCAGAAGCGGGGGAAAAGGCGCGAAAACAGGTAAGTTCATCTTCAAGAGAATTTTCGTTCTTTTATCAGTCACGAAATTCTTTAATGTGCAAAATGATAAAAAAAAAGGTCATTGAAAAGAATTTCAACTGAGCTCTCAGTCTCTGTTCATTCTACAGATTTATTTTTACTCACTGAAATTTAAAATGGTGCCATGAACTCTCCGAATGACCTCAACTTTTCAAAATCTCCTTTCTGAACGGGACCAGATACGGACAAATTTCGACCCTATCAGATGCTGAACCTTTGATCTTTAAGTTAATAGTAATGTGGAATGGGACAGGACACTTCTCGAAAATGAGTAAATAGGTTGCAATGGTGATTAAGAGACAGCTTTAAAAGAGCAAGACCGCCTACAACATACGGGGGTGGGGTGTGGGTGGAATCTAGGCTGCTCAGGGACTAAATGCACTCTTTTGTATGTAGAGGACTAATTGGTGTCATTTTTTGATTTCACTGTTCAGAAATGTTTTTCTTAATCTCGACATGTGTTAAATAATATTTAAATATTAAGAAGTTTTTCTTCCGAATATCGATTGCGCATTTAAAACGCCTTTAAAGAAATATGATAATTTATGCAGGCGTAAGAAATCGTTTCATGTTTCATTCATGATTGGTAAGATTTGACTATATTCTTTGCTGAAAATGGAAACCTAACCTCCTGCCCTCTTGAAAACACTTTGTCAATGGGTTGGGTTGTTTTACCTCTGAGCGGCACTTTTTTGCACACCATGGGCTAAATGGCCAGGTCACATGGACCCCGAAGGCTCAGAGAAGGTTGGGAGAGGGGACCCACTGGAGCAGCTGTTGGGAGACAGATGGTAGCCTCCCGTCAAGGCCATCCAGCGTGTTCTTTAACGTGCACAGGGTATGGCTCTCCCGCACACTGAGCCACGGCTTAACGTCCCATCCGACGGACGGCGGCCTTTCCAAGCCCATCGGTGTCCCCTACTGACCGTGGGGAGGGCGGGGAATTTTTGCGGAGATAAATCTCAACGCTGACCCAGCTGGGACTCGAATCTGGGAACTACAGATTACGAGCCTGGCGCGCTACCGACTGAGCCACCCCGCCCCTTTGTCAATGGCACAGATGCATCTCGAAACTCAGTCGGCTATCCGAGGAGCTCGCTTTTTCCCTCCGAAGATGCACCTTTAAAAGTTCAGGGTTCAACCCTGTGAGAGAATTATGTATTATTACTTTAATGCAAAGCATGATTGACTCTTGATGATCATTTTATCTCTTTTGCAAATACGAGCTAAAACTCGCCAAAAACACATGAACCGGTAACTGATGAATATTAGGAACTGCATTTCTTGAATATCCCAATAGCTTTAATTTCTGCTGTTAGGTGGCTACGAAATAAGGACATTCCAAAACATTAAATAACTATAGAGGGTGGTGGTTAAAGGGTTTATAATGGCAGTAGCAATTTGTTTTCTTGTCTTATCGCCTATTATTTCGAATTTCCACTTTTTTTTAGGGTTGGGTTACCTCTGAGCAGCGCATTTTGCACGCAACGGGCTAAATGGCCAGGTCACAAGGACCCCGAATGTTCAAAGAATGTTGGGAGAGGGACCACATGTTTGGAGATAGATGGTAGCCTCCTGTCAAGGCATCCAACGTGTTCTTTAACGTGCAGATTATGGCTGTCCCCCACATGGGGACGTGACTTAACGTTCCATCCGACGAACGGCGGCCTTTCCGAGCTCATCGGTATCCCCTACTGACCGTGAGCAGGGCGAGGAGTTTGCAGAGATAAATCTCAAAGCTGTCCCAGTTGGGACTCGACCTGGGAACTGCAGATGACGAGCCTGGCGCTCTAACGACTGAGTCACCCCACTCATTTTTATTCAGAAGGAATAAAAATGGGAGGATGAAAATGGCAACGATTTTTTTAGAAATTAGTGAGCCCACACGATCTAGTATCAAAATAATATGACCACCTACAGTCGGTCAAAAAAGTATCCGAACACCATGGTTGATTACAGAATTCAGGAAAAATATCTGGATCGTGTACAGCAACTGTACACGCTCCAGTTACCGTTCACAGCAAACTGGAACGTGTGCAGTTACTGCACACGCTCCAGTTTGCTGTGAACGGTAACTGCACACGCTCAATATTTCCGTGAGTGAGCCCACACGATCTAGTATCAAACTTCGTTTGTTACGTAAATGAGCCTTCTCTATTCCCCAGAAGGAGGGAGGGACGGATCTAAGGGGAGGGGGGCAAAGGGGCCTTCGACCCTTTTGAGAATACTGGGAAGGAAAATATCGTAGACAAGAAAGTCGTTCCCAGGATCTTGCTTCCCTGTCCCCAAACATTTCTCTGGAACATTTTGTTTCCCATCACCATCTTTTTTCCAAATTCAGACCTGACTAGAGGCAACATGTTATTCGTTCAGTTTTAGTATCAGAACTCCATAGCAACTGAATGAACACAAAAAAAATGCGACTTCGACCTCATTCGTTCGAATTTCTGGAAAAAAGCAATCGGCTGCCCCAGAAAAGACATTCCTCGGAAACAGATTCAACTTAGAGCTAATGCTGAGAGATATTTCTTCACAACTGAAAGAAGAGGTCAGAGGTCAATGTATTACTTTCTTCGTTCGCTGAAATGTCCGCACACAAGTGACATCATTCAGTCAGTTTCTATGACATCGAGCACTCGGTGAAAGTTCTCCCCTATCTGACCTTGGAACATTCCTCAATTTCGAGATTCTGCTAGATTTGAACTCCGAACATTTCAGTTGCTCTAAAGAGAAGCAGCAGACGAGATTTCGGAAAGGTCCAATGTCAAAATTTTGAAATGCACGAATCGTAGTTGCTGTACGAAAAAAAAATCACATTTCAGCTTCATGTAAAATAAATTTTATTTAATTGTTACAATGAATCACTTTGCTTTCATATTATGTGAAATGGAATCGTGCCAATGAAAAGAATGGAGAAGTATTTCTACACTTAATGTGAAGATAATGAAGAGCTTTTTTTTTAATCTTACCGCTATATTTACCGTCATAAAATAGTATAGTCATCGAATAGTAATCCGGGATATAATTTACAATATCTGTTTTGTATCTGGACGTAATTTAAGTCCAGGGTACTATTTAGACCCCCGAGATTAATATGTCATGTGCGGTACATGGGGTTAGAACAGTGAAGATCTGTATAGAAAAACAGGGGCGGGGGTGGCTCAGTCGGTAGCGCGCCAGGCTCGTAATCTGTAGTTCTCAGGTTCGAGTTCCAGCTGGGTCAGCGTTGAGATTTATCTCCGCAAAATTCCCCGCCCTGCTCACGGTCAGTAGGGGACACCGATGGGCTTGGAAAGGCCGCCGTCCGTCGGATGGGACGTTAAGCCGTGGCCCCGTGTGCGGGAGAGCCATACCCTGTGCACGTTAAAGAACACGCTGGATGGCCTTGACGGGAGGCTACCATCTGTTTCTCAACAGCTGTTCCAGTGGGTCCCCTCCCCCAGCCTTCTCTGAGCCTTCGTGACCTGGCCATTTAGCCCATGGTGTGCAAAAAAAGTGCCGCTCAGAGGTAAAACAACCCCAATGTATAGAAAAACTCACACGCAGAAAGATGTTTTATCTTTTTCCTTATATAAGAAACAATAATTGCTCAATATGAATGAATTTAACCGATCATTTGAAGGTTGGGGGGGGGGGACGGGAGACAAAGGGATGATGGGAAATCTGACATCCCTGTCTGAGACCCGGTCACTATTTACAAATTATGAGTTACTACCTGGCTACGATTCAAGCACAGGTCACTATTTAGGCTCAGGGATTTAATATATCGTATACGGTAATTGTGGTTTATTAGCTTCGTGAAGAGCATAAACAAATTTTAATTTGAATTTAAATTGCTAATTAAATTGATTTCAATTGCTGTTAAAGCCAACTTTAACAGCAATGAAAGTAAAGAGTTGAGAATTATTATCCGAGTAAAAAAGGTTGTGAGGTTCATCAGCACATTAACCAGAAAAAGAAACGAAATTTTTTGCGGGTGGTAAAGACAGACATTAGTCGAATGTAAGCTAAGACCACGTGTATGTTATATAGGCGTACAGTCGCTCAAAAAAGTATCCGAACACCATGGTTGATTACAGAATTCAGAAAAAAAAAATCGTTGCCAGATATTTTTTCTGAATTCTGCAATCAACCATGGTGTTCGGATACTTTTTTGAGCGACTGTAGGTGGTCATATTATTTTGATACTAGACTCACTCACGGAAATATTGAGCGTGTGCAGTTACCATTCACAGCAAACTGGAGCGTGTGCAGTAACTGCACACGCTCCAGTTTGCTGTGAACGGTAACTGGAGCGTGTACAGTTGCTGTACACGCTCCAGATATTTTTCCTGAATTCTGTAATCACGTGACACAAAGGTTGCAGATCACAAATTTCTAAAAAAAACGCTGCTAGATATTGTTTCTGAATTCTGTAATCAACCAGAGTGTTCGGATACTTTTTTGAGCGACTGTACACTGATATTTCAAATTGAAATTTATACACTTGTAAAATTACTCATAAGTAGAAAAAGATCATTAAAGTGTAAATGTGACGTTTTGCATATCTAATCTAAACCCTCCAGAGCAGACATCGAGCTTCGTCTGAGTGTCGAGTGATGCGTTAGAAACCGCTGCTTTACATTATTTGCTCTTCCTCTTCACAAGCGATCTGCATGCTCTATCCATCAGGAACTTATCAGGTGAAACCTTAATGTATATTCTATGTTCAAGCCAAGCTCTAGAGAAAAATTCAGCGGGGGGAGCAAATGAAACAATCTAGCAGGGAAAACCGTGGAGGGGGGGAATAGATTTCCATTGCAGTAGGACATTTTCCCTTCTGTCTTAGAGGCCATTTAAAAACATCTTGAAAAAAAATGCCACATTAGTAATTTTTTGCCTTAATTACCATTACTATCACTCCCAAAAGGGCCGTTATATCAAGGGTATTCGGTTCTTATGTTGGATATAGGAATATAAACAATGAGGCAAAAGTCATGTTCCCCCTTTGTTGCCATATCTCCCCCCCCCTCCACCTTTCGATCAGACACTGTTTATGATAAAGAGGGTTAAAATTTAACAAAAAATGGCGAAGAAACGAATAAATTCTATATAGATGCAATCATTTATTTATTGTTAATAAAGAATATAGTTGCATAGAAAAATAAATGCTTTAAAAGTCAATGCTCACTAAAATTCGTTTCCTGTAGAGAGAAAAATCTTTAACATTCCTCCCCCCCATACTAAACGTGGATGGCCTCCCCCTTGGTCCACTCCCCTGGATTCTTCTCTACATCCATGCTTTGTTATCCGCCATTTCACAGCTCAAGCCCTCAATTACAATTAGTTTGACTTCCAATGTAGGGGGTGGCTCAGTCGGTATCGCGCCAGGCTCGTAATCTGTAGTTCCCAGGTTCGAGTCCCAGCTGGGTCAGCGTTGAGATTTATCTCCGCAAAATTCCCCGCCCTGCCCACGGTCAGTAGGGGACACCGATGGGCTTGGAAAGGCCGCCGTCCGTCGGATGGGACGTTAAGCCGTGGCCTCGTGTGCGGGAGAGCCATACACTGTGCACGTTGGATAAAGAACACGCTGAATGGCTTGACGGGAGGCTACCATCTGTCTCCCAACAGCTGTTCCAGTGGGTCCCCTCCCCCAACCTTCTCTGAGCCTTCGGGGTCCATGTGACCTGGCCATTTAGCCCATGGTGTGCAAAACAAGTGCCGCTCAGAGGTAAAACAACACAACCCTTCCAATGTAGTTTGATAATTATTATTCATAACCAAATCGTACTTTTTTTTTAATTTTCCAAGTGATGTAATAACATGTTGTGATTTGTACGCAGTGCCTGACTCCCCAGGAAATCCTTCACACATTCGACATTGAACCCGAGAGCAACTTGAACCCGATCAGTTTCCTGCATCTGTGCCCGGCCATCATCTACGAGTTGGATCAGCGCCATTGCCTTGGGCACGATCACAACGAGCGGCAGGAGAGAAGCGAACAACGAGCATCCACCAATCGTAAGTGCTGCCATCTCTTGGATTCTAATAGTTGCATTTTGATATTCATTTCTTTTCCCTTGCGTTAACACATTTTTGCCTTCTCAAACGAGATCTGAAGCACTCCGATATCGATATACAGGTAGAAATTGGATGTTTCTAGAAGGAAAATTGCGATATTTGCGTACGTCGGCGTCAAAAGCATAAAAACAGACTGAAGTGGCATTGAGCTGGAAAAGACTGAAGTGATATTGGCTTGAAACAGACTGAAGTGATATTGGCATGAAACAGGCTGGAGTGACATTGACATGAAAATTGACTGAAGTGACATTGGCATGAAACAGACTGGAGTGACACTGACATGAAAACTGACTGAGGTGACATTGGCATGAAACAGACTGAGTGACATTGACATGAAAACTGACTGAAGTGACATTGGCATGAAACAGACTGGAGTGACACTGACATGAAAACTGACTGAAGTGACATTGGCATAAAACAGACTGGAGTGACACTGAGATGAAAACTGACTGAAGTGACATTGGCATGAAACAGACTGGAGTGACACTGACATGAAAACAGACTGGAGTGACACTGACATGAAAACTGATTGAAGTGACATTGGCATGAAACAGACTGGAGTGACACTGACATGAAAACTGATTGAAGTGACATTGGCATGAAACAGACTGGAGTGACACTGACATGAAAACTGATTGAAGTGACATTGACATGAAACAGACTGGAGTGACACTGACATGAAAACTGATCGAAGTGACATTGGCATGAAACAGACTGGAGTGACACTGACATGAAAACTGACTGAAGTGACATTGGCATGAAACAGACTGGAGTGACATTGGCATGAAACAGACTGGAGTGACACTGACATGAAAACAGACTGGAGTGACACTGACATGAAAACTGATTGAAGTGACATTGGCATGAAACAGACTGGAGTGACACTGACATGAAAACTGATTGAAGTGACATTGGCATGAAACAGACTGGAGTGACACTGACATGAAAACTGATTGAAGTGACATTGGCATGAAACAGACTGGAGTGACACTGACATGAAAACTGATTGAAGCGACATTGGCATGAAACAGACTGGAGTGACACTGACATGAAAACTGACTGAAGTGACATTGGCATGAAACAGACTGGAGTGACACTGACATGAAAACTGACTGAAGCGACATTGGCATGAAACAGACTGGAGTGACACTGACATGAAAACTGATTGAAGTGACATTGGCATGAAACAGACTGGAGTGACACTGACATGAAAACTGACTGAAGTGACATTGGCATGAAACAGACTGGAGTGACACTGACATGAAAACTGACTGAAGTGACATTGGCATGAAACAGACTGGAGTGACACTGACATGAAAACTGACTGAAGTGACATTGGCATGAAACAGACTGGAGTGACACTGACATGAAAACTGACTGAAGTGACATTGTCATGAAACAGACTGGAGTGACACTGACATGAAAACTGACTGAAGTGACATTGGCATGAAACAGACTGGAGTGACACTGACATGAAAACTGACTGAAGTGACATTGGCATGAAACAGACTGGAGTGACACTGACATGAAAACTGACTGAAGTGACATTGGCATGAAACAGACTGGAGTGACACTGACATGAAAACTGACTGAAGTGACATTGGCATGAAACAGACTGGAGTGACACTGACATGAAAACTGACTGAAGTGACATTGTCATGAAACAGACTGGAGTGACACTGACATGAAAACTGACTGAAGTGACATTGGCATGAAACAGACTGGAGTGACACTGACATGAAAACTGACTGAAGTGACATTGGCATGAAACAGACTGGAGTGACACTGACATGAAAACTGACTGAAGTGACATTGGCATGAAACAGACTGGAGTGACACTGACATGAAAACTGACTGAAGTGACATTGTCATGAAACAGACTGGAGTGACACTGACATGAAAACTGACTGAAGTGACATTGGCATGAAACAGACTGGAGTGACACTGACATGAAAACTGACTGAAGGGACATTGTCATGAAAGGGACTGAAGGGACATTGTCATGAAAGGGACTGAAGTGATATTGGCATGAAACAGACTGAAGTGGCATTGTCATGAAAAGACAATGGCATTGTGGTATTGGTATGAAAGTGGCATTCCAAGTGGCATTGGTATGAAAAGAGATTTAAGTGACATTAGTATGAAAAAAGACTGAAGTGACAGAACTTTAGGTTTTACAGACACAATAGGTTTGGAAATAGGTTGGCTTTACATCGGATGGGATGTAAAGCCTTGTCCCCGTATGTGAAAGAACCACACCTGTGCACGATGAAGAACACGCTGGATGGCTTCACTGGAGACCACCATCTGTCTCCTAATAGTTATCCAATGGGTCCCCTTCCCTCAACCTTCTCTGATCCCCCGGGGTCCTTGTGACCTGGCCACTTAGCCCATTGTATGCAAAAAAGTGCCGCTCAGAGGTAAAACAACCCAACCTAAATTTGTTTACTTTCTTGAAGAAATAGCTCGTCTCTTAAAATATTTTGGGCGGCGGTGGCTCAGTCGGTAGCGCGCCAGGCTCGTAATCTGTAGTTCCTAGGTTCGAGTCCCAGCTGATTCAGCGTTGAGATTTATCTCCGCAAAATTCCCCGCTCTGCCCACGGTCAGTAGGGGACACCGATGGGCTTGGAAAGGCCGCCGTCCGTCGGATGGGATGTTAAGCCGTGGTCCCGTGTGCGGGAGAGCCATACCCAGTGCACGTTAAAGAACACGCTGGATGGCCTTGACGGGAGGCTACCATCTGTCTCCCAACAGCTGTTTCAGTGGGTCCCCTCCCCCAACCTTCTCTGAGTCTTCGGGGTCCATGTGACCTGGCCATTTAGCCCATGGTGTGCAAAAAAGTGCCGCTCAGAGGTAAAACAACCCAACCCAACTTAAAATATTTGTGCTGTGAATTAATGCAAGCAGTTTAATACGCAAATAAAAGATGAACTTTACACTATTAATGAGTGTTTATAAGTATCTGCTTTACCTCTCCAATAATAACATATGAGCATATGAAACAAAGCCATAAAACTATTCTAAGCATTTCCATGCAGATTCCCTTACTCTCCAAAATAATAGCTAAATTGGCATATTTTTCCTCGCCGATAAAAAAATAATATAAATGCTGATATTTTTAAAATTTCCTCCCCAATCTTCCTGACCTGGCTTTACATCGGAGTGTCGTTTTTAATGGATACGGAAGAAACGAAGATCTTCAACAACAGAGATTTGTTCAAATCAGTTTAATGCTGTATTTTCGCAAAATTAATGTTTACATCTTGATCCTGCAGGTGGCTCTGAACGATACTGAAGATACTGAGACAGGGAAAAAAAAAAGACCTGGAAAGATATATCTATTAAAAATCATTTCACATCAAAAATAATTTTATACGCATTTCTTAAGAAAATATTTATAAATATTTACAAGGAAAAAATGAGTTTCGCCGATGTTTGCAGAACTCAAAGAGACCTGGGTTCGAGTCCATCACCATTGGCAAAACTCATTTTTTGTCGCATAATTATTTATTGAAGCCTATATCTACAGATAAACTGTATATTTACTCTGCATTGATTTTTTTTTTCATTAATAATGCTTTAGCATGAATGATTTTCCTATTTAGATCTTATTCAAACAGTAACATTTGAAAAATAAGTTGCCTCTTCAGATTATAGATGGCGCCAGGTTCGCCACGTTTGGGTTAAAAATAGAGGTCACATTGCGGAAATGACCAACGAAGACGACGGTTGCTTTAGTGGTTAAAACACTCGTCATGTATCTGGAGAAACGTGAATTCGGTGTCTCGCACCTTTGGCAAAACTCTTTTTTTTTTCGCATAATTATTAATTGAAGTCTATATCTACAGATAAGCTGCATATTTACTCTAAAATGTTTATCGTTTGTAGAAATTTTCAAGCTCTCAATGACTTATCAGTCTGGATATTGGTGCTTATATTCAATAAGATACTCTTGGAAATATATTTGTATTTAGACTCTAAAGCTAATTTTGCTCTTCATAAAAATGTTTCATTCACAAGAGATTCATTCCTTTGATCCTTTTCCTCATCCCAGAATGGCTATATGCCAGCCTCTCTGTTCTCCTCATCAGCCTCTGCGGTCTCTTCAGCGTGGCCGTCATCCCCATCATGCAGAAATGGTTCTACCAGACGATGCTCCAGTTCCTCGTGGGCCTCGCCGTCGGAAGTCTCTCGGGAGATGCTCTCCTACATCTCATGCCACATGTGAGCAGATTCCTCTTCCTCTTCTTCTTGGATGTTGCGCTCATTTAATGACGCAATCGACACTTGGTTGCCACTCTCTTTTTTTAAACTTTGAAATTCTGAATAAATTGTGGGGAAAAAATCAATAATATCGGGTTGGGTTGTTTTACCTCTGAGCGGCACTTTTTTGCACACCATGGGCTAAATGGCCAGGTCACATGGACCCCGAAGGCTTAGAGAAGGTTGGGGGAGGGGACCCACTGGAACAGCTGTTGGGAGACAGATGGTAGCCTCCCGTCAAGGGCATCAAGCGTGTTCTTTAACGTGCACAGGGTATGGCTCTCCAGCACACAGGGCCACGGCTTAACGTCCCATCCGACGGACGCCGGCCTTTCCAAGCCCATCGGTGTCCCCTACTGACCTTGGGCAGGGCGGGGAATTTTGCGGAGATAAATCTCAACGCTGACCCAGCTGGGATTCGAACCTGGGAACTACAGATTACGAGCCTGGCGCGCTACCGACTGAGCCACCCCCGCCCCTATGAAATGTGGAAAAAAATATTACGATACTCGGGTTTTAGGGGTCCCTGTGCTGAAAAAAAAAACACTTCTTCTTAATGGTGTTACTCTGTGCAAATGTAGGGCAGGTGTGGCTCAGTCGGTAGTGCGCCAGGCAGTTCCCAGGTTCGAGTCCCAGCTGGGTCAGTGTTGATATTTATCTCCGCAAAATTCGATGCTCTACCCTCGGTCAGTAGGGGACACCGATGGGTTAGGAAAGGTCACCGTCCGTCGGATGAGACGTGAAGCCGTGACTCCGTGTGCGGGAGAGTCATACACTCTGCACGTTAAAGAACATGCTGGATGCCCTTGTCGGGAGGCTACCATCTGTCTCCCAACAGCCGTTCCAGTGGGTCCCTTCCCCAAGTCCTTCTCTGAGCCCTCAGGGTCTTTGTGACATGGCCGTTTAGCCTATTGTGTACAAGAAAATGTCGCTCAGAAGTAAAACAACCCAACTCTGTGCAAACGATTAGTCTCAAATGTCCAAGATATCGAGTTGCAAATTTAAATTGAGGCATTTTTCTTCCGGTACTACTGTCTTTGAAAATATGGACTTTCTGATGTAACAATGATGGCTTTAACGTCCTTCATCAAATAGTGCTTTTTTTTAATAGAAAGTACGTAATTCTACAGGCTTAGTGAAAATTTTAAAGCATTAAAGTATATTCTCTATTGATTAACGATTTAAGCTTATGAGGAAGTTAAATTAATGTGTTTTGCGCAGTGGCTGAGCATGCATGAAAGCATTTGGGACAATGACTACGCAGTCGGTGCATTAACAATTCATGTGTATCATTGGTTGATTTTAAATTATGAATCAGTTGTCAAGCTACCAATGATTCGTGAAATCATTAGTTGATTGACAAGTAGTTGATAGACCAATCAAGCAGCGAGCTATGAGAACCATCGATGCTTCAACTGCGCAGTCTCAGTTGCCTTCATGTATGCTTCGTTATTGATTTTGAGATAGTAACTTCAATTGGATCCATTTTTGAAACAATCCAACGAGAAAGAAGATAAAGTCTCCAAAAATAGACAAGGAGTAAAATACAAACATGGAAATTTGGCTATTTTGCTTTGGATTCGTTTAATTAAAATACTTCGCAAATTGAATTCACTTTAATAAATTTTTTCGTTTAAAAGTTTTTCCTTTTATCTGGATTATGTTCAAAATATAATCAGAAATGCGTGGTAGATTTAAACCTTAAATTTGAAACAGACTAAAGTGACATTGGTATGAAACTAACCGGAGTGACATTGGTATAAAAAAGAGACTGAGGTGATACTATCATGGGAACAGACTGAAGTGACATTGTCATGAAAGGGACATTTGAAAATGGGAGTTTCAAAGATTTTACAAATTTGCCACAGAATAAAATTCAATCAAGGATCAGCATCGAAGCCTAATCGAAGTATCTTTAAATGACAATTTTAAACACTCCCCTCGAATAAAAATTAGTATAAAATGCCAGAATTTATAGTTTCCTTATCAATATCAATAGCATGATCCCAAAAGAAAACACACCCTGCCTTCCTCGGTGAGAAAGCAACCTCGATGGGCTTAGGAAGGTCACCGTCCATCCGTTGGGACCTAAGGTCCAAGTTTCGTTCGTAAGAGAGTCCAAGTCCAAGTTCCGTCCATTGGGACCTAAGGTCCGAGTCCAAGTTCCGCCCGTTGGGACCTAAGGTCCAAGTCCAAGTTCTGTGCGTTGGGACCTAAGGTCCAAGTCCAAGTTACGTCCTTTGGGACCTAAGGTCCAAGTTCAAGTTTGGTCCGTTGGAACCTAAGGTCCAAGTTTCGTTCCATACTGTGCAAGTTAAAGAATACGCTGGATAGCCTTAACCAAAGGTTATTATCTATCTCCCAAAAGCTGTCCAGTGGGTCCCCTTCCTTTAGGAGGTCTTGGGATCTGTGTGACCTGGCAATTTAGTCCATTGTGTGCAAAAAAAGTGCCGCTTAGAAGGAACCAATCCAACCCAAAGTAAGAATTTTACCGGTGTGATCTGCTACCCTAGGGGGCCATGAACGTGAAACGGAATGCTGAATCTACGTTTCGAGAAAGGCGTTGCTCAAATCACTTACGAAGAATTGCGAAAGATATAATTTGATAAAGCTCTTCTCTGATTTTGAAAAACTTTAATTTTAAAACGCCTAACTGAAAAATTCAGTTGAAAAATGAAAAAAAGGAAATGTAGATATTGGTGATTATGATTCAAACTGAACATTTTGAAAATTGAACAGAAAATGACGTTAACTTTAAAAAAAAGGAATCAGTTTTATATTCAGACTTTGTGTCAGTTGCGAAAAAAGAATATTTTTATTTCTGCCCAACTCTTTGTTGGGAAAGCAGAAATTGTTTTAATTTTCTGTTGGAATTGTCTTTTTACATAGCCATTTATGTTTATTGCATATCCTTTTAAATTTGCTTAACCAAAATCCAAGTTTCATCTTTATTTTCGGACGCTGACTCCTGTTAAATCTTCTCTTTTTTCATTATCACGCAAAATTCGTCAAACACACATCAACTTAGTAATCATAAAAATCAAATATATATACATATAAAAGTGTATTTTAAAGGTTTGGTTGGTTGGTTGTTTTACCTCTGAGCGGCACTTTTTTGCACACCATGGGCTAAATGGCCAGGTCACATGGACCCCGAAGGCTCAGAGAAGGTTGGGGGAGGGGACCCACTGGAACAGCTGTTGGGAGGCAGATGGTAGCCTCCCGTCAAGGCCATCCAGCGTGTTCTTTAATGTGCACAGGGTATGGCTCTCCCGCACACGGGGCCACGGCTTAACGTCCCATCCGACGGACGGCGGCCTTTCCAAGCCCATCGGTGTCCCCTACTGACCGTGGGCAGGGCGGGGAATATATTTTAAAGGACTCTCAAGTAAAATTTTACTCGAACTTCATTTCAATGTAATATTTTGTCATTTTGCAGGCGATGTTGTCTGGTGGAGACGACCATGACCACGGCGGTGCACCTGACACGAGGGAAGAAGACGCCGTCTGGAAAGGAATGGCGGCTCTCGGAGGCATTTATTTCTTTTTCGTGGCCGAGCGTCTGCTGAATGCTCTCACCAGTTATCGAAGGAAGAAGAAAACGCCAAAGGTAATGGATCGGAAATGGATCTATGCCTCTTTTTCTAAATCAATGAATAGGTGAGAATGCTAATTAGCTTTAAGAATGGAGTCGAATCATCCTCGCAGAAAACCTTTAAAATAAAAAAAGTTAATCTTTTTATGAAATATTTAGTACAGGGAGCAAAAGTCAATAGTAAACTCGAAGCTGGAATTCCATTTAATTATACTTTCAATAAAAACTATTTCACGCCACCTATTTGCTAATTCATCCCCACGATATGCATCTTATGTGCTACTTTATTGCCAGAGTAATGCTAATAGTCGCAACGGAGACGAAAAAATATAAAAAAAAACATGCATTTTTCAAGAATTTTTTTTATAAATAAATAAATAAATACCCCCTCAAGCAGCTGCTTGCCACAGAGATCTGACAGGAGCCTGTCAGTTTATATGCCATAGTAGAAGGTCAGTGAGGATGGCAGGACCTCAGCAGAAAAACGACACATACACAATTTTTAACCCTTCTTTTTTTAGAAATGCTTGGCCTTTTAATTTTTTTGAAACTGAGCCTGTCTCCAACGCACATTCACTGCTTGTGCCAGACATGTCCAATCGGATTTAGATTATGGGACTTTGATCAAAAGGGGACCCCTATACAAATGCTGAATTGGATATGTGAAATGCAAATATCAGAACACCGAAGCTATTTTTAAAAGTCTTCTTTGAAGACTCATAATTTATTTTAATTCATACAATCAATAAAAAATTCAAATGAGTTAAAGATTGACTCTTTAAATCAGTTATAACTATAATGAAAAGTAAGAAGAAATTCTCCTCAAGCATCTGCTTGTCACAGAGTCCTGACAGTTTGTTAAGTCTGCAAAGGTTCTGTGAAGAAGGCAAGACCTCAGCGAAAAGACAACACAAGAGCACAAACAACTACCTTACCCGAGATTCGACCCCAGATCCTTCCGATCCTTCATGATCCCTTTGAAATCAATGTCGACGAAAAAGCACATTTTCTAGTAATTAATCAATAGTAAATACACAGCGTTGAAGCATAAGTCAACATATCAAAAATTCTATGGATGAAATGAGTTTTTACCGATGCTCGGGGACTCGAACCCACATCTTTCCAGATTCATGCCAGAGTGTTCTTCGCACAACTTTGGAGATAGGTGCGGTTCGAATCCCGCGCATCGGCAGAACTCATATTTTCCACAAAACCATTTACACATTTTCCAGTATTTGTTTGAAATATTTTTCATTTATATGAGCAGTACATTTTTGTTGTTGAAAATAAATGATGGTTATGAATTGTACAAGACGATTTTAAATTGATAAATGTAAATACCACAAGTCCCCCTCACCTCCTAAAAAATTATATGCATCAAAATATTATTTGGACTAAACTATTAGTTGAGTAATTCTATGCTTTAAGAAAAGTGTTCCTGAAGAGATGGTTTCGTGTAAAATATCAGGAAGGTGGATTGGAAACCTATTAAGTGTCCCATTGTTGATGTCATCAAACTCAACATCTTTATGTCATGTAATCGTTTGCAAGGCAGAGCAATAAGACAAGGTTAGTCACATGCCACGCTAAAAAGCAGATGATGTCTTTGCGACCTGTAAGAGCTCGTAAGCCATGGTGCATAAGATTACAAATCCGTCCGAACAGGGTGGATTTGATGCAATTTTCAGGTGCAGTAGACTGTAAAGTCGAAGACTGTAATCCAGAAATAGCTTCCAAGAAGCTCACACAGAGAATTATCCGTCTTCATCAAGACAGACGTCCACATATAGCGAACGCCGTCAAATTCATGCTACTTGGAAAATGATGAGCGGTGTTAGAAGATCCTCTACGAAATTACATTCGCTTCCCGTCTAGTTTCCAAATCTTAGGATCTCTGAATAATGCTTTCAATGAATGCCGATTTTATTCGAAAGCTCTGAAATGAAGAAGGTTGTGCGCAATTAATTTCACCAGCAACCGAAAGAACAATACGTGGAAAGCGTTTGGTGACCTAATGAGACTGTGTCTAAACATTTTTGGTGACTTAATGACACCATCACTAAATATTTTTGTGTCGTAATGAGACCATGACTAAACATTTTTGGTGACCTAATGAGACCATGACTAAACGTTTTTGATGACTTAATGAGACCATGTCTAAACATTTTTTGGTCACTTAATCAGACCATGATTAAAACGTTTTGGCAATTTAATAAGACCATGTCTAAACAATTTTGGTAGGTTGGGTTGTTTTACCTATGAGCGGCACTTTTTTGCACACCATGGGCTAAATGGCCAGGTCACATGGACCCCGAAGGCTCAGAGAAGGTTGGGAGAGGGGACCCACTGGAACAGCTGTTGGGAGACAGATGGTAGCCTCCCGTCAAGGCCATCCAGCGTGTTCTTTAACGTGCACAGGGTATGGCTCTCCCATACACGGGGCCACGGCTTAACGTCCCATCCGATGGACGGCGGCCTTTCCAAGCCCATCGGTGTCCCCTACTGACCGTGGGCAGGGCGGGGAATTTTGCGGAGATAAATCTCAACGCTGACCCAGCTGGGACTCGAACCTGGGAATTACAGATCACGAGCCTGGCGCGCTACCGACTGAGCCACCCCCGCCCCCCCAATTTTGGAGACTTAATGAGATTACATCAAAAAGACCACGAGTAATTGCCCTCGAAAAAAATTTATAGTGAATGATTGGCATAAATTTAAATAAGAAAAATTTGTTAGCTGATGTTGAGGCTGTGTATTATTCCACGATAGATATTAATTTTTAACAGAAGCGAACAGAGTTTACTTCTCTATGCCATAATATAATTTGGACGTAAAACAATAGCACGTGCATTACGAAAACAATAAGAGTATTTTGATAAGAAATAATTGACCTAACAAAGAAGAGTTATTGAATTCTCCTTCATCTCCCATTCCTGTACATATGGGGGCGGAGGTGGCTCAGTCGGTAGCGCGCCAGGCTCGTAATCTGTAGTTCCCAGGTTCGAGTCCCAGCTGGGTCAGCGTTGAGATTTATCTCCGCAAAAATTCCCCGCCCTGCCCACGGTCAGTAGGGGACACCGATGGGCTTGGAAAGGCCGCCGTCCGTCGGATGGGACGTTAAGCCGTGGCCCCGTGTATGGGAGAGCCATACCCTGTGCACGTTAAAGAACACGCTGGATGGCCTTGACGGGAGGCTACCATCTGTCTCCCAACAGCTGTTCCAATGGGTCCCCTCTCCCAACCTTCTCTGAGCCTTCGGGGTCCTTGTGGCCTGGCCGTTTAGCCCATGGTGTGCAAAAAAGTGCTGCTCAGAGGTAAAACAACCCAACCCTGTACGTATGGAGATTGTGTGGGTTTCTTTGTGAGTGTTTGGGTTGACGGTTCCGGTTGATGTTGCGAACTGTTTCTCGATAATTTTGAAAACTCCCCGCCCTGCCCACTCTCAGTAGGGGACACCGATGGGCTTGGAAAGGCCGCCGTCCGTCGGATGGGACGTTAAGCCGTGGCCCCGTGTGCGGGAGAGCCATACCCTGTGCACGTTAAAGAACACGCTGGATGGCCTTGACGGGAGGCTACCATCTGTCTCCCAACAGCTGTTCCAGTGGGTCCCCTCCCCCAACCTTCTCTGAGCCTTCGGGGTCCATGTGACCTGGCCATTTAGCCCATGGTGTGCAAAAAAGTGCCGCTCAGAGGTAAAACAACCCAACAACCCACAACTCGATAATTTTGATTATTAGAGCACACGGTGGAACTAAAGGGAGAGGGGACAAGAGGAGCAAAAATATGAAAAGAGAGGCAAAAAATATGAAACATGCATATTTCATGCATTTTTCAAGAAATTTTTAAAGAACTGTAAAATTCCGGGGGAAATATTATATTGCAATGAAAATCCCCCCTCCCCCTTTTAATTTTTCAGACTCGATTGAGTTTCTTGACGCCCTCCTTCTTTATTATTTTCTAGATCCGGACCTGTTAGATCACAGAAATATAAAATATAATTGCAAAATTCTCTCTAAAAAATGAAAAACGAAGAAGAAATAATTAAGAAATCTCTGGTCTTCAATGTTAGCACATCTGCATATTAATTCGATAACCGCGCTTGGTTAGGTGAATGATTTCTGCCCAAAATGTAGAATTATAATCGATTTGTAACTGAATAATCGGCTCTTACCTTACGAAATTTAGCTGGAATCTTTTCCGTAACATAACTTTACATGTTAAAGTAATACCATGATTCTGTTAAAGTTACATCTAAATTAAGGGAGTCGCATATCTTTCTATTTTGAGTGTACTTTTTCAATATTTGAAGCAATTAATAATAACAATGTCAAACTAACTCTAATACAAAATCCAGTCTTAACCCTTTCAGGACCATAAGGTTTCTAAGAGTAAATATTAGTATGTAACTGTTTATTTTAGTTTGTTTAGACGTAAAATAAATAAAAATCATAAGAAAAATACATAACAATGTGTAGTTTTTTTGGAATTTTATGGGAAATATTTTTCCCAATGGACTATAAAGGTAACACAAATTATAGTTAGGCTTATTATGCAATGTCTTTTATTTATTGATTTATTAGAACAAAATGTTAACAAATGTGTGAACAAAATTATGAAATAAAATTACTATACAAAATGATGTGCTAATTATGATATTCTGCGAAGCAATTTCTTTTGGTTGTGAAGCAAAGATGGACATTGCACAGATGCAACATTATTGCAAAGATGGACATGGACTAAACGTTCCCGTTTACGTAATTGCGTTCGGCATACGTTCTATTTTGACATTCTGTATAAATAATGCAGATAAGGTTATAATTAAATACGACAATCACCAATTTTAAAATGGGAAAAATGTTTCCCTTAGTCGTGAAAGGGTTAACAAATCATTACCATGTATAATAATTTTGAAAAATGTTGTGGAATACAAAAATGCAGATTTTTTCCTTACATTTTCCTTTCCTTTTCCCAGGATTCCAAACCTTCGAAGATGATGATCCCAATGTACAGCAGCGCCCCCATAGAAAACAACGTCAACGTCGGAGAGAAACTTTCCCAGTACCGAAAGAATTCTTACGGAGGCGGAATTAACGGGGACGTCAAAGAAACTTTGCAAAGTAAGAAAGTCTCCTCAGTATACACTACTGTGCTTCTCAAGATTTTTGAGTTCATGGCACACTTTTGTGAATCCAAAATTGTCATAATACACTTTTGAGAATTCAAAATTCTCTCAACACATTTTTGCAATCCAAAACTGTCGCAGCATATCTCTGAGAACCAAAAAATCTCGTAACACATATTTGAGAATTAAAAATTGTCGCAACACACTTTTCAGAATCCAAAATTGTCACAACACACTTTTGAGAATCCAAAAATCTCGCAATGCATCTTTGAGAATTCAAAATTGTTGCAACACACTTTTGAGAATCCAAAAATCTCGCAATGCATCTTTGAGAATTCAAAATTGTTGCAACACACTTTTGAGAATCCAAAACTGTAGCAAACCCATCTTTGAGAACCAAAAATTATCGCAACACATCTTTGAGGATCAAAAATTTTTGCAGCACACCTTTGAGAATCAAAAATTATCGCAGCACACCTTTGAGAATCAAAAATTATCGCAACACACCTTTGAGAATCAAAAATTATCGCAGCACACCTTTGAGAATCAAAAATTATCGCAGCACACCTTTGAGAATCAAAAATTATCGCAGCACACCTTTGAGAATCAAAAATTATCGCAGCACACCTTTGAGAATCAAAAAATATCGCAGCACACCTTTGAGAATCAAAAATTATCGCAGCACACCTTTGAGAATCAAAAATTATCGCAACACACCTTTGAGAATCAAAAATTATCGCAACACACCTTTGAGGATCAAAAATTATCGCAGCACACCTTTGAGAATCAAAAATTATCGCAGCACACCTTTGAGAATCAAAAATTGTCACAACACACCTTTGAGGATCAAAAATTTTTGCAGCACACCTTTGAGAATCAAAAAATATCGCAGCACACCTTTGAGAATCAAAAATTATCGCAGCACACCTTTGAGAATCAAAAATTATAGCAACACACCTTTGAGAATCAAAAATTATCGCAGCACACCTTTGAGAATCAAAAAATATCGCAGCACACCTTTGAGAATCAAAAATTATCGCAGCACACCTTTGAGAATCAAAAATTATCGCAGCACACCTTTGAGAATCAAAAATTATCGCAGCACACCTTTGAGAATCAAAAATTGTCACAACACACCTTTGAGGATCAAAAATTTTTGCAGCACACCTTTGAGAATCAAAAATTATCGCAGCACACCTTTGAGAATCAAAAATTGTCACAACACACCTTTGAGGATCAAAAATTTTTGCAGCACACCTTTGAGAATCAAAAAATATCGCAGCACACCTTTGAGAATCAAAAATTATCGCAGCACACCTTTGAGAATCAAAAATTATCGCAACACACCTTTGAGAATCAAAAATTATCGCAGCACACCTTTGAGAATCAAAAAATATCGCAGCACACCTTTGAGAATCAAAAATTATCGCAGCACACCTTTGAGAATCAAAAATTATCGCAACACACCTTTGAGAATCAAAAATTATCGCAGCACACCTTTGAGAATCAAAAATTATCGCAACACACCTTTGAGAATCAAAAATTATCGCAGCACACCTTTGAGAATCAAAAATTGTCGCAACACACCTTTGAGAATCAAAAATTATCGCAGCACACCTTTGAGAATCAAAAATTATCGCAACACACCTTTGAGAATCAAAAATTATCGCAGCACACCTTTGAGAATCAAAAAATATCGCAGCACACCTTTGAGAATCAAAAATTATCGCAGCACACCTTTGAGAATCAAAAATTATCGCAGCACACCTTTGAGAATCAAAAATTATCGCAGCACACCTTTGAGAATCAAAAATTGTCACAACACACCTTTGAGGATCAAAAATTTTTGCAGCACACCTTTGAGAATCAAAAATTATCGCAGCACACCTTTGAGAATCAAAAATTGTCACAACACACCTTTGAGGATCAAAAATTTTTGCAGCACACCTTTGAGAATCAAAAAATATCGCAGCACACCTTTGAGAATCAAAAATTATCGCAGCACACCTTTGAGAATCAAAAATTATCGCAACACACCTTTGAGAATCAAAAATTATCGCAGCACACCTTTGAGAATCAAAAAATATCGCAGCACACCTTTGAGAATCAAAAATTATCGCAGCACACCTTTGAGAATCAAAAATTATCGCAGCACACCTTTGAGAATCAAAAATTATCGCAACACACCTTTGAGAATCAAAAATTATCGCAGCACACCTTTGAGAATCAAAAATTATCGCAGCACACCTTTGAGAATCAAAAATTGTCACAACACACCTTTGAGGATCAAAAATTTTTGCAGCACACCTTTGAGAATCAAAAATTGTCGCGGCGCTCCAAAATGCAAAGCATGCAGAGCTATTTTTTAAATAATGATTTATTTTATTAGTTAGTATAATTGGCTATTATTTTGAAATCAATGAATATTTTAATATCACATGAGAAGGCCGACAAACATATATGGATAATTCAATGATGAAAAAGAAGGTTATGAAAATTTTTGCTGCAGCATAAAGATTTATTGGCCTCAAATTTTTTAATCCTAGTCCACCCGGGTTCGAACCGGATTCGATAAATCATGGTCCGAGATCTGTTAGAGGAAAAACATTTCTCTGATGCATCGTATGCAGAAATGCATGCAGTTAAACCTTGTTTTTTATTCTGCATATTATAATCGATTTTAGACTTTAGAAAATTATAATTATTAATAACAAAATATAAATTTTAATATTATTTGAAAAGAAACATACTAGAATTAATTTCAGAACCTGAAATTTCTTTTTCTTTATTAACGTTATGATAAACGCTAAGAAGTATTATTTAACTCATTTGCTTATGAATATTTTTACACTAAACATGCTCAGAATTATTATTTTGTAAATTGAAATTTCGCCAAATATGCACAAGATGAAATTTCATTTGATTGCCATATTATCCAGTGCCCCCAAATTTTATAATATGCAGTTTCACTTAATTTTTAAAATATCCAATTTCATTCAACAGAGCAAAAACTAAATAAAAAAAAAACTGTTGAATTCTTACTTGCAATATGTTGTAATGACGAAAGGATTCTTGGGATATTTAAAAGTTTTTCGCGGTAGAACACCTTGCAATACTCAGAATAGTGGAAGCAAAAAAAGAACACATTAGTACAAATGTGTTCTTTTTGGCTCGATTGATTGATTCCAAGCAAGAATAATACTAGTTCCCATTTTATTTTATTTTTTATTTTATTTTTACACACTCTTCGGAAGTATATTTTTTTTGGTGGGTGGTGGAGAAATCTCGTAAAATAAGCCCATTGCAGTCTTGCTGGCGATACTCTGGATTTTGCCGATTTTAATAACGCAAATGCATCTGAGAATTGTAGCTGATTTTCAAAAACAATTCCTGCAAGCACTCTGAAAGCTTATCTATTTCGCAATGGCTTATCTATTTTCTACAAAAGAGCATCTGACATTTCACTCCATCTATTGATAGAAAGGCGAATATTTCAAGCGAGGAGCAAGTTGCCTCGAACGCCTCAGAGACGTTAATGTAAACCAGTGTCTCGCAAACTTTTTTACTCTGCGGAACACCGAATCTAATTTTTTTCCGCGGCACACTGAATCTAATTTTTTTTTCCGCGCCACACCTAAAAAAGAATAAAAGCAAACTCTATATAATCGTCATTATATTTGCGCTTTGTTGAAGTCATCAGCCTGGTTTTACTTGAAGATTTGCTCTCGTCTTTAATTCATAACTCGGTGTTTGTTTTAAATATTTGTCAAAAATTAATACCAAAATTTGGAAAAAGCTTGATAAATACTTACAAGATCCCAGTTGATAAAATCTGAAAGATTTTTATTTTCGATAGCACGTCGATATTAAAGCACGTCGATAACACAAGTCAAGTCAAAATGAAATCTTTGGAATATCTAGTGTCAATTTGAAAATCTCTCGCGGCAAACTTGGAATCTCCCGCGGCACACTACTGTGCCGCGGCACACAGTTTGCGAGACACTGATGTAAACCAATAGTCTAATATAGGAATTTACTATTATCTGATACACATGTTCTTGAAAATAAATGATAACAATTGAAACCAGTTAGTTGATTTTTTACTTTGGGAAGACAGTTTAATAAAGTCCGTTACGCTATAATACAGCTGCTAGGTAATATGGAAACGGAATATATATGTGCAACAATGAAAACGAGATTGTGGTACAGTCGCTCAAAAAAGTATCCAAATACTATGGTTGATTACAGAATTCAGAAAAAATATCTGGCAACGATTTTTTTTAGAAACTAGTGATCTGGCAACCTTCGTGTGACACGAAGGTTGCAGATCACTATTTTTTCTGAATTCTGTAATCAACCATAGTGTTCGGATACTTTTTTGAGCGACTGTAGGCGGTCATATTATTTTGATACTAGATCGTGTGGGCTCACTCACGGAACTGGAGCGTGTGCAGTAACTGCACACGCTCCAGTTTGCTGTGAACGGTAACTCTAGCGTGTACAGTTGTTGTACACGCTCCAGATATTTTTCCTGAATTCTGTAATCACGTGACACGAAGGTTGCCAGATCACTAATTTATAAAAGAAATCGTTGCCAGATATTTTTTCTGAATTCTGTCATCAACCATAGTGTTCGGATACTTTTTTGAGCGACTGTACTCAGTGACACTCGAGGCATAGCACGGAGTGCGAATTACGAGTTCGAACAGGATGAACTTGAATACAGCAAAAGTTCGGGATAATTAGTGCGAATGAGAAAGAGATTTGTCTTAGTCTGTGCGCGTTTAAAGAAGAGAAGTTTTCATTGGTGTGTGGTGGACGCGCTAAAAGAATTGATTGAGTTTAATTGCGAAAAAGTAGTAGGGAGTTTTTAACGTGTGTAAAATGAGATTCTTAAAAGTTTCTGTATAATAGTTTGATTCTTTCTAGGGTTAGTTATGGTAGTGAAACTTGGACGCTGTGTAAACAAGATAACAGGAAACTAGATGCTTGCGAAGTATCTTGGGCATTAGGTGCTTCAACTTTGTAACTAATGATGAATTTAGGCAAAGGAGTCGACAACTTCCTTTGAGCAGCATATTGTGCAGGGAGAGACTCCGTTGGTTTGGCCATGATGCCCGTATGGATAATTGTATATTAGCGAATAACATTGTGCCTAAAGGCCTCAGAAAGGGGGGGGAGACCTAGGATGCGGTGGGCAGACAATGTCAAGCAGGACCTTGTTAGAATTGGTGTGCAGTAGCGAGATGCAGCAGATATAGCTTAGGAGAAAGGTGTTTGGCGAACTGAATTGCATAATCTGGTTGGACCTCGGTATGCTTTATGATGATGATGATGGTGTAAAATAAGACAATTTAGTTTGTGTTTTGATGTGATAAGTTCTCGATATTGAAGTGGTAAGAAAAATCTTATTTCGAAGTAAAACAGCAATTCATCTGTATCGCTGATTATATTAGCTTAAAAAAAATACTATTTAAATATTGAAATGTGATTGTAAGATTTATGCCTACACATTGATTTGTGAATCAGTTTCCAAATGTGCTTTATTTAAAAGATAGTCAAATAATAATTTATATAATTTTTATTGCCTTAGCATTAAATCAGTTTACAGTCTATTTATTTCGAATTCACGCTAGGTTGCGAAATATCCAAATACGACTAAAAATCTGTAACAATATGTATTACATATCTACAAACATTAAAAAAACTCAATCCGTACCGTTTATAACAGAGTCTATGATCGTGTAAAACGAAACTGGTTGCATTTTGCTGGCCGTGGAAAACCGAGAATATCACCGTGTAAATCACAAGTGGTTTAATTTTTTTGACAAATTGAAACCGAAACCGTGTAAACTGAATACAGTCGCTCAAAAAAAATCCGAACGCTATGGTTGATTACAGAATTCAGAAAAAATATCTGGAGCGTGTACAGCAACTGTACACGCTCCAGTTACCGTTCACAGAAACTGGAGCGTGTGCAGTTACTGCACACGCTCCAGTTTGCTGGGAATCGTAACTGCACACGCTCAATATTTCCGTGAGTGAGCCCATACGATCCAGGTATTTGTGAGCTCACACGATCCAATGTGCTGTGAACATTAACGGCAACCGCTCCAGTTTGATGTGAACGGTAACTGCACACGCTCAACATTTCCGTGAGTGAGCCCACACGATCCAGGTCTTTGTGAGCTCACACGATCCAATGTGCTGTGAACATTAACCGCAACCGCTCCAGTTTGCTGTGAACGGTAACTGCACACGCTCCATATTCATTGCATTATATATTCATACGCATTATATATATTAAAAAGTATCCGAACGCTATGGTTGATTACAGAATTCAGAAAAAATATCTGGCAACGATTTTTTTAGAAATTGGTGATCTGGCAACCTTCGTGTCACCTGATTACAGAATTCAGGAAAAATATCTGGAGCGTGTACAGCAACTGTACACGCTCCAGTTACCGTTCACAGCAAACTGGAGCGTGTGCAGTAACTGCACACGCTCCAGTTTGCTGTGAACGGTAACTGGAGCGTTCACAGCAAACTGGAGCGTGTGCAGTAACTGCACACGCTCCAGTTTGCTGTGAACGGTAACTGCACACGCTCAATATTTCCGTGAGTAAGCCCACACGATCTAGTATCAAAATAATATGACCACCTACAGTCGCTCAAAAACGTATCCGAACACTATGGTTTATTAAAGAATTCAGAAAAAATATCTGGCAACGAATTTTTTAGAAATTAGTGATCTGGCAACCTTCGTGTCACGTGACACGAAGCGGTGCTGTGATCCGTGCCAACGTTCGCCTTTCCCTATCTGACAAATTTGTTTGGCGTCCACAATTTGCACGTTTGGAGACAACGCCCTGTCTTTTTTGATAGGTAGTCATAATCTTCGATACAGTTCCTCGTGTTACACTTACTATTTCCGCCGTTTTGGTTACTGAAACTCCTGCAAGACCCGCACCAATGATCATTCCTTTTCGGAGGTCACTGAGATCTGACATTGTCGACAATTACACCACAACAGCTGTTTCACCTGTGGCACTCCTGCGTGATAGCCGACATCGTACCTCTCCCCTTTACGCACTTCACATCGCCGGTGACATCATCCCTGTGATATGCATACGGCGCATTGCGTGTACTCCAGTCGCCGTTGGTGTTTCCATTATTTTGATAAACCCCTGTATGTCGAACTTTTCACCAATTACTCTCTCTCTGCTCCCAACGAAATAAAGAACAAAGCTATTCTTGTTCAGATTGCCTTCAATTGGATCAGGAGTTACACCGTGCATGGAAAATGATCAGGAGTTACACCGTGCATGGAAAAGGGTCAGGAGTTACACCGTGCATGGAAAAGGATCAGGAATTACACCGCGCATGGAAAAGGATCAGGAGTTACACCTTGCATGGAAAAGGGGTCAGAAGTTACACCGTGCATGGAAAAGGATCAGAAGTTACACCGTGCATGGAAAAGGATCAGGAGTTACACCGTGCATGGAAAAGGATCAGGAGTTACACTGTGCATGGAAAAGGATCAGGAGTTACACCTTGCATGGAAAAGGATCAGGAGTTACACCGTGCATGGAAAAGGATCAGGAGTTACACCTTACATGGAAAAGGATCAGGAGTTACACCGTGCATGGAAAAGGATCAGCAGTTACACCGTGCATGGAAAAGGATCAGGAGTTACACCGTGCATGGAAAAGGATCAGGAGTTTCACCGTGCATGCCCTTGTGCATGCAAAAGAATCAATACTCTTTACATAACAATGGACTAAACAGTAGATTTGAAAGGGAGACTCTGTTGTTAACAAGTATCTAGAGTAGGGGTTCGCAACCTTTTACGCTTCACGTACCCCCTGGAAATGTGTATGTAACTGGCATACCCTTTGTATAGATAGATAGAATTATAGTTATAGTATAACAATGGGAATGAAATAAAACATATATATATACATTAAATTTTGTACTTAACTTACATCTAGCGACTTTTGTGCTCTCAAGCGTACCTCAAAAAAATTTTCCACGTACCCCACGTTGAGAACCCCTAATCTAGATGGTTTCTTTCTCTCGTCTTGGGGTCCTTACAATCTGGCCATTTACCAATTTGTAGCCGAAAGAGTTAAACACAATTTTCTAGTGCAATTAAATATAACAATAAGATAAAAAAAAACCTTAATAAAAATTATTTAAACTCAAAGTAATAACGACTCCTTTTCTCTTTCCTTCGCCTACAGTGTTGAAAGAGCCAGAGCAATACAATGGCAGTGGCAGGAAGGATTCCGGCCAGTCTCTGCACGACGTCGCCTTCCACGGCAGGTCCAGTTTCAGCGCCGACCCTGAGCCCGGGGTCATGTACCACGCAGCAACAGACAGTACCAATTACGTAGTCACCGTCGACGAGCACCACGGTCACGGCCACGGCCACAGTCACGAGGTGCCAAAGTCCGTCTCTGCAGTGGCCTGGATGGTCATCATGGGGGATGGATTGCACAACTTTTGCGATGGATTGGCCATTGGTGAGTGTCTTTGGAAACTAATCTGCTAACGCAAGTGAAAGCGTCTTTCATTGCTCTGTGTTCTTGTGGGAAACAATTCTCGTGTATTTATATAATCTATAATGCATCCTACTGTCGCTAAAAATATTGACTGTTTCTGTTGACTCTTGTGTATGTAAATTGGCTATTTCTCTTTAGCGTTTCCTCTTATTAACATGGATAAAGTTAATTCTCAGCTCATGCGTGTAGAAATCTTGGATCTTTAAGGAATCTTGTCCCCCTTGTCCCCCCTGGATTGGTATCTTTTATTAATCTTGGATCTTTAGACGATCTTTTCAGTTCTGTTGTGAGAGTCACTGAAAATAAAACCTTACTTTTGAAAAGTTGTTGACCTTCCAAAACTGTAACTTTCACCACAGAACGAGACTCGAATCACCGCCTCTACCGAATCGCAATCAGAAAGCAAGAAGCATTCCCTCTTTGATATTTCTGTTTCATTTTGAAATTTTCTTTAAATTATCCAGATAGTCCAAACAACAATGATGAAAAAGAACCTGATGAAATTACCCCGTGCATGAATGTTCGTCCTGCTACTAAAATCTGCTTTCAGTTCTTCACTATTCAATATTTACTTTTGCAGTCATAAATAAAGCGTTCTTTGCATTTTAATTGGATACTAATTAAAAGAAGACTAAATTTATTTCTGAAAGACTACCAGTAGAGTCTGTGAAATCTTTCCTTAGCTACAACTGCATAAGTTTTTCTTCTAAATTTAATAAAATAGTTACGTCCTAAAATATGTTCCATGAAAATAAACTTAATGAAACTTTTAAACGTAATGAATTTGAATATAATATGCCTTTTTGTTCATATTCCTTTATTTGCCGATATAATTATTTATTTCAATGAGATCTTTATGCGATAACATTTCGTTTCATGCCTCAGTTGGAGGATTGAGAGAGGTAAGTCATTTTATTCGAATGAAAACAGATTTAAGAAGTTCAAATAATGTAAGGTTCGATAAAGGGATTATCTTGAATCATGCATCCTTTATTAAAATGAGTGGATCACTTGACAATGAGCTGAAAGTTTCCAACGAATTGTACAGTCGCTCAAAAAAGTATCCGAACACTACGGTTGATTACAGAATTCAGAAAAAAATACCTGGCAACGATTTTTTTTTAGAAATTAGTGATCTGGCAACCTTCGTGTCACGTGACACGAAGGTCACTCAACACTCAACACTTCGTGTCACGTGACACGAAGGTTGCCAGATCACTAATTTCTAAAAAAAAAAATCGTTGCCATATATTTTTTCTAAATTCTGTAATCAACCATAGTGTTCGGATACTTTTTTGAGCGACTGTAGGTGGTCATATTATTTTGATACTAGATCGTGTGGGCTCACTCACGGAAATGTTGAACGTGTGCAGTTACCGTTCACAGCAAACTGGAGCGTGTGCAGTAACTGCACACGCTCCAGTTTGCTGTGAACGGTAACTGGAGCGTGTACAGTTACTGTACACGCTCCAAATATTTTTCCTGAATTCTGTAATCACGTGACACGAAGGTTGCCTGATCACAAATTTCTAAAATAATCGTTGCCAGGTATTTTTTCTGAATTCTGTAATCAACCATAGTGTTCGGATATTTTTTTGAGCGACTGTACAATTATGGATCAAAGATCACTTTTAATTCTTTTCTAATCAAAGCAAGTGATTGTTTCCCATCTGAAACAGGCGATACCGAAAGTTGCGGAATTTTCTCTTCCGATTAAGAGTGAACAGGGATTTCTAATGCTGTTCCTAGGGATGTGATCCACACAGATAATCTTTCCGTCTACTCCAGTGTCTCGCAAACGTTTTTACTCTGCGGCACACTGAATCTAATTTTTTTTCCCGCGGCACACTGAATCTAAATTTTTTTTCCGCGGCACACCTAAAGAAGAATAAAAGCAAACTCTATATAATCGTCATTATATTTGCGCTTTGTTGAAGTCATCAGCCTGGTTTTACTTGAAGATTTGCTCTCGTTCTTTAATTCATAGCTCGGTGTTTGTTTTAAATATTTGTCCATTCTATGGCTTGAAATAATCAAAAATTAATACCAAAATTTGGAAAAAGCTTGATAAATTCTTACAAGATCCCAGTTGATAAAATCTGAAAGATTTTTATTTTCGATAGCACGTCGATATTAAAGCACGTCGATAACACAAGTCAAGTCAAAATGAAATCTTTGGAATATCTAGTGTCAATTTGAAAATCTCTCGCGGCACACTTGGAATCTCTCGCGGCACACAGTTTGCGAGACACTGGTCTACCCGATGATGAAACAGTTAGTTTGCTACTTCCTTAAAAAACTTAAACCTTTTTCTTTCCTTCCCCGTGGCCGAGTGGTTAGCGTGCTAAGGTTCTGATCAAAGGGACCTGGATTGGAGCCCCGAGTAAGGGCCCCGATGTTTGTGTTGTTTTTGTGCTGAGATCCCGCCATTCTCAAATGGCGTATAACCGACCAGACTCCTGTCAGATTTCATGGCAAGCAGCTGCTTCAGGGGACATTTGTTTTTTTGAATATTGAAACATCTTCCCTATTTCTATTTGCTGGGGACAGACAGACAGAGTCAGTGACTCATCCTGCACTGAACCTTCGTCTCTTTGTCACGTGATCGCTCATTGCATTATTCTAGCAGAATTGTTTCATTCAGAAGCGTTGATCAACGCTGATGGGTTTTCGGAAGCCAAATGAATTATTCTTAAGTAACTATGAAGCTACATTAACTTACTTCTTACTTTTTATAACAGTTATGTTTAAATACTCCAAAGTATCTAAATTGATGTTATTTTTTTCCTTTCTCCTCCAGGAGCTGCCTTTGGATCCGGAATCGCAGGAGGCATTAGCACCACTGTCGCTGTCTTCTGCCATGAACTGCCTCATGAGCTAGGTGAGTTCAAACATCCCAGAATTCCTCTCTTCGCCTCTCTTCCTACTGGGTTGGGTTGTTTTACCTCTGAGCGGCACTTTTTTGCACACCGTGGGCTAAATGGCCAGGTCACATGGACCCCGAAGGCTCACAGAAGGTTGGGGAAGGGGACCCACTAGAACAGCTGTTGGGAGACAGATGGTAGTCTCCCGTCAAGACCATCCAGCATGTTCTTTAACGTGCACAGGGTATGGCTCTCCCGCACACCGGGCCACGGCTTAACGGCCCATCCGACGGACGGCGACCTTTCCAAGCCCATCGGTGTCCCCTACTGACCGTGGGCAGGGCGGGGAAATTTTGCGGAGATAAATCTCAACGCTGACCCAGCTGGGACTCGAACCTGGGGACTACAGATTACGAGCCTGGCGCGCTACCGACTGAGCCACCCCAGCCCCTCTCTTCCTACTGCTTTTCGTTTTCACATTTGTCGGTTTGTCAGTTTGTTCGTTTTGTCCTTTGGTCTGTTTGTAGATTTTTTAAAACATTTGTTCCACCGTATCTTTCGAACGGAACGTACAAACTTACTGATTTATGTATCAAATGAAAGCCTGTAACTCGGGGAGTGTCATCAGTTATAAAAAATTGACCCCCTCATGCTTTCTTTCACCCTTAAAAGCATAAATATTGTTACGACAGAAGGAATCTGGCAACCGAAAGCAAAAAGTTTCAGCCAACGAATAAGAACTTTGGGAGAATTTGGAGAAGAAGAGTGGAGCGTTAACGGTCGTTTTGTATTGTAACGGTCGTTGTGTTGTAACGGTCGGAGAGTTCGAAAATGGACGGTGAGCTGTTCTGAGACAGTGCGCGTAAGTATCAAGAAGTAACTTGATGTGTTGTGTATACGCGGAAGGATAAAAGTGGGATCTTTTATCGTTAAGTATCAAGAAGTAACTTGATGTGTTGTGTATACGCGGAAGTATAAAAGTGGAACTTTTATGGCTAACTTCGAATGTCTACACGGACTGTCTTTTTGTTCGGCTAGTGTGTGAAAAGTTATTAGCACAGGACGAGAATTGGTTTACGAGTGAAGATCTTCGGGTGACCTGGTAAATCAAGTAAAAGGTAGTATTTAGTAAAATACACAGAGCTGATATTGTGTGCTCTACGCAGGAAGATTGATGACTTGTGCATGTTAATAGTTGATTTGTTAATAAGATACTTCATCCATATTTCCTTTGTAACAATTTACCTTGTATTGAATTTGGTTTTGAAATATAGCTTTTAATACTCACGCTCAGTGGCTATCCATTTTTGTAATCCGCAACATTTGGTGTCAGAAGCGGGATAATTTATTGAATGCCGTTAACTAGAAGTATGGATGAATTAGTAAAGTTGATATATAGCTTCAAAGCCGATATGACTACGCTGATGACTGATATGAAAGCCGATATGACTACGCTGATGACTGATTTGAAAGCCGAAATGACCGCACGAAATAATGAGTTGAGGACTGAGATAGTTTCTCAAAAAGATGATTTGAAAGCCCAAATGGCCGCACAAAATAATGAGTTGAGAAATAAAAGAGGTGACCTGGCCGCACAAAATAGTGAGATGAGAGCTGAAGTGGCTTCTCAAGTTGGTAAGATTATTGATCAGTTCAAGGATAATAAAACCGAACTCAATAGACAATGCAATAGTTTAAATGTTGAATTTGTCAGTGAAAAAGATGATCTTAATAGTGTTAAGTTAGATTGTAAACATGGAAAAGAAAAAGAGAAAGTACGAGAGGACTGCGAGAGGAAGACTACAAAAGAATCGAATCTTCGCAAGAAAGGAGAATCTCAAAATGTGGATCTGCTACTGGAAATCAAGAATCGTAGAGATAGCGCAGATAATGCCTTTGACCACGCAACTACTGGTGATGCATGGCAGAGTGTCTATGTCGCTGGTGACATGTCTAGGAACTGTGAAGAACAATCACACAGATCAGAGAGCTGTGAGACTATACAGTACGCTTTGCACTTCAAAATACCTAGGTATACAAGTCTGGCACGATCTGAAGAGAGATCCACACGAAAGGTATTCTATTCCTCGCCGTCAGCAAAATGCGTCCTGGACAATTATCGCAAAGGCAGAGTAACGAGTGGTAATGAGGGGGAACGAAACAGAGTTTACGTTTCGCAGAGTGGTCCGAGTAAAGAGGCGTCCATTCATCATGGATACAAAGTGCCATTCGACGTTACCCGGGAAGTCGGAGAGATTTTTCCAAAGCATATAGCCACACTCGAATCGTTTATAGAAAGTGGGGATTTAAGAAAGAAGAATTCCGAAGAATGGCTTAGAAGCGTAACAGGTGATGCTAGTAAAGGAGCTTCAGGCAGAGACAGTACTTCAAAGACTAACTTTCTGGATGAAACTAAGCCTCAGAGTTACGATCAGAGAGAAGTGAATCCCTCAGATAATTTCAACGTAGCCACGCTGAATTTCTTTTCTGAACAGTCAATGTGCAGATTTGGACATTATAACCATTTAGATTATAAGGATATAGAAAAGTTTTATCACGACTACAAGAGCTCTAAAGTGGACAATATCATGTTACAAAACTCGTCGCTGATCTCCAGAATGAACAATTTGGCAATCATGACTGATATTTCCCTGGTTAATTACAATGAGAGCTCCATGATGATGAATTCGGAAAAGGAGCTATTGATCCCATCAGTACAAAAGATGTTGCTGTTGATTTAGTTAAGAAAATGGTTGCAGCATCACAAGCTCGTGGAATGAAGAGTTTGAGTTGTTCAGCTGTTATCAGCAACATGGATTCACCTCTTGAAAACTCTGTTGACAACTCTCTGGAAGTGATGGAAGCTGTTCAGTGTTTCCTTGGTAACGGATCCTTGGAACTGCAAGAGCTCGTCGAAGAGTTAGGAGGAGAACTGCGTTTGGTGAACATTGTGGATAATAGGGTAGATGAAGCATCACGTGTCCGTAAGGTTCTGCATAACGGCAATGCTTTGAACAAGTTTCGTAACATGTTAATAGAACAAGGAGTATCTGAAGATGTTGCAAGCTGGCTATGTGAAGGTAAAACAGAAAAAATATTGCTAGCAGCCCGACACATCACTGATTTCACTTATACAGGAGAAACAGGTAAGGTTGTCGGATTAGAAGCTGCAGTTCTAGCAAGAGTATGGAAGGAGGAGATGGACCGAAGCGCTAAAAAGAATTATGGAGCTGATATAATTGTGAAGCACCTTGGGGATCAAATTGAATCAGGTGAAATATGGCTGAAGGTTCATCACGACAGTTCTGAATTAAGTGAAAGTCAACTGACAAAAGGGTCAGATTGCAGGATGAAAATTCTCCCTAGATTTTATGTCACTAATGACTTTCATTCCTTGTTACTGTTGATAGAAGTAAAAATCCAAAGAAGAAAACTTTCGACAAAGAAGAAAACTTTTTACAGGTTTTGCACGAAAACTCTTAGTCGATTCTTCTCCCTGCAGAGACATAAACGTGTTCACAAGGGCTATAGGCCTTACACGTATTATGTTTGTGGACGAGGCTTCAGTCAGAAAAGAAATCTACGTCATAATGAGATTCGCTTTCATTTTGACACAGACGTGATATATCTCCTTCGTCGACGTCCAGCTACAAAGTGCAAGGTGGTTCACATGGATCGTTTGGCCCCGTTTCATCGAAGAACTGAAGAAACTTTGGAATCCAGAATTGTTCGGGACGAACAAGACCTAGGAAGGGGGCAGTGTTACGACAGAAGGAATCTGGCAACCGAAAGCAAAAAGTTTCAGCCAACGAATAAGAACTTTGGGAGAATTTGGAGAAGAAGAGTGGAGCGTTAACGGTCGTTTTGTATTGTAACGGTCGTTGTGTTGTAACGGTCGGAGAGTTCGAAAATGGACGGTGAGCTGTTCTGAGACAGTGCGCGTAAGTATCAAGAAGTAACTTGATGTGTTGTGTATACGCGGAAGGATAAAAGTGGGATCTTTTATCGTTAAGTATCAAGAAGTAACTTGATGTGTTGTGTATACGCGGAAGTATAAAAGTGGAACTTTTATGGCTAACTTCGAATGTCTACACGGACTGTCTTTTTGTTCGGCTAGTGTGTGAAAAGTTATTAGCACAGGACGAGAATTGGTTTACGAGTGAAGATCTTCGGGTGACCTGGTAAATCAAGTAAAAGGTAGTATTTAGTAAAATACACAGAGCTGATATTGTGTGCTCTACGCAGGAAGATTGATGACTTGTGCATGTTAATAGTTGATTTGTTAATAAGATACTTCATCCATATTTCCTTTGTAACAATTTACCTTGTATTGAATTTGGTTTTGAAATATAGCTTTTAATACTCACGCTCAGTGGCTATCCATTTTTGTAATCCGCAACAATATGAAAACGATTGTTCCGTTATATCTCGAGAACGCAAGTGCAGTCGCTCAAAAAAGTATCCGAACACTATGGTTGATTACAGAATTCAGAAAAAATATCTGGCAATGATTCTTTTAGAAATTAGTGATCTGGCAACCTTCGTGTCACGTGACCCAGAAGTTGCCAGATCACTAATTTCTAAAAAAAAATCGTTGTCAGATATTTTTTCTGAATTCTGTAATCAACCACGGTGTTCGGATACTTTTTTGAGCGACTGTAGGTGGTCATATTATTTTGATACTAGATCGTGTGGGCTTACTCACGGAAATATTGAGCGTGTGCAGTTACCGTTCACAGCAACCTGGAGCGTGTGCAGTAACTGCACACGCTCCAGTTTGCTGTGAACGGTAACTGGAGCGTGTACAGTTGCTGCACACGCTCCAGATATTTTTCCTGAATTCACGTGACACGAAGGTTGCCAGATCACTAATTTCTAAAAAAAATCGTTGCCAGATATTTTTTCCTGAATTCTTTAATCAACCATAGTGTTCGGATACTTTTTTGAGCGACTGTACCGAAAATAGCGAGCTATGCGTCCAATGATAGCTTCTGACGCGATGAGTATCGTAGGATATAAAAATTGACACTTCAGGTTTTCTCCCCCTAAAAAAAGGAAATATGTAAAGGATTCTTCTGCTATATATTCGGAATGCGAGGGCCCAACGTAACACGTTCTATATAATATATCAAATATAATATATAATATGTCAAATAGAAACTTGTGAGTGGGAAATTTTGTGGGCAATAAAAATATACTCCCTCTTGATATATTCCCTATTAAAAGAAGGGAAACGTGAAAGTCGTTCTTCTATTATATCTTCCAAATATGAGGGTCTACAGTTGCGAGTTAAGTGTCAAATAAAAGCTCATGTGAGGACCGTCATATACTACTTCGTATTATCTCCCCTCCCCCTAAAAGGGGACGGAAATTTAGGGAGTGTCGGCCTAACGAGTTATATCTAAAATTAACTCTTGTGACTTCTCCATTGTCACGGGCTACCTCAAACATGACTTCAAAAGGGAGGAAAAGTGTGGTCGATGTTTATGAGTCATGTATCAAATAAACGTTTTTGAAGGTAGGTGTTTTTAGTGACAACAAAAAAATATAAATTAAAAAATACCTATCTTCCTATAGGGCCCTAAAAAGTAGAAAACACACCTAAAGCATATCGACGGTGCAATCAGTCAGTGAGTTCGTATTCACTTCAAAGGAAGATAGGGCGCTGATTCATCTACTCAAGGGGCGGGGTATCTCAGTCGGTAGCGCGCCAGGCTCGTAATCTTTAGTTCCCAGGTTCGAGTCGCAGCTGGGTCAGCGTTGAGTCATCTACTCAAGGGGCGGGGGTGGCTCAGTCGGTAGCGCGCCAGGCTCGTAATCTGTAGTTCCCAGGTTCGAGTCCCAGCTGGGTCAGCGTTGAGATTTATCTCCGCAAAATCCCCCGCCCTGCTCACGGTCAGTAGGGGACACCGATGGGCTTGGAAAGAGCCGCCGTCCGTCGGATGGGACGTTAAGCCGTGGCCCCGGGTGCGCGAGAGCCATACCCTGTGCACGTTAAAGAACACGTTGGATGGCCTTGACGGGAGGCTACAATCTGTCTCCCAACAGCTGTTCCAGTGGGTCCCCTCCCCCAACCTTCTCTGAGCCTTCGGGGTCCTTGTGGCCTGGCCATTTAGCCAATGGTGTGCAAAAAAGTGCCGCTCAGAGGTAAAACAATCCAATCCAATCTTTGGCAAATAATGATATATTAACTTTCTTAAATCATCCAAAAAGATGGTTTAAATAAAAGCAATAGCTTTGAGATTAAATAGCCGCAGATTGCAAGTTTTTCTGCAATCATCTGGATTTGCTAGTCAAATTCTTTGTACAGCATGATCTTCGTTTACTTTCCAGGTGACTTCGCCATGCTGCTAAAGACCGGCATGAAGGTGAAACAAGCTCTCATGTACAACGGCCTCTCCTCAGTGCTCTGCTTCATTGGCATGACCATTGGAGTGTCGCTGGGCAACGTCAGCTCAGCCACCACCTGGGTATTTGCGGGCACGGCGGGCATGTTCCTTTACATCGCTTTGGTCGACATGGTGAGTATTAAAACTAATTTGGACTTTTCCTTTTTTCAATGAGATAATGAAACTGCAATGGAGGATTGACTTATATTTATCATTTGTAAATTGATACCAAGGTTAGGGATATAATACCAATTAAAACACTAATATTATAAGAAGAAACTTAAAACAGTTAAAAATACTTATCTTCCTATAAGTCTCTAAAAAGAAGAGTTAATTATTTTATCTATATAATATCGATAAAATAGTAATAAATATGAAAATGAAAAAATTGAAGTTATACAAGCAAAACTGATCGCATTTATTCTGAGTCTTGGGGAAAGCTCACCCAATATCACCCTAATTATTGAAGACTTCTATTGAATTATTACAATATTTTCTCTGAAAAGGAAATAATTTTGTACTAGGTTTCCAGCCATTCTGGGATCCCACTTGATGGAAAAGGGAATTCTTTGAGAGAAAAAGCACTGAATGTGATCCCGAGCAGACACATACACAGAATTTACTTTCGGGAAGGGAATTGAGAATAAGACATGAGTAGAGTTTCCCAGTTACCAAAATATTCCTTGCACAGGAAATATTAAAATGATATTCTGTATGGAATAAGATTTTATAGTTTTTTTTTAATATAGTTTTAGTGTCGGACATAAAATATGGGGCTAAAATAAAATTATTCGAACACAACTGTTTTGGATTTCAAAGCAGGTAGACAGGTTTAATATTTCGTGAAATAAGACCAGATTTTCGGATGGGTGTCTGTCCCCTTCCCCTCTCCCTGGTATGTCTCTGGCCCCGTGAGCAAGTGGGCCATACCCTGCGGACGCTAAAGAATACTCTGGATGACCCTGACGGGAGGAGGGGCGGGGGTGGCTCAGTCGGTAGCGCGCCAGGCTCGTAATCTGTAGGTCCCAGCTGGGTCAGCGTTGAGATTTATCTCCACAAAAATTCCCCGCCCTGCCCACGGTCAGTAGAGGACACCGATGGGCTTGGAAAGGCCGCCGTCCGTCGGATGGGACGTTAAGCCGTGGCCCCGTGTGCGGGAGAGCCATACCCTGTGCACGTTAAAGAACACGCTGGATGGCCTTGACGAGAGGCTATTCCAGTGGGTCCCCTCCCCCAACCTTCTCTGAGCCTTCGGGGTCCATGTGACCTGGCCATTTAGCCCATGGTGTGCAGAAAAGTGCCGCTCAGAGGTAACCCAACCACTCAACAATCAATGGAGAGATTTATAGTAACGGTTGGCGAATAAAATGAACTTGCCGTTGATAGTTTTAATGGTCAGATTAACCACCATGTAACTGGGAGGTGTGGTTCGTGTGCCATTCACTCCGAAACTAATTTTTCCAACCAAATTATTTCTTGAATTCTATGTCAACTGGTAATCTGTGTACTTACTATTGATCAACGTGTGTTTGCCTCATTTAGAAGGTGATCAGCCAATTTAGTGAAAAAAACCTTGCTCTTAAAAATATATTTTCATATTAATAAATAAAAATGAATATGTTTGCGAAATGCAAATGCAAAAGAAAAGCAAGATTACATTTCGTTAACGGAAAAACGATATTAATTTCTGATACAATTGCTATTATTCAACATAAATTAATTTTGCAATCAATTTTTCCAGAAGGGAGGGAGGGAGGGGGGCGGAGTGATGCTGTTGATTATTTCGTATTTGCTCTAATATCTACTCTTCCCTCGGTGAGAAAGGAGAATCCTATTGGACTTTGAATGGTTACCGTCCATTGGATGGGATGTTAAGCCGTGGTGCTGTGTAAAGTAGAGCCATAACTTGTGCACGTTAAACCGACGTTGGGTAGCCTAGATGGAAAGCTTCCATCTTTCTTTTAACTGCTTTCCAGTGAATCCCTTTCCTCTACCAGCTGTGAGCCCTTGGGGTCTACCCAACCCAACTCCCACATCATATTAATGGTTGGTCTCCCCAACCCAACTCCCACATCGTATTAATGGTTGGTCTCCCCAACCCAACTCCCACATCGTATTAATGGTTGGTCTCCCCAACCCAACTCCCACATCATATTAATGGTTGGTCTCCCCAACCCAACTCCCACATCGTATTAATGGTTGGTCTCCCCAACCCAACTCCCACATCGTATTAATGGTTGGTCTCCCCAACCCAACTCCCACATCGTATTAATGGTTGGTCTCCCCAACCCAACTCCCACATCGTATTAATGGTTGGTCTCCCCAACCCAACTCCCACATCGTATTAATGGTTGGTCTCCCCAACCCAACTCCCACATCGTATTAATGGTTGGTCTCCCCAACCCAACTCCCACATCGTATTAATGGTTGGTCTCCCCAACCCAACTCCCACATCGTATTAATGGTTGGTCTCCCCAACCCAACTCCCACATCGTATTAATGGTTGGTCTCCCCAACCCAACTCCCACATCGTATTAATGGTTGGTCTCCCCAACCCAACTCCCACATCGTATTAATGGTTGGTCTCCCCAACCCAACTCCCACATCGTATTAATGGTTGGTCTCCCCAACCCAACTCCCACATCGTATTAATGGTTGGTCTCCCCAACCCAACTCCCACATCGTATTAATGAGCAGTTCAGAGTTCAGTACGAGTATCGATAGTTTTAACGCTTTACCTCAGATCTCTTGAGATGATCACTTACAATACTTCAAACTTTTCTTTTTTATTTCTCCAGCTCCCCGAGCTCGGCACTGCCTCCAACCATCCCGGATCAACGACCACATACCTCTTGGCTGTCCAGGTGTTGGGCATCTCCATCGGCGTCACCGTGATGTTGCTGATCGCCCTCTACGAGCACGACCTCAAGTTCCTCGTCAGCTGACCAGTTCACATCATCGCTATTGAATGATGCAACCATGGCAACCTGTGATGCAAAGCCCTGATTGGCTTCTCTCTTCGCCTCCCTATTTTGCCAACGTCTTCACCACCCTTGTATATATGCGCCCCACAAGGGAAGACCGATCCCGTTTGTCCAAAGCTTGTAGCCTTACAAATGTGATATTTATAACACGAGAGTTGATGTTTCACTTTTTATGTATTACATCATCAGTCTGTCTTATGTGTCTGTGTGTGTACATTCTACAAGTATCTGTAAGTAATAGGTGAAAAGTATTTTTCTCAAAGACTTAACCTGTAAACTAAGGTATTCAGGTAAAAAAAAACGTGTTATTGATTCTTTATTGTTTTAAAATATACCTTTTAATATTTATATTGTATAGTTTAAAACAGGCCCGTTCAAAATAAACTTAGCTCATAGCTATTAGGCAAAAAATTATACTTAAAAAACCGGAAGAAATATTCTCTACTTAAAAACGAAAACATATATTTCTAATGAGTAATGAATTGGGAAAAAATGTTTTGAGGAACCAAGAAAACATCGATTAAGAAACAAAAAATATGCCTCTTTAATGAGCACTGTGAATTGGCAAAATCGTTCAGTTATGCACCTTAAAATATTTGGACGAAGAATAGGAAAAAATGAGCCAGATTCAGCATATGGTTGATTTGTTTTTTGAGTTGCAATTTCCCTTGCAATGATCTTGGACGGGCCTGGTTCAGAATAAGATGAAATTGTCAAGATTGAATGCAGGAATGGATGCAGGAAAAGGGAACTTGGGAGATCCTGAGAAAAACTCGCCTCATCCCAATGAGATTTCTATTTTGGCATTGTGGTTGATTCTATATACATTGGTTTCAATAAATTAAAGGACAGCCCTGTTATGCCAATGGGAAGATAACATTGTAGCTCTGTAACTTCTGAAATAAGTAGTTTTTCAGTTTTCAAAAAAAAAAGTGATAGTAGATAAATATATCAATATCTCGATTTTCAACAATTCAGTATTTAATGAGTTATGGAAGTCTGAATATTTCACACTGATGAATAATGAAAGAATTCTTTATACAAATTTTTTAAATACACATTAGTTTTATTAAACATTTTGATACAATACTTATTACTAAGTTTTAATTAACTTCTAAAGTCAAGTTTTGTGACTGGCATTGTAATTGTTCAATATTCAAACCTCCGGAACTCATTAAATAATATAAGAATATTGCTGAATATCGAGATATTGATATATCTGATTGAGATCTTTATCTGCAATTTCATTTTTCAAAAAAATTAGAAATTTAAAGCTTCAACGTTAGCTTCCTATTTATACATAACACATGGTTGCTCCTTAATTTATGGAAACCAGTTTACATATATAACAATTAGCCTATGTATATATGTAAAATCATCCCCCCCAAATCATTTAATTGCTGATTAAACCAATGAGTAGGTGCTTAAGTTATGTCTATAAAAAGAGTAAAAATATAATTCTACCCAAAGATGAGAGTTATAATCAAAATAAAAAATAAATCTAATTGTGAGGAAAGACATGATCTCTGAAATTGGTTAAAACTTCTAAATGATAAAATATCAAATTTCAAAACATAAATAGAATGATGAAAAAAATAAAAATTATATACATATATATTTGAAAAAAATTACTCATAATTAAATGTATTTCAGTCCTTTTTTTTTTTGGCCATGTGAATCTAGATGCTTACCAAGTATCTTGGGTATTAGGTGGTTCAACTTTGTAACTAATGATGAGGTTAGGCAAAGAAGTCTGCAACCTCCTTTAAGCAGCATATTGTGCAGAGAGAGACTCCGTTGGTTTGGCCATGTTGCGCGTATGAATAATTATAGATTGGCGAATAGGGTTATGAACAGTGTGCCTAGAGGCCTCAGAAGGAGGGGGAGACCTAGGATGCGGTGGGCAGACAATGTCAAACAGGACCTTGTTAGAATTGGTGTGCAGTGGCCAGATGCAGCAGATGTAGCTCAGGACAGATATGCTTGGAGAATTAAACTGCACGGTCTGGTTGGACCTCCGTAGCCCATGGCTGCTTGAGGATGATGATGATGAATATGAATTATTTATATCAACTTCAGCAGAGGAATTATTCAATTTGTGTGTTTCTAAGGAGTTTTTTCTTCCTTTCTTAGAATTATTGAGCACACACGTTAGTTTTTTCCCCTTCAACTTAATGAATATGACTTAAAAAATTTATTTTCTAAGATTTTTAGATTGAATAAACCTAAAAAAAAATAATTATAATATTTCTTTTTTTTTGCATTATTTAAATAATTTTAAAGCTTTAAATGGTTGCAAACATTAAATTTCAGTGATATTAAGAAATTTTCTCTGAAACCTATTTGAAACACAAAGCAAGAAAACATTCAGATATTTTTGCGACGTCATGCTGTAGGAAGCATTAAGTTTTTTTTCAAATTAACGAATTTTTGTCAGGTCAAATACAGTTTGTTGATTAAGATTTTAAATCATGCATTTCAACGGAAGATTTTAAAACACTTGAAGTCTGAATAGAAAGCATTTGGCTGCTTAAAAATTATGTTTCTTTGTAAATATTTTAAACTGAAATCCGAAATTAATTGAAGATTGATTGCCAAAAAAAAAAAAAAAATTGGGAGCAAGCGATTTTAGATAACAGATTTTTTGAATACTAAGATTCATTTTGAACAAGAAAGTGCACAAAATAAATGGAATTGTACTGTATTTGTTTAAAATCTCTAGTATATTATTTTACAGTGGTGCCTATGTATGTATATTATGTGTACCAGTGGCATTTTCAGAAACTTCCAATGAAGGAATATTTGACATGTTCGAATCTAATGAGAGAGTTTTTGACGTTTTTGACGCCTTACAAAATATATGTTATTGAAGCCCTCAAAGAGGGGGATTATAAACTCTCCTTGGGTGCGCCACTGTGTATATATGATTGTAAGGCAAGATAGAAAAGGTGAATTTAAAAACAGTATAAAAACAGTTTATTCCAGAAACATGTACATATAGTATGTTTCAATGTGCTTACAATGTGAAAATATCTCTTCTCTCGACACATTTTGAATGTCTATTATCCCTGAACTTGAGCCCCCTTAGATTTCTCCTTAGTATTTTTTTTCCAAATTGATACTTTGATTCTCCTGAACAAGTTTCTTAACACGCTGCACTGTATCAGGTGTTGCTGCTTCGACTGGTCTACGAAGTCGACGTTCATCCATTACACTTGCGCGACTATTTCTGAAAAGTTCGCACCACATGTACACACTTTTTGATGATAAGAACTGTCCCCATATTGTGAACACAGTCTACGGTAAATTTCCCTTGGTAAACGAACGACACTTAGCTTTCCAACTGCAGTGCAATCCGACAGATGGTGGTTTAAAACCAGTGGTTTTTCAATCTTGTTCCCAGTGCCGAATTTTTAGTTTCGTTACCTTTATTTCATTCTTAAAACAGAAGCTGAGTATTTCACCTCGGCCCGAAATAAAAATTTACTAATTAATACACTCAAAATTATATTTATGCGTATGTAACTTGAATAACAAAATCAAAAGCAAATAGAAGTGAATAAAATCATTTTCGAATTCTGGAAGTGAAAGCAAAATATTTTATAAAGTTTAAAAATTTCGCATCACTCCAATTGAGAATCACGAACTAAATTTTTATTAATATGATTTCACGTTTCTGTGAATGAGATTTCTTCAGTTTCTAGAACCACATTTACCTAAATGCTCTTCCTTCAAATATGGAATCAGATATGAAAGGCTTTTATATCACAGTCACAGCCCAAGACCTTTTACCACCCCAAGCGACATGATTTTTGCCACTCCCAAATAACTATACTTTTTTTTGCCATTACAACTGATTTTATTTTGTGGCGCCTAAATCGATGCTAACATTTTTGTCATCGCAAACGATCTTACTATATTTTTGTCGCTCTCACTGATTATATTTTTCTGTCTCCACATATGAAACAAAATGGCAGCTAAATCGTTAGTTAACAGAGTTTCAAAATCACTATGTTCATCAAGTTGTTTTTGCATTCATGGTACTTTTAATCTGAGTTGAAATCAGAGCAAGCCCATCCAGCATTACCAGCATGCAGCCCTTAAAAATTTTGCCTCCCCAAGTGACTGCTTCGAATGCTTCTGCTGTTAGGCTGTCCCTGATCACAGTGTAATGAAAAGATCACACATAAAAATAATTGTCATCTTTAAACGTTTGTCTTTGATGTCGAAAACTCTTTAATGGTCACTATAAGAAATACCAATGACTAAGCAAATTGAATGCTTAAATAAAAGTGATTGAAGAAGAAATAAACTATTTCCTTTATTAGTATTAGCGAGCTCTAAGGTCTACTTGTAATCATTTTCGTCATTAGTAGCATTTTGATTATTCTCTTTTGCGTCCTTTCATTCAAATATTAAAATCCGTGTGCCAACTTGTAACAGACACTTCCTTTCAAAAATAGAATTAAAGGATGTGCGTAATAAAAAATCTCGAAGATACGTCATATTCTGGCCATATTTTTTGAGGGGGGTTAGAATGAATTAATCCCTGACTCCTCCCTCCCTTCACTAATATCCTCACTAACTAAGCACCTCGAAATTCCACTTTGAACCCTGAACACTGCCATAACCACTGTGCGAAAACTACCTATGTAGTAGATTTCATTTATCTATTCAATATCTTAATCCGTTGCTAATATTTACAGATAACTCATTATTTATTTACGCATACATGCACTTGTGCTCACTTTGTCTTTTTAAGTTCACTTCCACATACTGGTTCGTACTTTATCTATAGGAACATTTCTAAAATGTCCCTTTCCATTATGTGCTAAAAAAATATTGTGAAACTGTGTCCGTAACGATAAGCCAACATCAATGTTTCAGCTAGGTGAAATGAAATATTTTATTCCAATGTAACAATATGCCATTCAATTTATGTGAAGATTTCTATTTGTCTAAGAAAATATGTCAAAGACTTAATGTATTTCAAATTGGAGCTTGACGTTCTGTAAGAAGATGAAAAAGTAGCTAATGCCTTTATGGACTCTTATAGTCACTGGAAAGAATTCTTCCGAGTGTTTGTAATTACTATCTCTCCATGAAGATGAATCCAGTTGTGTTAAAGGAGAGGCAGCCATTCCCTTGTAAAGTCGCACAAAGCTCTAAATGCAAATCCTATTTTTGCACATTTATTACTTACGAACGTGATTCTATCAGGTTCCTATGAGAGCAACACGAAGCCAACTCTTCAGCAGTCAAGAAAGCATCTTACTGCACAACGATATGCTTTAATGTGTGTATAAAACGTGAACCATTATGTAAAATAAAATGTGAAAAAATATCAGTCTTCGTTTGTACCTATTTATTTCTACGATAAAACTGCAACTGCGTTGTTTAATATCCTAAGTGCGATCACGGAGATAATTTTCTCGTATTTGTTGTTTGTTTCTCCTCAAGATAACGATCAGGCAACGTCGGAATGAATTTTAAAGTATAGGTTTACGCAGCGTCTGAAAGTGGAACAGAAATGCGTGCACAGACTTCAAATGTTTGCCCTTATTTCAAAACATACAGTACATAATGTGTATTCTAACCAGAAATAATTTTTAAATTAAAAGGAAAAAAATGGAGAGAGGTGAGGTAGGATGGTAAAGAATATTCGATAAATTTTATTGCTACAAAAAGAAATGAAAAAGAATATGGATGAAAATTTAAATATTTTTGCTATTAATAGGTTAACGTCTTTGGAGTGAGACACTTTATTTCACAATCGGTGTAATTTAGATTTCTACTAATGATGTAAGCTCTATATCTCTTTACTCTAGAACAGAGGTTCTCAACCTTTTATGCTTCACGTACCCCCTGGAAATGTGTATGTAACTGGCGTACCCCTTTTATAGATAGATAAAACTATAGTTATAGTTTAACAATGGTTATTTTTACTTTGTTAGATTTAGATTTAGATTAGATCTAGCGACTTTTGAGCTCTCACGGTGTACCCCAAAAAATTTCACCGCACACCCCACGTTGAAAACACCTACTCAAGAAGATATTATTCTTTCCCTCGTGAGAAAGGGAACACCGATGGGATTGGAAAGGCCCTTCGGATGAGAGATGAGGCCGTGGCCCCGTCTGCTGGAGAACCATGCCCTGCGCGCATTAGGAACGTGCTGGATGACCTGAACAGCTGTCTAGTCTCTTTCCCAAGCTTTCTCTGTCTCCTTTCCCAACTTTTCTGATCCTTCGGGGTCCTTGCGACCTGGCCATTAGCCCATTGTGTGCAAAGAAAAAAGCCTCTCAGAGGCAAAACAACCCAACTCTGTTACTTAATACTAATTGAAATAAGAAGTTTATATAAGAGGATACAGATAAAAACCGAATTTATATTTCTGTAAACTTTTATACCTCATGCAAAGGATAATTACAATTTGTGAAAAGAAGTGCGGAGTATTTGCTTAACACTTGTGATAGTGACATGTTGGAATTCATGAAACCCGGTTCCTATAAACACTCGCTCTGCCTCGATGAGAAATGGGACACTGATGGACTTGGAAAAGTTCGTTTTCCGTTGAATAGAACGTTAAAGCAATGGCACCTTCTTCAGCAAAGAGAATCTTTGGATTGGTTTCTTTTTTTACCTTTGAACGTCTCTGTTTTTGCATAAAGGCTATATTAATAGTATCCAACTTTTTGAAACATGGGAATGAATTTCTATTATAAAGGGAATGGGCGCTGTATCATCTATATCCAAAATTGGGGAGAGGAGAGGATTTCTGAAAAGAGTTGGCAATGAAATGCACAGAAATATGAAAAAGGGAACAATTTCTTAGCTTTATCAAAAGGTTTTATTGAAATATTTCTATACGGTAACTATGGGCGTCCGCAGAAAATTTTCCAGGGGGGGGGGGGGGATTAAAGCTTGGAGACAAATAATTACATCAATAAATTTTTATTTAATTATTTAATTTTTAGGGGGGGGGGGTTTCACAAGTAGATTATAGAATACAGTATTGTAACAATACAAAAACACATACATAATGTAAATAAATTAATTACGTTTAAATTGTTACGATTGTAATTTGTGGAATATTTTACTCGATCCCAGGGCGGGGGGGGGGCAAGTACCCCGTTTGCCCCCCTCTGCGGAAGCCCATGACAGTAACTATTTAATACTATATTAACCAATTTTTGAATCGCTATCCTCGACCTGATTAAAGTCTTGGGGCCGCTTCAGGCTATGGCCCGTCGGTTGGACACCACTGGACTAAATGAACAGGTCACAAAAATCCCAAGGGCTCAGAGAAGGTTGGGGAAGATGAGTGACTGGAGAGCAGTTAGGAGACAGATGGTAGCCTCCAATCAAGGCCATCCAGCGTGTTATTTAATGTGCACACGCGGGACCACGGTTAACGTTCCAGCGAATGGACGGCGACCTTTCCCCGTCCACGATGTCATCTTTCTCACAGAGGGAAGGGGGGGGGAAGAAGTCAGATTGCCATCCTGACCCGCCATCCTCTGCCTTTGTGCATAATGAAGAACCCACTCATTGTTCCTTGACAGGTAGCTATCATCTGTCACCTAATAGCTGTCCAATATTCAACTCTGAGATCCTGGGGTTCTTGTAACTTGTTCGTTTAGTCCATTGTGTGCAAAAGAACTCCGCTTAAAGGCAAAATAGTCCAACTCGACCCTTTAATCCGGTAATGCATTCAATCGGAGAGATGTTGATTAAGAGGATATGCCAATTTACGTGAAGGAAAACGTTTTGGTAAAATTATAATGAAGTAAAATAATACATGTCTTCAATAAGTGAAACAAATTACATGAATACATCCGAATGCCTTCTACGTCTTAATCGGTATATATTTAGTCATTTAATAGTGGAAATAAAATAAATCTCAGTTTTAAACACGAATACTAAATGTACGAAGGATACATAAGAATACATATTTGCAGTACGTTACTTATTACAATCGTTCAATATCCATCGCAGTTGAAGTTGTGGGGCGGAGAATTTTTGCGAAGATAAATCTCAACGCTGACACAGCTGGGACTCGAACCTGGGAACTGCAGATTACGAGCCTGACGCGTTACCGACTGAGCCACCCCCGCCCCTCATAGATAGATATTGGCGATAATTTTCAATTTTTTTTCCCAACCACCTTTATACCCTAGTATAACCGGGCAGTTTTTAAACAATTTGTAAAACATCCTGAAATCAAAGATTTGTTAATTAAGGTACTTAAAATTCTTTTAATAAGTGAACCAATCTTTTTAAGAATATATACTGAAATATGTTCTGTGGCAGAATAGTTTGTTGCGTTTAGAGTCTTAATTACATCTTCAACTTCATTCTCGTATATTTCTTCAATAAAAAACGCATTGGAAAATACTCCCAAATTATGCAAACCACAACAACCATTCTCAAGAATCAATCTTGTTATACATTTTACAATTCTTAAACCTATGATTAGTGAAATAGTCATTATACACGTTTTCTAACGCTGTTAGATTATCCTTAACACTGTAGTCACGATTCTTATGTGAAAATTTTATTGGATATTTGTATCGGTTTAAATGTTTACAACACATGAATTTATAATCTTTCACTGCGTTTTAAAATTGTTTCGATTTTTTATAATTTTATCAGTATAGTATCCTGACTTAGATTCTCTAATAACACTAATTAACACATTTCTACATTTTTTATAATATTGCACCAAATTGATATCAGAGCTATTATTTTTCTTTAGCTTAAATAATCTATTTCTTTCCGTAATATTGCAGAGTAATGCATCCGTAACCCAAGGTTTTAATTTTTTAACTGTTTTTCGGTTTAGGAGAACATAAGATGATTCTGGAATCATCTTGTGCAATTCATTTATGAAATATTCAAAAGAAACATTTACGTTCATTTCATTATTAATAAAAGACCAATCTTTGTCCCTTAGTAAATCCTGCATTTTTTCATATTTACTTTATTTTTATTTTCTTTCAATGTATTATTATTTTCATTACAATTGTAATGTTTTTAGTCTCCATATTTAACCCAACAAAATAATGGTCAGATATATGTAATTTGATAATATAAGCCGTTACTGATTCATATTTAAATTTCTCACAAATAAATGATCAAGGCAAGTGCCTGACACTTCTCTGGTAACTTCATTGTGGCAAGAAAAAAAAACATCTGTATTTAACAGTTGAACATATCTATCTACAGTAGGATCGTGCAATTTCAAATCAATATTTAAGTCACCCAATAACATTATATACTGCTCATAAGACTCTTTAAGTTTCTCCTCTAATTCATTAATGAACTCTGCTTTTGAATAATCATGATATCTATAAAAAACTGAATAAAATTAAAACAAAATTGTTAGTTTTTTTTCAATCTACATTATAATAAATCAGCAGTTTTTAACTCTGAATTACAATTTAGAACTTAGATGTAATCCTTTACATGCATTTTAATTCCACCGGATTTATTATCTTGTCTTCATTTATAATAAGATCATTTATAACCACACCGGATTTATTATCTTGTCTTCATTTATAATAAGATCATTTATAACCATTTATTTCATAACATTGAATTTCATTATCTTTGACCCAAATTTCCGAAAGAATTATTATATCTGGGAAGAATCAAGTTACATTTAAAAAAACTATAAAATGGTCAAAATGTTCTTTTAAGCTCTTTACATTACCTGCAAGTACCTTCATTCCACTACCCAAATTAAAAGACATCTTTGTAAACGTTTTCATTATCAATTATATTTACAATTTATTTCATCTTCACAAATATCATTAATAACATGATTAAAATTTATGTTAATATTATTAGTAGAAGCTTGACTAGAATGCGGATAATCAGAAGACTCATCTATTACCTAATAATAACTATTAATAAAAGCATTTCAGACATCAGCATCACCAGAAACATCGCAACTAACATCGCATAATTCAGAATACACAATGCTATTTCTAATATGAGTACAAATTAAATTCGCCATTTATATATATAATTTCAGCACAAACAATAGACAAACCGAAAGATATTTAACAATTATTTTAAATTAACCAGATTTTCAATATTCTTAATTCTAGTAGCACTGAGGCCGTTTGCTTTTCTCATGAATGTTTTAGCCTCTCGGACACAGACATACTTATAACCCAATTCACGCTATCTCTCCTTTGCCCTGATTATAATAAAATAAATAAATACCTCCTCAAGCAGCTGCTTGCCACAGAGGTCTGACAGGAGCCTGTCAGTTAATATGCCAGAGTAGAAGGTCTGAGAGGATGGCAGGACCTCAGCAGAAAAACGACACATACATCCATGCCTTATCCGGGACTCGAACCCAGATCCCTTAGATCAGTAGCCAAGCGCGCTAACCACTCGGCCAGTGCTTTTATTCTTGTGTTAGGTGTTCATTGATAAACAGCCAATTTCGTTAGATAATAATTCCTTTTCCTCTTTCCATCTTTTAATCAACATATCTTTAATTTTTCTAGAGCCAAACTGAACGATGATGGGTTTTAATTCTTGTTCCTCACCGGAACTCGATGAACAGCTTCCACATCCAGACATTTTCAATCAGTTTTCAGAAAGTTTGCCAGTCTCTCGATTACTTGAAGAGTTTTTTCTTGCTGTTTCTCAGGAATGCCCACTAATTCCACATTTCTGATCCTGCTGTACTGTTGAATATCATTCAACTTCTCATTCAATACAAATACAAAAGGATAGAAAAGTTAGAAATGTAGGACAAAGGAGGACATGCTTTCAATTTGTGAAATAAGTCTTTTCCTACTAAAGTTTATTTCAAGTACCAACTAACAGTTCATTCAGAAAAAGACATAATTCTAATTATTCAGTACACTTCAAAATATATGATTTGCTCTTTTTAATTCATACTTGATAATCAATCAAGGGCTTAACTGGCATAGTGGTTATTAACTCTCTGCTGTTCCAAAAGGCAAACTTTGCGTGTTTCTGGTATCTCTGACTGAGGTTGTGGTGAGCAGTGACTTCGGAGTTTGTAGGGCATGCTCTTGTATCAGAAGGCTTTTGGAAACTAGGAGTACTTCCTTAATTCCTCCTCTGTCCATTTATGTTGCAAATAAAAAAATAAAACTGCTGTCAACTTTCATACTCCAACTATCGGCGGGCGAAAGCAAAATTTTATTCAATTTTCTAAAGTGCATAATTTTTCCGATCTAGCACGTACATTACACATATTGAGATTACAGAAAATAGAAGTAACTTTTACAACATTAACAGAATTAATTTAGCATTCCTGATTTGCATTTACAGTATATTATTTCTCGATTAACAGTAAATTCTATTATAGTCATGGGTTCAAGAAATTTAAAAAAGGAAAGTACGAAAAAAAGCGCGATCATTTAATTCGTGGACAGAAGCTAAAAATTACATTAAATATCATCTTCTGAATCTTCATGACATTTGTCTTTCTCAAAATACTCTCCCTTGAACTTCACACATTTCAGCCATCGTTGTATCCATGCATTAAAAACGTCTTTGAAGCCATTTTTCGAGAGGGTGCGAAGTGTTGTCGATGTGGCTCTACAAGCTTCGTCGTCGGATGCGAAATGTTTCCCTTTCAAAGCTTTCTTCAGTCGCGGAAAGAGGAAACAACTGCAGGGTGCTATGTCCGGGGAATATGGAGGATGTGGCAGAACCTCAGCACCTATGGCAGTGATCACTGGCTGCACAATATTAGCCATACGGGGTCTGGCGTTGTCGTGATGGAGAAACCAAGTCACAACAGAAAGTTCCAGACGTTTTTCACAAATGGAAGTTTGGTTCTGAGAACCTTCGAGTAGACTTCCATATTCATGGTTGTTCCACGAGGCACAAAATGAGTAACTAGAATGCCTTTGATGTCAAAAAACACAAGAGCCATTTGTTTCCCAGCTGAAAGAAAAACCCGAATTTTCTTGGGTCTCGGTGAATCGGGATGCTTCCATTGACTCGACTGTTGTTTTGTTTCGGGATCGTAAGGAAAGATCCAAGTTTCATCGCAAGTCACAATTCGACTCATGAAGGTTGGACCCTGGCTTTCAAAACGATTAAGCATCTCCTTGCACAGCTGGACCATTTTTTGTTTTTGTTCTGGAGTCAAACTGTGTGGAATCCGCACAGAATCGTGATATTTTCAGATGGGTTTTCACAATCGCGTGAGCGCTTCTGTATGCAACTGCCATTTTCACAGCCACTTCACGATGTTATTCGTCTGTCTTCATTCAGGATTGCCAGGGCTCTTTCGATTTGCTCAGGAGTCATTGAGGAAGAAGGCTGGCGTGGTATTGAGTCATCGGCAACAGATTCGCGTCCTTCTTTGAATCGCTTATGCCACTTAAAAATGGCAGACCTACGAAGACAGTCATCACCATAGGCTTCACTCATCTCTTCAGCAGTCGCAACAGCACTTAGGCCTCGCCTAACACAATAACGAATAACATAACACTGTTCCGTCTGAATTTCCGACATTCTGAACGAACATCTATGAGACGCAACTCGAATCAGTCTTAACACAACAGCAGTCGATGACCTTGACCAAATGTCGATTGACTAAATGACCTTGCCACGTGTAGCCTCCTTCGCAGCGGTCAAGCACGGCGCCATCTAGTGTTACTTTGGAAAAAAGCGCTAAGTGCGAATTCTTATGGCGTCAGCCCACGAATTAAATGATCACCCTTGGATTATATAAATGAATCCCGGTGTCCGTATCTAAGGGACCTGTTGCAGGTTAAGAAGTGATACGATGAAACAGAATTAATAAAAGAAGGTACTTCCTTACGCAAAGGATGGAGATAATCTAGAAGCTATTATTAGGCTTGTTCTGGTTTCTCATACAACACACAAACACACAAGGACATGCTCGCTGGTCTTGGTATTCAGAAACGCTAAACACTAGACCAGTAGACAGCTACACATTTGTCACAATGATTTCGCAAACTGTTTCCCAGGTTGGCCATCAGGTATGGGAGCATCCCATTCTGCACGGAGAGCAGATCAAACCTCATAAAGAGTTCTTGGTGGAGACTGATGACCTCAAATGCATCTCCGCAGCGCGTTCCACACGTGCTTTACAGGATTCAGGTCCAGAGAATAGGCTGTCCATTACATATCCTCCATTTCGATGGATTCTTCGACTCTCTGAGTCCTATGAGGATAAGCATCAAAATGGAATGGAGGCTGGAAGTGCCTATTAAAACCTCACATAGGGTTAAAGGATATTGTCCTATACTGTTGATCAGCGATAATGTCTGCAGCAAAGACATGGTTCAATGTGCTTGCATTTGGCATAAAGCCACCCCAGACCGTGAAAGCCATCGCCACCACAGTGAAGTTGCTCTCTGCTGTTAGAGGGTTGGTAACGAGTTTTTATTCTCTCCAAATCAAAGCACATCGAGAATCATTCTGAAGAAGACTAAATTGGAATTCATTGGTGAAGAGCACATTGGTCTGGGGTTAGGGGTGTAGCTGTGGGGGGATGGGGGAGGCCTCCCCCCAAAGTAACTCAGAGTTGACAAAATTCGAAGCGACTTCGCAAAATCTAGGTAAGTTGTGAAAATTTATAATCTTTTTTTTTTGCAAAATTAAGGGGAGTTATGATTAGTAAAATCTAGGGTAGTTGTGAAAATCTAGGCAACTTGGCAAATCTAGGGCAGGTGGGAAAATGGAGATGGCGAAATCTAGAGCAGTTGGCAAAATTCAAAGCCACTTAGCAAAATACAGGTGAGTTGGCAAAATCGGGGCAACTTGGCAAAATCTTGGGGAGTTGACAGAATTCGGAGTAACTTCGCAAAATCGTGGGAGTTGGCAAAATTCAGGTGAGATGTAAAAATTGGGATTTTTTTTCTGTAAAATTATGTCGAGTTGGTAAAATCTAGGAGAGTTGGCAAAATTCTGAAAAAGGATCTGCGACTGCATAATGTCTGGGATTTCTGCATGCCATTCTGCATACCAGGTTTACATTCAAATCGACAAAACCTGCACCCACCAGGAAAAATGTAGTCATAAGCGGGCCTTTGACATTCGAGGTGAGTGCTGCCTACCCCATAACTTAACGTCAGAAAGGAGGACCACAGTGTAGATGATAAAGTTGATATTCAACGACGGGGAAGCTACAAAGGTTTGTGCAAAGATCATTTGAAGTACGATGGCATGACTGGGCTAGCAAACTGACGCCCACATCGAGTACCTTGTTAACAGCGGGCCATTGGGCTATGAGGCTGCAGTGGGCGAAGGGACATAAACAATAGACCGTGGAAGACTCGAAACGGGTGGCTCCCTCTCTCTCACAAATACGAGGTTCCAACTACAACATGTCGATGGGAGGTTGCGTATATGGCATATGATACACGAGGCCATGGACCCCAACTTCAAATCGGAGTATTACGGGCCATTGCAGGCGTTGTAGTGTTCTGGGGCATGTCTACGTGGGCCACCTAAGGGCACCTTGTACATGTTGAGACCATCATCACTGCAGAAGGTTATGTTGATGTACTCGCCAACCGCCTACACCCATTCGTGGCTATTCATTTCCCACAGCAGAATTCCTTCTTCACAAGACAACGTTTTCCTTTCTTTATATTATCAGTAGCGTATTTTGAAAATATTGCGTGATAAGCATTTTCGACTCAGAAGTGGTAGGGAATGTGTAGATCAGATATTATCACTGAAGCACATTTTTGAGAAATGTTTAGAGTTTCAGAAACCTTTGGTTACTAGCTTTGTTAATTTCAAAAAGGCTTTCGACTCTGTTGATCGCCATAATTTGAGGTTGATTGTGAGATTATATGGTATACCAGACAAGTTAGTTAACATAATGAAAGCTATAATAACACTGAGTCATGTGTGAGAGTTGGTAAGGCTTCTAGCAACTGGTTTAGCATTACTTCTGGTGTTCGACAAGGGTGCATTTTGTCTCCTTTTCTCTTTAGTTCGGTTATTGATTATGTTATGTGAAATTCACTGCAAGAGAAAGATTTTGGACTTAAATGGTCTGGAGATCTGAAAATATCTGATTTAGATTATGCTGATGATTTAGTCCTTTTGGTAAATGATGTTGGTGAGATGAACTCTTTCATTCGAGATGTTGATGAAACTGGTAGTAGAGTAAGTTTGGTTATAAACAGAGAGAATACTAAAGTGATGAAAATTGGTCAGGCAGGCTGTGATTCAGTTAATCTGAATGGTTGCAATCTTGAGCAGGTGACAGTTTAATTATCTTGGGAGCTATGTAACAGATAATGGTGATGTGCGGCATGAGATTAACAGAAGAATAGGGATTGCTGCCGGGACTTTTAAGAATCTATGAGTGTGGAGAAATAAGCGTATATATCTGAAGACTAAAATTAGACTATATAATAGTTTGGTTCTTTCTAGGGTTACTTATGGTAGTGGAACAGGGATGCTTTGCAAACAAGTTAACAGGAAACTAGATGCTTACGCAGTATCTTGGGCATTAGGTGGTTCAACTTTGTAAGTAATGAAGAGGTTAGGCCAAGGAGTCGGCAAACTCCTTTGAGCAGCATATTGTGCAGAGAGAGACTCCGTTTGTTTGGCTATGTTGCCCATATGGATTAGGAATTATAGATTAGGGAATAGGATTATGAACAGTATGCCTAAAGGCCTCAGAAAAAGGGGAAGACCTGGGATGCGGTGAGCAAACAATGTCAAACAGGACCTTGTTAGAATTGGTATGCAGTGGCGAGATGCATCAGATATAGCTCAGGACAGATATGCTTGGAGAACTAAATTTGCTCGGTCTGGTTGGACCTCCTTAACCCATGGCTGCTTGAGGATGATGATGATGATTTTGAAAATATGTTTCGGCAGGGAGAATTTTATTTTTTTTCGCAAAGATTAAACATGTATAATTAATTTCTAAATATTAATAAAAGACAACTAATTAGTGAAAAAATACCAGTGGTACATTTTGCCTCGATGTTTAATAGTTACTAAACGTTTTCGAAAGCATCAAAATGCAAAATAATTTTTGAAACGTATAACCATAGGGAGGGAGGGAAACCCCCCTCCCTATGGTTATACGTTTCCACTGCTTTAACCACTCCTTTAAACACCCCACTGCGTCTCATCTCATTGCTCCTGTTTGGCGAAGGATTTGTTGGAGGATCATTCCAGTAAGTTCGTAACCCCCGAATGGCCATCTCACTTTCCGGATTTGAACCCTATTGAGCATCATTGGGAAGAAGTGGAGCAATACATTCGAGCCCGAAACATACCACTGGCAACTTTCGATGCTTTACGGACGGCTCTCTTGGATTCATGGGACGCAATACCTCCTCAACAAGGACTGGTTGGAGGATCATTCCAGTGAGTTCATAACCCCCGAATGGCCATCTCACTTTCCGGATTTGAACCCTATTGAGCATCATTGGGAAGACGTGGAGCAATACATTCGAGCCCGAAACAGACCACCGGCAACTTTCGACGCTTTACGGACGGCTCTCTTGGAATCATGGGACGCAATACCTCCTCAACAAGGACTGGTTGGAGGATCATTCCAGTGAGTTCATAACCCCCGAATGGCCATCTCACTTTCCGGATTTGAACCCTATTGAGCATCATTGGGAAGACATGGAGCAATACATTCGAGCCCGAAACAGACCACCGGCAACTTTCGACGCTTTACGGACGGATCTCTTGGAATCATGGGACGCAATACCTCCTCAACAAGGACTGGTTGGAGGATCATTCCAGTGAGTTCATAACCCCCGAATGGCCATCTCACTTTCCGGATTTGAATCCTATTGAGCATCATTGGAAAGAAGTGGAGCAATACATTCGATCCCGAAACATACCATTGGCAACTTTCGACGCTTTATGGACGGCTCTCTTGGAATCATGGGACACAATACCTCCTCAACAAGGACTGGTTGGAGGATCATTCCAGTGAGTTCATAACCCCCGAATGGCCATCTCACTTTCCGGATTTGAACCCTATTGAGCATCATTGGGAAGATGTGGAGCAATACATTCGAGCCCGAAACATACCACCGGCAACTTTCGACGCTTTACAGACGGCTCTCTTGGAATCATGGGACGCAATACCTCCTCAACAAGGACTGGTTGGAGGATCATTCCAGTGAGTTCATAACCCCCGAATGGCCATCTCACTTTCCGGATCTGAACCCTATTGAGCATCATTGGGAAGATGTGGAGCAATACATTCGAGCCCGAAACATACCACCGGCAACTTTCGATGCTTTACGGACGGCTCTCTTGGAATCATGGGACGCAATACCTCCTCAACAAGGATTGGTTGGAGGATCATTCCAGTGAGTTCATAACCCCCGAATGGCCATCTCACTTTCCGGATTTGAACCCTATTGAGCATCATTGGGAAGAAGTGGAGCAATACATTCGAGCCCGAAACATACCACCGGCAACTTTCGACACTTTACGGACGGCCCTCTTGGAATCGTGGGACGCAATACCTCCTCAACAAGGACTGGTTGGAGGATCATTCCAGTGAGTTCATAACCCCCGAATGGCCATCTCACTTTCCGGATTTGAACTCTATTGAGCATCATTGGGGAGAAGTGGAGCAATACATTCGAGCCCGAAAAATACCACCGGCAACTTTCGACGCTTTACGGACGGCTCTCCTGGAATCATGGGATGCAATACCTCCTCAACAAGGACTGGTTGGAGGATAATTCCAGTGAGTTCATAACCCCCGAATGGCCATCTCACTTTCCGGATTTGAACCCTATTGAGCATTATTGGGAAGACGTGGAGCAATACATTCGAGCCCGAAACAGACCACCGGCAACTTTCGACGCTTTACGGACGGCTCTCTTGGAATCGTGGGACGCAATACCTCCTCAACAAGGACTGGTTGGAGGATCATTCCAGTGAGTTCATAACCCCCGAATGGCCATCTCACTTTCCGGATTTGAACTCTATTGAGCATCATTGGGGAGAAGTGGAGCAATACATTCGAGCCCGAAAAATACCACCGGCAACTTTCGACGCTTTACGGACGGCTCTCCTGGAATCATGGGATGCAATACCTCCTCAACAAGGACTGGTTGGAGGATAATTCCAGTGAGTTCATAACCCCCGAATGGCCATCTCACTTTCCGGATTTGAACCCTATTGAGCATCATTGGGAAGACGTGGAGCAATACATTCGAGCCCGAAACAGACCACCGGCAACTTTCGACGCTTTACGGACGGCTCTCTTGGAATCGTGGGACGCAATACCTCCTCAACAAGGACTGGTTGGAGGATCATTCCAGTGAGTTCATAACCCCCGAATGGCCATCTCACTTTCCGGATTTGAACTCTATTGAGCATCATTGGGGAGAAGTGGAGCAATACATTCGAGCCCGAAAAATACCACCGGCAACTTTCGACGCTTTACAGACGGCTCTCCTGGAATCATGGGATGCAATACCTCCTCAACAAGGACTGGTTGGAGGATAATTCCAGTGAGTTCATAACCCCCGAATGGCCATCTCACTTTCTGGATTTGAACCCTATTGAGCATCATTGGGAAGAAGTGGAGCAATACATTCGAGCCCGAAACATACCACCGGCAACTTTCGACACTTTACGGACAGCTCTCCTGGAATCATGGGATGCAATACCTCCTCAACAAGGACTGGTTGGAGGATCATTCCAGTGAGTTCATAACCCCCGAATGGCCATCTCACTTTCCGGATTTGAACCCTATTGAGCATCATTGGGAAGAAGTGGAACAATACATTCGAGCCCGAAACATACCACCGGCAACTTTCGACGCTTTACGGACGGCTCTCCTGGAATCATGGGACCCAATACCTCCTCAACGTTTCCAACACCTGGTAGAGTGCATGCTGCGGCGTATTGCTGTGAGGAAGAAATGTGGTCTAACACGTCATTAAATGTCTATGTATAATAAATTGTCCTTTCAGTGTATAAAATGCCCTAAGCTGAATCAAAATTAAGTTCTCTTTTACCGGACTTTAGGAAAAAAAGTACTTTTTGAATGTTTTTTCTTACTATTATTTTCATTGTAAATAATGTGTCTCAGCTATAATAAATATGTCATCTCAACTATATCCCCTACCCCTCAATTCTTCGTGTCCTGTGGCTCTCACCAACCGCGATTTCGTCAACTGCCGATGAACTGTAAAGGCAGAAATCCCCACAGGTGGCAAGGGACTACCTCACTGTTATTGAAACTAGTTCCTCGTGACAGCGATAACTGATGGGAAGACCGTGCTCCAACAAGCCCCGTCCGTAATTCAAGCATGAAGGAGCAGAAAACGTGCTCTAATAAGCATAAAGCACAGGACAACGTGTAAATTGTCTCTGGAACTACGAAATGTCAATAAACTGAATGACGAAAGGCCTGTAACACTTGAAAAGCATCTAGCACTGCAATCTGCCACAGCGACTATGAAATAGCATTTAGCTCTGTGAAGAAAGAGATTTAAATACTTCAAAAGCATCTGATGATGAAACGAAAATGGGTTCAGAAAAGCAATAAAGGTATAATTTGAACGTCTAAAATATTTCTAATCTAGGAAAGAATAAATTTGACTAAAATGATAGTCATTTTTTACTATTACTATTAGTGACTATACTATGTATAAGAGAAAAGAGTTTCTAGGCCAGTCAGAGTCATATTTTAATTTTTAATAAATAATCAATTATTTTTCTAATTTTTTTTCTTGTCATTGGGAAAACAATAAACAAAATAGAATTATTTTGATTATAATTTCAACCTTTTAATCAGCATTCGGTAATTAAAAATAAGCACCATTTAACCTTTTTTTAGCTACTTTCTCTTCTTCTTTAAAGAATGATTCTTAGCATTTATGATGACGTTACACAAAAATTTTCAGTTTCTTTGAATTATTTCTGATACTTTTCGTTCTAAGCAACAATAAGGATTAAATTTAGTCGTAAAAAAACTACAATTATTTTAAAATTTGCAATAGCTTTATAATACTGTTGCGGATTACGAAAAATGGATAGCCACTGAGCGTGAGTATTAAAAGCTATATTTCAAAACCAAATTCAATACAAGGTAAATTGTTACAAGGGAAATATGGATGAAGTATCTTATTAACAAATCAACTATTAATATGCACAAGTCATCAATCTTCCTGCGTAGAGCACACAATATCAGCTCTGTGTATTTTACTAAATACTACCTTTTACTTGATTTACCAGGTCACCCGAAGATCTTCACTCGTAAACCAATTCTCGTCCTGTGCTAATAACTGTTCACACACTAGCCGAACAAAAAGACAGTCCGTGTAGACATTCGAAGTTAGCCATAAAAGTTCCCACTTTTATACTTCCGTGTATACACAACACATCAAGTTACTTCTTGATACTTAACGATAAAAGATCCCACTTTTATCCTTCCGCGTATACACAACACATCAAGTTACTTCTTGATACTTACGCGCACTGTCTCAGAACAGCTCACCGTCCATTTTCGAACTCACCGACCGTTACAACACACAACGACCGTTACAATACAAAACGACCGTTAACTCTCCACTCTTCTTCTCCAAATTCTCCCAACATTCTTATTCGTTGGCTGAAACTTTTTGCTTTCGGTTGCCAGATTCCTTCTGTCGTAACACTGCCCCCTCCCTAGGTCTTGTTCGTCCCGAACAATTCTGGATTCCATAGTTTCTTCAGTTCTTCGATGAAACGGGGCCAAACGATCCACGTGAACCACCTTGCACTTTGTAGCTGGACGTCGACGAATGCGATATACCACGTCATTAATCCTGTTAACTATTGTATATGGGCCTTCCCAAGGTTTCTGAAGTTTTGGAGATAGTCCTTTCTTTCTATGTGGACTGTATAGCCAGACAAGATCTCCTTGATTGAAAATAGTTCCATTTATTTTACTGTCATATCTTGTTTTGGTTCTGTCACTTGTTATGTCGATGTTATGTCTAACGGAGTGATGGATTTCTTCTAGTCGTTGTTGCAATTCTTGTACGTATTGTGGAGTGGACACAGGCATTGCTTCGGGCCGACCATATAAAAGGTCACAGGGAAGACGTAACTCTCTTCCAAAAAGCATCATGGAAGGTGTCTGTCCAGTTGTCTCATGCACTGCCGTCCTATATGCCAGCAAAAGGAGTGGTACATGGCGATCCCAGTCACGTTGGTGGTCGTTCACAAATAATGCTAAATGCTGAGCAATTGTTCTATTGAATCTTTCAACCATACCATCCGACTGAGGGTGTAAGGGAGTTGTTCTGGTTTTCTGAATGCCTAATAGTTGACAGATGCCTTTAAACACATTGGATTCAAAATTCCGTCCTTGATCAGAGTGGAGTTGTAAAGGTACTCCATACCTACTAATGAAGTTATTAACTATCATCTCAGCCACTGTTGTTGCTTCCTGGTCTTGAATGGGATATACCTCAGGCCACTTTGTGAAATAATCCATTACCACTAATAAATATCGATTTCCATCATCAGTTCTAGGAAACGGACCCATTACATCAATGGCTATTCTTTCAAAAGGGGCACCAACGTTATACGTCTGCAGCTTACCCCGACTCCTAGTCTTAGGGCCTTTCTTTGCTGCACAGGCTTCACATTGCCTACACCATCTCTCAACGTCTGCCCTACTTTTCAACCAATGAAATCGTTCCCTGGCTTTGGCTAATGTCTTATTAACACCGAAGTGTCCTCCAGTGGCACTATCATGTACATCTTTCATCACAAGTTCCACTCGGGATCGAGGAAGGATTATCTGCCAACGGATCAGCCGTCCAGTGGGATTCTCCCATCTTCTGTATAATACTCCGTCTTCCATTTTTAAGGAGTCCCACTGTGCCCAGTAACTTTTAGTAGTTGGACTATACCTCGAGATTTGCTCCCAATTAGGTCTTACAACAGATTTTTCAATCAGTTCTAATATTGGTTTTATGTCTTCATCATCTAGTTGAGCCTTCCTGATTTCAATTGGATTCCAGATGTTAGGGGTGTCATTGTTTGTTTGTGTCGATACTATTTGTCTTATGGGCATTATCTCTTTAGTTCCAAATTTCAGTTCTGCATTATAGCAATGTTTACAGTTGTCAATACATGGGCGCCTGGAAAGAGCATCTGCATTCTTATGCATTTTACCACTTCGATGTTCGATGGAGAAATCGTATTCTTGTAACCGTTGTATCCACCTAGCGATTTGTCCTTCAGGGTTTTTGAAGTTTAATAACCATCTAAGTGCAGCATGATCAGTACGTATAAGGAATTTCTGGCCATAGAGATAATGATGAAAATGTTCTATTGCTTTTACTATTGCTAACAGTTCTTTGCGTGTTACACAGTAATTCCGCTCTGGTTTGGATAAAGTTTTACTAAAGTATGCAATAACTCTCTCTTGTCCGTCTTGTTCCTGTGAAAGCACAGCACCAACTCCTGTGTTACTTGCGTCAGTATCTATTACGAATTGTTTTCCAGTTTGTGGGTACGCTAGCACTGGTGCTGTGGAAAGAGTTTTCTTTAGCTGTTGAAAGGCTATATCGCATTCGGTGGTCCACATAAACCGCTGGCCCTCTTCTGTCAGACGATGTAATGGCCTTGCGATGTTGGAGAAACCTTTGACAAATCTTCTATAGTAGGTGCAAAGTCCAATAAAACTACGAAGTTGATGAACATCTTGTGGTGGAGGCCAGTCTCTTACAGCTTCTATCTTACTAGGATCAGTCTTAATCCCTGCTGTAGTGATCACATGACCAAGGTAATGAACTTCTTGCTGGAACAGTTTACACTTTGTCGGTCCCAATTTTAACTTGGCTGCCTTAAGTTTTTCAAATACTTGACGAAGATTGCTCAAATGTTCTTCAAAAGTTCTTCCAAGAACTATGATGTCGTCCAAGTAAACCAGGCAGACCTCCAAAGACAAACCTTTGAGCACTGACTCCATTAGTCGCTCAAATGTGGCAGGTGCATTACAAAGTCCAAATGGCATCACCTTAAACTGCCAAAGTCCATTCCCTGTACTGAAAGCTGTTTTCTCACGGTCTTCAGGACGTATACCAACTTGCCAATAGCCGCTCTTTAAATCTAATGTTGAGAACCATTCTGACCCAGATAAAGTGTCTAGTGTATCGTCAATCCTGGGTAAAGGAAAGGAATCTTTCTTTGTTACGTCATTTAATCTGCGATAATCTACACAAAATCGTGTAGATCCATCCTTTTTCTTGACAAGAACTACTGGTGATGTCCAGGGACTCTGTGATGGTTCTATAATGCCCTGAGCTTCCATGTCCTTTACGAGTTGTTCCGTCTCCTCTCTTTTTGCCAATGGAAGCCTTCTTGCCGGCAGATGGACTGGAGGAGAATCACCAGTGTTGATTTTATGTTCTGTCAGGTTAGTACGGCCATAATCATTTGATGTGGCAGAAAAAATGTCAGAAAATTCTTTTAATAGGTTCTCGGCCTTAACAGCTTGGTTTTCAGTTAATATTTGTCTTGTTTCTCTCCATAATTCAGTAAGATGAGATGGGATGTCTGTATGATTTTGATGTGAATCGGTAACTTCTATTTTATTTATACTTGTTACACAGGTAACAGCTTCACATATTGCTAATTCCTCACCTTTTTTTAACATTCTACTGGATTTGTTACAGTTCATCACTCTGATAGGGATCTGTTCTTTATCTATTCTGACTAAAGTCCTTGCAACCAGGATATTATGAGCCAAAGCTCCTTTACCAGAGGCATCAGTAACTGCCAATCGGAAGGCCCCAGAAGTATCCGCCCGATGTCCATGGACTATAACTTCACTTTGTGCTGGGATCTCTGTGTCTTCCGTCACTAATATTGGAGTTACGCTTGATAAAGAATCAGACGTCCGGCTAAGCAGAGGAATCTCTTCTGTCTCATAGATGAGTAGGTTATCACTGGGTCTAATGTTGAATCCATGTTTCTTAAGAAAATCAAGGCCTAATATGCATTCGTCGTAGATGTCAGCGATGTAAACAGGATGGCGAACCAGACAGCTACCAACTCGAATATTAAGTTCTATTTTTCCATGAACCTTTGCACGATCTCCAGTGGCCGTTTGTAGGCTTATTCTAGACTGTGTAGTATTCAAGTTTGGGTGAGGTATTATTTTCTTTATTATATCCGTTCTGAGTAAAGTTACATTTGCACCAGTGTCGACTATCATACGGCAAGGTATTCCATTTATAGCTCCATCAGCTACTAATCCATTATTATCGCCATGTAATGTTGAAACGTGGGCGACTTCCCCTGGGGCCAACCAATCAACTGCCTTCCTTTGCCCCGCAAGACTGACTAATTTTCTGTTTCCCTGATCCTGTTGTCTAGTTGATGGACTTGGACTCATCATTCGTTTCCTAGTGCAGTTGGTACGAATGTGTCCGGTCTTGCCACAATTCCAACACTGAAGGTCTGTTGTAGGTTTTGAAGAAGAACCTTTTATATCTTTCAAAACGGATAGTATGGCTTTGGTTAGTTCTTTCATTTCATTATCCTTTTCTACAGTTTCTTCTGCACTCACAAATCTCACTGCACGTTTGTTCGCTCGGGAGGAAAGCCTGGAGCACTCGTATTTCATAGCATGTACCACAGCTGACTTTAAGGATTCACCTTCCAACATCCTCAGAGATTGCTGTGTCAGGGTCAGCAATAGCATCAATAAATTGTAATTGAGCTAAATTATCTTGAATTTCTGGTGGACAGTTACTATAAGCCAATCTAGCTAGACGCTCAATATCACTAGCAAGCTCTTGCAAAGTTTCACCACTTTTCTGCATGCGATGTTTAAATTGAGTCACGTAATATTGTTTTAAATAACTATCACCAAACCTTAGTTCTAATGCAGAAACTAGACTTTGATAATCAAGTCGTTTTTCTTCTGGAACAGACTGCAAAACTTCCGCAGCAGAATTTCTTAAGGAAGCTGCAAGAAAACTGGCCTTTTGGAATTCATTCCACTCATTGGCTGTAGCGATAACTTCGAATTGTGTTTTAAATACTGTCCAAGATGATTGACCATCATATGTAGAAGGTTTAGTTGTATTTTTAGCGATATGTGTAATAACATTATTTCCACTAGAATTATTATTATCACAAGCAGAAGGTAACATTTCATTTCTCAAAATCTGAAACTGGCGTTCACAATCAGTTTTTACAATTTCTATTTCATGTTTATAATCTAACTTAACACTATCAAGATCATATTTTACACTGTCAATTTCAACCTTTAAACAATCACATTGTTTATTAAGTTCGGTTTTAATGTCCTTACACTGATCAGTAATCTTATCAATTTGAGAAGCCACTTCAGCTCTCATCTCAGTATTTTGTGCGGCCATTTCGGCTTTCAAGTCACCTATTTTATCGCTTTGGGCAGCTATATCACCTTTAATCTCAGTATTTTGTGCGGCCATTTCGGCTTTCAAGTCACCTATTTTATCGCTTTGGGCAGCTATATCACCTTTAATCTCAGTATTTTGTGCGGCCAGGTCACCTATTTTGTTAGCCATATCGGCTTTCAAGTCATTATTTTGACTTTTAATGTCATTCATCTGTGTAGCCATATCGGCTTTCATATCAGTCATCTGCGTAGCCATATCGACTTTCAAGCTATTTATCAACTTTACTAATTCATCCATACTTCTAGTTAACGGCATTCAATAAATTATCCCACTTCTGACACCAAATGTTGCGGATTACGAAAAATGGATAGCCACTGAGCGTGAGTATTAAAAGCTATATTTCAAAACCAAATTCAATACAAGGTAAATTGTTACAAGGGAAATATGGATGAAGTATCTTATTAACAAATCAACTATTAATATGCACAAGTCATCAATCTTCCTGCGTAGAGCACACAATATCAGCTCTGTGTATTTTACTAAATACTACCTTTTACTTGATTTACCAGGTCACCCGAAGATCTTCACTCGTAAACCAATTCTCGTCCTGTGCTAATAACTGTTCACACACTAGCCGAACAAAAAGACAGTCCGTGTAGACATTCGAAGTTAGCCATAAAAGTTCCCACTTTTATACTTCCGTGTATACACAACACATCAAGTTACTTCTTGATACTTAACGATAAAAGATCCCACTTTTATCCTTCCGCGTATACACAACACATCAAGTTACTTCTTGATACTTACGCGCACTGTCTCAGAACAGCTCACCGTCCATTTTCGAACTCACCGACCGTTACAACACACAACGACCGTTACAATACAAAACGACCGTTAACTCTCCACTCTTCTTCTCCAAATTCTCCCAACATTCTTATTCGTTGGCTGAAACTTTTTGCTTTCGGTTGCCAGATTCCTTCTGTCGTAACAATACGAATAATTTAATAAATGGTTTGGGGGCATACTTTTCTTTAGAAACGTTTTATGATCAGTAAAGGAAATGTTTTCCCCTAACCAAACTCGGACTCAGTACTTATCGAAACGGCTCTGACCCGGGATAATTAATTTTGGGATATAACTGGAAATTTTATCCCTAACTCACCTCGAATATATAGTCCGTGAGAGATTATTTAGCACATTATTTACAATGAAAATAATAGTAAAAAAAAACATGGAAATAATAGTACATATTGAAACCACGTATTAACTTGCAGCAATTATTCGTAATAGCGTGTGAAGGTGCTCCACGTGTTGTGAAGAATACTTCATACCTCTAATAGAACATGCAGTTGAGTTTGAATTGTAATTGAATTCAATGCGTGAAAAGTAGGTTTATGACAAACAGCCATTTAATTAGTTGCTGTGTGACATTAAGTAACAAGTTTGTTTAGATTTTGTCTAAAGTGAAGCCTAATTTCATTGGTGAAAGTAATAAGAAGCCAACAGGAAAAGCAAAGAGAGTGTAATCCAATTATAGGTCCGTGTCTTGTACTAAGAATAATATACCGAAGAGCCAAAATATTATGACCAGCGCGTCTTTATGCAAATCAAAGCAACTGCAGGCAAACAACGGCGCGTGTGAAGGTCATGAAACGGTATAAATAACACCTGATGCTGAGCTCTGTTAATCAGTTTTATTCTTGTTCTTCAAATGGATAAAGGCAGCGGACCTAAGTGAGTTTGACAAAGGCCAAATTGTAATGGCCAGACGACTGGGTCAGAGCATTTCCGAGACGGAAAGGCTTGTGAGGTGCTCACAGTCAGCCGTGGTTAGTACCTACAAAAAGTGGTCCGACGAGGAAAAAACTACGAACCGCCGGCAAGGTGTGGGCTGACCATGGCTCATCGATGATAGAGGTTAGCGAGGGCTATCCCATATGGTACGAGGCAACAGAAGGAATATTGTGGCGCAACTCGCCCGTAATTTGAATGCTGGTGACGGAAGTAATGTGTCACAACACACAGTGCATCCAATCCTACTGAGTAGCCGCAGGCGGCTCGGAGTGTCCATGCTAACCTCGGTTCACCGTCGAAAGTGCCTACGATATGCATGCAAATATTAAAACTGGACTTTGAATGATTGGAAGAAGGTCGTCTGGTCCGATGAATCTCATTTCCTGTCGCACCATTTGGATGGCCGGGTACGTGTGCGTCTTTAACCTGGGGAAGTATGGGCACCAGGATGCACCATGGGACAAAACAAGTCGGTGGAGGAATTGTAAAACTTTGGGCAAAGAAACCCTGGGTCTAGTCATTTATGTGCAGGAAACAATGACGTCTACCACCTACCTAAACATCCTTGCAGACTAGGTACATCCTTTCATAGCAACCCTCTAGTAGTGCCTTCTTTCAGCAGGAAAATGCGCCAGGCCGCACTGCCCAGATTGTTCGAGAATGGTTTGCGGAACAGGAGAAAGATTTCCAGGTATTGCCCTGGTCTCCAAATTCCCCAGACATCAATCGAATCGAAGATGCGAATCGAAGACGCAAATCGAAGACGCGAATCTGTCATCTGTGGTTTGTGTTGGAACAGCGTATCCGATCTGCGGTGGCTCAGACGCGTAACTTATAAGAGTTAAAGGATCTGCTGATAACGTGTTGGACCAGATACCACAAGACACCTTTAGAAATCTTGTAACGTCTAATCTGTTAGTGATTTTATATGAGTGTAGCGTGATTATTTATTAAGTAAATGTTTAAGTGTTTGTATGCCCATCATGTCCCAGACGAGTTCAATAGGTGAAAGGTCCGGCGAGCATGCTGGCCATGATAGTACCTGAACGTTTTGCTCGTGTAGATACTGCAAACTAATGTAGGATGTGTGGGGATGGGCTTTATCTTGGGGTAAAAGGTTCCGTGCTACTGAACAATGGGACACTGAACAAATGGGACAGCCACTGACTGCAAAATGTTGGGCAGTTAACGTTGGCTCCTTATAATGACCAATTCTGATCGACTAACGAGCATCCTACACCAAGACACCAGGTGCTGGAGCTGTGTGACGACCTGGCTTTCTTTTCCCCTGAATGACGGCGAACACGTTGTTTACCGTCATGCTGACAAAGACAAAAACGAGATTCGCCACTAAACATTACGGTACTCACTCTTATTCGTTCCAGTTCTATCTGAAGCTACACCACTGAAGACGTGCTTGCATGTGGGGGCACGTCATGTGAGGGGCAAACGCAATGCTGGACTTGAGGCTTGCAATGAAAACAGTAAAACCCTGTTGTATACCGTCCGCCTGGTATTCCATGTTTTACCTGTTGCCAGTCTTGCAGTTGCGTTGTAGTCGCAAATCTATCATACAATGCCCAAATAGCGGTCCTGTCACTCCGTGGTCATACGTCTTCCTGATCCTTGTCGGCGTGTGCTGAATCCTTCTTAAACCCACTGACGCCATATGTGTACGATGGTGCTGGGATTGCAGCCAACAAGGATGCCACATCTCTGTACAACAAGCCAGCTTCTCTAAGGCCGATGATTCTTCCACGCTCAAAGTCTGTCAACTATTGGAACGGCTGTCGACGTCTGCCTAAGGGCATCTTTAGCGGTTTAGAACAATTTCCACAACATTTTGTCAACCAGAGAGCTTTGGTTGCCCTTTATCTGTGTTGTCAGCTCGCGCCTGTCTAATCGTTTCGATCGTCCTGTATTTCTATATACTACCCCTCCCTAAATTTCATCACATTTGCACATAACTTCTTGTAAGTGTTGCATTATTTATTTCCTGTAGTGTATTTTATCTTTCATGAAGTACGGATTAAAAATGCCATGGCCCTAGGCAACAACATCATTTTGTGGTCCTACATGGAACTGCAATTTTGAATTCCTGGTTCAGGGTAAAATTTCGGGATCATAAACTTGAAGTTTGGAGACCTTTGGCTATAGTGTGACTTGAGACACAAAAGAAGTGTTTGGTGATTTCATTTGTTTTTTGACGAAAAATTCCAGTGGGTTTTTCCCTCAAGTAATAATGATATCTACAAAAATTATTCATTCAGTTGTTGAGAGCACTAATTTCTGTTCCTAGTTTTTAGTATAAAAACGAAATTTTTAGTTTTGTATTGGAGCTGGAGTGGCTCAGTCGGTATTCCGAGGTTCGAGTCACACCTGGGCCAGCATTGAGATTTATCTCCGCTAAACCTACTCATTTCTACACGTCAGAAAGGGGACACCAATGTGCTTGGAAAAGCTGACATTCGTCGAATGGGTAGTTAAGCCGTGTTTCGTGTACAGTCGCTCAAAAAAGTATCCGAACATTATGGTTGATTACAGAATTCAGGAAAAATATCTGGCAACGGTTTTTTTTTAGAAATTAGTGATCTGGTCACGTGACACGAAGTTGCCAGATCACTGATTTCTAAAAAAAATCGTTGCCAGATATTTTTTCTGAATTCTGTAATCAACCATAATGTTCGGATACTTTTTTGAGCGACTGTACAGGACAGCCATTCCCTATCCCTATTTGCGTTAGGGAACATGCTGGCCTTGACAAGAGGTTTCCATCCATCTAACAGCTGACCAGTGACTTCGGGAACCAAAGGGATGACATGATGTTGTGTCCCCATCCCTAACCACCTCTGAGACTTTGGGATCCTTGTGACCTCGTCATTTAGTCCATTGTGTGCCAAAAGGTGCCGCTCATTGGTAAAGGAACACGGTTCTCTATCTTCCGATGACCTCTGGCTCACTAAGGAATTTTTGAAACAAAAGATCAGTTACTACACTAGATCTAGATCATACGTTAGGTAGGTAGGAATGATCTTCAGAGTCACAATATTTAACAGGGGCTTTAACCTTACAAGAGTTGTGAACTAGAGCATTGTCGTGGAGTAGGATCCCGCCTTTAGACAATTTCCCGTAGCATTACTTTTTAACTGCGTCACCCAGATACTCAACAGTCGCAGTACAGGATTCGTCTGAGACGTGGGCTTCTGTTGCACGAATTCTGAGAACATCAAGTCTTTATTGCCCCTGAAAACAACTGTCATAATCTTTCCAACCGATTGGTGGATGCGAAATGCTTGGGATGATTGAAATTCTTCGTGCTTCTACTGCAACGACTCTCGTTTATGGATCTAGGTGGTGTTCCGACTTTGCATCATCAGTCCCAACTCTGGCTAAAAATATTTTTTATATTGGCAAATGTCTAAATTTTGATTGCAATTTTCAGCTTTGAACAAATTCTAGACATTTTTCAAGAACTGACTTCGAGCAAGAGTAACTTTTCATGATTATTAACCATCCTACCCTCTGAGATATCCATTTCGTGAACAATAATTGGCACTTGGTCTCATCGATTTTCGGTTATCATATTCACGACTTTTTGGTCTATTTCTCTGATTAGAAGTTCCAACTGTCCACCCAGAACGAGTTTCATCTTCAATAGTCTGTATTAGAGAGGAGTTTGGGATAAAAATATTAAGCACGAACCATTTCGACAATTGGTGAAGAGAACTCCCCCCTCCCCCCTCACACACATCACATGCGAGCGCGAGCACGATTTGGCGGAATTTCCTCTGAACATCATAAGACATATATATATACGAAATGCATGTCACTAATCATTAATTTTATTCTTATATTATTAAGTTGTAATCATTTTATGACAATGGGATGAAAAATATTAGAAATACTTGTAAAAACCGAAAGTTCATGAAGAATATTATTACAAATATAAAGAGCCATTCATTTACTAAAGATAGAGAATACGTAAAAAAATAATCAGAAGCCTCATGGTGCTTATTTTTAATTACTAAAGATATATTAAAAATTTGAAATCATAATTTAAAATATTTTAACTTTTCTTTAGCAATTGCAAGAAATATTTGAAATTAAAATTATTCTGTGTCCAAGCCAAAGTCGTCTGTGTTACTTTGAGCAGGAGCCAGCACGGACCCGGTCTGGCTCGTGGTCTTAACGGAAGGCTCCCACTTGTCTGGTAAATCTCCTTTTCCTCCCCAATTCTGAGCACTTGGAGTCCTTCTGTCCTGACTATTGAGCCATTATATGTATAAAAGTGCCGCACACAAGCAACCCAGCCCAACATATCAGATTAAATGAGCAGGTCACAAGAACTCCAACGACTCAGAATTGGGTAGGGGAAGAGATCTACTGGGCAGCAGTTTGGAGGCAGATCTCTTGTGAAAATCATCCAGCATATTCTTTAATGCGCACCGAGTGTGCCACTGTTTAACGTCTCACTCGACGGACGGCAGCCTTTCCAAGCTCGTCGGTGATCCCTTTCCGACCGAAGGCAGCCTTTCCAAACTCGCCGGTGATCCCTTTCCGACCGAAGGCAGCCTTTCCAAACTCGCCGGTGATCCCTTTCCGACCGAAGGCAGCCTTTCCAAGCTCGTCGGTGATCCCTTCCCGACCGAAGGCAGCCTTTCCAAGCTCGTCGGTGATCCCTTTCCGACCGAAGGTAGCCTTTCCAAGCTCGCCGGTGATCCCTTTCCGACCGAAGGCAGCCTTTCCAAGCTCGCCTGTGATCCCTTTCCGACCGAAGGCAGCCTTTCCAAGCTCGTCGGTGGTCCCTTTCCGACCGAAGGCAGCCTTTCCAAGCTCGTCGGTGATCCCTTTCCGACCGAAGGCAGCCTTTCCAAGCTCATCGATGATCCCTTTCCGACCGAAGGCAGGCTGGGATTAGCGGAGATGAATCTCAACACAAACACAGTTGAGACTCGAATCTGGGAACCTCAGATTACGAGCCTGGTTCGCTACCAACTGAGTCAATTTCCTCCCCAGTCCATTATGTATAGAAACAAAAAAAAACTCCTCTGAGTTGTAACACAACTCCCTTCATTCTAGTGTCTTTTTACAATATTTTTGATAAAATATGAATGTTTACTTTTTTTTTCAGATTATTAAAATTTCCTAAGAATCATAACTGCCACCCTTTCCTGCGATAGATCCGGCTTTTGCAATTGAGTCAGTTCGACTGAACTCTTTGTTTCGTGATAAAAGATCTCTCGCTGTAATCGACCGACGACATGATTGTCGAAATGATCTGGTGATTAGACATCGTAAGGGTATGAAGGGGATTTGAATGCGTGTCTTGATTCTTTTCTTTCAGTCGGAGAGGGAAATAATAAGGTATGTCTGATGCTCAATGACAGGAAAATTAAAAGAAGGAACCGAAATAATGCTCATCATTTTAAAATTGCTCCGTAAACTTGTTTGAATATAATTAAGACAAAAGAAGCGATTGAAGTGGGTCAGTCAATTGCAAAAATTGGAGTGGAAGGCAAATTGAGTGAGGTTGTGATTTTGATCATAGGTTCTTTGTAAAATTTTAAATGTACAGGTACTGGACAGAAAAATGGAAACAGTTCCATGTTACCTTATTGGGAAAAATCACATTCAGAGCTCAATAATCTTATTGAATATGATTTTGAGTGAAAAATAAGTCTGAAGATAAATTAAATATCTCAACCAAATCTATCGAAATCTCGATTTTAAACAATATATTTTCGTTGTTAAAAGAGTTATAATGATAGCTGGAATATTTAAATTGACTCCAAAATTCAACTAAAGCAGGTTAAGAGATTAGTACAGTCGCTCAAAAAAGTATCCGAACATTATGGTTGATTACAGAATTCAGAAAAAATATCTGGCAACGATTTTTTTTTTACAAATTAGTGATCTGGCAACCTTCGTGTCACGTGATTACAGAATTCAGGAAAAATATCTGGAGCGTGTACAGCAACTGTACACGCTCCAGTTACCGTTCACAGCAAACTGGAGCGTGTGCAGTTACTGCACACGCTCAATATTTCCGTGAGTGAGCCCACACGATCCAGGTCTTTGTGAGTTCACACGATCCAATGTGCTGTGAACATTAACCGCAACCGCTCCAGTTTGCTGTGAACGGTAACTGCACACGCTCAATATTTCCGTGAGTGAGCCCACACGATCCAGGTCTTTGTGAGCTCACACGATCCAGTGTGCTGTGAACATTAACCGCAACCGCTCCAGTTTGCTGCGAACGGTAACTGCACACGCTCAATATTTCCGTGAGTGAGCCCACACGATACAGGTCTTTGTGAGCTCACACGATCCAATGTGCTGTGAACATTAACCGCAACCGCTCCAGTTTGCTGTGAACGGTAACTGCACACGCTCAATATTTCCGTGAGTGAGCGCACACGAACCAGGTCTTTGTGAGCTCACACGATCCAATGTGCTGTGAACATTAACCGCAACCGCTCCAGTTTGCTGTGAACGGAAAATATCTGGCAACGATTTTTTTAGAAATTAGTGATCTGGCAACCTTCGTGTCACGTGACACGAAGGTTGCCAGATCACTGATTTCTAAAAAAATTGTTGCCAGATATTTTTTCTGAATTCTGTAATCAACCATAGTGTTCGGATATTTATTTGAGCGACTGTACCGCGTGCATTGCACTCGGTTCTCCGCTGCAGTCAACTACGATTTCTGATCTTTTAATGTTTTAATTAAATTTAGGATCAGCAACCGAAGCCAAATCCAACTCATAGTGCACAAAAAAGACCTCTTGAGCTGCCTTTTCTCTAACTGGATTTCACACTGAACTGAAACCAAAACTGAATTTGAAACTGAAGAACAAATCTCACTATTCTTTAATCATAATTTCTTTTTTTGTGTTTTTTGAAAATGTGAGCATCACAGATTTACGAAACGAATATTGAACAGGAAAAAGTCATATTTGAAAACATTATTTTATAAAAGGAAGGTGAGTCAAGAAAAAGTTTAAAAATAATTTTAATCCTATAATTTCTTGTTATATGATATTTAGCAGCAATAGGATACATCGGGTTTTAAAACTAGAAATCAGTTTTCCGAAACCTATAGTTTTCTTATTGCTTTGAACTGATTAGAGGTCTCTCACGACCTAATATCGTTTTTCATTTAAGCTAAAAAAAACACCCAGTTTCTCAAAACACAAAAATCCTTAATCTCTTCATCCTCTTCTGTAGCCATGTTGCCCGCGATTGTCTCATGCAAATGCAATGAGTTGTTCCGAGGCATTTCCCGCTTCCTTTCCTCACTTCCGCCATCGGCATAGGGGCTCCAATCGTCGGTCGAGAAGTGGTAAAGTGGAAGTTTCAACCGCGATGCAGGTAAACAACCCTCCCGCTCACCCTCGAGAGGATCATCCCCCAACCAGTCTGTTGCGATCATCATCGATGAGCAGGGTCAAGGTCTTTCTCCTCAGACTTTGCCATTTCTCCTCCTCATTGCAAGGAGCTGTGTCGTTTGTTCCCAATAAAGCCGGATTCGGGTGAGGTTTTGCCTCTGACCCACTTTCAAACGAAGTACGGGCCAGTGAACCTGACCGTCCGCGAGGGGGGAGCGGGCCTCTCGTCTCCACCAATCACAGCACGGCCCCACCTAGGGCGCTCGAGCACCTGGCTCCTGGAGCCGGACTGTTGAGTTTCAGTTGCGGGCACGCAAAGTGCTCGTCCGAGGTGCATCATCAGCATGCAGCGGTGCTCTCTGGATTAATCTTCCGTTCGTCCTTCGATGATAAAATGTGAACTGCTGTTGTCATAGCACCGACCTCGCTTCAACGGGATGGATTTCTCACGTGCTCTTCTCTTAGCCATCCTGCTAGTCATTGTTAAAGGTGAGAGATGTCTGCAACTTTAAATAGTTTCTTTTATTTAAATCTTAACGTCCTCTCTTGGTAGAACTAGACTGAATTGCGGTGACCTTTTCTATTTCAGATTGTATAATTGATATCTGATTATGTTCCTATTTAAAGTTCTGGGAGCATAATATTTTAGAACTTTTTTATGCTTTTTTGTGTGTTTTTTCTAATGGAGCTATAAGCAACTTGACCTTTAGAATACTAGTTGTTAACATCGCGAACTCTAACCCTACTTTGAAATATTTATTTGTATTTATTAGCAGAAACTGAAAATATGTTTTAAGTTGTGCTCACTAAAATGATTGCTTTATAAATTACACTTCAAAGAACAATACCAACGTTTTATTTTACTTCAATGTGAATGTTGTTTGATGTTAGACTTAATTTACGAAGTTGATGATTCTTAGCAAAATTCAATCAGAAAAAGTTGAAGCCGATTTGTTTGTTTCTTGTTGATTACACCGCCGAAAAACCAACTTCACAGAAATGTGTTGAACAAATAGCAACAAGACAACTTCACTTTTTCAAACAAACTGAAATATTCTTCTCTGAGAGGAATCCGAAATTCTCTGAGTTGTTCGTTTTAAAAGCAACTCCATTTCTCGTAACTTAATTCTCTTTGTTTAAGTGAGTAGCAATGTCAATGATATACGCACACAAATTGCATTCTGCATATTAAATATGGGCTCTGCGAATAATCTCTAGTAAATATCCCTAAATGCCGCTTTAGAGTGGGGCGGGGGTGGCTTAGTCGGTAGCGCGCCAGGCTCGTAATCTGTAGTTCCCAGGTTCGAGTCCCAGCTGGGTCAGCGTTGAGATTTATCTCCGCAAAATTCCCCGCCCTGTCCACTGTCAATAGGGGACACCGATGGGCTTGGAAAGGCCGCCGTCCGCCGGATGGGACGTTAAGCCGTGGCCACGTGTGCGGGAGAGCCATACCCTGTGCACGTTAAAGAACACGCTGGATAGCCTTGACGGGAGGCTACCATCTGTCTCCCAACAGCTGTTCCAGTGGGTCCCCTCCCCCAACCTTCTCTGAGCCTTCGGGGTCCATGTGACCTGGCCATTTAGCCCATGGTGTGTAAGAATGTGCCGCTCAGAGGTAAAACAACTCAACGTTAAAGAACACGCTGGATGGCCTTGACGGGAGGCTACCATATGTGTCCCAACAGCTGTTCAGTGGGTCTCCTCCCCCAACCTTCTCTGAGCCTTCGGGGTTCATGTGACCTGGCCATTTAGCCCATGGTGTGCAAAAAAGTGCCACTCACAGGTAAAACAACCCAACCCGCTTTAGAGTTTAAAACAGACTAAAATCAGAATTCTTTCTTCCGTACCTTTTGAGAAGTATCATCAACTTCTTGTTTTCTGTAAAATCACTAGTTAACTATTTTTAAAAATTTTATCTTTTCAAAAATTTTTCCTCCCGAAAGTGCAATCGTATATTTTTGTCTCCATCGTACTGTTGAGCTAAAATGATAAGTTAGTGAGCAGGCCAAAGTTGTAATGAATTGTCACAGATATTTAACTTGTGAGATATATTAGTGAACTTAAACTGACGACTTTGTAAACACTGAATCAATGCTATTAGCCCATGGGGCATTTCTAACTCACGTGGATCTCAAGGTTCGTGAGACAGAGAGCTGAGATGTTGTAGTGTGCCTGTGATGTGGGGAATCGAGACCCATTACGCATGCTCACTCTGTTGCGTTTTCATCTAAACCAGTGGTTCTCGGCCTTTTATGCTTCAGGTACCCCCTGGAAATGTGTTTGTAACTGGCGTACCAGTTACATAGATTAACTATAGTTATTGTATAATAATGCCAACTTAGCGACTTTGTTGCTAGATCTAGCGACTTTTGAGCTCTCATGTGGTACCCCAAGAATATTTTATCCCGTACCCCACGTTGAGAACCCCTGATCTAAACTATAGAGGATGTTCAAAAGATTGCGACACTTATTGGAAACTAGCGAATATTCCTAAAGATGGTTAAAACAGCCATTTATAACCAAACCGAAACCTTTTTACAAAGTTATCGTATTGAATTTTCAAAACACATCACCAACTGCTAAAAAAGTAGATTGTTTAGACCAGGCATGTCCAACCTTTTGACTTCCCTGGGCCACATTGAGTGAAGAAGAATTGTTTTGGGCCGCACATAAAATATATAATATAGTTAATGTATATGAATAATAAAACTTCGTTTATTTTCTTATGTTTTTTATTATAAAATTAAAAAAGGGCAACATAAAACTCGTGGGATATCAAAAACTCGCTGAAAATCACATAATCATGTTGAAAGCTTATGTCGTAAACACGTAAACTTTACGATTTTGTGGTCCGCGGGTTGGATTGGGTTGGGTTGTTTTACCTCTGAGCGGCACTTTTTTGCATACCATGGGCCAAATGGCCAGGTCACATGGACCCCGAAGGCTCAGAGAAGGTTGGGGGAGGGGACCCACTGGAACAACTGTTGGGAGACAGATGGTAGCCTCCCGTCAAGGCCATCCAGCGTGTTCTTTAACGTGCACAGGGTATGGCTCTCCAGCACACGGAGCCACGGCTTAACGTCCCATCCGACGGACGGCGGCCTTTCCAAGCCCATCGGTGTCCCCTACTGACCGTGGGCAGGGCGGGGAATTTTGCGGAGATAAATCTCAACGCTGACCCCAGCTGGGACTCGAACCTGGGAACTACAGATTACGAGCCTGTCCGCGGGTTGGACACGCCTGGTTAAGACTATAGGTAACAATTTTAAAATAAAAAACAACGTCTGCTCAGCGGTCAACTTGCCATGGAAGGTTTTAGAGAGAAAATACGGATATAGGGGCGGAGAGGGGGGGGAGTTTATTCCCAGGCATGGCCTTGGACGATTTTAAAAACCTGAAAGGGGATGAAACTGTGGTAAATATAAGTAATATGCATGTTTTTTGAGGAATAATTTTTAATTAGGAAAAGCAACATATCGCAGCTGGCGAATGTGGGATGCTCGTTTCCGAAGAGAAGGAAGTTTCTTTTTTTCCTCCTTTGATACCCTCTAACAGAGAAATTCTAACATGGATGATTGTGAAATGCAAATAGTACTTTTTTATTTCGACCTAAATAATACAAAAAAGTTCTTTAATTCCTGCTATCCCTCCCTGCTATCTAGGAATAATAAAGGTCATTGCAGCCAATGTTCCTTCTCTTACCCATCATACTTCACCACAAAAAGTTAAAATCTTTTGCATTAATTAAATCGTTTGCAACACTTGATGAAAGTTTTGGTATTTTTCAGTTTTTTCCACCGTTAGAGGGCGTTGTTAAACTGTTTGGGAGATGGAGAAATACAAATCGCAATACAGTCAAATTCCAATAATCCAGAACCATGGGGTCTTGAATGGTGCTAGGTTATTGGACATTCCGGACTATTGAATGATACTCGTAGAAATAGCCCCTGACACTTCGGGACATCTTTATTTCACATTTTTAAATGTTACACAATATTAAAATATTATAAAAATGGTATTTGTAATAGCCTCCTTCTCTGAGAACAGTATTTTATTGTACTCATGAATATTGTAAAGTTGCTTTGAGAAATGATACAACGACTTGCCACGGTGTTTCTTGGATTTCCTGTGTGCTAAAAAAACATTTCATTTCTGTGATGAGTATGATGAGTATGATGATGATTTCCGTATTCAAGTTCTGTGAAAGAAGAAGCTATCAGCTGGAAGAGCAGCAGGGGGGCAAAGTACGAGTAACTACACACAGAAAACATTCTCTTGAGAGCTTTAGTTAATCTAGACATAAACTCTGATAAGCAAAGTTTCTCGTTTGAAAAAGCGGAAAATGGTGGACTCCCAAAGAATTCATTCAGCAGACTCTCCAGCCAGTCAGATGTTGAATTATCAGAATTTTACTGTATTTCATCAATTCCTACCAACCTAAAACGAATGTATATACATATAAAATTATATGTACACATTAATTTTTGCCTAAACACAAAAAATTTGAATCCTTTTCGAACATATAGGCGACAAAAATGGAAACATTAGCTAGTGCTTTTTGTTTGTTTGTTTGTTTGTTTGTTTGTTAAAACGAGCGAAAAGCAATAAAAAAGGAGATGTCTTTATTTGTTAGCTTAATTTTTTAAAGGGAGCTAGAGCCTTTTTCATTCCAAAGGAAAGAATAGGAAATTCCGTCTATCATCTATCAATTTCTCACACAGCATAAAAACATTTCCAAAAGGACATTCCCGTTGGTGTAGTAATCCACTTCGCTAACCACTACTGGCGTACCATCAGTGGTAACTGGGGAACTACGAGACTGCGCAGTTTGTTCTCCTAAAAAGTTCTCTTATGTCATAAGCCAATGATTTGCTAATTAACCTATGATCTACGAGAACCGTCGGTGCATCAACTGAGCATATCATAGTCTCCCAATTCACGCTACATTATTGATAAAACCATAGTAGGTTGGGATGGTGAATTTATTTTTAAGACAGGTACGTTTTTTTTAAAGAATATAATTTTTATTCATAAGAGTAAAGAATACAAATACATTTACAATTTGACCCGCAAAGCTAAATAGCTTATCCGCAGGAAAATGAATAAATTATATTAAGCATAGGTCATTCAGCCACAAAAATGGTGTACATCAAATAAATCCACAAAACACAACACATAATAATCAGCTAACTAGAAAATACCAAATAATTTTTTAATTCCATTTTAAGTCTTCTAAAAGAATCTATATATAGTAATTCTTTTGGAATAGAATTAAATATAAGTGGTATTTGATATTATTCGGAGGTATGTTTCCCGTAATTATTTCGAAAATTTGGCAATTTGTAATAACCTTGGTTTTGAAGTCTTGTATTTTTGTTATGTTGAATTTTTAGTTTGTAAGTTTCATCAAAAAAATTTTTAATTATTACATTATATTTATATAAATTGCTGTAGGATAAAAGGTTTAAAAATTTTAATCTATCGGTGGAAGTTTTATAAATTTTTTTGCAAATGAAACGGAATAATATTTTTAGCTATTATAGACTGCAGTTTTTCTATTTTATTTACGTTAGTTAAGTTAGTTGTTCCATGCACAATTATTCCATAATTTAAAATAGATTCGCATATTGCTTTATAAAATATTACACAGTTTTCCATATTTAATACGTATTTCAATTTCTGAATTTTTATCGCTGATATTCTCAAGCTTTCACATATGTGGAATATATGGGCATTCCACCTAAAATATTCATCAAAAATGATTCCTAAGTAATTTATTTGATTTACTTGCTCAACAAGTGGGCAACTGCATAATGATTCATAATTTGAAGCATCCTTTTTTCTGCAATTTATTTTATGAGTTTTGATAAAGAGGTTTTAATGAATATGAAATCCTGGTGAATAATTTTTTTTTCTCATTTAAATAGATTTTATTATGATTTAACCATCTAATAATATTATTGTAATCTGTTTGAACCTCTGAAATGCTATCATTTAAATATTTCTGACTATTAAAACAATGTCGTCAGCATATAGATAAATAGCACTATTTAATTTTGTATTGAACAAATCATTTATGAATACTAGGAACAATAAAGGACCTAAAATTGAGCCTTGGGGAATTCCATATCGAGTAATTACTTTTCTGCTGTAGCAGTTTTTTATTTTCGTAATTGTGTATCTGTCTGATAAATAATTTCTAAACCAATCTAACAATATATCGCGAATACCGTAATTTTCCAATTTATTTAGTAAAATGCTATGATCTATTGTATCGAAGGCTTTCTTTAAATCTAAGAACATAGTTACAATTTTTTCCCTATTATTCAATGATTTATTAATATTACTTGCAATTTTGGAAATTAGTTGAATTGTGTTTTTTCCTTTTTGAAAACCAAATTGATTTTCATTAATTATGTTGTGTTTAAGTAAAAAGTTAAAAACAGTATTATAAATATATTTTTCCACTATTTTCGAAAAAATAGGCAGAATTGTTATTGGTCGATAGTTAGAAAAATCCTCCTTAATACCACCTTTAAAAATAGGTCTTAAAATACCTGTTTTGAGTTCAGTAGGTATGTTCCCAGTAAATATAATCTGATTTATAATTTTTGATATAATAATTGTGCACACATTGGGTCCCGAGTCACAAGGGCTTACAGCTGTTGTAAGGAAAGGATATCCACTGGATAGCCATCAGGTAGAAATGGATGCCGGCGTCAAGGTCATCCAGCTTGTCCTTAACATGCAAAGATCGCGGGCTCTCCTGCACACGGAGACGCGGCTTAACGTCCCGTCCGAAGGACTGCAGCAATTCCAGCCCAACGTTATTATTTTTCCCACTGAGCACGCGGTGGGCTTTAGGGAAGAAAAATCTGAACACGAGAGTGACTCGAACCGGAAAATCAATTTAGAGCCTCGTATTGTACTAACCGAAGCAACATTCGACATCTTACAACAGAGAAAACCTAGGTAATCATGAATAGTCTAGATCAGGAGTTCTCAACGTGGGGCGCCAGGCTCGTAATCTGTAGTTCCCAGGTTCGAGTCCCAGCTAAGTCAGCGTTGAGATTTATCTCCGCAAAATTCCCCGCCCTGCCCACGGTCAGTAGGGGACACCGATGGGCTTGGAAAGGCCGCCGTCCGTCGGATGGGACGTTAAGTCGTGGCCCCGTGTGCGGGAGAGCCATACCCTGTGCACGTTAAAGAACACGCTGGATGGCCTTGACGGGAGGCTACCATCTGTCTCCCAACAGCTGTTCCAGTGGGTCCCCTCCCCCAACCTTCTCTGAGCCTTCGGGGTCCATGTGACCTGGCCATTTAGCCCATGGTGTGCAGAAAAGTGACGCTCAGAGGTAAAACAACCCAACTCAACGTGGGTACGCTGTGAGAACTCAAAGTTCGTTAGATCTAGTAAGAAAGTCGTTAAGTTGGCATTATTATACTATAACTATAATTTTATCTATCTATATAAGGGGTACGCCAGTTACATACACATTTCCAGGGGTTACGCGAAGCATAAAAGATTGAGGACCACTGACTTAGACGGAATATCACATTCGTCTGTACGCAATAAGTATGAAAATGAGTGTTAGCACTATTATAAACTCATCTAGAAATACATTAAGACATGTCCCAGAACAACGAATTTCTTTCCATTTGCCAGTAAAACCGATCTTCGTAGATAATTATATATTTATAATCACAAATAGCAAGAATTCGGAGTGTTGTCTGTCATCCATTCAGGAAGAGTGTTGCATATTTCGCTGTCCACGCAGCTTTTCAGAGATGTACTATATGAATATTCCCTGTAATACTTCACAGGTAATGTTCCCAGAGGACGTAACAATTCTGCTCACTGGATAAACTACTGATCTTCTTTCTATTGACGTAAATGCTATCATTTCGAGCAATATAATGATGAGAGACTTTATTTTCGACATTAATATAACAAAAGTATTCACATTTCATGCGGGGCGGGGATAGCTTCAGTCGGTAGCGCGCCAGGCTCGTAATCTGTAGTTCCCAGGTTCGAGTCCCAGCTAAGTCAGCGTTGAGATTTATCTCCGCAAAACTCCCCGCTCTGCCCACGATCAGTAGGAGACACCGATGGGCTTGGAAAGGCTGCCGTCCTTAGGATGAGATGTTAAGCCGTGGCCCCGTGTGTGGGAGAGCCATACCCTGTTGTACGTTAAAGAACACGCTGGATGGCCTTGACGAGAGGCTACCATCTGTCTCCCAACAGCTGTTCCAGTGGGTCCCCTCCCCCAACCTTCACTGAGCCTTCGGGGTCCTTGTGACCTGGCCATTTAGCCCATGGTGTGCAAAAAAGTGCCGCTCAGAGATAAAACAACCAACAACCAACACAATCCATGCAGCCCAGAAGTCCTTATAATCCAGGTTGCAATAGATATATGTTTCAGGTACTGAGAGGGGGTTTAGTCTGAATGAGAGTATCATTGACTGACCTTGGCAAACGTGACGCTCCCCCATATCACCATCGTTTCAGGTGCACCAGATGCGGAAACAGTCATCTGTTTCATTGGTGATTACTGCTGCTTTTTCACTTTTCTGGATTAGCTGGTGGATTTCTGTATTTCATTTTCTCGAATCGGTGCCCCTTCTTACCATAAAAAATCCCTCCCATGTCCCCTTTCGCTCCTATGATTCTTATCCAGGCAAACAATATCTGCAAGAGTGTGATTCTCTTCATGAATAAAACATACTCTCTCTTAATGGTTTCAAGAAGAGTAATGAAACGTACTTTTTCTAGAGATGGAACATCTAGCTTCTCGATTAAGTGCTGAAACTACGTAGTAAGAAAAGCAGAAATTATCTCAAAAGGGAAACTCAAAAGTTTAAATGTCCCGCTTCTAATTGCACTTCCTCAGAAATCTTCCGTAATAAAATATTTTTCCAAACGTATACATAAGAAATGTCCCACTGTTGTTGTGATAGAAATATCCCAATTACTTTATTACGTATAAAAAAAACATTCCCGTTTGTTCCCTATTGCCATTCTTGGAACACAGAAGACACAATCGCTTGCTGTTTCGTCCCAATTTTCAATTGCCTCGTTTGCTGCCCCCCCCCCCTATTCGTCTTAGTAACACCACTGCTCCACTCTCCATAAACTTCAACTCTGGCAAATCACGTCCCCCATCAGGTAAATACACGTGGAGCATTTAATATACGGCTGCACATCTGTATACTAAATGTTATTACTTTCAAATTATAAACTACAGAGCAAAAGTCAAGTTACAATCCAATGCGATAGCAATGGAAAATTAACTTCGAAGCTCTATAACTTCTAAAATATACTTTTTATAGTAAAATGTGGCGAAAAATAATTTAATAAATCTGAATTAAACTATCTAAATCTCGATTTTTCAATAATTTCGTTCTAGCATTAATTATATGACATTGACGAGTATTGAAAGAACAAACTCCTGAAATGTATTTTTTGGTAATGTAAATAATATAAAATAAAAATCTTGTTCTTTTACTTTATTAATACATTCACGTATATATTTACACCTACAAACAGATGAACAAAGTACATATACATATTGTTGCGGATCACAAAAATTTATAGCCACTGAGCGTGAGTATTAAAAGCTATATTTCAAAACCAAATTCAATACAAGGTAAATTGTTACAAAGGAAATATGGATGAAGTATCTTATTAACAAATCAACTATTAACATGCACAAGTCATCAATCTTCCTGCGTAGAGCACACAATATCAGCTCTGTGTATTTTACTAAATACTACCTTTTACTTGATTTACCAGGTCACCCGAAGATCTTCACTCGTAAACCAATTCTCGTCCTGTGCTAATAACTGTTCACACACTAGCCGAACAAAAAGACAGTCCGTGTAGACATTCGAAGTTAGCCATAAAAGTTCCCACTTTTATACTTCCGTGTATACACAACACATCAAGTTACTTCTTGATACTTAACGATAAAAGATCCCACTTTTATCCTTCCGCGTATACACAACACATCAAGTTACTTCTTGATACTTACGCGCACTGTCTCAGAACAGCTCACCGTCCATTTTCGAACTCACCGACCGTTACAACACACAACGACCGTTACAATACAAAAATGACCGTTAACGCTCCACTCTTCTTCTCCAAATTCTCCCAACGTTCTTATTCGTTGGCTGAAACTTTTTGCTTTCGGTTGCCAGATTCCTTCTGTCGTAACACTGCCCCCTCCCTAGGTCTTGTTCGTCCCGAACAATTCTGGATTCCAAAGTTTCTTCAGTTCTTCGATGAAACGGGGCCAAACGATCCACGTGAACCACCTTGCACTTTGTAGCTGGACGTCGACGAATGCGATATACCACGTCATTAATCCTGTTAACTATTGTATATGGGCCTTCCCAAGGTTTCTGAAGTTTTGGAGATAGTCCTTTCTTTCTATGTGGACTGTATAGCCAGACAAGATCTCCTTGATTGAAAATAGTTCCATTTATTTTACTGTCATATCTTGTTTTGGTTCTGTCACTTGTTATGTCGATGTTATGTCTAACGGAGTGATGGATTTCTTCTAGTCGTTGTTGCAATTCTTGTACGTATTGTGGAGTGGACACAGGCATTGCTTCGGGCCGACCATATAAAAGGTCACAGGGAAGACGTAACTCTCTTCCAAAAAGCATCATGGAAGGTGTCTGTCCAGTTGTCTCATGCACTGCCGTCCTATATGCCAGCAAAAGGAGTGGTACATGGCGATCCCAGTCACGTTGGTGGTCGTTCACAAATAATGCTAAATGCTGAGCAATTGTTCTATTGAATCTTTCAACCATACCATCCGACTGAGGGTGTAAGGGAGTTGTTCTGGTTTTCTGAATGCCTAATAGTTGACAGATGCCTTTAAACACATTGGATTCAAAATTCCGTCCTTGATCAGAGTGGAGTTGTAAAGGTACTCCATACCTACTAATGAAGTTATTAACTATCATCTCAGCCACTGTTGTTGCTTCCTGGTCTTGAATGGGATATACCTCAGGCCACTTTGTGAAATAATCCATTACCACTAATAAATATCGATTTCCATCATCAGTTCTAGGAAACGGACCCATTACATCAATGGCTATTCTTTCAAAAGGGGCACCAACGTTATACGTCTGCAGCTTACCCCGACTCCTAGTCTTAGGGCCTTTCTTTGCTGCACAGGCTTCACATTGCCTACACCATCTCTCAACGTCTGCCCTACTTTTCAACCAATGAAATCGTTCCCTGGCTTTGGCTAATGTCTTATTAACACCGAAGTGTCCTCCAGTGGCACTATCATGTACATCTTTCATCACAAGTTCCACTCGGGATCGAGGAAGGATTATCTGCCAACGGATCAGCCGTCCAGTGGGATTCTCCCATCTTCTGTATAATACTCCGTCTTCCATTTTTAAGGAGTCCCACTGTGCCCAGTAACTTTTAGTAGTTGGACTATACCTCGAGATTTGCTCCCAATTAGGTCTTACAACAGATTTTTCAATCAATTCTAATATTGGTTTTATGTCTTCATCATCTAGTTGAGCCTTCCTGATTTCAATTGGATTCCAGATGTTAGGGGTGTCATTGTTTGTTTGTGTCGATACTATTTGTCTTATGGGCATTATCTCTTTAGTTCCAAATTTCAGTTCTGCATTATAGCAATGTTTACAGTTGTCAATACATGGGCGCCTGGAAAGAGCATCTGCATTCTTATGCATTTTACCACTTCGATGTTCGATGGAGAAATCGTATTCTTGTAACCGTTGTATCCACCTAGCGATTTGTCCTTCAGGGTTTTTGAAGTTTAATAACCATCTAAGTGCAGCATGATCAGTACGTATAAGGAATTTCTGGCCATAGAGATAATGATGAAAATGTTCTATTGCTTTTACTATTGCTAACAGTTCTTTGCGTGTTACACAGTAATTCCGCTCTGGTTTGGATAAAGTTTTACTAAAGTATGCAATAACTCTCTCTTGTCCGTCTTGTTCCTGTGAAAGCACAGCACCAACTCCTGTGTTACTTGCGTCAGTATCTATTACGAATTGTTTTCCAGTTTGTGGGTACGCTAGCACTGGTGCTGTGGAAAGAGTTTTCTTTAGCTGTTGAAAGGCTATATCGCATTCGGTGGTCCACATAAACCGTTGGCCCTCTTCTGTCAGACGATGTAATGGCCTTGCGATGTTGGAGAAACCTTTGACAAATCTTCTATAGTAGGTGCAAAGTCCAATAAAACTACGAAGTTGATGAACATCTTGTGGTGGAGGCCAGTCTCTTACAGCTTCTATCTTACTAGGATCAGTCTTAATCCCTGCTGTAGTGATCACATGACCAAGGTAATGAACTTCTTGCTGGAACAGTTTACACTTTGTCGGTCCCAATTTTAACTTGGCTGCCTTAAGTTTTTCAAATACTTGACGAAGATTGCTCAAATGTTCTTCAAAAGTTCTTCCAAGAACTATGATGTCGTCCAAGTAAACCAGGCAGACCTCCAAAGACAAACCTTTGAGCACTGACTCCATTAGTCGCTCAAATGTGGCAGGTGCATTACAAAGTCCAAATGGCATCACCTTAAACTGCCAAAGTCCATTCCCTGTACTGAAAGCTGTTTTCTCACGGTCTTCAGGACGTATACCAACTTGCCAATAGCCGCTCTTTAAATCTAATGTTGAGAACCATTCTGACCCAGATAAAGTGTCTAGTGTATCGTCAATCCTGGGTAAAGGAAAGGAATCTTTCTTTGTTACGTCATTTAATCTGCGATAATCTACACAAAATCGTGTAGATCCATCCTTTTTCTTGACAAGAACTACTGGTGATGTCCAGGGACTCTGTGATGGTTCTATAATGCCCTGAGCTTCCATGTCCTTTACGAGTTGTTCCGTCTCCTCTCTTTTTGCCAATGGAAGCCTTCTTGCCGGCAGATGGACTGGAGGAGAATCACCAGTGTTGATTTTATGTTCTGTCAGGTTAGTACGGCCATAATCATTTGATGTGGCAGAAAAAATGTCAGAAAATTCTTTTAATAGGTTCTCGGCCTTAACAGCTTGGTTTTCAGTTAATATTTGTCTTGTTTCTCTCCATAATTCAGTAAGATGAGATGGGATGTCTGTATGATTTTGATGTGAATCGGTAACTTCTATTTTATTTATACTTGTTACACAGGTAACAGCTTCACATATTGCTAATTCCTCACCTTTTTTTAACATTCTACTGGATTTGTTACAGTTCATCACTCTGATAGGGATCTGTTCTTTATCTATTCTGACTAAAGTCCTTGCAACCAGGATATTATGAGCCAAAGCTCCTTTACCAGAGGCATCAGTAACTGCCAATCGGAAGGCCCCAGAAGTATCCGCCCGATGTCCACGGACTATAACTTCACTTTGTGCTGGGATCTCTGTGTCTTCCGTCACTAATATTGGAGTTACGCTTGATAAAGAATCAGACGTCCGGCTAAGCAGAGGAATCTCTTCTGTCTCATAGATGAGTAGGTTATCACTGGGTCTAATGTTGAATCCATGTTTCTTAAGAAAATCAAGGCCTAATATGCATTCGTCGTAGATGTCAGCGATGTAAACAGGATGGCGAACCAGACAGCTACCAACTCGAATATTAAGTTCTATTTTTCCATGAACCTTTGCACGATCTCCAGTGGCCGTTTGTAGGCTTATTCTAGACTGTGTAGTATTCAAGTTTGGGTGAGGTATTATTTTCTTTATTATATCCGTTCTGAGTAAAGTTACATTTGCACCAGTGTCGACTATCATACGGCAAGGTATTCCATTTATAGCTCCATCAGCTACTAATCCATTATTATCGCCATGTAATGTTGAAACGTGGGCGACTTCCCCTGGGGCCAACCAATCAACTGCCTTCCTTTGCCCCGCAAGACTGACTAATTTTCTGTTTCCCTGATCCTGTTGTCTAGTTGATGGACTTGGACTCATCATTCGTTTCCTAGTGCAGTTGGTACGAATGTGTCCGGTCTTGCCACAATTCCAACACTGAAGGTCTGTTGTAGGTTTTGAAGAAGAACCTTTTATATCTTTCAAAACGGATAGTATGGCTTTGGTTAGTTCTTTCATTTCATTATCCTTTTCTACAGTTTCTTCTGCACTCACAAATCTCACTGCACGTTTGTTCGCTCGGGAGGAAAGCCTGGAGCACTCGTATTTCATAGCATGTACCACAGCTGACTTTAAGGATTCACCTTCCAACATCCTCAGAGATTGCTGAGTGTCAGGGTCAGCAATAGCATCAATAAATTGTAATTGAGCTAAATTATCTTGAATTTCTGGTGGACAGTTACTATAAGCCAATCTAGCTAGACGCTCAATATCACTAGCAAGCTCTTGCAAAGTTTCACCACTTTTCTGCATGCGATGTTTAAATTGAGTCACGTAATATTGTTTTAAATAACTATCACCAAACCTTAGTTCTAATGCAGAAACTAGACTTTGATAATCAAGTCGTTTTTCTTCTGGAACAGACTGCAAAACTTCCGCAGCAGAATTTCTTAAGGAAGCTGCAAGAAAACTGGCCTTTTGGAATTCATTCCACTCATTGGCTGTAGCGATAACTTCGAATTGTGTTTTAAATACTGTCCAAGATGATTGACCATCATATGTAGAAGGTTTAGTTGTATTTTTAGCGATATGTGTAATAACATTATTTCCACTAGAATTATTATTATCACAAGCAGAAGGTAACATTTCATTTCTCAAAATCTGAAACTGGCGTTCACAATCAGTTTTTACAATTTCTATTTCATGTTTATAATCTAACTTAACACTATCAAGATCATATTTTACACTGTCAATTTCAACCTTTAAACAATCACATTGTTTATTAAGTTCGGTTTTAATGTCCTTACACTGATCAGTAATCTTATCAATTTGAGAAGCCACTTCAGCTCTCATCTCAGTATTTTGTGCGGCCATTTCGGCTTTCAAGTCACCTATTTTATCGCTTTGGGCAGCTATATCACCTTTAATCTCAGTATTTTGTGCGGCCATTTCGGCTTTCAAGTCACCTATTTTATCGCTTTGGGCAGCTATATCACCTTTAATCTCAGTATTTTGTGCGGCCAGGTCACCTATTTTGTTAGCCATATCGGCTTTCAAGTCATTATTTTGACTTTTAATGTCATTCATCTGTGTAGCCATATCGGCTTTCATATCAGTCATCTGCGTAGCCATATGACTTTCAAGCTATTTATCAACTTTACTAATTCATCCATACTTCTAGTTAACGGCATTCAATAAATTATCCCACTTCTGACACCAAATGTTGCGGATCACAAAAATTTATAGCCACTGAGCGTGAGTATTAAAAGCTATATTTCAAAACCAAATTCAATACAAGGTAAATTGTTACAAAGGAAATATGGATGAAGTATCTTATTAACAAATCAACTATTAACATGCACAAGTCATCAATCTTCCTGCGTAGAGCACACAATATCAGCTCTGTGTATTTTACTAAATACTACCTTTTACTTGATTTACCAGGTCACCCGAAGATCTTCACTCGTAAACCAATTCTCGTCCTGTGCTAATAACTGTTCACACACTAGCCGAACAAAAAGACAGTCCGTGTAGACATTCGAAGTTAGCCATAAAAGTTCCCACTTTTATACTTCCGTGTATACACAACACATCAAGTTACTTCTTGATACTTAACGATAAAAGATCCCACTTTTATCCTTCCGCGTATACACAACACATCAAGTTACTTCTTGATACTTACGCGCACTGTCTCAGAACAGCTCACCGTCCATTTTCGAACTCACCGACCGTTACAACACACAACGACCGTTACAATACAAAAATGACCGTTAACGCTCCACTCTTCTTCTCCAAATTCTCCCAACGTTCTTATTCGTTGGCTGAAACTTTTTGCTTTCGGTTGCCAGATTCCTTCTGTCGTAACAATATATATTTTTCCTTCGTGCAGAGAAAAGTATATATGTATATGTATTGATACATTTAAGCAAATGAACAAAGTATATAGAAATTTGCTTGAGAAGTGATATTTATCTACATATAACCCAAGAGCAATAGCTCGTCTGGAATAGAATAGCGAGCAATAAAAATTTCCCTTCAGAATAACAGTGACTATATTGGTGCATTCCATTTATTGAGACAAAAAAATTATTAATCAGAAAATGTTTAATAATTTTTAAATAGTGAGAAAATGTTCTTCATTAGGAAAGAATGAATCTGCCAACGGTGATAATCATTTGTAATAATTTTCTTGCAATGGAAATTTCATATCTTGGATGACTTAATTTTTTATTATAATTCTAATAACTAAGTTTGTTATTATAATTTTAAATAATTATAATTCTAGGAACTAAATTTCTTATTATAATTCTAATAACCAAATTTGTTATTATAATTTTAACAATTATAACTCTAATAACTAAATTTATTATTATAATTCTTTTACAATCGCAAATAAACTATTGGAGTAGAAAAAAAATTACATTTTGCAGCTGTATATTTTGTTATATTTCAGAATAGAATACAATTTTCAGATTTTATAAAAATTTTGCCATATATAAATGCCTAAGCGGATAAATAGTTGCGCTAAAAAGTCTGACAAATTGCATTAAATTTCCTCTGTTATTCTTTATTATAACGTTAAATACACCCAATTCTGTTTTTACACGGTAGATAGATTCCCGAAATATCCGTGCAAAAACAAAAAATACAGTGCATATGAAAAAACAGAAGATTGGTTCCAGACGTGAAAACCCGGTACAATACCATTTTTGACCCTTCTCCAGTTGCAAGACGATCTAAAATTTGGATCTTAGTATCCAAAGCGATAGCTTTCCTTTTCTGCTTTTGTATAGTTTAATTATCCGACATCGTGGTAAGGCTTACGAAAAATATTTTAATTGTAGTTAATAAATCAGATGATGAAAAATAGTAAATTATCTATCAGTAAAATTTAATAAATTTATATTACGCACACAAAACTTCAAAAAACGAAACATTTTTTTTTTCGATTTCTTCTATTAATCTAATCTAATAACGTCTCAAACCATGAATAATTCCTACATAGATTACCGAAGGCACTATGTAGACTATTTCGGAGATTTCTTCTATTAAACATCTAAACACTTCTAACCTTTAAACACGAAATGAGAGACCAAGATTAACGTATATGTTGAAGATAAAATTGAGGAGAATTCCTGGAACTCAATGTTGCCACTTTATTCCGAATGAAGTAGGTTTTGTACAATTTTTCCAAAAAAATAGAGAATAAAATAGAGAAAAACTTATTGTGTGGTTATGATAGTGTAGTTTTCATTATGGAGATTTTATTGCACAAAACTACTTCGAAAAATGTGACCATAAAAGCGGCATCTTTGTTATAAATGTAAATTCTAGGATTTTTTTCTTGAATAGGAATATTTTTTTAGCATTAAATTCAAATGGAGATTTTTAAAAAGGCGTCGTTTGAACCGTGTTAGATCAAAATAATTCGTGTAAAAAGAAAACTGAAATTTTTTTTCTAAACCGTGTTAAATCAAAATCGTGTAAAAACAGAATTGGGTATATCCTGTTTTGAACGTAAACAATACCTTTTTAAATTTATAAGTGCCTACTAAAATGCCATATTGAATAACCGATTGTATCCATGAGAAATAAAATCCTTTTAATATTAGAGTGAATTTAATAGTAAGATGATATATATGCGATTTCCATGTTAAATTACGATAAGTTAAAACTACGAGATATCGAAAACTACAACCTTTTCAATTTCAGCATCAGGGAACCTTGGAATGTAAGTTTTACCTCAATAAGAAAAACTCACATTCTAAGGGAATATTTATTGTCATTTTAACAATTAAAATGTAATGGAAATCAAGTAAAATCAAATTAAAAAATATGATACTAGATCTACTAGAAGAAGATGGTTTTAGAAAGTCGAGGACGGATGTCTGGCGCGATAACGACTTTTTCTTCTCCCAGAGATTTCTTCATGACATGATAACATCCTTTTTACATCATGTCTGGTTGTTGCAACTCATTCTTCGTGGGAATCAATTTCGTCGAGAATCTTCAGACCAGGCTCAATTAGTTCAAGTCCTTCGGTCAATTTTCCATCTGTCATTGTCTTCATTGTTGATGGAGGCTCCTCATCGTCTTGTTACACAGCAGTTTGGTCTTGAATTTCCATGAGTTCATCAGTTGTACGTGGTTGTGAGACTCCAAAGGTTCGATGACATCTCCATGGTTGACCTCCAAATCCAGTTGTGACGCAATAGTGACCACTTCTGTTGTTAGAATAACAGGATCAATTTCCGGAACTGTGTCGGTTCCAAACACCAAGGTTCCAAACACCTTTCATCGTTTCTTCGCTAACTTCAGCCCACGAGTGTCTCATGATCCTTACAGTACCAAGGATGTTAAATGCTTTCCAGAAGTCTTTCATCGTCAGTTCATGTTTTCTTTCACGGCTGCACTCAAATGAGCAAATGAAAGTCGAGTGTGGTAAGCCTTAAACGTTTCGATAACTGCCTGGTTCATCGGTTGAATCAGGCTTGTTGTGTTTGGAGGCAAGAAAACCACTTTCACTATTGGATCAAAGTCAATCAAAGTTGCTGGAGGATGACCTGGTGCATTATGAAGAGTTAGCATCACTTTGAAAGGAAGATTCTGAGATCGAAACTAAAAAAATTCAGAAATCAACCTCGGGAATGAAGTGGTGAACAAGTCAGTCTTCAAAAACTGATGAATGAGGGGTAGGAATACGTAAGTTGGGATGATTTCATTCTGAATCCATCAACCACTACAGAGGATGCTGTTGCTTCTGGACTGACAGCATTTCCATTGAAATGTTAGATTCTCGATTTTCGAAACCCGGCTTTTATAAGGTTTGGAGTAAAATTCTTATCATAGCTGGGTTTGAACAAAGAATAAAAGTCATACCAACTTGTTGATTTTCCTGTATTCCTTTTTCATATTAGAGTGGACTTCGTTCCTCCCAGGCTGTCTTCATAGATCCATACACATCCGCATCTAAAGACTGAAGAAAGTTGGTGGTGGGTGAAGGAAGTGTCTTATCACAATTTGATTTTCTACAGCCACCTGCAGAGCCAATGTTGACAGGTGGGGCTCATGTAAGTGCATGCTCAGAACTAAGAAATAGAAAACGAACTATAAAACAGGAAAGCTACTGCAGCCATAAGCAAAAAGTAGTGTGACTTAACCCTTATATATTTAAGATCTCTACATATTTGAAATCATCTTAGATATAGATTTGGAGCAGAGAAGAGTTGGGTTGGGTTGTTTTACCTCTGAGCGGCACTTTTTTGCACACCATGGGCTAAATGGCCAGGTCACATGGACCCCGAAGGCTCAGAGAAGGTTGGGGGAGGGGACCCACTGGAACAGCTGTTGGGAGACAGATGGTAGCCTCCCGTCAAGGCCATCCAGCGTGTTCTTTAACGTGCACAGGGTATGGCTCTCCCGCACACGGGGCCACGGCTTAACGTCCCATCCGACGGACGGCGGCCTTTCCAAGCCCATCGGTGTCCCCTACTGACCGTGGGCAGAGCGGGGAATTTTGCGGAGAAAGAGCAGAAAAGAATGCATTTATCTTAAAATACGGGAGTTTTAATAATGCGAACACGGAACACAACGAAATTCGACATTCTTCTGCACTTCTATAGAAATTCTTTTATAGTTCGATGGGGTTAGGAGGGGTAGCTCAGTCGGTAGGGCGACAGACTCGTAATCTGCAGTTCCCAGGTTCGAGTCCTGCCTAGGCCAGCGTTGAGTTTTATCTCCCAAAACTCCCGGCCCTGCCTATAGCCAGTAGGGGACACCGATGGGCTTGGAAATGCCGCCGTCCGCCGAATTGCACGTTAAGCCGTGGCCCCGTGTGTGGGAGAGCCATACCCTGTGCGCGTGTGGATAACTTTGACGGGAGTCTACCATCGGTATCCTAAGAACTGTCTAGTCAGTCCCCTTCCTCTAACCTTCTCTGTGTCCTTGTGGCCCATTGGGTGCCAAAAAAGCGCCTCTAAGAGGCAAAACAAACCAACCCAATATGTAGTGATTTGTTTTTAAACGAGCATTGTGCAAAACATACACTTCAAAAACGGTACAACTTAACACATCTTTTGAGAATTTCATGAACTTTCACATGAAGCTCCCAAGCTACAAAGCAATGCAATTATTATCACAGAAATAAGCAGTGGCGGCTCGTAGCTAAAATTAGTGGGGGTGCTGCTCCAGAAAATTTTTAGCCTTTGTTTTAAAATTGTGTAAAAGGAAAAAAAAAACGAAAAAAAAAATGAATCAAATAGAAAGCTGGAAGCAGGATAATAATCCAATTCTACACTTTATCACATTCAAGAATATGGTACACGGTTTTTAAGCACAACACACGCGGAGTAAAAAAAAAAAACTACCTTCAACCAGCACGCCAGGGTCGGCACTGCGGGAACGACAGTGCTCTCTCTCCCTTGCAGCCTCGCGTGTAGCTTCCTAAGTGCGCATGCGCACAACAGTCAAACACCTCGCCGCTAGTACTGTGAAGCGCACAGTTCCATACAAAGATTTTTGTATCTTTTTCATAAACTGGGGGATGGCTACTGACATTAAGCTTAAGGATTATATATTGTACAAGTATAAAGAAAGAATTAAAGAAAAAAGTACTAATTATATTAAATGTTATAGATAATATCAAGTTAAAATTGGGGGTGCTACAGTTCCACAGTGCCTATACGCGAGCCGCCACTGGAAATAAGCAACTTTGCTCTACATATTAAAAATAAAATGAAATCCATTTCGAGCATATGTAAAATATTTTGCTTTGCGAGCACCATTTTTAAAGTTTGTTAGAAAATGGAGTTGAATGTCTGCAAATAAAAACATTCACTTTAGAACCAAAGGTGCTTATGACTGAATATGTCAAAAATTGTTCTTATTTAATTTACTTCATTACCAGTGTTTTATAGAGAATTATTTCCTGAACCCTGCTCTGTTACCAAAACCCATTAATTACGTATTCAAATGAATATTTTAATAACGTTTGCTTTGTAAAAATATCTCGATAAAATCATTTCGAAAACATCGAAATGCAAAATGCAAGATTAATATTCCGGTCTTGTGGCATTTGCTTCTCGGCGGAAAATTAAAATCGAACAACACATTTTCAGAAAGAAAAACATTTTCTGGATTTTCCTTTCTCCACCTGTACAGTCGCTCAAAAAAGTATCCGAACACTATGTTGATTACAGAATTCAGAAAAAATATCTGGCAAGGATTTTTTTAGAAATTAGTGATCCATCTTCGTGTCACGTGACACGAAGGTTGCCAGATCACTAATTTCTAAAAGAATCGTTGCCAGATATTTTTTCTGAATTCTGTAATCAACCATAGTGTTCGGATACTTTCTTGAGCGACTGTAGGTGGTCATATTATTTTGATACTAGATCGTGTGGGCTCACTCACGGAAATATTGAGCGTGTGCAGTTACCGTTCTCAGCAAACTGGAGCGTGTGCAGTAACTGCACACGCTCCAGTTTGCTGTAACTGGAGCGTGTACAGTTGCTGTACACGCTCCAGTTGCCTACAGTTGCTTACAGTTGCTGTACACGCTCCAGATATTTTTCCTGAATTCTGTAATCACGTGATACGAAGGTTGCCAAATCATTGATTTCTAAAAAAAACGCTGCCAGATATTTTTTCTGAATTCTGTAATCAACCATAGTGTTTGGATACTTTTTTGAGCGACTGTACATGATATTGCATTTCGCAGTCAATTCAATATGAATTTGCCTTAAGTTGAATATAATTAAGAAAGAAAATGAGATGATTATGATAAATGAAAAGAAGCAATTAACAAAGAAATCAACGAACAGGGAAAATGATTAATCTTTAAGAAAAGAAAACAGAAAGGAAAAATTTTGGATGCGGAAATTTTCTTTCGCTTCGATTGCTTCACTGTTAGTTTTAACTTTAATTTCATTCTTTAGTTGGGGAATCGTACGGAATTTTTACTCTTTTTCAGTCTGCATGAAATCTTATTATTTATCTTTACAGTATGTAAAAAATATCAAAAAATAACTCTCTCTCTACACACACAAAAATGATTTCATTTTATGCCATCTTAAAGATCAGACAAAATATGCTTTCGAAATCTTTTAGAACAATTTTGCATAGTTGGAAATAAAGATGCTACAATTAATCTTTTAAAAAACATGGTTTTTATTCAGTAAAACTTCGTTTTTAAGACTTCAACTTTAGGCTTAAAAAAAGAAACAAAGTTTATATTATTTAAAAGTAAAAGAAATAGCAATTTCAGATATACTGGGTTGTGGGTTGGGTTGTTTTACCTCTGAGCGGCACTTTTTTGCACACCATGGGCTAAATGGCCAGGTCACATGGACCCCGTAGGCTCAGAGAAGGTTGGGGGAGGGGACTTACTGGAACAGCTGTTGGGAGACAGATGGTAGCCTCCCGTCAAGGCCATCCAGTGTGTTCTTTAACGTGCACAGGGTATGGCTCTCCCGCACACGGGGCCACGGCTTAACGTCCCATCCGACGGACGGCGGCCTTTCCAAGCCCATCGGTGTTCCCTACTGACCGTGGGCAGGGCAGGGAATTTTGCGGAGATAAATCTCAACGCTGACCCAGCTGGGACTCGAAATTGGGAACTACAGATTACGAGCCTGGCGCGCTACCGACTGAGCCACCCCCGCCCCTTCAGATATACTGGACATTTAGGTTCTATATGAAGTATAATTTTTGCGATTTACAAAAAAAAAGTAGATTCTCTAATTTTGTCCCAATATTTTTCCGTTTTGCAACATTGTGAGTTGGTGGCTCGTCAGGCTCGTAACCTGATGTACCCCAGGTTCGAATCACAAATGTACCTAAGTTGATTTTCTCTTCTAACTCTCGCTTTACCCTCGGTGATAAAAGAGACAGTGATGGACTTGAAATAGCTACCGTACATTAGATGGATTTTTTTTTTGTCTAAGCTATGGTCCCATATTCATGAGAATCATACTCTGTGCACGTTAAAGAACAAGCCGAATGGCCTTGACGGGAATCTTTCATCTACCTCGAGCCCAGATTATCCTCTTCGCTAATTCCGATCCCTTAGGAGGTCTTTGTCACTTGGCTATTTCATAGAGGTAGGAAGATAAGAGGAGGAGCCCTAAGCACTTGAAAATGATGCTACGGCAGCCATGTTGTTCTATTCAAAACATTGATCAGTAGTTACTCACCTATACTAATTTTTGTCGACATTTGTATTTTGCCAGACTGTTCAGCTTACGGCTGCACGAATCGCACAGTAAAACTGAGTGTAAGTAGGCTTGATTGCAGCGGCAGACGGTTTGTTTTGAATGCAACAACATGGCTACCGCAATGCTGCGTAAGCATCATTTTCCTTCCACAGGGAAAGCGCGTTCGGGCGTCTCCTTATCTTCTTACCTCCATGGGCTATTTAGCTCATACAAAAAAGTGTTATTTAACGGTTACAGTGAACGGTAACTGCACACGCTCAATATTTCCGTGAGTGAGCCCACACGATCCAATGTGCTGTGAACATTAACGCAACCGCTCCAGCTTGCTGTGAACGGAAAATATCTGGCAGCGATTTTTTTTAGAAATTAGTGATCTGGCAACCTTCGTGTCACGTGATTACAAAATTCAGGAAAAATATCTGGAGAGTGTACAGCAACTGTACACGCTCCAGTTACCGTTCACAGCAAACTGGAGCGTGTGCAGTTACTGCACACGCTCCAGTTTGCTGTGAACGGTAACTGCACACGCTCAATATTTCCGTGAGTGAGCCCACACGATCCACGAATCCAAATTCAACAGTTACAGGAAAACAAAATGGAGTCCGTTGCAATTAGCTGTAAAACTGACCATAACAAGTAAAATGTGACTGGATTACTTTCGTAAGTCATTAGTTTCATTGTCCAGTGCGACCAATACATTCAGAAATAAGATCGGAATGTTTAACTCTTCTAGCGGAAGAACTAAGTGGTAATGGCAACAATGGCGGCAACGTATTCTCGCAATCTCGTGCTAATGTAGCTCACGACGTTGATTCATGTAAGAAGATGCCGCACAACTCTTCTGGTTGCATGAATACTCGCTCTCCTATCAGCTGGGTCAACATCTTTCCAACAAGGCCAAACAAATGTCGTGTGACGTCATACTATACAGATCCATACTCGTCGCGAGCACTTCGGTCGTTAACACTAGCTGTTTCATCCCTCAGTATTTTAAAAGTTGTAACAAGCAAATTGCTAGAGTATTTTCCACTGTAGCAATTGACGATTTTGTACATCGTTATGCATTAGTTTATCGATTTTCTCTAATATTTAGCATTTTAAAAGCTTTACTTCGAATATTTTCAGTTTCAACTGAAAAATTTGGAAGAACGGCTTAGTAATTTGATTCAGTGTGAAAAAATAAAAAATTAATTTCTATTTTTCATAAGTTGATTCAAACTGGAGCGGTTGCGGTTAATGTTCACAGCACATTGGATCGTGTGAGCTCACAAAGACTTGGATCGTGTGGGCTCACTCACGAAAATATTGAGCGTGTGCAGTTACCGTTCACAGCAAACTGGAGCGTGTGCAGTAACTGCACACGCTCTAGTTTGCTATGAACGGTAACTGGAGCGTGTACAGTTGCTGTACACGCTCCAGATATTTTTCCTGAATTTTGTAATCACGTGACACGAAGGTTGCCAGATATTTTTTCTGAATTCTGTAATCACCCATAGTGTTCGGATACTTTTTTGAGCGACTGTACCTACCATTCATCGCACCATGAAAAAAAAGGTTTAATTTGAACCCTGTTTTCATCAGTTTTCTTTAAATTCAACTTTTACTTACTCTTACATTACTTGGTTTTATCTTTCCTTTGGGTGTTAAATTAAAAAAAAAGTTAAATTTTGGCCAACCTTAGAAAGTTTCAACAGTCGTTTTGTTTGATAAATATCAATAAATGAATATCATATGATGATAAATCACGATATCTATCCACTGATATATATTCTCAAACCCTTATTAGAAATCCAAATTTTTTCTGCATCAGCCGAATTTCAAAATTTTTTGCATCCTAAAAAAATAATTTCTTTAGTGAGAATTAAAAGTTTACGCTTTTTTGCTTTCTGTTTAATTTCCATTTCCTAATGCAATCCATTTCAATGAAATTTGCCTCCAATCTCAGTCTCCCCTGTTCGAGTTCATTTGATCCCATTTTGTCTCCTCTTCCCAGACCAATTAACTCCTTTTGGAATCCGAGCATTACCCAAAATACCTGACACCATCCGATAGAAGCGCGAATAGGGCATTGCGATCTTCCCATTTCGGCATCCCACCCGGAGCAGGCTTTTGTTCTGCTCTTGGGAAACGACCACCAGATGTCACAAATGAGCGGAATCACACTTCGACACTCGCACTCGGTCGGGACGGAAAGAACAAAAAAAAAAACCAGAACAATCACGACTGAGCAATTGCAACAAAACTCGCTCTACTGAGCGAGGCACCAGAGTCTGGTTGCGTCTGCTTCATTTATCCCTGAAGCCCGCTCTTTTCGAAGAGCTATTATTACAGGTGGCAAGCTCCTCCCCTCCCATCCCCCCCCCCCTCTCCATATATACCCTTTGACCTTCTGCCGCCAGTGCTGCTGGTCGAATGACAACAAAGTCATTGCACTTGGCATTCATGCTGCATTCGATGTTCTCTTATCGATAACGACCCGAGAGAACAAACTGTCTCATTAGCAGTCTCCCAGGGTTGTTGGCCTCCAGAGACACTGCCACCTACTTCCGGTAGCCACGCACAACGGTGGATGGCTTCGCTCACTTCCAGGTGGGAGAAAGAATGAACGCAAAGATGCGATTCGAAAAATTTCGTTTCAAAAATATGCGATTATTTTATAATCCTTAATATTAATATTCTTGAATAATATGCTCCTCAATTATATATATATTTGAATAATTTCTTAATATTACTCTTATCTTGTCGTCAACTAAGCCAAGGTGCTTCCAGAGCCCATTAACACCACCTGTAAAGTTGTGTCAGGATTGTACTGTTTTATCCTCGAGGCACTTTTTTTTTTGCACACAATGAGCTAAATGGCCACGTGACAAGGACCCCGAAGGCTCAGAGAAGGTTGCGGGAAAGAGACCCACTGGACAAATGCTAAGAGACAGATGGTAGCCTCTCATTCCCTTATTAAAAAAACTCTTTTTTTACAAATTTTTGTATCCCACGTGTACTTTAACGTGCACAGGGTGTGGCTATCATGCACACGGAACCACGGCTCTACGTCTCATCCGACGGGCGACTTCCATTCCAAACCCATCAGCGTCTTCTCTCTGACCGAGGGCAGAGTGGGAGTTTAGCAGAGATAAATCTCATCGCTGATACAGATGGGACTCGAACCTGGAAACTGCAGATTACAAGCCTGGGGTGCTGAGTAAATCTGCCGTTGGGTTGTTACATGATTAGGAATATGAAAAATATCATTCAGAAGCTATAAATGCTAAGCGATTTAAAAGAATAACGCTACTGCACGTTTTAATGCATTGAAGCCGCAAAACATTTTCAATTTTTATATCAAAAATCCGTCTAATCTTTGAAACAATGTTTCTGGTTCATGAAACAAATTGCTGTTTAAGAATTAAGAAAAGCATTTAGCAGAGGAAAAAAAAACTAATTAAAAATTTTATTTAGTCTCATTTTTACAAAACAAAACTTATTTAATCGACTAAAATTTGAAAAAGTTATGTTTAAGTTTGAGAATAAGAAAAAATATGCAAAATAAAATAAATATTTGGAATAATGTAAATTAAGAATTAAAAAAGTTTATACAGAAGCCTAAAAGGAAATGTCAATTGTGATCTAAGTGAATCCGTAACTTGAGGTTAAATTCTTAAAATAAATGAAGATTGTTACTTCCTACATCATTAGGCAGAAATTCGCCTCCTCAGATCCCACCTCACGTAACCAAGCAACGCTTCAGAGGAAGATCGCCGTCAGTCAGCTAACTAAATATAGCAGAAAGAGAGAGCAAACAATGGAGACAACATCCTCCGCTGGGGTGGGGATTAAATGGCTCAGCAAATGGCCTCATCGCGTTCAATGTGGCTACTCTTGCTTGAAATCGGACGGCGTCGCCATGGCAACCTCCATTTGTCTGAGAGCTAAATCGGATCCATTTAGGTGGAGCCCATAACACCGTGTTTACGTCGCCGATCGTTCTACTGGAAAACTTCCCCAAAGAAATCTCTTCCTTAAGAGGTTGTAGCTGATGTGATCCGATGTTCGCCTTTCAAAAAAACAAGAATTACGTCAATGCAAATCACCAAACGTTAAGCAACGAAAGAAATTCAGAATTCGATTGCTACTGGATATTCTGTTTTGCTTTCTTTCCTTTATTCTGTCTTATAAAAGTCACTGATAGTTATTATTCTTCCCATTTATATCAACTTGTGGCTAGTTTAAGTTCGTCTCGGGCAAGTCAGGTCAACGGCAAATGTAAAGACTTCATGTCAAACGGAAGAAGTCTTCGCAATTGACAAGACTTCATGTCAAGCGGAAGAAGTCTTCGCAATTGACAAGGCTTCATGTCAAACGGAAGAAGTCTTCGCAATTGACAAGGCTTCATGTCAAACGGAAGAAGTCTTCGCAATTGACAAGGCTTCATGTCAAACGGAAGAAGTCTTCGCAATTGACAAGGCTTCATGTGAAACGGAAAAAGTCTTCGCAATTGACAAGGCTTCATGTCAAACGGAAGAAGTCTTCGCAATTGACAAGGCTTCATGTCAAACGGAAGAAGTCTTCGCAATTGACAAGGCTTCATGTCAAACGGAAGCAGTCTTCGCAATTGACAAGGCTTCATGTCAAACGGAAAAAGTCTTCGCAATTGACAAGGCTTCATGTGAAACGGAAAAAGTCTTCGCAATTGACAAGGCTTCATGTCAAACGGAAGAAGTCTTCGCAATTGACAAGATTTCATGTGAAACGGAAGCAGTCTTCGCAATTGACAAGGCTTCATGTCAAACGGAAGCAGTCTTCGCAATTGACAAGGCTTCATGTCAAACAGAAGAAGTCTCCGCAATTGACAAGGCTTCATGTGAAACGGAAGAAGTCTTCGCAATTGACAAGGCTTCATGTCAAACGGAAGAAGTCTTCGCAATTGACACGGCTTCATGTCAAACGGAAGAAGTCTTCGCAATTGACAAGGCTTCATGTGAAACGGAAAAAGTCTTCGCAATTGACAAGGCTTCATGTCAAACGGAAAAAGTCTTCGCAGTTGACAAGGCTTCATGTCAAACGGAAGCAGTCTTCGCAATTGACAAGGCTTCATGTGAAACGGAAGCAATCTTCGCAATTGACAAGGCTTCATGTGAAACGGAAGCAGTCTTCGCAATTGACAAGGCTTCATGTCAAACGGAAAAAGTCTTCGCAATTGACAAGACTTCATGTCAAACGGAAAAAGTCTTCGCAGTTGACAAGGCTTCATGTCAAACGGAAGCAGTCTTCGCAATTGACAAGGCTTCATGTGAAACGGAAGCAGTCTTCGCAATTGACAAGGCTTCATGTGAAACGGAAGCAGTCTTCGCAATTGACAAGGCTTCATGTCAAACGGAAAAAGTCTTCGCAATTGACAAGGCTTCATGTGAAACGGAAGAAGTCTTCGCAATTGACAAGGCTTCATGTGAAACGGAAGCAGTCTTCGCAATTGACAAGGCTTCATGTGAAACGGAAGAAGTCTTCGCAATTGACAAGGCTTCATGTGAAACGGAAGAAGTCTTCGCAATTGACAAGGCTTCATGTCAAACGGAAGCAGTCTTCGCAATTGACAAGGCTTCATGTCAAACGGAAGAAGTCTTCGCAATTGACAAGGCTTCATGTCAAACGGAAGCAGTCTTCGCAATTGACAAGGCTTCATGTCAAACGGAAAAAGTCTTCGCAATTGACAAGGCTTCATGTGAAACGGAAGAAGTCTTCGCAATTGACAAGGCTTCATGTCAAACGGAAGCAGTCTTCGCAATTGACAAGGCTTCATGTGAAACGGAAGAAGTCTTCGCAATTGACAAGGCTTCATGTGAAACGGAAGCAGTCTTCGCAATTGACAAGGCTTCATGTCAAACGGAAGCAGTCTTCGCAATTGACAAGGCTTCATGTGAAACGGAAGCAGTCTTCGCAATTGACAAGGCTTCATGTCAAACGGAAAAAGTCTTCGCAATTGACAAGGCTTCATGTGAAACGGAAGAAGTCTTCGCAATTGACAAGGCTTCATGTCAAACGGAAGCAGTCTTCGCAATTGACAAGGCTTCATGTGAAACGGAAGAAGTCTTCGCAATTGACAAGGCTTCATGTGAAACGGAAGAAGTCTTCGCAATTGACAAGGCTTCATGTCAAACGGAAGCAGTCTTCGCAATTGACAAGGCTTCATGTGAAACGGAAGAAGTCTTCGCAATTGACAAGGCTTCATGTCAAACGGAAGCAGTCTTCGCAATTGACAAGGCTTCATGTCAAACGGAAAAAGTCTTCGCAATTGACAAGGCTTCATGTGAAACGGAAGAAGTCTTCGCAATTGACAAGGCTTCATGTCAAACGGAAGCAGTCTTCGCAATTGACAAGGCTTCATGTGAAACGGAAGAAGTCTTCGCAATTGACAAGGCTTCATGTGAAACGGAAGAAGTCTTCGCAATTGACAAGGCTTCATGTCAAACGGAAGCAGTCTTCGCAATTGACAAGGCTTCATGTGAAACGGAAGAAGTCTTCGCAATTGACAAGGCTTCATGTCAAACGGAAGCAGTCTTCGCAATTGACGAGGCTTCATGTGAAACGGAAGCAGTCTTCGCAATTGACAAGGCTTCATGTGAAACGGAATCAGGCTTCGCAATTGACAAGGCTTCATGTGAAACGGAAAAAGTCTTCGCAATTGACAAGGCTTCATGTCAAACGGAAGAAGTCTTCGCAATGGACACAGCAAAGCGATGAAAGTAATTTTTTTCGCTAGTCACTTTTGTCGATTCGTCAAAACAGTTGTTCCGCCATTTCTTTCGAACGCGATGGTCAAATTTAATGATTTATATGTCAAATGAAACCTTGTGAAGCGGGGAGTCTCACAGGCTATAAAATGATTATCCCCATGCTTTCTCTCCCCCCCCCCTCTTGAAAAAAGGAGAAATGAAAAAAAAATATTTTTTCCCCATTTTTAGGAGGAAAATATGCAAAGGATTGTTTTACTATATCTTTCGAACGCGAGGGCCGAAAGTAAAAAAGTTGTGTGGAAATGGAAAGCTTATGACGTGGAGAAAGTTTTGGACAATAAAAATATACCCGCCCTTCCTTTCTTCCTCCCTTAATAAGGAGAAATGCGAAATCTATTCTTTAACCATATCATCCTAGTTTGGTGTCAAATGAAAGCTCAAATGAGAACCATCGTAAACGACTCGAATTATGCCCCCTACCATTTCTTCTTAATCCGAAAGAGGACGCAAATTTCTTGGGGGTCGACCGTAACCATCTGAAATTGAAGCTCGTGAGGTCTCCATTGTCATGGACTACCGCAAACGCGACTCCAAACAAAGGGAAGAGGAAGATGTGGTCGATGTTTATGAATCATATATCAAGTGGAAGTTTATGAAAATTGGTGTTTTTTCTGACAAAGAAAAAATATAAATAAGTTAAAAATTAAAAAAAAATACCTATATTCGTATATGCTCCTAAAAAGTACAAAATAGTCCTAAAACATACCGATGGTGCAATCAGTCAATGAGTTCGTATTCACTTCAAAGGAAGATAGGTTTCCGATTTGCCTACACAACAAGATTGTCGGAGCCCTATCTTCCTTTGAAGTGCCGCCCTGCCCACGGTCAGTAGGGGACACCGATGAGCTTGGAAAGGCCACCGTCCGTCGGATGGGACGTTAAATCGTGGCCCCGTGTGCGGGAGAGCCATACCCTGTGCACGTTAAAGAGCACGCTGGATGGCCTTGCTGGGAGGCTACCATCTGTCTCCCAACAGCTGTTCCAGTGGGTCCCCTCCCCCAACCTTCTCTGAGCCTTCGGGGTCCATGTGACCTGGCCATTTAGCCCATGGTGTGCAAAAAAGTGACGCTCAGAGGTAAAATAACCCAACCCAAAATCCTTTGAAGTGAATACGAACTCAGTGATTGATTGCCCCATCGATATGCTTTAAGTTTATTTTCTACTTTTAAGAGCCCACATTGGATGTTTGTGTAGTTTTTCTACTGAGGTCCCACCACTCCACAGACCTTCTATTCTGGTGTATAAATTGAAAGTTCCTCTCAGACCTCTGTGTCAAGCAGTTCCTTAAGGGGATTTTTTTTTTATGGGATGATACGTATTTTTTAATTTTTTTTATTTCTCCTACTGTGGCATATAAACTGACAGGCTCCTGTCAGACCTCTGTGGCAAGTAGCTGCTTGAGGGGGTATTTATTTTTATTATTTTTATCGAGTCCGTTTGACATCTCGCGTCGATTCCTTTGTGTTCTCTAAATTATTATAAAGCTTTCCGAATTATTGTTTCGTAGCCGAATGGTATCGCTTTGCCTCGGAGTGACGTTGCAGCTATCGTGTTCCGGGTCGAAACTTGGCCCAATGGCGTGTTCTATGCATATGAACGAATTAAATGGAAAATGGATGGAGATGCTTCCTGGAATCCATAGATGATCGAATTGAACTTTGACATTGAATTAAGGTTGTTTTACCTCTGAGCGGCACTCTTTTTGTTATACACAATGGGCTAAATAACTAGGTCACAAGGACCTCAAAGACTCAGAGAAGGTTTGAGAAAGGGGACCCACTGGAACAGCTGTTGGGATACAGATGGTAGCCTCCTGTCAAGGCCATCCAACTTGTTCTTTAACATGCACAGGTTATGTTTGCTCTCCTGAACACGGGCCACGGCGGCCTTTTTGAAGGCTACCGTTGTCCCGTACTGACTGGAGACAGGGCGAGAATTTTGCGAAGATAAATCTCGACGCTGTCTCAGGCAGGACTCAAACCTGGGAACTGCAGGTTACAAGACTGGCGCTCTATCGACCGAGCCATCCCCTCCCTCTATTGGATTAAGGAGGTATTACGAATATGAATGCAGACGGGAATGGCAGATGAGGAAGTTTAAAGCACTCTTAAGCCATTCCTATGTGTTTTTTTTTTATTCCCATGAACAAAATTAACCTTCATGAATCCATAATAAATTCACAGATTACCTGTTGATATATAATCTCACTTAACGGCGAATCATTTTTTCACAAAACTAGTTTTTGCATTAATATTGAGGTTTGTTTTAGGAATAAACGAATACACTGGATTTCACCACATCAAGCAAATGAATAAAATTAATTGATAAAGTAAAAATTGCTTTTATCGTGATTGATTGGCTTTTAGCTGACATGCAGTAACAAGCCAATCAGAAATTGCTAGTCCTATTCGTCCCCACAAATAATAATCACAAAAAATAATAAGCGAAGTTGAAATTTAGTATTCATTATTTATCTTTATTTGGAAAAAATATAATATAATTTTTATATTTATGATCGTTATTTGTCGTGTTATGTAGATAATCACAGCATCCACTTTGTGAAACAGTGTTACATTGTCTGCTTTAGTTTATGTCATAGGAGTGGTTCTCAACCTTTTATGCTTCACGTACCCCCTGGAAATGTGTATCTAACTGTCGTACCCCTTGTATGGATAGATAAAACTATAGTTATAGTATAACAATGGGAATAAAATAAAACATATATATAAGTGGTTCTCAACCTTTTATGCTTCACGTACCTCCTGGAATTGTGTATCTAACTGTCGTACCCCTTGTATAGATAGATAAAACTATAGCTATAGTATAACAATGGGAATAAAATAAAACATAGATATCAGTGGTTCTCAACCTTTTATGCTTCACGTATCCCCTGGAAATGTGTATGTAACTGGCGTACCCCTTGTATAGATAGATAAAACTATGGTTATAGTGTAACAATGGGAATAAAATAAAACATATATATCAGTGGTTCTCAACCTTTTATGCTTCACGTACCCCCTGGAAATGTGTATGTAACTGTCGTACCCCTTGTATGGATAGATAAAACTATAGTTATAGTATAACAATGGGAAAAAAATAAAACATATATATCAGTGGTTCTCAACCTTTTATGCTTCACATACCCCCTGGAAATGTGTATGTAACTGTCGTACCCCTTGTATGGATAGATAAAACTATAGTTATAGTATAACAATGAGAATAAAATAAAACATAGATATCAGTGGTTCTCAACCTTTTATGCTTCACATACCCCCTGGAAATGTGTATGTAACTGTCGTACCCCTTGTATAGATAGATAAAACTATAGTTATAGTATAACAATGGGAAAAAAATAAAACATATATATCAGTGGTTCTCAACCTTTTATGCTTCACGTACCCCCTGGAAATGTGTATGTAACTGTCGTACCCCTTGTATGGATAGATAAAACTATAGTTATAGTATAACAATGGGAATAAAATAAAACATATATATCAGTGGTTCTCAACCTTTTATGCTTCACGTACCTCCTGGAATTGTGTATCTAACTGTCGTACCCCTTGTATAGATAGATAAAACTATAGCTATAGTATAACAATGGGAATAAAATAAAACATAGATATCAGTGGTTCTCAACCTTTTATGCTTCACGTATCCCCTGGAAATGTGTATGTAACTGGCGTACCCCTTGTATAGATAGATAAAACTATGGTTATAGTATAACAATGGGAATAAAATAAAACATATATCAGTGGTTCTCAACCTTTTATGCTTCACATACCCCCTGGAAATGTGTATGTAACTGTCGTACCCCTTGTATAGATAGATAAAACTATAGTTATAGTGTAACAATGGGAATAAAATAAAACATATATATCAGTGGTTCTCAACCTTTTATGCTTCACGTACCCCCTGGAAATGTGTATCTAACTGTCGTACCCCTTGTATAGATAGATAAAACTATAGTTATAGTATAACAATGGGAATAAAATAAAACATGTATATCAGTGGTTCTCAACCTTTTATGCTTCACGTACCTCCTGGAAATGTGTATCTAACTGTCGTACCCCTTGTATAGATAGATAAAACTATAGTTATAGTATAACAATGGGAATAAAATAAAACATATATATCAGTGGTTCTCAACCTTTTATGCTTCACGTACCCCCTGGAAATGTGTATGTAACTGTCGTACCCCTTGTATAGATAGATAAAACCATAGTTATAGTATAACAATGGGAATAAAATAAAACATATATATCAGTGGTTCTCAACCTTTTATGCTTCACGTACCTCCTGGAAATGTGTATCTAACTGTCGTACCCCTTGTATAGAGAGGTAAAACTATACTTATAGTATAACAATGGGAATAAAATAAAACATGTATATCAGTGGTTCTCAACCTTTTATGCTTCGTACCCCCTGGAAATGTGTATGTAACTGGCGTACCCCTTGTATAGATAGATAAAACTATAGTTATAGTATAACAATGGGAATAAAATAAAACATATATATCAGTGGTTCTCAACCTTTTATGCTTCACGTACCCCCTGGAAATGTGTATCTAACTGTCGTACCCCTTGTATAGATAGATAAAACTATAGTTATAGTATAACAATGGGAATAAAATAAAACATGTATATCAGTGGTTCTCAACCTTTTATGCTTCGTACCCCCTGGAAATGTGTATGTAACTGGCGTACCCCTTGTATAGATAGATAAAACTATAGTTATAGTATAACAATGGATATAAAATAAAACATATATATCAGTGGTTCTCAACCTTTTATGCTTCACGTACCCCCTGGAAATGTGTATGTAACTGGCGTACCCCTTGTATAGATAGATATAACTATAGTTATAGTATAAAAATGGGAATAAGATAAAACATATATATCAGTGGTTCTCAACCTTTTATGCTTCACATATCCCCTGGAAATGTGTATCTAACTGTCGTACCCCTTGTATAGATAGAAAAAACTATAGTTATAGTATAGCAATGGTTACGTTACTAGATCTAGCGACTTTCGAGCTCTCACGGCGTCCCCCAAAACGTTTTACCCTGTGCCCCATGTTGAGAACTCCTATGTCATACAATGCGAATTTATTCATTACTTGCACTGCCAGAATCTAAACTTGATCTATTATGGCTATTACTCAAATGAGCATAAAGGGGTGGGGGGAGGCTCGGTCAGTAGCGTCCCAGGCTCGTAATCTGTAGTTCACAGTTTCAAATCGCAGCTGGGCCAGCGTGTAGATTTATTTCCGCAAAACTCCCTCGGTCAATTGGTGACACCGATGGGCTTGGAAGGCCGCCATCCGTCGGATGGGGCGTTAAGCCGTGATTCCGGAGAGTTATACTCTGTGCACGTTAAAGAACACGCTAGATGGACTCGAAAAGAGTCTACACTCAAGCTTTTTATCATATTATTTAGTAAAATACTTCGCAATCAGTATATTTTATTTAATGTAGATTCTCGTGTTTTTAGAGTTGTGATTTTAGTATCTTTTTATAATATGATTTTTGATAACTATACTAAAAAGAACAGATATAAAATTTTGTTTATAATCCTTTCTTTTGTTTAAATTTCCGTGTATATACCTCTGTGGCAAGCAGCTGCTTGAGGGGTTATTTATTTATTATATGCAAGTTCATATAACCCATCAGGATAAATTTTCCATCCCAGCTTTTCTGTAATTCAGTTTATATTTTTTCTCCATTCGTAAGTTCTACGGGAACCTCCTGAGCCCCTCCAAAATCTTAATCCATCACTGAAACCAATCCTTCGATTTCGTAGATAAGCATTATAATAGCATCGCAAGAGCCAATTAGATTTATAATACGAAGATACAGAAAACTCCACCAATCACTTAATCTATGATAAGCATTACATTAAAACCAATCTGATAATTTCGTTGGAACCGAAAGAGAAGATGGGAATAAAATAAAATTAACTTAAAGTTCATTTAATTAATACGTTCTCCTAAACTCGACTGGGAAAATATTTATGTGGGCTGCTGTTGTCGTCATCATTGCTGAGAGGTTTTCCAGGTGCAGTATTACGAAAATCAAAGGGGTGGGGGGGGCAAGAGGACCATGGATACCCCCCTTTAAGAATGCTAGTCAGGGTAACGGGGGCAAAATAATTGTAACATTTGTGCATCTTTCACGCATCTTACAAAAAAATTTAAGACCTTTAAAACGGAAGGTTGGGTTGTTTTACCCCAGAGTGGCACTTTTTTGCACACAATGGGCTAAATGGACAGGTCACAAGTATCCCGAAGGCTCAGAGAAGGTTGGGGGAGGGGACCCACTGGAACGGCTGTTGGGAGACAGAGCCTCCCGTCAAGGACATCCAACGTGTTCTTTAACGTGCATAAGTTATGGCTCTCCCGCACACGGGGCCACGGCTTAACGTCCCATCCGACAGACTTTACTGGTCGTGGGCAGGAAGTTTTGCGGAAATATATCTCAACGCTCTCCCAGTTGGGACTCGAATCTGGGAACTACAGATTATGAGCCTGGCGCGCTATCGACTGAGCCCCCCTCCCGCCCCTAAAACGGAGGGGAAAACGTTACACTGCAATGAAATCTAATCTTTTGGCGCTCCCCTTAATTTTCTGCAGTTCGATCTCGTCCCTTTTCTCCCCCCCGCCCCCATTATTTTTTAATCAGTTGGAGAAAATAATAGAGATGAAATTGCTTGGAGAAAATATAAAAAAGAATGGGTTATTCTATAACTTATTATAATTGTTGCCCAAGTGAGATGCGCTAACTACTCTGCAGTTTGAGTTTCGTAAATGTGTTTAAAGTATTCCTCACTTTTTAATTTCTACCAACTGTAATTATGACAAAGTTAAAAAATAAAACTGCAGATATTCCAACTCATTCTCGTCCTCCTCCATCCTTTACTTTTATTTTATAGAAAAAGTGAAAAGAATTAAAAAATATAAGTTCATAATAACATAAAGTATTCCTTATTTCTTATATCAATGTTAAATGTAAAAGTGCATGTATATACACAATATTGCAGTGTCCGGACACTTTCATGTTAAGTGAACGAATAGCTACATTGTACCTAACTCTAAAAAATAAGCTTTTTACGGAAAAAATCACCAGATATAAATTGAAGATCTCGTTCAGAGCTCTCTAAATCTCTATTTTCTATAATATTAATCTAATATTTAAAGAGTTATGGAAGCTGAAGCATTTAAGTGAAACTTTTGCTAGTTTTGAAAATTTACTTCAAAAAGTTGAATCACAACTGTTTTAACAAGTTGTTCGCAATATAAATGCGATATTTGAATTTTGTGTAAGGATTTTTGAAGTTTTCATCAATTTGGTGGGGGAGGGGGATGTTTTGGAAATGTGGTGTGTGGCAACATCGGTTGTTAGATATTACAGCTTCTATAACTCTTTAACTATAAGATTAATTATTATAGAAAATAGAGATTTAGAGAACTTTGACCGAGATCTTTAATTTATGTCTAGTGACTTTTTTCCGTAAAAAGCTTATTTCCAAATTTAGGTAGATTTGAATGTGGCTATTCGTTCACTTAACATGAAAGTGTCCGGACACTTTTTGCAATATAGTGTATTTATCATAATTTTCTCTCATCCGAGTGATGAGAACTATAATATCAGAGAATAATAAGAATTAATAAGAAATTGCTCATTATATCCAAAAATAAAAACAAACAGTTATTCAGAATAAAAGGCAGCAAATGTTTAAAAGCAATGAAATATGGTGTTCTAACACGTAGCGAATTTTCTTTGATAGTGCAATGTTTAAGTATTTGTAATTGCTGCTCCCTGATACTGAGATCGAATACTACCACTGCAAAATATAACTTTAATGTTTGTGTAAAACCTCAATATTGTCTCTTAACCCTTCCAATTAGCGCTCTTGAATCTTCAATACATCAACAACAATAAAGGGGCGGGGGTGGCTCAGTCGGTAGCGCGCCAGGCTCGTAATCTGTACTTCCCAGGTTCGAGTCCCAACTGGTCAGCGTTGAGATTTATCTCCGCAAAATTCCTCCGCCCTGCCCACGGTTAGTAGGGGACACCGATGGGCTTGGAAAGGCCGCCGTCCGTCGGATGGGACGTTAAGCCGTGGTCCCGTGTACGGGAGAGCCATACCCTGTGCACGTTAAAGAACACGCTGGATGGCCTTGACGGGAGGCTACCATCTGTCTCCCAACAGCTGTTCCAGTGGGTCCCCTCCCCCAACCTTCTCTGAGCCTTTGGGGTCCATGTGACCTGGCCATTTAGCCCATGGTGTGAAAAAAAGTGCCGCTCAGAGGTAAAACAATCCAACAACCCAACATCAACAACAAGTGAACTGCAGAATCGTGCTACAACTTCCATTTCGTTTCCGTGATCGCTAATCTGCAAAACGATATTTATTAAGAATGAATCCTGCTCCACATGCAAATAAACGAAATCCCCAAGGTGTTATATTCTTCGTGAATCATAATCCATTGGCAATATAAACGATCTTCAAATGTAAGCTCTCAGTCATGAACTGCAGTTTAATTGATACGAGTGCAATTAATTCTGCGTAAGAGTCACTTCCATCAGACATTAATGTATGCTACACGACTGCTGGAGGGTTAATTTAAAAGGAACTAATATTGATATATAATACCTGAGACTAATATCGCCCTAAAGAGACGGGGATTGGCTCGTAATCTGCAGTTCCCAGGTTCGAGTCCCACCCTGTGCCAGCGTTGAGATTTATCTCCGCAAATCTTTCCCCTCTCCCCTCTGGGAAACGGGGACATCGACGGGTTTGAAAAGGTCACCGTCCGTCGGATGGGACGTAAAGCAGTGGCTCCGTGTGCAGCAGAGAGCTATGTCCAATGAGCTTTAAAGAGCACACTGGATGGCCTTGACAGGAGGCTACCATCTATCTTCTAACTGTTATCCAGTTGGGGAGGCCCCAACCTTCTCTGGATACTTGTAACCGGGCCATTTAGCCCATTGTGTGTAAAAAAAGTGCCGCTGAGAGGTAGAAACAACTCAATACTCCCTAAATAAGAACATTATTGGGGCTTATTAAAATGTGGTCGTTAAGACAGGTGTTTCGCATATTTTTGTTTGGTTATAGATTTGTTACCAAACCAAGGTTCGTTTGGCTAAATGCATTAAAAATGCAGGTGTTGAATGAAATGCATTTCACTGAATGTTTCAATTTATATTACGAATGAAAGTTCGATCTTTCCGTCTCGATCATCATTCTCCTGTTTGATGTTCAGCCTTGGCTTGCTAGGTGCGAACCTCTGATAAGACATGGGTGTATTGTCTCTCCATCGTCACAGATCTTACCTTTGGCGTGATATACTGATAGGCTCCTGGGAGACCTCTGCGCAAAACAGCTGCTTGAGGGATGCTTTTTTTTCTTCGTCTTTAGTGTATAAAAGAAAGCCTTGTCCTATCCTTAAAAGAATTTTAAAGTCTTAAAAGAATCTAAGGCTACAGGAATAACTCCCTATACATAAGGGAAGTGTTGTTTCATAAGACTGAGATTCTACTTTTGCGAATAACCAATTTCATAATCCTGGCTTTTTATTTTCCATAAGTGCTCCTGTAAATAATTGCTTTTATAGATACAGTCGCTCAAAAAAATATCCGAACACCATGGTTGATTACAGAATTCAGAAAAAATATCTGGCAACGATTTTTTTAGAAATCAGTGATCTGGCAACCTTCCTGTCACGTGACACAAAGGTTGCCAGATCACTAATTTCTAAAAAAATCGTTGCCAGATATTTTTTCTGAATTCTATAATCAACCATGGTGTTCGGATACTTTTTTGAGCGACTGTAGGTGGTCATATTATTTTGCTACTAGATCGTGTGGGCTCACTCACGGAAATATTGAGCGTGTGCAGTTACCGTTCACAGCAAACTGGAGCGTGTGCAGTAACTGCACACGCTCCAGTTTGCTGTGAACGGTAACTGGAGCGTGTACAGTTGCTGTACACGCTCCAGATATTTTTCCTGAATTCTGTAATCACGTGACACGAAGGTTGCCAGATCACTAATTTCTAAAAAAATCGTTGCCAGATATTTTTTCTGAATTCTGTAATCAACCATGGTGTTCGGATACTTTTTTGAACGACAGTACAATGAGTTAGTAGTTTTCAGCTGTCTTTGATATCTGGATGTGGTTAAATTCCTTCGATCCATTCCTTGCTTTTGGAGAAAATAGACTCTACTGATGAGACCTACATGTGGGTCAATAAAAATTCTTTTCCCAGCTCAAGAAATTCTTCTGATGTCCATTACTCCGAGTTTCTGTTCTTCCTGATTCTTGCTCCTTTGCTCTCTTGTCGATAAATCCTACCTTAATGACGTCAGAATCTTATTGCAGACGAAACGGCTTTCGCGGGCCGCGTATCGTCTGCGGATGGATCAATGTTCATCTGCGGAGATCAAAGGATATAGGAGGAAAAGAAAAGCCATTACAAGAAGAATTAATTGCAAAGAGAGAGAAAGGGTCAATATCCGGTTCTTTCTCTCTCCGACTTCGATTAATTCTATGTTCAACAATTTTTTTCGAAGACGAACGGAGATTAATTATCCTTCAACGCCTGATTCAGGTCTGCGAAGACTCTGGTGAATATGCTTCGTTGGCCTCTGAACCGAATATCCATTCCTCACGAAGAGCAGGCAACAAAAGTGATGCATTCTGGGGAACTTAGTGGGACGTAGAAAAAGCGTTGAGCCAAGAGGAAGTGCTTGTTTTTTTACAAATGTGGCTGTTTTTAGTTCGTTTTAAATAAAAAAAAGAGCAAATGCTTTCACTTTGTTGTCTGTCTACAGACTTTCAACTTTTTTGCTTTTAGAAATTAAAAAAAATTTTTTGGGGGGTTGGACAGATATTGACGAGATATTGCGATTCGCATTTGCGGAATCTCCCAATAGTTATAATTATCCCCTATAACGGTGAAAAAAAAAAGTTGAAAATTGCAAAATATCAAACAAATATTGCAAACGATGCAATTATGTCAGAAATATGAAATTTTGGTTCTGAAATATCCCAAAGTTTGCATTGACAACAATGATTTTCACCATCCCTCCCAAGAGGGGAGAAATGTTTGTGTTTCAAGATATAATTGTTCGTTTCAGAGCTATATTAAAATCTCTTTTGGATAGGTTCCATAAATTAAGGAAAATCCCTATGTTAAGTCAATAGGCAGCAAACATCAAAGCTCTATGACTTCTAAAATAAGTTTTTTTTTTGTTTTGAAAAATGTGATTGTACAATCAATATCTCGATTTTCAGCAATATTCGTCCAGTATTTAATGAGTTATGGAAGTTTGAATATTTAGCGATAACAATGCCAGCCACAAAAATTGACTTCAGAAGTTAATTCAAACTTAATAATAAGTATTGTATCGAAGTGTTTAATAAAATAAGTTTGTATTTTAGAACTTTGTGTAAAGAATTCTTTCACTATTCTTCAGTTTTGTATAAGTTTCTTAAGACTGGCATTGCTTTGTTAAATATTCAAACTTCCATAACTCATCAAATATTGAATAAATATTGTTGAAAATAATCGAGATATTGTTGAAGATATTGTTGGAATAATCGAGATATTGTTGAAAATATTGTTGAAATAATCGAGATATTGTTGAAAATAATCGAGATATTGTTGAAGATATTGTTGGAATAATCGAGATATTGTTGAAAATATTGTTGAAATAATCGAGATATTGTTGAAAATAATCGCGATATTGTTGAAGATATTGTTGAAATAATCAAGATATTGTTGAAAATAATCGAGATTATTGTTGAAAATAATCGAGATATTGAATCGAGATATTGATTTATTTCATTGAGATCTTTATCTGCAATCACATTTTTCAAAACAAAAAAAAACTTATTTTAGAAGTTATAGAGCTTTGTGACGTTAGCTTCCCATTGACTTAACATAGGGATTTTCCTTAAATCTCCCAAAAGTTATAATTGTGCCTTCTGGCGGTGGAAAATTTTAAAAATTCAAAAATTTTGAATCGATATTGCCAACGATTAATTTATGCTATAAATTTGATGCTTTAGTGTTGGAATGTGCTGATCAAGGGGTTTACAATGTCGGCAGCAATTTGACCCCTCACCCGAGAAGCAACTTTTTGTTTTAAGAGATTAATAAAAATTCTTTTCAAGTTGAATAGGTACTAACGAAATATCATGATTCATGGTTTTTGAATCCTCCAAAAGGCTTTAATTTGCATTGTTAGAGGGAACTAAGTTTAGAAAATGTAAAACGAACTAACATCACAGACGATATTTTAATGCTATAAATTAGAAATTCTGGTGGTAGAATCAGTTAATCAAGGACAAATACCTAGATAACTAGAAGAAGTATAATTCACATTTATATATTTATTTAAATTACAACTGTATAAAATTTGACACGTATCTCTTTATTTTATAAGATTTAATCTTAATTTAAAAATTTTCATCAATATTTTAATATAGTAATAATAAATAAACTATTTTATTTTATATGCGCTGACTTATTTGCCCCTAAACCCAATGGGATGAAAATATCCAACTTTTCCAAGACAAAAATGGGAAGTTCTTTTTGAGTTCTATAGGGCCAATAATTTGTTACTCTTACCATCTTACGAATTATTCTTGTTAAAGAGCGCAAAATTCGAAAAATTTCATTTTTTTTGAAAGAGTCAATCTATATTCGTCAGAGGTGATACGTTATTTGTATTGATCTTCTAGTTAGATTAATAAGATTCATCATCATCATCATCATCATCATCCTCAAGCAGCCATGAGCTACGGAGGTCCAACCAGACCGTGCAATTTAGTTCTCCAAGCAAGTCTATCCTGAGCTATATCTACTGCATCTGACCACTGCACACCAATTCTAACAAGGTCCTGTTTGACATTGTCTGCCCACCGCATCCTAGGTCTCCCCCTCCTTCTGAGGCCTCTAGGCACACTGTTCATAACCCTATTCGCCAATCTATAATTATCCATACGGGCAACATGGCCAAACCAACGGAGTCTCTGTCTGCACAATATGCTGCTTAAAGGAGGTTGCAAACTCTTTTGCCTAACCTCATCATTAGTTACAAAGTTGAACCACCTAATGCCCAAGATACTGCGTAAGCATCTGGAATCAAAAGCATCTAGTGTCCTGTTATCTTGTTTACAAAGTGTCCACGTTTCACTACCATAACTAACCCTAGAAAGAACCAAACTATTATACTGTCTAATTTTAGTCTTTAGGTGTATACGCCTATTTCTCCACACTCTACATAGATTCTTAAAAGTCCCGGCAGCAATCCCTATTCGTCTGTTAACCTCATATCGCATATCACCATTATCTGTTACATAGCTCCCAAGATAATTAAACTGTGACACCTGCTCAAGACTACAACCATTCAGATTAACTGAATCACAGCCTGCCTGACCAATTTTCATCACTTTAGTTTTCTCTCTGTTTATAACCAAACCTACTCTACTACCAGTCTCATCAACAGCTCGAATGAAAGAGTTCATCTCATCAACATCATTTGCCAAAAGGGCTAAATCATCAGTATAATCTAAGTCAGACATTTTCGTATCTCCTGTCCATTTAAGGCCAAAATCTTTCCCTTGAAGTGAATTTCGCATAACATAATCAATAACCAAGCTAAAGAGAAAAGGAGACAAAATGCACCCTTGTCGAACACCAGAAGTAATGCTGAACCAATTGCTACAAGCCTTACCAACTCTCACACACGACTCAGTGTTATTATAGAGAGCTTTCATAATGTTAACTAACTTGTCTGGTATACCATATGATTTCACAATCAACCAAAAATTATGACGATCAACAGAGTCGAAAGCCTTTTTGAAATCAACAAAGCTAGCAACCAAAGGTTTCTGAAACTCTAAACATTTCTCAAGAATCTGCCTAAGTGAAAATATCTGATCCACACATCACCTACCACTTCTGAATACACATTGCTCATCATGCAATTGCCTGTCAACCAGATCCTTAATTCTAATAAGCACAATCATGGAAAGAACTTTACCTGGAACAGAGAGTAGGCTGATACCTTACAGTTATCACAAGAACTGCGATCACCATTTTTGAAAATAGGGATAATAATAGCTTTGGTAAAATCCTTAGGAAATATGCCTTTATCATAAAAGATATTCAGAATTTCAGTCATCCAAGTGGTAACCGAAACATTCACAGCTCTAAACAATTCCGTAGTAATTTCATCTACACCTGGGGATTTATGCAGTCTAAATTTAGAAACAGCCAAAATAACTTCAGATTGTGTTATAGGGCCAACATGAAAACCACTAATGCATCTGTCATCATTGCAAACAATGGGAGTAGAACTAACCACTTTGCTTAGAACATCACAGAAATGCTCAGCCCACCTAGCTATGACAGAATCCTCATATTCTATAACCTTACCTTGTTTATCCTGCAATCACTGTATACCTGTCCGTTTTCTACCACACAAAACATTAACTATCCGGTACAGCTCTCTGCTGTTGTGCTGTCTAACTGCTTCCTCGGCTTTGTCAGCCAGTCCATCAAACCAAAGATTCTTATCAGCAGCTAACTGATCCTTTACACGTTTGTTAAGTTGTCTATAATCTTTCTATTAGGAGTAGTATGGTATTAAGGACATTCCTGCAATTCTTTCTTTCTGAAATATGCTCTAGTACCTTATCACCCAAATAATTCTGCTTCCTCTGCTAATTTTTTCCTAAAAGAGTACTGTTAACTTCAAAAAAAGCCTGTTTAAAATGGCCCCATTCATCCTAAACTTCAGTAGTAAGCAAACCATGACTGTCATAACGACTAGGTAATCTATCATGGCAAGCTTTAACTATAACAGGGTCTTTCAGAGCTTCAGTATTAAAAGTAAAATTTTTAGCCTTAGCACACTTTTTAAGTTTAAGTTGCAAGACACTTTTCACAAGGTAATGGTCAGATCCAATTTCAGCTCCCCTATATGCCCTGGTATTCCTAACAGAACCAGTCCATTTTCTATTAATTAATATATAATCAATCATATTCTTATGCAGCCCATCAGATGAAACCCATGTGTACTTATCTATGTCGTGGTGTTTGTAATAAGTGTTAGTTATTCTGAAATCATTGAGTTTACTTACCTGTAGGAGACGTTGCCCATTGCCATTGCAGCTACCAATACCAAAAGGGCCTATTACTCCTCCCCAAAGGTCAGAGTCAGTACCAACTTTGGCATTGAAGTCACCAAGAACAAGGGTAATATCTCCTTTCTTGACAGAATCCAAAATATCCTGAAGTTGTCCGTAAAACCTATCCTTCTCATCTTCATCGGCATCCTCAGTGGGGTCATAACAGCAGATAACATTCAAATCTTTAGCGCTTGTCTGAAATTTTGCTGTAAGAAACCTTTCATTAATGCACTCATATCCTAGAAGAGCATTACTAGCGTGTCTGCTGGGAAGCAGACCCACGCCTTGGTGATGCTTATTGTCGTCCCTCCCTGAAAAGAGAAATTTAAGATTATTTTTAAGAATCTGACTTTTATCTGTCCATCTGGTCTCTTGCAAGCCAAGAATATCTAAATTATAATGGTGGAATTTTTGTGTGAGGACATCAAGAGAAAAAGCTCTGTGCAGAGTCCTCACATTCCAACTACCTATGGAGAGAAAATGGTTAGTGGGATGTTTAAAGAAACTATGTTTATTGAGAGAGGGAATGCCGACAATATCAAACAGCCCCCTAATCGCAGACATGGGGCAAAGACCCGTTCCCCCACTACTAAAGGCTGAAGCCATCTACACTGGAAGACTTCCTCCAATGTAGAATTTGACGATGCCAATAGAAGCAAAGAGTTCAGGTGCCTGCGATGACTTCTGCTCAGGATTATCCACCAGCTGATAAACATATCCTGTGAATCTATTCACTTGGGGCTGTCAACCCACAAACATACAGAAAACACAGCGGAAGATTTTCCCTCCACAGAAGCCCACCAGTGCAGCAGAATCAGGATCCATAATCAAGCTCAGAGCCATATATCTGTCCAGTCCAGTGGGTTTATATGGTCAGCACCAGGACCCTGTGTGGTTGACCACTCCTCAGCAGGGTAGAAAAAAAAGAAAAGTAGCCATAGTTGTCCAGATCAGTAGGCCACACTAATCTGGCAGCCCTCCCCTTCCGTTCACTTCCACAAGAGAGTATCTCTTTTGAAAGGTACTAACGGTCTGCACCACGAGAAGGCGGGGTCGGACATTAAGTGCTAGGCCTGGAGGGTTCTATGCATCATCACAGGAGATTGGAATCCATAAAAGCCAGACTATTCTGCAAACTTACAATTTAGTTTCGTGGAGTGGGGGGGGGGGTGGATTCGAAAACTTAGTTTCGGGGGAGGAGTCCGAGATTTTACTTTCCGGCTGCGGGGGGAGTCAAAAAATTTAGTCTCTGGAAGCGTTCGAGAATTTCATTTCGGTGAGGTTTCTAGAATTTAATTTTGGGGGACAGGGTGATGGCGGTGAGGGACCAATTCCTGAGAATAAGAATGAGCAGTGGTTTAAATTACTAAAATATTTCACCAAACAGGAAAAGTAAACGATATTCTGTGTGGAATGATATTTTATAGTTGCTTTTTTAATCTATTTTTAGTGTCGGGCATAAAATACGGGACTAGAATAAAATTATACAAGCAAATATTTCGGATTTCAAAGTAGGTACAGTAGCTAAAAAAAATATCCGAACACTATGGTTGATTACAGAATTCAGAAAAAATATCTGGCAATGATTTTTTTTTACAAAATAGTGAACTGGCAACCTTCGTGTACATACACGTATTCTTCGTGTTACGTGACACGAAGTTTGCCAGATCACTAATTTCTAAAAAAAATCGTTGCCAGAATTTTTTTCTGAATTTTGTAATCAACCATAATGTTCGGATATTTTTTCGAGCGACTGTACACAACTTTGAGATTTAGTACAAGAGCGAATTTTAATTTTTCATATTATTTGTTTAATTTTTAGGTACCCACCCACCCACGCACACCCCGCTGGGTTCGTCCTTGCTTGTGACCTGGCGATCTAGCGCTTTGTATGTAAAGACCAACCCCAAGTGAAACAAACCAAATGCCAACCTTTATTTTCCGTCGTTGTGCATTTCTCAGCTATCCAAATGAGGCGATTGCGACATTGGATTGGTTGTTTTACTTCTGAGCGGCACTTTTTATGCACACCATGGGGTAAATGGCCAGGTCACAAGGACCCCGAAGGCTCAGAGAAGGTTGAGGGACTGACCCACTGGAACAGCTGTTGGGAGACAGATGGTATCCTCCCGTCAAGGCCTCCCGTCACGGCTTAACGTCCCATATGACGGACGGTGGCCTTTTCAAACTCATCGGTGTCCCCTACTGACCGTAGGCAGGGCGGGGGAATTTTGCGGAGATAAATCGCAACACCGACCCAGCTGGGACTCGAAGCTGGGAACTACAGATTACGAGCCTGGCGCGCTACCGACTGAGCCACCCCCGTCCAGAAAAACGTAATGGAGAATCTTCGTTCATTAAAGACTTGAATTCTCGAAGCAGTTGATAGTTCACCGTTCGAAATAAATGTCCCGCGAATCCAATTAAATAAAGGCAAATAAAATCAGAATTTTCCCCATGAATTAAACTCCGTTAGAATTTCTGCAATTCCGCTGGGAAACGAACAGAAAAGACAAGATTCCGTAATCATTTCGAACTGGCCCAGTGACCTTTTTAGTTTTATTCCTCTTTTTCAGACCTCCATTTCTGTGTCTGTGAAGGAAGATGGGAGAGGCCAACTGGGAATGAGTGTGGATTGGAGGGGGGATGGGAAGAAGGGGAGGGACTGTGAATGCGTCACTTGGATTGAGGTGAGGAGGAATCGGAGTTGGGGAAATGAATGCTTCGCGGGAGGGCGAAAAGAAGTCGCATGAGCTTAGGGAAAAAAATAGGGAAGCTTTGAAAAATGAACTTTTTTAAATAATATGATATTGATGAAATTTTTAAGGGAATGGGGAAAAACTTTTAAATCTATCTCTTACGCCATAAATGGTTATTTATTTATACAAATATAACGTTAAATATACTTTTCACACATTCTACTCAAGACAAAACGCATCAGCATTAACTGTATTTGCCTTGTACAGTCGCTCAAAAAATATTTAGCAACGATTTTTTTAGAAATTAGTGATCTGGCAACCTTCGTGTCACGTGATTACAGAATTCAAGAAAAATATCTGGAGAGTGTACAGCAACTGTACACGCTCAATATTTCCGTGAGTGAGCCCACACGATCCAGGTCTTTGTGAGCTCACACGATCCAATGTGCTGTGAACATTAACCGCAACCGCTCCAGTTTGCTGTGAACGGTAACTGCACACGCTCAATATTTCCGTGAGTGAGCCCACACGATCCAGGTCTTTGTGAGCTCACACGATCCAATGTACTGTGAACATTAACCGCAACCGCTCAAGAAACAAGAAGAGTGACCCATCGAAATTCATCAAAATACAAAATTTTTTCCATCAGTACAAAAAAATAACTAGTATATAGAGCGCACTAAATTCAGGTCAGAACAGCAGGAGCACCAGTTTTCTTGACAGATTCCCACACAGCCCCCGTGACCTGCACATGCAGAACACTATGATGACTCATAATGATCAGTAACGGTGAACCCGCCTTGCAGCAAAGAAACCGAACAGGAAGCTCTAGTCACCTGACAAAGCCTCATGTTCATTTAAATCACGGAGTATCAAAGGTGGAAACGAAATAGTAATCCATTAAAACAAGCGCGACATCATTATTCGGAATTAAAACCACAAACGCCTAAGAGTTCTATTTAGTAACAAAGACGTCAGTGCCATGCTTGGATCACCAACTGTAGGTATTCTACCTCCCTTCTCACCCTCCCCTGCAGCTGAGAGTTGCCAAGTGTGTCTGTGTGTTCGGGCGTCGTGTTCCGCTTCAGGTCAACGAAATGTCGACCTCCTTGCACCTTCGCGGATGGTTGACCTCAGTTGGGTGAATACGACCATTGTCGAAGTCGGAGTGAAGGGACGTGACGGCAAAGATACGGTCGTGGCTCGGGAGGCAATTAAAACTAACAAGCAGAGAAGATGGCGGAAATTGTAGCAATTGAATTCGCCTCCAGGGGCTTGGCTAATTTTATCTGCCATTGTGGCACAGAGAGATTAAATGGCGACACATTTCGAGGAAAATTTCGTATCTCTTGGGCAATCGAATTCTTATATAGGAAGCTTCCGCGTGAAGTTTATGCAGCATTATAAAATTTATATTCTTTTCTAGTTGTCAAGGCAAACTATGATTGGTATAAAAATAAATTTTGATTAAAGATTATTTTCCTACTTCGAAGATGCTTAACCTTTTAAATATGTTCATTTGTGGCATGGATGCAGTGGCAGATTACCCAATAGGGTTGGGTTGTTTTACCTCTTAGCGGCACTTTTTTTTGCACACAATGGGCTAAATGGCCAGGTCACAAGGACCCCGAAGGCTCAGAGAAGGTTGGGGGAGGGGACCCACTGGAACAGCTGTTAGGAGACAGATGGTAGCCTCCCGTCAAAGCCATCCAGTGTGTTCTTTAACGTGCAGAGGGTATGACTCTCCCACACACGGAGCCAAGGCTTAACGTCCCATCCGACGGACGGAGGCCTTTCCGAGCTCATCGGTGTCCTCTACTGACCGTGGGTAGGGCGGGGAGTTTTGCGGAAATAAATCTCAACGCTGACCCAGCTGGAACTCGAACCTGGGAATTACAGATTACGAGCCTGGCGCTACCCAATAGGAGCTCGCCTATAGGGCAATCCGACATTGCATCCATGTCCACTGCATCCAATCCGCCACTGCATCCATGTAAATGTTCCAACTCGAACATTTTATTGAACAAAATATTTCACAATCAGTATAGTTTACTTATGTTAGGTACAATCGCTCAAAAAAATATCCGAACACTATGGTTGATTACAGAATTCAGAAAAAATATCTGGCAACGATTTTTTTTAGAAATTGGTGATCTGGCAACTTCGTGTCACGTGACACGAAGGTTGCCAGATCACCTTGCAATGATGCAATGAATATGGAGCGTGTGCATTTACCGTTCACTGCAAACTGGAGCGGTTGCGGTTAATGTTCACAGCACATTGGATCGTGTGAGCTCACAAAGACCTGGATCGTGTGGGCTCACTCACGGAAATATTGAGAGTGTGCAGTTACCGTTCACAGCAAACTGGAGCGGTTGCGGTTAATGTTCACAGCACATTGGATCGTGTGAGCTCACAAAGACCTGCATCGTGTGGGCTCACTCACGGAAATATTGAGCGTGTGCAGTTACCGTTCACAGCAAACTGGAGCGTGTGCAGTTACTGCACGGTAACTGGAGCGTGTACAGTTGCTGTACACGCTCCAGATATTTTTCCTGAATTCTGTAACCACGTGACACGAAGGTTGCCAGATCACTAATTTCTAAAAAAAATCGTTGCCAGATATTTTTTCTGAATTCTGTAATCAACCATGGTGTTCGGATACTTTTTTGAGCGACTGTAATCGGTATCCCTCTCTCATCGAGAGAAGGCATATCTCAACACGTGCTCAGTTAGAAATCGAACCCGGGAGCTGCAGTTTGCGAGATTGACGCGATACCGACTAACCCTAACTCCGACTCTGACGCAGTCAGTAGTGTTTGCCCATTCCAAAAAAATAAGTAAAATCTGATGAGAATCCCTACAGAGTATTTTATGCAGCCAATTCTCTGTCATATACAGTCAATTATTGTTTTAATTAAAGCTCGTATTCGAAGGTCCGTTATTTAGATTGTGAATATGCTTAAATTTAAAAATTTCAATTTAACAATTTGAACTACACAAAGGACCACACGGATCAACTGATTGGCACCACAGGGAGAAAAATCACTTTTCACTGACATCTGAAACCGGCTCTTGAATGAAAAGTTTCGGACTGATTTTTATTCACAATCAGAACACTTTATGCATATTTCCTACGAGACAGCGAAAAGATGTGAAATTGTTGATGTCGTTACCATAATGTGTGCCCAATATCGTTTCTGATTGATTTCGTGTTTTGGACAACCAGCAAAGATGTTCCTGAATCTCAAGCAGGGCTCACAATGAAACTCGAGCTCCATTTTGCTCAGTTGTCATTCTAAACAAGAAGTGTAACTAGCGAGGGAGGGGGGGAGGGAAACTACCAAGGACTTCCGACTCTCTCTTGCCAGCCTCGCAGGTCAAGGGGAGTCAGAATTATGACCCTCACTCCCCTTGATGTCACAGAATAACGGTGAAAGTTATTTTTCACCGAATGACAGAATAACCAGGACGAAGGTGGTCGGGACAACCTCCTGGGTCCCAGTTTAGAGCGAGGAGTCGGGGGTGGGGGGTTGTTTTACCTCTGAGCGGCACTTTTTTGCACACCATGGGCTAAATGGCCAGGTCACATGGACCCCGAAGGCTCAGAGAAGTTTGGGGGAGGGGACCCACTAGAATAGCTGTTGGGAGACAGATGGTAGCCTTCCGTCAAGGCCATCCAGCGTGTTCTTTAACGTACAACAGGGTATGGCTCTCCCACACACGGGGCCACGGCTTAACATCTCATCCTACGGACGGCTGCCTTTCCAAGATCATTGGTGTCCCCTACTGACCGTGGGCACAGCGGGGAGTTTTGCGGAGATAAATCTCAACGCTGACCCAGCTGAGACTCGAACCTGGGAACTACAGATTACGAGCCTGGCGCGCTACCGACTGAGCCAACCCCTCCCTCGGAGGGGGGAATTCACCCCTACACTCCCTCATCAAGTGCATGATGACCAGATTTCCATTGGTAAAGAACGGAGCATTTGAGTAAATGTCACGGTTTCGGAAAGCTGTGAACTGTTACATTTAAAAACGTTCCGATTTCAGTTTTATGAAACTGGGACGTTTAAACAGAAGTTCCTATTCACTTTTGACGAACGGGGAAATTTTTTCTCTGGAGTATAAAACGTCGAAGAATTTTTTCCAATGTTGTAGTTGAAGAGTAAGGAGCTCTTTTAATGTCATCCTGAATAAAAAAAAAGAAGTGTCAATAGTATAAGTTTGAACTCTATTTGTCGTACTTCTCATTCAGTTTCCTCGAAGAGATATTTTTCGTTAAATTACCAAGTCATAGCATGGCCTACGAGGCATATTGAAATCGTCAGTGAATACTTGGGGGGAATTGCCTCTAGTGAACTCCCTCGTTTCGGTTTCTTTCACAGGGGGCGGGGGTGGCTCAGTCGGTAGCGCGCCAGGCTCGCAATCTGTAGTTTCCAGGTTCGAGTCGCAGCTGGGTCAGCGTTGAGATTTATCTCCGAAAAATTTCCCGCCCTGCCCACGGTCAGTAGGGGACACCGATGGGCTTGGAAAGGTCGCCGTCCGTCGGATGGGACGTTAAGCCGTGGCTCCGTGTGCGGGAGAGCCATACCCTGTGCACGTTAAAGAACACGCTGGATGGCCTTGACGGGAGGCTACCATCTGTCTCCCAACAGCTGTTCCAGTGGATCCCCTCCCCCAACCTTCTCTGAGCCTTCGGGGTCCTTTTGACCTGGCCATTTAGCCCATGGAGCGCAAAAAAGTGCCGCTCAGAGGTAAAACAACCCAACCTAACTCGGTTTCTTTCATCAGCCCATTCCCCAGTCATCTGAGTTAATTTTCTCTCTGCATTGCCATTATGGGAGGGAAAGAGATTTTAAAAGCTTCTAAGTTCTGTTCAAATATTAATATTGCTTGAAAAAATGCATCCATTTCCCGAGACAAATATTATTGCCTTTCTAGTCATCTTTATTCTGTTCTTATCTATACGTAGCAGTGAGAAGAGCATTTCAAACTATAAGCTGCAAAGTCCTTGGGAAGAGACGCACCATATTAAATTTTAAGTCCGAAAATTCGTACTATTAGCAAAAGAATAAACAGTTACGATTTTTTTAGAAATTCGTGATCTGGCCACCTTCGTGTCACGTGATTACAGAATTCAGGAAAAATATGTGGAGCGTGTACAGCAACTGCACACGCTCAATATTTCCGTGAGTGAGCCCACACGATCTAGTATGAAAATAATATGATCACCTACAGTCGCTCAAAAAAGTATCCGAACACTATGGTTGATTACAGAATTCAGAAAAAATATCTTGCAACGATTTTTTCACATAAGCCATTTTATCCATGTCACACTTTGCTTTTCACCATGACTTTATAGCTTTTATAGGTTGGGTTGTTTTACCTCTGAGCGGCACTTTTTTGCATACCATGGGCTAAATGGCCAGGTCACATGGACCCCGAAGGCTCAGAGAAGGTTGGGGGAGGGGACCCACTGGAACAGTTGTTGGGAGACAGATGATAGCCTCCCGTCAAGGCCATCCGGTGTGTTCTTTAACGTGCACAGGGTATGGCTCTCCTGCACACGGGCCTACGGCTTAACGTCCATCCGACCGACGGAGACCTTTCCAAGCCCATCGGTGTCTCCTACTGACCGTGGGCAGGGCGGGGAATTTTTCGGAGATAAATCTCAACGCTGACCCAGCTGCAACTCGAACCTGGGAACTACAGATTACGAGCCTGGCGCGCTAACGACTGAGCCACCACCGCCTCCCGAAAAAAGGTAAAAGAGGGGGGAGAGACTGAATTTTCTATCGAATGTACATTTTCCGCTTCGTGTTAGGGGTTTTTAAAAACAAATTATGAAAAATGTCCTGAAATACGCAAAAATTTAATCAATTTTGACCTCCTTTAATAGCAGTCTCAAAGTTTCCCTCCCCCTTTCTAGATCCGATTCTGGCTATACTTTCACTGGAAAAAAATAACAGCAAATAAAGAAACCCCATCGTTATAAATTATTCCGTTCCAAAATTTCTCCTTCAGCTATCTGCTGGCCTCACTGCGTTGCGTTAAAATTCGAGTCTTTACCTAAGATGGAATCCGAGTTTCAGCTTTAAAAGCAGTTTTAGTTTTCCATTTCAAGCACCCGTTGAATTTCAAAGAGAAATTTCCTAATTCTGCTTTGAGAATCAGTTGCTGTACACGCTCCAGTTACCGTTCACAGCAAACTGGAGCGTGTGCAGTTACTGCACACGCTCCAGTTTGCTGTGAACTCCAGTTTGCTGTGAACGGTAACTGCACACACTCAATATTTCCGTGAGTGAGCCCACACGATTTAGTATCAAAATAATATGACCACCTACAGTCGCTCAAAAAAGTATCCAAACACTATGGTTGATTACAGAATTCAGAAAAATATCGGCCAACGATTTTTCAGATAAGCCATTTTATCCATGTCACACTTTGCTTTTCACCATGACTTTAAAGCTTTTAATTTTCGTAATGACATATAATACTTAGTCAGTAACAATTTTTGCAAACGTTGGTGTATCGTGTGTGCAATAATTGGCATAGGTAGGGTAAATATTCGGAATAAATGTTTAGAATATCTGGAGGTATGATGGCGTCATCTAGGAAGGAATTTTTTGGGAGGGGTTGTTGCCGTTGTTCTTAAATTCTAAGCTTCTTTTTTCGATTTTCAAGAAATTATCAATTAGTTCTTAAAATTTAGTTCGTTTCCAAAAATCCAGCTATTGTTTTTATTTGTTGTCAGTCCGCCTGTATGCATTTAAGTTTTTAAGACGTAATTAAAAAATTCTGCTTCTATTGGATAGGTAATAAGATGTATTAGGATCTGTATTTTATGAATCATCTAATAATTTTTCTCCACCATCAGAGGGGCTAAATTTTGAAAGTTTGAAAACTTTAAGCGAATATAGTAAACAATTTATTCATGGTAGAAATTTAAATTTTGTTATTGAAGTGGATGAAGATGCTAGCAAACGATTTGCCCTCTACTCAGAGAGTGGGTTGGGTTGTTTTACCTCTGAGCGGCACTTTTTTGCACACCATGGGCTAAATGGCCAGGTCACATGGACCCCGAAGGCTTAGAGAAGGTTGGGGGAGGGGACCCACTGGAACAGCTGTTGGGAGACAGATGGTAGCCTCCCGTCAAGGCCATCCAGTGTGTTCTTTAACGTGCAAGGGTATGGCTCTCCCGCACACAGGGCTACGGCTTAACGTCCATCCGACCGACGGAGTCCTTTCCAAGCCCATCGGTGTCCCCCTACTGACCGTGGGCAGGGCGGGGAATTTTGCGGAGATAAATCTCAAAGCTGACCCAGCTGGAACTCGAACCCGGGAACTACAGATTACGAGCCTGGCGCGCTACCGACTGAGCCACTCCCGCCCCTCTCAGAGAGTGGAAACTTAACATTTCGGTTTCAAGAGAAAAATCAGAAATTCTGTTTCGGTTCGATTAGAAATTAGAATAAAATATTACAATCCTTATTTTCCATTTAAATTTAATTTCTGCCTTTAGATGGCGCTACATTTGATACTATTCTTTTATTTTTTGAGGGGGGGAGGGAATCAGAAAACTTTTCTCTTTTTGAAAACATTCATTCCCTATTCGTCAGATGTGAATTGAAATTTCTAATCGATGAATGTAAGAAAACTTTTGAAGCTACTAAAAAAACTTTCCCTTGTAAAAAACCATTCATTGAACTACATCAAATAAGCGATGTATTAAAAGAGCTGGATTTACCCGGGAAAAACCAGAAATTATAAAAACTAATAGTATAAATACCTGAAATAGATTTTCGTGTCTCAATGTGCAAGAGGGGGAATACCCTGGGCACAAATAAAATTTCGAGTCCGCTACACTAACCTGGTTCTTCGACATCGGAACGACCATGTGCACGAAGGTAAAACATTCTTAAATGGCGGCTTCTGTCTCCTAAGAACTGTCCGATGCATCAGCTTTTCCACTTATATCAAAATTAGTTAAAATTTTTATTAAAATGGGAATGAAAGAATAAAAATTGATTCATCAGACCAAATGGTAATTTAAACAAGAAGTTTGATGATAAATAATAGTTTCAATTCTGACGCTACGTTTCGGTGACATCATAACTGTGTGCGAGTGTCTCTTATTTTCCGTCGGAAATCCGTTTCAGGCAAAGTCGATTACTGGGAGAGAACTGATTAATTCGTCGAATTTAGAACAAGATAAACAAGCACATTTCCGAGAGAGATCTCGAATCGGGCTGAGTTGGATCAGTTGGTTGGATTGTTTTACCTCTGAGGGGAATACTTTTTCACACAACGGGCTAAATAGTCAGGTCACATGGATCCCGAGGGTTCAAAGAAGGTTGGCGGAAGTGACCCACTGGAACAGCTGTTAGGAGACAGATGGTAGCCTTCCCTCAAGGCCGTCTACCGTGTTCTTTAACGTGCAAAGAGAATGACTCTCCCGCACACGGGGCTACGTCTTAACGTCCCATGTGACGAACGGCGGTCTTTCCAAACCCATCGGTCTCACCTACTGATCCCTGGTAGGGGGTTTTCAGAAAATAAATCTCAATGCTAACGGGGCGGGGGTGGCTCAGTCAGTAGCGTGCCAGGCTCGTAATCTGTAGTTCCCAGGTTCGAGTCCCAGCTGGGTCAGCGTTGAGATTTATCTCCGCAAAATTCCCCGCCCTGCCCACGGTCAGTAGGGGACACCGATGGGCTTGAGAAAGGCCGCCGTCCGTCGGATGGGACGTTAAGCCGTGGCCCCGTGTGCGGAAGAGCCATAACCCTGTGCACGTTAAACACGCTGGATGGCCTTGACGGGAAACTACCATCTGTCCCCCAACAGCTGTTCCAGTGTGTCCCCTCCCCCCAACCTTCTCTGAGCCTTCGGGATCTATGTGACTTGGCCATTTAGCCCATTTTGTGCAAAAAAAAATGCCGCTCAGAGGTAAAACAATCCATATTTTTAATTTAATTGAATCATACATTAGAAGACTTTACGCAAGCAAGTGTTAACTTTTGATTAGAAAATAAGCAGTGAGCCATGTACAGTCGCTCAAAAAAGTATCCGAACACTGTGGTTGATTACAGAATTCAGAAAAAATATCTGGCAAGGATTATTTTTAGAAATTAGTGATCTGGAAATTAGCAAACTGGAGCGTGTGCAGTTACTGCACACGCTCCAGTTTGCTGTGAACGGTAACTGCATTAAGCTAAATATTTCCGTGATTTAGCGCTAATAATTTCCGTGAATTACGCTAAATATTTCCGTGAGTGAGCCCACACGATCTAGTATCAAAATAATATGACCACCTACAGTCGGTCAAAAAAGTATCCGAACACTACGGTTGATTACAGAATTCAGAAAAAATATCTGACAACGTTTTTTAAGAAATCAGTGATCTGGCAACCTTCGTGTCACGTGACAACGAAGGTTGCCAGATCACTAATTTCTAAAAAAAATCGTTGCCAGATATTTTTTCTGAATTCTGTAATCAACCGTAGTGTTCGGATACTTTTTTGAGATACTGTACCTTTGATTGTACTTGCAATAGACTTCTAAGAAAAACTGTTTTGTCGAATTTCAGATTTAAGAAAATACGAGTAAATACAATTTTTGATTGTTTCATTATTGGTGTGTTTTCCTTTGATTTCCGATTAATTTTTTTTTCGTAAAAAAAAACATTAAAAAACCCTCTTTATTGAAATCCAGATTAGGATATGATTCTGGTTTTCTCGTTTTCTTCGATTATTTGATTTCCAAAAGATTTCTTCGGAATAAACAGAATTTTTGAAACTGCGGTCTGGATAATTTTTTTATTTAAAAAAGGGGAAAGGTCTCCCCTACACAAAGGACGGAGATAACCTAGAAGCCGTATCAGGCTTCCCCTGGTTTTTCATAAAGTATACAAACCACGCCACCCCAAGATTCGAACCCAGAAGCTGTCACCAGGATCTAATGCGATACTACTTCGTCACTGTTTTTGTTTCGTTGGAGTCTATTCAGTTAAAATCCGACTCATTCGTTTGGAAGAAAGAGAATTTTTTTAGAAAAACGCTTCATTGAAATACGGATTAAAAAGGAAATCCGGATTAAATATCTATCGAGAAAGCATTTTCCTGTAATAGTTTTATATCGGACTGCTTCGTTCAAAAGAAATCGACTTCTAGAAAACTCCATTTATTGAATGACAGTTACAATACTTCCGACAAGTAATGGGGCTGGGGTGGCTCAGTCGGTAGCGCGCCAGGCTCCTAATCTTTAGTTCCCAGGTTCGAGTCCCAGCTGGGTCAGCGTTGAGATTTATCTCCGCAAAATTCCACGCCCTGCCCACGGTCAGTAGGGGACACCGATGGGCTTGGAAAGGCCGCCGTCCGTCTGATGTGACATTAAGCCGTGGCGCCGTGTGCGGGAGAGCCATACCCTGTGCATGTTAAAGAACACGCTGGATGGCCTTGACGGGAGGCTACCATCTGTCTCCCAACAGCTGTTCCAGTGGGTCCCCTCCCACAACCTTCTCTGAGCCTTCGGGGTCCTTGTGGCCTGGCCATTTAGCCCATGGTGTGCAAAAAAGTGTCGCTCAGAGGTAAAACAATCCAATCCAATCCGACAAGTATTTTATTCTGTTTTACCCAACAGCTGAAATTGGCTCTTTCACTATTACGCTTATGAGTCGTGGTGCATTCTTATCGATTCCTTGTTTCCACACAATTGTCTTTCATTCAATTGTCATCCTGCCAACTGTCGTCTTCGAAGTTGTACACCAATTGGTCGTAGATTTATATTAATTCCACGTTCCTAAAATGCGAAAGTCAGTAAATAAGTAACGGCAATTCAGTCGCAAACATTCGTAAAACCTTGTTTTTCCACATAGTCTGCCTGATTTTGAATAGGCTTGTTGCACTGATCCACAATAGTTTTTCAGGCCATCAAGCAAAAAAAAATATATTGTTCTTGTAAGAACCAGTCATATTCCGCTTTTTGAAGTTCGTTATCATTAGAAAATTTCCGCCTCTGAAATAATGTTTCAATGTCCGAATCCGTGAAAATCGTATGGTGCAAAATCAAGACTGTGAAGCTGGTGATCAAGAACTTTAAATTTCAGCTTTTCGATTGTTCCGATTCTTTGTTTACCAGTATAGGGACAAAAGGTTGATTCAGTCACCCTCTATGTTTTGTTCAAATTGTAACTTTGAATTAATCAGTTGTTTCCAGGGACAGCATTCTTTAAATTTGTCAAATTTGCAAACTAACGACTATAGCTGCAGTTGGGTTGTTTTACCTCTGAGCGGCACTTTTTTGCACACCATGGGCTAAATGGTCAGGTCACATGGACCCTGAAGGCTCAGAGAAGGTTGGGGGAGGGGACCCACTGGAACAGCTGTTGGGAGACAGATGGTAGCCTCCCGTCAAGGCCATCCAGCGTGTTCTTTAACGTGCACAGGGTATGTCTCTCCCGCACACGGGGTCACGGTTTAACGTCCCATCCGACGGACGGCGGCCTTTCCAAGCCCATCGGTGTCCCCTACTGACCGTGGGCAAGGCGGGGAATTTTGCGGAGATAAATCTGAACGCTGACCCAGCTGGGACTCGAACCTGGGAACTACAGATTACGAGCCTGGCGCGCTACCGACTGAGCCACCCCCGCCCCCCATAGCTGCAGTAAGGTTGATCTGAGTAAGTAAGAACCTGTTTTTCAACAAAATGATCATCAGTTACTTTTAAGCTGGCATTGAATTTAACTAAATTAATCATTAACATCTATTATTAGAAATGAAGAAAGGGGCGACAGAGATCAAGTTCGCTCCGGGAAGAGACACAGAAGGGGCCCTGGTTGTTATTGTAATCTGTTTTAACATTCTTCTGCGAATTTCATTTGTTTTCACTCCTTTTGACTACAAAAAGCGGACCACAGGTCATTGCTATTCTTTGGAGCGAATGGATGATGGATGCAGACATTTCAAACACAAACGTACTCTTTGGGATAAATCATACTCTCAAACTCATCAACAATAAAACAGATACATGACTTGGCCTAACAGTGTTGCCAACCTCGCCTGTATTAACCTGTACAGTCGCTCAAAAAAGTATCCGAACACTATGGTTGATTACAGAATTCAGAAAAAATATCTGACAATGATATTTTTAGAAATTAGTTTTAGAAACTAATTTCTAAAAGCCTAAAAGCTAAAAGCCTTAGCTAAAAGGCTAAAAGGCTTTCTAAAAGCCTTAGCTAAAAGCTATGAGCCAGATTACTAATTTCTGAAAAAAACGTTGCCAGATATTTTTTCTGAATTCTGTAATCAACCATAGTGTTCGGATACTTTTTTGAGCGATTGTACATATTCCTAACAAGTAGATGTTAATTTTCTTTGCATTGGCTATATAGGTACACTAAATACACTTCTGCCAGATCGCATTTCAGTTTCTTTTTCTCCCCCCCCCCGCCCCTTTGTATTCTTCTAGATCCGGGCCTGACACAGGGTATGCATGGCTCTCACCTGGATACGGGACACGGCTTAACGTTCCGTTCAAAGGACGGCGGCCTTTCCAAATCCATCGGTGTCACCTACTGACTACTGGATTGCTGTGAGTTTTGCGAAGATCAATTTGAAAGCTGCCATAGATGGGACTCGAACCTGGGAACTGCAGATTAAGAGCCTGGACTGTTACCGACTGAGCCAACCCTTCATCCTTTATTTGTCGTTTGCATAACTTTTTTACATATATAGGTGAAAATACTACATTTTAATTTTATATTTCAGACAGAACTTTGGGTATTGTGTGAATAAAAAAGGGGGTGGGGGATCAATCAGCGTCTCAATTACTCTCTTTTTTTGATTAAACTTTACTTTATTTTTTCGATAGGAATATTTTACAGAGAGTCCCCGAATAACGCTTAAATAGCATTATTCGGTCATAACCTCCCCATAAGAAATAACGGAGTTGGGTTGTGTTGTTTTACCTCTGAGCGGCACTTTTTTGCACACCATAGGCTAAATGGCCAGGTCACATGGACCCCGAAGGCTCAGAGAAGGATTGGGGGGAGGGGACCCACTGGAACAGCTGTTGCGAGACAGATGGTAGTTTCCCGTCAAGGCCATCCAGCGTGTTCTTTAACGTGCACAGGGTATGGCTCTCCCGCACACGGGGCCACGGCTTAACGTCCCATCCGACGGACGGCGGCCTTTCCAAGCCCATCGGTGTCCACTACTAACCGTGGGCAGGGCGGGGAATTTTGCGGAGATAAATCTCAACGCTGACCCAACTTGGACTCGAACCTGGGAACTACAGATTACGAGCCAGGCGAGCTACCGACTGAGCCACCCCCGCCCCTAAGAAATAACGGAATAAACGTTCGAAGAACCATTAATCGATCTTTTTTTCAATTGCTATTGCTTTCTGATTGTTAAAGTGTTTTTTATTAATGTATTTTGCTTGAGCATTTGTAAAATCCATTTAGATATTTTCCGTTTGAAAGAGTTTAAAGAAAATAAACTAGATAAAAATTAAAGTCATAACCGCAGACAAATAGAGGCATCATTTTGTGGAGATATAGATATGCCAAGGGTGTCTTTGTGTTTTTATGCACGTTTTTTTCAGAAATTAGTGATCTGGCAACCTTCGTGTCACGTGACACGAAGGTTGCCAGATCACTGATTTCTAAAAAAAACGTTGTAAGATATATTTTCTGGATTCTGTAATCAACCATAGTGTTCGGATACTTTTTTGAGCGACTGTAGGTGGTCATATTATTTTGATACTAGATCGTGTGGGCTCACTCACGGAAATATTGAGCGTGTGCAGTTACCATTCACAGCAAACTGGAGCGTGTGCAGTAACTGCACACGCTCCAGTTTGCTGTGAACGGTAACTGGAGCGTGTACAGTTGCTGTACACGCTCCAGATATTTTTGTGTATTTGGAATTTGTGTATTTGGATTGTTTTGCCTTTGAGCAGCACTTTCGTACACACAATGGCCTAAATGACTAGATCACAGGTGCTAAAAGGGATCAGCGAAGTTTGGAGAAGTTTTATCTGCTAACAGCTGTTCACTGGACAATGACAGGAGACAGATGGAATGGTTAGGAGACTGATGAACAGATGGATGACTCCCGTCAAGACATCTCTGTACACAGTCCACGGCTTAACGTCTCATCCAACAGATGGAAACCTCTTCAAGCCCATCGGTGTCTCTTTTCTCACGGAGAGCAGGTTGGGAGTTAGAGGAAAAAATCTCAATGCAAGCACAGATGCGATACGAATCTGAAACCGTCAGATAATGAAGTGAGAAAATGTCTAAATCAGAAATTTCCGGGCCGAATGATTATATATGGGGCGGGGGTGGCTTAATCGGTAGCGCGCCAGGCTCCTAATCTTTAGTTTCCAGGTTCGAGTCCCAGCTAGGTGAGCGTTCAGATTTATCTCCGTAAAATTTCCCGCTCTGCCCACGGTCAGTAGGGACACCGATGGGCTTGGAAAAGCCGCCGTCCGTCGGATGGGACGTTAAGCCGTGGCTCTGTGTGCGGGAGAGCCATATCCTGTGCACGTTAAAGAACACGCTGGATGGCCTTGACGGGAGGCTACCATATGTCTCCCAACAGCTGTTCCAGTGGGTCCCTTCCCCAAACCTTCTCTGAGCCTTCGGGGTCCATGTGACCTGACCATTTAGCCCATGGTATACAAAAAAGTGCCTCTCAGAGGTAAAACAACCCAAAAACCCAACCCGAATGATTATAGGATAACTCTTGCACAGATGCATATGAATAAAAATAATACTTTGCAAGCGGTTATTTCTGTCTTTCGTACTGGCGTCACACTTAGGTGTTCCTGTTCACAAATAAATTGCATTCGTCGACAAAATAAAAGCTTCGTAAGCGAGTTGATTGCGCTCCTCACTCCAACTCGTGTAAGAAAAAGTCTCGTGCGACTGCCCTTCACCCATTGGCTCTTTAATACCACGTCATCACTCCCATTGTGGCCATAAAGCATTCCCACAGATACAGTTGTTAGTCCCAAATATGTGAAGTGGGGCACTATCGCCCAGCGGTGCGAGTCCGCCAGTCGAGGTACGCTCTGGTTGCCTCCATTCGTTCGCAGAGTGAGAGCCATCATTGTGGCGGCAGGGTCAGGTGCGTGTCGGAAGCGTTGGCGACGAGAAAGGCCCTTGCTGCTGCCTGACTTCGTTCGGAGCGGAACTTTCAAGGAGGCTGAATGAGGACAGATCCGCTTTTTAATAGTCGCAAGGGGCTCGAGTCATTTGCAGGCGGAATTTGCAGCTCCGACCTACTTAATATCGACGACACAAAGAGGACATCGACTTTCCTTCACTTCGACTCACTGAACTGTCGTCGTCAATGGAAAGTCCATTCTGTTGATCAAGATCGAAGTTTCTGCTGACTTCCTGGGTAGATAGTGGCCTAATGGTTGGCTGGTCGGGATTCAATGCGTGAAAGAAAAAAAAATGTCCGTGCTCAGAGCAGTAGCTATTAAAATTAACGCTCTGAAGTGGAAATTAGACTTCACGCCATCTCTCTTCATTTATCGTCTTCAAGAGAATTCAGGTTTTGGCTCTCAATGGGAAGAATTTATTTTTACTCCACCACTTATCGAAAATTATCTCTTTTGAAATTGATTTTTTTGCTATCTGTGATAATTTCATCCACCCCCTGTGGATTTATGCAGTGTTAACTTAGAGATAGCCAAAGTGACTTCAGACTGTGTTATAGGGCCAACATTAAAGCCATTAATGCATCTATCCTTATTATAAACAATGAGAGTAGAAATAACCACATCGTTTAGAATATATCTGAAATGCTCAGCTTTCAGAGATATTCTAAACGATGTAGTGACAGAATTCTCACCTTATATAATCTTACCTTGTTATCCTTCAATCCATGTATACTTGTCTGTTTTTTCCCACACAAAACATTAATTATCTGATACAGCTTTCTGCTGTTACACTGTCTAGCTGCCTCCTCGGCTTTGTGAGCCAAGCCATCTAGCCAAATTTTCTTATTAGCTGCTAACTGATCCTTTACACGTTTAAGCTCTTTGTAATGTTTTCTATTAGGATTAGTAAGTTTTTGATTAAGGACATTCCTGCAGTTCTTTCTTTCTGAAATAAGCTCAAATGCCTTATCACTCAAATAATTCCGCCTCCTCTACTCCATTTTTCCTAAAAGAGTACTCTTAGTTTCCAAAAAAGCCTGTTTAAAATGGTCCCATTCTTCCTCAACTTCAGTAGTAAGCAAACAATGACTGTCATGGTGACTAAGTAACCTTTCATGATAAGCTTTAGCTATAACTGGGTCTCTAAGAACTTCTGTGTTAAAGATAAATTTTTTAACCTTATCACAACACTTCTCAAGTTTAAGTTGCAAGACATTTAACTTTTAACGTAATGGCCAGGTTCAATTTTAGCTCCCCTATATGACCTGGAATTTCTAACAGAACGAGTCCTTTTGCTGTTAATAGTTAATTATTAATATATATTAATATTTTATATTTTAATATATATTATATATTAACGTGTATTAATATATAATCTATACTAATTATTAATTAATATATATTATATATAATCTATACTAATTATTAATTAATATATATTATATATAATCTATACTAATTATTAATTAATATATATTATATATAATCTATACTAATTATTTATTAATATATATTATATGTAATCTATCATATGCTTATGTAGCCCATCAGGTGAAACCCATGTGTACTTAAGCATGTCGCGGTGTTTGTAATAGGTGTCAGTTATTCTGAAACCATTAAGTTTACTTACCTGTAGGAAACGTGCCCATTGCCATTGCAGTTACCAATACCAAAAGGGGCTATCACCCCTCCCCAAAGGTGATTAAAATATCACCTTTGGGGAAATCTGACCTTTGGGGAGGGGCTATCACCCCTCCCCAAAGGTCAGAGAACTCCCCTAGAACAAGAGAAATATCTCCTTTCTTGATAGAATTCAAAATATCGTGAAGTTATCCATAAAGCCTATCTTTCTCATCCTCAGTGAGGGCATAAAAACAAATAACATCCAAGTCTTTAATGCCCTCCTATCCTAGAAGAGCATCACTAGCGTGTCTGCTGAGAAGCAGTCCGACGCCTTGGAAATGCTTCTTATCTTCCCTTCCTGAAAAGAGAATTTTAAAATTATTTTTAAGAATCTGATCTTTATCTGTCCATCTGGTTTCTTGCAAGCCGAGAATATCTAAGTTATAATGGTGGATTAATTAATTTTATTATATTCAATATTTGCTTAAAATTTCGACTTTGGAAATCATGTGTAATGTTTAGATTACAATCACATCTTAACTTTGGCCTATTACCTTCGTAGAGGAGGTGTGACTTAATCATAATCTTAGTGACATTAATCCTCTTTATTAATACTCCAAATGATGTAATTAGTTGTTCATGAGATGAAAGAAATAAGAAAGTTCAAGAAGTAAAAGGGGCGGGGGTGGCTCAGTCGGTAGCGCGCCAGGCTCGTAATCTGTAGTTCCCAGGTTCGAGTCACAGCTGGGTCAGCGTTCAGATTTATCTCCGCAAAATTCCCCGCCCTGCCCACGGTCAGTAGGGGACACCGATGGGCTTGGAAAGGCCGCCGTCCGTCGGATGGGACGTTAAGCCGTGGCCCCGTGTGCGGGAGAGACATACCCTGTGCACGTTAAAGAACACGCTGGATGGCCTTGACGGGAGGCTACCATCTGTCTCCCAACAGCTGTTCCAGTGGGTCCCCTCCCCCAACCTTCTCTGAGCCTTCGGGGTCCATGTGACCTGGCCATTTAGCCCATGGTGTGCAAAAAAGTGTCGCTCAGAGGTTAAACAACCCAACCCATCTCTAGCTGTTTCTAGTGTTACTCAAAATTCTGCGAATCAGAAGTCACGCCCTGTTTGTTAAAATGATATGCAAAGTCATTAGCTGAAGTTTTAACATCTATTGTTCGTTGCAGTATAGAGCTCCGTGGAAAAGGATTTTTGTCAGATGCCATGTTTTTTAGAAGAGGTATAAAATTTAATTTGATTTTAATTGATTGAGATCAAGTTCTACTCACGCCGTTTAACTTCTCATAGTCTTCTTTTAAAAACAGAATCTATTATTTTAGAATATCAGATTTTCCTAGATCTCGTTCCATTCTTTTTCTGACTGCATTAATACTCCAATGACGCTTCTTCTCACTACGGATTTTCGTGAACATCAGTCTTAAAGGGAAGAAGCATCTTCTCACTTTCTGAGTAATCCTTAAACTTCTTTCCATCGAAGGATTGTACTCCTTCACCTTGTCAGCTGTTTAAGGAGTCGAGAGACTTCGCAGATCTCTCTCGATATCTTCTTCCTCCTCTAATTCGCCCTCCAAAATCTCGAAAAGTTCTTGTAGGTCTTCTGTTAGTTCTTCCCTTTCACCATTCAGTAATTCTTCTATATCATCTACCATGCTGTTGAATCCTTTCGCCGTCTTTCTAAAGACAGCATTAATACTCTTAGAGAGGTCATTGATGAGCAGTTTGGCGTACTTTGAGACCCTGTTGTATTTATCTTTATCTGAGTTGGGTTGTTTTGGGTTGTTTTACCTCTGAGCGGCACTTTTTTGCACACCATGGGCTAAATGGCCAGGTCACATGGACCCCGAAGGCTCAGAGAAGGTTGGGGGGAGGGGACCCACTGGAACAGCTGTTGGGAGACAGATGGTAGCCTCCCGTCAAGGCCATCCAGCGTGTTCTTTAACGTGCACAGGGTATGGCTCTCCCGCACATGGGGCCACGGCTAACGTCCCATCCGACGGACGGCGGCCTTTCCAAGCCCATCAGTGTCCCCTACTGACAGATAAATCTCAACGCTGACTAAACTGGGACTCGAACCTGGGAACTACAGATTACGAGCCTGGCGCGCTACCGACTGAGCCACCCCCGCCCCATCTTTATCTGAAATCTTAATTTTAATCGCTATTAACTCAATACACTTAAATATTAAATCTATTAACATTCTGACCAATTTATCAAGTGTCCAAAATGAAAGTTCTCATGTTCTTGAAGAGGTGGGAGGGGGGTAGGTAGGAAGTCTAGGAACAGTAGAAACTAACGTGTCATTCATGTGCGAAGAATTCCTTTTTTCTGTCAGAGCATTTGTCTTAACTTCTCCTTGATTTCAAGGCTTATAGAATTGAGTTATGAGGATTTTTGTCTTGCATGCCAAAATCTTGACTCTACAGTCAAAATAAATGGAAGGAGGTTATTCTTATAATTAAGGCATCATAAAGTTTCAGCTTTGTGTTCTTTAAAAGGATGCTTTAGAGAGCAGTGTGTACATTTTAGTTTATTTCTACACCCATTCTCTCTGAGCCCAATCCCAATCTCTATTTACTCTTTGACGTTAAATCTACAGATTCGCAGGTAGATGTGGCAAGGGTCCTTGTTTGATGAACATTTTAATACCACTCTATCAGTTGGGTTGGGTTGTTTTACCTCTGAGCGGCACTTTTTTGCACACCATGGGCTAAATGGCCAGGTCACATGGACCCTGAAGGCTCAGAGAAGGTTGGGGGAGGGGACCCACTGGAACAGCTGTTGGGAGACAGATGGTAGCCTCCCGTCAAGGCCATCCAGCGCGTTCTTTAACGTGCACAGAGTATGGCTCTCCCGCACACGGAGCCACGGCTTAACGTCCCATCCGACGGACGGCGGCCTTTCCAAGCCCATCGGTGTCCCTTACTGACCGTGGGCAGGGCGGTGAATTTTTGCGGAGATAAATCTCAACGCTCACCCAGCTGGGACTCGAACCTGGGAACTACAGATTACGAGCCTGGCGCGCTACCGACTGAGCCACCCCCACTCTATCAGCAATGGCTTCATTTGGATTTCTACCAGGAACAAATCTTTTCTTGCACCGGCATGAATTTACTTTTTGTTTTGTCAAAAGATCTAGTACTTCTTTAAACGTCTCTGATCAACCTAATAAATAATAGTGTCCTTTTTCTTTCTATTGGCACTCTTGATGTAATTGCCCATGAAAGGTTGCAATTTTGTCAAACATTTTGTCTATTTGTGAAGATTATGACAAAAGATCCCGCATTGCCATAGAAATGGTGCCGGTTGATGGAGATGACAAAGTTTGTATTGCGTGAGATCAAAGATGTTAAAAGAGAAAATTCTCCTCCTCCAACACGCAACAGAACAGGTCATTAACCCTCATTCTCCTCACAACTGGTTAAGTCATGTCGTGTAACAATTGCTTCATTCAGATGAATAAAATGCAATTCACCTTTCACCAACTGGTGAAGCCCTTCGTGACGTCACAAGGAAAAGAAAACAGATGCCGAATAAGAAGAGATTCCCGTTTTGAACGTCGCTTTCTTGCCACAGGTGGTGGTGATTCATGCAAGAGACGCCAGAGGCGCTCGCTCCCTTTGACGTCCCCACGTGACTCACAAGAGATATGACGTCTTCGGACAAGCCTTTTACCGGATGAGACGAAAACGAGGCCACGGGAGTTCCCCTCCAGATACTGCATCCGGGTTGGAATGTTTGCATCGCGATTGTGTACGACACTCACGTGACAGATCGTTTGTCTTACGAACAGTGAATGGGCGTTCGTTTGGAGTGGGGATTTGGAATCACAGCAGAGAGAAAGTTTCCGATTTTTAAATGTTCAATTTATCTGTCGAATGGCATTGGCGGGAACAGATCTTTGGAAATCTCAAAGGAGGTCGTGGTAAGGGGAAGGGAGGGGGGAAGAGATTGTGGCCCACAATGTCTCGGCATTTTATAAGTGGATGTGTCAAAGCAGACAAATGTGTGAGAACAACAAGTAGAGAAACTGGGTAGCCAAAGAATAAGACACGGAAGTCCAAATGAATGCAACGTTTTCAGAATTCATGCTTTTTTTATCAGTTTAAAAATCTGGTTATCGACAATAAAAAAAGCAACTGGGGTAAAATAACGTTACGATATTTTCCTGAGTTTTTCAAGGGTTGATAATCACATTATTGTTTTCAATTAAGACGACGTTAGTAAATTTTAGAACAGTAATAATAATAAGTAATATTTAATTTAAAAATAAATAATTTTTTTCTTAGACAGCATATTTCCACTAAGGTCTGGTATGAGTCTATCAGTATAATACGCCCTAAAGAAGATCTGTTAGGAAGACCAGAACTCAGCAGAAAGACAGTGTGATCTGGCAACCTTCGTGTCACGTGACACGAAGGTTGCCAGATACTAATTTCTAAAAAGAAGTTGCCAGATATATTATTATTTTTTTTTTTTTTGAATTCTGTAATTAACCGTAGTGTTCGGATACTTTTTTGAGCGACTGTACGAGTAAAAGTTAAGCGAACAAAGTGCCCGTTTCCACTTTCAAGTAAATTGAACTGAAAAGTTCAAATCTTATGCATATTTAGGTTTGAAACACTGCACAGTATCAAAAATTTTAATTCAGTAATTTTTAAATATTTTTTTTTCATATAACAGTTCTGATGATGGCGATTCATATGAGAATATTTATTATTTTTTTTCTTTAAAAACTAGAGTGCTTGGTTCACTTTACCTTTGTCGAAATCATATAAAAGTTTTCAAATATTCCTTAACTTTTTACCGATCTTTTTTCAATGATATTAATAGGAATTGTGCAAACAAATGAAAAAACTATGGCGAGTAAATTTCTTAATAGAATACCGAGGAAACTTTCCTTTTTTTGGAATGTGTGTTATCAAAATCCCACTGGATTTTTTGCGCTACAAATTAGAACTCGTTTTATTGTCCAGCTCCACGCAATTTTTTTCACTTTTCTTATTTACTGTAAGAGAACTGAACAATAGAATTCGAACAGAAAAATATTTGCAAATCAAAATGCAAGAAACCAAGCAAAAAATGGAACAACAGAGTCACAATCAACATAATTACAGAAAGACAATTGTTACAATCCTAACAAAAATTAAACAGTAAACTTCTTTAGATGTGTACAGTGGCTCAGAAAAGTATCCGAACAATATGGTTGATTACAGAATTCAGAAAAAATATCTGGCAACGATTTTTTTTTAGAAATTAGTGATCTGGCAACCTTCGTGTCACGTGATTACAGAATTCAGGAAAAATATCTGGAGCGTGTACAGCAACTGTACACGCTCCAGTTACCGTTCACAGCAAACTGGAGCGTGTGCAGTAACTGCACACGCTCCAGTTTGCTGTGAACGGTAACTGCACACGCTCAATATTTCCGTGAATGAGCCCACACGATCCAGTATCAAAATAATATGACCACCTACAGTCGCTCAAAAAAGTATCCGAACACTATGGTTGATTTCAGAATTCAGAAAAAAATATCTGGCAACGATATTTTTAGAAATTAGTGATCTGGAAACCTTCGTGTCACTTGGTTTCCAGACGTGCCATTTTCACGTGACACGAAGGTTGCCAGATCACTAATTTCTAAAAATATCGTTGTCAGATATTTTTTCTGAATTCTTTAATCAACCATAGTGTTCGGATACTTTTTTGAGCGATGTACCAATTCTACATGCAAATAATTCAGGAGTCAATTCGACTTCACCTAAGGGACCTGGGTTCGAGCCACGGGTAATGCATGGATGTATGTGTCGTTTTTCTGCTGAGGACCTGCCATCCTCTCAGACCTTCTACTATGGCATATAAACTGACAGGCTTCTGTCACACCTCTGTGGCAAGCAGCTGCTTGAGGGGGTATTTATTTATTTATTTATAGGCCAGAGAAGTTTGCAAATAATAAGACATTTCACTCTCTGAACTGTTTGCACATAAAGGGTTCGGATCTCTAACAAAGTTGTTTTGTCTTCACAGGTTCCCAACAGATAAGTCTTAATGTGCAGTCAATCAGCAGACGAACATCCCGAGAAATCAGAAGAGGATTCAGAGAAGAGAGACTTTATTATAGAGAGGCCAATCCTCGTGATCCCAGAAACCTCTTGTTGCTAAACAACCGCCCCGCTGAACCCTTGCACGACCTTTACCGAAAAGGTTTTTCTTATCTGCACGTACCGGACTTTCATCGGAGACCCGTACAGCATCGGCAGCCTCAGAGGAACAATCAGTCCCTTGATGACATCATCAGCGGCATCATTCATCTCCTGGGAGGTGACGTTCACGTCTCGCGACCAGGCTCTCATACCCTGCCTCCTCCTCCTCCGCCATCTTCTCGACCCACTCGAGTCAACAACCGGGGACCGACTGAATTCTTCGCCCGTCCACCCTCTCTTCCTGGCGACGCCGTGGATCCATTTGAAGATCATGATGTCGTCCCTACTGAAGTGGACGACTATGTCGAGACTTCTACGGATGTTGTCACTCAGACGCATCCCACCAATCGGTGGCTATTCCCAGATGCGACGGATGTCAGTCTCATTTTGGGGCTCTTGAACGGGACCGACCACAGCGACGGTGGAGAAGGGCATGTTCACACTGCTGATGGCACTGGTGCCATCGAGCCATCATTCACCAGGTGGACCTATAGTACTTCTTCCAGCGATCATGGCTTAAAAGAAGTAGCTTCCAGCAACACCAAAGACAATCTTCCTTCTTTTGCTCACGAAGAAAACTCTGATGCTGAAGTATCCATAGTTCCTCATCAAGAACTTGATAAAAAAGATCATGATTTAAACGTCACAGTGTTTACTGATAACCCACCTCCTATCGATTCTACCGTCGCAAGCCACATTCCTGCATCATTTCCCATTTCTGATCCTCATGCCACACAATCCTCTTCCTCAACATCTGACACTCTTCACGAAGTTTTCTCCATCCAATCTTCCATCAGTGAAGTTCAGGATTCCACATCCTCCGGTTCTTCCACTTCCCACGATCCACAAACGACCACAGAATTATCTCCACTGAGTCCATCTGGTCCAATCACCGAGTGGCTGCCCGTGGTTCCTGCTCTTGGATCGAACCTCACCAACATCCATTCCACTACTTTCGGTGGGCGCGAGCCAGTCATCATCACCCAGCCGACAGTGTTTGACATGACAGTGACGCACATGATGGGCAATTACGATAATCTCACCAAAGCAAAATCTCCTCCCAAGACAGAGACAGACATCGGGAGTGAATCTCCGATGCCAAACTCTTCTGTCTCAGACCTTCCAGTTACGGTGATCACTACCCATGTCGATGTGATTTATGGGAGACCTACCGTGTCTGCAGACGCTCCTCTTCCTCCTCCCTTATCAACTGGACGTCCACACGTGTTTCCTGTTGATATCACGAAGGTGAGGCCTGCACCTTCCCCTGGGACTTACCAGAGGCCGAGGCCAGACGACATCTACGCTTACGGGAATGGATTGAGACCTGTAGGCGCTCCCAGGCCAGGAGGAGGAAGTGGTCAAAGGAGACCTCCACCATTTCGGCCGCCATCGATACAAGCTCCTGAAGTCAGGTAAGCTACCTCTAAATATCGAAAAGGGTTGGGTGGGGTTGTTTTACCTCTGAGCGGCACTTTTTTGCACACCATGGGCTAAATGGCCAGGTCACATGGACCCCGTAGGCTCAGAGAAGGTTGGGGGAGGGGACCCACTGGAACAGCTGTTGGGAGACAGATGGTAGCCTCCCGTCAAGGCCATCCAGCGTGTTCTTTAACTTGCACAGGGTATGGATCTCCCGCACACGGGGCCACGGTTTAACGTCCCATCCGACGGACGACGGTCTTTCCAAGCCCATCGGTGTCCCCTACTGACCGTGGGCAGGGCGGGGAATTTTGCGGAGATAAATCTCAACGCTGACCCAGCTGGGACTCGAACCTGGGAACTACAGATTGCGAGCCTGGCGCGCTACCGACTGAGCCACCCCCGCCCATCGAAAAGGGTCAACGACGGATCTAGGAAAGGAAAGGGGGGTATTTATGCTTCTCCCTCCCCTATTTCTTAGAATGCAAGTGAGGGTAATAGAGGCAAAGAGCATTAATAGTATATTTCAGGCAGTTTTCGATACTTTCTTAAAGACCTGTAAAACGGAAGGAGAAAATGTTATACTGCATTGGAAATTTAGCCATTTGCCCTCCCCCCCCCCAAAAAAAAATTTTTTTATTTCTAGATCCAGGCCTGAAAGTAATTATTTAATTTTTCTTAATATCTGGACGAAAAGAGAACGGATTTGCATCAGATTTGGTATCCGTTTGGTATCTAATGTGGTTTAATGGAATGTTAAATGTGAGTGTAATTAAAAACCCGAGGAACACAATGTCTGAAGATGACGTCAGCAGCGTCAAAAATAGTGTTCAAAATAGAAAACATTTCGTAACTAGTGTGATCATTTCTGGTGGGAAAACATTCCTCAGCGACACCTCGTGCTGTTAATGAGATTGTGTTGAAATACTGAAGGAGAATGATTACCTCTGGTCCATAGAGCATGTCTAAAATCCTGGGTGAGATTTTCACCAGCAGAGAGCGCTGTTTCGCGGCATGCATTTCTGTATAATATGTTTTAGGATGTGCCAGAGAAATTTATTCGCTGTACGGGCATGGGCGGGCTTCGGCTCAGTAATTATCGAGTTCGGGCCATGGCGGAATCGGAATCGAAAATCTGAGTCCCAAATTAATTAATTCTAGTAGACATGAACGTTATTTACTTGCGTATGGGATATGACTTAGAAAAATTTGCGTTAATCTAAAAAGAAATATTACACTGAGATGTCGTTGCGGCACAACTTTTTAAAAATCCAAAGACGAAATTCGGATTCTGTTTACCGTTTCGACACATTTTTCTTGATTCTCATGGCAGTCACGAAATGAATTTTCTTCAAAATCTCTTTTCCTGCCAAAAATTAAAATTCTTCATAGGAACTCAAACAAGATAATAAACAACGAGATTCTAACACTTTTGCAAGATTTATAGCGAAATTAAATGTTCAATTAGGTTCTTAACTACATACCAAAAACCTAGATATAATTTGCATAATATCGCTACACATATATTTTTTAACTCTTTCAATTTCTTGCATTTTTTTTCCTTTTCTTCTGACTCTTCTGTCTCGAAAGCCACTTTATTGCTCACTCAGGAACAAGAATTTGAGGTACTTTCCTTTTACTTTATTATTCTCGTGCAATTTTCTGATATTAATTAAAAGTCATGTTGGAACAGAATGAAACTCTGAACTGATTTCTGACTTGGTATCTGAAACAAATGCTTTTCTATATAAAATAAATACCCCCTCAAGCAGCTGCTTGCCACAGAGGTCTGACAGGAGCCTATCAGTTTATATGCCAAAGTAGAATATCTGAGAGGATGGCAGGACCTCAGCAGAAAAACGACACATACAACCATGCGTTATCCGGGGCTCGAACCCAGGTCCCTTAGATCAGTAGCAAAGCGCGCTAACCACTCGGCCATGGGACGGACGCTTTTCTAACCCAACCTAATATATATAAAAATAACTTTTTTTGTGAGTCTTTCTTCCTATGCACTCGATCCCCAGGAGGAGAATATAGGCTATGTGAGAACTCACTGGGGTTAACCACAATTGGCGTGGGAGGGTTTGAATTTCTCGAAATCTCCATAGCGGTTAAAAACACGGTGTCTCTCATCAGCACTTATTCAAAATCACGTTGTGAATGCCATCTAATACAACTTTAAAGAATTTCAGATTTCCCCTTAAGAGAAGGAGAAAAATTATACCGAGGAAGTGGGGGGGGGGACGAATCAGTTGTAATGAGTTTCATGCCAAATGAAATCTCGCGACGGAGGGGGAGGGGAGTGTTATCTACAACATGTTTAGAGTAGGGTTTCTCAACGTGGGGTACGATGTAAGAGCTCAAAAGTTGCTAGATCTAATAACAAAGTCGCTAAGTTGGCAACACTGCTACTGATTAATTTCTGAGAAGACATCAGACAACAAATAATCGTTCACTTAAGCACTCTTAAAACTCTTATAAGGCAATATTTTCCACCCCCTGATGAAACGCAAGAATGGATTCGAGACCCCTTCACATTTGATTTGGAAAAATGTAAGCTTCCAAGTGAACACAAAACATGTTCATAACACGTATGGCGCATTCACTAACTTCAATACACGTCAGAACTTAACAGAACAGTTCTGCGTCTACAAATGACTCCACAGAAACGGCTTTTTATTGTAGGCAAACTGATCATGCGCAAGTCTCCCGTAGTGTTACAAATTTAATTTTTTAGTGTACCGCGAGTATTCACGACGAAAAATAGTGTTTGGTAATGTGGCAAGCAGCTGCTTGAGGGGGTATTTATTTATTTTTTTATTTAATAGAGTACAGTCTCTCAAAAAAGTATCCGAACACTATGGTTGATTAGAGAGTTCAGAAAAAATATCTGGCAAGGATATTTTTAGAAATTAGTGATCTGGCAACATTCGTGTCACGTGACACGAAGGTTACAAGATCACTAATTTCTAAACAAATCGTTGCCAGATATTTTTTCTGAATTCTGTAATCAACCATAGTGTATGGATACTTTTTTTAGCGACTGTACCACAGGAAAATGTCCTGTAGATGAAATACTTCGGTTGTTTAATCTCCGAGCGACATTTTTTGCACACCATGGGCTAAATGGAAAGTCACAAGGACCCCGAAGGTTCAGAGAAAGTAGGGGGAGGGGCCCACTGGAACAGCTGTTGGGAGACATATGGTAGCTTCCCGTCAAGGCCATTCAGCGTGTTCTTTAACGTACACAGGATATCTTTCCAAGCCCCATTGGTATCCTCTACTGAACGTTGGCAGGGCGGGGAGTTTTGTAAAGATAAATCTCAATGCTGACCCAGCTGGGACTCGAATCCGAGAACTGAAGAATACGAGCCTGGCATGCCACGACTGAGCCATCCTCACCCCTAGAAACACTTGAAATAATCAGTTGATGCCGTGAGCAAAAAAAAGTTTGAGAATCACTTCTTTAGAGTTCCAGACCTGAACAATGCCGGGTAAATCTGCTAGTTCATTATAACGCAAGATGCAGTTCCAGACCGAAAGATGTTTACTCAGTATCATTTGCATCTTTCAACTACTGAGCTAATAAAACATTACTTTGAGACCGGTTAAGAGGATGTTCTCATCACACCAACCATAGACGCTTATCTGCTGAGGGGAAGATGGGACAGACGATGTGAAGCCATGCGCAACCTCTTGTAACCATAGCAACGGTTCATTGATTTTTTCATTCACTTACCTACTTTCCAGTTCATTTGACTTCATTGCTCCAAACTCTTCTCATGTTGATCTTATTCTCTTTTTCAAACAAGTAAACAGGGTCAGATTTCACGCAGATTTGCTTGTAGTAGCAACTTTTTGCAGTTAATAGGAAAAAATAAATATCCCCTCAAAGAGCTGTTTGCCACAGATGGCTGACAGTTTATACGCCACAACAGAAGGTCTGTGAGGATGGCGGAAACTCGGTAGACAAACAACACAAACATCCAAATATCCCGGGGTTCGAACCTAGGTCTCTTTGATCAGTAGCCAAGCACGCAAACTACTCGAATATTGAATAATAAGTTTTCTTTATTAAGTTTAAAATACGGCTTCAAGTTGATTCATCATAAAATTCATTCAAAAATGTTCCATAATGGAGATATTAAAATCATTTGCAATCCGAACAAAGAAAACTTTTTTTGACGGCTTTGGTTGTTTTAGCTTCTTAGCGGTACTTTTTCACACAATGGGCTAAATGACCAGGTCACAAGGACTCAGAGAAGGCTGGGGAGGAAGGGAATTTTCTGGACAGCTGTTGACCTTTCGTCAAGGCCATCCAGTGTGTTCTTTAATTTTCACAAGGAATAGTTCTCTCTGTACACGAAGTCAGTGTTTTTCGTCCCATTCGACGGATGGGACGAAATCGGTGATCCTTTTTTTTTAGACAGAAAGCAGGTTGGGGGTTTAACGGAAATAAATGTCAACGCCTATACATTTGGGACTCGAACCTGGTGCAATCAGTCACAATTCGTATCCACTTCAAAGAAAGATAGGGTGCGGGCAGTTTCTGTGTAGGTAAATCGGCGCCCTATTTTCCTTTGAAGTGAACACGTATTCGGTGACTGATTGCGTCATCGATATGGTTTAGGTTTATTTTCTTCCTCATAGAGTGCATGCAGGAAAATATATATTTATTTTTTAACTAATTTAGTCGGTCCCTCTTCAGTCGGCACTGAATAATAAGATTTCTTTATTAAGTTTCAAGACAAAAGTAATATAATCATGAATCTAGTTTCAATAGATAATCGTGATAAAATTACGAACTTCTGAAGCATCGCACTTATCACGTAGGGCAAGCAGGAGGGCTCACAGCGAAGACCTGGGAGAGAGGCAACAGCTCTACAGAAAAAACGATAAATCTTTGAAAAAAAATTACAACCATACTCCTCTGCGATTCGAACTCGGGATACTTTGCTCCGCTTCCACGATCGCTAATCATTTGGCCACTAAAATAGATAAAAGAAAAAAAATTAATAAAAAAGCTAAACTCGAAATTACCAGATGAATAAAACCTTTTAGAAAAGTGTCAGCTTCGGTTGTTTTCAAAGTTGCAAACGAACCTCTGGTTCTCATCTTTTAAATACAAATAAATTAAAAAAAATTAAGAAATACCTATCTTCCGACATGAGCCCTAAAAAGTAGAAAATAAATCCGAAGGATATCACTTGAAAAGTAGATAGGGTGCTGGTAATATTTTTTGAATAAGTAATCATTGCCTCATCTTCCTTTGAAGTGAATGTTTGGAGTATTCAGCGAGCGAATTCAAAAATAAAAAATGTTTATGAAAGAGAACTATATTATTGGTGTGGGGGATTACAATTAATAATGAGCAATATAAGAAGTATGAGAAAAAATTTTGACCATTTTTTACTCTATTTAAACTTAGCAAATTTTACCCCTGAAATAATAGTCCTAACACAAATTTGAATAACTGATGATGAATTGCAATTATATACGATACCTGGTTATAAAATATATAATAAGTGTCAAAATCAAATGAGATCTGTGGGCTAATTATATTTCTGAAAGACTGTATTAGAGTATATGAAATTAATACAAATTTTGTTAATGCTAATATGTGGAAATTAAATTTAAACTCAATAATTTAGTATTTCTTTTAATGCATTTTATAGATTACATTCATTACACTAAGCAAAATTTTATTAATGAATTAAAAAATAAATTAGAAACTGTTAATAACAACAACAACAACAACAACAACGTTCTATCAAATTTCTTCATGACAGGTCAAACAATTTTGAAACCTAAATCTATAACTGGTTTGGATAACCCGAAGAACTACAGACCTATCACGTGCCTTTCAATATTTTATAAATTATTAACATCTCTTATAGCAAGAAAAATAAATCATCATTTACAAGAAAATACTATATTAACATTTGAACAAAATGGTTGCAGAAAATACTCCAGAGGCACCAAGGAGCAACTATGGATTGATAATGTTATCTGTAACCAAGTAAAATATAAAAAACGAAATATGTCAGTTGCTTGGATAGACTATAAAAAGGCTTTTGACAGTATTCCTCATTCTTGGCTTTTAAGATTACTTGAATTATATAAAATCGATTGCACTCTAATTGATTTTCTCAAATGTTGTATGTCAAAACGGAAAACAAACTTAGTGCTTCATTCAAACAGTACTTCTTACAAATCTGATCCAATTGTAACAGCCAGAGGCATTTTTCAAGGCGATTGTTTAAGTCCTTTATGGTTTTGCCTAGCACTTACCGTATTTGCCGGCGTATAGGACGCACTTTTTTCCCCTCAAAATACGCCTAAAATATGGGGTACGTCTTATGCGCCGGTAATCAAAATTATGAGTTGAAATTTCAGTCTAAAACTTTTGGTTTATATCAATATACATATGTAAGTATTCTTTTGCCTTTTGTCCTTTTGTGAAAGAGTGGTTTCAAATAAATCGGTTCCATATTTTTTTTTGTTCTGTAAAAATAATAAGTTGCGTGATGTATTTTATGTTTCACTACTGATAGAGGGAGCATTCCAGTAAACTAGAGTTCAGATCCACTGACACCTCAAGGTTATGATTCATCCAATGTGCGCATGCATGATCACATTTCACCGGCATATTTTTTCGAAAAGCGCGAGCATGGCGCATCGTTACCGATTACAGCGCCTCAAGGCAACCAAAACGTAAACTTTTGGTACCGCAGAAGCTTTCTCATGTTTTTGCTGCGAAACATGGCTCAAAAACAACGAAGATTCTGCTATGACATTGCATTCAAGCTAAGAGTGATTGAGTATGCCAAAGAACACGGAAACAGGGCAGCAGAGAGGAATTTCGGATCACCGCCAACAGAAAAGATGAGAAGAACTTGGAGAAGACAGGAAGACCTAAAAAAAGCTATGCATAGTAAACATAATCTGCGACATGGAATTGCAAAATGGCCGGAACTAGAAGAAGAATTAAAAACTTGGATATTAGACCACCGAAGCTCGGGATTTTCAGTTTGAACAAAAATGACTATTCAACAAGCAAGAGTGATAGCTACTAACAGAGGCATCTCTGATTTTACAGGATCGACGTCATGGTGTTCTAGATTCATGAAGAGAAATGACTTACGTATGCGGACTAAAAAATAGCACAAAAGATGCCAACAGAATATGAAGACAAGATTATCGAGTTTCATAAAATTGTCATTAATGCAAGAAAAAGTGGAAATTTTGAACTTTCACAAATAGGAAACATGGATGAGGTCCCACTGACGTTCGATGTACCCTCAAACAAAACAGTAGATTCCAAAGGTGTAAGAAGTGTTATTGTTAAAACTTGTGGACATGAGAAAACGCACTACGCAGTCGTGTTGTCTTGTTGTACCAATGGAACAAAATTGCCGCCTCTTTTGATTTTCAAAAGGAAAACCTTGCCCAAGGAAAAACTGCCTAAAGGTGTGTTTGTGCACGTTCATCCTAAGGGCTGGATGGATGAAGGGGGGATGAAGTTGTGGATAGACAATGTGTGGTCTAGGCGGACTGTTAAAGAAACCTGCCTTGCTAGTATGGGATCAGTTTCGGAGTCATAGAACAGAAGCTGTAAAAAATAAAATCAACCAACTGAAAACTCAGTTAGCTGTAATTCCAGGACCAGCTTCAACCTTTAGATGTCTCCTATATAAACCATTAATTAATTCCTATATAATCCTATATAAGATGTCTCCTATATAAACCTTAAACGAGCCAGCTTCAACCTTTAGATGTCTGCATTAATAAACCATTTAAAGGTTTCATGAAGGAGAAATGGAACAGTTGGATGCAGTCTACAGATTTTGAAGTGACACCATCAGGAAGAAGGAAGAGGCCTAGCATTTTGCAGATTTGTGAATGGGTCAAAACTTCATGGAATGCTGTGAAACATGAGACAGTTGTAAAGTCATTTAAGAAATGTGGTATTAGTAACTCACTTGATGGCACAGAGGATGATTTGTAATACGAAGACTCAGTTTCTGAAAAAGAGGCTTCAAGTGGTTTTTCATTTAGTTCTGGAGATGAATTTCTGGGTTTTGAGGATGAACATTAAAAGGTACCTAACTACAATGTTCCCTACTTACATTTTTTTTTATACATAAATAACTATAAAATGAGTACAGTAAATCTTTATGGAAATTCATGAAACAATGTGGAAAATTTTTTTTCCCTTAAAAATGTGTCTAAAAAAGGGGATGCGTCTTATACGCCGGTGCGTCCTATACGCTGGCAATACGGTAATCAATTAAGTAAATTGCTGAATAATTCAACTTATGGATATAAAATTAAAGCAAACGGTACAGAAAAAATAAATCACTTGTTTTACATGGATGATATACAGTTCTAATTATATTTAGTTACAATGCTTATTAGAAATTGTTAATTCATTTAGTAAAACAATTTGCTTAGAATTTGGATTGGAAAAATGTTCAATATTAACTATTGAATCAGGAAAAATTAAAAAATTAGATAACATGACACTTATGGATGAAACATGTATTACAGAACTATCAATCAACAAAAGTTATAAATATATTGGCATAAATCAATTACTAAATATAAACTATAAAGAAGTGAAAGATGTTTTTCGTAAGGATTATATAAGACGTTTAGAAAAGATTTTAAAAACAGAACTTTATGCTAAAAACAAAATAAGAGCTGTAAATATGTGGGCTATACCTGCCATTTCATATTCTTTTGGAATAATAAACTGGACAAAAACTGATTTAGATGACTTAAATATCACAACTCGTAAATTACTAACGAAATATAGACTTTATCACCCACATGCCTCAATTATTAGGCTTTATCTAGCACGTAATTCTGGTGGCAGAGGACTTTTGGATTTGAAACATCTCTGCAACAAAGAAATCCAGAATTTACGTCACTACTTTCGTACTAAATCAAACAACCATATTACTCAATCCTTAATACAATATAATGCAAGTTATACTCTACTACACATGAATGATAATAACTATGTTTGAAGATTATATACTATTTGTTCAAATCTTAAATGCCTACTTCATTACTTTGATGTTATGAATACTTTTTGGACTCTACTTTTTTTTTTAACTTTATTAATTATATTTCAATTAGCCAACATTGTTCTTCTAGGAGGAAGTTCTAAAACCTTGTTATAGTCTGGCTACTTAATTAGCCCCTGTAATGAGTTGTACCGCTTGAACGTGTATTTGTTATAATAATAATAATAATAATAATAATAATAATAATAATAATAATAATAATAATAATAATAATAATAATATATTGTTAGGAGATATTAATATTAACTTAAAAAGTAATGATAGTATTAGACATGAATATTTTAGAGTAATTCTGTCAAATGGTTTTAAGCAATGTCATGAGGAAATTACAAGGGAGGAATCAAAGACATGTCTTGATCATGTATTTATAAGAAGTATCGCTGCAAATAATGTAAATGCCTAATATCATTAAGCTGCACATTACTGATCATTATTTCATAGGTTTAAACATTCAGTCTAATATGAACGTATAGAAAGTTTAAAAGAAATACGTAAGACAAATATTACAAAACTAAAGAAGTTGTTGAAGGACAAAGACTGGTCTGAAGTTGAAATGGAAAAAGATATTGATAATTCTTTCAAAATGTTTTTATTACAATTACAAATATTAATTGAAAAATCAAAATACATTTTACAATTAAAACGGAAACAAAAAAAATTGAAACCTTGGATGACAGATGGACTTATACAATCTATAAAAAAAGAAATAATTTGTACAAATTACGGAAAATTCAGCTTTTTAATACTGATCTAGATAATTATTTTAAAAAGTATCGAAATTTACTATTAAAATTAATTAGAGAAGCAAAGTCAAATTATTACACCAAAAGATTATTAGACAAACATGGCAATGTAAAGCAGAAATGGAATTTAATAAATGAATTATCCGGAAGGAAGCAACATATACAAATGTCACCAATAGAAATAAAAATAAATAATACTTTGTATTCTTCTAATGAAAATTCCATTCTATTAGCTAAAAAGTTTAATAATTATTTTACAGAAATAATAGGAAACTTTGTAACGGAATTTCCAAAATGCATTAACCAGAAAAAGGATGATATATCTGTTACAATGAATTCGATTTTCATAGATTTCTTAACAGAATATGAAATTAATGAAGTAATTTCTTCATTGCAAATAAGAAAGGAGATAGAGATGATTGCATATCTGTGGAGTTAATTAAAGAAATAAAAAATAATATTTCAGCTATTTTATGCCATCTTTACCATTTATCTTTGCATTCTGGATATTTTCCAACAATTCTTAAAAATTCAACTATAATACCTGTTTACAAAGGTGGCAAACATTTAGATATTAATAATTACAGAACAATAGCTTTATTATCGGTGTTTTCAAAAATATTTGAAAAGCTAATCAAGATTAGACTTTTAAATTTTCTAGACAAAAATAAAAATTTTTCAAGAAATTTGTTTGGGTTTAGGAAAAACATTGGAACAGAGGATGCTATATTAAAATTAACATCTTCAATCTACAGTGCAATAAACGAAATTTTAAAAACAGTAGTAATATTTCTGGACATAAAGAAAGCATTTGACACAATTTCACATGGCATATTATTATATAAACTTGAGAGAGCAGGAGTTCTACGGACAATTTATTATAGTTTCAGACTTAATTAAAAAATAGAACTCAAAAGATTAAAATAGGGAATTATTACAGTAACGAAAAGAAAATTAAATATGGTGTTCCCCAAGAGTCTGTATTAAGTCCGATATTACTTAATGTTTTTAAAAATGATCTTTGTAACCTGGAACTAAAAGGAGAACTAATAGCATTTGCTGATGATATTGCTCTGATATATACAACAACTACTGAAAACATTTTGAATGAAAAATTAAATCAAGGTTTATGGAATATCAGAAATTGGTTTATGAAAAATAAATTATTTCTAAATGTAGAGAAAACGAAATATGTATATTTCCGATTGAGACAAAAACAAAGGGATAACTTGAAAATGAAACTATTTTATCGTATACTTAAATGCATCGGAAATGCCCGCTACCACCTTTAGATTATTGAGATACTACCGATTGAGGCAACCCTCGGTTCAAGGGCTTGTCTCCCAATCAAAAACCATTTTTTTTTAAATTGGCCTTCATGTCACGTGACACAAAGGTTGCCAGATCACTAATTTCTATAAAAATCGTTGCCAGATATTTTTTCTGAATTCTGTAATCAACCATAGTTTTTGGATACTTTTTTGAGCGACTGTACAAAGTCAAGTTCTGCATATACTGTATGTACTAATTTTATGTACAAATATCGACAAATGGTTTATGGTTAATAAAGATTATTTTTATTATTTTCCAAGAAATTGAAGAAGTTACCAGCTGGTCATACTTTCCTTGTTGATGTTTTAAAATTCGACTTTTCCTTTTCAGGATCGACACGTGCGTCGTTGGAGATGACTCCACGTGCGACGTTCAGTTACACGAACAATGCCGAACGGAGCGAGGAGTGAGCTCGTGTCTTTGTCGTCCCGGATTCGGTCGAGCAGTCGACAGAGGCCTTTGTACATGTAAGTTGTACTTAAGAACATTTTGGACTATAAAATGCATATTCTGAAGTATTTCCGGCACACTTGCTATAAATTTTAGGAATGAGTACTTTTATGAACAACTCAGAAAAAAGGTAAACTGAACGTCGTACTGAAGCAGCTCATCTCAAAATATGAAAGAGATATGAATTTTTTTATATGAAAAATGTTATCCTTAAGTTGCTTTTAGCTTCAGCAGTTTATACAAGCTACGCAATAACAAATGGGGGCGGGGATGGCTCAGTCGGTAGCACGCCAGGCTCGTAATCTGTAGTTCCCAGGTTCAATTCCCAGCTGGGTCAGCATTGAGATTTATCTCCGCAAAATTACCCGCCTGCCCACGGTCAGTAGGGGACACCGATGGGCTTGGAAAGGCCGCCGTCCGTCGGATGGGACGTTAAGCCGTGGCCCCGTGTGCGGGAGAGCCATACCCTGTGCACGTTAAAGAACACGCTGGATGGCCTTGACGGGAGGCTACCATCTGTCTTCCAACAGCTGTTCCAGTGGGTCTCCTCCCCCAACCTTCTCTCAGTTTCGGGGTCCATGTGACCTGGCCATTTAGCCCATGGTGTGCAAAAAAGTGCCGCTCAGAGGTAAAACAACCCAACCCAATAGCAAATGCATTATATTCAAAATATTACTACTTGCTCTAGTAAGAAGTAGAGCAAAGAAGCTCAAATACATTTTCAAACGGGCCAAGCTTCATTTACTGAATTTCAGTTATTTTCGCGATCCGGAAATGGAAGCGAAAAGTATTCCCGGGTCAGATATGAAAGGTAAGAAAAAAATACTCGCAAATATACAATCGCAATTCTGTAGAACGTTTCATATTTTTCGATGATTCGTTTCTTTACTTCTCATAATTATTCCCTGAAAAAAACTTTTTTGTTTTGTTTTTGCGTTTTCTACTGATTTTCCGCGCGAGACAAAATTTGTTTAGTAATTTACAACAATATTACGAAACAATAAAAAAAAGTTGGACAAAGGTAAAAAAAAAAATCGAATCCATTCGCTTGCACACTCACTTGTACAAAAAAGAGAACGTCAAAGACTTAAATTGTCGTCGTCTTTCGACTGTATCATTAAGCCGTGCATCCGTATTCAATAAAGCCATATTACCTCATGCACTAAGTTGATTCTGTTAACACCCCGGCTCAAATAGTACCTGATCCTTGATAGGTGCATTCAAACTGATAATACACTTAAACCTTTATTATATCTTAACCCAGGCATGGCCAACTGTTTTTGCCCCCGGGCCGGATTGGAAAAAAAAATATTTTCACGGGCCGGATTGGAAAAAAAAATATTTTCACGGGCCGGACGAAATATTAAAATTGAAAAATGTTAAGCAAAACACTTATTTCTTTAAGTAAACAAAATTTTATTATGAAATTTGTTTATGAATAATTGTAAGTAAATCAATACAACAAATTAACATAATAACTAATGCGACGTGTTGAGGCGGTTTGCATCGCTTATTATTTTTTTAATATCTGGTTCTATACTTGTAGTAGCTATTCTTAACACAGCCTCCAAATGTAAATCATTCAATCTTGATCTTGTTGTACTTTTATTTAGATTCATTAAAGAAAAGGTTTGTTCACAAATATAAGTTGAGCTAAAGATTACTAAATACGTCTTGGCAAGTTTTTTTAAATTTCCATATTTTTCATTATTCAATTGCTTATAAAAATTACACAAATTTTCTTGCTCTTCTCGGTATTTCTCATGTAATAATTCATCACATTGTAAATTAATTATTTCTAATTGTATATCAACAGGAACGTCATCAACTTGTACAGAAAATGGATTTCGGATAATAGATAAAATTTTATCAATTTTTTTGAAGCAATCGAATCTCTGCTCGAAATCTGTCATTAGTGCAAGGATGATTTTATTAAATGTTTTAACCTTTTCTTTTAAAATATTTAAAGATATGGTCTGTAACGTTGGAAAATGATCAAATTTACATTCAGCCAGAATTGTAGAAAAAAGGCTAAGCTTCATTTTAAAAGCTCTTAATTTCTGTATTAAATCATGAGCAAATAAATTTTTTCCTTGTATACATGTGTTAAATTCGTTCAAATGTGTGAGAATATCCAAAGAAAATGCTAAATCACAAATCCAATTTGGATCGAATAATTCAGGAAAATCCTCATTTTCTTTAAGCATTAAAAATATTTTTATTTCCTTTTGAAGGTCCCACACACGTCTTAAAACTTTTCCCAAACTTAACCAAAGGATTTTATTGTGATATAGTACATCTAAATGACTGGTATTTAGTTCTTCAAGGAGATCAATAAATTGCCTGTGATTTAATCCTTCTGATCGTAGGAAATTCACTAATTTCACAACTACATTTGCAACATGATCGATTTTTAAAATATTTTTGCACTATGCAAAAATATTTTACTCGCCTGCTGGCAACGTCGCTTGAACATCGAGTGCAGATGAGTATAAAGGTTTTAATTCTTTATAACGGAATCTTTTTTAAAAAATATAGAAGTATCGAGAATTCATTCGATTAATTACTAAAAGTTAAATGTTAATATTGAAAAATTGTTCGCGGGCCACATAAATTCATTACGCGGGCCGTATGTTGGCCATGCCTGTCTTAACCATGCCTGTCTTAATCATATATAACTTTGACTTTAAAAAGATTAAAATAAAGACTTACCTATGTTAAAAATTAATGACACAGTTGAATCATAATTTTAACTTTCAAACGCAAATTTTTCTATTCATCATCATTGCTCAATAGTACAGTAGCTCAAATAAATATCCGAACACTATGGTTGATTACAGAATTCAAAAAAATATCTGGCAACGATTTTTTTAGAAATTAGTGATCTGGCAACCTTCGTGCCACGTGACTACAGAATTCAGGAAAAATATCTGGAGCGTGTACAGCAACTGTACACGCTCCAGTTACCGTTCACAGCAAACTGGAGCGTGTGCAGTTACTGCACACGCTCCAGTTATTTTCGTGAGTGAGCCCACACGATCTAGTATCAAAATAATATGACCACCTACAGTCGCTCAAAAAAGAATCTGAACACTATGGTTGTTTTCAGAATTCAGAAAAAATTGAACGTGTGCAGTTACCGTTCAGAGCAAACTGGAGCGTGTGCAGTAACTGCGCACGCTCCAGTTTGCTGTGAACGGTAACTGGAGCGTGTACAGTTGCTGTACACGCTCCAGATATTTTTCCTGAATTCTGTAATCACGTGACACGAAGGTTGCCAGATCACTAATTTCTAAAAAAAATCGTTGCCAGATATTTTTTCTGACTTCTGTAATCAACCATAGTGTTCGGATACTTTTTTGAGCGATTGTACGTAATGTGAAATATCAATTGCAAAGCAACTTAATGTCTCCCAATGGGTCGCTCAGCCTGCATCCATATCTAATGTCGATTTTTCTCTGCAGCGGTGGTTTCCATGGTGCTAACCATTAAAGTGGCCAGGATGGGTGATCGCTCCATCGATCCATCTCTCCTCATCCCAGGTACTCAGGACTATCAGAGGATGAACTTCGAGGCTTCCCATGCGGTGAGTTGTCAATCACCATCATTAAAAAAATTACCTCTTTCAGAGAGCAGATTTGGGGGGAAGGCGATCTTTTTTGCTTAAAAATCTGCCATTCTTCTGTTTCACGATGCCACTCCAACTACTTAGAAGGAAAAAAAGTTGAATATATTCGTATAATTAAAAAAATCACATTGAATGCTTAGAAGGGGTCATTCAGCTATTCAATACAAGTAACTTCCGTTTAACTCAGTTTCTTTCCCTCTTTTTTTTTAGTAAAATGTCTTTGAAAAATCTTAAATCATTAATAACTTTGGATGACGGACTCGTTAAATTTCCACAGTGAGCCACTCACTAACTATGAACTTCAAAATATAGAATACAACTCTACTTTTGTAGAATCTGAGCCAGAAAGAGTGCTGACATTTAAATTTTATAAGAAGCACTTTCAGTGCACAATAAATGTACGTATTTGTTTGAGGAACATGACAACGATTTTTCACGAACGGATGCCATAATAATTCACGAACGGATGACGTAATAATTCAAAAATGGATGCCGTAATAATTCATGATTGGGTGCCAGTTAATAGAATGTTACAAACAAATGTTACGCACAAAACGGGGACAAGCAAAGCAAACCACGCTACATTCTTTCCTTATTAAGAAATAAATTCTTAAATTAACACTATTGATCATATGTATATATACAAATTTGTGTAATTATTTACTTTATTTTTTGAATAAAAACTGTGAATTATAATTATTCTTTTGAAATAAAGCATACGTTATAATACAAAGGGGAAAAATATCAAAAAGACCTATACAATAGGCAAAAAACACGCAGATAAAAAATACCTCCGTTTAACGCATCTCTCTCCGGAATGCATCTCCCACGTTAAACTGTAAATGGTAGCTAGGTAGTCACTGGAAGGCGAGCCATCCCCTGTGATGATTCGTAGAACCGGCCAGGCCTAGCATCTAATCTCCGACCCGCATTCTCGTGGTGCAGACCGTTAGTACGGTGGCTCAAAAAAGTATCCGAATATTACGGTTAATTACAGAATTCAGAAAAAATATCTGGAAACGATTTTTTTAGAAATTAGTGATCTGGCAACCTTCGTGCACAGTACACGAAGGTTGCCAAATCACTAATTTCTAAAAAAAACGTTGCCAGATATTTTTCGTTGCCAGATTTCGTTGCCAAATTTCTAAAAAATTGTTGCCAGAACAAATACGTACATTTATAGTGTTCGGATACTTTTTTGAGCGACTGTACCTGTCAAAAGGGATACTCTCTTGTGGAAGTGAACGGAAGCGGAGGGCTGCCAGATCCGTGTAGTCTACTGATCTAGTCATATATGGACACTTTTTGTCTTTTTTTTCTACCCTGCTGAGGAGGGTCCTGGTGCTGACCATATATACCAACCTGAACTGAAATAATAGATCTGAGCTTGATTATGGATCCTGAATTTGCTGCCCCTGGTGAGCTTCTATGGAGAGAAACTCTGCTGCTCTTTTTTTTTTCTGGGGGTTAACGTACCCAAGTGAATAGATTCACAGGACATATTTTATCAGCTGCTGGATAATCTTGAACAGAGGTCATCGCAGGCACCGACCTCTTACTTCTACAGTCATCGTCAAATTCTACATTAGAGGAAGTCTTCCAGTGTAGATGGCTTCAGCCTATAGTGGTGGGGAAACGGGTCTTTGCCCCATGTCTGCGATTAAGGGGCTGTTTGATATTGTCGGCATTCCCTCTCTCAATAAACATAATTTGTTTAAACATCCCACTAACCATTTCCTCTCCATAGGTAGTTGGAATGTGAGGACTCTGCACAGAGATTATACTCTTGATATCCTCACACAAGAATTCATTATAATTGAGATTTTCTCGCCTTGTAAGAGACCAGATGGACTTCTTAAAAATAACCTTAATTTTTTTTCGCTGGGAGGGAAGATAATAAACATCACCAAGGCGTGGGTCTGCTTCTCAGCAGACATGCCAGTGATGATCTTCTAGGATATGAGTGCATTAATGTAAGGTTTCTTACAGAAAAATTTCAGACAACCATTAAAGACTTGAATGTTATCTGCTGTTATGCCCCCACTGAGGATGCCGATGAGGATGAGAAGGATAGGTTTTACGGACAACTTCAGGATATTTTGAATTCTGTCAAGAAAGGAGATATTACCCTTGTTCTTGGTAACTTCAATGCCAAAGTTGGTACTGACTCTGACCTTTGGGGAGGAGTAAGACTCTTTTGGTATTGGTAGCTGCAATGGTAATGGGCAACGTCTCCTACAGGTAAGTAAACTCAATGGTTTCAGAATAACTAACACTTATTACAAACACCGCGACATACATAAGTACACATGGGTTTCACCTGATGCGCTGCATAAGAATATGATTGATTATATATTAATTAACAGCAAATGGGCTAGTTCTGTTAGGAATACTAGGTCGTATAGGGGAGCTGAAATTGGATCTGACCATTACCTTGTTAAAAGTGTCTTGCAACTTAAACTTAAAAAGTGTTGTGCTAGGGTTAAAAAATTTGTTTTTAATTCTGAAGCTCTGAAAGACCCAGTTATAGCCAAAGCTTACCATGATAGGTTACTTAGTCATTATGACAGTCATGGTATGCTTACCACTGAAGTTGAGGAAGAATGGGATCATTTTAAACAGGCTTTTTTGGACACTAACAGTACTCTTTTAGGAAAAAAGGAGCAGAAGATACAGAATTATCTGAGTGATAAGGCACTTGAGCTTATTTCGGAAAGAAAGAACTGCAGGAATGTCCTTAATCAATACCCTACTAGTCCTAATAGAAAGCATTACAGAGAACTTAATAAACGTGTAAAAGATCAGTTAGCTGCTGATAAGAATCTTTGGCTTGATGGTTTGGCTGACAAAGCCGAGGAAGCAGTTAGACAGCAGAGAGCTGTACCAGATAGTTAATGTTTTGTGTGGTAGAAAACGGACAGGTATACAGGGATTGAAGGATAAACAAGGTAAGGTTATAGAAGGTGAGGATTCTGTCATGGCTAGGTGGGCTGAGCATTTCAGTGATATTCTAAACAATGCGGTTAGTTCTATTCCCATTGTTTGCAATGATGATAGATGCATTGGTGGCTTTAATGTTGGCCCTATAACACAATCTGAAGTTATTTTGGCTGTTTCTAAACTTAAACTTCATAAAACCCCAGGGGTAGATGAAATTACTACAGAAATGCTTAAAGCTGGAAATGTTTCGGTTACCACTTGGATGACTGAAATTCTGAATATCTTTTATGATAAAGGCATGGTTCCTAAAGATTTTACCAGAGCAATTATTATTTCTATTTTTAAAAAAGGTGATCGTAGTTATTGTGATAATTATAGGAGCATCAGTCTACTTTCTGTTCAAGGTAACTCAGGTTGACGGGCAATGTGTGATGAGCAGTGTGGATTCAAAAGTGGTAGGATATGTGTAGATCACATATATTCCTGAGGCAGATTTTTGAGAAATGTTTAGAGTTTCAGACACCTTTGGTGGATAGCTTTGTTGATTTCAAAAAGGCTTTTGACTCTGTTGGTCGCCAAAATTTATGGTTGATCGTGAGATCGTGTGGCATTCCAGACAAATTAGTTAGAATAATGAAAGCTCTCTATAATAACACTGAGTCATTGTGAGAGTTGATAAGACTTGTATCAATTCATTTAACTTTGCTACTGATGTTTAATGACGGTGCATTTTGCCTCCTTTTCTCTTTAGTTTGGGTATTGATTATGTTATGCGGAATTCATTGTAAGGTGAAGATTTTGGTCTTAAATGGTCTACAGATCTAAAACTGTTAATGAGACTGGTAGTAGAACTACTACCAGTCTCATTAACAGTTCTAGATCTACAGATCTAGAACTGACCATGCCACAGAGGTCTGACAGGAGCCTGTCAGTTTATTCGCCATAGAAGAAGGTTTGTGAGGATGACGAGTCCTCAACAAATTTGGTGATCAACAGAGAAAATACTAAAATGATGGAAATTGGTCAGGCAGGTTGTACTTCAGTGAATCTGAATGGTTGCACCCTTGAGAAAGTGTCTTAGTTTAATTACTTTGGGAGCTGTGACAGATATTGGCTATGTATGACATGAGATAAATACAAGAAAAAGGATTGCTGCTGAGACTTTTCTCACTCTATGGAGAGCGTGTAGTAATAGACGTAAACACATAAACACTAAAATTAGACTGTGTAATAGTGTGGCTCTTTCTAGGGTTAGGTATGGAAGTGAAACTTGGGCGCTTTAAGGAAACTTAATGCCTTTGATTCTAGATGCTTATGAAGTATCTTGAGCATTAGGTGGTTCAACTTTTAAAAATTGATGAAGCTAGGCAAAGGAGTCGGCAACCTCCTTTGAGCAGCATATTGTGCAGAGAGAGACTCCGTTGGTTTAGTCATGTTCCCCGTATGGATAATTATAGATTAGCGAATAGGGTTATGAACAGTGTGCCTAAAGGCCTGAGAAAGAGGGGAAGACTTAGGATGCGGTGGGCAGACAATGTCAAACAGAACCTTGTTAGAATTGGTGTGAAGTATCCAGATGTAGCAGATGTAGTTCAGAATAGAAATGCTTGGAGAACTAAATTGCCCGATCTGGTTGGACCTCCGTAACCATAGCTGATTGGAGAGGATGATGATGATGAGCTGTAAGGTACTTATTTTAACATAGCCAACCTCTGTGAGAAAGTCAAGCGTAGGAACATATTAAATAAGCGAATTAATTTCATCCGCCATGGAATGCTTAATCACATTTCCCATCACATTTCTATGAATTAAGTTTTTCGTCCATTGTGTTTATGAATAAGAGAATATTAAGCAGAAATTCTGGACAATTTTAAGAGCACCAACATTCCTAGCTCCCTATACTCTTTCGATTAAATATTTCCTTAGGTATATTTTTATGCGGATTTGCACGCTTGGCTACTGATCTATGGGACCTGGGTTCGAGCCCCGGATTAGGCATGGATGTGTGTGTCGTTTTTCTGCTGAGGTCCTGCCATCCTCTCAGATCTCCTACTGTGGCATATAAACTGACAGGCTCCTGTCAGACCTCTGTGGCAAGCAGCTGCTTGAGGGGGTATTTATTTTTTTTATAGTTAACTAAACTTCTTGAACATTTTTATTGGGAATACTATGATTTAATTAATAATACTTATGGTAACTTACGCTCATGATAACTTCCATTTATGATTCGTCTATTATAAACCTACAAAGTACTGCTATTAAGATCACTACTGATTTTGATTATGCTTATAATTTAGCCCTCTGAGAAAATGACGTTGACAAAATGAACTGTTTCACTGGAAGTGTTATCCAGGTTGATAATTGAGTGGACTTGGTAATAAAAACTGATCAGAAGGGTCGTCTGCTTTTTGTTTTCTTTAAATTATTCTGAACAGCTTTTATAATTTAATTACCTTGCGAACGGTGTTGGGTCGGGTTGGTTTACCTCTGAATGGCACTTTTTTTGCACGCAATCGGCTAAATGGCCAGGTCACAAGGACCCCGAGGGCTCAGAAATGATTGGGGGCAGGGGACCCACTGGATAGCTATTGGAAGACAGATGGTAGCCTCCCGTCAAGGCCGTCTTTAACTTGTTCAACAAGCTTGTTCTTTAACTAGCACAGAGCGTGGCTCTCCCTTACTCGGAACTACGGCTTAACATCCGATCCGAATCATGGCGGCCTTTCAGACCTATCGGAGTCCCTTGCTGACTCCTGGACAGGACAGGGAGTTTTCCTGAGATAAATCTCAACCCTGGCTCAGCTTTGGCTCGAACCTGTTAACAGCAGATTGTGAGCCTAGTGAGCTTCCGTCTGAGACATCCCTTGTCCCTGAGAACTGTGTAACAGAGAGGGTTGTCTCAAAGCAACCCAGGCTACCATTAAACGATCTTTTATTTTCCTATATGTGGCATAAATAAGTGCATATTCTCATATTCTACAGTAAAAATATGTCAGTTTTGAATTTTTTTTTCTTTCAAATCATAGAAAGTTTTCAAATGCAAACTGAAAAGCGGGCGAGAGACAATGGTGCTTTCAACGTCGATAAAAAGTAATGACGGGGGCCCCAAGGTTGTGGCCCCGAAGCAAAGGAAATATTATTATAATATGATAATATAATTTGATAATAGAAAATAATGTTATTACAATATGATAATAGAAATAAATGCCCTTGAAACCCAAAACAGACTTAAATTTTTCCCCCTTATTCTTTGTGCCCGTACAAATATAAACCTATAAAAAACTGCATCTGAGAATTTTAGATAAAAAAACTTTTTGAAAATTATCTCATACTTGAAACGTATTGTAAGAGGATACTGTCACTTTCAACAAAATTCTATGAAAGGTGCTTCCTGGAAAGAAAATTGCCCGAATAATTTGAAGCTATAAAAGTACTCCCGGCAAGTAAAAAGAACTGCTAGGGATTGGATTCGTTTGTTTCACCTCTAAGCTGCTTTTTTTGCACACAAGGACCCAAGGGCTCAGAGAAGGTTAGAATAAGGAGACTCATTGGACAGTTGTTAGGACACACAGATGGTAGCTTCCGGTCAAGGCCATCCAAAGTGTACTTTAACGGGTATGGTTCTCCCGCACACGGGACCAGGGATATACGTCCCGTCCGACAGACGGCGGTTTTCCCAATCCCATCAGTGTCCCGTACTGACCGAGGGCAGGGTAAGGATTTAGCAGAAATAAATCTCAATGCTCACACAAGTGGAATTCGTACCTGGGAGCTTCAGATTACGAGGTTGGCGCGCTACCGACTGAGCGAACCCCAGCCCCAACAACTAAGGATGCTCCTTGCTTGGGGCGCCATTTAATGGGTTGGGTTCGGTTGTTTTACCTCTGAGCGGCACTTTTTTGCACACCATGGGCTAAATGACCAGGTCACATGGACCCCGAAGGCTCAGAGAAGGTTGGGGGAGGGGACCCACTGGAACAGCTGTTGGGAGACAGGTGGTAGCCTCCCGTCAAGACCATCCAGCGTGTTCTTTAACGTGCACAGGGTATGATGGCTATCCCGCACACGGGCCACGGCTTAACGTCCCATCCGACGGACGGCAGGCTTTCCAAGCCCATCGGTGTCCCCTACTGACAGTGGGCAGGGCCATTTAATGTAGGATCGCCCTTAATGGAGACAGAAAGTAAAGAGATGAATTGGCACTGTTGTTGGACCTTTAAGAAAATGTGGAGGAAAATAGAAGAATACAAAGATAAAGGTTGGGCGATATTGTACTTTGGTCGTATCTAATTCTTGTTTAGTAAAGCTGCTTGTTATGGTATTACAAATCATATAACTAAATGGTAGAAGAAAAGGAGCTTATCTAAAAAGATGGATATAAAATGTTAAAAAAATATAAGATTTTACCAGAATGGCCTGTAGTTCTCAAATGAATCATCTGTTGGTAAGCACCGACACATATGGAGAACTTAGTTGCACAGTCTAGCAGTATTTCAGTAGCTATGGCTGCTTGGGGATTTTGCAACATTTATTAACTTATTGAATGCTGTACAGTCGCTCAAAAAAGTATCCGAACACTATGGTTGATTACAGAATTCAGAAAAAATATCCGGCAACGATTTTTTTAGAAATTAGTGATCTGGCAACCTTCGTGTCACGTGACACGAAGTTGCCAGATTTGCAGAGATTTGTGAGCTCACAAAAACCTGGATCGTGTGGGCCCACTCACAGAAATATTGAGCTGTGCAGTTACTGTCCACAGCAAACTGGAGCGGTTGCGGTTAATGTTCACAGCACATTGGATCGTGTGAACTCACAAAGACCTGGATCGTGTGGGCTCACTCACGGAAATATTGAGCGTGTGCAGTTACCATTCACAGCAAACTGGAGCGTGTGCAGTAACTGCACACGCTCCAGTTTGCTGTGAACGGTAACTGGAGCGTGTACAGTTGCTGTACACGCTCCAGATATTTTTCCTGAATTCTGTAATCAACCGTAGTGTTCGGATACTTTTTTGAGCGACTGTACATTAAGAATCGCTATAAAACAAGTATCATGAAAGTAATTTAACTTACGTGATTCATCAAACACAATGAAAAATATATTACATAAAATGCTCTAATTGAAGACTGTTGTAGAATGCTCTTTATTAATATTGATACGAAGTTTCAATAATGTTTATTTAGAGGTACTGTGTAGTAAGTTTGAAGTAACTAAATTAATAAATGAGTTTATTTAATAGACAAAACAATTATTTTATAAGAAATAAGAAAAACTTGAATAATTCACTTAATAAATAAATGGGTAGCTACTAACGCCATCTTTTGGCAACAAATGCAAACAAATAAAACATTGAAACCTTTCTTTACATTCTAATCGACATTCTTTAAGTGTAGAAACATCATAAATGAGGCTTAGCACTTCATGAAATTATAAATAACAGGACTTTACAGTCAATTCTTAAAAATAACTACTTTAAATTATTTCTAAACATGCAAAGTACATTTTTGCTTAATATATAACACAACCATGAGAGTTATCTATTTAGTTAGTGCTTTCTAAATTAAAATTACATATATAAATGGGTTCCACCTAACATCCTTTACAGTTTGTTAATCTTCTTAGCCATTAAAGCAGATTGTTTAATTATTAAAATTATTATTTAATTAATTAGTATGGAGACGATATCCTAAACACAAAAGAGAACAGTAAACTCCATGGTAAAATGGATCCTCGTTAAATTCTCCTCCATAAGGCAACAGATATCTTTTATTCGTGCAGATGATCAAATTAGTTCTACGCTTAACTCACTTCAGTAGTATAATTCTTTACAATTCCCTCACTGTCATCTCTTCAGATATGAGGTATTCTTTCAGCTCGTGGTGTAAACAACACACGTTTGGCGGCTGTTGTAGGCTTCGAAGATCGTGGATCGTATAACCTTATTCGATCATATTCGGGTAATAATTTTACCCCTAACCCTCTCCATCATAAAGATATGCCTATTTCGCATGAGTAAGAACAAAATAAATGTAAGTAAACCACCCTTAGGTGGGCCCCTAAGGGCAAATATAAGAAAAGCTAAAAATAGCAGTAAAATTGTATAAGAAACCTAAAACGGGTAGCTCTCCTCAGAGAACGCTACCGTTTTAGGCCTCTTGTACTTGTTCAAAACTCCGCAAAATTCCCCACCCTGCCCACGGTCAGTAGGAGACACCGATGGGTTTGGAAAGGCCGCCGTCCGTCGGATGGGACGTTAAGCCGTGGCCCGTGTGCGGGAGAGCTATACCGTGTGCACGTTAAAGAACACGCTGGATGGCCTTGACGGGAGACTACCATCTGTCTCCCAACAGCTGTTCCAGTGGGTCCCTTCCCCCAACCTTCTCTGAGCCTTCGGGGTCTATGTGACCTGGCCATTTAGCCCATGGTGTGCAAAAAAGTGCCGCTCAGAGGTAAAACAACCCAACTTGTTCAAAACAGTATGATCGTAAAGAATCAGAGAAGAAATTTGGGATTATTGCTTACAGCCTCAAAAAATCTTTTTGAGGTGCGTTTTATATGTGTGTGTATATATATGGTCGATGCCCATGTCTTTATGGAGTTGTCTGTTAGTGACAAACCAGGGGGCATCGACTGCAGTTCTCAAAATCTTTTTCTGTAAGACCTGAATCTTACGAATATGGGTGGGTGTAGTATTCGCCCATTGTTGTATGTTTGCACGTTAATTCAATATTTATAGCCCAGAAAGAGTTTGTGATCACTAAAGAGTTTGTGATTACTAAAGAGTTTGTGATCACTTAGTGCACGGATCCTTTTGAAACTCGTAAATCAACACGAGCAACGAACAAAGGGCATTATTTTTCATTTTATACGAATTTTACATTCATTTCACTCTCAGAGCTAAAGTGATTTCTTCTTCTTCTTCTTCCAGATGTCGACGGTGTTTACTTACAGTCCCTTGGCAGGTGGATTCCGAGGTTCTTCGGTGAACGAGATCTACTTCGTCGCCAATCGGATGGTGATCAATAGCACGGTGCACCTGGCGGAGGACGAGGTGAGGGGATCGCTCCGTCACCACGTGGAGCACGCGGTGGCCGCGGCCATCAGCAGACAGAGCAATCAGGTGGGAGACAGTCAGCTGTTCGTCAGTGGACCTCTCAGCGCTCTGGTCGAAGTGGACGGTAAGTGGTCGATAAAAGGGGGGGGGGGGGATATTTAATAAATGGGGATTGAATTGAGGGGAGAATTTCTTTTATCTGAGAAAGTGAAGATGTAATCAGATGGAAAGGAATGCTTTTTAAGTGAAGAGATCAACAGATGAGAGATAGGTTGATTTTATCAGGCGTAGATTATGAGAACGTGAATGCGAAATCGGAATGAAAACTTTAGAGGGGAATAATAGGATGCTGAAGACTGAAGTAGCAAAAGAGGGCTGGATGCAATGTATCTGTGTGAGTTGTATGATGAGGATATCTTGTTTTTGTATTATCAGGTGTACAGTCGCTCAAAAAAAGTGTCCGAACACTATGGTTGTTTCCAGAATTCAGAAAAAATTGAGCGTGTGCAGTTACCGTTCACAGCAAACTGGAGCGTATGCAGTTACTGCACACGCTCCAGTTTGCTGTGAACGGTAACTGCACACGCTCCAGTTTGCTGTGAACGGTAACTGCACACGCTCAATATTTCCGTGAGTGAGCCCACATGATCTAGGTCTTTGTGAGCTCACACGATCCAATGTGCTGTGAACATTAACCGCAACCGCCCCAGTTTGCTGTGAACGGTAACTGCATACGCTCAATATTTCCGTGAGTGAGCCCACACGATCTAGTATCAAAATAATATGACCACCTACAGTCGCTCAAAAAAGTATCCGAACACTATGGTTGATTACAGAATTCAGAAAAAATATCTGGCAACGAGTTTTTTAGAAATTAGTGATCTGACACGAAGGTTGCCAGATCACTAATTTCTAAAAAAATCGTTGCCAGATATTTTTTCTCAATTCTGTAATCAACCGTAGTGTTCGGATACTTTTTTGAGCGACTGTACGTAGAGAAATAATATGCGTGTGTGTGTCTGATGAGGAAATGTGGTGAGGTTGGCTACGATGTTGTTTGTAGTATTACTGTGGTGTATGACTGCATGTGGTGGTGGTATGGGTGGTGCATTATGTCTTTGGAGTGCGTGGATACAAGAGAACTTAAAAATTAAAAACGGCTTCTGGGAAAGTTTGACAGTCTCCAGGTTCAGAAAGGAGAATCGGGCGGAGTCCACGAACATTCAATTACGTAAAAGATGCTTTCTTGTTCTTGTTCCATTTCAAGATTTGATCATTACAATCATGGCCAGATAGAGAGGGAGGAGCAAAGTGGGCCATGTCCCTCCCTTTTTGAATACTAATAATGGTAAAAGAGGCAAAAAAATTATGAAACTTATTTATATTTCATGCATTTTTCAACAGTTTTTTTAAACACGTGGAAAATGTTACACTGCATTGAAAATTCAGTGTCTTGCATTTTTACCCCCTCAATTTGCAGTTTTTCGGCTCGATTGTGTTTCTTGCATTCTTGCCCCCCCCCCCCCCGATTGTTTTTTATATCTGGGTATGATTACAATCCCAATCTCTTCCAAAGGGGAAAGTGCTCCAGGTCCGTCAACACAATTTGTATCCTGATCTAAGATGAGACTTTCTAAACTTGAGTAAGCAATTCCCTTCCATGTGTAGATATGCTCCTGATATAAGAATAAATACATTACAAGGTATCTACTAAGTATACAAGTGTTGTTGTTTTTTTTTTGTCTTTTCGCAGATTTAAATGAGTGTGGCAACAGCGAGCTCAACGACTGTTCCGAAAACGCCTTGTGCGAGAATCTCTTTGGTACGTTCCAGTGCACGTGCATGCCGGGCTACACAGACAAAGTTCCTGGGAGCGTGAGGAGCAGCGGAAGAACATGCTCAGGTGAGGAGGAGCTTCACCCTGTCCTCTTGTGTTATTTCATTCAAAGAAACCAAGATGATCTCCATTCTCTTTAAAAAGTTTCACTGAAATGTCGTCGATGTTTTCCAGCCCTTGTTATTCGAATATGACACCGAAATGAAACCACGGATAAAAGAAAGCACGGATTACGAGAGTCAACAGTGCATAATAGCGCGAAAGCCGATTAATGGTTAAATCATTTATTACTTTGATCTATATCCATCCAATCACCATTGGTGAAAGTCAGTAGCGCGCCAAGCTCCTAATCCACAATTATGAGTCCCAGCTGGGTGAGCGTTCAGATTTATCTCCGCAAAACCCCAGGCCTGACCTTAGTTGACACTCTCTGATGCAGACTAGATTACTTCTGTTCTCGTGGGTGGCTCAGTAGGTAGCGCATCAGGCTCGTAATATGCACTTCCCAGGTTTGAGTCCCAGCTGGGTCAGCGTTGAGTCTACGTTACGACTTACCGCCTTTATTGCAAATTTTAAATTATTTAACTGAGTAGTAATAATAGCTCATACAAACTGAGCAGAAATATATTTTCTAATGTAATTCTGTGACATATTAATCACTGCATAATAAATGATTACTTACCAGACTCCATACTTTTCATATAAATGAAATGTACATTGGATGTTCGCCAAGTCTAGCTTGATATCAGTCAAGTTTCGATGGTTTAAAATAAGCAATATATATATACATTAGTAGAAAATAAATCCCAGAAGATTCACACAATTATCTTATAAATAATAAATAAATACCCCCTCAAGCAGCTGCTTGCCACAGAGGTCTGACAGGAGCCTGTCAGTTTATATGCCATAGTAGAAGGTCTGTGAGGATGGCAGGCCCTCAGCAGCAATTATCTTGTTAACTAATAAAAAATGAAATAAAACTTGCAGAATAATCCAAGACCAAAAACAAATACACGTGACCCTGATACCTAGATAGACCTCAAACAGTTAAAAAAACTGAAATTTCAATTTCGCACTTTTTCTCCCAACAGAAATCTTTCTGACCGTACTCTTTTTATAAGCTTTATTTATCGTCGTCTCCCCACTGTGACGTCAAAATGCCCAGCCAATGACCGTTAAGAATCGCTTCCCCACGGAGTGGCACCACCCTGGTTCGTCCTACCTCCATGTATTACGCTATAATATAATATGGCCACCCATAACCTAATATATACTTTAATATACACTATCTGCCCAAGGGATGCGAACCATTGACACGTATGCCCCAGCGATGTACGAAAAGAAATTGTTTGGCACGTCGAATTTTTATTTATGATTTTAGATTAAAATTTATCAAAAATCACATAAAGAAAAAGCCATTGCGTTTCGAATTTAAATTTAAATTTAACTTGAAAAATGCGATTTATTTCTATGGATTGCAACATCAAGCCGATCTTGAAAACAAATAGTATTAAATGAAGAATAGATATTTTAATTATTAAAAAATTAAATGAATTGTTATTCCAAGAATCAAATGTTAAAAATTCTAGTCACTGCTCAGTTTATTGTATTTAAGACTGTGATTGAGAAAAGGAAAGACTTTGAAAAACATTTTAGCCCATCAATGCAATTTAGATAGCGATATCCTGAAATATTTTCTTCAAGTTAAAAATCGTTTTGCAATTTGAAAATTCACGAAGATCTAAAACAAAAAGCAATTGCGAAGTTTCTTCCGAGGTTCTGGCAACTAAAAAAGCAACTTTCTGTCTTCTAACTTTAGACAATTGGATACGAAGAATTTAGTAACTTTCCTGATAATGTAATTCTTGAAAACTTGAAACGCTAAATGTTTAATTGAATTGTACTAAGTAATTTAACATAAAATTCGTTGAATTGTAGGATGGTTTCATTTGGAAAGATCATTTTATGGCGTCGGGGAAGAATAGTAAAGATATTGAAATTAATATTATTATCATAAAATACATATACGTGAAATATAAAATTTTATGATGAGATTAATAACGCTTGAAACAGTAAGTCAGTTATGTTTTCCCATATTGGTAAATTTGCAGCGGCAATAAATCATCTAATATATAAAGAAGAAAGTTTGTGTTGTTTGTGTGTATTTTTTGTATGTGGATTTGTTTGTTTGTTTGTCTCTCCGCTTATGCACTCGACCCCCCAGAAGAGCTAGAGGTACCAAATTTTGCATGAATATTCCATTCACCCAGGGGAAGAATCTAGGCTATGTGCCGAACCCGTTGGGGTCAACTAAAATTGGGGTGAGCAGGTTTGGATTTCTCGAAATCCCCATAGATTCAACATTAGCGGTTGAATACTGGTGTCGATCATAAGCCTAACATTAGCAATTATTCAAAATCACGTGGGGAATGCCATCTACTACAACTTTAGAAAATTTCAGACTTCCCTAAAGAGGAGGAGAAATTTTTTACTGAGTTGGGAGGAGAGACTAACAAAAACTTGCTGCGATATATCAGTCCATTCATAATTTTTCCCATTGATAATGTACCTCCCCATTCATAAGGTAAGGCAGCGTTCCACTTTCCAAAGTACATTCTATATACTTTAGAAAGTTTCAGACCTCCTCTAGAGCATGGGGATGAAATATTTATCATCGGGGGAGTAAGTAGGATAAGTGGTAGAGGGTGGTGTTAAGCAAGAAACGATTGTAATGAATTTTATGCCAATGAAAGCTTGCGACATCGGCAGTAGTGGCTCCTATATACTTTAGAGTAATAATTTTAAGTAAATAAAATATATACTCTAAATTATATAGGTTCTGACACGAGCAACACCGGGTAAATCTGCTAGTATTATATAAAAGTAGGCTCTACTTCTTGTTCATTTTATATCACAAAAGTTATTGTATAATGACGGAAAAGAAAAAGTTAAATTAAACCGATTTGCTCCTTAATTAAACATATTGACAGATTATAGTTGTTTACTTTTTGATTTCCGGTTCTTAATATAATACTTCGTTGTTTCTATTTTGTGCTCATTTTATTACTTGCAATTTGGATTCAATATCTTCTTGACATGAGATTAAATGCGAAAGTGTTGGTTTCCCAGCTAACCAATGATGCTTACAGAGAAGCCCAAGCCTACAGTCAAAATGTTATCTTTGTCGGCAGTTCAGAAATATTTTTGCTATGAAAGATTCACTTAGTACGAAGGAAAAAAATAAAACAAACACACAGTATGTAAATGGAAATATTCACTATTCATCATTATCTTCGATGCATAGTGAATATTTACATACTGTGTGTTTGTTCTCTTTTATTATACAGTATATTGTTATAAACTCCAGTTAACGGTTGCAATTTCTTTGTACTAAAATTTAAATTTCAATTCGCCTCCGGTTTCTTTTCTTCATGTTCAAAATTTCCTTGATATCTGTTAAAAGATATAAAGATTTCAACAAAGAAGTTTTTCGCTCTCCAGTTATATTTTCAGAAGAGTGTTCTAAATTCAGACATGAATTCCATTCTCAATTCCAGCATCATAATATCGATGATTTTCTGTTATCACTTGTGACATGACCACTTTTGTTCGTGAAATCCATCGCCACAATTTCACAGTTTGAAATCCCATTTCAAAGTTTCCCTTTCTTAAACTTCGGTTCTCTTTCTTATGAAATCCCATTTCAAAGTTCCCCTTTCTTAAACTTCAGTTCTCTTTCTTGTGAAATCCCATTTCAAAGTTTCTCTTTCTTAAACTTCAATTCTCTTTCTTATGAAATCCCATTTCAAAGTTTCCCTTTCTTAAATTTCAGTTCTCTTTCTTATGAAATCCCATTTCAAAGTTTCCCTTTCTTAAACTTCAGTTCCCTTTCTTGTGAAATCCCATTTCAAAGTTTCCCTTTCTTAAACTTCAATTCTCTTTCTTATGAAATCCCATTTCAAAGTTTCCCTTTCTTAAATTTCAGTTCTCTTTCTTATGAAATCCCATTTCAAAGTTTCCCTTTCTTAAACTTCAGTTCCCTTTCTTGTGAAATCCCATTTCAAAGTTTCCCTTTCTTAAACTTAAATTCTCTTTCTTGTGAAATCCCATTTCAAAGTTTCCCTTTCTTAAACTTCGGTTCTCTTTCTTATGAAATCCCATTTCAAAGTTTCCCTTTCTTAAACTTCAGTTCTCTTTCTTGTGAAATCCTATTTCAAAGTTTCTCTTTCTTTAACTTCAATTCTCTTTCTTATGAAATCCCATTTCAAAGTTTCCCTTTCTTAAACTTCAGTTCTCTTTCTTATGAAATCACATTTCAAAGTTTCCCTTTCTTAAACTTCAGTTCCCTTTCTTGTGAAATCCCATTTCAAAGTTTCTCTTTCTTTAACTTCAATTCTCTTTCTTATGAAATCCCATTTCAAAGTTTCCCTTTCTTAAATTTCAGTTCTCTTTCTTATGAAATCACATTTCAAAGTTTCCCTTTCTTAAATTTCAGTTCTCTTTCTTATGAAATCCCATTTCAAAGTTTCCCTTTCTTAAACTTCAGTTCCCTTTCTTGTGAAATCCCATTTCAAAGTTTCCCTTTCTTAAACTTAAATTCTCTTTCTTGTGAAATCCCATTTCAAAGTTTCCCTTTCTTAAACTTAAATTCTCTTTCTTGTGAAATCCCATTTCAAAGTTTCCCTTTCTTAAACTTCGGTTCTCTTTCTTATGAAATCCCATTTCAAAGTTTCCCTTTCTTAAACTTCAGTTCCCTTTCTTGTGAAATCAAATTTCAAAGTTTCCCTTTCTTAAACTTAAATTCTCTTTCTTGTGAAATCCCATTTCAAAGTTCCCCTTTCTTAAACTTCAGTTCTCTTTCTTGTGAAATCCCATTTCAAAGTTTCTCTTTCTTTAACTTCAATTCTCTTTCTTATGAAATCCCATTTCAAAGTTTCCCTTTCTTAAACTTCAGTTCTCTTTCTTATGAAATCCCATTTCAAAGTTTCCCACTCAATTCTCTTTCTTAACTTCTCAAAACCTATGGCGCATTATAGAACCTGAACTGCTTATGCCCCATAACACCGCAATCAACCAACTGAAAACCTGTTGATGCTAATTAACTGTTCAAATGGATACAAAAATCTTTTAACTTTTTTCGAAGTCTGCTTTTCTCTATTTGCCAATAACACCCACTCTAGTATTGTTGGCATAAACAGAGAGCGAACAATGTCCCCATTCACGTCGATATCTGACTTTAAATGCAGTTTGTTATTGTTATCAAACAATGATATCAACGTAGTCACTCTTTTTTACTTTTTTTTTCATGCACTCATAGAACATCACATTTCAGTGAACCAACAAGTTCTGTCTTTTGAGACATTTGAATATTAATCAGATTTCATCTCCCATCGTACCGAAGAAATTTCATTTATCCCTCTACTCTTTTCTTTGTATGTTGTTCTCTTATTCTTGAAGAAGGTAAAGCTTATTGAGTTTATTTTTATGTCTTTAAAGTTTCTTTTATCCAGTGGTTCTCAACCTTTTATGCTTCACGTACCACCTGGTAATGTGTATGTAACTGGGTTGGGTTGGGTTGTTTTACCTCTGAACGGCACTTTTTCGCACACCATGGGCTAAATGGCCAAGTCACATGGACCCCGAAGGCTCAGAGAAGGTTGGGGGAGGGGACCCACTGGAACAGCTGTTGAGAGACAGATGGTAGCCTCCCGTCAAGGCCATCCAACGTGTTCTTTAACGTGCACAGGGTATGGTTCTCCCGCACACGGGGCCACGGCTTAACGTCCCATCCGACGGACGGCGGCCTTTCCAAGCCCATCGGTGTCCCCTTACTGACCGTGGGCAGGGCGGGGAATTTTGCGGAGATAAATCTCAACGCTGACCCAGATGAGACTCGAACCTGGGAACTACAGAGTATGTAACTGGCGTACCCCTTCATATACAGATAGATAAAATGATAGTTATCGTATAATAATGCCTATAATCTGTACTAGATCTAGCGACCTTTGAGCTCTCACGGCGTACTCCAAAAATTTTTACCGCGTACCCCACGTTGAGAACCCCTGTTTTTAGCAATTACTTATTTACCTGAAATAATTAGTTGGAAAAAAATGTTGTCCTGAGTGGAACACGAACCGACTCCTCCCAGAAGCATGCCGGGATGTCCAAACCGCTGAATCATCAGAAGCTGATAATTTATTAAACAAAGCGACATTTTATGTTGCAGGAATGCATAAAATGTCACTTTGTTGGAGAAATTGTAAGTCTACTGAAGTCCATTGAGAGCGGTTAGGATGCCGGCATGCTTCTTGGGAGTCGTAGGTTAGTGTTTCCACTCAGGACAACAATTTTTTTTCAACTAATTATTTCCAGCGTTTCCTCTCTACAAGACTTTTTTCCTATGATACTTTTTTACTAACTTATTTACCTATTTGGTTGGGTTGGGTTGTTTTACCTGTGAGCGGCACTTTTTTGCACACCATGGGCTAAATGGCCAGGTCACATGGACCCCGAAGGCTCAGAGAAGGTTGGGGGAGGGGACCCACTGGAACAGCTGTTGGGAGACAGATGGAAGCCTCCCATCAAGGCCATCCAGCGTGTTCTTTAACGTGCACAGGGTATGGCTCTCCCGCACACGGGGCCACGGCTTAACGTCCCATCCGACGGACGGCGGCCTTTCCAAGCCCATCGGTGTCCCCTACTGACCGTGGGCAGGGCGGGGAATTTTTCCGGAGATAAATCTCAACGCTGACCCAGCTGGGACTCGAACCTGGGAACTACAGATTACGAGCCTGGCGCGCTACCGACTGAGCCACCCCCGCCCCTACCTATTTGGTGATGACACAACTTCTCCTATATTGTCGATCATCGATTTTCAATGCAATCACTCATCAATCGCGGTATTTATAAGAAGTTTCTTTGTGATAGAACCAAAAGATTACAAAATAAGATTTTTCTCTCTTGAAATTGAAGAAGCGTACAGCATTGATGCTAAAGACTGACAAAGAGCACGGAAATAAAGAGGAAACTGAAAAAAGAAATTTAACCTGCGATTAGAAAATCCTCGACTTATTCAAATCATTCAGTGATAAAATGAAATTGTGAGTATAAGTATTTAGTCGTAGTCTTTTTGGGAGAATGTTAGATTATAAAAAAATAAATAAATAAATACCCCCTCAAGCAGCTGCTTGCCACAGAGGTCTGACAGGAGCCTGTCAGTTTATATGCCATAGTAGAAGGTCTGAGAGGATGGCAGGCCCTCAGCAGAAAAACGACACAAACAGCCATGTCTTACCCGGGGCTCGAACCCAGGTCCCTTAGATCAGTAGCCAAGCGCGCTAGATTCCTGACATTTTATTTTCATTTGTTATCAAGAGATGTATTTAATTGATATTGCTCCTTGAGATGCATATTTTATTTTGCATAAACCGTTTTTTCCTCTTTCTTTACAGCTTGTTCCCCTGGCTACTGCAATGGAAGGGGCAAATGTGTCGTTGTTAATGGTCATCAGGAATGCAGGTAATGATTTTTCCCTTAAATCTCTGCTCAAAACAAATTCTGCTGTGCTCAAAGTTTAAGCTTAAAATTATCTTTCGTTATCTTTAAAAAAGGAACAGACCATTCTTGTTCTAGGTGAATGGAAATCAATCTAACTGTTGGCAAAAGATTAGAAACAGGATTTTAGAATTACAAATCTCGAATGCTATCCCAATGTTTGAAAAACAAAAAAAAAAAACTAAACCAAATTATAATTAATTTATTGAATCTATGTTACGATAAATAAACTTTTCCAAAAGCTATTTTTTTCTCAACAGTTAGCGCTAACTTTAAAAAGAATGCCTTGGCTGATGACTGCATAGTTCTAAAACACAGTTTGCTGCTAATCATCAGTCGGACAATTTTATATTTCATTTACAATTCTACGTATACTGAGAACGAATAAAATCAAAATTTTGGCTCAATATCACGATCCTTTTCTTGTTGAATATTAATTAATTTCTCTCGTCAGTAACCAACAAGGTGCTCGGTGGTATCGTGTTGGCTCGGGGTGACACTGCGATTGCCGAGGTAGGGGTTCGAGTCTCAGTATGGATGGCATGGTCGTTTGTTCTGTCCTATCTGTTGGGATTATTCCTCAGTATTAAAAAGTGCTCCAATTATCGACATATCATAAAAAATCTGTATTCTCTCATTGGGACATAAAGCGAAAAAATTAGCTATAAGTCCAAATTGGGAAAATAAAATAAACAACAAGAAAACATTTACTTAAAGTGACATTCGGCAGGAAACAAAACGGGGATGTTTTTGGAAATGTACTCACGAGAGTTTTTTCACAACTTCTTATAATTAAAAAAACAATCAAGCAAAATTTATATTAGTGATAAATCACATCTGAAAAGAAACGATTAAATGAAAACATGACTGCGGCAACTTTTTCAAACACTACACATTTCGTTTCACACTCAAAATCGAAACTATTTTTGCGATTACGATAAACATTTGTATTTTTTTCTCAATTTAGCTATTCGTTTATCGCTGAGCTCATCGATGGTTTCACATCCGTTTTGTCTTTATTGTCTCTAGAGCTGTGTTATCTTTCTTAATTTTATAATTCTTTCTTTCCTAAGTGTCTAGAACACTTGAACAAACCAAAAAAATAGAACCCTTAATAATTCAAATGAGCTTCTCATGATTCAAATAAACAGTTTCATGATTAAGCGAACACTCTCGTGAATCATATTTCAAATGATACTCTAGTGATTCATATTTCAAATGACACTCTAGTGATTCGTGATTCAAATGAACACTCTCGTGATTCAGGATTCAAATGAACACTCTCGTGATTCAGGATTAAAATGAACACTCTCATGATACATTATTCAAATGAACATGTTCGTATTTCGGGATTCAAATGAACACTTTCGTGATTCAGGATTCAAATGAACACTCTCGTGATTCAGGATTCTAATGAACACTCTCGATTCATGATTCAAATGAACACACTCGTATTTCAGGATTCAAAAAAACACTCTCGTTATTCAGGATTCGAATGAACACTCTCGATTCATGATTCAAATGGACACTCTCGATTCATGATTCAAATGGACACTCTCGATTCATGATTCAAATGAACGCTCCCGATTCATGATTCAAATGAAATTTCTCGTGATTCATTTTAAATACATTCAAATGAAACTATCATGACTCATGATTCATTCAAAACTCTCGTGATTCCAATTACTACTATATAGAATAATTACTTTCTGAACAGCAATTGTTATAGTTTATACGCTTCTACCTCATATGGTAAAGAAAGCTGAGACTGAGTCGCTTAAAAATGCATTTTGCAATTATCCAAGCGAAAATAATGATAAAAATAACTAAGCAGAAAGCATTCTAGATGATTGCTTTTGGGATTCTTTTATCAGCTTTGCAAAGCATGGAAAACTGAGACAAAAAAAAATGCAATTTTTTTCGTGTCAAACTTTATTTCCAATATAAAAACAATAGTGCCTTTGTAAGGACACTTCCTGTCCTTTTTGTTGACAAGGAGGAGCCAAAATTTGCATATTTATAATCTGCGAAGCAATTTTCAGATGGTAAGTCTGGAGACTAGGAGATTGCGCAGTTTCAGGATTGGACGGTTCTGATAAATCATTGGTTGATTGACAGATGATTGAAAAGTCATTGACCTATGAGTTATCAGAAATGTTGAAATTTGCGCAGTCTCCTAGTCTCCCCAACTCTCTCCTGTTGCTAGGAAGGAACTTTTAGTAATTTCCATTATTACGTAACAAGGGAATATTTTAATTGACATTGAAATTTAAAAAAAAATCCTACGGAAATTTTTCTTTCGTAAGAAACATTACAATCAACTGCCCCTTAAGAATTCAGCAGTTGATTGTAATGTTTCTTAAAATCACGCTTGATAATTTCTGTTAAATCTTTTCATAGCTTTGTAACTAACTTATTAACAATTTTAATTATTTTAAGAACTAAAATTCTTACTTTGAATATATCGGGAAATAATTTCTTCCAAGAGGATGCCATTTTCCGTCTCCATAAATACATCTGAATTTGAACACTTCCAGATTGGATTTGAAGTGGAAGGCGAAAATGGGCAACAATAAATAATTGAAACCGGTTTTTTTAGACTTTTAGTAAATTTAAATTCCTTGGAATGAGAACTGTCCACGACTTGAAACAAATATCAAAATATTAATATGAAATGATCACAATTTTAAGTTTTCCTTTTTGCATCTCATTAACTTATCTTTTTCTGATTATTTCCTTTGCAGATGTCGGGGGAATTACGGAGGAGTGAGGTGCCAAGTTGACAACGAAGGTAAAGATTCCTTCACTTCTACCAATATTTTTTATGTATATGTTACCGCTAAAGTGCAGAAATCAGTTATTCTACAGATTATCTAGGTATTGTGCAGATTAACTAGGGTGATCCGTTAACGTGCGGAAAATTGTTTCATTTCTAAAATTACCTAGGTAATCTGCAAATTACCTGGATAATCTGCACATTACCTACTAGGCACTCGTTAAAGTGAAAATAAAATCTTTGCTGGAACAACAGGAAAACGCTTAAATTAACATAATGTTATTTATCTAGTGTCCGAGAGTAGAGTTGAAACCAGGGTCATCCCTCTGTCAACATGAATCAGTCGTCCGAATTATAAAAAACGCCCCCAAAATGAGCAGGCCAAGTGAGAACGAATCATTTTAGTGATTCGTTATCAAGAATGAATCACTTTACCGATTCGTTCTCACTTGGAATCCGCTCATCCGGGGCGTTTCTTATAATGCGGACGAGTGAATCACGTGACACGAAGATTCATATTCAAGAGATTCACCACTATGAGAGAAACAAACTTTTGAACTTTAACGATACGGAAGCCGTTAATGTGCACATTACCTAGGTAAAATGCGGAAAACTATTGATTCCGCACGTTAACGGAGCAAATCAGTTAATCTGCAGATTAGCTAGGTAATGTGCACATTAACGGCTTTCGAGCTTTAGCGGTAACATATGTACAAAAGAAACTCAGCAGTTCCTTTACTTATTATTAACCAAAACCGAATAAGAAATTCACATTCCATTCAAGCAGCATTTCGAGGGTTGCTACAATCGCTCAAAAAAATATCCGAACTCTACGGTTGATTACAGAATTCAGAAAAGATATCTGGCAACGATTTTTTTTAGAAATTAGTCATCTGGCAACCTTCGTGTCACGTGATTACAGAATTCAGGAAAAATATCTGGAGCGTGTACAGCAACTGTACACGCTCCAGTTACCGTTCACAGCAAACTGGAGCGTATGCAGTTACTGCGCACGCTCCAGTTTGCTATGAACGGTAACTGCACACGCTCAATATTTCCGTGAGTGAGCCCACACGATCTAGTATCAAAATAATATGACCACCTACAATCGCTCAAAAAAGTATCCGAACTCTACGATTGATTACAGAATTCAGAAAAGATATCTGGCAACGATTTTTTTAGAAATTAGTCATCTGGCACGAAGGTTGCCAGATGAATAATTTCTAAAAAAATCGTTGCCAGATATCTTTTCCGAATTTTATAATCAAACATAGTGTTCGGATATTTTTTAATATATATAATGCGTATGAATATATAATGCATTGAATATGGAGCGTGTGCAGTTACCGTTCACAGCAAACTGGAGCGGTTGCGGTTAATGTTCACAGCACATTGGATCGTGTGAGCTCACAAAGACCTGGATCGTGTGGGCTCACTCACGGAAATATTGAGCGTGTGCAGTTACCGTTCTCAGCAAACTAGAGCGTGTGCAGTAACTGCACACGCTCCAGTTTGCTGTGAACGGTAACTGGAGCGTGTACAGTTGCTGTACACGCTCCAAATATTTTTCCTGAATTCTGTAATCACGTGACACGAAGGTTGCCAGATCACTACTTTCTAAGAAAAATCGTTGCCAGATATCTTTTCTGAATTCTGTAATCAAACTTAGTGTTGAGATTTTTTTTTTTGAGCGACTGTACAAAGTGCTTAAATTCAGTTCCATTTAAAATTGCCCTCGTTGCGAAAACATCCAAAAATTAGCAATTCGCAAAGCGATATTTCCTATTGAAACAACTGAATTATTCTTGCAACATTTCTAGGAATCTTTCCTTCAGGCGAAATGTAAATGACAGCAATCGACGAATCCCACTTATCAGAGAAAGCAATATATTACCAAAAGTAAAATTACTAAACTTACTAAAACGGAGGGGAAAACGTTTATATCGGAATATCGTCCCGGTATAAATGTTTTCCCTCGGTTTTAGTCTGTACCAGATTTCTAGAACACTAATAAAAAAAATAAAATAAATACCCCCTCAAGCAGCTGCTTGCCACAGAGGTCTGACAGGAGCCTGTCAGTTTATATGCCAAAGTAGAAGGTCTGAGAGTATGGCAGGACCTCAGCAGAAAAACGACACAAACAGCCATGCCCTACCCGGGACTCGAACCCAGGTCCCTTAGATCAGTAGCTAAGCGCGCTAACCACTCAGTCATGGGACGGCTAATAAATACCCCCTCAAGCAGCTGCTTGCCACAGAGGTCTGACAGGAGCCTGTCAGTTTATATGCCAAAATAGAAGGTCTGAGAGAATGGCAGGACCTCAGCAGAAAAACGACACAAACAGCCATGCCCTACCCGGGACTCGAACCCAGGTCCCTTAGATCAGTAGTCAAGCGTGCTAACCACTCGGCCATGGGAAACTGCCACTAGGCCACTAGAACACTACGGGTAATATATACATATGTTAAATATCTTTATCGGCTCCATGCTTGTTACTCTTGTAGCATTCTCAAAGTGGATGAAGGGCCTCCTGTCTTATCATTTCAACTATGGTTTTCCTTAGCTAAAATAATGGCATTTTGAATAACGCATTTGAGGTATTGTCCAGAACACATACGAATGATTCAGAATACATCAGAATTGTAACATCACTCACAATTTCTTTTTACGATTTTACCAAATTCCAATTTTGCCAAGAAAGCATTTATCTGACTGACAGGATCACTTGACATTGTGATAATCAATTTTTCGTTTTATTCGTGAAACAACTTTGGCTCTTGAATATTTTCGTGAATTTTTTTCCTCCTACGTTTTAGGCTAGCTTCTTAAAATCTACCTAAATCTCTATTTGCAATAATGTTCATCAGTATTTAAAGAGTTATGGAAGCTGAAAAACATTTAACAATAACTCAGCTCATTTAGCAAAAATCAATCCAAATTAGCAAAAATTGAATATCATAACACAAACTGCTAATAATGAACTTATACATTTTAGTGAGGTTTAATACGAAGGTAAGTTAATAAATAAGGTGAATTTAAGTAACCATCAAAGTAATTTATTCCAGAAACATGCACACACGCTATTTTCTCAATGTAATCATCTCCTCTTTTGATGCAATTATTCCAACAGCTGAGAAGTTTTCTCATTCCATCAAAAAAGGTTTGCAGTAAAGAGTTGGGTTGTTTTACCACTGAGCGGCACTTTTTTGCACACCATGGGTTAAATGGCCAGGTCACATGGACCCCGGAGCCTCAGAAAAGGTTGGGGGAGGGGATCCACTGGAACGGCTGTTGGGAGACATATGGTAGCCTCCCGTCAAGGCCATCCAGCGTGTTCTTTAACGTGCAGAGGGTATGGCTCTCACCCGCACACGGTGCCACGGCTTAACGTCCTATCCGACGGACGGTGGTATTTCAAAGCCCATCGGTGTCCTCTATTGACTGTGGACAGGGCGGGGAATTTTGCGGAGATAAATCTCAACGCTGACCCAGCTGGGACTCGAACCTGGGAACTACAGATTACGAGCCTGGCGCGCTACCGACTGAGCCACCCCCGCCCCTGTTCTCTTGGTAATTCTGTCACTGCTTATGGGAATACTTAACATGGATTTGGGAATAAAATTCGCTGTTGGCGAAATCGGGGGATGTTGTCAACATAATGACATCACAACAAAGACATGGGGTACTGTAACTCTTTATGCTGGAATATTACGCTGAAAATCGTATTCCTATTATTTGGTCACTACTATTGTGACGACATCTTCTAATAATAAAGTTCATCATAATATCTACGCAACTGCTGGTGGAGAGGAAATTCCCGTGTATCCCAAAAAAAATAGAGAAGGAATAGTTATTGCAGACATAAAGAATTCCGTCGTAATCAGAAAGGAATCTATTGGGAACAGTGGCGCACTCAGGTTTTAGTCTTGGGGGGAGCCGAGCACTACTTCGTTCGACTTAGGTTCACAGCGGCCGTCATTCCCGATGGCTATAGGGTGTTCCTACCTTATGTGACCGCTAATTCATAAGTAGTATAGAAATAGAAGACACGACAGAACATAAATATAAAAAAAAAAGTTAATTTTGATTAGGAAAAGATTTTTGGAAATTTTCTAGTGTTTTTTTTTTTTTTTTTCTTTTTTCTTTGTGGGTTTTAGGGCCCCTTGTCCCCCCCCCCCCCTCTGGGTGCGCCACTGATTAGGAAATATATGGAAGCCTCCTACCAAGACCATCAAGTGTGTCCTTCAATGCTTCCTGCACGCGGAGACGAGGCTTTACATCGATGCGACCGACGTCAATCTTTTAAAGCCCATCGGTGTCCAGGGTTGGGTTTTCCGGAGATAAAGAGCAAGGAAAGATTTTAGAAGTGCAGGATTATGAGCCTCTCATGCTCCCAACGATGAGTAATGAAGGAATGCAGTAGCTATAGTCATCATGGCACAATTATCTCTGGGAATTTTACTAAGGTATGACTGCTCTTTCTTCTTAATACAATTAGTTCTTCTCAATACCATTATTTATCCTTAATAAAATTAGTTCTTCTTAACACAATTAGTTATTCTTAATAAAATTAGTTATTCTTAATAAAAATTAGTTATTCTTAATAAAATTAATTCTTTTTAATACAGTTATTCTAAAAAATTAGTTCTTCTTAATACAATTGGTTCTTCTTATTACAACTAGTTATCCTTAATACAATTAGTTCTTTTTGATACAATTAGCTATCCTTAATAAAATTAGTTCTCCTTAATACAATTAGTTTTCCTTGATACAATTAGTTCTTCTTAATACAATTAGTTATCCTTAATACAATTAGTTATTCTTAATACAATTAGTTACCCTTAATACAATTAGTTATTCTTAATACAATTAGTTATTCTTAATAAAATTAGTTATTCTTAATAAAATTAGTTATTCTTAAAAAATTAGTTATTCTTAATAAAATTAGTTACTCTTATAAAAATAGTTCTTCTTAGTACAATTAGTTATCCTTAATACAATTACTTCTCCTTAATACAATTAGTTATTCTTAATACAATCAGTTAACTAAAATTAGTTCTCCTTAATACAATTAATTCTTCTTAATACAATTAGTTCTTCTTAATAGAATTAGTTATCCTTAATACAATTAGTTATTCTTAATACAATTGGTTCTTTTTTTTAATACAATTAGTTATCTTTAAAAAAAATAGTTCTCTTTAATTCAATTAGTTATCCTAAATAAAATAAATTAGTTCTCCTTAATTTAATTAGTTCTCCTTAATACAATCAGTTCTTCTTAATACAATTAGTTATCGTTAATACATTTAGTTATCCTTAATATAATTGGTTCCCCTTAATACAATTGTTTCCTCTTAATACAATTAGTTATCTTTAATATAATTAGTTATCCTTAATACAATTAATTATCCTTAACACAATTAGTTATCCTTACTACAATTAGTTCTTCTTAATACGATTAGTTCTTCTTAATACAATTAGTTCTTCTCAGTACAATTAGTTCTTCTTAGTACAATTAGTTCTTCTTAGTACAATTAGTTCTTCTTAGTACAATTAGTTATCCTTACTACAGTTAGTTGTTCTTAATACGATTAGTTCTTCTCAGTACAATTAGTTCTTCTTAGTACAATTAGTTCTTCTTAGTACAATAAGTTCTTCTTAGTACAATTAGTTATCCTTAATACAATTAGTTCGTCTTAATACAATCCCGCACTCCTTTAGGAATCACAATTTACATAGACCTTCTTGAAATCGTGTGAATCAATCTCCAATAACATTTATTCATAAAAAATTTATTTTCAGTCCTAAAATTTTTAAGCAGCGATTTTTTTTTCGCATTAGCTTTGTAGTTGAAAACTTCACCAATCTCTAATTATTGAAACTCACCTACTATTATTCGAACTATATTGTAAACGTGAATGACATTTGCCACATTTGCTCCGTTAACGCCAATTTAATGATTATTGACACTCGCCAGTTTTCAACATTCACTGCAAATTTAGAAAAACGAATGATTTAATTCTTTTAATGTTTTTTCCAGTTGTGGGTGTTTCTGTCGGAGTATCCCTCATCGCTGGGATTGTCATCGCCATCACTGCTGCTTGCCTCTACTTATGGAAGTGAGTATCAGTTTCAGATCTTTCTTCTTTCGTATCCTTTTCAATGCAAATTAAAAAAAAATTTTAAATTTATTACAAAGATAATATTCACATCGTTAAAAAATAGGATTTTTTTAATACACTTCAATTATTACAGTGCGTAAATCCATTATTAATTATTTATATTGCATGAGGTAAATGACATTATTTAGCAATAGCAGTACTCACAATTTTAAGTTTTTTGTTTGAATATATAAATTTAGAAGTGTTATCAGCAGGTCTTGTCTCTTAAAGACAAGACCTGCTGATAAGTCCTGATATGCATTGGAGTTATTCATTAGAGTTGGTTCTTCCACTTTTCAGCTGCACAATAATGCAAAATGTCGAGGTCACAAAGACCCTGAGGCTTCGAACATCGTTTCGGAGGAAATATCAGTGGAAACAATTAAAGGCAGATTACCTGCCGAAACCATCCAACTCGTTCAGCATGCAAATGACACGGATCTTTTGAATACGAAAACAAGACTAAGTATTTTGTTTATAGACGATACTGATATTTGTGACCTGCCAATAAGAGTTATGTGATTGAGTACACAACTTTCACTATGAAGTCTCCATGGGAACAAAATACATTTATTGCAGCAAAACTCTGAGATTCGGGACAAAGCTTTTTCCCTCATCCTTTGCAAAATCCATTGTTTTATCTTGAAGAAAAAGGTTTGAACATTTAATAATCATATATGTCAAAATTTCAAAACTGACAAAGGTCTAAGAATCAACAACTCTCAAGCATGTTGTTGCTGCTTCTGTTTTCGTCTTTCTGACTGTTGATAGTCTTTCGCGACTATCAAGTCGAATTGGGAAATTTGAAAGCGAACCACCATTTCTGTCTTCTCAATAGTGCTGAGGTTATGTTCTCTCTTGTCAATAGTGCTGAGGGTTTATGTTCTCCTCTCTTGTCAATAGTGCTAGGGGTTTATGTTCTCCTCTCTTGTCAATAGTGCTTGGGGTTTATGTTCTCCTCTCTTGTCAATAGTGCTGGGGGGTTTATGTTCTTCCTTGTCAATAGTGCTGGGGGTTTATATTCTCCTCTCTTGTCAATAATGCTGGGAGTTTATGTTCTCCTCTCTTGTCAATAGTGCTGGGGGGTTTATGTTCTTCTTTCTTGTCAATAGTGCTGGGGGGTTTATGTACTCCTCTCTTGTCAATAGTGCTGGGGGGGGTTATGTTCCACTTTCTTGTCAATAGTGCTGGGGGTTTATGTTCTCATCTCTTGTCAATAGTGCTGGGGGGTTTATGTTCTTCTTTCTTGTCAATAGTGCTGGGGGTTTATGTTCTCCTCTCTTGTCAATAGTGCTGGAGGGTTTATGTTCTTCTTTCTTGTCAATAGTGCTGGGGGTTTATGTTCTCTCTTGTCAATAATGCTGGGGGGTTTATGTTCTTTCTTGTCAATAGTGCTGGGGGTTTATCTTCTCCTCTCTTGTCAATAGTGCTGGAGGGTTTATGTTCTCCTCTCTTGTCAATAGTGCTGGAGGGTTTATGTTCTTCTTTCTTGTCAACAGTGCTGGGGGTTTATGTTCTCCTCTCTTGTCAATAATGCTGGGGGTTTTATGTTCTTCTTTCTTGTCAATAGTGCTGGGGGTTTATGTTCTCCTCTCTTGTCAATAGTGCTGGGGGTTTATTTTTTCTCTTCTCTTGTCAATACTGCTAGGGGTTTATGTTCTCCTCTCTTGTCAATAGTGCTGGGGGTTTATGTTCTCCTCTCTTGTCAATAGTGCTGGGGGGGTTTATGTTCTTTCTTGTCAATAGTGCTGGGTGTTTATATTCTTTTCTCTTCTCAATAATGCTGGGGGTTTATGTTCTCCTCTCTTGTCAATAGTGCTGGGGGGTGTTATGTTCTTCTTTCTTGTCAATAGGGCTGGGGGTTTATGTTCTTCTCTCTTGTCAATAGTGCTGGGGTTTATGTTCTTCTTTCTTGTCAGTAGTGCTGGGGTTTATGTTCTTCTTTCTTGTCAATAGTGCTGGGGTTTATGTTCTTTCTTTTCAATAGTGCTGGGGTTTATGTTCTCCTCTCTTGTCAATAGTGCTGGGGGTTTATGTTCTCCTCTCTTGTCAATAGTGCTGGAGGGTTTATGTTCTTCTTTCTTGTCAATAGTGCTGGGGGTTTATGTTCTTTCTTATCAATAGTGCTGGGGGTTTATGTTCTCCTCTCTTGTCAATAATGCTGGGGGGTTTATGTTCTTTCTTGTCAATAGTGCTGGGGGTTTATCTTCTCCTCTTTTGTCAATAGTGCTGGAGGGTTTATGTTCTCCTCTCGTCACTAATGCTGGGGGTATATGTTCTTCTTTCTTGTCAATAGTGCTGGGGATTTATGTTCTCCTCTCTTGTCAATAGTGCTTGGGGTTTATGTACTCCTCTCTTGTCAATAGTGCTGGGGGGGGGGTTATGTTCTACTTTCTTGTCAATAGTGCTGGGGGTTTATGTTCTCCTCTCTTATCAATAATGCTGGGGGGTTTATGTTCTTCTTTCTTGTCAATAGTGCTGGAGGGTTTATGTTCTTCTTTCTTGTCAATAATGCTGGGGTGTTTATGTTCTTCTTTCTTGTCAATAGTGCTGGGGGGTTATGTTCTCCTCTCTTGTCAATAATGCTGGGGGGTTTATGTTCTTTCTTGTCAATAGTGCTGGGGGTTTATGTTCTCCTCTCTTGTCAATAGTGCTGGAGGGTTTATGTTCTTCTTTCTTGTCAATAATGCTGGGGGGGTTATGTTCTTCTTTCTTGTCAATAGTACTGGGGGTTATATTCTGTTCTGTCAATAGTGCTAGGGTTTATGTTCTTCTTTCTTGTCAGTAGTGCTGGGGTTTATGTTCTTCTTTCTTGTCAATAGTGCTGGGGTTTATGTTCTTTCTTTTCAATAGTGCTGGGGTTTATGTTCTTCTTTCTTGTCAATAGTGCTGGGGGGTTATATTCTGTCTTGTCAATAGTGTTGGGGGTTTATGTTCTCCTCTCTTGTCAATAGTGCTGGAGGGTTTATGTTCTCCTCTCTTGTCAATAATGCTGGGGGGTTTATGTTCTTTCTTGTCAATAGTGCTGGGGGTTTATCTTCTCCTCTCTTGTCAATAGTGCTGGAGGGTTTATGTTCTCCTCTCTTGTCAATAATGCTGGGGGGTTTATGTTCTTCTTTCTTGCTAATAGTGCTGGGGTTTATGTTCTTCTTTCTTGTCAATAGTGCTGGGGGGTTATATTCTGTCTTGTCAATAGTGCTGGGGTTTATGTGCTTCTTTCTTGTCAGTGGTGCTGGAGGTTTATGTTCTCTACTTGAAACAACTTTGCATATGGGCAGTATATATATGTATAGATAAATATTTTTGTTTCTTTAATATTGAATATTTCAAACATTAATAATGTAGAACATAGTGACATTCAGCAGCAAGTGTAGAAAAATAAATACTAATTTTAAATTGTTAATAATAATTGATTTATTCAATGCACAGAGACTTAGATACAGATCATACGTAAATTGTTGAAACATGCATTTTATACTCCATTTATTAAACATTACAAAGCTATTGGGACACTTCCAATGTTATATTAATGTAGAGTTAAATTCGATTCTCCGTACCTTCCAAAATTAATTTTTCCTGCTTATATGAGTTAAAGATAAAATTTATATTTTAAGCATTTTTCGATCAGTACTTTAATGGTTACGGAAGTTGAAATATTTTAACAGCAAATATTTCCTTTTTTAATTTATGATCAGACCCGGAAGGCTAACAGCTTATCTGAAAGATCTCACAGAAACAGACGATCAGGTCTGCATGAGCCAATGTGCTACCATTGCGCCACCACGCGTCGATCTTCGTAAAAACCTTTCTTGGAAATGAACGAAAATGCGCTAATTTTCCCAATTACAGAAATTAACTTATTTGTTAATCTATTTGATGTAACAGTAATTATTAACGTTTCACTTTTGAACCAAATATTAGCCAAATATCACTACTTAGGTAAGTATTTGATATTTGAAAAAAAAAATATTGTAGGATACAAGTTTTGGTAGATTTTTTTACCATTTTTAATCAGTTTTAAGTCTCGTTTCATCATAAACTAATTTTATAAGTTAATGATCTTAAAATGTGTTTTTTTTTAATATAATATGGATGTGTCCCATAATTAAATTATGTTTCAATTGATTTGGTAACCAAGAGATGTCCTTCTCAAGAAAGGACTTACTTCTGCTTCCATGGTTTTGAGAAAAAAAATTAATTTCTTAGGAACATATAAAGATTCGAAATGTTATTTTGGAGAAAACACGTCAGATGTCTTTAATTGCTATATAAAGTTTTTTGTCATTGCTGCAAACTTCCATGAGGCTAAATGTCTTATTTATGACTGCGTCGTATGATTAATGAAGTTTGGGTTGGGTTGTTTTACCTCTGAGCGGCACTTTTTTGCACACAATTGGGCTAAATGGCCAGGTCACATGGACCCCGAAGGCTCAGAGAAGGTTGGGGGAGGGGACCCACTGGAACAGCTGTTGGGAGACAGATGGTAGTCTCCCGTCAAGGCCATCCAGCGTGTTCTTTAACGTGCACAGGGTATGGCTCTCCCACACACGGGGCCACGGCTTAACGTCCCATCCGACGGACGGCGGCCTTTCCAAGCCCATCGGTGTCCCCTATTGACCGTGGGCAGGGCGGGGAATTTTTGCGGAGATAAATCTCAACGCTGACCCAGCTGGGACTCGAACCTGCGAACTACAGATTACGAGCCTGGCGCGCTACCGACTGAGCCACCCCCGCCCCATTAATGAAGTGAAGGTGTAAGTCAAAAAGAGCTGAAATATTTAGATTTGCAAAATTTCGTTGAAACTGCCGAAAGACTTCAATATTGCCTTAACAACAAGACTAACTGTTCAGAGCATGAGGGGATTGATTTGTTGGTTTATCACGATGGATTGAGCTAAGAAGAAACATCGACCATACCTCAGAATAATCCAAAGAGATCATTCTATCACGATAAATTACGTTAAAAAAGAATAAGCATGCATACCTAAGGAAATTTTACAGAGAGAATTGTATCATGATGAATTGCATTAAGAAGAAAGAGTAATCATTCCTTAGGAGAATTCACAGAGATAATGTATCATGATGAATTGCATTAAGAAGAACGAGCAGTCATCCTTAGGAAATTTCACAGGGAGAATGTATCATGATGAATTGTATTAAGAGGAAAGAGCAGTCATCCCTTAGGAAAATTCAGAGAACTGTATCATGTTGAATTGTATTAAGAAAGAGCAGTCATCCCTTAGGAGAATTGACAGAGGGAATTGTATCATAATGAATTGCATTAAGAAGAAATAGCAGTCATCCCTTAGGAGAATTCACGGAGAGAATTGTATCATGATGGTTGTTGATTTATCAAGAAAAATATTAGAAATAATTCATAAATTAGAAAAAATATTAGAAAAACATTAGAAAAAATTCATGAATTAGAAAAAAATATTAGAAAAATATTACAAATAATTCATTCAATAAAGCATTAAGAAGAAAGAATTGAATTAAGAAAGAGCAGTCATCCCTTAGGAAAATTCACAGAGAGAATGTATCATGATGAATTGTATTACGAGGAAAGATCAGTCATCCCTTAGGAGAACTGACAGAGGGAATTGCATCATAATGAATTGCATTAAAAAGAAATAGCAGTCATCCCTTAGGATAATTCACAGAGAGAATTGTATCATGATGAATTGAATTAAGAAGAAAGAGCAGTCATCCCTTAGGATAATTCACAGAGAGAATTGTATCATGATGAATTGAATTAAGAAGAAAGAGCAGTCATCCCTTAGAATAATTCACAGAGAGAATTGTATCATGATGAATTGCATTAAGAAGGAAGAGTAGTCATCCCTTAGAAGAATTCACAGAGGGAATTGTATCATGATGAATTGTGTTAAGAAGAAAGAGCAGTCATCCTTTAGTCAAATTCCGATAGGCTGAGAAAGGCTGCCGTCAGTCGGATGGGCTTCGCCCCCACCCGCCCCCCCAATCCCTAAGTGGCCGAGAGCAGGGAGTTTGGAGCAGATAAATTTCAACTCTGGCCCAGCTGGGACTCGAGCCTACAGATTACGAGCCTGGCGCGCTACTGACTAAGCCATTTCCTTTCCAACGCTCAGAGATAAAACATCGCAATCAAATTATTCCCAGTATATTACTAATATTTGAAAGCTAGAATATACGTATCTCTCAAATGTAAATTTGTACATAAAGAATATATAATTATATAAAAAGACAAAACCTTAAATTTAAAATAGCAATAAGATTAAATGTTAAACTCACTGAATAATTATAATTACATAAAATAATTATACTTATTCACTGATTCATTAGAAAAGCTTCCTGTTTTAAACTCCACAATCAAGAGTTACCAAGTCTGAACACGCTTCATTTTACTAAATTAGAATTCAGATAATCTCAAATTAGTTTCAGTTATCTAACAGAATGGATAAATGAATTAACTGCATTCGCTTTATTCCGTTTTGCAGCCGTCGTTGGAAAAGGGCGCAGCAGAAATCCGAAGCAGCGAAGCATGTCGGGTACAGACTGCAGACACTGGCGGACCACGTGCGATGGGGATCGACGGCAAGCCCTTTGGGGAGCACATGCGTCGTAAGTGAAAATACTATTCCTTCTTTACAAAATATGGATTTGCTTTACGGCAGTGATGACATATAGAGATGAGTTAGCACCCGGCATTTTCAGGATCAGAAATGACTTCGAGCTAAGACTCGGTCATAATTTAAATTTCTGATATTTCTCGTAACACTCAAAAAAAAAGTAAAAGACATAAGATATTTTTTTTTTTGGTTACGATTTCAACTTTTTAATTAGTTACTAATAATTTGAAATAAGCCTTATTTAGACTTTCCCTATTTTTTTAAAGATATTGCCTTTCTTTTGTCAATGAATCGTTCTTAATTTTAAAAAGGATGTTACTCGAGAATTTTCAGTTTCTATGAATTATTTCTAATATTTTTCGTTCCAAATAAACATTAAGATTTTCATTTTATCATAAAATAATTATACTTATTTTAAAGTTTATAATACCTCAATATACATAGATTGAAAAACAGTTCAGAGGCATGCATTTCTATGTATACGGAGAGCGTTCAAAAGTTCTCAACGTATGCCTGTAAATTTGCACTCATTCCTCCTATGACAACGAGCTACGACTTGTTTGAAAGCTTGTCTGAACTTGTCATTACTTGTTAAAAACAAAGGCCGTATCATCATTTCTCTCTTCGCTGGCGGAGCGTAAAGTTTGATCTGCGAAATCTGTGCGTTGTTGCTTATTGAGCCTACTAAAGATGAGGGAAAGGTTTTACATTTTCACAAGGATGCAGCTTCAGGACGACAAGAAAAAACATTCATACCGATTTATCGCAAGTATATGGGGATCGTGCCTTTTCATGTGGCACTGTTACGGGATGGATGCGCAAATTCCGAGAAGGACGGCAGAGCTTCGAAGAACTCCATCGTGCAGAAGACAGAAGGAGGCCGTGAACGAGAGAACCATCGCTGCTGTTCGTGAACTCATTAAGGAAAACCCACATATCACCATTCACGTAAAAAGTTTAGATATCAGCGTATCGATTGGCAGTGTGGAGACAGTTATTCATCAAGATTTAAAGTTCCCAAAGATCTGTGCCAAATCGGTGCCCCACAAACAAGACAGAAGAGCAAAAAAGGGCTAGAGTTGACTCGTACAAGGTGATGCTGGCAATGTTTGAACCTAGTGGCCCCCAAACCATTAACCAGGTATGAGACATGGTTTTATTATTATAAAACTCCCAGATAGATTCACAACATTGTTTGGATTGCAGAAGATGAACCGATCCCCAAATCCTTTGACAAGACTGTCGCTCAAGAAAGAGGATGTTTACAATTTTGTTTTTCAAATTCCTGAGAAGTGGTAGCTGTGGATACCTTACCTGAAAAAGCAGCTATAAATGGCCAATACTACATCAACAGTGTTTTTCCCAAAATGGTTAAGGAGATGAAGGATCAGTAACCCACAACAGGTATTTGACATGTTTTTTGTTGCTATTCACGACAATACCAGCACTCTCAAAAGTTACAGCCTATCTAGAGCAGGAAAAAAATCAAACAGCTACCCTATCTTGCATATCCATCCGACATTGAACCATGCGAATTTTGGTTGTTTCCAAAAATTAGAAAGGAACTTGCTGGGAAGCCTTTTTCAAGGGTGCAAGACCTTGCAAAATGTGTTCATTCAGAGTTGCTGAGTATTTCCCAAACGTTCCAGAACTGGCGTAGACATTTGCTTAAGTACTTTGAAGTTCGGTAAAGGTTTTGTTGAGGTAAGTGCAATTGTTTTTTTTCTGCAGATTCATGTCAAAATCTTTTGAACGCCCTCGTATAGCTTCTCAGTTTTCTCCCTCATTTGTGTATCGAAATACCCTCTTCTTCTCTCTCTATTCACGAAAATTGTCGCGGAAATTCGCGCCGCGAAAATCTTACAGCCATAATTATATCTGCACTTGGGCTACAACAATAAATATAAGAGAATTAAAGCTTTCTTATGACGAACTCTGAATGGAAAAATGCGCATATAAAAGTTCACTATGGTACTTCGGGTTTACTTTCCTATATCAGATAATAGAGACTGTTGTTCTTTTTTAAAGAGAAGGTACACAAAGGACAGCGACCATCTGTAAGCTCAATTGAGCTAGTGCTGGTTACTCATACAACATACCAAGGGACATGCCCACTTATTTATAGTAGTCAGGTACCACTAGATCAAGTACGGACTAATATAGTGTGAATATACAAGGTGATTCAAAACTTATCGTTCAAATTCCGTGGGGAGGTAGGGAATACGTCAGGAAACCGATTTCACATAGGAAAGTATGTCCGCAAATGTACGCATGCGTATGTAGAGGGCGCTGTGGGTACCCAACCAGTGTACAGCTCGCCCGACCACTCCCGCTGTCATCAGTGTACGAGCTGACTTACTAGTGATAAGATGAATCGTTTTACACATGAAGAGCTAGCAGATATGCATCTCGCATATGGGGCAGCTGGCGAAAGCGGTCGCCGAGCTAGGCAAGTTTACGAAGACCGATACCCCAACAGAAGAATACCGCAGCATCAAATGTTTGCACGTGTGCATCGCAATCTGCGCGAACGTCGTTCACTGCGCAGCAACGTGCAGGATACGGGGAGAAGACGACTGACGCGGACTGTCAACGTTGCAGAACAAGTTCTACAGTCCGTCGAAGATAATCTGAATACCAGCACACGAGCTATTGCTCAGCAGCTTGGGGTCTCTCAGTCAGCAGTGTGGCGGATACTGCACGAGGAACGTGTGCATCCTTACCATCTGCAAAGGGTGCAGTTACTGCATCCTGACGATTATCCGAAGCGTGTGGAATTTGCACAATGATTCATGCAGAAAGGTGCCGTGGACCCCAGTTTTCCAGCTTCTGTCCTTTTTACAGATGAAGCTTCATTCAGTCGTGAAGGTGTGTTCAATACACACAATTCACATGTGTGGGCTTACGACAACCCGCATGGTACGAGAAGTCACGCTGCGCAACATCGTTTTGCCGTAAATGTGTGGGCTGGAATCATTGGTAACTGTTTGTTGGGACCTTACTTGCTACCGCCCCGATTGGACGGCCGGAAATACCTAATATTTCTCGAGACAGTGTTACCGACTTTTCTGGGCGCTGTTCCTGCGCATATCCGCCGAGATATGTGGTATCAACATGACGGGGCTCCAGCCCATAGCACAATTGTTGCGCGTGATTACCTGAACCGAACATTCGGAGCTCGATGGATCGGTAGAGGTGTACTGATCGCTTGGCCACCCAGATCACCTGATTTATCGCCCATGGATTTCTTTTTGTGGGGGGCCATGAAATACTATGTGTACGAGACCGCCGTCGACAGTGAAATGGACCTTGTTGCACGAATAATGGCCGCCGCAGGCATTGTCCGTGATATGCCAGGCGTTTTTGAAAATGTTCGGCGGTCAATGCAACAGCGCTGTGAATCCTGTGTCCGTGTAAATGGTCGCAATTTCGAGGACCTACTGTGAACCTGTACTTTACCTTGTTGGAATAAAAGTCACATTCGTTACCACTTAACTGTACTGTTTCCTTGTGTTCACTTTACTTGTCCATTTTGTTCATGTAGATGACGTTTGCGGACATACTTTCCTAAGTGAAATCGGTTTCCTGACGTATTCCCTACCTCCCCACGAAATTTGAACGATAAGTTTTGAATCACCCTGTATATTAGGTATAGCATGCAAAATATCATAATAATGAATATCGTTAAAATGAATTTGAGTACTACGTTGGTTTTCCAAAAAGGGTGGCCATTTAGTAAAGGCAAATTCTTTTTTTTTACAACAGAAAAAAAAGAGAACGTCTTAAAAATACGAAAACATGTCAGAAAACTTTTGTTTGAAGGAAACTAATGTTAGATAAATTTGCTCATTATGAAAAAGAATTTATTTTCATAAAAAGTAGTCTTTTATATCTCATAATTAAAGCAATCATCTGTGGAAAATTTGCATTTAATATCAGAAGTGAATTAAAAATGGTTACAGAGGAAAAATTGTCTTCAGTCGGGTGGAATACAGCTCACGACATCCTGAAAATTAACATATTTAACTGAATTTTGAATGTTTGTGAATATAGTTTCTCGCATTTTATTTTACCTAAATCCATGCAATTATGTCACAGTCAACGTTGCATATAGAGCGGTCCTTCTGGTTTTGTTTCTTTCCTTTACGCATTGCACTCCCTGTTACGGAAAATATTCTTTCAATTCTGCGCAGTTGTTTCATTTCTGCATTCTGTGCAGCGATAGAGAAAGAAAAGGGACATATTTTGAAAGAAATCTGTCATTTGGATTTTCCCAAATATTTTGTCCATTTTTGACGAAAAGATTATTCAGCTGGATTTCATTGAAATCTAATAATATAAATTACCACTTATTTTGATAGGGATGAACTGTTGAGACTGATTCAAACGAAAATTTACTTTCACTTCTAATTATGTACTTCCAATCGAAGCACAATATCGTTGCTAAATTTGTGTAGTATGGAGTTCCTAGAAATATTGGTTTAAAATAATCAAAAAACTCTAAAATATGAATATAATTCCTCAACTCTTTACACAAATTTTTTTTAAGTAATATGTTTTGTTAGTACTTTAATAAAAAGATAATAACGAGATATAATTCCATACCTCATATTTTCGATTAAAAAAAAGTGTAAAAATAGCCTGAACAAAAAAAAAACATTTTCTCTTTGCCACCTCAGTGGCTAAGTGGTAACGCGTCGGCTCGCAGTGACACTGCAATTTCCGGGGTCTGGTTTCGACTTCCTGGCATGGATGGCATGGTCGTTTGTTCTGTCCTATCTGTTGTGATTATCCCTCAGTAAAATACCAGTTGTTCAATTTTCTACATGTTAGAAAAATCCATGTTCATAGGGCTGATATATCAGCTTATCATACCAAAAAGGTTAAGAAAGTATGAAGATATAAGAGGCACATTTTTATTTAGGGTACGGAAAGATTACCTAATAAAAAATATTCGATTTAAAAGCAATCCGACAGTTTTAAATATATGAATCAGGAACACGTAAGCACTTGTAAGGCGAAGAACAATTAGCATGAAAGGAAAATTATCTTCAGCTGGGTGAAATACGACCTCACGAGATCCTAATATGACAGGTACTCTACCATTGAATACCATCTGTCAATCAAGACTTCTTCTATTGATAGCTATATATATATATGTTATGCCATGCAGAGACTTCAGTTGTAATCAAAAGAAGTACTTTGAATGGAACTGAAGGGGTTCAGTCGGTAGCGCGCCAGGTTCGTAATATGTAGTACCCAAGTTCGAGTCTCACTCTATGCCAGTGTGATTTATTTACACTATACCCCTGCTCTCAGTGAGAAAGGGAACACCTATCCGTTGGATGGGACGTTAAGCCGTGGCCCAAAGTGAAGGAGACCATACCCTGTGCATGTTAAAGAACAAGCTGCATCATGGTATTGACTGGAAGCTGCCATCTGTATCAACAGATGTCCATTGGGTCCTCTTATCTTAGCCTTTGAGGTCCTGTGACCTGGCCATTGTGTGTGGGGGGGGGGGCATTGTGTGAGCCTCTCAAAGGTAAAACTAACCCAACTGGAATAACAGACTCATCCTTTGGCATCTTAGCAGCTATTTCTAAAACCCCTTTATAGTGACACTAAATATCAGTCCCTTAAATCGATAGTTTGGTAAATTAAAATTAATAAAAATTATTAATTTTAATTTACCAAACTAATTAAAATATTTGACTGATCCTGACGGAGTTCAAACCCATCTTTTATTCTATCGGATTTGATTAGGATGACAATTTTTAGGTATAAAATTAGAAACATATTTTGTTGATTTGATTTAGAATCATTTATATTTAATTAACCATGAATTTGGTGATTCATTTAGGCATTCTAAATGTCATGTGCTAACAGAGTCGTAGGAACGTGTTGACATCGGGGCAGTTGCCAAGGGCGCAGGAATCACAGGGAGGTGTGGGGCGGCAAGAGCCGTTCCACGATATTTGAGGTTTATGTGCAAAAAAAATCGAATGATTAACCGTCCGTTGAATTTAATACGTATTGTTTATACCGTCGTATCATCAAGACAGCATATTATAAATTTTCTTTATTTCCTACAAAAATATTTTTTTCCTTTTATCGGAGGACAATTAGCGCCCCCCCCCCCCGCGCATTCCATAAAACAGCTTTGGGGCGCAGTTTCAAACTGCTCATATTACTTTTACAAATCATGCCGTTACAAAATAAAATTATGTTACACAGATATATTTTCCTTTGGACGGGTGTTCATAATTTGTACATTGTATTGAATTATTATGTTTATAAACCCCGGGATTGTTCCCAGATCAACATGAGGACAGGAGCGTACATCTCATCACTTTCTTTCCTATCAATCGAGAGAGAACTGACTCAAAATATTAATTTTGATGAGATTATTAACGAAAAAGTAGGAAAAATTAAAATACTTTAAAAAATAATTAATTGCAATTTTTTTTATTATTTATGTGCAATTAATATTTATTCAAGTAACTGTATTAAAATAATGACAATAAATATATATATATTATAAATGACGTGTTTTTTTTTTATCGATAACTGAACAAGGGCGGACAATTACAAATTTGCCAAGGGCGCCAAAAGCCTAGCTACGCCTCTGTGTGCTAATGATAACATTAAGCATTTTAACTACGACTCAGAGTGGGGATATATTCTGTCCAAATTTTCGAACTTTCTCCAGAACTTTCGATATTTCTATCAAAATTCTGCTCCTTTTAGAAAAAGTTCTCGTGGTTCTCATAAATTTTTCCTTTGAGAAATACAGAATGAATCATCGTTTTCTAAGTAATGTATAAAAATAATAAATAAATACCCCCTCAAGCAGCTGCTTGCCACAGAGGTCTGACAGGATACGTATGTATTAATACTACACTACATGCAGCAATAATTTCAGTTTATTTTTTCTTTTATAACGCTACCTAGCAGTTTTTTATATTACTTTGTGCTTACGATTTTGTGCCATCTCCTTCAATATAATAAAGGTTGGAAGACGGTGAATGTTTACGTTGCTAACATTTTTTTCTTCAATTTAGCCTTCGGAGTCGACAATGAACTTAGCGCCGTCTCAGGTAGCTCCAATTGCCAATCATGTGTACGCTATTCCAACTCTGGCAGCGCAGAATAGGCTACATCGGAATCATTTGTACGAAGACGACATCAATCCTTATGGAAGAATCACCAGGACTCTTCAGAAACCTAACAATGTGAGTATAAAGCATTTTAAGCCTTTAAAAACTTAACTAGAAAAAAAAACTCCTTAATCGAGAAACGTTATCTCAAATTTTAGAAAAATGAAGTGGAAAGTCTTCTACTTGCATAGGTGGTATTTTAAAAAGGTTTTAAAAAACCTTTTTTAAAACTTTTAGATTAAAACTTTTAGAAAATGCAGTTTTTTTTCTGTTGAAATAGAAAGAGCAGAAAAGACAAAATACACCAAAATATATTACTTATTTTCAGTGACGTACGGGGGGAGGTTAAAAACCCTCCCTCGAGGGCTAGAGTAACGCAGATTATTTGCTAAGTCAACGAAAAAAAACTTCAAGCACATCAACACACACACGCACATTTACGCTGAAGATATCAAACCTCTCTCTCGTTAGATTCAAACATGCCAAACCACTCCTCTTATTAGGAAGAAATATGTTAAAGAACGACGTTCCCGGAGGTCCATGCATCCCCCCCCCCGTAATCCCATAGCGTTATTCGAATTCTCGAAGTTGGCTACTTGTTCTGAAATCCGAAACAGGTGCCTTTGTATAACTTTCCTTTAGCCCCATATTAAAACTACACTAAATGTAGGGGCGGGGGTGGCTCAGTCGGTAGCGCGCCAGGCTCGAAATCTGTAGTTCCCAGGTTCGAGTCCCAGCTGGGTCAGCGTTGAGATTTATCTCCGCAAAATTCCCCGACCTGCCCACGGTCAGTAGGGGACACCGATGGGCTTGGAAAGGCCGCCGTCCGTCGGATGGGACGTTAAGCCGTGGCCCCGTGTGCGGGAGAGCCATACCCTGTGCACGTTAAAGAACAGCTGGATGGCCTTGACGGGAGGCTACCATCTGTCTCCCAACAGCTGTTCCAGTGGGTCCCCTCCCCCAACCTTCTCTGAGCCTTCGGGGTCCATGTGACCTGGCCATTTAGCCCATTGTGTGCAAAAAAGTGCCGCTCAGTGGTAAAGCAACACAACACTAAATGTAAATTTAAAAAATTAACAATATAAATATTTCCTATAAAATACCAGTTTAACCTTTCCTGGGAAATCTACTCAAATCTTATTCTCTGACACCCCCCACCCCCACCGGAAACTAAACATTGGTACGTGTCTGATGTTAACCCCCCCCCCCCCCCGCACGCCCCCTAATTGTAAGTGTTTAGGATAAGACAGTTTTCTTTAACAAAAAATACGTTTCTTCGGATACCAGAATAAGTTAAAGAATAAGAAACAGACAAAGTTATTCTTATAAGAGAGAAGAAACATCGCAAGATGCATTCAAAAAAATATTCGTAGTCTCCCATTTAAAAATAAAAACACAGAGTTGATTTTAAGAAACGAAATCTCTCTAAAAGTCTGACAAGAATACAAAGAACATAGAGTGAGAAACGAAATGCGCAATATCTCACGCGAGCATTCAAAACCTCCTCATTGATTACAGTAATGGATTTCCAACGATGTTTCATGCAACCTTTGGATTCCGCAAAAGTCTGATAGAGTTTCGTGAGAGAATACAAAGGACAGGAAAAAAAAACTCGATTATTTAACACTTTTCTGACTTGAATTTAAATGTTAGGGAATGTTTCTAGCCTTCAACAGAAACATTAGGGTTGCTTCACATCCACCTCGGCGACGTAATGGTATCGGGCATTAGTTCGCGGTGATACTGAAGCTTCTGGGGTCGGGGTTCGAATCACCAGTGATATCATAGTCGATTGTCATAACTCGCTACTAGTGTTGCAGGTTTGATCCTTTGAATTACAATAAAAAAGAGCAATTATTTGATATTTTAATTAATTTCACATCCTAAAGAAATTTTAAATGACGTATAAATTACTAATTTCTGGATTAGGCTTTCATAAGAATATTTTAACATTATGAAATAGAACTCCTGCAACAATGTATCTTTGGGAGATTTTTTTCCCTATATGTGGCAACAAAAAAAATTTCAGAAATAAGATTTAATTCAATAGATGATCTGTATTCGCAATTAAAAACAACTGATTCAGATATTGAATACTCAGAAAGTTCTAATGAGGAGAGGTTGACAAGTTTGAGTCTAAAACCTACCCAACAACAACACCATTACAGGTAAGAAGATCCCCCAATGCTCAACAACAACAACACCATTACAGGTAACAAGATCCCCAATGCTCAATGTATGGTTGAAGAAAGAAAGCTGTTAGTAACAGATACGTCCAAGTCATTCAACAATGTTAATAGTAGAGGACCACTCCGAATTCACCCTAAAAATATCTCGCCTAAAATTATCAACGAAAAATTTTCAAACTAGCAAAATACAAGTAGTTGTGAGATACGTTCCATGGGAAATGCATGTTTCCAGCAGCATATCGTATCTAAAAACGACTCTTAACACCCTTTTTGCCCTAAGTCCCGCCCTGCCCACGGTCAGTAGGGGACACCGATGGGCTTGGAAAGGTCGCCGTCCGTCGGATGGGACGTTAAGCCGTGGCCCCGTGTGCAGGAGAGCCATACCCTGTGCACGTTAAAGAACACGCTGGATGGCCTTGACGGGAGGCTACCATCTGTCTCCCAACAGCTGTTCCAGTGGGTCCCCTCCCCAACTTTCTTTGAGCCTTCGGGGTCCATGTGACCTGGCCATTTAGCCCATGGTGTGCAAAAAAGTGCCGCTCAGAGGTAAAACAACCCAACAACCCAAAAGCCCTAAGCTTCTTGTTATAACTGGGTGTTAGGTTCTACGTAGTTACAAAATTTTACACCCGTGATTTTTTAAGTGAATTCCTTTGTTGTGTTGTGTACATTTTTTGTTTATATCTTATTCAAAACAATTAGATATGTGGTTAATTAGAAAATAAGAATGAGCTTGTATACGAAAAAAAAAGCATGTTTATGGGGAAAAAAACTTCTACGTACACCTAAGAGTTCAGGAGAAAAATTAGGTGAATGAAATACGAAAATTTAGGAGAAGTAATGTCAAGATTTCCCTAGTCGTTGATAATTTTACGCGAGATATTTTTAGGGTGAATTCGGAGTAGTCCTCTACTATTAACATTTCTGAATGACTTGGATGTACAATCGTTCAAAAAAATCCGAACACTTATGGTTGATTACAGAATTCAGAAAAAATATCTGGCAACGATTTTTTTTAGAAATTAGTGATCTGGCAACCTTCATGTCACGTAACACGAAGGTTGCCAGATCACTAATTTCTTAAAAAATAGTTGCCAGATATTTTTTCTGAATTCTGTAATCAACCAGTGTTCGGATTTTTTTTTTTGAGCGACTGTATCCATTTATCAATCTATTGTTCTATCGAACTTTTAACTGTAATGATTAGAGCGACAAGTTAATAACTAATATGATTGATTTTTCGAATTTTATCGGGTTAAACTAAAAATGCAAATAATGCTATCTGGGTGAAGGGTCATAGTAATAAGTAATATTTGTCTAAAAAGTAGTTTTATTTCAAAATTATTAAGAAATATGATTAATCTGGTACTCTTTCCTTGCAACGTGTTATTTTTATTTTGTTGTTGTTTTTTTTCATCACCAAAAAAAGACACGAAATTTAAGAAAATAAATTCTGTCCTGCTTAGTCGCCTGATTTTTTTAATAACTTATTTAAAAAAAAAGGATTGAAATAACTCAGAAGCTCAATCAGGCTTGTCTTGGTTTCTCATACAAAATGGAAACACATAACCATGCTGGAACTCGAATCCAGACAACGGCAATTGCACTATTTGAAGCAAAGACGATATCACTGTGCTGCTGAGATACAGCCTATACAAATAATGTTTTTCTGTAAATGCCATTTAAATAACTTTACAAAAAAACAATTAAGCAATGTGTTAGCGATGTTATTTAAACACAATTAATACCAACAAAAAGAAATGCTAATGACACAAAATTTCACGGTTTAATAGTACTCCAAAACTGCGAACAATTAAGGGTGGACCATTTAAAAGTTTTGATGTGACTCAAGACTTGGTATTAAAAGAAAAACACTGACAACCCAATATTTCTTAGGAGAAATGTTACTCGTGACACCTTTGACGTTTGGGGATAATGAAATATCTGAGACTCCTTGTACGTTTCTTTCTGTCTCGTTTACCTTAGGGATTTCCACAAGCATTATGAATTGGTCACATAATCAAACATTATTCTTTTCGAATAGAATCGCTAAATCAAGCCCACAAAAACTCCTCGTAAAGAAATTTCGAGAGCACGTCTTGAAAGCGAAAATGCAAACCTTAATTATATATCAATGGATAGCCGAATAATTGTTACAAAAAAAAATCCTCCCAAGCAGCTGCTTGCCACACAGGTCTGACAGGAGTTTGTCAGTTTATATGCCATAGTATAAGGTCTGCGAGGTTGGTGGAACCTCAGCAGAAAAACAACACAAAAATTCATGCCTTACCCGAGACCAGGTCCCATTAATCACTAATCAAGCACGCTACTCACGAATTGAACATTTATCTATAATCTTACATTGATTTAAAAATTTAAGTAGGAAAGTGAAATATGTTTAAATATTAGCTCACTTCGTGAATTTGAATGATTATAAGCACTCGATTGCGCTGACCGAGTTTACTAATTTATTTGAGTCAGCACTGGGTGGTTTTCCCCTTTGTTATCAAAGGCGCGGAAAGCCCTTTAAAAAAATATCTACCATCCATGGTAAATACACAGAATACCTGTAGATATAGAATTCAACAATTATTCATCTGAAATAAATTATTTCTGACACGGCGGGAATCGAACCCACAACTCTGTATATACATGCCAGAGAGCTCTACCGTTAAACCACGCATCGGACGCTAATAGTCTTCCAGGTTAAGACCTATAAATCTTTCATTGAGTATAGATGGCGCAAGGTCCGCCACATCTCAGCGAAAGATTTATAGATCTTATCCTGGTATTATTTAGCGTCTGTTCAACGGTAGAGCGCTCTGACATGTATATAGATAGTTGAGGGGTCGATTCCTGCCGCATCAGCAATAATTTATTTCAAATGAATAATTGACTCCATTTATCAATCTATTGCTCTACGGAACTTAACTGTAATGATTAGAGCAACAAGTTAACAGTTATATGATTAAATTTTATCGGATTAAACTAGAAATGCAAATAATACTACCTCGGTGAAGGGTCATAATAATAAGTGTACTTGTCTAAAAAGTAGTTTTACTTAAAAATCATTAAATATAAAATTAATCTTATACTCTTTCCTTACAAAGTTTTCATTTTGATTCCAGTAAGTGGATTTTAGAAATAGAATTACTTTAAATAAAGGTAACTTTTTTTTTCTCTCTAACCAGCAGTCGTCTTCAGGAATGCAATACGATTCACTGAGTTCAGAATGTGCATCGTCAGATGAATATGGTTTCCCGTCAGTGCCAAGCAACTCTTTCATCTTCCACGGCCCATTCCCAGACAGACCACTCTACAGATGACGTTCATTCCACAATCTGAAATATCCACTGCATTTGGATGAAACCTCTGTTTCTCAACTGCTTTGGGCAGGGGATGCAATCACATGCTGTTTTGCCATCTTCCTTTTGAAAGTTACAATAAATCTGGTAGCGGAAATAGACCAGCAAAGCAACAAACGAAAATGAAACATTTAGTGAAGTAATAAGTATTATATTTATATCGAAACACTAAAGCACACTAATGTCCTGGACAACAACGAACAAGATGTCATTATTCGAATGAAGAAGGTATCTTGTTGAGAAGTGTCGTAAAGCTAATCAGCTAAAAGTTGCACCTTAATGAAATGAGGATCAAAACTCTAAACACTACTTTGGCACCCATTTCAATTATCGTAATAATCCTGATAAAATGTAAGAAAAATGTCTGTAAATAATCTTTGAAACTGTAGAAAGAGATCACATGACATATGTCCTAGTCCTCTTGTGTTTTGTCTTGAACAGGGAAGTCACGTAAAAACACATCCAATGACCTTCAACCTTAGTAACCCAATAACGGTGAAAGTTGGAAGCTCTCGTTTTTGGCCTTCAGTTATATATCTGGAACCAAAAATTTGCATCGAGGCAACAGTTAAAGTGGTCGATGGTAGCTTGCTCTCCGTTCCCAAGGCTTTCGTTCCGAGGGTTCCCAAGGCTTTCGTTTCACGCCTCGGAACGAAGCGCTCGTTTCACAAAGTCAGTGTACTAAGGCAATCAAGGAGGTGTCACTCCAGCATAATGACCAACAGAAGCAAGAAAATTCTGGCCTTTGAATTTATAGTCTTAATCATAAGCAAATATATAAGGATGAAATTGTTAAGATATTTCCGAATGCACAATGGCCATGGGGACAATGCGAGAAATAATTGTAAAAACAGGAACATAATCAGGTTCAATGAAACAGATATCATTTTAAAAAATTATATGCTATTATAGATATTTAAATTAAATGCTTCAAATGAAAATTTACTTTGCAATTCGTTATACAAATTGATTTTGTACTATGGTTAAATACAATGTAAACTGTTCTATTCTGTATTACAAAAAAAATAAAACCACTGTTATTGAGAAACGATCAATCGATATTGTATTTATTCAGAGTTCAATAGATATAAAACTTGGTATCAAAAAATGAACAACCTTATTATTTGCTACTCTGCCCCATTGGTTGTTGGCTCGTTCTTCCCAAAGAAGTGCCTCATCAAACAAAGCCATATCAAAATTTTAATTTATGGATAATATAATAAATGCTCAAGCTGCTTATGTGACTAGCCAATAAGGCACATGTCGGGTCGAGGTGTTTTATCTCTGAGAGACACTGTTTTTGCACAAGAGCCGAACGGCCAGGTCACAAGGGCATATCCGAGGGGGGAAGGGTACCAGAGGGTCCGCCCCCCACGAAAATCCTGTCCTCTTATACGAAATCTCAAGCTTGTCTACCGGCTTTGAAATCCAAAACAGTTATCTTTGCATCATTTTCTTTTAGCTCCATAGTATATGTCCGACACTAAAAATACTGTAGATTTCAGAAACTGCTATAAAATTTTATCCATATAGAATAACAATTTAACCTTTCCAGTCTGGTGGAATATTTCAGTAATAGTGAAACCCTACTGAAGTCTTATTCTCCTATAGAATCTAAATAAGGCCCCAAAGAAACCACGAATGCTATTGTTGGAGGAGTGGACTAGAACTGTTCGAAACTATATCCGATGACTCATGAAGTCCATACCTAGACTGTTGCTGTAATTCATGCAAAGGCAGGTGTTACACAATATTAGGTGAGAAATTATTTTTTGTCCTACAAGCTATTTTTCTCGTGGCAAGACACAATACAGTAGAGTGAGTGCTATCTGTCATACTCCCTTAGCCAATGAGAGCGCGGCACTGTATACACTTTCGGCTGATGAGAGATAGCGCACCACACTGCACGTTCCTCAATTGCAGTTCCTCAATTGTAGACGCACTCTCCAATCTGTTTACTCTGCAGTGGTCTCTCTTTCTGCCATTATTTCGTTTAGAAGATGCACCCGGAAAAAACCTCACCACATAATTTTGACAGAGGTCATCAATAAGATCACGAATGTCCCGGATCTTTTCACTGAAAATGAAGCAAATATTGACCCCACTACTGCAGCGAATTGTTGTCGATGCGAAAATGCTCCAGAAGCTTCATGTAAGTTATTAACCCGTGATGCTTTCTTCAAGGAGGAGGATGTGCCACCACCTGGCCCATCTTCATAGCAATAACTCAGGGGCGAATTTACCGAGAAACAGCCGCTTAGAGCCCTGGCTACTGAATGACCTCCAAATCGTTCATGAATTTAAAACTATTTGTTTCTTAAAAATCCATAAGGCCTATAAATATTGCTCCACTTAAGCCATCTGGTATCACTGGCTCCTAATGACAAGCAGCACTGGGGAAAAGTAATCAATGGGCAGATGTTTCACACCAAACTTTTGATGAGATGTAACTAGTACACATACATTAACAGTAATGATTCCTACTTTAAGATTATTTAAATTTTTAATTAATAGTAATATTCATTAATTAAAATTTCATCAATAAAAATGAGGCACAATAGTATTAGTAGTATTCAATACTACTGTGCTCCATTTTTATTGATATATCTAATTTATATAATCATTGAATGATTCAATATATTGATCATTACCTTTTTACCTGGGTTGTGGGGGCGGGGGTGGCTCAGTCGGTAGCGCGCCAGGTTCGTAATCTGCAATTCCCAGGTTCGAGTCCCAGCTGGTCAGCGTTGAGATTTATCTCCGCAAAATTCCCCGACCTGCCCACGGTCAGTAGGGGACACCGAAGGGCTTGGAAAGGCCGCCTGTCCGTCGGATGGGACGTTAAGCCGTGGCCCGTGTACAAGAGAGCCATACCCTGTGCACGTTAAAGAACACACTGGATGGCCTTGATGGAGGGCTACCATCTGTCTCCCAACAGCTGTTCCAGTGGGTCCCTTCCCCCAACCTTCTCTGAGCCTTCGGGGTCCATGTGACCTGGCCATTTAGCCCATGGTGTGCAAAAAAGTGCCGCTCAGAGGTAAAACAACCAACCCAACTTGGGTTGTACTTTGCTTTCCATCATGCTTTTATAGCATGATGAAGGCAAATTTAAGCGAGGTGAATGTGATTGTAAGTTTTTCCAACGAGGTAAATTTGGGTTTCTAAACTGTGCTTGCCCTAAGATTAGAAGTACTAAAACAACTGTCATGATCATGTTTAAAAAGTAGTGTTAAAAATCAAACAAATAATTCCCAAGATGTATCTTTTAAGAGATGAATATAATTTTTTTTAAAGAATATATATTATGCATTAATTTATTCTAGAATACAGTATGCAACTCTAATTTGGGGAGAAACATCTTCAAGTTGTTTAAATCAATTGCAGCAAATGCAAAAATATATACACTGCTGAGCATTAAAAGTGCAACACTGGGAAAGACGAGATGTCAAAGCCATATTTGGTGAATACATAGCTTATGTTACAAGGATCAAATGATTACAAATACAACTGTTAGATTTGTGGAATACAAAGAAATCAGTATCTTGCGTAGCCACCATGAGCAGCAATAACCACTGCTACACAGTCCGGCATTGAGAGGATGAGACGTTGGATGTGTTTCGAGAATGTCAGTCCATGCAGTTTCAATACATAGCCAAAGTTCATCTGTTGTAGCAACTGCTGGTGTCTGGTCTGCTAGTCATCATATCATGGACCAGACATGTTCGATTTAGGACAGATCCGATGAACGTGCAGGCCAAAACAGAAGTGTCGCATGGTGGTATCCAGGAATTGTTGGACGATGCAGGCCACATGTGATCGGGCATTGTCCTGTTGGTAAATTCAAGGTTCTTCAAGGGCTCTTCAGATTTTGGTTCTTCAAGGGCTCTCAGAGAGCCCTTGAAGATAAGGTACGACCACAGGCTCCAACACCTCAGTGATGTAACACTGGCTGTTCAAAGTACTGGTAATGTGTATGAGGCGCGTGTGTGATGGAGTCCAATGGCACCCCATACCCTAACACCAGGGGCCAGACCTGTATGGAACTGCACCATGCATGTCTCACTGAGCCTGTCACCACAGTACCGCCAGATACAGATTACCAGTACTTTGAACAGCCAGCATTACATCACTGAGGTGTCACTGTCGTATGGATACAGTGTTCTTCAACAGGGCATACTTGATCCTTTACTGTGCTAGAACTGCGAGCAAACACAATTCCAGTGCTTTATACTGGCTCTTTGTAATCTCCTCTTATACCACTTCCAAGAGGCATTACTGTCACACATGATGTGCGTATGTGCTGTGCTTTGAATCATTTACATGTTCTCCCATGGGCTACCCACTTGCATATTTCGGGACAATCTGATGAGTTCTTCCTGGTGTCGCACTTTTAATGGCCAGCAGTGTAGTAAAGATTATGACATTTAAAAGAAAGTATGACTCATCTGAACAGTTTCAAAAAACAAATTAAAATACCCAAAATGGCTTTAGTAATGAATGTATTTAACAATAAGGACAAATTTGATATAGTGGTTAATAAATATTTTACATTAGCAGTAGTGGCTTAAAACTGTTTAACTCGCTGCCAAATAATCAGAAAATTATAAATTAATAAAATACAATTCTCTAAAGTAGGGGTTCTCAACATGGGGTACACGGTAAAATTTTTTGGGGTATGCCGTGAGAGTTCAAAAATTGCTAGATCTAGTAAAGTAAAAGTAACCATTGTTATACTATAACTATAGTTTTATCTATCTATAAAGGGGTTGGGTTGTTTTACCTCTGAGCGGCACTTTTTTGCACACCATGGGCTAAATGACCAGACCACAAGGACCTCAGAGACTGAGAAGGTTGGTAGAAGGGACCCACTGGAACAGCTGTTGGGAAACAGATGGTAGCCTCTTGTCAAGGTCATCCAGTGTGTTCTTTAACGAGCAGAGTATGGCTCTCCCACACATGGTATAACCTCCCATCCGATGGACGGGCGGCCTTTTCAAGCACATCGGTGTCCCCTACTGATCGTGGGCATGGCAGGGAATTTTGCGGAGATATTTATACAAGGGGTACAACAGTTACACACACATTTCCAGGGGGTACGTGAAGCATAAAAGGTTGAGAACCACTGCTCTAAAGAACTAAAAAAAATGGATATTGAACAGTGGAGATTGCGACTGCTTTATTTACTGTATTAACTGATTGCATTGAAATGAGATACGAGTAGTACGAGATAAGTTTATATACAGGGTGTTTCAAAAAGGACGCAACCCTCTATTATATTTTTCTATTTAAACTTGACAAAAGACACAAATTTCAAAAGATGCAAATGAGACATACATCTACCTTTACAACAGATGTTGAAAGTGATTTTCTGCAACTTGGATGCAGGTTCATACCCGTTTCACATTTGCAGCCACCTTTCGTAATGTTTTTCTTATGTTTAAAATCTCTCTTTCAATGTTAGTCTTCGAGTGTATGAGGATTGTTTTGAAACACTACACATTTGAGATATCCCAAAAGGAAAAAATCTGGAATAAGATTTGGGAATCTTGGGGCCACAAATTTTTTTAAATCAAATGATCACCAAAAAAATTCCTGCAACATGACAGCTGTGTCATTTGCAGTATGGGTGGTCACACCATCTGTTGAAACCAACATTCCTGTTCATTCACATCCAATAGTGCAATAAACTGTTGGATGCGGTCACAATAAACTTTACCTGTTACAGTTGATTCAAAAAATAAAGGCCCTATCAAACGACGATGGGAAATTGCATACCAAACACCAATTTTCTGTGCCTATAATGGTTGTTCATGAAAAGTGTGAGGATTTTAACTGATCCATATTCAACTGTTTTGACTATTCACATACCCATCCAAGTGAAATCAAGCCTCGTCACTGAAATAAACAGGTCCAACACCTCAATTCCATTTTCATCAACAAAAGAACGAAAACAACGACAGTACAGTAAATGTTTTTCATGGTCTGGTTCTTTCAGTTCATGAACGGCACCAATGCGGTAGGCACGAAATTTTAACTTCTTTGTAGCCCTAAAAACAGTAGCTGGTGACAGTCCAACCTGTGAAGATAACTTTCTAAGAGATTTTCTGGGTGAGTGAGTTAAACGCTGAGACAAATCATCAAGAACTTCAGCAAAAATTACAGTAGAGGTACACAGTGCAGTAATTAAAGTAATTTAATTCTCTATGACACTGTTAACACACACATTTAACAGTGTAATAGAGAATTAAACTACTTTAAGAACTTTAGCAGCTAACAGTGATGGCCAGCCTGGGCTCTTTTGATCCTGTACAGACCCAGTGTCAAGAAATTTATCAATCAAACGAGATATTGTCTATTTGTTGGGAACTGCAGACTGAAGAAACTTCAACTCAAATTCCTCTCTCACACGTTTGTAAATCAATATTAAGTTTGTATTATACTGATGGATCACAATCTGGCACAAGCAACAGAAGTTCATGTAGCCATCTTGTCTGGTGTCAACAGTACAAACTGGTGGTGCAAGTGTGATAGTGATGGGAATGTTTTTCTGGTGTCATGAATGTACTGTAGCCATGAAGGGTTGAACTTGGTCAGCAATGATGTTCAAATACACTGTGCTGTTCAGACATCCTCTGAACGCCACAGTGTATTTGAACATCATTGCTGACCAAGTTCATCTCTTCATGGCTAGTTAGTCCTCATTCAGAATGGACACATTCAGCATGATATTGCACCTGCTCACAAGGCATATATCACCAAATGGTTCCAGGAACATGCCAACAAGTTTTCCTTGCTTCATTGGTCTACACAGTCCCCAGATCTAAACAATATCAAGCATCTTTGGAATGTGGTAAGGGCTGTTTACAGCAAGACTGTCTGTCATCCAATTTTCAGCAACTGCACAAAACAATCATTTCAGGATGGTACAACATTCCTGCATAATGCATCCAGCATCTTGTAAGCTCCATGTCCTGATGAATTGGGGATGTTCTGAAGGCCAAAGGAGACTCAACACACTACTAGATAAGTGCACATAATAACTGGCATCTCAGTATATAACACCATAAAGTCTGTATTACACAAAATGTAATGGAAGGAGTTGAAGTATCCTCCATAATGTTTAGATCTCTCTCCATAAAATTTCTATATCTTTGGGTTACACTTAAAAGATACAGATTCCCTAGAGTGCGCAGCTTATACACAACTGAGCTAACAAAAATGATAGGATTTTATGCTAAAAAACATCCATTGTTGTGTAATTTAATCAAATGCATATCTAAATGCTTACAATGACTTTATATAACTGGGCACAATAAATTACTGATAAATGCCCCTCAGATGGATTTCTATTAAATATTCCATTTGTAAAGAATTTGACATTGGTAATATTACTAAATATTATTATAGCTGAAGTTCTGAAGAAGTAAAAATTAAAAAAGCAAATTAAAGAAGCTGAATGCATATATATATATATCAAATCCTTTAAGCATTTCCTTACTTTACAAATTGGTTAATATACATTACAATTGCTAATTAATATACAAGTGTAAAAATATTTTCCAGCACATTTTTAAATAGTTAGCAAAAGAAATATTATCGTTCTAATTGTGATTTAAGAATTGCTTCTTCAACTGACTTGCGGAGAACTTTAATTACTTGTCTTGGATCACTGCTTGCAGTTATTGCTGTTCCAGAAACTATTAAATTGGCCCCAGCCTAAAAGACATATAATAATATTAAATTTGCTAATAATTTATTAAATAGTTAATGATTAAATTCACATATTGTATATTACAAAAAGAGTGAGAATGAAATTTGCTGTGTATCAATTCTGCATCACAATTTCCAATATCTGTTGCTAAATTATAAAACTTCTGGTGCATCTGGTCACACTTTTTAAAAGCACATAAATTACATGTAGCAAAATATCTTCAAAGGTGTTTCGTTTTAAAGAACTCAGACTATTATTCCTTAGTACAAACTAACAATGCAGATTTCTTAAAAAAATTTTGGATGGGTCCCCATTATTTACTTTGACTATATTCTTGGAATATGTCTTGAATACTAAAGCTAAGAACATATGAGTAAAAACGGAGTTCAGTTCATGGCTGATATGGAAAAATAGGAGGTCTATCTCATAAGAATATATATATTATGATGAAAACAAATGTTTTTTTTATTACAATAAACATATTATCAATGCATTACCCATATTAACTAATATAAAAAATAAACTTTTTTAGGAACTTTAGAATGATAAATATAACAATGGAGCTAGAGGATCTAATTTTATGGGCAGGCTGAAGAAGGTGATAGAATTTTTATGCATTCCATTTTTAAGGATGTAGCATAGATGGTGAAAATAACCAATACTGCATACAACTGACCGATCATTAGACAAAATGTTTAGAAAATTCGTGGGTAGGAGCAAGAGATATTCCAGGTTAAAAGCCTAGAGAGTCCTCCTCTTTAGGCTTATTGAAGAATGAAGACAACACAGAGGTCGGAGAAATGGTGGGTGAAACTAAAGGCTCAGACTTGTAAAAAATACTAGTAATAGGTTCTATTATCTGCTCTATTTTCCATTTATTTTTTTCTGCAGGTCTTTATAGAATTTTATTGTGAAATTCTTCCCTACCTTCTCACACATACGTACACTTTCAAAAGTTGGGCATGTGACAAAAAATTTCCCAACTTATAAATTTCCTTCTTCCAGCATCAGTACATCAATCCAGCTCTTTCTTGAAGTGTGCATAAAATCTCATGAAAACACCATCGTGCAAAACTTAAGCAATTAGTTTTGAATTTCAATCTGAAATACCATTAGCATTTAACACCAGTGTGCTTGTGTGAGACAGCACAAAAGCATAGAGTTATACCAGACAATCTATTGTGTGGGAAGAAACAGGGTGGCATACATGGATTGAGGAATAAACATAGTAAGGTTGTTGAAGGTGAGCATTCTGTCATCACTAGGTGGGCTGAGCATTTCAGAAATGTCATAAAACAATGTGGTTTTTCTACTCCCATTGTTTGTAATGAAAATAGATGCATTACTGGCTTTAATGTTAGCCCTATATTAGTCTGAAGTTATTTTTGCTATTTCTAAACTTAAACTACATAAATCCCCTGAGGTAGATGAAATTACTACTGAAATCCTTAGAGTTGGGAATGTTTCTGTTACCATGGCTGACTGCAATTTTGAATATCTTTTATGATAAAGGCATTGCTCCTAAGGATTTTACCAGTTATTATTATCCCTATTTTTAAAAAAGGTGATCACAATTCTTGTGATAACTATAGGAGTATCAGCCTACTCTCTATTCCATGGAAAGTTTTTTTCATGATTGTGCTCAATAGAATTAAGAATGTGGTTGACAGACAATTGCGTGATAAGCAGTATTGATTCAGAAGTGGTAGGAGATGTAGCAATCAGATTTTTTCACTTAGGCAGATTCTTGAGAAATGTTAGTTTCAGAAATCTTTGGTTACTACCTTTGTTGATTTCAAAAAAGGCTTTTGACTCTGTTGATCGCCATAATTTTTGGTTGATCATGAGATCGTATGATATACGAGACAAGTTAATTAACATAATGAAAGCGCTCTATAATAACACTGAATCATGTGTGAGAGTTGACGAGGCTTGTAGTAATTGGTTTAGCATTGCTAATGAAGTTAGACAAGGGTGCATTTTGTCTCCTTTGCTCTTTGTTTATTTATTATGTTATGCAGAATTCTCTGAAAGAAAATTTTAGCCTTAAATGATATAGAGATTTTTAAATTTTTAAATTTAGATTAAAGCAGATATAATTTGGTTCTGTTGGCTAATGGCATTGACAAGATGAATTCTTTCATTATGACTGTTGATGAGACTGGTAACAGAGTAGGTTTGGTGATAAAATGAAGCTTGCTGAGCCTTCAGCAAGTGTCTGTTTAATTATCTTGGGAGCTTTTTAACAGATAGCAGTGATGCACAGAATGAGATAAGCAGAAAAATAGGGATTGCAGCTGGAACTTTAAAGAATCTTTGGAGTGTGTGGAAAAATAGGCATATACACCTAAAGACTAAAATTAGGATGTATAATAGTTTGGTTCTTCTAAGATTATTTATAGTAGTGAAATTTGGACCTTTTGTAAGCAGGATAACAGGAAACTCGATACCTTTGATTCTAAATGCTTACATGGTATCTTGGAATTTAGATGGTTCAACTTTTTAAATAATGAGAAGTCAGCTACCTCCTTTAAGCAGCGTGTTGTGCAAAGAGACTGTTGGTTTACCCATGTTGCCAGTATGCATAGCTGCAGATTGGTGAATAGGGTTATATAAACAGTGTGCCTAAAGGCTTCAGGGAAAGGGGGAGACATAGAATGTAGTGGGCAGACATTGTCAAACAGGACCTTGCTGGAACTGGCCAACATTGGTGAAGTATTGCCCACCCACCTGCCTGTATCTGTCTGTCTATCTGTCTGTCTGAAGAGAGTGCAGAAAAACTTTTGACACTTTCTTTAGCAGCTGTTTATCTTGTTCCTACTTTAAATTTTTTTAATTATAAAATTAATTCAAAAATTAATAATTATTTATTCATTTTTTAAAAAAACAAGCTAAGGTTTTCACACTTTGTTGCCCATCTGTGTCTATCTCGCTGTTGTCCACAAACATTCAACTTCTTTGTTTTTAGAGATAAATTAAATATTAATTTTGGGCTGGTTAGGTATTGTTGAAATATTATAATTTGCACTTTTCAAATCTCCCAATATCTATAATTGTGGCCTCTAATGGTGGAAAAGTTGAAAATGGCAAAATTTTAAACAAATATATGAGTGCAGAAAAATATAGAGGAAAAAATGTCATTAGCCAGGTGGGATCTGAACCCATGCCCTCCTGATAACATGTCAGGTGCTCTGACCACTGAACAATCATCCTCTATTAATGGCTTTATGTATTATACTATAGAATTAGTCATTGGAAATGTAGTTGACTGTAATTGTAGACTCTGGTCCAGAAGGCACTTTCCAGTTCAGTGCACACAGCCAGCACACATCAAGCATCAAGTGACTGAGTTCAGATCCCACCTGGCAAATGACAATTTTTCCCTCTATATTTATCTAATGTATTCTACCAGGTAATATATCTGTGAGATCATATTATTTCAACAGTAATGCTTATGTTTGATACTCGACGTGTTGACTTAAAAAAAAACATCCCGCTTAATGTGGGCTGGCCATGTGCACTGAACTGGAAAGTGCCTTCTGGACCAGTCTTCAATTAAAAGCCAGTAATAGAGGATGATTGTTCAATGGCCGGTAGCTCTGTGGTCAGAGCACCTGACACGTTATCAGGAGGTCATGGGTTTGGATCCCAGCCAGCTAATGAAATTTTTCCTCTATATTTATCTAACAAATCACTAACAGATCTGTTACTGTGAGATGCTATTATTTCAAAAATAAATTCAGTGCAATCTAATTATGTTTGAAATTTGAAACCTTGGTGGTGAAATATGAAGGTCACAAAGTTTGCACTGACAGCAATGATTTTCACCTTTTTTTACCCCCATGGGAGGTGGAAAAACACTTTTTTAAAGAGATAATTGTTTGCTTTTAAGAGATAAACTTTTCAAACTCCCAAAAGTTTTCATTGCACCCTCTAATGGTTGAAAAAGTTGAAAATTCAAAACTTTAAACAAATATTGGAAATGATCTATTTGGGCTATAAACTGGATATTTTAGTGGTGGAGTGTGATCATCAAAGAGTTTATAGTGGCAGCAACAATCTGTCATTTCAATGCTCAGGAGGGTGGAAAAAATACAACTTTTTGTTTTAAGAGCTAATGAAAAATTCTTTTTTGAGTTGTACAGATACTAATGAAACGATAATTTATAGTTTTAAAATCCCCTAAAGTGCTTTAATTTACATTGTTAGTGGGGTTAATTGTAGAAAATGTAAAATTTGAAGCAATTTTCGAATGATGTACTTATGCTAGAAATTAGAAATTCTAGTTTTCAAATATATTGATCAAGAACAGATACACAATAACTAACAAAAGTATAATTCATGTTTTAAATTACTGTTGGTTAAAATTTGACCAGTTGCTCTTTATTTTTAAAAAGAGTACTTAATTTTAAAATTTTCAACAATATTTAAATAAATAAATAAATAAACACCCCCTCAAGCAGCTGCTTGCCACAGAGGTCTGACAGGAGCCTGTCAGTTTATATGCCACAGTAGAAGGTCTGAGAGGATGGCAGAACCTCAGCAGAAAAACAACACAAACGACCATGCCTTATCCGGGGCTCGAACCCAGGTCCCGTAGATCAGTAGCCAAGCGCGCTAACCACTCGGCCATGGGACGGCAATATTTAATACAGTAATATTAAATTATTTTACATACATTGACTGATTACCCTTTAACACTTAGGTATGAGAAAGCACAACTTTTTATTTTAACAGATGAATGAGAAATTCTTTTTGCATTGTATAGGGCTAATAATACATTACTATTTACATTTCCAATCACCCCATTAATATGAATTATTACTGTTAAAGAGTAAAAATTTTGGAAAATTAAAATCTTCATTTTCTTTGCAAAAAAGCAACTTACATTCATGAGGTGATATATTATCCTTCTGGTTTAAATTATAAAATGACACCAATGCAATATAAAGTGAAATAAATTTTTAAAAAATGGCATTTTGGAATGAACAGAAACAATATCCATTAATAGTATTTATATATTATTAATAGTCAGGCTCTTTATCTTCATTCCTTGATTACCTTCTTGGCTCAAAAAGGATTTTTTCAGATTTTCAAATATTTATCCAAGTACCCTTCATAAGAAATAAACTTTAGATAGTGGCAGTAAGAAGCAAAAGCCTGCAGACTTTCATAATTGTAAGACTTTACTACTTTCTCTGATACAACTCATCAACATCTAAAGGTAACTTTGAGGAATTCAGAAACAAACTTAGCTCAAAAAGCAACTGTAAAGGCAAAAACCTAACTATTAAAACTTACTTTTCATGCTTTATTGTTGAGTGAAAAATTAAAAAACTTTACATATTTTGTTGCAGAAATTTACTTTAAGAATTTGACAATAGGAATATATTCAATAACAATCAGTGACACAATCTAAAGTGAAATTTACTCATTTGAACTGAAATGTTAATCTAATACCAAATGTTAGTATATTTATATCAAAGATTTACAATGCATAAGATTAGAAAGAGCTACATTCTTATAAGCTTACCTCAGCACATACATCTATTGTACTTGGTCCAACTCCACCATCAACTTCTATATCTAAATCCTGGTATCTTGATCGTAAATACTGAACCTATTATAGTTTCATATATGTAATTGTTAATTTGTTCAGAGTAGATACTACATTCATAAATTATGAAATTTTGTTATTGTTATACTTTTACTGAAGGGAAAGTTTAAGTGATTAGCCCATACCTTTAATAATGAATGGATACTGCCACACCATTACAATCATCATTAATCAAAACTTTTAAGCAAGAAAATTTTATTTTTCAGATTTGTGCCATTAAGGTGTTTTGTTACTAAATTTTTGTTCTTACACTAAAGTACAATAATTTCTGTCTTGGCTAAATGAATATTTTTGAAACGGCTAAATTCATTGTACCCTTTTTACAACAAATAGTACATAGCCTTACTTCATTAAGAAAATGTCATTATTAATGTCACTTAACCCTTACAGTGTCGGGTTTCTGAAACTGAACTCACTGTGGTGGCCGGATTTATTTTAGTGCTTTGAGAAAATAAAGAACTTTAGAACCTCATCCTGAAGTAACTAATGAACAGAAATATGTCGTGTTATATACCAAAAGAAAGAGCATTTAATGCTCATTAATGTCATTAATGATCATTTTGTCATTAATGACAAAAATTCAAAGGAAAAAATGGTAGGTTAAATTTTATTAAGCATTTTTTTTAAACATTACAAAATTTTACTGTATTTTTCCCACTTTATCTTTAGTAAAATTTCAAAATATATATATTTTTCACTTTTTCTATATTATTTTATTATTCTAATATAAAAAGTTCATAACATTTTGATTATTGCTTAAATCTTTCATTTACTTCATTTTTTCTAAATTATTTAGTCATTTATGCATATTCTTAGACTTTTGACGATCAGCAAACTCTAAGCCCAAATAAAGCAGTGTCATAAAAAAAATTTGCTTTAAAAACTACATAATTTAAATAAGAAATGAGAAATATATCAGGAAAGTGATAAAGAACTATGAAAAAAAAATTAAAAGAAATGTTCAAAGCATTTAAAGTTTAATCGATGCACTGAATTTGAGAACAAGTCGCTTTATTATGGATCTGCATACAAAAATTTATGGAACTGCTACAAAAGTTTTATTCTAAAATTCCGCCAAAATTTTGGTTAAAAATCGCAATTACCTGACCTTAATTTGTTTATATGTTTAAATATAATTACAAATATTGATAAATAAAGTCCTACCTTTTAAAATCATGCTCTGAGTAATCCTAATGCTTGTTCTGATTGCCACCATTTAGATCGCTAGCAGTTTCACTTTCAATCATTTCTAATTAATTATTGTTTATAATCTCAGCATCTGTTTGAGAAGCAATAAAAAATAATTTCAGATTTCTATTCTAAAAAAAATTTTTTTACAACCTAATACATGGGAGCGAATCTTCGGTCTCCGGCCACTAGAAGGGAAAGATGAAAGCAATTCTTTGGGCTGCAACACGGTAAGGGTTAATGTGATATATTTTTATTCATACTCTTTGTCACAAAAAACTACACTAAAATCTCCATTTCATATAACAATTATTAATAATTTTCGCAAAATAATTCTAAACATCGATATTCAGTGTTGAATCACTTTCTCTATAAACCTGTTGAAATTTTTCAGTCTTGCAGATGTATTTCCAAATGACAAAAGTACATGTTCAAAAACTGTCCAACCTTCATTTGAACAGAAAAAGAATTAACTGCTGCAGTTGGTTGGTTGGTTGGTTGGTTGAGGTTTTATGGAGCAAGAGCAACTAAGGCCATGCTGTGCTAAACAGAAATACAATAAAAAAATAAAGAGATAAAAGACATATGGATAACCTCAACCAAAGTAAAAAGTAAATCAGAAAAGAGGACATGACACAATTACAAGGACAATTAAAGCAAAAAACGAAACATAGATAAAATACTGTGTATAAAAACAAACCAACAGTTGTAGAATACAAAATTCAACAATGGGCAAAGCGGACCTATGCAAAAAAAAAAAGTAACAAATATATAAACAAGCTACAAATGCAAAAATATTAAATGCATTTAAAATATCTGGTAAAATGTAAAAATTCAAATACAGGTGGTAAAAATGACTGATCATCTAAAAGATGTCTGAGTATAAGGGGCTCAGACAATAAATGATTAGAACTAAAATAAAACATTCACAGTTAAAAGCAGAACATTTTATTAAAATATGTTTCATTATTAAAATGGCATCGGAAAACTCATATTTAGATTCGTCATCTGCCCATAAAAGAAAATGTGTATAAATGAATGACCTTAGTGGAGCTCAGGAAGTGCAGCTTCCTCCTTGTGATTCCTGTGGAAACATGACTGCCACAGTTTCACAATAGGCTTGATGTTAAACACCTAGTTGCAATCTGTCCCAACCAAGCTCTCTGCCACTGTGCCAGCACTTAAAGGAAAAATGCTGCTGGAAAGTCCAAATATGGAGCTGACAGCGGAGAGCCAGACGGGCATGATTGACTGACTTGGGAGATGCATCTGCCAAGTCACTGCCTCTGATGGCACGTGATCCAGCACCAACAAAAAGAGATAGTCATTGCGGCTGCCAGATGATGGAGCAGCTGGTGGATCTCAAATAGAACAGTGTGAGGTCAATGCTGCACTGAAATCAAAACCTGTAGCAAACTGAGTTGGTGTAAAGCACAGATTGAGAATGATGCTTAGCTGCTACATAGTTCAAGGCAAGGTTGATAGCGTGCAACTCTGCAGTGAAGATGGAACACTGCAGTGGAATCTGGTCTGCAATGATAGTATCAAAGACCATGTTGATCAGCTCAGACTTTGATCCATCTGTGAAGAAAGGTAAGAAGTCCAGGTGTGGAGAGTGATGGTTGTCAAAAAGTTGATGGTACATGCAGTCAGATGCAAAAACCTTCACCATCCTACAAAGGAAAAAAAATCACAGGAAGGGGAAACAGCAAGCCACCAATGTAGGTGGCTGGGTTATCAATTGAGCGACACTATCAAGATTGATGTTAATGTCTCTGAGATGGACACACAAACCAAAGAGATGAATGGCAGTTGGGCAATTAGTGTAAATCATTTACCACTTGGGACTAAAAATGCAATCCCAAGTGGGGATGGTCCAGCAGGGATCATAATTTTGATGCATACTGTAGTGACAATTACTGATGGTGAAAAGATAAGGATGGTTCATTGATCTCAAAATAAACTCTGAACCAGTGAGGTGCAGCGAGTGCCTTCTGCACCTCACTGGTCTCCACCATCAGGCCCTCTGTGCAAGTATGGCCTGATGATGGAGAGGGTCCAATAACTCACCACCAAATCCCTGGCAGAATTCTATACCTGGGATCAGTAGTCCAATTTCAACCAGACAAGTGCACAGTACAGGTGGAGAAAAGAACATCAGTCTGCTCCCTAGGAATGCGAGGAGAGGACCTTGATGATGTTCAATGTCCCGTACACTTGTACCTGCTGAGATGACGTACATGTTGTAAAAAGGTCAATTTCCAGTTGAAGATGAGACCAAGAAGGGTCCAGTTGAAGATTATGCTGGTGGCAAAAGCACACAACTGGTCTTAGGTGGAGGCCATCACCCAAACTGAGAGATTGTTTAGGATATTTTGCAGTTGTCTTTCAAAGTCCTTCACACTAGATGAAGAGCAAACAATGCTGAAATCATCAATACAGAGGGCACTGACTACAGTCAGAGTAAGTTCTCTAGTAATAGAATTGATCTTGAAGTGAAAAGCATCAGAATGCAGCCTTGTGGTACTCCTATTCTTGGGGGATAGGCTCCAACCGAGTGTTGCTGACACAGACATGAAAAAAAATAAGAAGTTGGAGATATAGATCAGCATGTGATTCTCAAGCCAAAGGCATGGAGGTCACAAAAAATGCTGAATCTCCAAGCCATGTTGTATTCTTTTTGATGTTTCAAGAAAACTGGCAAAAATTTATTTCTAATAGCCATCTCAAGGCATATCAGGTGCTGCAAAGTAGACCGGTGTCTGCAAAAGCCACACTGGGTGTTGGAAAGAAGGTTCTAGTCCTAACAGAAAGCATTACAATGAGCTTAATAAACATCTAAAGGTTCAGTTAACAGCTGATATGAATCTTGTATTGATAGCTGGGCTGGCAAAGCAGAGGAAGTAGATAGCATAACATCAGAAAGCTGTACCAGATAGTTAATGTCCTGTGTGGGAAAAAATGGACATATAATCAGGGATTGAAGGATAAACATGGCAAGGTTATTGAAGGTAAGGATTCTATCATGGCTAAGTGGACTGAGCATTTCAGAGATGTTCTAAACAATGTGGTTAGTTCTACTCCATTTTGTTTGTAATGAGGATAAATACATTACTGGCTTTAATGCTGGCTCTCTATCACAATTGGAAGTTACTTTGGCTGTCTCAAAATTAAAATAGCATAAATCCTCAAGGGTGGATGAAATTATTGAAATGCTTGGAGATGGGAACGTTTCTGTTGTCACATGGTTAAACTGATATTCTAAATATTTTTTATGACAAAGGAGTTGTTCTTAATGATTTTAGTACAGTTATTATTATTCCTGGTTTTAAAGAAAGGCAACTGCAGTTCTCATGATAATTATAGGGGAATCAGCCTATTTTCTGTTCCAGGTTTAGTTCTTAGCATTATTGTGCTTAATAGAATTAAGAATCTGTGGATTCAAAAGTGGTAAGGGATGTATAAATCAAATATTGTCACTTAGTCAGATTCTGAGAAATATTTAGCTTCAGAAACCTGTGGTTATTAGCTTTGTAGATTTTAAAAATGCTCTTGACCCCACTTTTCCAAAACTATTAAGAAATTACCACACTGTTAATCCTTCCAGAGTCCCCATTATTTGCATCCATTGATAAATTCTGAAACCACAGACTGGAAATGCAATGTTTTTATTACAAACTTCATTTTTATCTCATTTAAATTTTATATATATATATGTTTGAAATATATGTTAATTAAAAAGTTAATAAATCATATTTACTTTTTAACTTATTATAAATTATTAGCAGTGACTTCTTTTTGTTTCTGCTGAACAAGTGAAGAAACAGCTATACCTCAAGATGTAATTCCAGTTTTTCAGACTGGCTAGCTACTGTTCCAGTGAGTAAAAACTTTTGTATTAGCTCTGAGTCAACAATCATGGAATTGATTTGTTTCGATGGGCATGTCTTTGTATGAGAAAGTCACTTTAGACTAAGAGTAGTTTCTTTGTTTCTATGCCCCTTGTACAAAAAAATAATGGCAGAGCATTTCGAATTCAAGGTTGTCTATACTATTTGCACTACTCTGATATCACAATTGATATTAAAGTATGTTCCTGATTTTTTAACAAAATTCCCCGCCCTGCCCACGGTCAGTAGGGGACACCGATGGGCTTGGAAAGGCCGCCGTCCGTCCGTCGGATGGGGCGTTAAGACGTGGCCCTGTGTGCGGGAGAGAGCCATACCCTGTGCACGTTAAAGAACATGCTGGATGGCCTTGACGGGAGGCTACCATCTGTCTCCCAACAGCTGTTCCAGTGGGTCCCCTCCCCAAACCTTCTCTGAGCCTTCGGGGTCCATGTGACCTGGCCATTTAGCCCATGGTGTGCAAAAAAAGTGTCGCTCAGAGGTAAAACAACCCAACCCAACTGATTTTTTAAAACAAACAAAGTGTACCCATGAGTATCACACTTAAGTGAAAATTAAATTATTCTATTATTAATATTGTATGTTTATCATTAATTGCCATGTGATTACTGCCCTTTGTATGGTTAAGTAATAAACAAATACAACTGCTATTTATTCCATTTAAGTCCTTCAACAAAAGGAAATTCCAAGTTGTCCTCTTGACAAAAAAAAAATCACTGAATTAAACATTATTGAATATATGATTGATTTTCATAAAGATGAAAATCAAAACAAAGTGATAGCTTTCTTACCAAATACTCAACAAACATATATTTACTAGAGAATATATCATACTGCACATCCTGAAGAATAATCGTAAAATATTTTAAAAGGTCATCTTACTAGATGATTACTTATTTAAAACAATCAGTAGATAGTCAAATGTTAAGGTGTAAACATTAGAACATTATAGGCGTCTCTTACATAGTGGTAATCTACTAAGCAGTTAAGAGCTTTCAAGATTGCAACATATATATATAACTACTATTAAAAGTAACACTGATAGTCAATTTATTATGCAGCTTCAAAAATAGTGGCACTGGTATTTAAGACTATACAAATGTTTACTACTAAAAATACTATATATTACTTTTGGCATCATATCTTCCATAAAACTTTGTCCACCAAAACCTGGTTCAACAGTCATGATCAATACTAAGTCCACATGGTCAATTAAAGGAAGGAGTGTTTCTACAGATGTTGCTGGCTTAATCCCAACACCTGCCTGAAAAAAAAAAATTATCCACTTTACTTTCCAAACATATATTTGCTTCATTTAAAATGCCATTCATTAAATTCCTTCCAAACATATATTATTTAATTCTTTCCAAACATATATTTGCTTCAGTTAAAATGCAATGTGTACTACTGAAGGAAAAGATATGAATGCACAAAAAAATTGCTTATTGCCATTGGTTAAAAAATGCTGTTTCTAATTCATCAACAGAGATGAGAAAATCATCAATAAAAGATGAAGACAGACATTAACAGAGATGAGAAAATCAGAACTGGACTAACTTCAGGCATGTAACTTAGAAACTCTCTTGGTTAATAACTTTTGCTGTTAAGGAATGTAACAATTTTTTGCATTGGGTTAAAAATTTCACTTACTGATTAATTATTTTAAAAAACAGAAATTGTCAATTGAAAATTTTCTAACATACCTCATAAAAATATGCAATTCAAGCTTGAAAATAATACTTTTTTTTTTCATTTGATGAATATTTTATTAAACTGTGACATAAATAATTTGTTAAAGCCATCTGATTGCTATTTTTAGACCCAATATATGGCAAAGTTGATTTGCTTGCTTACTTACTCTAGTATACATTATTTGTTACATTAATATCATTTTAAAAATTTAATTTTTCTGTTATTCATAAATAAACATTCTTTTTATTCATATGCATTATAATTATTCCTGCCTATTAGTTACTTTTCTTAATTTTTTTATTTGCATTGCCAGATTTTTTTTTACTAGATGACTCTAAAAACACCTTATTAAAATAAAATTAGCAGTCTTTTTCGTTAAATATTTTATTTTCGGAAAATCCAGCATTATAAATGCTGATTAATTTGGCATTTAACATGCCATAATTTCTTTTATTAGTTATTTAGCAAAACACTTCACAGTAACAATTTTTTAACATTATTATGCTGTATGCATGGGCATAGAGTCTTGAGTCAGATGGGATCTGAACCCATGCAGCCAGAGTACCTGATGTCATCAGGAGATGACACGTCCCACAAACAGAAATAAATCATATTTACTTTTTAAATTAAAATTTTAATTTTTTTTTAAAGCTTTTGTATTAACTCTGACAAATCAACAAAGAAATGCAGTGGGAGGTAGAGTATAAAAAATGAACATAAAATGGCCATAGATTACCAGATCAATAGATCAAACTTATCTGGCTGATCTTCCTCCCCTCCAAAAGACAACTACTACTATAATACGAACTAATGGACTGTACACAAGAAAGTAGGACCTGGCTTTAGGTGCTACGACTGGTTCTTAGTGGAGAAGTAGCAACTGATAACATTCAAATCTTTACTTCCCATTTGAAACTTAGCTGTAAAAAATCTTTTATTAATGCAATCCTATCCTAGAAGAGCACCACTGAATCAAAATTATCCACCAGCTGATATATCATAGCTCTGTGCATCTTCTCATGGGATTGGTACACAGCTCTTAATTACCATTTACAGACAACCCCTCCCCCAATCTTTTATACAATCTTCTATTTCTCTCAAATAGAGATAATATGCATACTTGTTCCATAATATATCTGTAAAACAAGTGTAATGAATATATTTCAAGTGAAAGTTTAAACTGCAAAGAACATATAATAATTTTCCCTCGAAAGCACAATAATAAATTTTCATTAAGAAAGTTCAAAGTTATCACTAAAAAGCAAAAAAAAACTAAATTAAAAAATATACTATCTTCCTATGTGCCTTAAAAAGTGAAAAATAAAACATATTTTATAAACACATCAAATTAAAAAATGCTGTTAACTGTATCGCTGTTTGTAAATATTATGAATCAAGCAAGTGATCTTATAAACTTTAGAGCTTTTTGGTTTTAATAATCTAGGAACCTTATTATTTTATTCTTCTAAGGACACCATTATTTTAATATAAATGTACATCATTACAATGTAAATAACCCAAAGAGCATCAGCTCATCCAGGTTACTGTAATATTTAACGTAGGAATAAAGTAATGACAAAAATATTTTAATATATAAAATCTTAAACATCTTCAATGGTAGTTGAATTTGCATTTACAGAAAAATATAAATATCCTTTCCTCGAACAACAGTGGCAAAATATATAAGTGATTTCATTTTTTTCTAGATTATTTTTATTTTTGTGCTCATATAGACAGAAAAGTGAAACTTTTAGCAGTTAGCTTAAAATATGAAAGTATGACTCCACATCAGCTATATTTTGGAAGAACTGTGTGATGGTTCACCTATTCACTTTTACTTTTCCTTAACCAGTTTTACTCTATTTATGTTATAATTATTATTTTGGGGCCTTATATTTCAGTTGAATCATCATTTCTTCTCACCCATACAGCAAGAGGAGTTGCACTTGTGGATTTGATTGACAGCCACTAATTCATGCAGGACACACCCCATTACATCACAGTTAGAGTGAGCACACAATCAGCCATATTGCAATGTGACTTCCACCAGCGTGCTACACACGTCAGTTTGCACGCCAGATGAATAGTAGTGACGTTAGGTCATAAGAGTTAGTAGAGTCAGTTGAGTAGTCAATGTTGGTGAGGAAGTTAGTTACTGTGAGAAGTTTAATTATTTTTTTTTTGTAAAAAGTTACTTTTGTGATGAAAAGATTCTTGGTGAGTCTAGATTTTTTGAATAAACATTACTTGTTTTATGAAATAGTTTTGACTTATATTTTTCTCTTAAGCAGAGTTTATTAAGATTTGATTAAAGTTTATATTGAAAATCACTAATTTAAGTTCTTTTTTGCAGTAACACCACTCATAAGAAAAGAACCATTATTTAATTTAATTGACAAGAGAACTTGCCTGGCGCCCAAGCTATCTGGTAACCCAATAACATATTTTTTGTAGTGCTACAACTGCTTTTTCTTAGTATGTGGAATATCAACAAATTGTAATTTCTGAGATCAGGTGGTAAAGAATTAAATAACTCAGGTACAAGATATAGTGTTTGTGAAGTATTTCTTTTTTTGTCTTGGGAACCACATGTCATTTCTTCATTTTGCAAACAATATTTATAAGGTTTCATTTTAAACTCAGAATTATGTTTATAAAAATATCATAAGCTTGTATGTATAAAGGTGTAAAAAAGGAAATATATTTAATTTACAGTATTTATCATATATATTTAAATTATTATTTTGTGGAATGGTTATACTCTTTTATTCTTTTGCTTTGCAACCTAAACATAGGTTTAAGTGCAGTTTTATAAATTCAACCAGAGCATAAAATTCGATCTCATCTTAAATCTCTCATCTTAAATAGTACAACCTATGAAGCACTGATCTAACTTTTTTTGGTCTGTTTATTTATATAAGGTTTCAGCTTAAATTATCATCAATTTTTACTCAAAGATAATCACTTCGATATTTTCTATTAGATTACAGTTGCAGTCAATTATTTTAGAACAACTAAGGTCATGAATTTTAATATTAAGAGAACTATTCTCTTTGTTTTTTAAACAATATAACATATATTTTGTCTTTAAAATATTGACAGTTAACAAATTCAATTTGAACCAATCCCCAATAACAGATAACTCATTATTAGTAATCCTAATCAATTTATCAAGGTTATGAGCATAGAATGTCACTGCAGTGTCATCTGCAAATGTACTGATCTTTCCATTTATATTCAAGGAAAAGAATCATTAATAAAAATAAAGAAAAGTGCTGGGCCTAAGACTGATCCTTAAGGCATGCCATATGTAATAATCATTTCAGAACTAATAGAACCATGTATTTTTACAATTTGTCTTCTGTTATGTAAAAAACTCCAAGCCATTGTAGAACAGTGCCTCTGATTCCAATCTGCTCTAGTTTACAGAGTAAAATCCCATGTGACACAGTGTCAAATGCTTTTCGAATGTCCAGAAAGACAGTAAGGGTTTGTTTATTTTGTCAACATTTTTATAAATGATTTGAGTACAGTTGAGTATGCATCCTAGGCACCACAGGCCTTTCCTAAATCCAAATTGATTTGGTGAAAAATGTTGTATTTTGTAAGAAAGTCAGTGAGTTTTTGGAAATGTTTTAGAAAAACTGGTAAAAAAGACAGATTACTGATATTGGCCTATAATCAGAAAATATATTTTTATTTCCCTTTTTATAAACTGGTACTACAACTGCTTTTTTCAATTCATGAGGAAAATTTTCCTTTTCAAGAGATAAAGTATAAATATAGGGTTATACACTTTTTTTTAATGGTTGTAGCAACCCCAATCTCCACACTTTTGTTATCTTGAAATTTCAGAATTGCATTTAATATCTCATCTTCAGTTGTAAGAAATAAAAACATTGTATTATCAATCCATCCATAGTAAATACACAGATTACCTGTAGAAATAGACTTGAACAATAGTTAAAACATCAGAAAAACATTCCCACATCAGCGATAATTTTTTTCAGATGTTTTAACCATTGTATTATCATTCCGAGTAGCATGATGAATAACGTTTTCTGTAGGACTAAGAGAGTGAAAATTAAAGTCATTGCTAATGCTTTTATCTCCAGATCATTGTTTAATTTGTCCAAAGAATTTGGAAGAACTGTGCATTTCTTACTATTATTGATTAAATTATTCACAAATTTCCATTGTTTTTATCTCCATGAAAATTAGGAAATTGCTTTCCATAGTAATTATTTTTATCATTTACAACTGTCACATTAAGTTTATTTTTAATGGTTTTAAAATTTGTCTCATGAAGAAGATTTATATCAATATTTTTTGTACAACTGATACATTTTATCTCTTAATCATACCAATTAAAAGGACCTTCTTTTGTTCCAGTAGTTAATTCAGAAAATGTTTGCAAGCAGAGTTAAAACCAGGATATTGTCATATAATTTGCATCCCAGTTGCATTTCTTTAAATTATCACATAAAACAGAATAGTTTATTTTATATGCGATATTATGAGGCTCATTTTGAGAATGACAACTATCTGAATTAGGAAATTCAATTTTAATAGCAAAAGGATAATGGTCAAATATATCAGTTCTTGCTACTGCATTACTAATATTAACACCATTTGCTTTCCTACCAAAAACATTATCTACACATGAAACAGTAGAACTTGTTTCTCTAGTCTCACTAGTTATATAGGACTGGAATCCCTGAGATGAGAGTAAATCTAAATATTCATTCATATAATCATTTTTAATAGTAAATCAATATTGAATCACCAGTTAGAATTACATTTCCACCCTTAATTCATTTTAATATAGTACCCAGTTCCTCAACAAAGATATGGAGTATACTAATGGGTGACACATAGTATTTTTTACAAAAATCAATATGCCATCAGCTTTGTTATATCGTCAAGTTATAAAATTTAATATAGCCATCTAAATTATATAAACAGACTTCGTTTTATCCAGATTTCAGTCACAATAATTACATCTAAGTGATAATTATATTATAAAAAATTTCTTTAATATGATGGACTTATGCCTAATACTAGGAATATTAGTATTTAACATGCTTAGCCCATTGTTGTTAGTGATACAAAAAGAGTTTAATTTATCAAAATTTGAGTCTCGGGGACAATATCATCAGGAAGAAAAATTATCATTAACGTTATCAGCAGCCATTAAGAAACACAAAATCTGACAAAAACTTTTTTTCTAATTTACAGATTAACAGGCCATCCCATCTTGCCTCAAAGTATCGTTTAAATCAGACTCATTTCTAATTCTCCAAATCTTTGAATTTTCTGAAAGCCTGATAAATATTTTTCCTTCCTTAATCCAGATATTTGTCAACTTTTTTATTTTTTGCAATTTATGGCACACATAAGATAATATTTTCATTATTTTACACTTGATTTTTCCATATTCAAAACAATACAATTACATGTTAGTGTAAAATAGAACAAGTTTCATTGTCATATGAATTCAATAAATAGTGTTATTTGATTCCCATGCAGGAACTAGAGCATTGCACAAACACAAAAGCTGATCATTTGAGTATAGTAATCTCTCTAACATACTCATGTTTATAAATTTCAGGATCAACTTTTTTCCCTCATGATCACAATACTTTATCGATAATTTCATGGGCCCTACACTAAGGGGCAAGAGCTCCTCACTACATTTTTTTAAAATTGCACTATGGAATATTCTTGATTATTATTACTTGAAAGAAAGTATTTTTTTGGGCTGATATAATTATTAAAATTTTTCACAAAATATGCAAAATTTTGCTTAGGGTTAAATAAAAGAAATATATATATATATGCATGTTTTGCCTTCTGCCTTATAAAATGTATTTTGCAGTCTGTCAACTCATGTATACTTTGTATAAGAAAGTAAAGTAAAATAGATATCTACCAATTCCACTGTGTTTACCATCAAGTTTAGAGAACAGTTTATTAGTTTCCAAAGATGAAACAGTTCTGTTTATCCTAGCTTGAGTACATTGTGGACCTTTTTTGCTTACTACCTTAAAGTTAAATACTGGATCTATTCTTCAAACTAGTGTCCAAGCTTGCAGTTTATAACTTCTAATTTGTATGGCTTTATTTGTTGTTCAACTAAAATAAGTACACAAACTGCTTGTGAGATTTGGTAAATTTATCTTGAAAGAGAATGTGAATTTGATAACAAAAATACATATTTACATGTGAATGATGAGCAGAGAGAAAAAAATTTAATGCAACATAATTTCCCCTTGTAGCATTCATATTGGAATATTATGTAGCCAAATTTCAGATGTCCACTTCACCACTGGAACAAGAAAGATTTTTGGAGCAATGACAATGCTTCATTACCAGTGAACACCAAATGAGGAAAAATAAGGGACTTATTGTTAGCCCATACTCCAGGTGGCCTTAAGGTACATGCTCACTGGTCAGCAATGACCACACACATTACCCCAACTGAAAATATTCTTCCCTGCATTCTCTATGAGACAACACTCACTGGCAAGCAATGGATGCATCGGTCCTGGGAATGTCGCCCATGGTTTGAAGAGGGAGAATCCCAAAAGGCATTCCCCCTTCTTGCTAATCAGGCCAATCCCTAATCCCTTTATTGTCATGGCCTTTGTCACCCTTCTTTTGTTTAAGGGAGTTACCACTGCTTTTAATGAGCATGCAGCTAGTGAACCCACAGCATATCCTTACAAGTGAGCAATGTAGCAGAGAAAATGGCAACTCCTAGTGGCGATGCTTTGTAGCCATTGCTGACCAGGAGCAAGTACCTTCAACATCCATATTTACCTCATTTGGGAATCTATTGCCTTCAACAATTCCCATAGTTTTCTCATATGGTGAGTAAGAGTCCTTCTCAGCTGAAGGATGGAGCGATATAATTTTCTCTTTATAGCCTCTTAGACTATTGTCCCATGCTAAGAGTCACAGCTGCACGCTCTCTCAGTCGACAACCACTATATGTTTTATTACATTTTGCTAACTTGGTTCTTTTATATAATGTTGTTCTTATATCCTTTATATTTTTCTCAGAATGTCCAATTTTTATATATACACATATAATATACTACATTTTCTCTGGCATCAAAAATGAGATTCTGTAAATTTTGGCTTTCTGAAGGCAACATAATTTTTAAATTTTCTTCAGTTTTCAAAGTAGTAAAAATTGACAGAGAAAAAATACATCTCTTTGAGAAAGTCAGAGTGCACAGATGGTGATATACTATGTAAAAACCATTCAAGAAGAAATTTAAAAAACTCATAGATTAATATCATACAAAAAACTATTAACTGCATTAGGAAACAAGAAATATATATCATGAATAACTACTGACAAGCACCACTATGCTGGTGACTATAACCTCCTGGCACAGAACAGTCCAGGATGCTAACTAGAAAGATAATATCATCTGCCTATCAAGATGTTCCATTCATCCTCTGTGGAGGATGACCTTACAAGGTCTCACCTTTATTTTTCTTATTTAATATGACTCACTATTCTAATAGTCAACCAAGTACTAAAAATATTTTACTTCTATCATATATTTTATATTATAAAATTGGTTGAATCTTTCTGTTATAGCAATGTTAATATGCACAGAGAACTCAATATTAAAACTTTTTTAACATTCAAGCATTTAAGTTTAAAAGAAAGATTTAATTACGTGCATTTCAAAAGACAAGATCTTCATAAGTATAAATATACCTTCATTCCTGTTTCTTTGATTTTCCGTATGATTTCCAGTGGATCCTCTGTTGCTTCTATGTGAAAAGTATATTGGTTTGCACCAGCATCAGCCATTGGTTGTATCCACTAAAAAAGAGACAAAAAAATAACTCCTTTGCTAAATTATTTTACTGATTTCCTATCAATATAATTTTTTTTTCAATTTCTTTCATAAACTCATTAAAATTATTTATATGAATACTAAGTTGTTTCAAATATACACAAAGATGTATTATAGGGTAAAATATGGCTTTCAATAGTTTTCTCTACACAAAAAACTTCAGAGTAAAATACATTTTAAAGATAAAGGATAAGAAATAGCACATTAAAGGATTAGTGAGAACAAGCACATTGTCTTTCATAAGCAAAGATTCAATACATTTTCAATTAATTATGGTTACTATTGTGCAAATGTGTAAAACCTTAGTATTGACCATTAGAAAACCCACTCCTTTTCAGAAAGTCTAACCATTCTGGATTAACTGCTTTAGTTAATTCTTCTTCTCTCTATTAGCTTCTCTAGTTAATTCTTCTAGGATCCAAGATGAATACAGACATTGACAGAATCGAAATAAATCCAAATATCACAAACAATGTAGTTAAGCTAGAAATTTTGGTGGTGTAATGTGAATGTCATGGCATTTCTATCGGCAATAATGAATTAACCCCTTAGACCTAGAGTGGGTGGGGAAATGCAACTTTTTCATTTTAAGAGATAAATTGTTTGTTTATAGAGATTAATTAAAATTTCTTTTTAGGTTGGATAGGTACTGATGAAATATTACAGTCTGAATTTTCTGAATCTCCCGAAAGCTATAAATGCATCCTCTAATAGCGGAAAAGTTAAATTCGAAAATTAAAAAAAATATATTGCAATAGATATATTTATCCTAGAATTTTTTTTTTAATTTTCATGGTGGAATATGGTCATGAAGTTTTCATTGGTAACAATTGACCCCTTATCCCCAGGAGGATAGGAAAATGCAACTTTTTTTTTTTGCTTTAATGAATAATTGTTTTTAAAGATAATAAATTTTTTGGGGGGTTTGATAGGTATTAATGAATTATTATGAATTGTATTTTCCAAATATCCCAAATGCTACAATTGCACCTTCTAGAATAGGGGTTCTCAACGTGTCATATGCTGTAAAATTTTTTGGGGTACGCCATGAGAGCTCAAAAGTTGCTAGATCTAGTAACAAAGTTTTATTCCCATTGTTATACTATAACTATAGTTTTATCTATCTATACAAGGGGTACGCCAGTTACATACACATTTCCAGGGGGTACGTGAAGCATAAAAGGTTGAGAACCACTGATATATGTTTTATTTTAGTCCCATTGTTATACTCTAACTATAGTTTTATCTATCTATACAAGGGGTACGCCAGTTACATACACATTTCCAGGGGGTACATGAAGCATAAAAGTTTGAGAACCACTGATATACATATTTTATTCCCATTGTTATACTATAACTATAGTTTTATCTATCTATACAAGGGGTACGCCAGTTACATACACATTTCCAGGGGGTACGTGAAGCATAAAAGGTTGAGAACCACTGCTGTAGAAGGTGGAAAATTTTAAAAAATCCAAAATTTTAAATGAATATTTGAAATTTGGTGGTGGAATGTGGTTACCAAGCTTCCATTGATGACAGTGACTTGAGCCCCTACCCCTTACCCCCGGAGTGGTGGAAAATATAACTCCTTTTTTAGTGATAATTGGAAATTTTTTTCAGTTAGATTGGAACTAATGAAACATAATTTGCATTTTTCAAATACTTCATCATCATCATCATCATCATCATCCTCAAGCAGCCATGGGCTACGGAGGTCCAACCAGACAGTGCAATTTAGCTCTCCAAGCAAGTCTATCCTGAGCTACATCTACTGCATCTGGCCACTGCACAACAATTCTAACAAGGTCCTGTTTGACATTGTCTGCCCACCGCATCCTAGGTCTCCCCTTCTTTCTGAGGCCTTTAGGCACACTGTTCATAACCCTATTCACCAACTATAATTATTCATACGGGCAACATGGCCAAACCAACGGAGTCTATCTCTGCACAATATGCTGCTTAAAGGAGGTTGCAAACTCCTTTGCAACCTCCTTTAAGTTTCATCATTAGTTACAAAGTTGAACCACCTAATGCCCAAGATACTGCGTAAGCATCTGGAATCAAAAGCATCTAGTTTCCTGCTATCTTGTTTACAAAGTGTCCAAGTTTCACTACCATAACTAACCCTAGAAAGAACCAAACTATTATACAGCTTAATTTTAGTCTTTAGGTGTATACACTTATTTCTCCACACTCTCCATAGATTCTTAAAAGTCCCAGCAGCAATCCCTATTCGTCTGTTAATCTCATGCCGCACATCACCATTATCTGTTACATAGCTCCCCAGATAATTAAACTGTGACACCTGCTCAAGACTGCAACCATTCAGATGAACTGAATCACAGCCTGCCTGACCAATTTTCATCACTTTAGTTTTCTCTCTGTTTATAACCAAACCTACTCTACTAACAGTCTCATCAACAGCTCGAATGAAAGAGTTCATCTCATCAACATCATTTGCCAAAAGGGCTAAATCATCAGCATAATCTAAATCAGAAATTTTCGTATCTCCAGCCCATTTAAGGCCAAAATCTTTCCCTTGAAGTGAATTTCGCATAACATAATCAATAACCAAACTAAAGAGAAAAGGAGACAAAATGCACCCTTGTCGAACACCAGAAGTAATGCTAAACCAATTGCTACAAGCCTTACCAACTCTCACACACGACTCAGTGTTATTATAGACAGCTTTCATTATGTTAACTAACTTGTCTGGTATACCATATGATTTCACAATCAACCACAAATTATGACGATCAACAGAGTCGAAAGCCTTTTTGAAATCAACAAAGCTAGCAACCAAAGGTTTCTGAAACTCTAAACATTTCTCAAGAATCTGCCTAAGTGAAAATATCTGATCCACACATCCCCTACCACTTCTGAATCCACATTGCTCATCACGCAATTGACTGTCAACCAGATTCTTAATTCTATTAAGCACAATCATGGAAAGAACTTTACCTGGAACAGAGAGTAGGCTAATACCCCTATAGTTACCACAAGAACTGCGATCGCCTTTTTTGAAAATAGGGATAACAATAGCTTTGGTAAAATCCTTAGGAACCATGCCTTTATCATAAAAGATATTCAGAATTTCAGTCATCCAAGTGGTAACTGCAACATTTCCAGCTCTAAGCATTTCTGTAGTAATTTCATCTACCCCTGGGGATTTATGAAGTTTAAGTTTAGAAACAGCCAAAATAACTTCAGATTGTGTTATAGGGCCAACATTAAAGCCACCAATGCATCTATCATCATTGCAAACAATGGGAATAGAACTAACCGCATTGTTTAGAATATCACTGAAATGCTCAGCCCACCTAGCCATGACAGAATCCTCACCTTCTATAACCTTACCTTGTTTATCCTTCAATCCCTGTATACCTGTCCGTTTTCTACCACACAAAACATTAACTATCTGGTACAGCTCTCTGCTGTCTAACTGCTTCCTCGGCTTTGTCAGCCAAACCATCAAGCCAAAGATTCTTATCAGCAGCTAACTGATCTTTTACACGTTTATTAAGTTCTCTGTAATGCTTTCTATTAGGACTAGTAGGGTATTGATTAAGGACATTCCTGCAGTTCTTTCTTTCCGAAATAAGCTCAAGTGCCTTATCACTCAGATAATTCTGTATCTTCTGCTCCTTTTTTCCTAAAAGAGTACTGTTAGTGTCCAAAAAAGCCTGTTTAAAATGATCCCATTCTTCCTCAACTTCAGTGGTAAGCATACCATGACTGTCATAATGACTAAGTAACCTATCATGGTAAGCTTTGGCTATAACTGGGTCTTTCAGAGCTTCAGAATTAAAAACAAATTTTTTAACCCTAGCACAACACTTTTTAAGTTTAAGTTGCAAGACACTTTTAACAAGGTAATGGTCAGATCCAATTTCAGCTCCCCTATATGCCCTGGTATTTCTAACAGAACTAGCCCATTTGCTGTTAATTAATATATATTCAATCATATTCCTATGCAGCCCATCAGATGAAACCCATGTGTACTTATGTATGTCGCGGTGTTTGTAATATATGTTAGTTATTCTGAAACCATTGAGTTTACTTACCTGTAGGAGACGTTGCCCATTGCCATTGCAGCTACCAATACCAAAAGGGCCAATCACCCCTCCCCAAAGGTCAGAGTCAGTACCAACTTTGGCATTGAAGTTACCAAGAACAAGGGTAATATCTCCTTTCTTGACAGAATTCAAAATATCCTGAAGTTGTTCATAAAACCTATCCTTCTCATCCTCATCAGCATCCTCAGTGGGGGCATAACAGCAGATAACATTCAAGTCTTTAACGCTTGTCTGAAATTTTGCTGTAAGAAACCTTTCATTAATGCACTCGTATCCTAGAAGAGCATCACTAGCGTGTCTGCTGAGAAGCAGACCCACGCCTTGGTGATGCTTATTGTCGTCCCACCCTGAAAAGAGAAATTTAAGATTATTTTTAAGAATCTGACCTTTATGAGTCCATCTGGTCTCTTGCAAGCCGAGAATATCTAATTTATAATAAGATAGAGATAAATCTCAACACTGACCCAGCTGGGACTCGAACCTGTGAACTACAGATTACAAGCCTGGCACACAACTGACTGAGCCACCCCCGCCTCTCTTTGAAAAAGAGATTTTCATATGCACCAGAGGGATATGTATTCTTCTACTTTGCAATTAAACCTTAGTTGTCATTTCTGAAAATTTATATTTCCATAAATTACTGATCTTTTGGTTGATCGAATATTACCAAATTTTTGCAGTTATGCTACATTGGATGGCCGACTTACAACTTGTTGATATGGATATTTAACATCACATTAGGTTATATATTAATTTTTTTCTTTTATTTCTTTTCCATTTTCCAGTAAAAAAACTTTGATCTTGAATTGTTTATGGAAAATGAATGACATCTTGGATATGGAAACAAAAAGGACTTCCTCGACACAGAAATATGTTCTTGTGTGGGAGGGTAATTTTGGCAAGTGTTTCCCCCCCCCCCTCTTCCTTGGCAAAATTTAATATTTTTAAAAATTAAAGAGATTTTAAGCTTATATTGATTGTTTTAAAAGTCTAACAACTAACAGTCCATGTGTAAGAAATTTGTAAGTAATGTACTACATAGTAATATGTATGAGAGCAGCTCAATGAAACAATGACCTTATCCATTGGCTTATTTCTACAATTTGAAGATTTGTTCCTCATTAGAAATTGTTCAATGTTGGCTATTCAATTCAGTATTTCTGTTGAGTAGGCAAGTACTATGCTTATTTACATCCCCATTAGGTTAATAATTTTATCTCTGCTTCTAATGAGCGATAGTGAGAAATCAGTCATGCAATGTCTAGTATTTCCGGGAAATAGAGCTGCAAACAATACACCTCACAATAAAGGTTAAGACAAAACTGCATCTTAGATGCCTAGAGTCCTAAAATGTCATTCTTTTCTCACTGCAACTTAACAAAAAGGATCTTTAGAGCAGCAATTTACCCTTAGGTCCCCACCATAGTACTTGTGCAGTTTACAGAATTCCACTCACCCAAATGGCATGAGGTGACGCAAAACACATGGTGCATAAAGCAACATAAGTTAGAGACATAAAATAGGATAGCAACATAATGTACTGACTGGTTTAGTGATTTGTCTATTGGTGTTTCATGTGGTCTCTAGTTCTTGATTTTTTGGGTCTAAAATGAATAATAAAAGTTATAAAAGGTAAATTTTTGGGGGTGGGTGCATGAGTGAGCAGATTTTTGTATTATTTTTCATGTGATATCTTTCTATGTAGCACAAAGGTATTAACTGATTGCAGATTATGTTACGTGGGAAATGTGCAATGATGGATTTCTAATGTATGTGTCAGTGTTTTAGTTGAGACATTCTTTAACTCATTTAAACCGGATGACAAGCTCTGCTTGCATGGTGTTCTTATCAGCTAAAATCGGATGATGAGCTCTGCTCGCTCGGTGTTCTTATACACTAAAATCGGATGACGAGTTCTGCTTGCGCGGTGTTCTTATACGCTAAAATCGGATGATGAGCTCTGCTCACAGAGCGTAGAGGTATTAAAAATGTGTTCGTAGTCAGTGTGTTAGATCAGAGATGTCTCTCAAATGCATTTTTTCTTATAGTGGAAGCACGTGGCAATACTGGGATTAACTTTTCTTTGTCCTTCTAAGTTGTTGAAATGAATTTCATAGTAAAAAAAATTTAGAGCTGTGAGTAAAAATGGCATCAAGGAAAGTTTGTGGTAGTGATAATGAGGAAATAAACAAGCTCTTAGAATCTGTATTAGGCAGTGAATCTGAAGTTTCTGATTTATCTGACGATGATAGAAGTGATAGTCACCTATAAGTGAATCTGAGTGTACCTCAGTGGAAGAAAATAGTGATATAAGTGATTATAAAAGTTCCATCCCGCCGCCTGCGAAATGACAAAAACGTGTCATGCAAAGTGATTGGAAATGGGTAAAATCAGAAAATAACCCTATTATATATTCATTTAGTTGTTACAGTGACATTGCAATCGAAATAAAAGACAAATATGAATCTGAATCCCCATCTGAACTGCAAATATTTCTGAACTATATGGACTCTTTGTTCTCCGTCATAACAAAAGAAACCAATGATTACGCACGGGAGCAGTTAGCTAAACCTGATAGAAAGAAAAGACGATGACAAATGGTTCGAAGTAACAGAAGGTGAAATGAAAGGTTACTTTTCCCTGGTAATACTGATGTTCCATGTTCGTAAATCACGTTTACAATTGTACTGGTCCAAAAACAGGTGAATTAAAAAGCCAATTTATGGGGAAACTATGAGCAGAGAAAGGTTTTAACTAATCTCTCGATTTCTGCATTTTGCTAATGACCAAGATGTTGAAGAGCAGGACAAGCTAAAAAAGATTAGGCCCATTATCCGACATTTTTCAGAAAAATTCTCGTTTCTACTTTCCTGCTCAAGACATAGTGTTAGACGAGAGTCATGATATTCAGGGGGCACCTCTCATATGTGCAGTGCATTCACGTTTTGGAATAAAGGTGTATAAAATTTGTGAACCTTCAACTAAATATTGCCATTATTTCAAAATTTATGTTGGAGATAACATCACTGACCCCAGTCTTCCCGCCAGCACAAACATGGTAATGGGCATGTGTCAACTGTTGCTAGATAAGGGACACACACTCTTTCTAGACAATTGGTACACCTCACCAGATCTTTGCAAAAGACTAACAAATTGTTCTACGAATATAATAGACACTGTAAGGCCTACAAGAAAAGAGATGCCTAAAGATATTTCTGCCAAGAAATTGAAGCCTGGAGAGTATGACATCTGGTCAGTCAATAACATTCTCTGTGTGAAATGGAAGGACAATAATGTTCATTTTTTGACGTCTAAACATAGATCAGCTAATATCAAGGGCACTGAAAAATTACGGAGAAAGAGAGGTCAACAGCCATGAGAAGAAAGGAAGAAACCTGCTTGTGCCATTGAATACCAGAAGGGGATGGGAGGGCTCCAGGATCAGGTAACTGCTCTTTTCCCCATAATGAGAAGAACTGTGAAGGGGTATTGGAAGATATTTTTTTTATCTTCTCAATATATGTGCTTTCAACGCATTCATTCTTCACAGCAAACTGACTGGCAAGAAGAAAAAAACTTTCTCCAACTTCAGGATTGACCTTACAGCGCAACTGCTTGCATCAGCTGATACACCAGACTATAATGTGCATGGGCGACCTTCATCCAGCAACACACCTCTACGACTACAGACAAAAAATTGAGGCCACTTCCCAATGCATATCCCATCTACCGTGACAAAGAAAAATGTTACAAAATGGTGTGTAGTATGCTACAGCAAGGGTAAATGAAGTGAAACTACATGGCAGTGTGAAAAGTGCAACACTCTGCTTCACTCACCAGAGTACTTCAAGGTTTACCACACTCAGACATCATACTGAAACAGGGTGGTGAGTATGTAATTCAAGTAATTTCAAAATTTGAACCCCACAATACTCAATGGTTAATGTTTTATGACTTTTTGAAATAATATAAGCATTGTTAAAATACTCAGTAGGGAAAGGGGATTTAAATCAGATTCCTGCGGTATAGGCAGGGCGTTTAAATCTGAAGTGAATGGGTTAAAATAGTCAGTAATTTTTTTAACTAACATCTCTTCTTGACAAACCAACAACACCTTTTAATGAATTTTTAAGTGATTTCGAAACTCTCCAACAAATTGTCCAAAATATCTTTCAATGTCATTTTGAAACAATGAAGACTTCACATCATATTAGCTGCTAATAACAAAACTAATCTAATTAATGAACTTAATTAAAACAATAATAAAATGCTTGGATTGGAAATGCTATAAAAGAACTTCTTGCTGATGCTACCATTATTTGTAATACAATCAATCACATAGATCTACAAGTTTGAAAATCCCCTTTTACACTAGGAAAATGTGACAATGCCACTTTAAAATCATTATACTGGCAGGTATAGAAAGAGAGTATCTATGCATGCAGTGAGATAGGCAAAAAATGCATACTGGTCGATATACAATAACATATGATTAAATACTTCACAGAATTTAAATCATTGCAGTGTTGACGAATGCTAAAATGAACATTGTACATATTGTTTACGGATTTTTTCTCTTTAAAAATTTTACTCTACTGGTCTTTTTTTAATATCAAAATAAATTTTTATTTTGTTAAACTGATATTTTCATTATACGATATTCGTTAAAATGAAACATTTTTGCACAGAGATACAGAATAAATTGGCTGGAGTTGGGAAATAAATTCATCATACTGAATATTTTATTCTGGCATTTTTGCTATACTGATATTTCATTGTACCAAAATGTACTTCTGCAGTTTAAATCTCTCAGCTCACTAGATGGTGCCACAAGTGATAAATCATGGCATAACGGAACGTAAGATGCAAAAAGTAATGGAAGTGAAAAAGCGTTCAATATGTCAGTGCCGTAGTGTGTTTTTCACAGTTTATTGAATTGTTTTGCGTGGCTTGATTTTGATTTATTTTTAGGTCTAAAGGTAAGTTTTTAGGGAGGTAAATAGTAAGAAATTTATATTGTTTTTCATGCGAATTAGATTAACTCGCATTCCATGTAAATTCAACAAGGCAAGTTCACCACCCATCACAGATTTCAATGATCTTTGGTATAAATATTAATACACATATGATTAATTGCAGAAAATATTTTGAGTCAAAAAAATTTTTGTAAGGAATTATAATTGTTTAACCTAGGAAGAAAATATACAAATTGTGATTGCAACTACAAGTTTTTCTTTTCTTTGCTTCTATGGTAGCTAAGAAGGCCAAACTTTGTGTTCTAATATAGATTTTGATTATTAAGTAAATAAAATTTGCAAAATGAATTATGGTTTTAAAAAATAATTGAAACCTGAAAATTTTAAATTGTGGAAAAAAAATTTGTGAGCCTATAAAAAATAATTAAAACTGATGTATGCTGTACATTATAACTCCATGGAAACATTATACAATATTTGGAATTGTCATTTCTTTGATAATGAGAAAAAAAAACATTGAAGTTGTACCAATGTTATCACTAATGATGCACTTCAGGGGACCACACTGACACTCTTGCACTCACAGAGTAGGGAGGTTACAATCTTCACTCACATACATTTCTGGCAATTAATAGCACCACACACATTGAACTAAAGAACTATTTTTACCTGTCATGCATCGTGACAAGGGCCAGACTTTGCCTTCTGAGGACCTAAGCTAAGGCCTATTTAAAAGGCCCTAAGCTATTCAATTTTAAGAGGCCCCAAATATTCAAAAGTTGTATATATATATATACATTTATTCCAATTGAAGGGAACATTGAAAAATAAACATGAAATTTATATGGTGAAAAAATTATTCTAGCAGTGGTAAAGTGAAGATGAATAGTATTTACACAATAGATTTCAATGTTTGAAAAAAAATTTGTAACACAGTAAAACTAGAAATGCATTTCTTTGAAGCCCCTAATATCACGAGGCCCTAAGCTGTAGTTTAGTTAGCTTGTGCATAAGCCCAGCCCTGATCTTGACTGCTGCCTTATGTTTCAAGTTTCGTAGAAACTCCATCTTGCATTTTCAGCTTACGTGTTTTTATCCCAAAGTACAGTTTCTGTGTTATTTTTTTTTTGTTGAGAAGAAAATTAATAGTATAGTGAGCAAGCTCTTTAATTGTTTTGTATTTAATCCTTTGCCATCAAAATGAACAAAACTAAATGTATAGAATGCAGCTCAACTAAGCAAAGACTGCACCATTTATCTACCGATCTTTCAAGGTAAGTAATAATTCTTTAAAAGTTACTTTTGGTACCATTAGTAAAGGTTTGCACTGTTCCAAATGTAAAATATCATTTTGTTCTAATATTTATTTGTTTTTAACATTTTTCATCATGTGCTTTGAGAACCAATGTTTATATTACATATGCAATGAGTTAGGCTGATATTTCATGTCTTTATGATACAAATAATCTTGCTGATCCAGATAGCACATTTATCATTAAAGCAGAGTTCTACTTATTGTTCTATTTAAAATGATGGCAGAAATTTCAGGAAAAAAAATATCATATAGAGTAGGAGATCTCTGCCTTTGGGCATGGAATTCTATATATTAAACAGATGATTTTTTAGAATCTTTTTTTTTTAAATAATTATTATAAATTTTATTACAGTTTACAGCACATTTTAGCTTCTATATTTAAATCAGACATCTATGTATATATACATATTGTTCTTTATATATGCAAGTTTCAAAATATGCCTTTTTTTTGTCTTTTTACAAACTGATTTCTTATTTTCTTTTTTGTTACTGGTTACATTTTATACACATTTGTTTTTTTTTGGTTATATATATTATAATCTTTGCAGTTATGCTATTTCTGTGGTAAATATAGACATCATAAAATTTTATTAATAAATTCAAAATTAATAATGTTTGATTTGGGGGGAGTGTTGTAATTGTAACTAGTTCTCCCATGCACTAGTCCATTTTGGCCTTATGTCTATAAAATAAATACCCCCTCAAGCAGCTGCTTACCACAGAGGTCAGACAGGAGCCTGTCAGTTTATATGTCATAGTAGAAGGTCTGAGAAGATGGCAGGCCCTCAGCAGAAAAACGACAGAAACAGCCATGCCTTACCTGGGGCTTGAACCCAGGTCCCCTAGATCAGTAGCCAAGAGCACTAACCACTAGTCTTCCAATAAATTTTTTATCTTAATAATTTTATTGGAAATCATATTACCATCTTGCTCATATGAACTTGTAATTATGTATATAATATTATGGTTCTCAAAGCATTGTTAAAATTGGAATAGTGCACTTTTACTAACTGTACAAAAGTAACTTTTAAAGAATTATTACTTACCTTGAAAGATCGGTAGTATTACTAATGCTACCAATATAAACCTCAAAAAAAATCGTTACTATAAAATTTCAGATTTTTAGGTTAAATAGATCATTTGTAATAATCATTTTAAACTTTAATATTTCAAAAACTTATACAATTTTACAGGTGATATTCAAACTTCTGAATGTAAATTATAATACCACATCAATATCTAAAATGAATTTTCAATCCTAAACATTGCAATTCCATTTTAAAATTTCATATCTAAAAAAAAAGCCAAATATCTACAGACAGATGACGCTTTTAGGCACACTGTTGTTATGGTAACCAATGCTCAGAAGTTAGTTCTCTAGTCTGACACTGGAGTGCTCCTCTATGAGAGTTTAACATTGGGAGAATGTTGCCATTAGCAGTACAGGGAGTGGAGACTGTAACCTCCCTACTCTGTGCTTGCACCTGTGCACTAGGTGGGAAGGCTACCAACATGCTTTGAAGCTTGCACTCAAGCATGATTTCCCGACTGCTACTCACAGCTTTAATGCTGTCATATCTTTTGGTAAAGATGAACAAACAAAAAAGGCCAGTTTTTGAGGAAACAAATAGAGCAATACAAATATTGAGTGATACGTAGGGTGACCAGAATTCAATCAGTAAAAATTGAGACTGTTTATTAAATGTTGATTTCAGATTACTGAAGGTGAAACATTTCTTCTGCAAAGTGTAACTGCACAAAAAATTTAACTAAAGCAGTTATAGAATGGCCCATGGGTATGATGGGTAATTTACAGTAGGTGGGGGTGCAATAATTAACCCCCTCTAAGCACATTGAGTAAAGATTTGTTTGCAGTGTAAAATTAACAGTACACTTATGTCTTACAGAGGTGTCATTTTTCTCGTGGCATGGCTAAGTCAAAGCTCACACATGCTGTGCTTGCAGCAGTTTGTACTTCGCAGGCAAAAAAATGTTCATGTAAAGTAGAAAAAGACATAAATACAGTGTATGTGAAAATTACAAAATAGCCATAATACAGTGACTGCATTATTCAAAACACATTAATTAAATCCCTGCAAATGAAGAGTGGAATGTACATAATCACAAGAAATCAGGTCATTTAGGCATCCCAAAAACTTTCAGAACACAGGGGCAGTTCTCTAAAAATGGAGATATCTGGTCACCTTAATGATACCAAAACCAGAATTAACTAACTTTTCAATAACATATTTTCATATTCTTTTCGTTTGCTTATCTGTACCGAAAGATATGTGAATTTTCATCAACAGAAACGTTATAGCTGTGAGTAGCAACTGAAAAGTTGCATCTGAGTGCAGGCAGCAAAGTACTTCAGTAGCCACCCCACCTAGTGCACAAGAGTATCATTGCAGTCCCCTGAAGTGCATCATTAGAAATAACATTGGTACAACTTCAAGAAATTTTTTGATATCAAAGAAATGATCATACTCCAAAATGTACCACGTTTCTATGGTTACATTATATGTACAACATATGTCAGTTTTTTTTATCTCTTGGGCCATCACTTTTTTGATTATTTTATACTTTGGGTTACTATAGGTTCCAGTTTAGGCTACATCCTTTCCCAGTTAATGGACTTTGCTACAATACTCCTCTGTTGGTTAGATTTTTACTTCTGAGCAACATTGTTTTGCACACAATGGGCTAAATGGCCAGGTCACAAGAACTTCGAAAGCTCAGAGAAGGTTGGGGGAGGGGACCCACTGGAACAGCTGTTGGAATATAGATGGTAACCTCCTATCAAGGCCACCCAGAGTATTCTTTAACACGCATAGGGTATGGCTCTCCCGCACACAGGGCTTAACATCCCATTCAACAAACAGCAGTCTTTCCAAGCTCCTTGGTGTCCCCTACTGATCGTGAGCAGGGTGGGGAGTTTTGCGGAGATAAACCTCAATGCTGACTCACCTGGGACTCAAACCTAGGAACTGCAGATTACAAGCCTGGCGTGCTACCGACTGAGCCTCCTCCACCCCACTCCTCTGTAGACAATTTGCAGTCCGTATTGTAGAAAAACACCATAAGGAAATAAAATATATAATTCTAAGGTTTTTTAATATAATGCTGTGATCTGTATCTTAGAAATGCAAAAATCAGTAGGAATATAAAATAATGCTTGAGATGCTACCTGCCAGTGGCCATTTTACATTTTTTTGTGACCATCAATTTACGTTTTCGAGGCCCTCATTGATTTCAATAATTAACAGACTGCCACATTATATAAAAAAAAAAGCTCCAGAAGAAAATATATCATTTGTTTTTGGGGTTTTTTTTAATAATGTGGCAGGTGATTTAACTCAGAAATCTGAATCAGTCCGAAGCCTGTTAACTGGGAAAGGACATTGCCTAAACTGGAACCTATAGTTTCCAAAATAACCCCTTTTTTTTCACAATTTAAATGTTTCATTTTTTTAAAAACTATAATACATTTTGCAAATTTGAATTTTTTTTTAAATAATCAAAATCTACACCAAAACACAAGTTTGGGATTCTTAGCTACCATAGAAGATAGCCACCCCCACCCACCAAGCCCATTGGTGTCCCCTTTCTGACCAATGCCATCTATCGGCTGAGGACCGTAATCACTACACGGGCCGTAACTACATATAGCATTTCTCCCACTGTCCATTTTGTAAAGCATGTTTTTGAAATAGTTCATCATTTGCGATCATTTTTCCCCGAATTATTTATGCAACAGTTATGTATTAGGAGCAAAAAATTTACACTTGGTCATGCTTTTCGTATTATGCTTTACAACTAAGATATTGAGAACGATACTCAAGCATCGTTGTTGATATCTGCGTTGAAAGCATAATATAAAATTTCAGTAAAACTCCCACGGTAACACTACAGCAGCATCAAGATATCGCAATCCGTCATTGCAGAATTCAAGAATCACACAAAATTTTGCTTTTCAATTAATCACATACATACTTTTTCCGGATCAGCAACCATCATATGCATGTCAAAAAAAGCATGTGGAATTTTTCGCTTTAAGCATTTCACTATTGGATGTCCAAACGTTAAGTTAGGAACAAAGTGACCGTCCATAACATCAAGGTGGAGATAATCGGCTCCACTGTCTAACAACCTCTGAGATTCAGCATAAATTTCAGATAAATCTGCATTTAAAATTGAAGGTCCGATTTTACACTCAACTAGTGAAGCAGCCATATTCGTCATAGAACATATTAGAAAAAAAAGTTCAGCCAAAGAGAGTAAAAAAAAAATCCCTTCAGCTTTGACAAAGTGTTAGTAGCGACCTCAAGCGGAATTTCGATTCGTATCATGGCTTTGATCGCTGCTACGTAATGGCTTGGCCAACAATGATAGTATACAGGCCTGCCCAATTGAAGTTTTCTCGAGGCACTTTTATGCAAAAAACATCGGTTTTCATTAGAGTGCTTTCTGCGTTCGGATTTAACACTGCGATCTTTTCAAAACTAAGAATTTTTAATGCACAATTTTTCAAATTTTCTCTATTCTTAAAGATGCTGATATGTAGTTTTCCGATGTGTCTGTCCAAAACAGGTGCGTATGATATAAAAACAAAGGGACAGGAGTTGAAGATCAAAGGTCGCAGGAGCTACGTATCACGTGTTCAAAGGGTGTGTATGACTTCAAATGGATGGGGACTCCCCCCTCCCACATTAGACAACTGACTGCAAAATGGATTACCTTCAGAACCCCGTGGCCTGAAGCTACGGGGAACGGGGTGAAGGAGAAAGTTGGGTCGTGGATCACATGGTATATATCCTTGCGCCTTTGATTGAATTGTTCTCCTGGCAGAGAAATTCGATACCATTTACAATCAATTTTTAAAACAACTATGAACTATATCAATTTGAAAAAAAATCAGAAAGACAGCTGAAAATGCATTGTAACTTTCAGATGAAAACCAGAAGGATGAAAGCAAAATAACACGAGAAATAAAATAAAGTGTTGGGTTGTTTAACCTCTGAGCGGCACTTTTTCTGCACAACCATGGGCTAAATGGCCAGGTCACAAGGACCCCGAAGGCTCAGAGTTGGGTTGGGTTGAGTTGTTTTACCTCTGAGCGGCACTTTTTTGCACACCATGGGCTAAATGGCCAGGTCACATGGACCCCGAAAGCTCAGAGAAGGTTGGGGGAGGGGACCCACTGGAACAGCTGTTGGGAGACAGATGGTAGCCTCCCGTCAAGGCCATCCAGCGTGTTCTTTAACGTGCACAGGGTATGGCTCTCCCGCACACGGGGCCACGGCTTAACGTCCCATCCGACGGACGGCGGCCTTTCCAAGCCCATCGGTGTCCCCTACTGACCTTGGGCAGGGCGGGGAATTTTGCGGAGATAAATCTCAACGCTGACCCAGCTGGGACTCGAACCGAAGGCTCAGAGAAGGTTGGAGGAGGGGACCCAGCAGAACAGCTATTGGGAGACGGATGGTAGCCTCCCGTCAAGGTCATCGAGTGTGTTCTTTAACGTGCACATGGTATGACTCTCCCGCACACAGGGCCATGGCTTAATGTCCCATCAGACGGACGACGGCCTTACCAAGCCCATTGGTGTCCCCTGCTGACCATGGGCAGGGCAGGGAATTTTGCGGAGATAATAAAATAAAGGAAAACGCGATGATGCTCAGTGCTTGGAATTCAAGGGCACAAATTTTTTCCACTCATATGTTGAGCTCGTGGCACTGATTATCAATAAATAAAAAAATAAATAAATACCGCCTCAAGCAGCTCCTTGCCACAGAGGTCTGACAGGAACCTGTCAGTTTATATGCCAGAGTAGAAGGTCTGTGAGGATGGCAGGACCTCAGCAGAAAAACTGCACGAACATCCATGTCTTACCCGGGGCTCGAACACAGGTCCCTTAGATCAGTAGCCAAGAGTACTAACCACTCGGCCATGAAGACTAGTTTAATAGACTGAACAGGTTAATCGAAAGAAAGGATTTTTCTTTGTTTTGTTTTTTTTTCATCTTTCTGGTATCAAATTTCTTTTGCCGCTACTGCATAAAGTATTATATTCAGAGTAATAATTCAAATCACTAACTCAAAATAATATCTAATATATAGTCAATTGTGCATGATTGACTGATAGGGGATCAAGCTAATTCTAACTTCGGAAAGTGTAAATCGTGATATTTCATCAATAACTGTGCAACACCAAATCATTTTTTACTTTATGTCTATAAAGAAACAATATTCCCTTAAAACAAAAAAATTGCATTTTTCCACCCCCTTGGGTCTAAGTGATCAACTCATAAGTGCCAATTATATATGTGTAATAATACAATGTGACCATCACATTCCACCATCAAAATTTCGAAGTTCTAGCATAAATACATCGTTTGCAATAATCATTTGAAATTTTGGAATTTTGAAATTTTTCGACGATTAGAGGGCGCATTTTACAGCTTCTGAGAGACTAGGAAAGTGAAAATCGTAATATTTCATCATTACCTGTCCAATGAAAAAAACCTTTTTTATTTCTATAAAGAAATTTTGCTGAAATCAAAACAATTGCAATTTCCCACCCACCCTGGGTCTAAGAGGTGAATTAATTGTTTCCTATGAAAACTTCAGGACGTTCACTTTCCACCGCCGTAATTTCGAATATCTAATCATACATCGTTTGTTAAAAATTAAAAAAACCCTAGTATTTTAGTTTATTATTACGGCATACAGAAGCGAAATTACCAAAGTTATTATGATTTTTTTTAATCCAAATCTATACGATTTTTCTTCCTAAAAACATTTTCCGTTTAAAAATGTTAACAGCATGTAACTTACAAACATGAATGTAGCAAATTTTTTTCCCCAGGGTTCTTTACATTCACGAAATTTAAAGTTTTTCTTCGCTGCTTTCACACGAAAACGCCTGAAGAAACCGGTTTGTTTGTCAAGCGTTTGACGCCATCAAGTGAGATTTTATGCTATAGGAAGTTCGCGTAAAGGTGACTTTTTCGAGCAATTGCGCAAGCCTGTGGGAATGCCTGCCGATTTCCGCGATTCTCCACGTTAGCAAGCGCGCACATGAGGGCAGCACCGTTCCGCTGTAAGCTAACCTACGCTAATGATAAGTACTGTATTTTAACGTGTATAAGGAACCCTTTTTGCCAAAAATTGGGTCCCAAAAATAGGGGGGTTTCTTATACATGGATAGTATTCTTAAATAAATGATTATATCTTAAAATAAAAATATCTTTGATGAAAAATCTGGGGTTCCTTATACACGTTAAAATACGTTATATAGCGATCTGGTCGAAGTCATATGGTAAAGAATCAGACAGATGGTAATAAACCAGAATCTAGATGTTAGTTAGAATTTAGAATCTAAACTAGATGGTAATAATCAAGTACAATAAACTAGAATCTTTCTCAGAGATACAAACGGGAATAATGAATAATAATAAAAATACTAGACGAATGCTGTTAAAAATCGAGATTTGAATAGATAAAATTATAATCTTGAATTTATAGTAAGATTCCCATTCACATAACACAGAAATTCTCTAATATTTTGTTAGGGCAGTGTCACTCAGTTCCATATATTGTAAAGGTTTCTGGATTCCAAAATATTATTTATTCAAAACTGATCTCAGAAATTTTTTCCAATTACTCGTGTCATCGTTACGTTGCCGACATATTGAAGCAGCCACCAGTTTGAATACCAGCCACCAGCCGACATATTGAAGCAGCCACCAGTTTGAATACCAGCCACCAGCCGACATATTGAAGCAGCCACCAGATCCAGTTTGGAATAGATTCGATAGAAACTGAGCTTCGTTTCTGCAAAAAAAAATCACACAATACTGCATCACCGTTCAAGACTTCCAGTTAAAAACAGCAGAAAGTAGACAGAATAGTAAATGATTACTTACGAATAAATTCGTGTCAGAATCTAATTTTGAAGTAAGCAGTAAACAGCGTAATAACCTATACTGCTACGAAGTAAGTAGCAAGCAAAACAGCGGTTGGCCAGCGCCAAGTGGAGCGAAAATGTAACTTGAAATCGTCAGGCATTTCCATTACGTAGGCACCGCTTTGATATATAGGTGATAAACATACAATAGGGGGAAAATGAATTATGCATCAAAAATTTATTTTTAAAACAAGAAAAAGGAAACTTCCCTTTGTATTTGAAAAAATAATATCATTATTTTAATAAAGGGGCAGAACTGCAGTAAAGGGTCCTCAGCCGCCATCTTGTTATATTTCGCGGCGGAGAAAAAAAAGGTACGAATGGTAAAAGTAGTCCGTTCCGCATCTACCTTTAGATGGTATTGAGGAAATCTATAAATATTTTAAAAGATAAATATACATAAAAGAAATATGAAACGTTACACAGAGGAAAATCATGTTTCTGCACTTAAAAAAATTACTGAGAATAACAAGGATGAGGATAGGTTTTACGGACAGCTTTAGGATATTTTGAATTCTGTCAAGAAAGGAGATATTACCCTTGTTCTGGTGACTTCAATGCCAATGTTGGTACTGACTCTGACCTTTGGGGAGGAGTAATAGGCCCTTTTGGTATTAGTAGCTGCAATGGCAATGGGCAACGTCTCCTACAGGTAAGTAAACTCAATGGATTAAGAATAACTAAAGCTTATTACAAACACTGCGACATACATAAGTACACATGGGTTTCATCTGATGGGCTGCATAGGAATATGATTGATTATATATTAATTAACAGCAAATGGGCTAGTTCTGTTAGAAATACCAGGGCATATAGGGGAGCTGAAATTGGATCTGACCATTACCTTGTTAAAAGTGTCTTGCAACTTAAACTTAAAAAGTGTTGTGCTAGGGTTAAAAAAATTTACCTTTAATACTGAAGCTCTGAAAGACACAGTTATAGCTAAAGCTTCCCATGATATGTTACTTAGTCATTATGACAGTCATTGTTTGCTTACTACTGAAGTTGACGAAGAGTGGGGCCATTTTAAACAGGCTTTTTTGGAAACTAACAGTACTCTTTTAGGAAAAAAGGAGCAGAGCAGGCAGATTTGAGTGATAAAGCACTTGAGCTTATTTCGGAAAGAAAGAACTGAAGGAATGTTCTTAATCAATACCCTACTAGTCCTAATAGAAAGCATTACAGAGAGCTTAATAAACGTATAAATGATCAGTTAGCTGCTTGATATCGTTAGCCCTACCTATCTCAATAAACCTAGTTTCTTTAAAAATCCGACTAATTATCTTCTCTCTGCAGGAACATGGAACGACAGGATATTACACTGACAAACGCTGCAGGGACTTTTCTTCCCTGCATGTGAGGACATTACTTTGGCTTGATGGCTTGGCTGACAAAACCAAGGAAGCAGTTAAACAGCACAACAGCAGACAACTGTACCAGATAGTTAATATTTTGTGTGGTAGAAAACGAACAGGCATACAGGGATTGAAGGATAAACAAGGTAAGGTTATAGAAGATGAGGATTCTGTCCTGGCTAGGTGGGCTTAGCATTTCAGTGATATTCTAAACAATGTGGTTAGTTCTACTCCCATTGTTTGCAATGATAACAAATGCATTGGTGGCTTTAATGTTAGACCAATAACACAATCTGAAGTTATTTTGGCTGTTTCTAAACTTAATCTTCATAAATCCCCAGGGATAGATGAAATTACTACGGAAATGCTTAGAGCTGGGAATGTTACGGTTACCAATTGGATGACTCAAATTTTGAATATCTTTTATGATAAAGGCATGGTTCCTAAGGATTTTACCAGAGCTATTGTTATCCCTATTTTCAAAAAAGGTGATCGCAGTTCTTGTGATAACTATAGGGATATCAGCCTACTCTAGGGAAAGTTCTTTCCATGATTGTGCTTAATAGAATTAAGAATCTGGTTGACAGTCAATCGCGTAATGACCAATGTGAATTCAAAAGTGGTAGGGAATGTGTGGATCAGATATTTTCAATTAGGCGGATTCTTGAGAAATGTTTAGAGTTTCCGAAACCTTTGGTTGCTAGCTTTGTGAATTTCAAAAAAGCTTTCGACTCTGTTGATCGTCATAATTTGTGATTGATTGTGAGATCATATGGTATACCAGACAAGTTAGTTAAAATAATGAAAGCGCTCTGTAATAACACTGAGTCGTGTGTGAGAGTTGGTAAGGCTTGTAGGAATTGGTTTAGCATTACTTCTGGTGTTCGACAAGGGTGCATTTTGTCTCCTTTTCTCTTTAGCTTTGTTATTGATTGTGTTATGAGAAATTCACTGCAAGGGAAAAATTTTGGCCTTAAATGATCTGGAGATACTAAAATTTCTGATTTAGATTATGCTGATGATTTAACCCTTTTGGCAATTGATGTTGATGAGATTAACTCTTTCATTCGAGCTGTTGATGAAACTGGTAGTAGAGTAGGTTTGGTTATAAACAGAGAGAAAACTAAAGTGATGAAAATTGGTCAGGCAGGCTGTGATTCAGTTAATCTAAAAGGTTGCAGTCTTGAGCAGGTGTCACAGTTTAATTATCTTGGGAGCTATGTAAGAGATAATGATGATGTGCAGCATGAGATTAACAGACGAATAGGGTTGCTGCCGGGACTTTTAAGAATCTATGGAGAGTGTGGAGAAATAGGCGTATACACCTAAAGACTAAAATTAGACTGTATAACAGTTTGTTTCTTTCTAGTGTTAGTTATGGTAGTGAAACTTGGGCACTTTGTAAACGAGATAACAGGAAACTCGATGCTTTTGATTCCAGATGCTTACACAGTATCTTGGGCACTAGGTGGTTCAACTTTGTAACTAATGATGACGTTAGGCAAAGGGGTTTGCAACCTCCTTTAAGCATCGTATTGTGCAGAGACTCCGTTGGTTTGGCCATGTTGCCCTTATGAATAATTATAGATTGGCGAATAAGGTTATGAACAGTGTGCCTATTAGGCCTCAGAAAGAGGGCTTCTTAGGGCATCTTAGGTGAGGCCTATAGGCCTCACCTAAGATGTGGTTGGCAGACAATGTCAAACAGGACCTTATTAGAATTGGTGTGCAGTGGCCAGATGCAGTATGTAGCTCAGGACATGACTTGCTTGATATGATGTAGCTCAGCACAGCTTGATATGATGTAGCTCAGGACATGACTTGCTTGTATGATGTAGCTCAGGACAGACTTGCTTGGAGAAATAAATTTCACGGTCTGGTTGGACCTCCGTAGCCCATGGCTACTTGATGATGATGATGATGATGATGATGATGATGATGATGATGATGATGATGATGATGATGATGATGATGATGATGATGATGAATCTCATCAAAACAAGATTTTATTAACAATGCTTATCACTACAAAATGTACCCTCGTTTCTCACTTAACCGCCCCCCCCCCCCCCCGAAAGTTAAAGAATTTCATCAAAATTGGATTTTATTAACAACTCTTATCACTAAAGAATAAACCTTCGTTCTGCACTTAAAAATAGCCCAAAAAAATTAATATTCTCATCAAGACTAGATTTCATTAACATCTCTTATCGCTAGAAAATAACTCTCTGTTCCTTACTGAAATAAAGCCCCAAAAATAAATAATCTCATCAAAAGATTTCATTACCAACGATAATCGCTAAAAATTGAAACCTCGTTTCGCACTTAAAAAAAGCCCCTAAAGTAAATATAAAATGTAAATTTCAAAAATTAACTTAATAAAAACCCAGAAAACAAATAATCTCATTAGAGAGAACTATTCTAAACAGCAGATATCGTCCTAAACATTCGAACATGCGGATGGATATCGTATTGCAAGTCAACGTTACAGGTTTTCCTGGGAAAAAGTACATGGCGTCTGAGGACCCAATGCTGCAACGTAGTAGAGGTCCTGTATAGTCAGCAGCTGGCCTTCTTCTTCTTCTTATACATCCTTCTTTCTAAGCTGGACCTATTTGTAAAGAGGGCCTCGGCCCCCTTATCGTCAGGTCCATAGGCATAAAGGGCAGTGGGTGCAGATGAAAACGGCAAAGACTGGCCAGCACAGTGAAATCTGGCAATCGTAGATTTTGGCAATTGGGCTTTAGGCCGCAGGCCGCTCAGTGGTGGAGAGGCTGATGTTGAAGGGTGAAGGAGAATAAATACCAGTTGCATGTCATGTGAAGGGGGGAAGGGGGTGGAAAGAGATAGAGGAAGAAGTAGTGTATATATATATATTTTTATAATTTTCCGAGTGGCCAAGGTTATGTTATTTTTTGAAGTTGTGGCCATGGTTGGTTGCCAGTATGGTAGATTTGAGTCAATCAAAGGGGGGTGAAATATTTGGTGGGGGGAGCTGAGACTGTGGGATAGGTAATACTCCTGTGTCAGGAAGATGGAGGAGGAAATATTTATGCTAGCTTATCTAACTCCAGAGGTTAGCATTGGGTTGCCCTGCCATGCAGTGAAATGTTGCGCAGGGATGGATCTGGGAAAAGTCTACGTTCAGTGACAGGCTTATATATGGGAAGGAGTATGATAAATGTAATTTTTTTTTGGAGGAGAAGGGAGGAAAATGATATAGCTACGTTATATGAGTTGGAAATCAAATTTATGTGTTCAGTGTGTGGTGGTCAGTGTTTAATTTTGTAGAGCCAGTAGGTCAGCCATGAGCTTGGGGTGTGTGGCAGGAGTGCAGTTTAAGGTTCCCATCAACGGGTAGTGGGAGGTGTGGTGAGATTCCATATGTATATTAGGTATGATAATGTGTATTGAGATGTTATGTTCTCGAGAGATTCCATGTAAGTTATTGGGTTAAAGATAAGTATAAAAGTTTCCAATATAGAAATAAAGTTTTCCTTTATGTGACTTTATTTTTGATAGTTAGATTGATTTTTTTTTTATGACTTTATACTATATATTTATTTTTATTTAGTTTCTATGGAATAAGTTATCCAAAATGGGTCTTTTGATGTCCTATGGGGATCTTTATTGGCACCTGGATCTTTTAGTGTCCCAAGGATCTTTTAAAAGTGAGGTAGAGGCCTATGGAGAGGCAGAGAGGCTTTAGGGGCATCTCCCAGTGCTGTTGATATATTGGGCCAAGGCCCTATAGTGGCTTTTTATATTATTATGAGTAGGACCAAGAATTGTTTGGGCTGAGAAATAAGTGGTTCCCAGTGTGGCGAGTGTCTGGAAGAGGGTAATTCTATGTATTGTGTATTTGGTGCAGTGTAGAAGGTAGTGTGGAATGTCTTCTATCACATGACATGTAGTGCAAAGAGCAGATGGTACCTTTTGTATCATGAAAAGGTCCTTGTTGAGATTTGTTCTGCCAGTGCGTAGTTGATGAATTGCTGTTTGGGCTCTTCTTGATAGGTAGTTGAGATGTAGTGTGTGTGGGATGGCAGCAATGGTGGCTCTGAATGTATTTTTAATTGTGGCCTGTTGGATCCAGTTTTGTGTCCATGTGGAGTGGAAGAATTTGTTGATTTCAATTAGGTGATGATTATATGTCTCAGGGGTGTGATAATTTGGTGTAGGGATATTGTGTCCTTGTTTAGCAAGGTGATCAGCAGTGTCATTATGGGTTATGTTACAATGAGAGGGTATCCAGTGGAATGTTAGTGTTTTGTGAGTGGCAGTTATATTGTGTGAAATTCTGTGAATATGGAAAAGAGAGTAATTTTGTGATAGGTTGTATGTATTTTTGTTGATGCTGTGCAAGGCAGATTTTGAGTCAGTGATAATATGTATGCTGTGTGTATTTTATGTGGAGGACCATTCCAAAGCCATATGTATTGCAGCTAGCTCTGTAGCAGTACTGTTTTCTGTATGGTTCATTTTGATTATATGTGAGAAAATTGGTTGGGTAGAGTGGAAGGCACCAGAGCCATTTGTTGTGTGTGGGATGTGGGAGCCATCTGTGAATATAATGAGGTCTGTGGTAGGAATGTTTGTGATTGCATGGTTCATTTTGATTATATGTGAGAAAATTGGTTGGGTAGAGTGGAAGGCAGCAGAACCATTTGTTGTGTTTGGGATGTGGGAGCCATCTGTGAATATAATGAGGTCTGTGGTAGGAATGTTTGTGATGAGTTGTAAGGCTGCAAATTTTAGTTCTTGTGGTAGGTGTTTATATTTTTGGGTGATGTGTGGTAGTGTGAGATTTATGGAGGGTTTTTTAAAAGTCCAATAGGGGATTGTGTATCTAGGGTTGAAAGGTTTGATTTTTCTCCATGTTGAATATAGTGGGTGCTGCTTTATGATTTGTGCAGTGGGGGATGTATTGGTAGGAGACTCAATTCTATTTATAATAGTGGGGTGGTTGGGGTTTAGATGTTTTAATTTGACGTAGTGTTTGCAAGTGAGTTTGTGTCTGATGTTGTCCAGGGGTGGCATGTTGGCTTCTGCCCATGTGGCCAAGTTTGGGCAGCCAGTTTTAAGACCCAGTGCAAGTCTGATGGCTCTGGTTTGTATGGTTTCAAGTTTGTTAAAAAATGTGGGTGAGGTAGTGTTTAGAGCTAGCAGGCCATACTCCAGTCTGCTGTTGATAAATGTTTTAATAAGGGTGATCATAGATCTGTCACATTCACCCCAGCTAGCTCTTGTGATTGATTTGAGAATGTTGATAGCTCCATTACATGTGGATTGTGTATTTGTGATGTGTTGTTTCCAGTTAAGCTGTCGGTCTATAGGTAGCCCTAAGTATTTGTAGTGTTTAACTAGGGGGATGGCGTGGTTGTTTATAGTTATGCTGAGTGAGTTGGCGAGGGGTTGTTTATGTGTTATGGGTAAGACCGCAGATTTAGGTGCAGAGATGGCTAGTCCCCATTTGTTTGTAAAGTCAAGGACCTGATTGACTGCTGTTTGTAGGACTGTTTGTAATGAGGGTATCATTTCCTTTGGTCCAGAGCACTATGTCATCAGCAAAGATGGAGCAATTAATGTCCTTGTTAAATACTGTTGGTAGATCATGTAAAAGAATGTTGAAAAGTGTAGGTGATACCACACTGCCCTGTGGCAATCCCCTAGTTAAATTGTGGGGGTCAGAGAGAGTAGTCCCCAGTTTGAATCTAACCTTTCTCTGTATGAGGAAATTTTTGATAAAATGCAAGATGTTTCCTGTGATTCCTAGTTGGTGTAATTTGAAGAGTATACTGTTGAATTTGAAGAGTTATATGGTGTGTGAGGCAGTATCAAAAGCAGAGGTTAGGTCTAGAAAGACACAGCAAAAGATTTCTTTGTTTTGAAGAGCAATTTCTGCTGAAGTGACAAGGTCAAAGAAATTGTCTGTGGTGGACATGTGCTCTCTGAAGCCAGTTTGGCATAAGGGGAGTGTTTTTTTGGTTGCTAAATAGTATTTGAGTCTGGAGAGCACCATTCTTTCTAGAACTTTGAGGACACATGATGTGAGTGCTATGGGTCCTTATGAGCTGATTTGAGATGCTGGCTTGTGTGATTTGAGAATGAGAATTATGTGAATTTCTTCCCATTGTGTGGGGAATGTGTGTTTAGCAGCTGGCCTTTCTTCTTCTTCTTATACATCCTTCTTTCTAAGCTGGACCTATTTGTAAAGGGGGCCTCGGCCCCCTTATCATCAGGTCCATACGCATAAAGGGCAGTGGGTGCGGATGAAAACGGCAAAGACTGGCCAGCACAGTGAAGGCTGGCAATCGTACATATTGGCAATTGGGCTTTAGGCCGCAGGCCGCCCAGTGGTGGAGAGGCAGATGTTGAAGGGTGAAGGAGAATAAATACCAGTTGCTTGTCATGTGAAGGGGGGAAGGGGGGAGAGAGATAGAGGAAGAAGTAGTGTATATATATATATATTTTTTTTTTATAATTTTCCGAGTGGCGAATGTTATGTTATTTTATGAAGTTGTGGCCATGGTTGGTTGCCAGTATGGTAGATTTGAGTCAAAGGGGGATGAAATATTTGGTGGGGGGAGCTGAGACGGTGGGACAGGTAAAACTCCTGTGTCAGGAAGATGGAGAAGGAAATATTTATGGATGCTTATCTAACACCAGAGGTTAGTATTGGGTTGCCCTGCCATGCAGTGAAATGTTGCGCAGGGGTAGATCTGGGAAAAGTCTACGTTCAGTGACAGGCTTATATATGGGAAGGAGTATGATAAAGATAATTTATTTTTGGAGGAGAAGGGAGGAAAATGATATAGCTACGTTATATGAGTTGGAAATCAAATTTATGTGTTCAGTTTGTGGTGGTCAGTGTTTAATTTTATAGAGCCAGTAGGTCAGCCATGAGCTTGGGGTGTGTGGCAGGAGTGCAGTTTAAGGTTCCCATCAAAGGGTAGTGGGAGATGCGGTGAGAATCCATATGTATATTAGGTATGATAATGTGTATAGAAATGTTATGTTCTGGGAGAGATTCCATATAAGTTATTGGGTTAAAGAGAAATATAAAAGTTTCCAATATAGAAATAAAGTTTTCCTTTATGTGACTTTATTTTTGATAGTTAGATTGATTTTTTTTGATGATTTTATATTATATATTTATTTTTATTTAGTTTCTATGGAATAAGTTGTCCAAAATGCGTCTTTTGATGTCCTATGGGGATCTTTTATTGGCATCTGGATCTTTTAGTGTCCCTAGGATCTTTTAAAAGTGAGGTAGAGGCCTTTGGTGAGGCAGAGAGGCTTTAGGGGCATCTCCCAGTGCTGTTGATATATTGGGCCAAGGCCCTATAGTGGCTTTTTATATTATTATGAGTAGGACCAAGAATTGTTTGGGCTGAGAAATTAGTGGTTCCCAGTGTGGCGAGTGTCTGGAAGAGGGTAATTCTATGTATTGTGTATTTGGTGCAGTGTAGAAGGTAGTGTGGAATGTCTTCTATCACATGACATGTAGTGCAAAGAGCAGATGGTACCTTTTGTATCATGAAAAGGTACTTGTTGAGATTTGTTCTGCCAGTGCGTAGTTGATGAATTGCTGTTTGGGCTCTTCTTGATAGGTAGTTGAGATGTAGTGTGTGTGGAATGGCAGCAATGGTGGCTCTGAATGTATTTTTAATTGTGGCCTGTTGGATCCACTTTTGTGTCCATGTGGAGTGGAAGAATTTGTTGATTTCAATTAGGTGATGATTATATGTCTCAGGGGTGTGATAATTTGGTGTAGGGATATTGTGTCCTTGTTTAGCAAGATGGTCAGCAGTGTCATTATGGGTTATGTTACAGTGAGAGGGTATCCAGTGGAATGTTAATGTTTTGTGAGTGGCAATTATATTGTGTGAAATTCTGTGAATATGGAAAAGAGAGTAATTTTGTGATAGGTTGTATGTATGTTTGTTGATGCTGTGCAAGGCATATTTTGAGTCAGTGATAATTAACAGCTGGCCATCTCGGTGATTCACTGCCATTGGTTGATAAAGTCGCGTGGTTTATGGACGCCATGTTTTGTCGTACCGTTAGATGAAGGCCTGTGAGTTAGTAAAGTTCCAAGTTAAAACTTCTCAGTTTTATATATTTCTACCACTTTTTTGTCTGTAAAAGCTGTCATATTTTATAAATGCCTCACTGCGCTCCATTTGGGGGTAAAAATTTTGCACAAAGAAATAAATTAATGAATTTTTTCCCCCCGAGAAACTCCATCAGAAGACGGCAATCGGCTGCAAAAGTGAAATGAGCTAACTGAAAACCAACAACTAATTTCTTTTAAAGTTCCTTGGAAAAACGAGCTAATGTTTTCACTTTGTCGTCTGCCTATGCCAGTATTTGTTTGTCTGTCTGTCCGTCTCTCTGTTAACAGTTGTCTGTCCATCTGTGTTTCCACCTGACTGTCCGGCTACAGACAATCAACTGTTTTACTTTTAGAGATAAATGAAAAATTCTTTTTGGGTTGTATAGGTGTCAAACAAATATTGTGATTAGCAATTTTGAAAACTCTCAATTGCTTTAATAGCGCCCTCTAGCGGTGGGAAAAGATGGAAAATGTTAAAATTTCAAACGAATATTACAAGGAAACTGTTTACACTGGAAATCTGAAATTTTGGGTTTACAATGGCAACAAGGTTTTGCCATCTTAGCCAAAGGAGGGGGAGTGAAAATGAAACTTTTTTAAGAGATAAACGAAACAATGTTTTTTTTGTTGTTGTTTTACAGACACTAACAAAATATTAATGATTTAAACAATATTTGATAATTTCAGCATTACCTGTAGACGTTTAAACGTCTCTAAATCAATAAATGCTATTTGAGAAAAAAGCCGTCTTTAGTTCAACAGATTAGAATGTTTTGGCACATTTCCGGAGAGCTGCATATGTCGGCGAATTTTTTTCCACAAAAATACTAATATTTACGTTTTTCGAATCCACGACCAAAATTTCAATTTTCTAGCATAAATACATTGTTTACAATACTCGTTTTAAATTTTTGGTATTTTTCGATTTTTTCCACCGTTAGAGGACGCAGTTTTAGCTTTTGGGAAATATTTCATCAATACCTGACCAACCCAAAAAGAACTTTTTATTTTTCTCTAAAAACATACACTTTTCTGTTAAAACAAAAAAAGTTACATTCACCTCCCCCCTGGGTTAAAAGGATCAAGTAATTGTTGCCAATGGTAACTTCGTAACCTTCACATTTCAACATCAAAATTTTAAACTTCTAACATAACTATATCCTTTGGAATATTTATTTGATATTTGGAATTTTAAAATTTTTCTACCGTTAGAGGGCACAGTATAAGTTTTTAGAGATTCGAAAAATGCAAATCGTAATATATCATTAATTCTTATCTGACATAAAAAGAATTTTTTATTTTACTGTATAAACAAAAAAGTTCGATGTCTACAGCTGGACAAGACAACAAAACGAAATTATATCTTTTTTTTTAAAGAAAGAAAAAGCCGTAAAATTTACTTTTCCTTCTTTTAGCCGTTTTCTAAAGTGCTTCCAATCATGAACAGTGAAATCTCTATCAGATATTACCCTACCTTTTCATGAATCCATAAGTATTCGTGTAATACCATTCAGGTATGCAAACTAGACAATCCGAGCAACGACGAAACATGCGTCAAATTTTGAGATGGCCAACCTCTATCTATATATGGCCTCTACAGCGTAGTAGCCTTAAAATGTTTTGAAGTCAATTCATATATATAAATTATTACAATTCAAATATTTATAGACTATTTTAATCAATCAATAGATGTGATATTAATACTCTCTGAAGGTACCAATGGATAATTCTTACATAGCAAAAGTGAAGGCAATGAAATTTTTCAAGAACATGTAATTACAGAAGGGTTCATCCCCTTAGAGCCAGTTTCACCTATACGTCAAATACTCAATACTCGATTTTACATTAGTCTCTTTGGAAGCTAAACCTCTTCCCCCTAGACTTTCTTGGCTCAGCTCCTACAAAGCGTAAATGGCGATCTCAAACCAAAGAAAGTATGAAAGCAGAGCTGTATGAAAGCCGTTTGAACAGAGAGCCTGGTGTCATGTGCATGGCCCCCACAAAGGGGATGCTGACAGGGCTCTAGCCTGGGGACCTGGGATTAGGGGGGCACTAATCCTGGGCCCTGGCATGACATGTCGGCCAGCTAAGTGAGATGAACAGAAGATAAAAAGCGTCTTTAGCGTCTTTATAAAATATTGACTTTTGTTTTGTCCATCCAACTAAAATTAATTATTATATTAGTCACAATACATTTTCCTCTCATCGTACCTACCGAGTGGAATGCCACCTCAATTTCCCGAAAACCGAAAAACTTCTATAGAATCTGAACAAGATTTCAGAATTTCCGTAGTTTACCCAGTATTGGATTTTATTATCAATGATTTAAAGACAATATTTGAAGCAGCAGATACCATATGTGAATTATTCTCACCCATTTTGAGCTTCCAGAACGATGGTCAGCTTAGAGCAAAAGGAGCAAAACTTGTAAATACGTATGAGAAAGATCTGTCAGAAGACTTACTGGACAAAATCCTTCACCTTGAGATATTCATAAGACAGTTTTCGGCACTGAAAGACTTCTGAACGCAATTTACGACAAAAAACTGCAAGGTATATTTGCCAATATCTGCCTCGCCATTAAACTGTTTTGTACAGTACCAGTTAATGTTCCTTCAGCTGAAAGATCGTTCATCACTGGCAAATTCATTGGAAACGAAAAGCACAACTAGACAAGAATGATTTAATCATCTAACAATTTTGTGCAGCGAAAATGATTTAGCTAAGCAAGTTGATTTTACTGTAGTTATTGAAAAATTTGCGACGACCAAAGCTAGAAAATATACCCTGAGATAATTTTTGATATTGAGTTTTATTACGTAAATCCATATAGTTTTTTTAAATAAATATAACTATTACTTTTGTGTCATCATTTAAATTGACTTATTTTATTCTAAATCCTGTAGAGCAGCATGCTGCCCTTAACCTCAGCAGTAGGTAGGGGGGCCCGCTTCAGGATGTGAAGGGCCCTGGTCATGTGATATGGGCTGTGTCACCAGAGTCCTATCAGAGCAGAGGCTCAGTCGAAGCGCGAAGTACGCTTTGTATCACGCCATGCTGTTTGCAACTGTTCCTTTGTCTTAAAGGTACCTGGGTTCGAGCCCTGGTAAGGCATGGATGTTTCTGTGATTTTTCTGCGGAGGTCCTGCCGTCCTCACAGACCTTCTACTATGCTATATAAACTGATAAGCTCCTGTGAATGCTCTGTGGCAAGCAACTGCTTGAGGGGTATTTATTTTTTATTATTTATATTAATTATTATTGTTACCATGCCCCGTTAATGTTGTGTTCCTGGCTGCCGTAGCAATTGTATGTAGTAGTAGTTATAGTAGATCGTCATATGTAACTGTATTTCGTTTATACGGATTTCGTGTAAACGGATTTAGTAATGGATTCAACCAAAATGGATATATGTTGGATGTACCTCAGCAGCTAATTAATATGTGTGACCGTGGAGGCTAACCTATTCTACTGAAGTTTCAATAAATGTGTGAATATTATGCCATGCTGTTTTTCAAACACTGATATCTGGTAATGTAGTGCAGCAATTTCCCAACTACAAAAATCAATTATTAACATATGTTAATATTCTACAACACGAGAAACAGTGTTTAGCACCGATAGTTTTCAGTGTCCATTTGGGAATAAAATAATTTATTTTTGACATAAAATTATATTAACATATGGAAATGTGTATATGCATAATTACACACAATCTAAATATGCACCAGAGAAATGGTGAAATGATTAATCATATGCCATCTATGTCTATAGGTCAAATTTTACTAGTCTACTAATCATGTCTAAAATGATAGCCATTGGTATATATTCTATGTGGGTTTCATTAACAAACTATATGGGTTATATTTCTTGTTATTATGGAACTTTCTTCACTGTTGCACTGAAATCTGGAATTTTTGTTATATTACTATGTATTCTCCCTGAAACTTTACTAAGGCAATAACATTGGATTCCCATTGCTATACTTATTTATTTTCACTTGTCTACTGATATGTTTTAATGATAGACATTGTTTATCACAAACTATTTTTTGACGCATACAATATGATTGATTTATCATTTGTATATTTGTTGTGGATTTCAAATATTTATTTGTCTTATAGTTACTATCATCAGTATATGGTATTCAATGTTACCATTTTCCTTAATGAGCTGTATCAGTTACATTTTTAGTTATTATGGAACACTCTTCAATGTTTCACAGAAATCTGTAATTTTTTTTATTCTTATGTCTATAACAAATTATGTAAGGCAATAACATAGTGGTCACATGTTGTGCTTATTAATTTTCACTTGTCTACTGCTATATCTCAGTGATAGACATTAGTTATTGCAAACTATTTTTTGAAGGTTATATTATGAGTGAGTTGCCATCGGCATATTTCATATGGATTTCAAATATTTATTTGTTTTCTAGTTACTATCATTAGCATATGGTATTCAACATTATCAGTTTTGTTAATAATCTTTATGGCTTACGTTTCTTTTTATTATGGAATACCCTCAAGGCTGCACTGAAATCTAAAATTTTTTTTTTGTATTTCTATGTATTTCCTTACAAATTATGTAAGGCAATAACAGTGATTCCATGGTGTACTTATTAATTTTCACTCGTCTGCTGGTGTGTCTCAATGATAGACATTGATTGTTGCAAAATGCTTTTTGAACTATACAATATGATATGGTTATCATTGGCATATTTGATGTGGATTTCGAATATTTCCTTTTTTTGTAGAATGTATGTTTGGTAAATATATTTAGCTGTAATTCAATTCAAAGTAATAATTGTATTAAATTTTTATGTCATCGTGCTTGTTAAACAAGCAGGATGATACTGATGATTTATATCTTACCAAGAAAATAATTCTAGTCTTATTAATCAAATAGTAGAATTGCACTGATGATTTGGTCAGCTGTGAATGAATTCTGATCTCAGTAGCTTTCTTCTTAGAACAAAAACTATGTGAATTTTAAAAGTTTCACATGAAATATAGCATTCAGTATTTTTAGTGATAGACTGTATATGTGATATTTATCAATATTGTTAAACCGTATCTGAAGTTAGTATGTATATATTTTGCTAACCTGGGATTAGATATTTATTTCTCCAACATGTTGCAAATGTAACTCACATATTTCGTTTCCAAATTTTTTTTTTTAAATCAGCAAAATTATGCCTTAAATTTATATTTTATCGATATCCATTTTCTTATAATACCGTTTACAATTAAACATAATTAATAAAAAATATGTGTAACTATGTTTAGATAAATATGTTCTTTTAAATATTTTTGACATCGAGAAATTAAGGTTTTTGTATGCCTGTGAAAATATTTCCTGCAAGAATGAAATTCTTCTTCACATTTATGATAGTTTGTTTCATAATTGATATTTGATTCGATTCAGTGCAGGAAGGGAAATCATTTAAATAACGCATACACCAAATAAGAAACGAATCAGATCCTCTGACTTAAAACTATGATGCGACGCACAGCCCCCCGCTTTTGATGTCATTAGACATGCTCGTCACATGACATCAGGCTTTCTCTTTACACAGCTTTGGCTGTATGAAGGCTATGGCCAATATGGCCCTCAGTGGCGTAGCTATGGCAGTGGCGTCCCCAAAGTAAATCGCAGTTGCCAAATTCGAAGCGACTTGGCAAAATCCAGGTGAATTGTGAAAATTGCTACTGATCTAAGGGACCTGGGTAAGGCATGGATGTAGTAATGTTTTTCTGCTGAGGTCCCGCCATCCTCTCAGACCTTCCACTGTGGTGTATAAACTGGCAGGCTCCTGTCAGACATCTGTGGCAAGCCGCCACTTGAGGGGGTATTTATTTATTCATTTTTGTCTCCCTAAATGGTGGTCTAATTGTAGCATAATGTGCCAAGCTCATAATCTGCATTCCCAAGTATTCGAGTTCTAGTTGGGCTGTAGTAGAGATTAATCTTTCAAAATCCTTCACCCTTCACTCAGTAAGTGGGGGACACCGATGGGTTGGAAAGGCTGCCGCCTGTTGGATTGAAAGTTAACCCATGACCCCATGTTTGGGAAAGCTATATCCTTTGCACGTTAAAGAACATGCTGGATTGCTTTAACAGGTTGTCTCCTAACAGATATGCAATGGATCTCCTCCCCAACCTTCTCTGAGACCTCAGGGTCCTTGCAGCTTAGTTTTTTAGCACATTGCGTGCAAAAAGTACCACTCAGAGGTAAAACAACCCAACCTTGATCTTTTAACAAGCATTTCTTACTCTATTCAACTCATAAATTTAATAAAACTCTATAGCACTATATATGATATATAAATAAAACATAGTGGAAGTAATACAGATTATATAACTCATTTAAAGACTTAAAATCCACTGAACATGAAATTGCAGTTTCCCAGTAGGCAGTAGAGCATCCTCACTAAGTAGAAAATAAAAGATTAAAGCCGTCCCATGGCCGAGTGATTAGCGCACTTGGCTGCTGATCTAAGGGACTTGGGTTCGAGCCCCAGAGTTAAGGCATGGATCTTCATGTCGTTTTTTCTGCTGAGGTCCTGCCATCCTCACAGACCTACTCTGTCATATAAACTGACAGGCTCCTGTCAGACCTCTGAGGCAAGCAGCTGCTTGAAGAGGTATTTATTTTTATTTATAATATTTTTAATACTCTACGACACTGTGTCATTGAGTATTAAAAATATTAATTTTAATTACTGCACTGTGAAGCTTTACTCTAATTTAATAATCTATCTAATTTAATCTAAGGGGTATTTATTTTTATTTATAATATTTTTAATACTCTACGACACTGTGTCGTTGAGTATTAAAAATATTAATTTTAATTACTGCACTGTGAAGCTTTACTCTAATTTTTTGTTAGAAAATAAAAGTATGAGCATACCCTGTCTAGCCCATGATGCTGAATATACTGGTATGTTCCTCTCATCAAGGGGTTAATCATATATAACATGTACAATACATACATTTCATCAGGGCTGGACTTTGATCTTATCAGGCCCTAAGCTAAGGCATATTTAAGAGGCCCCAAAAAATTTGAAAGTCAAAATATATATAATATAATTATTCTGATTGAGGAGAACATTGAAAAATAAACATGAAACTGAGGTGATGAAAATATTATTCTAACATGGGTGAGCAAAGTTAAACAGTTTGCACAATATATTAGTTATTAAAAAATTTTCGTAATGCAGTAAAACTTGAAATACATTTCTTTGAGATCCCTCATATTGTGAGGCTCTAAGCTGTAGCTTAGGAAACCTATACATAACTCCAGCCCTACTTTTAATACTTGATAATCATATGTAACACATATTCATAACATCTGCTACCCTTGGCATTTTCAATCAAAAAAATTTTTAATCAAATATTGGAAAACAAATTTTGAGGCTTCATTTATCACATGCAAAATTATAATAAACATCTCTATTTTAAGGCGTTTTCTTTGGAAAAAAATAACAGAAAACGATATGTTACCTAAATAATAATACACTTTAGGAAAATAAAAAATGCCAAGCAGACGTCTTATAAATTTAATGCAATATGCTTAATATTTCTTATTGTAATATAAGGTACGAAAATATTCTTTTAGTTTCATGTTAATTCAGGCTTTAAATTACCTCCCTTTCATATGCAAATATTATTAATTTCATATATTAAAAAATTCGTGAACTACATTCGACTTAGATAGAAAGGTATATTGAAAAGTTGACAACCCTTTATTTTTAAATCCCCTAATTTAACAATTTTAATTTAAGAACATTTCATAATTTTCGTAAAGTACTAACCTATGAAATGTCAAATTGCTGCCCTACAGGACCTGCTTTTGTATCCGTAGGCTGAGCACGAAGTTATCATTTCACTCTTTACTTATTCAAACACCTAACTTTTCGCCTCTCTAGCGAGTAGGCTTAATTTCTGTACATGTTCAAGGCGTCCATTGCCAGTCCTTTCTCTAGTAATATTACCTCAATGACCGCTATACATGACTTTCGTTCATTTCTATCGTTGGAATCTTACTACATCGCGTTTTTTTTTCATTTGTTCCTTAATTTATGGAAACTGGTGTACTTCAAAGCTTCTCTGACCCTTTTTATTTTCTTGCATTTCATACGAATTCTAATATTCTACAAGATCTCTAACAAAACCTTAAACACAAAATCGGTACAAATTATTCCGTTGATAAGAAATAAAATGTTGAGTACAAAATAAAAAATTTAATTTTAATTTTAATTCTACCTCTCTGCATAAGGCGCAAAATAACTGAAATCTGTCCGACAGCCAGTGGGAAAATATGCATATTTATCAATGCATTTATTAACGCATTTGTGTTTGTTACTAAAGAAATTGCGTCAAACGAAGAGAACACAGAACAAGTGTTAATCGTGGGATTGCTGTATACAACCGCAATGACAAAAATGAAATATGAAACGAAAAACCTCCAGGTAATGTAAATAATGCCCACAAGAATATAAAAATCGTCAAAGATAAAAATATTGCTGCCTTTCATTTGATGAGAGTGCAACCTCGTTGGAAATAGAATATTGGCTGACAAGGAGTTCAGTCGATCATCGTCCCATGGCCGAGTGGTTAGCGCGCTTGGCTGCTGATCTAAGGGACCTGGGTTCTGAGCCCCAGATAAGGCATGGATGTTAATGTTGTTTTTCTGCTGAGGTATCGCCATCCTCACAGACCTTCTACTATGGCGTATAAACTGACAGGTTCCTGTCAGACCTCTGTGGCAAGCAGATGCTTGAGGGTTTTTTTTTAGTTCATATTTTATAGGGGGGTCGATTTCTACAAATTCATCCTCTTTCTGTCCCTCTGCCTACCCCTATTGTTTGCTCCTTTTTCAAAACAATTTGCTACCGTCCATAGCTACAGAAATATATTTTTAAATAATTAAAATAAAAAACTAAAATCTATGTTTTGCATTAGTGATTTCGGCTTTTCATTATGTCTGCCTACTGCCCCCAAAACCTTTCATAGCTGCATTTCTTTGACCTGTTTTATTACGGTTATGATTACGGCAACAGCTGCCAAAGTTAGTTTCAGATCGCCGTTTGGTGCGTTAAGACGTGTTTGTGACAGAAGCGTTATTTTGTACCGAACAAAACTATTTTGTTTCCTATTTCAGATAACTTACGAAATGGTAAGTGACAGGTTTTTAAGTACCATGTTTTCGATATTTATATCTTAAAAATGCGAAGAATATTTATAGTATCTTTTGTTTCAGGCTGGCTTTAATGAAGATCAACTGGCAGGTAAAGTTTATTTTATCCTTTCATTTCTATTTTATTGTAATAAACCTCGTTTATTCTTTGATTTTAATAGTGATTTTTAATGTTCATTACCATTTGTTTTTAATTTTTTTATATAATGAGCAATCCTGCTGCTGACCTTATTACGAAGACACACCCTCACTGAGATACACTACCATAGAAGGCAAACGTGGTCACACATACCGTATATGGTAGCGTCATTTTGGGATGTCAAATGGCCGATAAATGCAATGTTGCTGCGATGAACGTAAGGCATTTGGTACTTAAAATTAATGTTACAAAGGAAATAAATGTCGATCTCGTTTATTTTAATTTGCAATATAAAATGGAAAATTCTGAATGTTAAAGAAAGTATACATTTTGAGCTTTGATACTTACTTACTGTTGAAGTTATACGGATCTTTCATGCATATTCAAGAACACAAAAAGCTCCTAGAAATTTAAAATCTTTCTTTAATCAAGTATTGAATGATAAATTTTTTTAAATAATTCTGTGCATAGTTAAATTTATATATCCTGCATGATTAAAAGTTTATTAATGAAACTTTCCATGACTACACATTTTAATATGAGTGAGATTTCCAGTATAAAAGCTTAAAAATAGTGTTTCCCCTGCAATTGTAATTTAAGTGTTTCCTGAGTTGTTTGTGGTAAAATATAAGTAGAAATTCCCAAATTCAGCAGCCTCATGATTTTCAAGTTTTTAGGTCTTAAATTTTTTGGGGGATTTTCAAAAATATATTTTTTTTGTAAACAGCAATTTTTTTGTAATTAAATGTTAATACAACCCAGAAGGTCATAAAAATTAATATGAAAATTTATGAAAAAACCATTTTGCTTGCTTACTGAAATGTAAATATGCAAACCATACAGCCTCAGACTCCCTGCAATAATTTAGCCATGGTTGTTTTCCCTTTGAGTGGCGCTTTTTTTGCACATAATGGGCTAAATGACAAGGTCTCGAGGACCCTGAAGGCTTGGAGAATGTTGAGGGAGGGAATACACTGCAATAGCTTTTGGGAGACATATGGTAGCCTCCAGTTGAGGCCATTTAGTGTTTTTTGTTAACATGCACAGGGCATGACTCTCCTGCACACAGAGTCATGGCTTAACGTCCCATCCGTCAAACAGTGGCCTTTCCAAGCCCATCAGTGTCCCCTACCAACCATGGGCAGGGTGGGGAGTTTCGTGGAGATAAATCTCAATGGTGGCCCAGCTGGACTGGAATCTGGGAACTGCAGATTACGAGCCTGGGCTACCCCTGCCCTGATTTGGCCATGATGCAGCATATTTAAGAGAACTATGAGATATCCTATGTGAGAGTTCTGCTTATTTGTGTTTATTTCAGTTGCTGGCTTTTTACTATAAGCAGATATTTCTGTTTAGTCATTTGCATTGTTTGAAAAATGTTGCCTTTCATTGGTCTATTCAGATTTGTGGTTTTAAGTGAAGAATCGACTTTTCTTATTTCATGAAAAATGCTGTGTAAATGTTCCTTATGGTGGAAGCTATTTAATTGATAATTTATATTAATATTGCAAGAGATCAGATAGACAAGGTCACATACTTAACCCTTACAATGTCGGGTTTCTGAAACAACTCAATATGGTGGCTGAATTTATTTTAAAGTGTTTTCAGAAAATAAATAACTTTAGAACCTCCTCCTGAAGTAACTAATGAATGGAAATATGTCATATTATGTATCAAAAGTAAGAGCATTTAATTGTGCTTAATAAAATAGCAAAAATTCGAAGAAAAAAAATGGTAGGTTAAATTTTTTTAAACTTTTTTTAAACATTACAAAATTTTACTGTATTTTTCCACTTCATCTCTGGTAAAATTCCAAATATATTTTTTCCATTTTTTCCCATATTGTTTTATTATTTTAATATAAACAGTTCATAATATTTCAATTATTGCTTAAATCTTTCTTTTTTTTTTTATAAATTATTTATACATATTCTTAGACTTTTTACTATCAGCAAACTCTAAGCCTAAGTAAAGCAGTGACATAAAAAATAATTTTGCTTTAAAAACTATATAATTTAAGTAAGAAATGAAAAATATATCAAGAAAGTGATAAAGAACTATGAAAAAAAATTAAAAAGTTTCAAAGCATTTAAAGTTTAATTGATGCACTGAATTTGAGAATGAATCGCTTTATTATGAAGCTGCATAACACTACAAAAAAGTTTAATTCTAAAAAATTCAGAAATTTTGTTTAAAAATTGCAGTTTCCTGACTTTAATTTGTTTACATGCTTTAAATGTAAATAAAAACATTGATAAAAGTCTACCGTTTAAAAATCACACTCTGAGTAATCCTAATGCTTGTTCTGATTGCCGTCATTATAGATCACTAGCAGTTTCACTTTCAATTGTTATAATCACAGTATCCATTTGAGAAGCAATAAAAAATAATTTTAGAAGCTTTGAAGTAAATAAAGTCTTTAAAATCGAAAGTCTGCTAAAATATTGATTGAAAGCCAATGTGTGTAGTACCCGGATGATGCAATTTCCTATTGATATCCTTACATTAAAAGTTTTAGAAATTATTACAACTCTAGTAGAGCAGAAAAGAGCGGGAAATGCAACCTATCGATAATCTAAGCACAGTATGGCAGAATAAAGGCATGAACTGAATTGTTGATACTTGATACTGTTTATGGTGACTGAACATGTGCATCTGATTCATATTTATTTTTAAACTTTATCTTAAATTTTTGAAGCAGAATCAACAGGTAAAAAATTTATATTCTAGATTTAAATATTATTCTCGATATTTGATTAGAAACGGTTGCAAAAAATTCAGATTTCTATTCAGAATTTTTTTTTTCACAACCTTGTACTATGGGAGCGAAGCTTCAATCTCCGACCACTAGAATGGGAACAATGAAAACGATTCTTCGGGCTACTACACATTAAGGGTTAAATATAATTTTGAATTTCCCTTTTCAGTGAGGGAGGAGGCTAAATTTAAAACTAAGATCGAAGGCTTGAATATTATCTGTTATGCCCCCACAAAGGAATCTGATGAGAAAAATAGTTTTTACAGGCAACTGCAGGATGTTTTGAATTATGTCAAGAAAGGAGATACTTTTTCTCTTCACTACTAATGTTGGTACTGACCTTTGGGCAGCAGTGATATGTCTCTGTGGCAGTGGTAAATGCAAAGGCGATGGGAACCATCTCCTAGGGGTTAGTTGAACCTAATGGTTTGAGAATAACACTACAAATATCGGGGCATTTATAAATTCATGTGGGTTTCATCTGATGGGTTGCATAAGAATATGATAGATTATATATTAACAGCAAATGGGCTAGAGCTAGCCCATTCCATACAGAACTGTTAGGAATACTGGATCTTATAGGGGAGATGAAATTAGGTCTGATCATTATCTTATTAAAAGTGTCTTGCAACTTGAAGCTTAAAATGTTTTGCTAGGATTAAAAGAATTGCCTTTTAACATTGAAACTTTGAAAAATTGATATATTGCCAAAGCCTGCCATGATGAGCTACTTAGTGATTATGACAATCGTTGTTTGCTTGCTACAAAAATTGAGATAGAATGGCATCAGTTTAACCCTTTCAGTATGTTCGAGTGAACACAGTGAGTAAAAATAATAAAATTAATATATTTCCACAATATCTTGTGTTGCAACTTTAGCTATTAAAACAATTCACTATTATTATAGATTGCTCTAGGTGTTGGTATTAGGTTCATTTTAAGATTCTTTGAAGTTATAAGCTTAGCTGTTAAATTTACCATTTTTGGGATAGTCCTTGTCTGCACACTCACCATAGTTGTTAGTGGCACTGATACTTGGTTGCTGCAGTTCTATCAACAGGTCACCAGTCTAATAGCATTGACATGTGGTAGTCTCCTCACCCACTTTTAGAGGGCATATTTGTAGCTATTGGGAAACTCCAAAAGTGTGAATTGTAAAGTTTCATTTGTTAAACAACCTAATCCTTAGTGAAAATGCCTTCACTCCATTACAGTACATTATTTTCATGTAGCCCCTAATAAAAAGAATTCAGTTTGTTTTCTGTCTTAATTGCCCTCTTACAGCAGAATTCAAACTAATTGTAGTTGAGAAAATGAAAATAATATTTTAGCAGCAACCAAACACAAAAACATTTTTCATTTATTTCTTAAAATAGGGGGCAGGGAAAGGAACAAATCATTACTGACAATGTAAATCTCTTAACCATCACACTCTGCCATATGATTTAAAGTTCTCACATTAATAGATCATTTGCAATACTCATTTGACATTTCCTGCTTTTTGTACCATTATAAGGCACTATTAAAACATTTGAGAGATTTGGAAAATGGGAATCATAATATTTCATTAATACCAATGCAACCCAAAAAGAACTTTAAATTTACTTTTAAAAGCATAATGGTTGAATGTCTACAGATAGACAACAAAGGGGAAATATTAGCTAATTTAGCTCTTTTTTTTTTCTTTCAAGAGCTTAAAAATACCACTATTTATAAAGACTGTCAATGAAATATTTAATCAATGAACCATTATATAAAGACTCTCAATGAAATGAATGTACTACTATTGGAACATTTTCTGGGTGTGCAGTCCCCAGGATGCAGCCACAGTTGTCTTGAACATGTCTCACAAGATCAGAAACCTTGGTATCATCAAAATCATTTGAAATATCACTAATATCTCTTGGGGATTTGAACTAGTGCATCATTCTTCACCTGATCATGGAGGACAGGATGAAGATGAACTAAAATATATGATATTTTCCATTCTAGGTTAAACCTGTCATTCTGAACTCAAGTATTACAAATCCATAGTTTATACTACCTAATGGCAGCATAAATCCTAGATTAGATTCAATAAAGAAAACAGGGAAGTAAAATATATGGTGGGTACCATCTGCTGAATGAATACAAGAGTAAATTTTCATGGGTAGGAGACTACTGCTGGATGAGTGCAAAAGGTTAAGGGATTTGAAATATGTTTTTTAACCCTATCTGGTATAGTGGTTAGTGAACCTGACTTTTAAACCAAAAGATTTTTTTTGTGTTTGTCTAAATAGAGGGTATTTCAAAACTCTCTGCACAAATTTCAATGGGAGATAGGGAACACCAAGACAAACCTTTTTCGTCTATGAATGTATGTTCATTACTGTAACTCTTCAGTGCTAGAGGGCACTGTTTGGTGGCACTGCAATTGGCTAGAGGAGCAAAGTGGGAATGGAGAACCGACTTGTGTTTGCCGTTGGCATTCGTTAATCTGACACATTACACGTAACATGGAGGTTTTGGTTGCAACTTTGAGCATCTTCTTTAAATAAACATGTTGTTCATACTTGTTTCCATTCATTTATGTGCCATATCCACTGATATTTCTGTCAGTGCCCTCTAACACCGAAGGGTTATGTCAGCGGATATACATTCATAAATGAAAAAGGTTTGTCTTGGTGTTCCCTATCTCTCATTGAAAATTGTACAGAGTTTTGAAACACCCTGTATAAGTGTTTGTATGTTTCAAAAACTACCAGGGCAAGCTCAAAAAGTATCAATGCAATGAACAGAGTTAGTCCTTTAGAAATTTTGATAAAATGTGGAAAGAAAAAATTTTTTTTGTGACAAATATTTTCTACTGCTAGATACCAAGAAATTTAAATGTAGAAATTGATCATGAATTTTTAAAGATTATTTACACTATTCCTTTTTTTTTTTGTTTTTGTTCATTTGTAACACTTAAGGTGAAGAATCCTGGCTGTTATAGGCCATCTTATAGAAAGGCATGCCTTACTAAAATCAAAGTCAGATTTAATTGGTCACTGCATCAAGTTAGAGCTAACACAATGCATCAGTTAGTTACCTCTAACCGCTATAACAGTTAAAGCATAGGGTTAGGAAACTTGGCTATGTGAGGATTTGAGAATTTTGGAGTTTATTCCAAACTCTCAGAAAGTACTTAATTAGAGATTATTATCATTTGTTTTTATTTTTAAGAACTTGTATGTTATTTCTTTTATTTCTAGAATTCCAAGATGCTTTCTCTTTATTTGATAGTCGAGGAGATGGAAAAATTAGCATTTCACAGTTAGGTGATGTTTTACGAGCCCTGGGACAAAATCCAACTGAAGCTGAAGTTAAAAAATGCTGTCATCAATTGAAACCAGGTATATATTAATTTGGAATTGTAGCACTAATTTCTGTTTCATTTAAATGTAAATGATTCTGAGCAGTCAAAATATAAAAATTATTTAGATCATGTTGAAGGTGAATGATATCATTATAATAATACCGCTAAACTATTTGTCATCTGCAAAATTAAACATTTAGAATGTTGCAGATCCCTTGACATAACGTTTATAAATATTACAAAAAACAAAGGCCCAAGAGTTGACCCTTGATGTACTCCCAAAGTATCACAAAAACCATAAGAAAAGGCAGAAACATAACTGACAGTTTCCTGCCACACTGAAATGAATATAAGTATTCCATCAAACTCTAACCAATTCGTGCATCAACATTCTGAAATCAATATCAAAAGCTTTATGAAAATCAGTATACACATTATCAATTAAAAATGACTTAAAATTCTCTGTCGTTGAGCAGTAAAAATTTAAAATTTATCCTTCAAACTATCTGCATGTTAAAAGTTTTTAGGAGAAAACTCGGAAGCTTTTCGGAGCAAGGACTGCGCTCCATCTTCAGTGAAGTTCTTCAGAGTTGGTGATTGGAAGGAGAGGTGAATCTCTTCTGTGTTCATTTCTATAGTTATTGATTAGCTCTTCTATTGTTGTGTGGAACCATGGGATGCAGCACTGGAATGGATTTTTTGAAATTCTTTTATAACCAACTGCTCATTTGAAGATGTGGTGAAGGCCCTATGGGTGAGGGAATGGAAGGCTGCAATTTTATTCACCCATGGGGTACATGAGTCAGCCCATAATGGAGGGGAAAAAATAATATAGAAAATCTGATCATAAATAGAAAAGCTAATCAATAAGTATAGAAATGAACACAGAAGAGATTCAGCTCTCCTTCCAATCACCAACTCTGATGCTCTTGATGAACAGGCAACCTTTGGCAGGCCTATTTCTTACATTCCTGTCCTATGCGAATCAGCCTGCAAATTACTCAGAGTCCAAAATATCAAAATTGTTTTCAGCCCAGCTCCAATCTGAAGAAATTAATGAAAGGGACAGAGACAAATTTAGCGTACTTCAAAAATTGAGCGTATATCGATTTCCCCTACATTTGCCAGATAATTCCATTGTTTACTACATAAAAAAAACCCATATGTTCTTTACAAGAGAACTTCAGAGAGTATCAAACAGATGTCAGCCAAAACAAGCTAATGACAGCCGCCGCTGAACTAGCAGTACAACATGCAGAAACAATAGACTGGGAGCATGCCACGCTGCTTGCACATGCATCCACTTTCTACAGAACCATAGTCCATGAGGCTATTGAAATAATGACCTCACCCATCCCCACCTGCAACAGAGACACTGGAATCACCTTCTCAACATGTGGAAAGAAACTCTAAACAGCCGTAATGTCACCACATAGTATCACTTCACTGAAGATGGAGCACTGTCCTTGCTCCGAAAAGCTTCTGAGTTTAATCCTAAAAGCTTTTAACATGCAAATAGTTTGAAGGATAAACTTCAAAATTCTCTGTCATTGGGCAATAAAATTTTAAATTATTTTTAATTAATTTTTGAGCAAGAAGTCCTTTTAATTGTGCACAATATCAAGTTGACAACATTGATCAATAGCTTCAGAAATATCATTATGGATAGAAAAATGTTTTGTAGTAGTTATCACTTTGGCAAAAAAAGTGAATATAAAAGTAATTGGATTTTTCTTATACATTGTTGATTCTGACATTGTAGAGAAAGGGTGAAATACTGCAATATGTTTATAATTTTCATTATTAGTTTTTTTGCCCTTTTTTTAAATGTATGCCTAGTTTTCTTTTAAATAGATGAGGATTTTTTAGCTGAAAAATTAAGAATTTTTAAACACAGTCTGAAAATAAAAGCCTGTTAAATTGGTATAATTACATATATTTCTTTATTTAAAAATTCTGAAATTTATTATTTAATCAGTTCACTTTTACATTTGTATTCAAAATAAAATTTAAATATAAGAAAATTTAATAAAACTCAAAAAATATGTGACATAACTCACTTGGAGGTCTTTAGAAAATTATCTAATGTTGATTACTGCACACTTTTCTGTTTCTCTTTTAGCAATTCAGTGTAAGGAGATAAAGCATTTAACACTCTACACTTTACATTTTTATGAAATCAAGAACTTTTGCACTCAAATTTTTGATTGCATCTTGTATTATCTTCATAAAAATTTATTTGTGTCATACCTTAAATTTGTTGTGTTTAAGTAGTATGGTGCATTGTTTGGTTTGAATAACATTAATGTATATCTTATCTACTATTCTGACAATGGTAAATTCATTAAAAAAATGAAAAATTACTTTAAGAAAAAACAGTGCTATATTAATACAGTGCTAATCAAGGTAGCTCTAAATGATGTTTGCCTCTACAGAGAAATTTCCACACACAATTCAACAAGGATTCCCCATCCCATAAAAACATCAGACCAATAGCATAAAGAACTTCTGGAAACTGGCAGCATTCTTGATTGAAAAAGCACAGGTGGACTTAGGGTATCTGACAATGATATCAAGCATATCCTAGACATTATACCCCTTGATTTTGCTTTTTTGGATATGTCAAAGATAGTGACAGGTTGAGCATGTGAAGTGTTGATAACCTGAAAATTCATATCACTCGTATGATTGCATCAGTTAATGAAGGCATGTGGGAACACACGTGGCTTGAATTTCACCTTTGGTTAGGTGTTCTCTGGACTACAGAGGATGCTCACATTGAAATGTTTTAACTTGCCAAAAAAGAAACTGAGTTGAACTTTCAAATTCACTTATTGCACATCTCTGCAATATTGTTTTTCAATTTTTAAATTGTCAAAGGATGTTTTGTCCACTCTTTATATTACTCTGTTATTGTGGATGAATGAGACTGTAAATACACACAAGGAAATGTGTAAAAATTTAAGTTAATATGTATTTCAAAATAATAAGCACTGCTTTTGGCAAGCAGCTGCTTGAGGGGGTATTTATTATATATTATGTTATTTTATACTTGAGTCTGATGTAGAAATAAGTAATCCAAAATGGCAATGAAAAAAAAAATAGTTTAAGTGAAAAGAGAATTGCTGTTAGTTTAAAACCATTGTATGTTATTGCTAATAAAAACAATGTTTTGCAAACTTATTGAACAGTTGTATTTTTTTTACCCATGCTTTGAAAACATAAAACTTTGTTTATATTTTCCTTTTAGATGAAAGAATTGGATTTGAAGTATTTTTACCAATACTGCAAACAATAAGCAAAAATCGTAGTACAGATACAGCAGAAGATTTTATAGAGGGATTACGCCATTTTGATAAAGATGGCAATGGTTTTATAAGTTCTGCTGAGTTACGTCATCTTTTGACCACATTAGGTAATTTATTTCCAACTATATGCTATTTTTCTTTTGCTACCTAAAGGTTTTGGGAAACCTAGCAACCTTGTTTAAACTATAAGTTACACTATTCTATGCTCTTATCAGTTTAAAAGTGTGATAACCATCAAATTGCATATCATAAACTGCTACAGATTATAAATAAATTCTATTTTTCTGCTAATGATGTTACACTAACAGATTTTGTACTGTAGTATTGTAGCAGTAGTATTTAAAATTGGTTTAGTGACTAAAAAATTCTAAGATAAAAAAAAAATAGTTTCCATGGGGAAACAATAAAAATATACTGCTTGACATTAAAAGTGCCCACCCAGAAGGACATGTCATACAAATATGCAAATAGAAGGGTGTGTGTGTGCAGTTGAGATATGCAAATAGAAGGGTGTGTGTGTGCAGTTGAGATATGCAAATGATGATAATCTGGAGTGTGGCTCAAAAGATAAAAGGTGCAAGAAGGAACAGGGATGGTATTGTGTTTATGCAGGTTGAAATCATGCAAATGGTTAAGATTAGGTGGTTCCGCTTGGAAATTGTTCAGCAAAGACCTGGTACATACTGTCAGCAGGTTTTATCGCCATTTGGATTCTTTTGAGAGAGGAAGAATTATAGGCCTATGTGAAGCTGGATGAACTACACGTCATGTTGCTGCCCATGTTCATCATGATGCACGAACTGTTGGCAACAGGTGCAAAATGAAGGTTACAGCATTTGTCACAGAGGGAATGGTGCTGTCTGACAGACATCAGCACGGCTTGATAGGCACATTGTTCGACATGTTTGTTCGTCACCACAGAGCACTGAAGACGATAGTTGATGAGCTGTTTCAGCAGCCATGGACGTCCCCATAACGACTCGAATGGTAAACTGAAGGTTGCACAAGTCGCACCTATGCTTTAGGCAACCATTACGTCGACTGCCATTGACTGGAAACCATCACAACGCTCGTCTGGCTTGGTGCCGAACTGGGGTCATGAATGGAACACGGTTGTGTTTGGTGATGAATCCTGTTTCTGTCTGGGTGCTGTCGATCGACAGGTCCGTGTATGGCGACAACCTGGGAAGAGGATGGATCCAACTTTTGTTCACGACTGGTACACTGCCCGTCAGCCAGGCATAATAATATGGGGCATGATTGGATATGACAGCAGGTCACCTCTTGTCTGCATCACGGGAACACTTACAGCTGCACGATAAGTTAGCATGGTTCTGCAGCCCATTTTGTTACCGTTCCTGGGAGACATGCAGCAGCCCATTTTCCAACATGACAATGCCCGTGTACACACTGCTAGGGTCTCCAGACAATGTTTGCAACATGTTCAAGTATTGTCGTGGCCAGCATGATCTCCATATTTATCCCCAATAGAAAATCTGTGGGACTACAATGGACGACATGTGCAATCCTATCACTGGCTGGTACAGAATCTCAATGAATTATGGGAGCAAGTCAATGCTTCTTGGTGTGCAATTCCTCAGGACCATATCTGTTGACTGTATGACTCCATGCCACGCTGTATGCTACCTGTATTGCTATTCATGGTGGTGCAGTCACCTACTGATACAGTCATATTGTGCTGCATTATCTCATCTTCTAACTGATCTAAGTGGCTGCAAATTAAATCATGGTATGCCAATATGTATTGCTATGTGTGTGCTACATTTCACCCCTATCCCCTCACTTGCTCCTTCTGACCCAGGTTCGAGTCCCAGCTGGGTCAGTGTTGAGATTTATCTCTGCAAAATTCCCCGTCAGCCCACGGTCAGTAGGGGACACTGATAGGCTTGGGAAGGCCGGCGTCTGTCAGATGAGATGTTAAGCCATGGTTCTGGAGAGCCATACCCTGTGCACGTTAAAGAAAATGCCAGATGGCCTTGATGGGAGGCTACCATCTGTCTCCCAACAGTTGTTCCAGTGGGTCCCCTCACCCCCTTTTCTGAGCCTTCGCGGTCCTCGTGACCTGGTCATTTAGCCCATGGTGTGCAAAAAAGTGCCACTCAGAGGTAAAACAACCCAACCCACTCCTTCTGGATGGGACAATTTCAGTGTCGTGCAGTGTATTTCTAAATGCACTGCAGTCATTCTGAAATATGATAATTGATAGTCTACTGTGCTTGTATAAATAATGTAGAACAAAATCTGTTGGTCTATGACACATAGTTAACCAGACATTATTTTTACCAAGATATATAATTTTTAACTCTTCCAGAGTCCCTGTCGATTATCATGTTGACAGAATCTGAAATGAGAGGCCAGAGACGTTCTGTGTTTTTAGTACAACAAAAAATCGAGTTAAAAAAATAGAAATTGCCTTTTGAAAATTTTCTTACATGTATCTTATAAAAATACACAATTCAAGCTTTAAATTTTTTTTTTTCTTTTTTCACATGAAGAATATTAAACTAAGATAATTTGCTAAATCCAGCTAATCACCATTTCTTAGAGGTATGATCTGTGATATTACTGATCTGTTTGTTAATGTTACTCTATTCTGAAGCATATTTATCATTTAAGCTCATAATTTGATTTGAACTATTATAAACATATTTTTTCTGAAATTTTGGAATTCTCCTAAAAATCAACCGAAAACTGCTATTTTAAAATGAAAAGTTTTGGAAGTAATTGCTAAGAACACTCTCACAAAAATTAGGGGATATTTCAAAATGAATATGAAGTGATAATATATCCCCTAATTTTTGTGAGCAGTATACTTACCTTCCCCCCCCCCCCCTACCCCTACATTTAATATTCTCTTTTCTGCCTCAAAACTATTTCATTATGCCTAGAATTATTTTTACCATTCATCCCAGCATTCAACTGTGCACCCTGGCTATTGAAACCAAAATCACATCTAAAAATAACTTGTTTAATGCAGAACATTTGATAAATACACCAAAGCCCTGCAATATGCAGATGGCACTTATTAGTAACAATATCAGCCGTGTGCATTGTGTGCTGTTTATGGCGTCAACTTTGGATAATCTTTCAATTTAGTTAGTATTTTATTTGTACTTTTATAATTAAGACTTCCTTTTTATTTCCATACATCTATTATGACTTCTGAACAATTATATGTATCGATATTCTGACAGTCCAAATCTCTGCTTTCTCAATAGTTATGACAATGCCCACTTTACAACTTATTGTTTTGTTTTTACTTCTATCAGTTTATTGATTTTTATTCCTATAGATCTCTGAGTTATGGTACATCGCTGATTGAGACAATAACTGGCTTGCAATTTGTTCATTTTTACTTCTATCAATTTATTGATTTTTATTCTTGTCTGAGGTCCTGCCATCCTCACAGATCTTCTACTTTGGCATATAAACTGACAGGCTCCTGTCAGACCTCTGTGGCAAGCAGCTGCTTGAGGGGGTATATATATATATATTAATGCATTATTGATCTCAGAGCCATGATCCATCACTGTCTATGATGAGAGTGGCCCATGTTTTGCTGCAGATATTTTTTTAGCATCAAATTAGGTTATATGTTCTTTTTTTATTTATTCATTTCCTGAAAATGAATGAGGTTGTGGATACAGAAGCAATATTCCCTTCTCTCCCCTTAATATCTTGTTTGTGCCACTCTGAGAATATTTGCTTTTTTTACCCTTGGTGTGCCAACTTTTTTGCACTTTGCCAAGATCTCCAAAATGCAACCCCCAAAGAAAAAAAAACACAATGAATGCCAAGAAATTGTTCCTCCATTTCATAAACAGGACAGAAAGCCCCATGAATGTGATCAGTTTAAGTCACCTTGTATAACACTGGGCCATGTTTTAAAATGATACATACTGAAAAGAATTATAAAAAAGAAATAAAAATTATATTTAGCATAAACATTATATTATTTAGGTAGAAATTTCCTTTTGATTAATATGTAACTTAACTGCCATCAGGTTTTCTAAAATTAAATCTCAGTTGCATAGTCAGATCTTTTTTTTTCACTATATCACTGTAAAAACATCTTAAAATTGATATGTCTGTAAATTTTTTATTTTGATAAAATTCATAATTAAATTCTGTTTAATATGGTACATAACATGACCTATTTTTCTATTGATTGGTTATTAAAAAAATTTTCAAGTTAACTTGTTTATTTGACTTGGCACAGTTGGCAAAAATAAACTTCCTAAATGTATAAATAACTATTTCTTGGTACCATACTTTGAAAAGTATGGTACCAAGAAAAAAACTGCAAAACAAAAGTAATTTTTTCAAGTAAAGATTTTTTTTTAATTATTATTATTGATAGTCTATCTATTCATGTGCATTATAATAATTTCTGTTTTTTAGTTGTTTTTAAATAAATTTTTATTTGCATTGCCAGATACATATTTTTATTACTTGGCTCTAAAAAATCCCTATTAAAATAAAACTAATCATCTTTCTTGTGAAATATTTTCAGAAAACTCCAAAATTAAATGCTGATTGATTTGGCATATAACATACCATAATTCCTTTCATTTGTTATTCAGAGTTTTTCTAAAGTTAATTTTTTTTTGATTGAGCATAGTGAAAAAAATAGTTGAGCATCGGAAGTAAACCAGTTTTTCAGGCTGGACCCTGGTAGGGTTAATAATAAAGTATTTATCTGTTCCTTACTTAACCCTTTAACGCCCAAGAAATCTGAGAAAAAGGTAGACGGTAGTAAAGACAAAGAAATAGAACTCTTCAGACTAGTCCATTTCAAAATCTCGGCCATTCTGGGCGTTAAAGGGTTAAAGATATTTAGTCATCATCTGCTTTAATTGGTTCCATTATCTTGAGCCATCTGAATCATGGTTTTTATTAATGCTACTGATTCAACTACTCAGGTCTGATATCTCTCTTTGACGACTTTTATTTGCATGCTTTTTAGTTCAAGTTTGACCTTTAAAAGAATTTTACTATTAAATTTTTTTTAATATAACTTTACATTAAAACTCTTTAACATCATTGAACATTGTCTATTTTAGTGCATATGTGTTATGAAAATTCTTGATATTACGTACGTTACTAGCAGATTTGCCTGGCATTGCTTGGGTTCTGAAATAATTTGTTTATCCTTTGAAAAATAAAAATATGTATGCTTTATTAAAATGATTCTGTTTTCTGAAAAATATGAGGTTTAAATGAAATTGTGTTAGGAAAGGAAATTGATTCACACATCACATGCAACCTCTGTTTGTAGACATTGTTTATCTATTTAAATTCAAATGTACATTTATTGCAAAATAAAATTAAAAAATATGCTTTCTCTTAATTAAAGTAAAGTTTCAAAATATAATTATTCAATCATTATATTTTGAAATCTAGATTCTTTATAGCTGTAAAGAATGCATTGTTTCTATCTTAACCACTCATCCACAATATTTATACTCAGCAGTTGGGGAGTTCTGCACTACTTATGGAGTCAAACATGATTGACAGTTTAGTTTTCCTCTCCGTTGTTAAACTTTTCCTGCCGAATTCACAACATAGCTAAGGTGATGATAATAATAATTGACATCTAATCCATCTGAATTGACTACATTTTGCCACTTTAACAGTTTTTCAGTTCTATATCGATAAGTTTTCCTGTTTTGAGGTAAGAAACAAATGGGTGTCTTCTTAGAGGTACGTCACTTGCTGAAAATTTCAGTCATTTTAATACTTGTAGTACAAACTCCATCCGATATATTGCATGTGACATAATTTCCCAATGAAAATTATTTTTTTTTTATAGTCATCTTGTCATATGAGGCAAGTGAAGCGTGACTCCTGTTGTCCAGCCAGGGACAATGTTTTAAAGCAGCTTTCAATCATATGAACTGATGACAAGATTTCTGCATTAAATTTATTTTGTAGTGGCAACTCAGTGTAAACAATTCCTTTAATATTCCACCAAGCATTCAACATCATATTCCATGGGTGAAGACCATGGATGGTTTGTATTTAATGTTAATTTAAGAATCCACTTTCCATCTATAGACAGTTCAGTATAAAAACTGCTTCTTTGTTGTTGAAATTGACAGCTGTGCAATGAAAAACTGATTTTGACTTGTTGCATGCAATTTTTGTGATTAAAGTTTGTGTGTGGGGGGAGGGGGTTTGAACACTTTTCCTATTGCGAAAGATGATGAATGATTTGATCCAAGTAGGTTAGCTATTTCTTCAACTGATATGCTCAGATTTGCCTCCACCAATTCCCCCAGCATGTTGATTGAGCTGCAGTGACCACCCAGGATGCTTTTTATCTGAATGATTGAAATTTTCTTAATGAGTTGTGGCAGGTTCTTTCTGACAAAAGGCTTCTACACAGAAGTGGCAATGCTTCTCCAAGCCTGATTAACATCCCTTTAACTCATACATCAGAATGTTTCAAATATTAGTTCTGTAGACCCGTCTTGTACTATTTTTTTCGTACAGAAAGATTAAACTTATCCATAGCTATAGACTAAGAAGCCTTTTATATTAATTCTTTCAATTTAAATTTTGGCAATTTGCATTTGCTTTTATTTTTTTGCCTTTTATTTTTGTATATTTTTTCCCTCCTATTTCCAACTTGAACTTATTAGATATTCTCTTTTAAATGACTTTAAGGATGGAGATTTCTTTCTTATATGCTCTCACCTTCTGGTTTTTCCTTAGAGATCTAAATATAATTTATTGAATCTCTGATTGCTGTATGTTTTAGACAGCTCATGTACTTTGCTGTACTGCTGAGGGCAGTTAGTTAACTGTTGGCTTTTTCCCCTTCTCTGACATCTAAATTAGGTTTTGAAGCCTCAAATAATTTTTTTAGCAGTCAGCTTCCTAAAAGATGAAACAGATTTTATTTTCCTTAAAAGCCAAATGATGCATAATATTCCCAGATGGGTGGACTGGAATTTATTTTCAGGAACACAGCTACAGCAGGTGAACCTGGGCTGCAATAATAATAAACCTGATTTAGAATTTTTGCAAGATATCAATATTTATTCTTCCAATAATTTGTACTTACCATTTAAAGTAGTTTTGCCCCAATTCTGTGGAATTTGTGTAAAATAAAAAATAGTATTAAAAAAAAGTTTTGGTCTTATGAAGTTCCAGGCAACAACAGTGTCTCTTGTCAGTCCATGTCTGTTCCCAGGTATGAATTGACATATGCTTGTTTTGAGGTTTTCTCCACTAACTCCATCTCTACCTTGAGAAAGTGCAGCTGATGGGTGTGGAAAGGCTGCTGTCCATTGTATAAGACATTAAGCCATGGTTCCATGTACAAGAGAGCTTTACCCTATGCACATTAAAATGTTCTGGATGACCTTGATGGAGAGAATCCTTTCATCTGTCTCCTAATAAATAATAGCTGTTAAATGGATTCTTTATCCCAACCCTGCTCTGAGTCCTTGGGGGTTTTTATTACTTTTAGCTGTTATGAAAAAAAAGTGCCTCTTAGAGGTAAAACAACTCAACTCACTACATACATAATCTAATTGGTATAAGCTGTTAAAAATGTGTTGTTTTTTTTCAATATATTTAGTTTGCAATTATGCTTTCTAAAATTAAAGGGTAAACTTGCATGTTATGCAAACGACACTATGCTGGTTTGCTCAGCAGAATATACTAAACTAAAAATGGGCAGTAAAAATGATTTACTTCTACTTTTTTTTTGATTGGTTTACCAAAAATAAAGCTAAATGCAAACAAAGGTAAATTCATGGTGTTCTCCCTCACATGTAATATTAACAATATGAAAAATGTAAAATATTGTATCTTGATTGTAATGAAAATATATATCCCAATTGCTTATCAATTAGGCAAAATTTCGTGTGTTTGTGTATGTCCAAAAAAAAAAATAAGAATTCTAAATGAAAAAGTTCCAATTTTCACAAACTTCAATAAGTTTTACTTTTTGCAGTTATTTGCAAATCTCACTTTATTGTCTTTTGTTGTTTGAATCTGCAAAACTTAGAATTATGTATGTTATGAAAATTCATTTTGAAAATGGCAATTATCTGTTTTCTTTTAATCACTCTTAAAGTTAAGCCACATCTCAGTTTAAGCTCTCAGTGATAGTATATTAATATTTTATTAAATTACTAAAGTTTGTCTTACTTAGCAAATTATTTCAGAATATGCAAAACAAAAAAGTCCAACTTATTGGTGTATAATGGTTTCTGCAACATTTTTCAATATTTGAAACACAACCTAGTTATGACTCAATATATAGGAATAATCCTTTACTACATAAAATATATTAAAATATAAATATTTAGGCACTAAAGTAGACATCAATCTAAAAAAGAAAGGTATTTCATAATTAATGAAAATACTAAAGTATGTATTGTACAGATTTTTATGCAATGCAAAGAATAGTTCCAAGAAATTTTATGTGAACTGTGTATTATGCATGAGTTTACTCAGCTGTTCAAAGTAGTTAGGGGAGAGATTAAAAAGTGAACCTTCAAAACTCAACAGTGTCCATTCTAAGATTGTTGGAAGAGGTTTTAAAAAAACTTGCAACATAAATTTAATGAATGAATCAAAAATATTCTTTTGGAATTAGACAAATTTTCATTTATAGAATACTCTTATTCCTTTTCTTAAATCCTAGTTGGGTTGATGCAAAATATAGAATGTTTAATTCTTGAATACAGGGAACTTAGTTTGCTGTACCTGAAGGAAATAAGAATATTTTGCAGCAGCATTTTCTGTCTCCTAGATTAATTCCATAGATTTCAATGTATAGAACAAACAAAAAAATTCTGTGTTTAAAAAAAAATTAGAAATTGTATATTGAATACAGTTGATATTGAAAAAGAAATGGTTTTTACTGGGTAAATAAAATTTTCCTTACAGTTTTTAGTAAACAAATAATTTTTATTAAAAAAAACCCTTTAAGTCTAACAGGAGGTTGTCAGTTTATATGCCATAGTTGAAGGACTGATGCACACAGGACAGCTATTGCCATAAATGTTTTATGTCAACTAAATCTTGAAACATGGCCAGGCATATTTGCCTTTTGGTGGGGTTAGGGTGGTTCATTTGGTAGTACACCAGGCTTGTAATCTGTGGTTCCTAGGTTTGAGTGGACCAAAGTTGAGATTTATCTCTGCAAAACTCTATCCTGCCTTAGGTCACTAGGGGACACCGATGGACTTAGAAAGGCTACTGTTTGTCGGATGGGATATGAAACTGTCCCCCCATGTGTTGGAGTTGTACCCTGTGCACGTTCAAGAATATGCTGGATGCCCTTGACAGGAGGCTACCATCTGTCACATAACAGCTGTCAAGTGGTTCCCCCCCCCCCACACACACACACAACCTCTGAGCTCTCAGGGTTCTTGTGATCTGTCCATTTAGCCCATTGTGTGCAAAAAGTGCCACTGAGAAGTAAAACAATGCAACCCTTTGCCTTTTGGTTGATTATTTGATATACAATAAACATAATTTTTGTTTTGTTTTTTTCACTTTAATTTTGAATTGAATCTCAATTTTATTTTTGATTTTTAAAATTATTGTTTATTTCCAATTTTTTGTTATACTGATAATGTATTTAGAAATGTATGAAGAGAGTTGATCTCACTAAGTACATCAGTAGAACTATACATTTCTGTTTACAAATGAATTTACTAAATATCTATTTTTAAGATTTTTATTATTATTGCATTTTACTGTTTTTGTGTTTTCACAAATGAATATAATCAGATTTATTCCTGAAGAATTTAATTTTTTTTAATTAGGAGAAAAACTCACAGATGATGAAGTAGAACAGCTGCTTGCTGGACAGGAGGATTCCCAAGGAAATGTGCATTATGAGGGTAGGCAGTGTTCATAAAAATTTCCTAGTTCAGTATTGTTGAACTTATTTAAAAAAAAAAACACTGAATTGTATGTATTTTAAACATGGCATAGCACACTTGTTATTCTTGTTATTATGTAATACATTGCATTTTAAATCTTGTCTATCTTATTAGATCAATTAGTGTGAAAAAAAATTCACAACATTACTCTTGAGATATGAACATTGGATCACCTAGTAATGTGCTGGCTACTCTGTAAATTTAGGCAACAGTGTTCACATCTAAGTTGCCATTTTTCTATAGATTCCATGATGTGTGCAGAATGTTCTATTATACCTGGGGCAGCTCAGTCGGTAGCGCGCCAGGCTCGTAATCTGTAGTTCCCAGGTTCGAGTCCCAGCTGGATCAGTGTTGAGATTTATCTCCACAAAATTCCCCGCTCTGCCCATGGTCAGTAGGGGACACCGATGGGCTTGAAAAGGCCACCATCCGTCGGATGGGACATTAAGCCGTGGTCCCGTGTGCGGGAGAGCCATACCCTGCGCACGTTAAAGAACAGGCTGGATGGCCTTGACGGGAGGATACCATATGTCTCCCAACAGCTTTTCCAGTAGGCCCCCCTCCCCCAACCTTCTCTGAGCCTTCAGGGTCCATGTGACCTGGCCATTTAGCCCATGATGTGCAAAAAAATGCCGCTCAGAGGTAAACAACCCAACCCTATTATACCTGCCATCTCTCTGAAAAATACTTGACTAAAACTTATAAGTAGAAATCAGAGGATTGCTTGAACATAGTATAAACAGAAATGATGATAAGAAAATGGGTATTTAGAAATAGCAGCAGGAATTCTTTAAATGAATTACATTGAATTTAGTAGACGAAATGATTTAATGTATAGAATAAATTATGTAAAATGGAAAAAGCAGATTTTTAGTTCCTCTTGATGTTTGATGAATATAAAAATTGTTTTACAGAATTAAAATTTCTCTACCCTGGTTATTCCATAAATATTTGAAACAGGTTTTCTCAGTTTCACTCCTTTTTTTATTAATTAGCAATTCATTATCATCAACATCCTCAAGCAGCCAATGGCTATGGAGATCCAACCAGACCGTGCAGTTTAATTCTCCAAGCATACCTGTCCTGAGCTTCATCTGCTGCATCCAGCCACTGCACACCAATTTTAACAAGGTCCTGTTTGATATTGTCTGCCCACCGCATCCTAGGTCTCCCCCTCTTTCTGAGGCCTTTAGACACACTGTTCATAACCCTATTCACCAATCTATAATTATCCTTATGGGCAACATGGCCAAACCAGCAGAGTCTCTCTCTGCACAATATGCTGCTTAAAGGAGGTTGCAGACTTCTTTGCCTAACCTCATCATTGGTTACAAAGTTAAACCACCTAATACCAAGATACTGCATAAGCATCTAGAATCAAAAGCATCTAGTTTCCTGTTGTTTACACAGCGTCCAAGTTTCGCTACCATAACTAACCCTAGAAAGAACCAAACTATTATTTTAGTCTTTGGGTGAATACGCCTATTTCTCCACACTCTCCATAGATTCTTAAAAAGTCCTGGCAGCAATCCCTATTCGTCTGTTAATCTCGTGCCGCACATCACCAGTATCTGTTACATAGCTCCCAATGTAATCAAACTGTGACACCTGCTCAAGACTGCAACCATTCAGATTAATAGAATCACAGCCTACCTGACCAATTTTCATCACTTTAGTTTTCTTTCTGTTTATAACCAAACCTACTCTACTACCAGTCTTATCAACATTTCGAATGAAAGAGTTCATCTCATCAACATCATTTGCCAAAAGAGCTAAATCATTAGCATAATCTAAATCAGACATTTTAGTATCTCCAGTCCATTTAAGGCCAAAATCTTTCCCTTGAAGTGAATTTCGCATAACATAATCAATAACCAAGCTGAAGAGAAAAGGAAACAAAATGCACCCTTGTCGAACACCAGAAGTAATTCTAAACCAATTCCTACAAGCCTTACCAACTCTCACACATGACTCAGTGTTATTATAGAGAGCTTTCATTATGTTAACTAACTTGTCTGTTATGCCATATGATCTCAAAATCAACCACAAATTATTTTAGAGTTTCGACCACAAAGTATTTAAGTTTAGAGTTTCAGAAACCTTTGGTTGCTAGCTTTGTTGATTTCAAAGCTAGCAACCAAAGGTTTCTGAAACTCTAAACATTTCTCAAGAATCCGCCTAAGTGAAAATATCTGATCCACACATCCCCTACCACGTCTGAATCCACATTGCTCATCACGCAATTGACGGTCAACCAGATTCTTAATTCTATTAAGCACAACCATGGAAAGAACTTTACCTGGAACAGAGAGTAGGCTGATACCCCTACAGTTATCACAAGAACTGCGATCACCTTTTTGGAAAATAGGAATAATAATAGCTCTGGTAAAATCCTTAGGAACCACACCTTTATCATAAAAGATATTCAAAATTTCAGTCATCCAAGTGGTAACTGAAATATTCCCAGCTCTGAGCATTTCTGTAGTAATTTCATCTACCTCTGGCGATTTATGAAGTTTAAGTTTAGAAATAGCCAAAATAACTTCAGATTGTGTTATAGGGCTAACATTAAAGCCACCAATGCATCCATCATCATTGCAAACAATGGGAGTAGAACTAACCACATTGTGTAGAACATCACTGAAATGCTGAGCCCACCAGCCATTACAGAATCCTCACCTATAACCTTACCTTGTTTATCCTTCAATCCCTGTATGCCTGTCCGTTTTCTACCACATAAAACATTAACTATCTGGTACAGCTCTCTGCTGTTGTGCTGCCTAGCTGCTTCCTTGGTTTTGTCAGCCAAGCCATGAAGCCAAAGTAATGTCCTCACGTGCAGGGAGGAAAAGTCCCTGCAGCGTTTGTCACTTTAATATCCTCACGTTCCATGTTCCTGCAGAGAGAAAATAATTAGTCGGATTTTTAAAGAAACTAGGTTTATTGAGATAGGTAGGGCCAATGATATCAAGCAGCTAACTGATCCTTTACACGTTTATTAAGCTCTCTGTAATGCTTTCTATTAGGACTAGTAGGGTATTGATTAAGAACATTCCTGCAGTTCTTTCTTTCCGAAATAAGCTCAAGTGCCTTATCACTCAGACAATTCTGCCTCCTCTGCTCCTTTTTTCCTAAAACAGTACTGTTAGTGTCCAAAAAAGCCGGTTTAAAATGATCCCATTCTTCCTCAACTTCAGTTGTAAGCAAACCATGACTGTCATAATGACTAAGTAACCTATCATGGTAAGCTTTGACTATAACTGGGTCTTTCAGAGCTTCAGTATTAAAAGTAAATTTTTTTAACCCTAGCACAAAATTTTTTAAGTTGCAAGACACTTTTAACAAAGTAATGGTCAGATCCAATTTCAGCTCCCCTATATGACCTGGTATTCCTAACAGAACTAGCCCATTTGCTGTTAACTAATGTATAATCAATCATATTCTTATGCAGCTGCTCAGGTGAAACCCATGTGTACTTATGTATGTCACATTGTTTGTAATGTGTTATTCTGAAACCATTGAGTTTACTTACCTGTAGGAGACATTGCCCATTGCCATTGCAGCTAACAATACCAAAAGGGCCTATTATTCCTCCCCAAAGGTCAGAGTCAGTACCAACTTTGGCGTTGAAGTCACCTAGAACAGGGTAATATCTCCTTTCTTGACAGAATTCAAAATATTCTGAAGTTGTCCGTAAAACCTATCCTTCTCATCCTCAGTGGGGGCATAACAGCAGATAACATTCAAGTCTTTAATGCTTGTCTGAAATTTTGCTGTAAGAAACCTTTCATTAATGCACTCGTATCCTAGAAGAGCATCACTAGCATGTCTGCTGAGAAGCAGACCCATGCCTTGGTGTTGCTTTCCATCTTCCCTCCCTGTAAAGAGAAATTTAAAGTTATTTTTAAATATCTCACCTTTACCTGTCCATCTGGTCTCTTGCAAGCCTAGAATATCTAGGTTATAGTGCTGGAATTCCTTAGTGAGGACATCAAGAGAATAATTTTTATGTAACGTCCTCAGGTTCCATCTTCCTGCAGAGAGAAAATGATTAGTAGGTTTTTTAAAGAAACTAGGTTTATTGAGATAGGTAGGGCCAACAATATCAAACAGCCCCCTGATCGCAAGCATGGGGGCAAAGACCTGTTCCCCCTCTGCTAAAGGCTGAAGTCACCAAAGCTGGTAGGAACTTCAGGCACCACCTTTTCAAGTGGATTTTTTCAAGAGCCATATGGCCTGCCTGAGACACATTACTCCAGTTTAGGCTTGACGATGCCCAACTAGCTAATTGAGGTTCAGGTACCTGTGATGGCCTCTGGTTAGGATTATGCACCAGCTGATATAAGGTATCTCATGCCTCTGCTCACTTAGAGCTGGCAACCCAAAGAGCAAACAGAAAACATAGCGGCAGATTCTCCCTCAACAGAAGCCCACCAGTGCAGCTGGTCCAGGATCCATAATCAAGCTCAAATCCATAAACAAGTCCAGTCTAGTAGGTGTAAATGGTCAGCACAAGGACCCTGTGAAGTTGACCACTCCTCAGCAGGGTTTAAAAAAGTAAAAAAGTGGCCGTAGATGACCAGAGACCTGTCAGGTATTACAGGGAGGGAGGATGGAAAGCATCACCAAGGCGTGGGTCTGCTGCTCAGCAGACATGCTAGTGATGCTCTTCTAGGATATGAGTGCATTAATGAAAGGTTTCTTACAGCAAAATTTCAGACAAGCATTAAACACTTGAATGTTATCTGCTGTTATGCCCCACTGAGGATGCTGATGAGGATGAGAAGGATAGGTTTTACGGACAACTTCAGGATATTTTGAATTCTGTCAAGAAAGGAGATATTACCCTTGTTCTTGGTGACTTCAATGCCAAAGTTGGTACTGACTCTGATCTTTGGGGAGGGGTGATAGGTCCTTTTGGTATTGGTAGCTGCAATGGCAATGGGCAACGTCTCCTACAGGTAAGTAAACTAAATGGTTTCAGAATAACTAACACATATTACAAACACCGCGACATACATAAATACACATGGGTTTCACCTGATGGGCTGCATAGGAATGTGATTGATTATATATTAATTAACAGCAAATGGGCTAGTTCTGTTAGAATTACCAGGTCATATAGGGGAGTTGAAATTGGATCTGACCATTACCTTGTTAAAAGTGTCTTGCAACTTAAACTTAAAAAGTGTTGTGCTAGGGTTAAAAAATTTACCTTTAATACTGAAGCTCTGAAAGACCCAGTTATAGCTAAAGCTTACGATGATAGGTTACTTAGTCATTATGACAGTCATGGTTTGCTTAATACTGAAGTTGAGGAAGAATGGGGCCATTTTAAACAGGCTTTTTTGGAAACTAACAGTACTCTTTTAGGAAAAAAGGAGCAGAGGAGGCAGAATTATTTAAGTGATAAGGCAATTGAGCTTATTTCCGAAAGAAGGAACTGCAGGAATGTCCTTAATCAGTACCCTACTAGTCCTAATAGAAAAGATTACAGAGAGCTTAATAAACGTGTAAAGGATCAGTTAGCTACGGATAAAAATCTTTGGCTTGATAGCTTGGCTGACAAAGCTGAGGAAGCAGTTAGGCAGCACAACAGCAGAGAGCTGTACCAGATAGTTAATGTTTTATGTGGCAGAAAACGGACAGGCATACAGGGATTGAAGGATAAACAAGGTAAGGTTATAGAAGGTGAGGATTCTGTCATGGCTAGGTGGGCTGATCATTTCAGTGATGTTCTAAACAATGTGGTTAGTTCTACTCCCATTGTTTGTAATGATGATAGATGCATTGGCAGCTTTAATGTTGGCCCTATAACACAGTCTGAAGTTAGTTTGGCTATCTCTAAACTTAAACTTCATAAATCCCCAGGGGTAGATGAAATTACTACAGAAATGCTCAGAGCTGGGAATGTTTTGGTTACCACTTGGATGACTGAAATTTTGAATAACTTTTATGATAAAGGCATGGTTCCTAAAGATTTTATCAGAGCTATTATTATTCCTATTTTCAAAAAAGGTGATCGCAGTTCTTGTGATAACTATAGGGGTATCAGCCTACTCTCTGTTCCTGGTAAAGTTCTTTCCATGATTGTGCTTAATAGAATTAAGAATATGGTTGACAGGCAATTGCGTGATGAGCAATGTGGATTCAGAAGTGGTAGGGGATGTGTGGATCAGATATTTTCACTTAGGCAGATTCTTGAGAAATGTTTAGTTTCAGAAACCTTTGGTTGCTAGCTTTGTTGATTTCAAAAAGGCTTTCGACTCTGTTGATCGTCATAATTTGTGGTTGATTGTGAGATCATATGGTATACCAGACAAGTTAGTTAACATAATGAAAGCTCTCTATAATAACACTGAGTCATGTGTGAGAGTTGGTAAGTCTTATAGCAATTGGTTTAGCATTACGTCTGGTGTTCGACAAGGGTGCATTTTGTCTCCTTTTCTCTTCAGTTTGGTTGTTGATTATGTTATGCGAAATTCACTTCAAGGGAAAGATTTTGGCCTAAAATGGGCTGGAGATACGAAAATTTCTGATTTAGATTTATGCTGATGATTTAGCCCTTTTGGCAAATGATGTTGATGAGATCAACTCTTTCATTCGAGCTGTTGATGAGACTGGTAGTAGAGTAGGTTTGGTTGTAAACATAGAGAAAACTAAAGTGATGAAAATTGGTCTGGCAGGTTGTGATTCAGTTAATCTGAATGGTTGCAGTCTTGAGCAGGTGTCACAGTTTAATTACCTTGGGAACTATGTAACTGATACTGGTGATGTGCGGCATGAGATTAACAGACGAATAGGTATTGCTGCCGGGACTTTTAAGAATCTATGGAGATTGTGGAGAAATAGGCGTATACACCTAAAGACTAAAATTAGACTGTATAATAGTTTGGTTCTTTCTAGGGTTAGTTATGGTAGTGAAACTTGGACGCTGTGTAAACAAGATAACAGGAAACTAGATGCTTTTGATTCTAGATGCTTACGCAGTATCTTGGGTATTAGGTGGTTTAACTTTGTAACTAATGATGAGGTTAGGCAAAGGAGTCTGCAACCTCCTTTAAGCAGCATATTGTGCAGAGAGAGACTCCGCTGGTTTGGCCATGTTGCCCGTATGGATAATTATAGATTGGCGAATAGGGTTATGAACAGTGTGCCTAGAGGCCTCAGAAGGAGGGGGAGACCTAGGATGTGGTGGGCAGACAATGTCAAACAGGACCTTGTTAGAATTGGTGTGCAGTGGCCGGATGCAGCAGATGTAGCTCAGGACAGATATGCTTGGAGAATTAAACTGCGTGGTCTGATTGGACCTCTGTAGCCCATGGCTGCTTGAGGATGATGATGATATGACCAGATAAGTAGGCCATACTGAACTGTCAGCCCTCCCCTTCCATTACCTTCCAAAAGAGAATATCTCTTTTGAAAGGTACTAACGGCCTGCACCACAAGAAGGCGGGGTCAGACATTAGGTGTTAGACATGGCCAGTTCTGTGCATCGTCACTGGGGATTGGTACACAGCTCTCCTTCCAGTTTATGCCTAGCTACCATTTACAGACCAATTAGCAATTACTGTAGTTATATATATATAATTTAAGAATGTTTAAAAAACTTTATATATTTACCCTAAAAAATAAAAAAGCATATCAATCATTAAATCACTTACTAAATTCATATTCAAAGAATGTATGCCAGCAATATTGGTTCAGTTAGAGCACAAAATTAGTTTCTCTTACCATCTTCCTTTGAAATTAATTTGAATTCACTAAGTGATTTCATCATCGGTAACTTTGCCTCTTTTATTTGGTTTTTAGGGTTGTATATATATATACACATATGAAAAAGGGTATTTTTTTTTATATTATTTTAATTAATGAATTTTTTTTTGTGATCAAAGGGACTTAGCTCATTCCCTGGATAAGAAATTGATGTGGGGGGGGGGGGGGGGGCAGTCTTGTTTTTCTTTCTGCTCTAGTCTGACTTTCATTGCAACCATTTCTGGCATATGCTGAAGGGTCCTGTCAGATTTCCATGGCAAGTAAATACTGGAGGGGTGATTTATTTTTTACTTTTTTGTTTTTAATGGTAACTTCACATGGGACTTTGCCACCAAAATACACCTTTTCTCTGCTTTTGAGGAGAAAATTGTTATAGTCCCTACATTATGCTGCATGTCATAAGCCTTCATTTGACATATAAATCATTGTGATCAACCCAATTTAAATTTTTTTTCCCTCATTTTTATAGACAGACAACAGGAAAAAAGCATAATCTGAGGTAGCAGATACTCTTCTCATGACAAGAATTTATTTCAGATATAATTTGTTATAACCAACCCTCTTCCTTTTGTGAGGAAAAAAGGGAGTGTAACTAAAAGTTATGTTATTCTCATATAACAAAATTTCATGTGACATATAACTCATTACACTCTGTCCTTGTGTTCTGAAGATATAGGAGAATAATCATTTACACATTTCTCTTTCTTGGTGGTGGTGGTGGGAATTTTTTGAAGACTGACATTGGGTCACATCTCATTTGATTCTTATGGTTAGCCACCAGTTTGTGAAAAGATGGTGGAACAACTATTTTGATAAACTGACAAATGGAGTCAAAAATTTAAGTTCAACAATTAAACAGTAAATACTTAGCTAATGATTTTAAAAATATTACATCCCAAGTAAATGAGTATAATACAGCTACATGTAACCATTAAATTACTAACCATTGCTTGAATCTTTGGAGCATTATTTTACCCAGTTGCTAAGTCCATCATCAGCTTTCTTGTTGACACTTCACCATGTTAAAGTTCTTGGAGCAGAGTTCAGCACATTACTGCAGATGATACAAATACAGCTCTATTTTAGCTGCATGCAGACATGTTTCAAAAGAAATTTTTTCTGATGCACTTGTTGCGAGTTGTTAAGGTGCTTGATTATTGATCAAAGGAATTCTGTTTGAGCCCTGGATAAGATATGGATGTTTCTTTTCTGTGTTGTCTTTCTTCTGAAGTCTCACTTTCATTACAGATCTCTACAGTGTATTAAATTGATAGGTTCCTGTCAGACCTCTGGAAAGCAGCTGCTTAAGGAGCAATTGATATATTTTTTTTATGTATGATACCCATCCCAATATTTATAAGTTGCGTAAGCATAGTGAATAAAGATCAGCTGAATGGTTGTGACCACTGCATACTGTAGTAAATGCCAATAAGAGTAGGATGATATGGATACTTCTTGCATTATTTTGATAAAACAAGCTACCAATCCATTTAGCTATATTTATAAGTTGGAGTTATTGCTGCTGCATTTTCATTGTATAAGATTGGATCTGAAAGATGCAGTTTCTTTGAATGCTACTATAATGCTTTAAGTTATGTTTTAACAATATGATTTTAACTTTTTTAAGAATTTAACCCTTAAAATGCCAGCTTGATGCAACAGAATTCACTCTAGTGACCGGGTTAATTTTGAAGTGCCTGCAACAGAAAAAAGAATTTTAAAAACTTATATTAAAATAACTAATAGACAGAAATAAATCATGTCATATACCAAAATAAAGAGCATTTAATTATGAATTGTTGGAGCACTAGTAGCACTATTTTAGTCAGTTGATTTAAAACAATGGTGATTCACATCCAGTGGTATTGTTACCACATGGTGGTGTTGTAATATTGAGGTCCAAATTCTGGGTTGATAGTATTGTTATTTGTCTTATCATCCCGCAAATAAGCTGCTAGCTTTGTGCAGATGCTGATCATGCATGGAAAATTTTAAATAATGTTTCTGAGTGTAACTTTCACATAATCCTTTCTGTGAACCAGATAAGTCGAGTTTATTCAAATTTAATCAGTTGTATACTCATGAATATACTTTCCATCTATATGGCATGCTTTGTGTGTGCCGCTTGATTGTTGGAACAGTGCCTACATGTGGCATAGTGGAATGTGTACTGTAGGTAGAAATGTTCGTATCAATTAGAGGAGATTTTGATCGGCAGCCGGTAGCTCAGTGGTCCAGAACACCCGACATGTTATCAAGAGGTCATAGGTTCGTATCCCACCAGTTCAAGACTATTTTTCCTCTAAAAATATTGGATCAACATAAGAGTGGTACTTCCTTAGTCTATATTCAGAGTTGCCACCTATAAGAAAATTTAACATTTATTCTTCAACTTGTGTTGTAATGTTCTAATCAGACAATAATCACAGGGTGAAGATTAATTTTTCTTGATATTGTCATACACCCCACTTGAGGCATAACTAAGAGGGGTAAACAATGGAGGGAGAAAATAATTTCAAAGGGGTGTTGTGGTTTCACTATCCAATAGTTATGAAATAGCTCATAATCGACTTCCCTCTCTTCCACCTGATACACTTCTCCTGACTTAAAAAAAGCAGTCCACTTTTCTACAATTTGAGAAACTCTGTTTCTGATCATGCATTTCCTTCATTATCCTGTTGCTACTTTTGCTGTTCTTTTGCACTTCTGTGGATTCAGCTCTTCTGTGGATGTAGCTCCCACTCTACTCCTTTCTCAATCCATGAGCTTCACTGTAAGAAGCCTGCTCTAACTCTCATGATTGGCTGGGTGAAATGCTGACAAGATAGCTGATGTAATTTGAAGCTTCTCATTGGTGGCCATCTCGTGAGGAACATGCATGTTTAACATGCCAGACATGGTGGAGAAGTGAGGATGAGCCATTAGAATTTGTTAAGCTTCTTTCTTCATGAACAGGGCTCATTCACTGCTCATTCAGTGCAATTATACAAAAGTATTGGAAAAAGGGAAGAACAACCTGGTGGTTCATTTCTGCAAAGTGGGGAATATTGGAGTATGATTGAATGATGCCATCTGATGTTCCACTATACAGGACAGTACTACATCTTATGGATGGCACCAAAAGCCACCTTTGTGCGCTGACTGAGGCCTCACAAAACACTGACATTAAGGTTGTGAAGCAGCGGACAGAATAACTATCTTCTAGATTACTCGGGAGCGGGGGTGGCTCAGTTGGTAGCACGCCAGGCTTGTAATCTGTAGTTCCCAGGTTCGAGTCCCAGCTGGGTCAGCGTCGAGATTTATCTCCGCAAAATTCCAATGGGCTTGGAAAGGCCGCTGTCCGTCAGATGGGACGTTAAGCTGTGGCCCCCGTGTGCAGGAGAGCCATACCCTGTGCATGTTAAAGAACACACTGGATGGCCTTGACGGGAGGCTACCATCTGTCTCCCAACAGCTGTTTCAGTGGGTCCCCTCCCCCAACCTTCTCTGAGCTTCGGGGCCCATGTGACCTGGCCATTTAGCCCATGGTGTGCAAAAAAGTGCTGCTCAGAGATAAAACAACCCTCTCTAGATTACTATAATATTATCGAAATCTGTTGTTTCCTTCTTATCTCTAATTTTGGACCTTCCGAATTTTGAGTAGTGCCATTGATCTATTGCCAATAGGGTTAGGTAGCATTATGGTCTAATTTTTACTGCAGCTCTGTACATGAATTGTGCAAAGAGTCTTCCATTGTTTTAAGGGGTAAATTCAAGCTGTATCATTTTTAAAAACACGATATTTGCTACTTAAAATATCAGATATTTGGGACAGATGTCCAATTTTGAAGCTCTCATGATTTCGTGAATGGTTGGGAGAGGGGATCCACTGGACAGCTGTTGGAAGAAGGGTGTCTGCCTCCCATCAAGGCCATCCAGTGTGTTCTTTAATGTGCATGGGTGTGGCTCTCCCACACAAGGGGTCACGGCTTAATGTCCCCATCTGACGGACAGCGGCCTTTTCGAGCCCAACAGTGACCCCTATTCACTATAGGCAGGGTGGGGAGTTTGGCAGAGAACTTGGAGGACCCACATGCATAGATATGCATGCATGACAATATATTATTTCTCTATTGAACTCAGTTTACATTTCGTTTTGCACTGACATTTTTGATCTTTGGAGTCTCCTCTTGCTAAATTATCAGGAACTGGCAGCAAAAAGTGCAACAACTTTGAATGGCATGATTTCATAATTTAGTGGTAATGGGCAATAATGTTTAAATATGTTTTGCATTTATTAAACTTATATTTATGTTAATTAGTGCATTTTTTTATATGAAAGATTCATTTTTATATTTTTTGTAATTATTAAATATAAAATATTTTTATTTCAGATTTTGTAAGAATGGTGATGAGTGGCTAGTTGTTTAACATCGAAAAGCAGCCATTAATTGCTCCAAAAAACCATCAACAAGGTTTTTAAATTGTGGTATTTATTGCATGTGGCCTATGTGTAATTTACATGTCTGAGATACTTAAAGATATTTTATATCACGTTATTACAATTTTTACCTAATTAGAGGATTCTATTAGCATTTAAATTTTGTTTTATTTAAGCATTTTTTTTTATTTTTTATTAGCAAACAATGAAATATATAAGTTTGAGGACTGGCTCTGAGCTTTGTAGATTATTATTAAAATATGTATTGCTCTATTGCATTGTTATATGGAAATAGATCATTTAAAGTAAATGATAACTAATCTGAAATTTATTTTTGTATTCAATAATTTTGTGAGTTAAAATTTATCAAATGTAGAATTAGATTATTCAGACAAGTTATTTTTATTATGTTTCATGCATTGTAATTCAAGAGTATTTCCAGGAGCATTGTTTTGTATATTGTATTTTTTAGACCATAAGATACTTTCTTTTCCTAAAAAAAAACAGTAAAAATCTCGTGTGTTAAGTTTCAAAAGTGCAAAATATATGTAATAAAATGTTTTTCCCCCCAAAAAAAATTCGCCCTCTAAAATCTGCATCTTATTATCAGGAAAATGCAATGCATAATGTTTCATTGTGAGGTTGTGCTCAGAAGAGTCAAGCTGTAAGATCACCTTCAAAATATGAAATGTTGTAGGGACCATTTAACTCAGCATGTATTAATTTGCATTTAGAAACAGTTTTTGTTACATAAAGTAATTTCTCATAGATTGAAAATTTTCCATTTTTAAGATATAAATTTGAATGCAAATGATTTTGACAAGAAAAAGAAAGTGTGATCTAATGTGTAAGTGTTAAAAACCCAGGAAAAATGAAGTTCTATTATAATAGTTTTATATTACAATATTGTTATATTTGTTAAAGATATTGAGACGAGGTTCAAATCTGCATGCCATTCGTGGGAAAATGTACTATTAATAACTAGATATATACAAGAACACAAGTCAAAATTTCATTTACCAAAGTTAAAAATGCAACAAGGATATGATGAGAACATTAATTTCCATAGTTATTAAATACTTAGTATATCTGTGAGTACTGGAAACGACTAAAAAATCTAGAAAATAATGCTTTTGAAAGAAATATTACAACTTTCATCAGTGCAGCGGCAAAATGCCATACTTTTTGTGTTGCATCTTCCTCTCAATATTTTTCAATCTCTTCAATATTTTTCAGTGAATCTAGTGAATTTCAGTGAATGCTTGTAAATCAAGACTAATCCAATGTTAGAAATTCGTCTGTTTTCCGAATTTGTATGAGCAATTTCATAATTCAAATTTTAAAAGTATAGAGTTACTAAATAAAATAACATAAAAGTCCATAAGTGATAAAACAACTGGCTAAATAAAGGTACTTAGAAAATAAAAACTGGAAATGCCCAAACACTTTTTTATACAAATGAACATTTCCTTCTGATAATATTTGTAAATTTAAATAATAATCGTGTTTTACCAAAAGAAAAAGTAGCATATTAACAAGGAGCAGTTATCAGTTATGATACCATGTTATTTTGAACTAAAGGAGTATTTGGAGGCATGAGGTAGTGTTTTATTCTTCATCTTAGAAAATGCATATCATCCAATGTTAATGAAACTTGATTGTTGTGCTAACTGGTGAAACTTTGATAGAGATGGCTAGAAATTTAATGATTACATTGTAATGTCCATTGTTTTAATTATCGATTTTTTTTCAAGTAGTATGAAACCATAACTAATAAATTATTACTGTTTATAGCAGTGCAATAGTATATATGTGTTGCACAACAAGTCTAACTGTATTGCATTTGTAATATTGTTTGTGCCCCACATAATTCTGTAGTGGGGCATATTTTCAGATGTTCATTATAGTATCAATGTCTTGATATTTAAAGTTTGTTTTTAAGATTTTTGATCATAACATATGATTTACATTCCGATGAGAAAATTATTCAGAAAATCCCACAGGATCACGAACTTGTCAAGTACTACTAATTTATGTGAGTCCTCAAGTGCAAATGTTCAGATTAATTCATCCTAGTCATTTTAAATGGTGGCTAGTTTTTAAAGGTTTATCAACTGCACCGACCTTTCTCCGATCTTTACTTTTTGGGTTAGGCCGCCTTGGTGAGTGGTGCTAAGATGTGGTGATGAGATTAGTTTGAATAAGCCTTTCTGTAGAAGACTCCTGGATACTTTTTGAAAAACCTGTTAAATCTAGATCTAAGAGTTTAAACCTTGATCAGGGTTATTTTTCCTCTGGCATTAAGTAAATCATCCATCACTTCTTAGAAGGCCTTCATAAGTTTTTATATGTGGCACCTATGAACTCGCTCATGATCATCGTTTATAACTAAATGAAATGACTTTTCAGCCCGGAATCATTAAGAGCTTGAAATCTTTGTGGCCAGCCATCTAATATAGCCTTTGTGCAGTGTAAAGGATCATTGATTATAAAACGTTTTCAACTCGGTGAACGCAGTATTAGATTAGCTGAAAAAAGTTAGGTAGATAGTGCAACAGTCATAATACGTTTGGTTCACTCTACTGTTCAAATTGCAGTTTTAAAAGAAACTGAATTGCAATATTTGGATGTACCATGAGTAGTTCTGAGTTTCCTGTGGGAATACTATGGTGTTTTTTGGTATAGGAATGTAGTATTAAAAATTCCAAGAAAAATGTTTTTAGCTCTTTATTAATGATCGATTACAGTGCTTCGAGTACGTCTTCCTTGAGGGTTACAATTTGCAAAAAATATAGTGTAAGGTTACTTTCTCAAATGTGGTCTTCCATTCTTGTAACCTATATACCATTTGTTTTCGATTGCATAGAAGATAATATTTGATCGGACGTTTAACTGTTATCACTTATGATTTAGTATTAAATGTAATGTATTTTTTTTTATATTTTTTATAATCTTTCAATTTTGGGACATTTTGCAACAGAAACTGTTCGAAAGCCGAACAGTTATACGCTTTGCCATATATTCAATTGGAATCAGTATTAAAATACCTATACAATATCCTTTTTCTAATTATAGCAATGAAAGTTTTATAAAAAAAACTTTAATTATTTAATACATTGGAGAATAACTGAACTAATTGTACTTTGTTTACTTACGAATAGGGTTTTTAATTCATGTGTATGCAATGCCAGAACCTAGATGGTACTTCCACACCACCCTTGACAGTGTTAATAACTGGAAATATTAAACATTTCGAAAAGAAATTTTTTAAATAACAGCGGCGTTCTGGCCTGTTCCAGTTACTTGTTCCCTTTTCCCTGACACGTTTTTTAGATCTAGCTTGTGCTGATGATACTGAAAATTCTAAGGAGAAATATTGCAGGAAGTATGTTTTTCTTTTAATATTGTCATGGTTGACAATGGTAAAAAAAAATTCTACACTGATTTTTGTCCTTACCCATACATTATATCGTTTTTCAGGAGATTTTGATGTTATTTCTATAATATTCCACATATCTATACATTTAGTTGCAATTTCTATGCATCTTTCTAACTGCACATCTAACATTCCTTTCACTGACTTCTTTATGCTGTATATGTTTGCAAATTGTAAAATTTGCTTTTTTTGCAATTCAAGAAAATATTTGTAATAAAGTATTTTGTTATAGAAATAAAGTGTTTTATATTACTTTCTTAGGTTTTATCGTTCATTATTACTCAAAACAACATGATCAGAGCCGCCGGTGTTCAAGTTAAAAAGTGCTGCCTTTTATAGTGATCATAGATATATTTCAAAAAGCATATTGAAATTTTTTAAAGGAATATGAATTGTGTTTAAATCCTAATTAATAACTATAAAAATTATTTTTTTAAATATAAATTTGACGGATAAATTGCTTTTTTATGTATTGTTTAAATGTGTCAAGGATCCTACAACAGGAAAATATGTTGCTTATAAAACGACCTTTAATCAGAACAAATCATACATAGAATCATAAAGAAAGAAATCACAATGAATGAAAAGTAATAATTTATGCGATAAAAATTGTAAATTAGTGGGAATAAGTAATAGTTTAATAAAAGTACTGAATAATAGGTCAGTAATAAAAATATTTTGTATTCACAATGGTTTCCCGTATTTTGACAAATACCTAACTAGACAGTTAATCCTATACTGCTTAAATAAAAGTAGTCCCTCAAGGAGCTGTTTGCCACAGAATTCTAACAGGAGCTTAGCAGTTTAATACGCCATAGAGAAGGTCTCTGAGGAAGGCGAAATCTCGATAGAAATATGTGAAGTCGGTATTTAACCGCATCATTGCTAATAGTAAAAATGTAGTATATTCAAACAAAAACTGTTAATAGTGTAAGTTACGTGCAATGGGTCTGTAAATGGTAGCTAGGTAGTCACTGGAAGGAGAGCTATGCACCAATCCCCTGTGATGATGCATAGAACCGGCCAGGCCTAGCATCTAATGTCCGACCCGCATTCTCGTGGTGCAGACCAGTAGTACCTTTCAAAAGAGACGCTCTCTTGTGGAAGTGAATGGAAGGGGGACGGCTGCCAGATTAGTGTGGCCTACTGATCTGGACAACTATGGCTACTTTTTTTCTGCCCTGCTGAGGAATAGTCAACCACACAGAGTCCTGGTGCTGATCATATAAACCCACTGGACTGGACAGATAATATGTCTCTGAGCTAGATTATGGATCCTGATTTTGCTGCACTGGAGGGCTTCTATGGAGGGAAAATCTTCCGCTGTGTTTTCTGTTTGTGGGTTGACAGCCCCAAGTGAATAGATTCACAGGATATGTTTATCAGCTGGTGCATAATCCTGAGCAGAGGTCATCGCAGGCACCTGAACTCTTTGCTTCTCTTGGCATCTTCAAATTCTACATTGGAGGAAGTCTTCCAATGTAGATAGATTCAGCCTTTAGTGGTGGGGGAACGGTCTTTGCCCCATGTCTGCGATTAGGGGGCTGTTTGATATTGTCGGCATTTCCTCTCTCAATAAACATAGTTTCTTTAAACATCCCACTAACCATTTTCTCTCCATAGGTAGTTGGAATGTGAGGACTCTGCACAGAGCTTTTTCTCTTGATGTCCTCACACAAGAATTCCACCATTATAATTTAGATATTTTAGGCTTGCAAGAGACCAGATGGACAGGTAAAGGTGAGATACTTAAAATTAACTTTAAATTTCTCTTTACAGGGAGGGAGGATGGAAAGCATCGCCAAGGCGTGGGTCTGCTGCTCAGCAGACATGCTAGTGATGCTCTTCTAGGATATGAGTGCATTAATGAAAGGTTTCTTACAGCAAAATTTTAGATAAGCGTTAAAGACTTGAATGTTACATGCTGTTATGCCCCCACTGAGGATGAGGATAGGTTTTACAGACAACTTCAGGATATTTTGAATTCTGCCAAGAAAGGATATATTACCCTTGTTCTAGGTGACTTCAATGCCAAAGTTGGTACTGACTCTGACCTTTGGGGAGGAGTAATAGGCCCTTTTGGTATTGGTAGCTGCAATGGCAATGGGCAACGTCTCCTACAGGTAAGTATACTGAATGGTTTCAGAATAACTAACACTTATTACAAACACTACGACATACATAAGTACACATGGGTTTCACCTGAGGGGCTGCATAAGAATATGATTGATTATGTATTAGTTAACAGCAAATGGCCTAGTTCTGTTAGGAATACCAGGTCATATAGGGGAGCTGAAATTAGATCTGACCATTACCTTGTTAAAAGTGTCTTGCAACTTAAACTAAAAAAGTGTTGTGCTAAGATTAAAAAATTTACCTGTAATACTGAAGCTCTGAAAGACCCAGTTATAGCTAAAGCTTACCATGATAGGTTACTTAGTCATTGTGATAGTCACAGTTTGCTTACTACTGAAGTTGACGAAGAGTGGGGCCATTTTAAACAAGCTTTTTTGGAAACTAACAGTACTCTTTTAGGAAAAAAGGAGCAGAGGAGGCAGATTTAATTCAGTGATAAGGCACAAGCTTATTTCGGAAAGAAAGAACTGCAGGAATGTTCTTAATCAATACCCTACTAGTCCTAATAGAAAGCATTACAGAGAGCTTAATAAACGTGTAAAGGATCATTTGGCTGCTGATAAGAATTTTTGGCGTGATGGATTGGCTGACAAAGCCAAGGAAGCAGTTAGACAGCACAATAGCAGACAACTGTACAAGATAGTTAATATTTTGTGTGGTAGAAAACGAACAGGTATACAGGGAGGGAAGGATAAACAAGATATGGTTATAGAAGATGAGGATTCTGTCATGGCTAGGTGGGTGAGCATTTCAGTGATGTTCTAAACAATGTGGTTAGTTCTACTCCCATTGTTTGTAATGATGATAGATGCATTGGTGCCTTTAATGTTTGCCGTATGGCAAAATATGAAGTAATATTGGCTATTTGTAAACTTCATACATCCCCAGGGGTAGATGAAATTACTACGGAAATGCTTAGAGCTGGGAATGTTTCTGTTACCACTTGAATGACTGAAATTTTGAATATCTTTTACGATAAAGGCATGGTTCCTAAGGATTTTACCAGAGCTATTCTTATCCCTATTTTCAAAAAAGGTGATCGCAGTTCTTGTGATAACTATAGGGGTATCAGCCTACTCTCTGTTCCAGGGAAAGTTCTTTGCATGATTGTGCTTAATAGAATTAAGAATCTGGTTGACAGTCAATTGCGTGATGAGCATTGTGGATTCAGAAGTGGTAGGGGATGTGTGGATCAGATATTTTCACTTAGGCAGATTCTTGAGAAATGTTTTGAATTTCAGAAACCTTTGGTTGCTAGCTTTGTTGATTTCAAAAAGGCTTTCGACTCTGTTGATCGTCATAATTTGTGGTTGATTGTGAGATCATATGGTATACCAGACAAGTTAGTTAACATTATGAAAGCTCTCTATAATAACACTGAGTCGTGTGTGAGAGTTGGTAAGTCTTGTAGCAATTGTTTAGCATTACTTCTGGTGTTCGACAAGGGTGCATTTTGTCTCCTTTTCTGTTTCGTTTGGTTATTGATTGTGTTATGAGAAATTCACTGCTAGGGAAAAATTTTGGCCTTAAATGATCTGGAGATACTAAAATTTCTGATTTAGATTATGCTGATGATTTAGCCCTTTTGGCAAATGATGTTGATGAGATGAACTCTTTCATTCGAGCTGTTGATGAGACTGGTAGTAGAGTAGGTTTGGTTATAAACAGAAAGAAAACTAAAGTGATGAAAATTGGTCAGGCAGGCTGTGATTCTATTAATCTGAATGGTTGCAGTCTTGAGCAGGTGTCACCATTTAATTACCTTGGGAGCTATGTAACAGATACTAGTGATGTGCAGCATGAGATTAACAGACGAATAGGGATTGCTGCCGGGAGTTTTAAGAATCTGGAGAGTGTATAGAAATAGGCGTATTCACCTAGAGACTCAAATAATAGTTTGGTTCTTTCTAGGGTTAGTTATGGTAGTGAAACTTGGACGCTGTGTAAACAAGAAAACAGGAAACTAGGTGCTTTTGATTCTAGATGCTTACTCAGTGTCTTGGGCATTAGGTGGTTTAACTTTATAACATGATGAAGTTAGGCAAAGGAGTTTGCAACATCCTGTAAGCAGCATATTGTGCAGAGAGAGACTCCGTTGGTTCGGTCATGTTGTCCGTTTGAATAATTATAGATTTTTGAATAGGGTTATGAACAGTGCCTAAAGGCCTCAGAAGGAGGGGGAGACCTAGGATGTGGTGGGCAGACAATGTCAAACAGGACCTTATTAGAATTAGTGGGCAGTGGCCAGATGCGCTAGATGTAGCTCAGGATAGACTTGCTTGGAGAACTAAATTGCACGGTCTGGTTGGACCTCTGTAGCCCATGGCTGCTTGATGATGATGATGAAGTGCAATGATTCCTTTAGCGTTAAATTCTTTAACCCTTCCCAGATCACGGACGATTTTTGTACATCACATGAAACTTCATTTTTTTTAATTGCCATTTGAAAAATAATTTATTTTTCCATTTGATGTATATTTTATTAAACTACAATATAAATAATTCAATAAAGTCATCTGATTGCCATATTTTAGAAGCACTATGCGGTATTGCCGATTTGTTTGTTAACGTTACTCTTGAAGCAATCACTTGATTTAAACTCGCAAGTTTGATTTCAACTATTATCAACACAGTTTTCCTTAAATTTTCAAAAAACTAAAAATTAACAAAAAACTGCAATTTTTAAAAACGGAAGATTTTGGAAGTAATTGTGAAATATGTACCTATTTTTTCAGTATACTACTAAAAAGCTATTAAAATTAATATATTACTAAAATGTCCATATTTTTTACTTAAATAAAATTCAGAATTAATTTCTCTTTAATTTGGCATATAATATGAACTATTTTTATTGATTAATTATTAAAAAATATTCTGAATTTGACTTGTTTTTTGGACTCTGCAACAAGCCTGGACTTTTCTGAAAGTATGGTTGGGTTGTTTTACCTCTGAGCAGCACTTCTTTTGTACACAATACGCTAAATGGAAAGATAACAAGGGCTCAGAGAAGGATGTGGGAGGCGATACACTGGAACAGCTGTTGGGAGACGGTAGCCTCCTGTCATAGTCATCCAGCATGTTCTTTAATGTGCAAAGGGTATGCTCTCCAGCACACGGGCAATGGCTTAATGTCTCATCCGATGAACAGAGACCTTTATAAGCCCATTGTGTCCCCTACTGACCATGGGTAAAGCAGGGAGTTTTGCAGAGATGAATCTCAATGCTGATCCAGCTCATAATCTGTAGTTCCCTCGAACCTGGGAACTGCAGATTATGAGCCTGACACACTACCCACTAAGCCACTCCATCCCACTCGGCCATGGGAAAATGCATTTTAATAAAATTTATAGCTGTTGCCCACAGAATAGCTGTTGCCAAAAACGTTTTTTATCGACCAAATCTTGAAACCTGGACAGGCATAGTTGCCTTTTGGTGGGGTGAAGGGGGTTCAGTTGGTAGTGCACCAGGCTTGTAATCTGTGGTTCCCAGGTTTGAGTGGACTAAAGTTGAGATTTATCACTGCAAAACTGCCTGTTCTGCCTTCAATCTGTAAAGGACACTGATGGACTTAGAAACGCTAACGTTTGTCAGATGGGATATTAAACTGTGGCCCCATGTGTGGGAGGATCTTATCCTGTGCATATTAAAGAATATGCTGGATGCCCTTGACAGGAGGCTACCAGCTGTCAAATGGTTCCTTCCACCCTCAACCTCTGAGCTCTCAGGGTTTTTGTGATCTGACCATTTAGCCCATTGTGTGGAAAAAAGTTTAAAGAAAAGTTTTTGCTGCTTGGAAAGGCAAAAAGCCTTTCCAAGTGGCATCAATGTCCCCTATCCGACCATTTTTGCGGAGATAAATCTCAGCGTTAACCCAGCTGGGACTGAAACCTGTGAATGGCATATTATGAGCCTGGCACGCTACTGACTGAGCCGCTCCTGCCCCCTCAAAGTATGGTATGGAGCACAGATTAGGTAGAACAGATGCGAGACTTTCGAAGGGCCAAGGTGGCGACCTCACATGTGCACTGTCTGCCCATTTTACCCGCCGCTGTCGTTCATGGAGCTAAGGTTAGGTTTCAGGGAGCACGTGTGGTGTGCTTTTAGATGGAGACTTTAGATTAGATTAAGAAATTTTAGATTAAAGAAATGATCTTACAATACCTTGAACATAACCGGAAATTGCAATTTATGTTCAATAAAGGTAAAGTGCATTTCAAAGCTTTCTTAAGAAAGCTTTGAAATGCACTTAACGTCCATTGTGCTTTTGGGTCTGAAGATATCATTGTACATTACACAATGGAAATCTGTTAGCCATTCGAATAGTTTTGCGTCTGTTACCAACTTGTTAATATTTTGCTGCTGTTAATATAGTTAAAAGTTATATACATAATGAAGTATTAAAAGTGATGCAGATTATTATTGTTACAGTAATGTTAACTTCTTTGTAACCGGTAATTTTCTTTCGAGCTCTATTAGAAATGGTGGCTTGGGTAAAGAAATATTCTGTATAACTAATGTTTTAATATTTAATAGATATATTTCAGTTGCCTATAAAGTTAAGGCGATATTTCTATAGGTAGGTACTTTTTTTTTCATTGATGAATTGATCATGTTTTAGTCTTTTTGACAGAAAGCTGTTTCATTTTGCTCTAAATGCTGATTTTGAAATCGTTTTCCGTCGTATGTTTTATTCTTTCAGTACCTTCTGTTCTTATTAAATATATTATTTCTTCCAATCAAAATTACGTTTTGCATATACTTCCAAAAAACTTAATCATTCTTTCTTTTGCGTTTTATAATGGTAATGAAAGAACAAAAATATGTATTATATATATATATAATATGTGGCATATAATGTGTTTACATATATATATTGTCTGTCACAGATGCTTTGCATATATTCCTCAAAAAAATTTAATCATTTTTTCTTTTACATTTTATAATGGTAATGAAATAACAAAAATGTGTATCATATATGTATAATATGTGGGATATAATATATTTATAAATAGAATTTTGTCTATCTCACATATCTGTCTATGGCATGTAAACTGATAGGCTCATGTCAGACCTCTGTGGCAAGCAGCTACTTGAGAGAGTATTTACTATTTTTTTTTATTCGGCTGTGGTAACATTTTCTGCAGTAAATACTAGAATATGAACTGGTCTTGTCCAGTGGTATGCAATAAAACTTAATTTAGTATCAGCTGTTGAATCCAGAATAAATAAAAATGAATTTATAATGTGTTATTATCCTTAAGTATGACTTTGTTTTACCTTTGAGAACCAAATAATTTCATTATATTTTGTGCATTATTACAGATTACATAATGAGAATGCAGCATTACAATGAAGGATTCTGGCAGAACCTATGTGCAGTTAAGTTGTGCAGCTTGCATTTTAAGCTCAGATCCTTTATGATACTACTCGATACTTTTCCAAGAAGATTAAATTGCACTGCTGTTCCTTCAGCCCAGAGTGTTCAGACAGAAATGATGCTGAAAGCTTTTCTTTCTCATTGAGGCTCTGTAAATGCATGTTAAACGATTTTTTTTTTTTACATACCTCAGTTTTATTATGTTAATGGTCTGTTCTTATCAATTGGTATATGAGCTTTTATATTTTTAGAAAATATTCTAAGACAATATAATGTTTCAATAAGAAATGATTGCTATTAAGAATGATCCCCCTTGGTTCTATCATGCAAAAATTAATCATGTGTTGAAAAATGTTTGACAGAAAAATGAATATTAGATGTGTGCAGAGTAACGAAACATACATTGAACTTCAATGGTGTACTTCCTTTAGTGATTCTTTTGAATGATGTAAGTTTCATTTTTCTCTTAGTTTTTAAATCGAAAAAAATAAATTCCGTCTCAAGCAGCTGCTTGCCACAGAGGTCTGACAGGGACCTGTCAGTTTATATGCCATAGTAGAGGGTCTGACAGGATGGCAGGATCTCAGCAGAAAAACGACACACACATCTATACCTTACCTGGGGCTTGAACCCAGGTTGAAATTTCTTAACTACTTAACATCAGGTTTAATGATATCTATCTATATGGCAAATGTCATACGTTAACATTTTTTTCTTTCTTAGCTTTATTTAGTTTTGTTTAAGTAGGAGAGTTCCCCCTGATCTAAGCTCTGTTTTCACAAATAGAATTTTGCTACTACCATTAAATTGAAAAGGATATATCCTGTCCTTTCTGGGTTTCTTATTTTATTTTAGGAAAATATGTTATTGACTATTGATAAGCATTAAAGCTGAGAAACTAAGAGCATATATTATTGTTTGCTACTGGCACTTCATTTAAGTTGTAAATTTGAAAATTTCATTTTTACTTGTATAAGCAGTCTTGTGGCTGAGTGGTTAGCGTGCTTGGCTACTGATCTATGGACCTGGTTTCAAGCCCTGGGTAAGGCATGGATATTGTGTTGTCTTTCTGCTGAGGTCACACCTGTATGGTGAGTAGACTGGCAGACTGCGATCAGACCTCTGTGGCAAGCAGTTGCTTGAGAGGATTTTATATACATGTATACAGTAGATTCCCTCTTATCCGACTCTTACGGGACTGGTCCCCTGGCCGGATGAACGAAAGGCCGATTAATAAGAAAATAAATATAAACGGCAAATGACAAAAATACTAAGTGTACTGTATTTAATTAATATTTTGTTGTACAATATCAACAATTTACTCACACTCCCCTGAAAAAGTCCGTGATTTTCTTTTGTTTCTTTGAACTTAACACTTTTTTACCTGCAAAGTCTTGCCACTTTTTAATAAATATCACATGAATCGCAGAAGAGGCCTATTGTTGTTCAATATATCTTACTGCAACATAAAAAGTTTTTTCCTTCAATATGGCTAACTTTCCCTTCTTCCTGTTCTTCATTCTCCACTTCTTCTGCATTCCCTTCTTGGTAGACTACATTTATAATTTCATCATTATTCAGTGTTTCATTTTCCAACTGTTCATCAGCTTTTAACCATTTTTCAATGTCATCTTCTTCAAGTGTCATATCAAGGCAGCATTTTAAAGTCTTTAAGGAGCGAAATATTGCCATTATCCGTCATATATGAAAATAGGCGCAGGCTCATTCGACGCTTTCGTGTTGTCCTCTTTGATTCTTTCTGCACAGTTTTCATCTTCGGGTCAAAATTTTCTCCGTGACTTCACAAACGTTGTACGAGGCATTTATTCAAAACTCTTGCCAATCCTTGATATTTATTGTTTTCAAAGCATTTAAAAGTCCTATTCCGTCATTTTCAGTTCACTGTAGAATTTCTGAAAGAAGCTTTCTCCTATATCGCATTTTTAAACTTACAAGCACGCCTTGATTCATTGATTGCACTAAAGATGTTACGTTAGGTGGCAAAAACTTGGCTCTTGTGTTGTCAGAAATGAGTTCGCTTGGCTGTGTTGTGGCATTGTCGGGAATGAGTAGAGCCTTTACAGGCATTTTAAGACTTGTCAAGTGGTTTTCAACTTTTGGAACAAATTCTGTAAAGACCCACTCTTTAAACAACTACGAGTCTATCGAAGCAGACTTTTGAGCTTTGTAGTAAACTGGCAGAGCAGCTAAATTTAAATGCTTCTATACTAGAGGTTTTGTTGATTTCCCAATTACAAAAAGAGGAAGTTTGTGCATACCTGTAGCATTTGTACACACAGCCAAAGTGATTCTTTCTTTGTTTTAAATCCTGATGCTGAGATTTCTTGCACTGTCACAAACGTTTTCGTTGGAAGAAGTTTAAAATTTAACCCAGTCTCATCTACAATGTAGATTTGTTCTGCGCATAGGCCATCTTCTTCAATATGCACTAAAACGTTTTCTGAAAATTACTTTGCTGCTAAAGGATCAGCTGACAATTTCTCACCACAAACACCAAGATAATGAACATCATGCCGTTTTTTCCAGCGAGAAAGCCATCCATCGCTTGCTGAAAAATCTCTCCCATTATAGATTTTAGAAGGAAGAATTAATGCTTTTTCTTTCAAGATTGCGTTCCTTTTCGACGCTCTTGCATGAACTATAACTAAAGTGCATCATCGACATTTAATTTTTCGACCTTTTAAGTGTACACCGAGAAGAAAGCGTTTTTCAGACACGACTTGAGTGCAGAAATCAGTAAAGATTTTTAATTCCTTCTCCAGTCATTACTAACACCAAGTATATCACAAATATGCTTTACTGGATCACCTTTGTCAGAAAACTCGCCCAGTGTCAGAAGGACACCAATGTTTTTTTACTAACACCAAGTTCATCACAAATATGCTTTACTGGATCACCTTTGTCAATAGGTTCTAACGCTTTTAATTTCATCTCCATCATAACGACAGTACAGTTACGTTTACACCCATTCATTTTGTACCACACAATAATTAATAGATCACAACACACATTCCTCTATATGCACAGTACATTGTACACTCTAAAATTCACGAAGAGGAACTGAAGCAAATATCGCTTCTTGGAACTGAAGCAAATAAACAAAACAAGTGGCGACTTGCTTCAGCTTATTGGAACGGCCAGTTAAAGCGGAGGCAGCTTGAGCCCTCACACGTAGGATTTTCCGACAAGAGCTTGTAGATCTGACTACCAAAGAAGTGTTCCAGACTCAGAGGTACGTATCTTATTTCCCTCTTTCTTTCAGTGACTGCAAAATTTTTATTTCGCACTTCATGAACCAGTATTGTCTCGCCCAGTGTCAGAAGGACACCAATGTTTCCTTTTTTAGGTACCTTCTAGAATCTTTACTTATTCCTGTAAACCTCGGAAACCTCACCAGAACAGAGAAAACCCTTTTGTTCCATCGTCTCCGAGTTGGAGCTATCTACAGCAATTCTATATTTCACCCCCTTGGTATAGTCAGTAGCCCTAACTACGTCACCTGCACCACATGTGAGACTGTTTCCCACATCCTGCTTAACTATCCCCACTGCAATGTTGATAGAGAAGTTTCCTTTTAGAAGCTTAATGCCATCGGAATCTAAGATTACTCCATTATTTTCCCCTTAGGTATTCACCAGAACAAGAAGGTGCATAAACACGCTTGCGTCTACTTAACGATTTCTTTCTGAACATCCGTCTCTTCTGCAAAATCTAATCAATTGGTTTCCTTTTTTTCAGCTTAACTATGTTTACGGGCCTTAGTGGAAGAGTAGAGAAGTAACTACTACTGCTTCTGCTATCTCCAACTCCTGCTCTGACTGGTATAGTGTATCTAATTTCACTATGATATCACATTAACTTTAACTTGAACTTCTAATGATATCTTGTTTGACATTGTCTGCCCACCGCATTCTACTCTCTTACTGAGCCTTTAGGCACACTGTTCATAATCCTATTCGCTACTCTATAATTATTCATATATAGGCAACATGGTCAAACCAACGCTGTCTATCTCTGAACAATATAATTTTTTTTTCTGAATTAATGCTGAGACCCCTCCCCAACCACTGTGTCGTTCCCTTTACTAGGTGATTGCAAGCGATAAACGCCTTAATTTAGCTTTGTAGATCTCCAGTTCCCTCATTGAGCTCAATGGAAAAGGAGGAAGAAAATTATATATGTAAAGTTTGTACAACTGTAACCGGTAACCAAATGTTTATGGTTCGAAGCGTATGGTTAATGGCAGACTAAATTTTTTAGTTTTTGACGTGAATCTAAAGGTGTAGTTGGTTCTTACTGCAGAATAACATTAGGATATTAACAGGTATTTTCTTAATTATTTATTATGCTCTTTTTTACGCACATTATATTATAATTTCATAGCGTACACCTGTTAATATGTTAGTTTTGGTAGTGTTATGATAGGGAAATTCGAATTCCCTATTAGTTGCATACATACGAAATTCTCATGCAACTGTTGGCTACGGAGGTCCAACTGGGTCAGGGATATTATCAAGTATTTATATGTATGAATATTATATATGTATTTCAGGTATTTGTACAAGACGAGGAACAATTACCGGCTGCAGGGCAACTGAAGGCGTTGTAGTAAAAGTAATTCTGTGGGAATTGCTATATTTCTATACAACTGGGGGGTGGGAATTTGGGATTTTGTAGATTGTTAATAGTTTCATGTGGCCTCTAGGTCTGGGTTCAAAAATACCTAGCACCAGGTTACTGTGGCACCAAATTTTTTAGCTTTATTAAACTTGGTATCCCTGTTGCAACATTGCACTATGTGAAGAAACGTTTTGTAAGTAGAAGGTGCATTAATAATTGGAAGGTAAGTAGAGAGTAAGTTGTCCCATGACCGAGTGGTTAGCACACTTGGGTACTGATCTAAGGGACCTGGGTTCGAGCTCTGGGTAAGGCATGGATGTGTGTGTTGTTTTTTCTTCTTTAACTTGAACCTCTAATGATATCTTGTTTGCACATGTGTGAGTGAGCAATTAGTAGCACCTGTGTCTTTCTCTGCCGTGATCTAGTTTACTCTGCATCGAGGTCTTGCCATCCTCACAGACTTTCTACTTTGGCATATTAAACTGACAGGCTGCTATCAGGCATCTGTGGTAAGCAGCTGCTTGAGATTATTTCTAAGTAGAGAGTCTGTGAGTGTACACAACATAAGAACTTAATGTATAATACAACATTTGGGAGATTTTGCAGAATTGAATGGCAAACGTGTCTGCTGCTGAGATTTCTGGTGTCCTCTGAATCCAGCATTCTGAAATTCGATTTGTAAAAAGTCATGGGTATGAACTGAAATGAGTATTTATGTGTTTCTTTAAACTATCTTGGGGAACTTTAATCCCGTGAATTTTACAAATGCTGCAAATTAAAAGTGTTTTTAGTAATGCAGACTTGCTACATAGAAGATCCCCACCAACTAAAATTCTTGGTTTTGTTAGGTGTTTACAGGTAAATGATTTTATATGTGTTTATCCTTTGATTTTATTGTTGTTTTTTCCCTTACCTCTTACTGTTTAGTGATATACTCTATTCAAAATAATTATATTCAATGCGAATATTTAATTTTTGCTTATTTTTGATTTTTTTAAGTGTTAAACTAAATTTGTTGCTTAGTAATAAACCCTGGTTAAAGTTGTCTTTGATAAGATTATTTATTTGGGGAAGGGAGGACTTTTTTAACATGCAGAATGGAAATTTGGATCAGTTGTCTATCCACTGTTCTTAGCCAAGAGATGTGCTGCTCAGGGAACTCTATGTCATTGAAACATAATGTTAGATCTCTCCAGTTCCCTCATTGAGCTCAATGACAGATGGCATTGCTGAAGAAACGTATGATGTCAAAGTATAAAGTATGACATTAAAACATAACCTTTGGTTATTGGTGGCCTATGGCTCTGTGATTTGTTTCTTTTGCATAGGTAACGTGAAGTCATATGTCATGTGTGATTTGATGTGAATGTGACATTAAGTTTGCTTTTTTTTTTTGCCATTTTTGCTGGATTTTTGCACAGATGAGTGGATATATTTAATGAGGGATTTTTAGTGACAGGCAGAATTGGGGTAATTAATCTCCCCCTTGTTTTTTTTCAAAATGTGGTAAATAATAAGTTATTATAGTATTTAAGAATTGAAATTAATTTACTAGTGCATTATTGAAAGTGTTAGGGAAATGTTTTGTAATGTTATGGCCAAGTGATGTGATTGTGGGTATGGGGGAATGTTTTATGCAAGTTCTTTGGAGTGAGGGTTTGAGGGGGAAGAGGATCATCAGAACTGTTTTTACTCGTGTAGTTTGATGTAGCAGATGTTTTATTGAGAGTATGGCAAGAAAATGGCAAAAGAATTCAAATGGGAAGAAATGATGTGATAAAAATTAGAATGTTTTTGAGAAAGTGTGTGTATAGTGGGTTTTCAGGGGGATTCTAATGTAGTAGGAGATGGATAAATGTCTGGAAAAAAATGTTCAATGTTTTTCCGTTTGGGAGTAGACATGACAGTTGCAGCAAACATGTATATGTCATTTTAGTAGTTTGAGACAACAAATTGAGTGACTTATTAGTTATGTATAATTATTAGTGTATTATAGAGATATATTAATTATTTAGATATTAACTTTTTTGATGTTATGATTTATGGGAAAGCTTTTGGTAACTTTTTTTATATGGAAATTTTGAATGTTGTAGAATTATCAGTATGTGAAAATGGTACTTCATAATGGAGGCAAGAAAATTAAAGAGTAATTCAGGGAGGTTTTTTTGGGGGGGGAATATTAAGTGTTTTTTTTAAGCAACAGCATCTTTCAGCCCTGCAAGATCCTGTGATGCAATGTTGGAGCAATTTCACTTTCTATTTTAGAAGCAACATTATGTATACTAGCATATGCCAACTAATAAAGATTTTTTATTTTACACTTTCAGCTTCACACAAAGTATGTTAAGAAATCTTAATTAGTTGGAGTCAGTTTCATTCCATTTAGCTGCATTCTAAAATCACACATTAGTAATACTTGCTTCAGCTCTTAAGACATGGTATTTTTTTTTTCTAATTGTGCAGAGAGAGACTCCGTTGGTTTGGCCATGTTGCCCGTATGAATAATTATAGATTGACGAATAGGGTTATGAACAGTGTGCCTAAAGGCCTCAGAAAGAAGGGGAGACCTAGGATGCGGTGGGCAGACAATGTCAAACAGGACCTTGTTAGAATTGGTGTGCAGTGGCCAGATGCAGTAGATGTAGCTCAGGATAGACTTGCTTGGAGAACTAAATTGCACGGTCTGGTTGGACCTCCATAGCCCATGGCTGCTTGAGGATGATGATGAATTTTAACCAATGCTTTTTTTAATAAAAAAGTTATTCCTTTAAATAATATTTCCAGGCAAACTAATATGCTAGGAACTGGAAAGAACACCAATAGATCTTCACTTTCTGCTTCTTCAGTCAAAAGTGATTTGCATTATGACAATGCACAAGGTGATGCTGCAGATGGTGGAATAGCTGCTGAGAGTTTCAGCAGAAAATTGAGGTAAGAGTAGTTATATTTGTGCAAAACTAATAATTTGTTCTCAGCTTAACTTAGCTTTTTTTAACAATAATTTATTGATCATGAGTAAATAGGGCAAATACCATATTTATTCATGCAAAGGTATTTTTTTATCTTAATTTTTCAGTTGCAAAAAAAATGCTGAACTATTAGGCAAAGATTTTGTGTGTTCACGGAGAAAATTTGATGAAAATATTGCCTATATTACTGGTAATTTTAATATATTAAGTCCAGGGATTTATAATAGGATTATAATTTTCTTTTGTGAGTTATAATGAGACTAGTTGTACTAATTTCACTTAGATACATACATTATCTGTAACTTAACAATTAGATTGGGTTATTTCATCTCTGAGTGGCATTTCTTTGCAGACAATGGGTTAAATGGCCAGGCGACAAGGGATCATTAACCCTTTAATGCCCAGAACCACCCAAAATGGCCAACATTTCAAAATGGACTCGTCCAAATACTGCTCTTCCTTTGTCTTTAATACCCTCTACCCTTTTTCTGGGCTTAAGGGGTAAGGGTTAAGGGAAGGGGTCCCACTCGACGGAGGCAGGTGGAATCCTCTTATAAAGGCCATTCAGCGTGTTCTTTAATATGCTTGGGGTTTGGCTCTCCTGTACAATTGAATGTTCCATGTGCTGGACAGTGGCCTTTCCAGCCCATTAGTGTCTCCTTTTTGACCAATGGCAGGAAGAGGGTTTGGTGAAGGTAAATTTCAACATTGGTACAGGTGGGACTCAAACCTGGGAACTGCAGTTTAAGAGCCTGTTGTGCTACCAACTAAGCCAACATCCACCTCTTTATAAATTAGTGAACTCAGAAGTGAGTTCTAGGAATTTCTAGAAATGACTTCTGTAGACAAGCTTTAGTCACATGATATGATCCCTTCAAGGTTAAGTCATAGATCTCCAAGATCATTAACCCTTCCAGTGTCAAGGATGTCTGTATATGTTCACAGAATCTGAAAGGAGAGGCCAAGGACATATATATCTGTTTTTAGTACAACAAAAAAAAATTGTTTTTTTTTTAAATAAAAATTACTGTTTAAAACAGTAATTTTTTTTTATATATATTTTATAAAAAATATATAATTTAGGCTTGATAAATAATATTTTCTTTTTTCATATGATGCATATTTTATTAAACTATGGTACAAATAATTTGTTAAAACCATCTGATTACCATTTCTTAGAAGTGATATAATGTATTCCAATTTGTTTGTTAACATTACTCTGTTGCTGAAGCAATCCCCTAATTTAAGCTCAGAAGTTTGATTTGAACTATTATCAACAAATTTTTCCTTAAAAAAAAGTTTCTAAAATATCCTCATAATTAACAAAAAAATGCTACTTTTAGAAATAAAAGATTTTGGAAGTAGTTATGAAATATGTTCCTTTTTTTTTTGGTATACAACTATAAAAAGTCTTATTAAAATTAATCTGTTCCTTCAATGTTCAAATTGTTTACTTTAATAAAATTCAGAATTAAATTCTCTTTAATTTGGTATATAACATGACCTATTTCTGTGGATTAGTTATTTATTAAAAATATTTTAAAGTTGACTTGTTTATTGGACTCTGCAACAAGCTTTGACATTTCTCAAAGTGTAAATAAATAAATACCCCCTCAAGCAGCTGCTTGCCACAGAGGTCTGACAGGAGCCTGTCAGTTTATAAGCCACAGTAGGAGATCTGAGAGGATGGCAGGACCTCAGCAGAAAAATGACACACACATCCATGCCTAATTCCGGGGCTCGAACCCAGGTCCCTTAGATCAGGGAGAAAAAAATTTTTTTGTATTCACAAATCAATAGCCATTCTATTCATGTGCATTATAATCATTTCTATTTATTAGTGGTTTTTAAATAAATTTTTATTTGTATTGCAAGATGCATTTTTTACTACATGACTCTAAAAAAGTCCCTATTAAAATAAAACTTGCCATTTTTTTGTTAAATATTTTATTTTCAGAAAATCCAGAATTAAATGCTGATTAATTTGGTATATAACATGCCATAATTCCTTTTGTTAATTATGTGGCAAATAAATTGAAATGTTTTTTGACTGAGCAGAGGTGAGAAAATACCCTGGCCTCTGGATGGAAACCAGTTTTTCAGGCTGGACACTGGAAGGGTTAAGCAATCATATATTAAATTGAGCAGAAGTACATTACTTTGAAATCTCTGATGTAGTTGTAAAATGAGATGCAGTTATCCTGGAGGAAAGATTTTTTTTTCTAGCTTAAACTAAATAGGAACATTGTGTAAATAAATATGGCAGTTTCAGATTAATTGAAAATTTATCTAATGGTATTTTGTTTTGATAAATAATTGAAAATTAATAACTGAACCTTTTTATAATGAAAATAAATCACATAACTATCAAAACTTACTGCTAATGTTGGCTATCATTGGGAACATTGGGAAGTAAAAAATAAAGAACTTTAGACATAAACGAAAAATTCTTTTTCTTTCGTTTACTAATAGAATCGAATACAGAAAAAGTGAAGGTGGGCGTGGTCAAGTAATCCGAGTTGGGGGTTAGGCTTGGCTTAAAGTTATTGTTAGAAACTAAAAAATAGTTGTATAACTGGAAAAATGTTTTTAGCTTTATAAAAGCCTAATTTAATTTTTGGTTGTTTAATTATTAGGTGTAGTTGAAATAATAAAACTCTGATAATATTTCGATTTTTAAACTTTCTTTTTTTCATAATCTAATAATAATATTCATGTCTAAAATGTTTCGAAATATTTCAAATTGTTATTTAATATATTTGTATGCACTCGGTAGGTATAAGTGGCACTCAGTGCCACTTTAAAATAGGAATATCCCCATATTGTGTCAGTGGGGAGAATATTCGAAACTATAATAATATAAATTTTAATAATATTATTATTAAATACTTACGCTAACTTTTTATGGAAAAAATGTGATTGAAGATATAGTTCTGAATGTAATCGATTTGGATTTTGAACATTTCTTACTCATTACCAAAAGAACTAGGGAAGCAGAATTATTTAACGTCATCACCACAAGGCTATCAAATTGCTGATCTCAAAAGTGAGTTTGAATTTAAAAATTAGAACAACAAATTTTCAAATTTTTGCAGTGAATATTTCAATTTTGTCAGATTCAGAATTTTATTTTTTCGAAATAAATTTTCATATCTTTAAATACCGAACAAATACTGTTTAAATGGATAGTACTAAGATATATCTTTTGTCATATTTTTCATAAAATTCAATTAATAAAATGCTCATTTTAATTTTTTTTTCTGTTCTCTTGTAAGTAAGCACAGATATTCTGAAGCATTTCCCTCTTATCCATGGCTAAATTCTTCTCACCCCAAATGTTTGAACATATACAGTACTAACATACTAACTTATAAGCTCTATATACATACTAACTTATAAGCTCTATAACTTCTGAACTAAGTGTTTTGTGACAGAATGGGACTGAAAATAAATTAAAGATCTCAATCAAATCTATCTAAATATTTCAACAATATTCCCTTAATATTTAAAGAGTTATAGAAGTTCGGATATTTAACAGCAGCAATGCCTAACATTAGAATTTAACTGAGAAATTAATTATAATTTGAATAAGAAGTATTATTTTACACTATTTGATACAATGCATTTATATTTTAAAAGTTAATGTAAATAATTTTTTGATATTTTTCAATTTTCCTAATATTAGCATTGTTGCTCTTAAATATTCAAAGTCAATAGTTGTTAATATATCAAACTCTTTAAGTACAAAGTGAACATTATTGAAAATCGAGATTTGATTGAGATCTTTAATTTATCTTCCATTACATTTTCTCATAAAATTCTTAGTTTAGAAGTTATAGAGCTTCAAAATTAGCTTCCACTGACATAACATGGAAGGAGGTGTCATAATTCAGTGAGCACTGAGTGTATATGTTAAACTAATCATTGCAAGCCTCTACCAACTCTGGTACATGACTTGGTATTACTAGAGAACCATCATTATACTAAGTAACTCTTCAACTAGTCAATAAGACTTCACTATCAACCACAAATTATTATGATTAACAAGTCCAAAGCCTCTTTTGAAATCGAAGTATATGATTGGAGGTTTTTGAAACTTGAAATATTTCTCAAGAATCTTTTTGGAAATATTTGATGTATACAGTCCCATCTAGTCCTGAATCACTTACTGTTCATCTCAAAGTTTTCCATCAACTAAATGTTTATGCATCATAATTAAATGCATAATTTATTGCAATCATATTAAATGCAATTAGGCAAAAAAATTTTATGAGTAACAGAAAGTAGATTAATGTTTCTATAACTACCACATTAACTAATCATCTTTGTTCAAAATATGAATAATTATATCTATGGCAAAAGCCAGAGTGACAATACCTAAATCTTAGAAGTATCCAACATTTAGATATGTAATAAATAATTATCTTTAGCATATTACAGCTCTCAGAATTTTACAGTATTCTACTGAATGTGAGTCTCTCAGCATTTTACAAGTATTTTGCTGAATGTGAGGGGTGGCTTAATTGATGGCTTTTAAAATCATTTGATGTTCCCAGGCTAAAGTCTGTATTGTATTCGCATTTGAGATTTTATCTGCTGACCACCCTCTCAATGAGGAAAAGGATAATAAAGGATGATGGATGTTTTGAAAGTGCTTGGTGAGAAAGAGATTGAAAAAGTATAAACGGCTGCCTTCAATCAGATGGGACATTAAGCTGTGATCCTGTGTGCAGGAGAGCCATGCATTTATACAATTTAAAACACATTGAATGACTTTGACAGCAGGATAATCAGTTTGATAACAGCTGTCCAGTGAATACTCTTCCCTGCCATAGCTTTGAGTCCTTGGAACCTTGCCACTTAGCCCATTGTGTGGGAAAAAATGCTACATGCATGTGAAATAATCTAACCCAAATTCTGCTCCTGGTGATTTATGTAACTTTAGTCTCAAAATTTCCTAAGTAACTTTAGATCAGGTACTTACAATTTTATTGAAAGTGAATACCAAGGTATATAAAGGTGGACTTGGTCAACACCAAACATTTTAGGTGACTTCCTAAAACCATCAAACCATTTTGATTGTATTCATGATCATTTGCAAAGATTATATTGGTTAGCACTTTTAGCAGCACTACAAGAACAGTGATTCTTGTGAGTAACACATTGCATATGTCTTCTTTAGATCATGATACAGAGCCAACAATAAGTCTATAATTGAAAAACTACTGCTTTATTTAAAAATAATTACATGCTGAAGAAAAATTTTTGTTTCACTTTAATTGGTGAATCTATCCAGTATTGTACATAGTGTATATTTTCCCTTATAAATAAATAATGAATGTATTTTATCTATTTTAGTGATATACATGTTTTCCTGTTATATTTATATTTACATGTAATATATTTTATTGCACTGCTGTATTTTTTACACATAAGGATAATAAAACAGTTCTGTAAATTATGTTTCTTTTATTTGAATTGTAATTCATTTTGTGTAAAAAAATATCTGTGTATCAAAAAAGCAACACTAAAATATTGTACTATGACATAAACATGGTCAGAAAGGGAACACTTATGAGCTTGGAATGGCCACTGCCTATTGTATTGAACATTAAGCTGTGGCACTGTGTGCAAGAAAGCCATACTTTGTGTACATTAAAGAACATGCTGGATGGCCTGGTGCCACACTAAAGATGCTGGAGCATGCATTATCTTGATCACAAATAAAGAAGTAGAACTGACCACATTATTCAGACCATCCTTGAAATATTCAGCCTATTTTGACATAACAGAATCTTAATATTCAATAACTTGAACCCTTTTCCCCTCCATCCATCACATCAATCCACCCATGCACATCATTTGATTTTTGACACAAAATATTTTCTATTTGTTTTAACTTTCTATTTTTGGCTGTTTAGCCATTTTTTTCAGCTTGATGAGGCTGTTAAGTCAAAGATCCTGATTAACTTTCAACTGTTATAAAATAGTAAAATCATAAATCACAAATCGGTTGTTTAAAACCATTATTTAGCCCTTTTTCATGCCCATCCTAAAAAAACAAATGAACTTGGAGGCTAAACATTTTTTCACTGTGCTCAGGAAAAAAAAAATTAGAACTTTGTTTAAAAAAAAATAATGAACAGAAATAGGCTATAAGTCAGATTAAACACCATTTAAATTTTATGAAAATAAAATTTCTAACATAACTAACATTCTAACTAAAAATTGAAATGAGAAAATTTAAATAAAGCTTTTTTTAGAGTGATATAGTGAAAAATATATCTGGCAAGGCTTAATTCTGGAAAGTCTAATAAGTGACAAAGTTGTATCACATATTAATGAAAGTGAAATTTCCATGAATTTCTCTAAATAATATAATAAAAATAATTCTGAAACAGAAGTATCATTAATTTTTTGCATTTTTTTCTTTATCTGGAGCAATTTAAAATAAGAGACTAAGTTTTGTTAAATCAGTGCAAAACTAGAAATTCCAATTTATGTTTAGTGAATATAAAAGGCTCATTTTCAAAATGAAATTGTTTTGTGATTTTCCATATTTCACACCATCAAATGGTAGAAATTGAAACTAATAGGAGATCTGAAGTAAATCACATGATCTCTATATTACCATCTAAATTAAAACTTCTCTTATTCTTCCTCAGGAAGCTTGCTTTCCCACTCCACTGTTCATACTTGTGGGAGCTTTTTGTACTGTTTATTGCAAGTTTTTTCTTGAATGGTGTTGTGCAATGCACAGCATATATCTTCTCTTTGGTTGCCGTCCTTTGAGGATCTTTCTGGCAAAGTGCCAAGACTTTTTTTTTGCAAAGCTTGGCTGGTTAAACCTTTTTTTTAACCATTCAATGTAAACTTATTAAATAATAATATCTCAAAAAAGAAAGAATAAAACCAAAATATTGAACTGGCAGATCACATGAAAATGGATTCAGTATTGCCAGCACAGTGGATAAAGGATAAAATTTGTAAGATTATTTTACAATCCACCAGTGAAACAATTAATTGTTGAAAAATTTGTCAGAAGTGAGCATAATAACAAACTTCATCTGAAGGAGGTGGAATACCTTACTATGTACTGAAATGATTTGTAGCACAGAGAAAATTTATTTTTAAAGTACTTATTAACAAGAAATTCCCTGGATATCTCTGAGAAAGAGGTCTAAGTTATCAATGTCATCAACTCATCTGTGAACTCTATAAAGATTGGAGTCAAAAGACTGATTAGAATGATGCAACACTGCTTTCTGCTGAAGTTGTGTTCACATTATATTAATTAACTGAGCGAACAAAATATAGGGTTGGCAAATTTCAGACATATAATGTCATTTGTTGTAGAATATTTAGTAACTCTCCAAATTTTACTTCAACATTTCTCATGCAACATTAGCAGCTTAAAGATTGTGTATGCACTTCAGTAGTGCAGAGGTATTCATGTTATGTGCATACCATAGTCAGCATAATCTTTAACATTAGCAGCTTAGAAATTCAGGAAATTATGAAAAGTAGCATCATCTTTAACATTAGTCAGCATCATCTTTAACATTAGCAGCTTAAAGATTGTGTATGCACTTCAGTAGTGCAGAGGTACCATGTTATGTGCATACCATAGTCATGTTATGTGCATACCATAGTCATAGTCAATGGCATTCATTCAGCAGAAGACTCATTGCATGCTTTGGCATGCCAAGTAGTTTTGTAGCTAATCAATGGCACAATGGAACAGAAATTCCTAGTGACAAAACTATTACTCAATGGTTTACTTAGTTTAGGGAAACAAGAAGCATTTTAAAGCTGAATTCATCAGGGGGACCTCAAACATCAAAAGAGACTGTTGAATACATCAGAATGTCATATGTTCGCAGCCCAAAAACTATGTTACAGTTTGGAACTTCGTATATCTAAGAGCACCATCCACCTAAGGTTACGTGCATACAGAATTCAACCGAGACATGAAATTAAAGTCATTGACCATCCACAATGAGTTGCAATTTTCATTTCAATTCAATTCAGTTGCAATTTTCATTTCAATTCAATTTCAGTTGCAAAGTTCATGTTAAGGGAAAATGAAGACAATGAAGGTTATATAAAATTGGTAATGTTCATGGATGAAGCTACCTTTCACATTAATGGTGACATCACAGAATTGGGGATTAGAATAGCATAATAAAGTTTGGGAATATATGTGACACCCCAAAGGTGAACCTGTATTGTGGACTACTGTGTAGTAGGACCTTTCTTTTTTTCTGAGAGAACTACTTCTAGAGACATTTATCCCATTGTGTTAGAAAAGTATATTTTACCACAAATTGAAGACGTTGAAAGAGAAAATGCAACACTGTTGTTTTTCAAAACGGTGGTTCCCCACCTCATTCCAGCCTTCAGTTTTGCTGTGTGTAAATGCTAAGTTTCCTAATAGTGGTTTGGAATAGGTGGACCAATAACCTGGCCTCCCTAAAGTCTTGATCTGACATCTTTTTTCGAGTTTTTTTTCATGTCAGAATATATGAAAAACATTTTTTATGCCATGAAAATTTGTGACTTGAGGCATTTAAAAGAATCTCTGCAGAGGTAGCAACAATCACACTGGATGAAAATGATGTACTGCATGGATGTTTGTAGATTTACAAATGATGCTCTTATTGAGACTTATTAAGGGATGACATTAAATTTTGAGTTTGTACACATTTTCTGTTATGTATTAAAAGAGTTATTAAGGTTTGAAGTGCCAGAGTTTTTTCTTATGATCATGTGTTGCTCAACCATGGAAGTGACAGTATTAGAGTATTGCATTGTATAAAGTATTTGTACTAAAAATATTAAGTAAGTATAGAAATAGAATCCAATTGATTTATTGCAGGATTTGAACAATCCTTTGATTGATTTAAATCCATAGAATTCTTATTTCTTATTTTCTCTAAATCAGTACTGTAGGCTACTGCTATGAAGTTAATCTTAAATCCCTCCAGTGATGACCTTGAAAAGCTGTAATGAATCTGGAGGCCAACTTTTTTTGTGTTTAGTAAAAAAAAACTATTAGAAGGCACTAAATCAATAAATGTTTTCCTGAAAAAATTTCGCCAACATACAGGATTTGAACCTGCATCTCTCCAAAAGCATGCCGAGTATTCTACCATTGAACTAATGCCAGCTCTGTCTTTTTTCCACTATGTATGACTTTAAACTCTTCCTGAAATTTCTGCACTTACTGTTGGAACCATTTATGATCTCAGGTGGCAACTCTTTTTTATTGCAGTAAATAAGATAGAAATAAATAATGAAGTCACTTCATGCTATTTAGTGTTATTAATGATTTAAACATAAATGATAATCACGGTGTTACCTGTTGACATTTTAATATCTATAAATCAATAAATGTTTCGTGGAAAAAATTTCGCTGACATATGGGACTTAAACCCACATCTCTCCAGAAACATGCCAGAGTATTCTACCATTGAATTTATGCCAGCTATCTTTTTTCCACTATGTATGACTTTAAACTCTTCCGAAGATTTCGACACCTACAGTTGGTGCTATCTCTGATCTTGGGTAGCAGCTATTTCTTTTTTTGTCATTTATGTTTCAATCGTTAATAAAGCTAAATACCACGAGACTTGACTATTTATTTCCATCTTACCTCAATGCAAAAGAAATAGTTGCCACCCGAGATCATAGATGGTGTCAACTGTAGACACCGAAATCTCAGGAAGAGTTTAAAGTCATACATAGTAGAAAAAAGACCGCTGGCATTAGTTCAATGGTCTAATACTCTGGCATGTTTCTAGAGAGATGTGGGTCCAAGTCCCATATGCCAGCGAAATTTTTTCCACAAAACATTTATTGATTCTTCAGCACCTCACATCTTCCCTTCCTGCCCCACTGGTGACTGATCAGGATATGACTCAGCAGCCCTGCTATGGGACTGAGCCTTGCTATAATGATCCTTTCACCTTGCAGGAACTCACCTCTGCAATTGGGACTTTGAAGCGCTAGTCGGCCCCAGGCTCTGACGGTGTCAGCTATACTCAGATAACTTGTCACCTGAGGCTCTGCTTGTGTTTCTTAAAGCCTTCACTCCTGGACCACCTGCACAGTACCTGATTCATAGAAGGCAACATACGTCGTACCTATCTTGAAGCAGGGAAAACCCGCCATTGAACTGTCCTCTTACAAGCCCATTGCTCTATCATCTTGCCTCTGCAAGATCTTAGAGAGACTGGTCCTTGGAGGGGCGGGGGTGGCTCAGTCGGTAGTACGCCAGGCTCGTAATCTGTAGTTCCCAGGTTTGGGTCCCAGCTGGGTCAGCGTTGAGATTTATCTCCGCAAAATTCCCTGCCCTGCCCACGATCAGTAGGGGACACCGATGGGCTTGGAAAGGCCGTCGTCCGTCGGATGGGACGTTAAGCCGTGGCCCCGTGTGCGGGAGAGCCATACCTTGTGCACGTTAAAGAACATGCTGGATGGCCTTGACGGGAGGCTACCATCTGTCTCCCAACAGCTGTTCCAGTGGGTCCCCTCCCCCAACCTTCTCTGAGCCTTCGGGGTCCATATGACCTGGCCATTTAGCCCATGGTGTGCAAAAAAAGTGCCGCTCAGAGGTAAAACAACCCAACCCAACCTGGTCCTTGGATGCCTAAAATAGTATCTAGAGTCCAAGGGCCTCCTCCCTGACAGTCTCTTGGGTTTCCACAAAGGGAGGTGCATGTCTGATAATCTTATCGACTTCACCTACACTGTTGATCAGGTGCTGTCCTAGGGACAGACTACAGTCGCTGTCTTCGACATTCAGAAGGCATTCGACTCCCTGTCCCACTCGGATATTCTCTGCAGGCTCCATGATCTCAGCCTCAGAGGCAGTATCATCCATTGGATCTTGGCTTACCTCTCTGACAGGATGGTTCATGGGAAGCTGGGCAACATGCTCAGTGTCTCCCACACTATCAATCATGGAGTACCTCAAGGGGGTCTTGCTGTCAGGCCTACCCCTTGACTTGAGAATAGAGTGGGTATTTCCATCTATGCAGATGACATCTGCGACTGGTTCCCTAGCCAGGACCTCTCCTATGCTCAGCTCAAGATGGAACTAGCTGTGGCCACGGTTGTCAAGTTCTTCGACAATCTAAGCCTCACTCTTTCCAGCGATAAGACTGTGGTCATGGTTCTCATGAAGAGAAGTCTTTCGCCCACCTTCACTGGTCTCATGCTTGGACCAGACCATATCAAGGTCATTAAACAGTTCCTTGGTGTGGTCCTGGACAACAGGCTGACCTGGGGGCCTCACATCCAGCATCTTAAGACAGTTGTCATTGCACAGAGAAATATACTGTCTTTCCTTGCTGGTACCCACTTAGGAAGTTCCTGCAAAACTCTCCTGATCTTGTATCAGCACTTGATCCTCTCCCATGTCAACTACAGTGGTCACCTTCTCAGCAATGCCTCTGCTTTACTACTGAGCAAGTTGGCCACTGTCCACACTATATCTCTGTGCCTCTGTCTCGGATTCTGCCAGAGCGACTCAGATTCAGTGGCCGTCAGACTTCTCTCCTCCTCCTATGTCACTACACGATATGAGAGATGTATTGAGATCTACACTGACAGATCTGTGGATCTGGAGAGGCTACATGCTGCCTCTGCCATTCTTGATACAGGCATCATCAAAGGTTTACGTCTTCCACATCTCGTTTCCTTCATCTGTGCAGAGCTTCATCCGCAGCCTTGAGAGTGGTAACTTTGTCATCCTCTGTGACTCGAAGTCAGCCTTGGAAGCTCTCCAGAAGCAAGACAGCAAGAGCTGCAACCCCTTCCTTATCCAGAAGATCATGGAGACTTGCTCCAAGGTAACTTCTATCAGAATCATGTGGATCCAGTGGATCCCTTCCCATATAGGAATACTTGGCAATGAGCTCACTGATCGCACCGCGAAGGAGGCACTGGAGAATCAGAGGTGTGTAACTAATTACCCTCTCCCTCTGAGTGACTGCAAGAGTTTTGTCTTACAACTGATGAGCCAGTATAGTCTTGACCAGTGGCAGAGGGACAGCAGCTGTTCCTCATTCAGGTACTGGTTGACCCTTCTCTCACTGCTCTTAACCTCAGTAACCTTCGCAGATCTGAGGAGACCCTCCTTCATCGTCTCCAAGTTGGTGTCATCTGCAGCAACTCTATGTTTCACACTCTCGGCAGAGCTTACAGTCCTAACTGTGCCACTTGCAGCACACCTGAGACTATCCCATGTTCTGCTCAACTGCTCTCGCTACAATGTCAAAAGAGAAGCTTTGTTCCGGGAGCTTAATGCTATCTATAGGAACACATGATACTAAAACTAAAATTCATCAATTCCTGTCGAACAAAGCATTTCTATCTAAATGGATACAAGCGATTTTTGTGAAATGTTTTAAGAGTGAAAAATTATTTTTTGTTTCAAAGTGGTAATTTACATTTTCTTTATGCTTAAAAAGTTTAACAATTATATTTGGCCAGTACACAATCAGGTTGAAAGATAATGTTATTTGAAATATTGAATCGACTACTCCATCACCTGCCTACTTGGTAATCACCACAATGTGAAGCTGCAGCAAACTTGCGTCTGACTAATCACTGATTTCTTTCAGAACATTGGCATCTTCTGCAGAATCTATTGTTTTCATTTCTTTTTCATGATTAGTACTCTTATTAGCTTCGAGAGATAGCTGAGAGACAGTTTCTTTTGCCTCCGCTATCTCGCTCTTCTGTTGTGACTGGTGAAGGGAGCTCCTTATGGAGGCTAATTTCACCATGAATATACTTGATCAATGTTAAAACTTGACCAACAATGATAAAGTACAGGCATGTGTAATTTGAGTTTTCTCATGGCACTCCAAGCCAAAGGAGAAAAATTCCACAAGAGGGCATGCAAACATTTGGCATTCATTGGATACTTTCTGTGTTCAGATTTCAAATAGCAATCTTCTCGATCTTTATGATTTTTAAAGCATAATTTTTTTAATTTTATCGATTTTAAATGCGATAATAAGCTCACCGGACAAAAAATTAGTCACCCCTGGCTGAATGTCACCTAATAGTGTGTAACGCCTCCCTGTGACCAAAGAACAGCCAAAATCCTGTCTGGCATGGATTCCACCATTGTGCGGATGTAGTGCACATCAATATTCATTCACTCTTCCAGCAGCAAATGCAGCAATATTCATCCACTCTTCCACTCTTCAAGCAGCGAATGCCACAGCTTCTTCCCTGGAGGAACAGTGATCTTATGATCAATGTCACTATTATACTATTATGATCAGTGTCCCAGCCATTGGCCAGATGACTGGGACGGCACTTCACTTGTTGCCCTAAATAATCCCACAAGTTTTCTATGGGATTCAAATCTGGGGATTTGGCAGGCCAGTCGAGATGTTTGAAGGTTTCAGAATGCTCGTCGTGCCAATCTGGCACACTTCGAGCTCTGTGCGTGCGACAATTGTCATCTTGGAAGACTGGGGTATCTTCTGGTGTTCATTGTGGAGATGCTGCACAAAAGGCAACATATGGTCATCCAGTAGCTCCATATAGCCCTTCTGGTTCAAGTGTGATGTTATCGCAACCAAAAGGACCCATTTCTTTGTATGGGAAACACCCCCAGAACACCGCAGAGCCTCCTCCAGCTTGAACACAGTCTGGATAGAAGGCTTCATGTGGCTTACGATGTACCCATCGCCTTGCATCATTCGAGTACAAGCAAAAACATGACTCATCCGACCAGATCACACGCTTCCAAGAGTCAACAGTCCAATCTGTTTTGGTGCTACACCTACTGTAGTCATGCATCCTTGTGCAGAGCTGTTAACATGAGTCTCTTCCATGGTACTCTGCTCCAGATATCCATGGCATGCAGTTCCCTTCAGAATGTTCGTTCGGAAATAGCTTGTTGTAGGCCTCCAGTGACTGACTGCAGCAGTTCCTGCTCATTGCAAGGCGGTTTGCCCTAACAGTGCATGACACACTGCAGTGGCCCCTATTGGTGAGTACAGTCTTTCTGCTGCAGTTCTGGTGACGATTAGTAGTGGACTGCGATGTATGCCACTGCTGGAAGACCCTTTGAACAGTACATTTCGGCACACCTGCAAAGGCAGCAACTTCTTGTACACTATGCCCTTTGGCTCAGTCAAATGCAATAACACCTTTTTGCCACTCATTCACATCTTTGGGGCAACCCATGTTTTACGGAGCGACTAACACTCACATGGTACACAAACACTTCTTGTCACTATATGAATTCCATAGCGCATGGCACAGCTATTTGTAGGATACGGCAGGAGATGACTAATTTTTTGTCCAGTGAGCTTATATTACTTTCCAATGTGTTACTCCAGAATAGGAACACATGATACTAAAACTAAAATTCATCAGTTCCTGTCGAACAAAACATTTCTATCTAAATGGATACAGGTGATTTTTGTGAAGTGTTTTAAGAGTGAAAAATTATTTTTTGTTTCAACTTTTCTACATTTTTTTTTACATTTTCTTTATGCTTGAAAAGTTTGACAATTATATTTGGCCAGTATACAATCAGGTTGAAAGATAATGTTATTTGAAATATCTACAGCTATGATTTCCCTAAGCTAATGTTGATTTTTTTGCCGATATTCTTACTTATTGAAGTGAATATGCCAATGACAGCTCAGTCTCAAGGTAAGACATGAGATGATTTACAATTAGTTAAGTAGCAGAAAAATTAAAAAAAAAATCTCGTATTTGAAAAATCATTAAAGCAAATCATGAATATGTGAGTCTTGTTAATGTTGAAGTCACAAATATGGAGGGTTTACTGTAATTTATATTGAATTTCAACTCTGATTAGTATTTAGCATGAAACCCTTCTGCTTACAGATTATGTGAATATCTTTGAGGCATGAAAAAGATAATGTTGAAATGACTAGATCTTATGCTTCTCTCCTTCTCTCTGTCTTCTAATTAGCAAAGGAAAATATAAGCAATGGTTTTTTTTTGGCAAGACTGTCATATCAGTAGCACTATTTGAAAGATTAGTGTGGTGGGAAGAACCTTAATGATAAATAGTTTTTAAACAAATACACTATTGTTTGCTTTTCTTTATTTTGAAAGTTTTCATTAATATTTTTAATTTGTTTGCAGTAATGATAATTACAGTACAAATTTATCAAATTAAAAGAACTGATCAATGATTTTTTTCTCCCTAGATTATATAATGTTAATGATGAAGAGAATAACATAGATGAATATAATGGAAACACTGCAGTTTTACCAAGGTAAAAAAAAAATCCAAGATTGATTTACAGTAACGTTTCTTATTCTGACATTTGTAATTCTAATATTCTAATTCTAATATTTGTACATTTTCTTCATAAAAAAAAAAGAAAAAGCTGTGTTAATTTAGTCATTCAAATGAGTAATAAGTTTTAAAAAAAATTGGAATTGAACAACTAGATAATTGGTTAAATGGAATGTTGCAGCTAGGTGAGTTTGAATGATGTGACTAAAAAAGTGGATTGGAATGGATGAATGCATTATAGGAAACTTCAAAAATAAACCCCACAGTGTATATAAATGTTTAATGAAAATATAACTCTGAAGCACTATAAAACTTTATTATATAATAATAGAAAATTATAGTCAGTGATGGTAATATATCCATATATAATACTGACAAGAACTATTTTATTATCTTTATACCACAAACCAATAGCACATACAGTAGTACATTGTGAAATATTGTCTGCAGCCAGTAGTCTTACAGCAGCTATAAGGTTATTGGTTTCAAAGTAATACAGCTCATTATTGAAACCTCATGACTGACAGCCATATAGCAATTGGCATTTTTTAACTGTTTGGCTTCTCAGCAGCTTGTAGGTGAACTTGTTGATCAGTCTTTTTCATACTTCCAACAAGTGTACAACTGCAGATAAAAATTAATTCATGCAGAAGAATAATGCTACAGCATTTAAGTGGCACTGCAAAAGCTGGCAAAGAGCTAACTTGATTACACTTATTCTTCTAGATTCCTCATTACACATAAAGCAATTGTGATATCTGCTATTTGTCCTGTAGTGCAAAGGCCTTGGAATAGCAAAGGACTGTCATTATGTAATTGGCTCTCAATTTTTGTGGGGGTGTGAAGTGGCTGTGTAAATCAAGCATAATTTTCCCATAAGAAATAAAAGCTAATTAGGAATTGGGAGGAAGCATTGCCTCACTGTTTCTTGAAGATAAGAACTAAGGCTGTCAAGCCTAGCAACTTGATCAACAACTTTCCATCATTGGGATTTTAATTGGAACATTAAATTCTACAGCCAATCCTTAGTATATATAAATAAGTAAGCATGTCTGTATCTACATTTTATTCTGCTGTTGGGAAAACTGTCAGCATAATTGCCACAGAAAAGATATGCAAAGACAGCCAACACAAGGAAGGAACTATCTATGCCTTATCTGGAGCTTAAACTTGAGTCACTTTGATCAGTAGTCAAGCATACTAACTACTCAGCCATAAATAACTATTAGAAGTATGTTATTGTAGAAACTGCAGTTGGTTAATAGTTAATTAAAAAATATGAAGAAATGATCACAATGTATAACTGACAATCAAAATTTCACCAATAACACTGATATAAATTAGTATTATGCAAAAGATGATAAAGATTTTTAATATGATGTTAACAAACATGAAGCGATAAGTGCAAAGACAATAACAAAAATTTGGGGGAAAGTTCCATTTTTAATCACTATATTAATAGGTCCATTTACAGATGTTTAGCAGATGAGGTGCAAAAAGTACAACACTTGTTGATAATGCCTAAACTTAAACAAAATTCACATGTGGAAGTAAAAAATAAATGTGATTTGATACTTTTGCACTTGATTATAGCATCACAATTTATGGAACTTGTGCACAAAAATTCATAATACTGCTAACATCAATAACATTCATACAAGAAATGTAGAATCCAGATTTTGGATATACATATATATATATCTTTCATCAGCTCTGATGCTAATGTAAGGAAAGTAGATAAATAGAAGATTAATTTGAACACAACATTACATGAGGTTATACATGGTATTTTATCATGTGCAGTTGATATGACATTCATTAGGTTGATATTGTGTTGTCACATTTTAATTATTGCGAAGTGGTAGGTAAATTTTAGCAACTGTTTTGATTTCTGATTAATAAATTTTGTTTGGGAAACCTTTCAGTAAGATTTTCCATGCTCTAGTATGGTTCTTTGTTTTTCATTGCAGCATAAATCTTGATTAATATGAATGATTAATTTTTCAGTATAAAATAGTTTTAAAATAAGAATTAGTTGTTGAAATAGTGATGGCTTCATCAAAGATTGGTATTGCATTTTGAGTTATTACATTTGTTGCTATGCTAGTGCAGTATCTGGTTTTCTGTTTTTGATCCTCTTATTCTCCTTAGCACAGGTCTGATGACAAAACCTCAATTAATTAATCCAATTTATACTAACAGGTTGGGGGAGGGGGGATGATGCTACGTGGATACACTGTTGATAATATATTTATTCTCTGAGTCATATTTACTTTTCCCTATAAACCAAGAACTGAATCCTCTTTTCTCCTGGATGTGCCCATAGGTTTAATATTTGTTTGTATTAGTGTTTTCCAAGAATATAGCCCACATAAATATTGAAGGCCAAAGTTCTTTGATCTATTTAATGAATCATTGTTATAATATTTAAAAAGATTAAACTACCAAAGTGTTTTTCTGCCTTGACTGTAGATAACTTAGATTTTAATTTAAGGTGGTGTACACTTTTGAATTGTTCTTACTAATTAATGTAAGCAACATATTTCAGCTCTGACCAAGAAACAGAAATCAGGAAGGAAAATCCCCAAGAAGCAGAAATCAGGAAGGAAAACACCCAAGAAATAAAATGGAATGAAGAAATCCTTGATGATGAATTGCATAAATCTCCAATTGAAGTTTTAGCTGAGGTATGAAATTTCATTTATATTTCTTGAAAACAACCATCATCTCTGGGCAACAGCTGTTGAAGTTATTTTAGGTCACCTGTAAGTAAAGCAATCATGCTATGATATTTTGTGGGGGTTTAATATTGTTAATAAAAGCTATTTTTATTTATTTTGTTTAAGCCCTTCACTCAAAAACAAATTTCAAGCAGTTCTCATACAAGGAAAAATATTGTTGGGCATCACTGGCTTAGAATAGAAATAAAATTAAGTCAAAGAATTCAGGCACAAGAAGCTTTACATTGTCTTGCCACATTGTTGGTTCTTACTTTAATGATAGTGCTGAGTTTTCTCAGAAATTTAATATTTAAATTACTCCATTCTAGATATGTGAAGTGGGTAACGGGAAATATCGCTATAATCTTATATTTTCAGGAAATGTGTGGTAATTTTTGCAATATGAACTAATAAATTGCAATAGGTAGAGTTTAAGTATTTTCAAAAAAGACAATGTAGGCATTTAATCATTGTGCAACTGACTGGAATTAATGCTGTAGACATCTGAGTTTAGTCCAATAAGCCTAAATTCAATTTGTTGTACTCAAGAGTGAGTCTAATAGTAAAAAACTAATTTTTGTTGCAATAACAGATGAATAAACAAAGTAGTATTAAACAAGAAAAGTGCATAAAATGATGCATTAGTAACTTATATATAAGGTGTTTCTGAGAAGATGCTGAAATTTTAATTGTTTTACTTTGCAACATAGATTACTTGCATCATGTTTTTGGTGTCTTAACTCAGCAGTTTTGGAAGTGAAAACATTTTCAATATGTGTACCACCAGCATCAAAAACCATCTGTAGTCATCTTTTGAAGTTTTGCACAACCTCCAACTAGAATTTGTTCACTGATGTTGATCACTGCTTCTGAAATATCTTCAGCTCATCAGTAGAGTGAGGTTTGCTTTTGAGCAGTATCCTTCAGAAAGTCCCATAAGAAAATATCACCGGTTGACATTTGGAATGTATAGTGGTCAGGACTGCTCATATCTGAAAGTGCAAGAAAACTGCTCAAAAGAATTTGGTCATGAATATGTATATTGAGACCATCTAGCAATATTAGTCCAACAACACCACAGGCAGAGCTGCCAGCTACTCTGATGGTTTTGAATTTCTCCAATTTTTGGTTTAAAATCCAAATCGATCATTGAAAATCTGATTTTTAGAGTTTTTTTCAGTTTTACCCATACAAAAAAACCTTTGAAATTTACAGTATTTTTGCCCTTTTCCTGAAAGGAGAATGTTAATGAAAGAGAAGAATTGTTTCCAATTTAACTCTTTTGCTATACTAAAGGTGCAGCTGTGTCACCACTCCTTAATCTGTGCTTGCTTGTGGGGCTCACCTGCACATCAGTCGGAGGAAATATGTAAGACTTCAGCTGACCATTTCCAGACAGAACTCTGGCAAAGTCCACACCTAAATTCTTTTAGAGTTGAATGTCATAGCTTGCTTCTAAATTGGTGCTTTTTGAACCTATTCCCAACTCTCCCTGCTCTGGCCAACTGAATGCTAATTGGATTACTTAGAATTGGAAACTTCAGAGTGAAGGAGATAATACAGATTAGAGAACTTCCCTCATCTGTGGTTTATGATTGACATTGGAATTTGAATAAGTCTCATGCACGTCGTTTGTTTTCTGGGTTAGGCTAAAGGGTTGATAAGGATTAAAACTTTTCCTTTCACTAGAGTTAGTTTTTGTTAAGGCAAGTTAACAACTGGGCTACTGCTGACCTTTTGATTGATGGATCAAAGAATACTGTCTCTGTCCTTACTTCTGAACTTTGTCATTTGCTGTTGTATGCAAACAGTTTGATTACCAGTTTTGTGTTAAAATTTTTACTATGCCTCCTAAACGTTTGCACAATCAGAAATATTTGGCAAAATATCCCCAGGAATTTAAATTTGTGAAATCATTGCACAAAGAGGAAACTTTTGCTTTTTGCAAATTCTTTAACCGTGAAATTAAGCATCGGGCATGGAGACCAGAGAGATATTTTATTGCATAGCAAGATGATGAAACTTATTTTAAATTACACTGAGGCTAAGAATCTGCCTGAGTTGGATCAATTTTTAAAATGTGAGAGCAACCATCAAATCAATGCTGAGGTCTTATTTAATTTACAACATTTTTACTGGAGCACAACATTCCATTATCAGCTGTTGATCATGCTAGCAAGATATTTACTGTGTTTTCTATGATGCTTTCGAATTTCCCTGAAGTAGGACTATTCATGCAGTTGGACCAAAGCAAATTTTATTTTCAAGAACTTGCTACCAGTTATCCAGTTAAGCAGTGTTAGAAAACGTTACATGTAATGTAATGAAATACCAAAATGATTTTCCAATAATGATATGAATAATGGACTATCAAAATATTTTTAAGAATGAAACACAACAAATACAAGAAAAATCATTCCATTATTTTACACTGTTTTTGTCTCAATACATAACAGATTTTTCTTTTATAAGATAAACTTTGAAACTTATCTGAAACAGACAGCAGCTGTCTTAGCCATCTTCCTCTTAATTGGCACTCAGAGAAACAGATTTGTGATAGCCACAGAATAGCTGCAGTAGAAAAGAAAGGGTAAGAATGCAGAAGGAAAACAGGGCAATTACATAGAGTGCAAATCCCAGATATATTATAATTCCATTTGATCTTAAATACTTGAAGAAGGAACTATATAGGTGGGGTAATTTGGGTATAAGATAGAGAATTGGAGGAAAGGGCCATAAGCCTTGGTGATGGTCAAAACTTTTGGGTTTCACCTTATCACCAAACTGTCGACTTATCTTCATGCCCTTCAGAAACATTTCCATTGTGTATGTTTTCAAATCCATTAACAATCTGCCTTGCCCTGTACATATGTTGAGAGAAAGAAAGGATCAATTGAGCAGTGACAACGTGTTTCTATTATGCAACTCCTTTAAGAACAGACTGCATGAAGTTAAATAGGTAACATTTCAATTTCTTTAATTATATTTATTCATTAGATGTGTTTTATGCTGCTTCAAATCTCTTTTCTAATTCCAGATCTGAGATATTACAGTTATAAGTTGACTGTAATATTATGTAAAATCTTTTTTTATTTATAACCAAGAACTTATAATATTTTAGTATAAAATATTCACAATTTTATAGTTTTAGACAAGTAGATATTGTATTGCTATTTGATAAAGGCTTGTTAGATTGGCAAGGATTGTTTGCCACAAAAATTCATAAAGGTGTAACTAGTTTATTTTTTTCTTTGGCCAGTTTTTCATTTTTAGAAGTGGGTGCTCTTTAACCTTAATATGAAGTTTTGAATTTTAATTTTTATGGATTATTTTAATAAATTAAAAATGATCTTGAGCACATACATTGCAAAATTTTAGAGATTTATGAAACATCCTTTGCCAGAATGCATAGTATTTTATTTCCCCTTTTTTCGATTCCATGTCTCTTACTGAAAAACCACCACTGCCAGTTAAATTACAAGTCACAGGGACATAATACCCTTTCGTGACCATGGTCTAAAGACCAGGAAGATTAAAAGAAGTGGGGGAAAAAATTCAATGCAGATACAAAATTTCTTATTCACTCTAAGGTTTGCATTGCACATAATGGAATTATAATCGGATTGTAGTTTCGGCATTGTAGTGGGAGCAGTTGAGCGGAACGTGAGATACAGTCTCAGGTGTGCTGCATGTGGCACAGTTGGACTGTACGCTCTACCAAGACGGACAACCAAGGACTCTCTACCAAGACACCAACTCAGAGACGATGAAGGAGGGTTCCCTCAGATCTGCTGAGGTGCCTAGGTTAGGAGCAGTGATGGACACTAGATCTGAGTCACTCTTTCGACTTAGAGAAGTGATAGTGGCATTGATCGTAATCATTGTTCCTCCAGGGTGGAAGGTCAGGGAAGAGGGTATTACCACCAGTGGGGCTGGCAGAGACAACACAGCGATGGCAGAGTCTGGCCTGTATTGCAATTTCCTGAGAAGCTCGTGGTTAAAGTGAAGGGAATGGAGCCTCGAGAGATGACACAGAATATCACTCTTCCGGTGCAAATGAAAAAGCATGTCATCAGCCTCTGCAATGACAGATGCATTTGGTGTGTTAGGGCAGAGTCCAAGACAGAGGCACAGAGATATAGTTTAGAGAGTAGCCACCTTGCTCAGCAGTGTAGCAGAGGCATTGCTCAGAAGGTGACCACTGTAGTTGACACGAGAGAGGATCAAGTGCTGATACAAGATTAGGAGGGTCTTGCAGGAACGTGCTCAGTGGGTACCAGCAAGAAAAGACATTATATTTCTCTGTGCAATGGCAACTGCCTTAAGATGCTGGATGTGAGGCCCACTGATCAGTGTGCTGCCCAGGACCACACCAAGGAAATTATGCTGCTTAATGACCTTGATATAATCTGGTCAAAGCATGAGGCCAAGAAAGGTGGCTCTTCGTGAGAACCATGGCCACAGTCTTATCACTGGAAAGAGTGAGGCATAGGTTGTTGAAGAACTTGATGACTGTGGCCACAGCTCATTCCATCTTGAGCTGAGCATAGGAGGGGTCGTGGCTAAGGAACCAGTTGCAGATGTCATCTGCATAGATGGAAATACGCACTCTATTCTTGAGTCAAGAGGGACAAAAGGAACTTTTGTTCCTGGAGTCAAGAGGGACAAGAGAGGACAGCAAGATGTTCAGTAACATTGGGCTGAGGACACCCCCTTGAGGTACTCCATGATTGATAGTGTGGGAGACACTGAGCATGTTGCCCAGCTTCACATGAACCATCCTGTCAGAGAGGTAAGCCGAGATCCAGTAAATATTGCCTCTGAGACCGAGATCATGGAGCCCACAGAGAATATCCAAATGGGACAGGGAGTCAAATGCCTTCTGAATGTTGAAGAAGACAGCGACTGTAGTCTGTCTCTCAGACACCCTGATCAGCAACAGAGGTGAAGTCGATAAGATTATTGGACGTGCACTTCCCTTTGCAGAAACCTGAGAGACTGTCAGAGAGGAGGCCCTTGGACTCTAGATACCAATTTAGGCATCCAAGGACCAGTCTCTAGGATCTTGTAGAGGCATATAAAGATCTGTTGATCTGCAGAGGCATGGGGCCACTGAGCACTTCAAAGTCCCAATTGCAGAGGTGAGATCCTGCAAGGTTAAAGGATCATTATAGCAAGGCTAAGTCCCAGAGCATGGCTGTATCCTGATCAGTTGTGGGGGGCAGGAAAGGAAATGGTGAGGTGCCACAAGAAGACATTAGCAGTGGCAGCTAAATCCTCCCCATGGGACAAGGCAAGGTTATGGAAAGGGGGGGGGGGCAGGCTGCATCTTCCCTATCAGGTTCCTGATGTACTTCCAAACTTTCCTAAAATGGGTGAAGACATTGATGCTGAAGCAGAAGGATCGCCACCTGAACCTTTCACAGTGATTCAGGTATCTTTTGATTGCAGCATGTAGCCTTCAGCATGAAGAATGTCTGGAAATCTACCAGAGCAGCGGGCACACCTTTCAGCTCAGCAATGAATGGTGCAAAGCTGCTTATAGTGGATATCCGGAAGGGGAAGATGCCTGGATATCAAGATCGTAACAATGCAGGCAGCAGTGAGTGCCTCTGACACTGCACTGAGATCTGCAGCTTCGATGGCAATGAGTTCTTCAGATGAGAACTGCTGAATGAGCTGCCTGTCAGTAAACGTCAATGTTGTTCTCGGAGCTGCATGTTCCTTGGGAAGCAAGGAGATGTGCAGTGGGAAGTGGTCACTGCCCCAGGTGTCAGGGTCAGCTGATCAGTTGAGGTTTTGACCAATGCTGGAAGAACAGAGGGTCAGATCAGTGGAGCTGTAGGTACTTGGAGGTCTGTAGAATGTGGGCGTGTCATCATTGGCAATAAAGAGATTGTGCAGCAAGATGATATTCTCGATATCCTCCCCTCTTTGATCATTGATGGCTCCACCCCAGTATGGACTGTGGGCATTAAGGTCCTCACAGAGAATCCAGGATTGAGGGTACTGCAATAGAATATCATATAAGGTGGATACAGGAAAGGCAGTGGAAGACCGGATGTAACAAGATATCAGGGTGACATCATGGCGGTTCAGCCAGATGTGGCATGCTATGAAATCACTTCATCAGTGAAAGTGAGATCAATAGCATGATGCATGACATGTGCACAAGAATCACATTGTGGGAGAGCAGATGACTCTTGCTCATGTGCACAATATAGGGCTTGAAGACATAGTGATCAGGGAGGTTGGCCTCACAGAGAGCAAGGATGGGAACTGGCATGATGTTGATGTAGTTCCAGACTTGCTCCTGTTGCCCCTGCAGTAACCTTGCTCCTAAGTGGAACTGCAGGGGCAACATGCCCCTGCAGTTCCACTTAGGATCGAAGTGGTGCTAGACAATCCGGTGGCCATGTCCATAGTCGAGGTGGAAAATAAAAACCAAGGAGAGGCAGGTCAACATAGAGTGGCTAACAGTCCACAAGCTGCAATATGAGGGAGGATCGTCAAAGTTCAAGGTTGAGATTCCTCAGGAAGAGCAGAAGTAATGACCTTGATGACATCCACAAGAAGAAAGAGGATGGTGGGCAAGAGGGCCGTGTCCCTGTTGTCCTTCTTGACGTCCTGATGTGTCAAGGAGGAGGTGGACTTCTTCGGATCAGGTCAATGAGTAGCCCTGCTCTTCCTTGCTCTCTTTACCTTCTTGGCCAACTGCTTGGCCTGAATGGACAGGAGTCCCCCACGGAGGTAGCGGCAGAATCCTGCACTATGGAGGTAACTGCAGCACAGGGAGCCTCAGGAGCAGAGGGCATCACCACAGGAAGGGCAACAGGGGCCAGAAGGGCAGGGGTCTGTGCTTCAGGCACATTGCTAAGTGCCAATGCTTCAGGCACATTGTTAAGCACTGCAGTGCTACAGGCATTGCTAAACACTAACACAGGCGACTAGTGCCTGTGCTTCTAACACAGGCATCTCCACTGGTGCTACTTTCATGGCAGCAGTAGGGTTCACATGACCCCTCTTGACAGTGACAAAGCTGACTGAGGGGGTCAAAGAGATGCCTGCTGCACATGGCCTTCTTTGCCACAGGGGGAGAAGGAGGTGTCAGCATGGAGCTCTGGAGGGGGATCTTCCAAAACTTGGTGCTGGCCATACAGCGGACAGAACCAAGGGCTTCCCTCTGCTTCTCACAGGCAAGCTTCCTGGCGCGGCACCCAGAGAAGGTGGCGTCATGAGGCCCACCACAGTTGGCACAGATAGGGGGCCCTAGTGTGCTTGCACTGCCAATGGGAGTGAGACCCACTGCAGTGCTTAGCAATGTGCCTGAAGCATTGGCACTTCAGACACTGAGGAGGGGTCTTGGTGTTAGGTTCCACAGAGATCCTGTAGAAGCTTAGGACTATGTTCCAGGTGAGGGAAATTCACTGAAGGTAAGGATTACCTTCCTAAGGGGAATCTTGTTGACCCCAGAGTCAGAGATAGATAGCGGTACATTCGACTTACCGCTGTCACTCTCTGATCCGTGAGGGCATCAAGGATCGCCTCATCAGAGAGGGAGGCGTCAGTATGCTCAATGAGGTTTAGTGGCTGACAGTATGAGACTGGGTAATCCACATTTATGGGAATACCCAGAATGGAGGTAGTGACCAGAAGCTTGTCAGCATGGTCAGGACGGCCGACCCTGACCAGTAAGCTTCTCATCTCCATATAGGATCTGATCCGTGAGGGCATCAAGGATCGCCTCATCAGAGAGGGAGGCGTCAATATGCTCAATGAGGTTTAGTGGCTGACAGTATGAGACTGGGTAATCCACATTTATGGGAATACCCAGAATGGAGGTAGTGACCAGAAGCTTGTCAGCATGGTCAGGATGGCCGACCCTGACCAGTAAGCTTCTCATCTCCATATAGGACTCAACAATCCGCTCGCCGAGAATCTTGACTATTTCGGCAGAGATGGGGTTTGGATTGTAGGATCCTAAGGGCCAGGAGTTGGCCAAAGACACAATGGAGGGATAGGTTCAGCTCTCCTTTTCTTGCAGCTGAAGACGACAAATACATCGTCAGGGATCTCTGGCACCTGAATATCGACATCCAGGATGCTGGACAGGTCAATCAGTGGCTGTTTGTCCTTGGGTGTATCTGCTGAGGGAAGGTTGGCAGTAGGAGATGCAGCTGCAGCACTATCAGGAGCAGCTAAAGGTGCTGCTGTAGCAGCTCTAGCCACTGGAGCCATGTCAGACACAGCACAGGCACAGGGGGAGATATTGCTGGGGGTAGCAGAAGAGGTACCCAGGACAATGTCGGTGACAGTGAGGGAGGTCGCACCACTCTTACAAGCAGTATGGAGGGACCTCAGAGAAAGTGTCAGGGGTGATGGTGGAGGAGGTGTCGCATCTCTTTGAAGTAGCTGTGGGGAGATCCAGCACCTAAGAGGGAGTGTCTGAGGTGCCTGGGCCCGGCATACATGGAGACTTAGGAAGAGTCTTGCTTCTAGGCCTGAGTTTGAGCACGTATGCGAAGGCTTTTTGTTTGGAGAAAGAATGGCAGGAATCCTTTCTCCAGAATAGGTCCTGTGGGGTCATTGTGACAAGTTATCAGCAGTAGCAGGCTTCTCAGAAGGGTAAGAAGCAGGCACTGTGATGACAATGCACTTCATCACAGTACGCTTAGGAGGGGAAGGGGGGGCTGACCTCAAGGTGTCAGGAGAGGTGACAGATCCACCTTTTTTCCTCTTGAAGCCAGGAGGAGAGCACATCATTATATCAGGAACAATCGAATCCCTGAAATGTAATGATTAAGTTAAGCAAGCAAGTACACAAATATAAATTCTAAAAGCTAGCTGAAAAAAAAACTAACAAAGAAAATAAATAACTACAGTAGTAAAGAAATAGAAAAAGCACTAACCCAATGATAGCTGAAGAAACCCTTGTACAGCAACAGGAGGGAGCAACAGACAGTTGAAGACTGAACCAGACAGTTAGCAAAAAACATACTCTAAGGTGAAGTCGGGAGCTCGAAAATGCATGTTCAAAGTTCAAGGTGTAAGTTCATGGTGAAATTTCACCTCCATCAGCCTCCAATGAGAGGCTTCCTACACACATGTCTGTAGGTTGCAGAACAAAGGCATACGTGTCTTCACCACAGACTCTCACAGCTGAAGTCATGCTGAGATAGTGCAGAAGAGGTTATGACTCACCATATGTGCTGCCATCTATAGGCTCTATAAAAAAGTTGAAATTGAAGCTAGGCATCTGGAGCACAAGGTGACTGTATGACCAGCCTATACAGTGTCATTTGGTCTGAAGATGGACATGAATAATGTATTTGTTGGAATGTAAATATTTATGTTTATAAAATAGATAAAAAATCCATAAAATTCAGTGTTTTTCCTTTTGTCTATTTTAATTTTATAATGTCCATAAAAATAGCACGTCTATACTTGTTTATGCAGCCTATATTACAGCGGTTCCCAACCTTTTTCAAGTCGCGATCCCATTTTATAGAGGCAAAGTGACCCACGACCTCGATACATTAAAAGTAGGCTCTTTAATAGGGTAAATGAAAACACATCGAAAATAGTTTTTTCAGTATAATATAATTCAAAATAATGTAAACTTACGACATATTTGATGTGATGATTGAAATTGTAACTCATTAACAAGCTTAAAAATTCGCGGTTGAGTTTTCGTTAATGCCAACCTCATGTCATTCTCTACATTTATTCTGTTTATTCTTTATTCCCGCATTCTGTAGAGCCAATCACTGAACTGCACATGAACCTGGACCTCACAACAAGCTAACCCGCTTAACGAAAGATCGTTACACTTTTATGCAAATAAATCTCTGTGCAGGATGCAATGACATGATTTTTTGTTTTTCCTTTTTAAAATTTTCATAGCTCACCACCACCCGGTAACCTTACAGAAAACCCTTTGCGACCCATGGGTTGGGAACCTGCTATATTAGTACTCATGAACACATCAGTACTTAACCCTCACAGGGCCTAGCCTAAAAATCCAGTTTACATCCAAAGGCCAAACTATTTTTTCATAAGCTCAGGCAAAAAAGAATTTAACTTTAGAACTTTTTTGCCAAATAACTAATGAATGGAATTATGGCATGTTATATGCTGAATTAATCAGCATTTAATTAAAGATTTTCTGAAAATAAAATATTTAACAAATAAGACAATGAGTTGTTTTTCATAAGGCTTTTAAGAGTCATGTAGTAAAAAATGCATCTGGCAATGCAAATAAAAATTTATTTAAAAAAATACCTAATAGACAGGAATAATTATAATGCAAATGAATAGAAAGGCTATTTTTTTTAAAAAGCTTGAAATGAGGAAATTACTCTTTTTGCAGTTTTTTTTCTCAGTATTGTACTTTGAGAAAAGTCCAAGCTTTTTGCCAACTGTGCCAAGTCAAATAAACAAGTCAACTTTAAAATTAAAAAAAAAACACTCAACAGAAATAGGCTTTGCTATTATACCAAATTCAACAGAATTTAACTCTGAATTTTATAAAAATAAAAAATTTATGAAATTTACAAACATATCAATTTTAATAACACTTTTTTTACCATGATATAGTGAAAAAAATGGCATGACTGTGCAATTGAGGCTTAATTTTGTAAAACATGATTGATAAAAACAGTTAAATTATATATTAATTGAAATGCAGTTTCTTTCTGTATAATATAATCTTTACATGAAACATGATTTATATTTCTTTTTATAATTTTTTTCGGTATGGTATAATTTAAAATACACCTAAGTGTTACACAAGCTGACTTGGACTGATCACATTCATGGAGTTTTCTGTCCTGTTTATGAAGTGGAGGAATGATATCTTAGTTTATTTTCATTGAACATTATGCAATTTTTCTGTGGGTGTAGCATTGTGGGAATCTTGGCAAAACTAGAGGTTTAAGGCAGAAAAGAGAGTAAAACAGAGGAAAAAATTTATTGTCATGGAAAAAGGCATGAATGTTTTTATGTTATCTTCCTATTGAGATCTCCGCTCACAGATCTTCTCAATGGTGCATTATATACTAATAGCCTCCTGTCAGATCTCTGTGGCAAGCAGCCGCTCAAAGGGTAATTTTTTCCTTATTTACTTCCAACAAAGTTCAATTCAACTTCTATAAAAGGATAATTTTATCTTCCTTTAAATCCATTCAAAAATACTTTGTATGTATGTGTGTGCTTTTTTTCTGTGTTGTTACGCTGTTATATTCATGTGCACATAAATATCTGATTCATGTGAAATAAATTTGAATTTGAAAATTTGAATTTTATATTTGTATTTTATAGTTTCTGTCAGCAGTCATGGCACGAGATTATGTAAATGCTTTGGCTTACTGTAAAATAAGTAAGTGACCCAAGTGGTAAAATTTTAACATTTTAAGTAGTTTCTTATTTATTATATTTTTATAAAGTCTTTAAATATTTAAAAATAGCAGAAAATCTTGAAAAGAAGTAGTCTTGTAGTGAAATATAGAGTGTAATTGTATTCTTTCTTTTACTCTATTTTAACTGCTTTTCTACTACTGTTCATAATTAAGAGCAATTATATGGTAGAATATAGCTCTACTATTATAACCAGTGAGACTAAAGTCAACTGATTACGATGGACAGGACACATTCAAAGGACGGGATGCAGAGAGAGAGAGCCAAAGAAAAAACTATGTCTTCTTCCCAAGTGAAAAATGACAAAGAGGGCACACCACTTGAGATGGAGAGACTGCTTACGAAGGAACTTGGATGAATTGAATATCTCAAATTGAGAGGAGAAGGCCATGGATAGAGGAGAATGGAGACAAATTGTACTTGCAGCAAAGAGCCTTGCAGGCTTATATAGCTAAAGAAGAAGAAGATATGGTAGAATGGAGTACATAATTTGATATATAAAAATGTGAAGATCGTTAAAGCTGAGATTCTGTCATGATAAAGTAGACTGAAATCATAATAAATATTGTGATAAGCTCAGATAAACTCGACAGTTCAACATCCAGTAATAAATAGGCACTTTTTGATGTCGATTTCAATTTTAGAGGAAAAATTGTCTGAGCCGGGTGGGATCCGAACCCACGACCTCCTGATAACATGTCAGGTGCTCTGGACCTACTATGTGAATAACACCTACATGTGACATAAAGGGAATGTTCATAGCATTAATTAGAGGAAAGCTTGATTGGCGGCTGGTAGCTCAGTGGTTCAGAGCACCTGACATGTTATCAGGAGGTCGTGGGTTCGTATCCCACCCGGCTCAGACAATTTTTCCTCTAAAATTGAAATCGACGTCAAAAAGTGCCTATTTATTACTGGAGACTGAAATAAGTTTTAAACAATATTGATAATTTTTTCCCCATTTTCATAATAGTAAACTACATTGCAGGTTGTATGATATAGGAAGCAGATTTCCTTGGAATTTCTATATTAATGGAAAACATTGGGGTAAATTATTACTAAAAAATTTTGAACTTATTGGTGCTCAAAAGTAAGGTAATAAAATCATGAATATTTCAAAAACAGTGAATAGATTTTGATGAAGTTTTAGTGAGATATTTATTTTGATGTGATCTAATATTTCACAAAGACTGGATGAACCCTGATCTCAAAGAGAAGGTAATAAGTTAATGAGTAGACAAAAAAAAATGTCAAGAGTCAGTAAAAACATACCCTAATGTGATATGGGCTAATATAGGCTTAACACTAATTCTTTGGGCTGAAATAAAACACTTGCAACAATTTACACTTAAAGACCGACTCCAGCTCAATAAGACTTCTAATTATGGAGATGAGGCTGGCAAATTTTCCTAGGGTTCATCTAGGGTTCGTCCCAAGTTTGAGTCTCACCTGTGCCAGCATTGAGATTTATCTCCTCTAAACTCCCACCCTGTCCTTGGTCAGAAAGGGGACGATACTAGTGGACTTGCAAAGGCCGCTGTTTGTCAAATGGTATATTAAACCATGGTACCATGTGTGGGAGAGTCATACCCTGTACACTTTAAAGAGCATGTTTGATGACCTTGACAAGAGGTTTCCATCTGTCTTGTAACAGCTGTCCAGTGGGATCCCCTTCCCGAACTTTCTCTGAGCCTTTGAGGTCTTTGTGACCTGGCCATTTTGCCTAGTGTGTGCAAAAAAATGCTGTTGAGAGGTAAAACCACCCAACCTCAGGGGTATGGGTGACTGGTTTGAGCTTGAATAGAGGAGAACATAATTTGAGCTTGAATAGAGGAGAACATAATTTTTTACTTTAATATATATGTCATCTCCATTTTAATAGTCTTTTCTTTTTAATTCTTATGAAATATGCTTGCTATATACACTGAATGGCACTTTATTATGTGTTGACATATACGTAATAGCAAGTGGCTTCTCCCCTTTTTATCCCCAGAATTGCCTGAATTTGTCAGGCATGGACCCTCAATGAAAGCCACAGGGATATTGGTCCATGTTGATCACTTCCCATAGGTGTTGCAGATTGGCTGATGGTGGAAATCTGCTCTGAATAGTTCATTCTATCTCATCCCACAGTGCTCAATTGGATTGCGATGTCATGAGTTGGAGACCTCTGCAATGATTGAAGTCACTGTCATGTTCCTGGAACCATTTCTGGATGATCTTATCGGCAATGATGTTGAGATATTCTGTCACATTCAAATATTGCTTTACTGGTATCAAGGATCCCAGTGTATGCCACAAAAACTCTCCCCATCCCATTATACCACCATCACCTGCCTTCATTGTTGATTATTCCTAGTAGGATGGATCCATGGACTCATACAGTTTTTGCTTTATCTTGGTCCTTCCATCAGCATGAAACGGTGATAAATGAGACTCATTAGATCAGGTGACCTTTTTCCAATCCTCCAGTGTTTGTGTTGTGTAGCCCACTGCAACCACAGTTTCTTATTTTTTGCTGACAGGAATGGAACTCAGGTCATCAGCTTCTATACCACATCTGTGGTAAGGTACAATGAGTTGTATTCTGATATTTATCTTTTCCCACCACTGCTGTACTTGGCTGTAATTTGAGTGACTTTAGTCCATGTGACTCTGCACAAATCATGTCAGCCTCCTTCAGCCTCTTTCATTAATAAGCTATTTACCTGATCACAGTAAACAGCTTATTAATGAAAGAGGCTGAAAGAAGCACAAGACTGCTGTTGACTGCATCTTTTGGATGTTGGACCATTCTTGATACATCCAACACTGTCATGCATGAAAACCCCAGAAGAGATTGCTGTTTCTGAGATGTTTATACCAGCACATCTGAATGGTCTTTGATCTTTCACTGAATTGAATATTTGATCTTGCACTGAATTACACATATACAGAGTCCCTAGGTACCTGCCTATCTGCTTTAAACAGCATGGTATGAATATGTGATGCTGTCACTGGAGGAAAAGTTTATTTGAAGGAAAGGAGAGGTGTACCTAATAAAGTGGCCACTCAGGGTATGCTTACTATTTTTTTCACTAATGTTCAAATTGTTAAAATAATTCTTAAAAGTTTTCATTTTCAATGGCTTCATTATTGGTTGCAGGCCACCATATTCTCTATACTCAAATAAGATCTTTTGCAGGTGAGACAAGATAGCAAGCCACAGATTGCTACCATGGTTATGATAGATGCTTTGCTTATTTGCTCATAAAATACTTTGCAGACCATGTGCTTGAGATCCCCCCCCCCCTTAGGAAGTTGTCATGCATCCTGTGCTAATCATTTTTTTTCCAGGAGCTTAGATGTGCAATCATGGAGCAGTGGTCATTACTACTTATGATATTCTTAGATAATCTCATGATGGTCAGTGGTAGGTTTACCAATCTGGCTGCCAATAGACTGATGGCTGCCAGCTGTCTCAGTTTTTTAAAAATTTTATATTCCACATTTGTGTGCCTGTATTTTCTACTAATCTAACTACTTACCAATTAGAGTACATGCCTACTGTAAAAAGTTTCAAACTACCCTTTTCAAATTTGCAAAACTAAAATTGCTCCCTAAAAAGCAGCTGCCTGTAGTCAATGGCCTGTATGTAAATCCATGTATTGTGATAAGGGTTGATCACACTCACTATTAAGTCTTTCCTATTTTTAGTTTGAGTACCATTTTTAACCTTACTAATTTCATCTTTGGATTTTATACTTCAGAAGTTTCAGACTGTTCACACTTTGGATTTCATTAAAATGTATTAAGTACTGTATTGATATCATATATATATATACTCATACACCACCTGGCCACTGTTGAAATACTTCCTTAACTTTTTGCAAGGGAGCATTAAAATATTAAAATTTTTGAGGAAACATATTTTTTGAAAACACAGGAGTTATTGGAAATGTGTATGTTTGTGAGAAAATGAATTAGTGCAGAGCACATTTTTAACAATTTGAATAGTGTTGAGCACATTTTTAACAATTTGTTTTATTACCTTTTCAGTTCTTCAATATGAGCCTGACAACAAGACTGCTCAAGAGTTCTACCCTTTAATACAGGAAAAGATAAGACTCGGTTAGTATCATATTTAGTTACAAATTTCAGTAATTACATATGTAATAATCAAGAAACACAAGACATAAAATCTTCCTAATTTAAATCACCTATTCTTCAGAGCAGTTCACACTAAAAGTATGAACAATAATATAGCCACAATAGGAAAATTATAACTTATTCTTAAAATGATAAATACATTTAATTTAGATTTTAGTTTATTGTTTCTTGGCTTATTTTAGGTACTTGCTTCTAACTTTAGAATAGGTTAATTATCTGAAATAATGTAGAAGCAAAATCAGCTTAACTACAAAGGTTTATTAAGGTTGTTACGTAGATTAAAAAATCAAAATGATTTTCATATTGCTATATACATAATATAATAACTGGATATTAATTGCAGTAAGAACCTCTCACTTCTAAACTTATGCTTAGAACCTAGAGAGGCTAAGCAGGCTAATGAGAGTTTATGAAAATGTTTAAGAAATTTAAAATAATCAGGTTTTTATTTATATTACTTTTATTTTAAATTTTCTTTCATTTCTATTTTAAAGATAACAAACTGAAGATTGCATGCAATTTTGATGAATAACTTTTTTTGCAAAATTTATTTGCTGTTTTACATTTTAAGTGGTGGTACAACCTACTGCATAATTGAACATTTACCCTTCATACACTTTAAATGACATGTAATAACATGAGCCTTGTTACTTTTCTAAATACATGAGTTTCTGAATATAGACTGGGCGAGAAGAAATATTGAGAAAATTATTTGCACTGAAATGTTTGCTATAAATTGTTTTCAAATATCCTAACATTAGCCTAAGTTGAAATCAATGTGCCTTTAACCATTCCATTAGTGACACATGCAAGACATTTTTCTAAACAGGATATGAAATTAACTTGCTTCTCAAGCTTTATTGTGGCAGGGGTTGGCTCAGTTGGTAGCATGCCAGGCTTGTAATCTGCAGTTCCCAGGTTTGAGTACCACCTGGACAGGTGTTGATATTTATCTCTGCTAAATCCCCGCCATTCCCTCAATCAGAAAGGGGACACTGATGGGCTTGTAAAGGCAGCTGTCTGTCAAATGGAACATTAAGCTGTGGCTCCATGTGCAGAAGAGCCATACTTTGTGCACATTGAAGAATGCAATGGATGGCCTTGACAGGAGGCTACTACCTGTCTCTTAACAGCTGTCCATTGGGTTCCTTTCCCCAACCTTCTGTGAGCCCTTGAGGTTCTTGTGGCTTGGCCATTTAGCCCATTGTATGCAAAAAAGTGTTGCTCAAAAGTAAAACAACCCAATCCTGAAACTTTGCTAACAGATAAATGGAACTTTGTAGCTGTGTATTTTTCCTTGGTAAATGTTACAGTTGCAGAATTTTCTGCTGTCATTAAAAGACTGACCTCAGTGTGGGTCTGGAAGGAAAGCCAAAAAATGAGATTGTCCAGTGCATGGTTGCAGAGTTCAATAAATCTCTGGAACTTGTTTGAAACTACCTCTAAATGTTTCCACACATGAACTATATTTGAAATAAGACAACTATATTTTTGAACAAAGTTAAGCACAATTAAAATGAGCTTCTAAAATCAACCTCATAGAAAAAAAAATAAATTGTTTCAATAGATTTTCAGTCTTATATTGGCAGTTTTCTTATATACAGTTGTATCAATATGGCATAAATTTTATTCATGCACTTCCATCAGAATTGGCTAAATCTTTATATCCATTTAAAAATTGTGCTAGTTTTATGGTTTATTAGAAGGAATGGAATAATGTGATTTTGACCAGGTTCTCAAATCATCTAAATTGAGTCCCTACAGAGGGATCTCTCGCAAGTATGTAGACCAAACCTATCGAGACCATAGACACTTTGTGCCAGGTTGTTCCTTAATGTAAGAGTTTAATTTTAAGATAATTTGATGATCTAAAAAATATCCATATAAAAAGCTGATCCAATATATGTGAAATAGCACTGCATTCAAACTGTTTTCATATCCTTAAAGAGAACAGTTACAATTTTGTAGATAAAATATTTCCTTTGCAATGAGATGTTTAATACTATTTCAAAATAATATTTAAATTGTTGAGGAAACATAATTTTTGAAAACAAGGGTTAATGAAAATAATATGTATTTTTATGAGAAAATGAATTAAATGTTAGGCAGATTTTTTTCAACTTGAATAAAGAGCGTTTTATGCCTATTCCATCCCTCCCAACAACAAAAAAAGCCTTTATTGAAATTTACACATTAATAAGCTGGCTGGATGTAGATAAAAAAAACAGATGGAGTGGGGGACATCGACTGGATTGAACTGAAAGAAATCAGATCAACTTTCTAGTGATTATTTACTCAGAAATTTTTCACTACAAAAAGTGCAATAGATAGTTTTTCTCCTCTGTTCTAGTGATTGATTTTAAAAGTATTCTTGCATGCTATCATAATATATGTTTACTAATTTTTCTGCCTTTATTTCAGTTTCTTTTTTTTTTTGAAAGAAAGCATTCTATTTTTTTTTATCTTCAATCAGGCTCTGTGCTGGCTGAACGTCAAAGGATCACACACACAACAGACAACTTGTGTGTGTCCCTTTGACATTTAGCCAGCACAGAGCATGATTGAATTAGCTCAAAACATCGCAACTGGACTTAATGTCAATGAGGTAATGTTCTGTTCACCAATGAATCCCGATTTAGTCTGCAAACCTATTCCCAAAGATTATTGGTCTGCAGACAACATGGAACCAGATATCATCCCATTAACATTCAGCAAAGAGACAGATTTAGAGCTGGTGTGGTGTGGTAGGCATCACTCTCAGTGGCTGCACAGGCCTTTATGTCTTCCCAGGAAGGACTAACAGCTGTAAGGTATCACAATGAGATACTCGAACTTTTCATTTGTCCATTTCTCAGAGCAATGGGTCTTGATTCCATGTTAATGGACAATAATGCTTGCCCTCACAGAGCTCATTTGGTGGGCCAATACATTGAGAGTGAAACCATAAGCTGATTAGGACTGGCCTTCCTGATCACCTGATCTAAATCCAGTAGAACATGTTTGGATGCTCGGATGTACTACCAGTCGCAATCCACCTTCCAGGATCCTCCAGAGCTCCCACCTGCATTTGTTTTTCAGTTATTAGTGGGATAAATGATCATGGACTTCACCTGTACATTTCATTGAAATCCAACAAAGGACTTGTTTACAATTCATTTTTGCTTAACTTTTGAGCATCAGTGTAGATGATGTACTGGCATTCTGGTAAATCCATAGTATGTTTTTTTCATTACCTGACTGCCTGAGAGAAGCCTGTGTATACTGGGTTTTGATGAACCATGTGAATAAAAATAAGGTTTTTAGGTAATTTTTTAAGGTTATATCATTTACAATGAATATGCAAATGTGAATATAGGGGAATTTATATCAATAGGATATCTTCAGTAAAAGATATTTGGTCTGCAGAACAATACATTGAGTTGTCAGACATTCATGACATTGAGTATCATGATAGTCAATAAAAGATATGATTGCTTGAATGACTGGGGTATTCTAACGGGAAGGAGGGGGGGAGGGCTGGCTCATTTGGTAGCTTGCCAAGCTCGTGATTTGCATTTCCCAGGTTCAAGCTCCATCTGTGCCAGCATTGAGATTTATCTCTGCTAAACCCCCACCCTTCCCTTGGTCAGACAGGGGACATCAAAGGATTTGAAAAGGCTGCCACCCATCAGAAAGAATGTAAAACCATGGCCTTGTGTGCAGGAAAGCCATACCCTGTGTACGTTAAAGAACATGCTAGATGGCCTAGATGGAAGGTTCACATCTGTCCTTGGGTCCCCTTCCCCCAGCCTTCTCTGGATGGGGGTGGCTCAGTTGGTAGCGTGCCAGGCTTGTAATCTGTAGTCCCCAGGTGTGAGTCGCAGCTGGGTCAGTATTGAGATTTATCTCCGCAAAATTCCTCTCCCTGGTCACGGTCAGTAGGGGACACCGATTGGGCTTGGAAATGCCACATTCCATGAGATGGGACGTTAAGCTGTGGCCTTGTGTACAGGAGAGCCATACCCTGTGCATGTTAAAGAACATGCTGGGTGGCCTCGATAGGAGGCTACCATCTGTCTCCCAACAGCTGTTCCAGTGGGTCTTCTCCCCCAGCCTTCTCTTAGCCTTCGTGGTCCATGTAACCTGGCCATTTAGCCCATGGTGTGCAAAAAAGAGGTAAAACAACCCAACCTTCTCTGAACATTGGTGTCCTTGTGACCTGGCCATTTATCTCATTGTATGGAAAGAAGTTCCTCTGAACCTCTTTCACATTGCACCAACCTGCTGAAACCAACAATCACATTCATTCAGTTCTAACAAAACCATAAACTGCTGCACAATATCTTTGTATACAGTACCATCTACTGTGGATTCAAAAAACAGGGGTTCCTCAGTTCTCCTTCATGATATGGCACACCAAATGCTGACTTTCTCAGAATGAGGCTTTACTCATGTAAGGCATGGGGATTTTCCACAGCCCAAATTGTGCATTCAGGGAGTTGATTTATCCATTTAGGTGAAACCATGCTTCTCTGTGAAGAAAGTCTTATCCATTATGTCCAGATTGTTGCGAATGAATTTACAAAACCACTGGCAATAATGAAGGTTCTTTCCTGCATCTAGTGGCTTTAGCTCCTGCACCACCTTACTTGGTATGCATTACAAATATTTTATAGTATTATAATGTATTAGAATATTATAAAATATTTGTAATGCATACCAAGTAAGCATTACAAATATATTTTATATACAACTATAAAATATTTGTATGCATTACAAATATTTTATAGTATAGTATTATGTATGGATCCATGTGATTATTGTGACAAATGCTTCACAGATTTCTGAGGCATTGGTAATATTTGCTGCTGGACATCCCTAATGAAATCCAGCATGAGTACCTGGGGTCTTCCATTTTTTCACCTATCACACACAGAACCAGTGTCACAAAATCAGTGTACCAGTTGGTACAGTGCAACTTGGTGCTGGAACACATGGATATTTGCATCACCATATCTCCATACACTTCTGATAAAATTTACATTGGGAAGTAAGTCTCCAGTAAAGCTATCCTTTAACAGTCATAAAAACCCATTCTCGAATTGACTGACTTTTTAACTTCCTTCCCTGAGGCTCCTAACTGATCTCATTACCTACACATGGTTCTGGACATTTCTATAGGGTTGCTAACACTCTCAGTGTAAATAATCACTGCACAACTAATGATAATTAGCAGTTTTATTATAATACATATATTTATGTTGTTACTGCAGAAAATTGCATCATTTTTTACATACTTCAATAGTATAAATGAAGACATCAGTAAAATGATTTTTTTTTTTTCAGAAGCTGCAGCAAAGATGGTTGGTTGCAAATCTGATGAAGATACTGAAGAAAGTGGCAGCAGTGAAGAGAAAGAAAATAAAGAAACAGATAGTTCAACAGATCATTATTCTAGTGCTGATAGTGGAGGAGAGAACAATTCTGTATTGTCCTTTTCAAGCAGGTAGGAATAACAGATCTCTATTTTATATTTAGAATACGTAATTGAAATTATATCAGATATTGTTTTAGAAGAGGTTTGGACTACATAATCCCTTAAAGTAGGTCTCAAAGTGAAAGTGTGCAGGATGATATATGGTTGGACCCAGCATTAACCCTTCCAGTGTCCACGTCATCTGTATACGTCTGGAGAATCTGAATAAATGGGCCAAGGATGTAGATGTACATTTTTAGTACAACAAAAAAAAATCTACTTTTAAAAAATCAAAATTGCCATTGTAATTTTTTTTATATATATCTTATAAAAATATATAATTCAAGTTTTAAAAATAATATTTTGTTTTTTAATTCGATGCATATTTTATTAAACTACAATATAAATAATTTTATAAAGCCATCTGATTGCCATTTCTTAGAAGCACTAATGGTATTGCTGATTTGCTGTTAATGTTCCTATTTCCTGAAGCAACCTTCTGATTTAACGTCACAAGTTTGATTTGAACTATTATCAACAAATATTTCCTTAAATTTTAAAATATCTCCTAAAAATAACAAAAAACTGCTATTTTTAAAAATGATAGATTTTTGGAAATAATTACAAAATACATTCCGCAATTTTTCTTTTCTATTTCACACTCTTTTTCTGTCATAAACCTATTTCATTATTCCCAAGTTATTTTTATTATTTTTCCCAGCATCCTTCAAATTGAAACTGAAAGTAAACACATCCTTCTTAGAAATTCTGGTTGCACCTGCATTTAATTAGTTATTCTTCATTGAGTCAACAAGACGCAGATGGCTGACACATGATATCTCCATTGTTCCGTGTGCTGTGTTTTTTTCAGTTTTGGTCCAGCATATTTGATACTCTTTGTCAAGTTAGTATTTTTTTTTATATTTAAACTTTAGTTAGTTTTCATTTCAGTAGATTTTTTTTTTTTGGAAATTAGTGATCTTTTGGCCGATAGATAAGTATTGATTTTTTTTCATAGTTATGTTATATTGTATGGCCAGCTTACAACTTGTGGCTGTAGATATTTTAACATTGCATTAGGCTATATGTTAATTTTTATTTTATTATTTATTACTTATCCAGTGAAACTTTGATATAGTATCATTTTCTGAAAATAAATCAGGTCTTGGATATGTAAGCAAATTAATTTCTGTAGATTTACTTCCGTTAGTTAGCGATCTTTTGATCGACTGATTTATTGATCTTTCCGAGTTATGCTAGATCGGAGGCCGGCTTAAAAGTTGTTGGGGATATTTTATTTAACATCCCATTAGGTTATATGTAATTTTTCTTTTATTATTTTTTGTTTTTTTTTATGAAAAAACTTTGAGCTTGTACCGTTTTCTGAAATTGAATGTCTTGTATAGGAAGCAAAATAGACTTCCTTGCTGCGGAAATCGGCTATCATTTGGGAGGGCAATTTCGGGAAGGGCTGGTTCTTGGTTCACAAACCTTTCTGCACTTAGCCAAGATTGCCAAACTTCAACACCCAAAGAAAAAAATTCATAATGTTTAGTAAAAAAAAAGCAGTCAAGGAAGTTTTTTTTATATTTCATAACCAGTTCAGAAAATCTTGTGAATGTGAGAAGTTCAAGTCACGTTGTATAACACTGGAATAATTTGGCATATAACATACCATAATTTGTTTCATTAGTTATTTGGCAAAAATGTTCTAAAGTTATTTTTTTTTGGCTGATCATTGTGAAAAAATACTGGGCCTCTGGATGTAAAACAGTTTTTCTGGTGGTACCCTGGAAGGGTTTAAACCCAATAAAATCTTGATAAAACCTTTGTAAAAGTTTGTGCTTTAATATATGTCTGATTACAAATATTTAATAGTACTGGGCCTCTGTATTCCTTGCATAAATTAAAGACAATTCTAATATTTTCAAATAATTATGAAAAGATATTTATGGATCTGAATGAAAATAAGTCAGATAAATGGTATTTATTTCAAATATCATATGCAAATAATCATAGCTTGGCACAATATTCAAAACATCTGTACAAAATAATCCAATAATAATATGTATCATGTAATATTGGGTTGTTTTACTGTGAGTGGCACTTTTATGTACACAGTGGGCTAAATGGTTAGGACATTCTGGTAAATTGGCTCATTTTAGTTGAAAGACCATTTTGAGATAGCCAGAAATACACCATTTATCCGAAAGTTAATGATGGAGAGCCATTGGAAGGCTCATGGCTTTAACAATCCCAAGTAGATATAGCTTGAGAGTTAGATAGCATTCTGTTGAGAATTCTAGACATTGCTTCAAAGTTATCATTAACTTTTACTAGAAAACCAGTTGAAGGATACCCAATGGCTATAAGAGGAATTAAAGAAGTTTTCAACTTCTTATTATTATTGGTTTCTATTATTTTTTTATAAGGTCCTGGCAATACAGACAGTTAACATTGTTCCAACTATGTTCTGACTCAGTGTAGCAACCTGAAAGCTGGTATGTACTTTCACCATCAGCAGAAGTTTACAGAAAGGATTGTCTTTTTGTTAGATATCTATTTCCATAAGGGGAGCAACTGAATTGGGTTGAAATATGTAACCAGGTCCGTAGAAAAATGGAGGTCTGCAATGTTTACAGATGAGTCCAAAATTACACTCCAGACTGATTCAAGATATCACCTGATCTGGAGAGTACCAGGGACATGCTGTCATCCCCCAGATACCACCAAGAGGGATGTCTTTGGTGGATGCAGTATTATGATTTGGATCTGCATATCTCTAGTTCTCCATTATTGGCTTTATGTGATCTTTCTGGTGGTACTTGACTGCCCTGATATCTAGGGAGGAGGTCTTGGACCCTGTACAAAACCATATGCAGGTAGAATAGGAGAATTGCATCCTTCAGCACAATAATACCTAGTCTTACTATGACAGGCTGATTGACAAATATCTGAAGGTGAACACCATCAGCCACATAGATCAGCTTGTTCTCTTAATCTCAGCTGTATAAAGCATGCTCAGGCTACTCCAGAGAGACATGTATCCCTCTAGCACTGACGGTGTTCTGGAGCTTAGAAATGCCTTAATGATGTAGTAATCATTACCGACCTTCATGCTTCTGTATAATTTTATTAGCAACCACAGGTATTCCTGTTAATTATATATTGTCATTAGGATTACACTCCTTTTGAAGGTCTTTTTCAATTCCATTCTGAACATTATTTTTGATCTTAATGTCATCTATGGTTATTACAGTGAGGAAATTTTGGGTTTCACACACACTTTGGATCCATTAAAACATGTTAAATGCCAATTATCAATCATTATAAATTAACTGTTAATTATTAATTCAGTTACAAAAACATTATTAAACTGTATGCTTAATTGGAACAGATAACAATACATATGAACACTTGCTATGTGAATTAAAAAATGAACACCAGCCTAGCTGGAGTTTATAATGAAATTGCATATAGACTTCATTTGGCTATATGCCATGCTGCATATAATGGTCATTGGGCATATACTATGCTTGATAGTATCTTTTTGATTCACAAGAATTTAAATGAATAGTTCACCAGGGTTTGCCATTCTGCTGAACAAGGTGGCAGAAGTATGCATACTGAACAGCTGTTATAGAATTATAGTGCTTCTTGAGCCATTTTCTTCGTATGTATTTTCTATATATTCTCTGCATTAATTCAAGTGCTGTGGCAATTTTCTAATAGCTTGGATGGGAAAGAATTAAGCCTTAAAGTATCCAAAAAAGTCTTTTTTAAATTAGGCTTAAGTATCCTTCATTTTAATTTGAATTTCTGTTATTTTACTGTTTATAATTAAAAGCTCTTTCACTTGATGTATAATATGGCATAATATATATTAATATGCATAATATAATAAGCTATCAAAATATTAGAGAAATACCATGCTATGATAGTGGGAATCCAACTATGAAGCTCTATAACTTCTAAAAATATGCATTTGATGGAAAAATATGACTGAAGATAAAATAAAGAACATTATTTAAATCTTAATTTTTAATCATATTCATATTTAAAGAGTTACAGAAGCTGGAATATTTAAAAATAAATTGTCTTGTTTTATGAAAATTATTCATAATTGTCTCATATTGAAATAATCATTGTGCAAATTTCTAAAAGGTATATTTATTTCATTAAATGGTTTGAAAAAATACTTATTAAATTTTAATTATTTTCTGAGTTAAATTCGTATGATAATTACTGTTGTAAAATATTCCAACTAACTTAACTCTTTGAATAATGAATATTATTCAAAAAATGAATATTATTCAAAATCAGTTTTTAAACAGATTTGATTTTCATCTTTATCTTCAGTCATATTTTTTCCACTCAATGCATATTTTAGAAGTTATAGACCTTCAAAGTTTGATTCCCATTGATATAACACTAAATAAATAATAACACGAAAATTCTCAAATATTTTGATACAGCATTGTATATATCTACATAAATGACAATCACAACGTTACCTGATGATTTTTGACATCTATAAATCAATAAATATTTTGTGGAAAAAATATCGCTGTCATACGGGACTTGAACCTGCATCTCACCAGAAACATGCCACCTTTAAACTACTACCCACCTTAAACTACTACTTTTAACTCTGTCTTTTTACCACTAATTTAAGACTTTACTAAACTCTTCACTGAGATTTTTGACACCAACTGTTGGCTCCAAAAATGTGATTGTCATTTATGTTTAAATCATTAATAACATTAAATAGTTTGAAAAGACTTATTTATTTCCATCTTACTTAGTGCAATGTAAAAAGAAATAGTTGCCACCCAAGATAATAGATGGTGCCAACAATTGGCCTATACATCCTATTGCAGCCATCATTCTTAGGAGTGGCCCTTGATGCACTTGCAACAATTGCAGTCAACTGAAAAAAAAAAGTTATCATGATTTGGCTTGGTACACTGTGACAAAATCTACTGTATTAGTATTAAGCTTTAATTGCCACAAAGATAGCTATGATCACACAATAGCACTGATGTTGGGAGCATCAGGTTACAAAGCTGACATGCTCTTGACTAAGCTAACCCCAATCTTATGATCTGGGTTATTTAGCCATTATATGGAACAAAATTGTACTACTCATGGGTACAATTTTATTCCATATAACCCCCATCAATTGTTCCATATAACTGCCTACTCAATTCCTGTATTGCTCACCTGCACAAGAAAAATTAACTTCTAGATATATGGGAATAAAAAGCATGAAAGTAATATTTTAACCTTAAATAAGATATTAAACTATTATTTATTATTCTAAGCACAGTAAGTCTTCTTCATTGGGGTTAAGTTCTTCAAAACCATTACTAACAATGGAACAAACAACGGCACCAACTTACTCTGCATATTCATACAGGTATATATACACTGAAATGCCAGTTTATTAGGTACACCTATGTAGTAGCCTGTTGCACCTCCTTTGGCTTTCAGAACAGTCCGAATTCATTGGGGCATGGAACTTACAAGATGGTGGAGTGTTGTGCAGGAATGTTGTACCATGTGGAAATGATTGTGTCACACAGTTGCTCATATTGGACAGTGGCACAATCTCACTGCAAAATAGCCCATTCTACCACATGATGATGTGGATGCTCAATAGGGTTTAGATTTGGAGACTGTGAAGGCCAATGAAGCAAGGAAGACTTGTCAGCATGTTCCTGGAACCATTCGGTGATGATACATTCCTTGTGAGCAGGTGCATTATCATGCTGAACGTACCCATCTGAGAGAGGATAAACTGTAGCAATGAAGCGATGAACTTGGTCAGCAACAATGTTAAAATATGCCATGACATCCAGATGTCCTTTGATGGGTATCAAAGTGCCTAATTTGTGCCAGGAAAACATTCCCCACACCTTCACCACTGGCCTGTACTGTTGACACCAGAGGAGATGGTTCCATGGCCTCATGTTGTTTGCACCAAATTCTGATCCTTCCATCAGCATGATGCAAAAGGAACTTTGATTTTTCAGACCAAGCTACCATTTTCCAGTCTTCAATGATGCAGTGTTGATGCTCTTGTATCCACCGGAGATGCACTTTTGTGTTTTTTGCTGACAATGGCACTCAACATGATTGGTAGCTGTTGTGGCTCATCTGTTCACTTGCATGATTCTCACCAGTGAAAAAACAAAAGTCTACCAGTGATCTTGGATCACTGGTAGTTTTTTGCTTTTCGCACAATTCTCGGTAAACCCTTGAAACAGTTGTGTATGAAAAACCCAGAAGGACGGCCATTTGGGAGATGCTAGAACTGGTATGCTTAGCACCAACTATCATGCCACATTCATAGTCACTCATTTTGCCCATTCTGATGCTCAGTCTGACCCTAACTGATGCTCAAAGAGCTGGTCAATCTGATTTATGCTGCACACTGTGATGTATTACATCTTGGAATGAACCTTATATATGGCAAGGAGTGATATACCTAATAAACTGACATCTCAGTGTATATTTAATTTATTTCTTTGATTGTTTGTTTAGCTAGAAAATGCTTTTTTTAATGAATCACATCATTCATTTAAAAATAAACGTTGATAGTAAACATAATGCAATGAAAGTTATATACAAACAAAGTTATATTCAAGTTTGGAGTCTAAAGTTACTGAAAGATTCTCTTTTTTTATTATGTAACAGATTTTCGTCAATAATAATATTTAAATGAGGGTTAAAGCTTTAGGAGTAACAAATGGCGATTTTTCAGTACTAAATTTTTAGTGCCAGTTATCATAATACATATAATTTGATTTTTTTTCATTGCAGCTTGTAAGTTCTTTTAAACTTTTGGAAATGTTCTTGTATCAGACCAAAGTGTCAAATCATCAACATAGATTGAAAATTGACTTTTTTATTACTAATTTCTGGTAAATCATAAATATGTACATGTTAAAAAGACAGGGAAAAGAAAGTTTGAGACCAGCAATGAATTAAAGAAACAACGGGGCAATGAACAATGAGGACTTTTTGTATATACTTGTGTTAAAGCTTCATTTCAAATTGTTTCCCATCCAAGTTCTATTAGTTCTGTATTATTGATTCTGTAAGTAAGCACATATTCCATTGTTTTTATACCTTTTTTTATGTTTTAGTGAAGAAGAGGAAGAAGAATCTAATGGCAATACTTGTTAAAGCAGCTCTTAAACAGATATACTCTATTCCAAACATTGTGGTCACCACATTGATAGAGAAACCATTAATTTTTCATTGATGTAGCATATCATATTTTCTATTTGTAGAAAATAATGTATTCATTGTAAAATTTTTTAATGCTAATACATAAGCTTAAAATACTTATCTCCATAAAAAGACTTGTTTCATTTTGTTACATTATGTGTGATTAATTACTTTTTCTAAAAAATGAATAATGTATATTTGTTCATTCTATGTGTGATGCTGTAAATATTTTTACTTTACCAGAAGCTTGTAAAGTTTAAAAAGCTTTAAAATGTATATTGTAAACAATCCCACCAACCTGCCATTTTAAAAGTGCTTGTCTTAATATGGTTTTTGTTTAAATTATAAGGACCGTATTCATTAAGTCGTATTCATTTTAACTGATAACAGCACTTTTTATAAAATCTGCAATAAATGTTGTTTTATATTCCATCCAGTTAGTAAATGCTAAACTTCAACAATATTTTGCATAAAATTTACGACTTCGTTAACATTTGTTGCTATTTTCTGAGCTAATCCATCCTCTTTTAAACTGTGATATTTGAAAAGTGAAGTATGCATTTGTAATTGCTGTCCTCAAATATTTCATTAGTGTCAGATCAGAATCTACTTTTTTTTAAAGCATACAATGGTCGAAACCTTTTTTTTAAATATTTATGTAACATGCTTTGCATCTAAAGCTTTCCATTTCAGTTGCTGTTTTTATGTTTAAACTTACGTAATTTTTCACGTTTTTTAGGTTCATTTTCTTTTTCAAATGTTTATAAAGAACTACCAATATTTTTGATTATATTTAAAATGTATAATAAATTGCAATATTTTAAATAATGAAATTTTTGTTCTTTTATTAAGAAATTACTTATTTTATGGTTTGGTTAAAGTATGTATGTTATGTTATAAGAAACATTACCTAAATGCTAAATTTTCTTACATTCTAATCTATTGAAAATTACTCAATGTGCACAAGAATACTAATAAGCTTGACTGTGTCATTGTAATTATTATAAGATGTTCAAAAATAGTAATTATTATAAGATGTTCAAAAATAAACACAGCTCATTAAAAATGTATATTTATTGTTCAACTGCAAAAAAAAATTGACAAATTTGATGACCATTATGTTTTTTGTGTAAAGTATGTAACAAATCATCTTATGAAATGTTTGTTTTAGTGAATTTTTTTTTTAATATGCTATCTGCTCTACACTAAACATTGATGTTTATCTCTTTCAATACATAAGGGCAATTTAAATATACATTATTTTTTAACCCATCAAACTAGTAATTAGTCTGCACTACTATAGACTAGGTCCATATGCAAATACTGATTACTGGCTTGAAGTGTTTAAAAATTACCCAAAAAATGATCCCTTTGAAAAGTAATTAATTAGTAATCCATTTGAAATAAGTTGCCCATGAAATGGAGATTCTAAGTAAACCAACAAGATGCATCAAGTGTGGAGGGTCACATTAGCTTATTAATTATATATTTAAAGGAGCACATATGGGGATTAAACTTCCATAAATATTTTCTTGTTTACAATGTAATGCTTACTGTTAGTTTTGCCATTATAGTATAATAAAAATTCTCTTTTGTTACAGACCAGACCCAACTTTTTGAGGGTAGAGAGGATTCTTATGAAGGTCATGAGAGTTTTTAGTCAACAACATTGAAGAATGTTAAGAATTCATGTAACCATCCAAATAAAAAACTAGGTTTCGTCTATCCAGAATCAATGAACCAATTCTTAATCATCAGGAGCCATATAACTTATGTACCACTGGCAATAACAAAGGAATTAATGTAATTTGCATACTTGTCTGATTACTACAAATGACTAACAGTGAGATTCATTCCTTCTTATTTCGCCTATTGACCTTTTTTAGGTATTCATTTTTATTTTTTGTGCACCATCTTATAAGCAGAGCCTATGAACATGTTGCTCTAAAAAAAGTTTGGGTATAGACTTCTTTGAAGTATTGATCATTGCACTACAATTGTTTATTAACATTTTCTCTGTGAACTTTAAGTTGTCTGCTTTTCAAAATATATCTGCAATTCTCGGAATTTTCTTAAATATTATACATAGAAATGATATTTGACTTTTTCTTTTCCATATTCTTTGAAGAAGTATTGTTCGTACTGTATTTCTATTCAAATTCTTCCCTGGTGGACTATGACTTTAGCAGCTGGGTACATACTTGGTAAAAGAGGAAAGGGAAAAGATGTTTATAGAACAGAAAAAGTTCAGATTTCTGTCAAGTGATTTTTATTAGATTATAAAGAAAATCACATGAAATACTTAAATTTTTAAAGCACATCCTCAGTAGTTCTGTTTAAAAAGAAATTACACTTAGGGATGGTACATGATGCTTATCCTCATTTCCATTCCTGCTGGTAACTTCATAACATTTGTTCCTAACGTAATTTTTAACTTTTTAATGTAACTTTTAACAATAATAGCATTATTCAACCGTGAATACCATTCTTGTATTCAATGATCAATGAAATAAAAGAAAATGGTTAGAGTGATATATGCATTTTCCAGTGAGCTGTATTTCTTTTTGAAATCCTGTATTATTTAAAAGTTAGAATTTTCATTGAATTATCTTGTACAAAACTGAAATTTAATATCTTGTAGTCACAATAAATTTTCACTGTTTTATAGATAAAAATGAATGTCTTCTGAAATATTGAGTTTTTTTTTTTCAGTTGACGAATTTCTTAGTAATCGTTAGTAGGAATGCCAGTTTTAACCAGTTGCATTTAGCTCACTTTCAATTACATTAAGAGAATACACCATACACCTCCTTTTTATCAAAGTTAAGTTGTTTGGCCTACAGAAGTCATGTATCAGGTTGATATTGTAAACAATATTCTGATAAGTAAACAATAATTCTGATAAAACAAATTTATATGTGCATATTTTCAAGTATGCAGTTGAGGAACAAAGAAAAACACAATAACATGCATTTGATATAGGATCAGACATCAGTTGCACTGATCATATATCTAATATTTTTCTACAATTTGCATAAAATGTTACATATATGGTTGGTTATTTTTAGTCATGACATTTCTGTTGATTCTGTAATGTTTTGATCTTAAATTTTTAGCATTTAATGATTATTTAGTTCCAATAAAAAGCAAACAGCCCTTGATGACATATCCAGATGACTGTATTCAGTATCAAAAATTATTGCAGTTGCCTCAAGTCTTGCATAGTATAAAATCAGTTCACAGGGCAGTCTTGAAGGGGTAATTGTCTTTAGTAAGTGAAAGTTTGAAATTTACTGTATCACAAAAGTAAGCCAATTATGGTAGGTAAAAGTTCAAATCTGGAAAATGAATTCAAATATGGGAGATGTAATTTGTTATTATTTCTGGAATTTGTTGCTTTACTAGTTGTTGGTTAGAGTCCAAAATCTTTTCTATATTACTAAGGTAAGTTAATTATGGTAAGTGAAAGTTAAAATTTTTTGAGTGAATATATGGAAGGAGAGTTGAGTTGCTACTGCTGGAATGTCATTGTAAACGATGATGTGGTTCAGTTCATGTGAAAGATCATGAGGGAAACCATTCTGTCCTCTTGACATCTCAGGAGGGCTGGGTCCAGTGCACGTAATATTGAATTGTAAAGATCACATAACACAACAGCCCTAGCACATGGCTTTCAGGCGAAATTTGTCCGAGGGGATCACAATTCCATTCTTGAGATAGAAACTATCATGTGGATGAGGTTTTTTAAGTACTTGACTATGGAGCTACATGTTATAAGGTGTATTTAATAATTAGATGAAATGATAATATGAAAGGCTTTATAAACTGAAGTGCATGAAATAAAAACAAGCATTATATGACATGTTTCACATCCAAATCCCTGGTGATGTTAATTAATTGGTATTCTTTACTGTGGTGCAACTAATTTCTGAAAGGACCTGGGTTCGAGTCCTGGATAAGGCATGGATGTTTCTTTTCATTGTTGTCTTTTTGGTGAGGTCTTGCCTTCCTCACAGACTTTCTCTGTAGTATATTATATTGACAGGCTCCTATCAGATCTCTGGAAAGCAGCAGTATGAGGGATAATTTGTTTTGTTATTAACCTAGTGAATTTGGATCAATTCTGCCTAAGTGCTGACTTTATATTTATATCAATAGTTATTAAGTTTTAATAGTTTGAAGCCTGTAAAAAGGTGTAAATTAAGGTTAAACAGTGTAATACATTTTAAGTTTGATTAAGTAAGCTTCATTAGATTTTATTTGGTTTTGTCAGGAACATTTACAATACAAAGACCAACATAGATTTCATTTGAAGCTAGTAGTAATATACTGCAAAGCCTATGCTTTAAAGTGTGCAGAATACTAATCTAATTCATTAGGTAAAGTTCAAAGTTAAGATTATAATGAAACAGCAAAGAACAATCAATTTTGGTTGTAACAGTGGTATTGTCAGCTATACAACATGGGTGAATAAAAGTCTCTCAGTAAGGTGGACAATTTCCAATGTTTACTGTTCGAGATATGTCCATCTGGAACACCAATTGTACATCACACAAATAAGAAAAGGAAAAGTTAGAGTTTATTGAATCGCATTGGCTTGTAGTATCTCACATAGAACAAGATGTTTCAGTACAGTTGCGCTGCTTAGTATTCTGATAGTCGCCCAGCTGTGTATATCTAAATTTCTAATTTGTTACTTTTTCTTAATCCTCATATTGATACCTGACAATTTAAGATAAGAAAAATGCTAAAGCCAGATTGTCTTACACTTTTTATCAGTTTAACCTAAGAAATTCTCCACTGTTAGCAAAGTCCTTTTTTTTAAATCATAATAATGAATTTAGATAGCAAGTGCTACATTTTCCTTTTGCGGAATTGGTGTTTTTAAGACAGCCATAATAGTGAATATTATAACCTTTTTCTTTAGCTTATTATAATGAATATTATACTTTTATGTGGAGTGTAATAAAATATTTTAAAAGATTAATTTATAAATTTAAAAATAAACGATATTTTCTTTTTGACAAATAAATCATTGTACTTTATACTGATCACAAAGGTCATGAGTGCCAGCTGGGTAAGCATTGAGATTTATCTCCGCAAAATTCCCCCACCCTGCCCACGGTCAGTAGGGGACACTGATGGGCTTGGAAAGGCCGCCGTCCGTCGGATGGGACGTTAAGCCATGGCTCCGTGTGCGGGAGAGACCCATACCCTGTGCACGTTAAAGAACACGCTGGATGTCCTTGACGGGAGGCTACCATCTGTCTCCCAACAGCTGTTCCAGTGGAGCCCCTCCCCCAACCTTCTCTGAGCCTTCAGGGTCCATGTGACCTGGCCATTTAGCCCATGGTGTGCAAAAAAGTGCTGCTCAGTGGTAAAACAACTCGGCTCAACTGATCGCAAAACCTTGCTAACTTGATCTTGTCACTAAAGTTTTAAGGTAAAACATGAAACTTAGGATTTATGCTGTATATCGGGGTTTTAAAACTTATGGTTCAAAGAATTGTGAGTGATCAGCATTGTAATGATATTTTGGGGATTGAGTGGCCAGTGCGTTTGGCTGCAGAGCAATGCAACCTGGATTGGAGTCCCAGATAAGACATAGATGTTTTAAAATGCTATCTTTTTGCTGTCTGTTTCCTCACAAACCTTTTCTACGATGTATTACACTGACCGGTTCTTATCTTATAAAGGATGACATAATGTTGTATAAAGAAAAATTATATAAAAATATTGTGCTTATTATTTATTTTTATTTAAATTTTTTTATTAAATTATCAAGTAATTTTTTAAATATAAAATTAAAGAATATAATTAATGAATATTAAATGTTAAAATTACTTATATCAGTTTTTAATATTTAAAAACTGTTCTTATTAAGAAACGTATTGGTGTTTCATGGTACACTAACAACTAAGGATGTACGTGTTAAGACATGTATATATAAGCAAGCCATAAAAACCCATTATAATTATGATTTCTAGGTTGCCTGTGAATGTTAATAGGTCGATAACCCATGCTCTGTATTTTGTTAATTTAATTGCTGGGTTGATAAATTATGTAGCATTAAGTCTCTCTTTATGCCGAATGGAAACATTTATTTAGATGTCTTATATCCTGCCATTGAATATTCCTATTTTTAATTAAATGTCGCAGGGCCTTGTTTGGCCTACAGAAGCCATGTATCAGGTTGATATTGGACTTGTATCTTTCACACGCCTGGCAATACATGAAGCATACCTATGGGACCACATGCCTCTGGTACATGGACAGGTTGGCCCTGCTTGTAAATACAGTGAGCTATGGCTGATTTGAGGAAAAGTGTAAAAATTATTTAGTCTTTCTCTGTAGTTCATTGCCTTTATTTGTATAATATAGTTGCAGCAGACAAGTGAAAAAATGCAATTACTAGCATGGGCATTGCCAAGGGTGAACAAAATGGTCATTCCATCCCTCTGGAATTAAAAAAAATATTTTTAATATAAATGAGCAAAAAAGAAAACGTGAATTTCAAAGTCATAAAGTGGATGTATTGTGTATTAAATTAAATGTTAAATAAGGCAAAATTGTATGAAATAAAAATGTATATATATGTTTTATTTTGCCTTAGACATCCCCTCCTCAGCCACAAACCCTGCAAATGTTCTTGATGAGTACAGATGTATAATTTGCCCATTTTTAATTTCTGTCTACCTTTAAGGTAATATTTTTGCATGACTTAAAGCTCAGAAATGCATAGGTGTCAAATATTTTACTTCAAGCTCAAACGATATGATAATTGATACTGCTTGCAACAACTATGTGCCAAGTCCTGTTTTGATAACTAAGTGCATGTATAAATTTCTGTCTATGTATCTGCATTGTATTGATTTTATATATATATATTGGATCAGTGTATTATAGATGAAAAAAATTAGCCTATTTACATGTTGCTGTTAAATTACTATAGCATAACTATCTGTATTAATATTTCATAATCTCTGTGTGTTTTGCGTGTTAAGTACAAAGCCTGTGTATTAAATAACTTATTGATTTTTTGTGAGAAATTTCTCACAGTAAATCCTATTTATTTTTTCTTTGTATTCTATGAATATAGAATATTATTCACTCATTAGTTTTCTTCATGGTGTTGTCAAGCACTTTTTGCTATAAATCTTCAGACAACTTATTACAAATGTGATTCAGCAGTTTGCCTGTTATACAGATAAAAGAAGCAAATATGATATAATTAGTTCAAGAATATGTTTTAAAATGGATTTAGAGAGGCATATTTAAATAAAACTTGAGTAACATTCACATATTAGTGGAAGCTTCTTCCAAATAAATCTACATAGTTGTCACTTTCTTCTTTAAACAAAGTACTTATTTTACACTATTAGTAAATAAAGAAGGTAAGCATACCAGTGCTTGAGTTCTAATTTGTGCACTGCTGTGTGAAATATAAGTGCTGTGCTTGCACTAAATTGTCGTAAACATTGACAATGACACCATATTCATAAATTTCTGAGTTTTGAAAATTGCTCCTTCAGATCTCATTTACAAGAAATGTTTTCATATGCTATAAACAAATTAAAGGAAAGCAATCACGTCTATAGCATATCAAAATGCTTCTTGTTTTTAATTGAGCATTCAGGAGAATATAGGAAATTTATTATTGTCATTATGAAACTTTTCAGAATATCCATATGTAATTTTTAACATAATTTATTTGTTAAAAATTTGTGTTTGTGAGTTTGGGGTTTTCCTTATTTTTCCTCTTATTGGTCACATTGCAACATTAGTTGCTCATGTTTCTTATAACCCTAAACAACTAAACAGGTGCCTGTCTTATTTACATCAAAAGCAGTTGGGACTGATAATAATTGGTATGCTCTTTAAAACTCAACCCCCCCCCCCCCCCCCCCAGCATCACCACCACACGCTAGGGTTACCATACGTCCTCAAAAAGAAAACCTTTTTTTATCTCATGTCTTCTCAGAATTTTGGGAAAAAAAACATGAAATGTCCCCTTTTTGTATAAATCATAACGTGTTATACAAAAGGTGCTTTACTAAAAACTAAAAACTAAAGCGTTTTTTTGTACTTTTTTTTAAAATTTATTCAACCTATGATTGTAATATAATTTACTATTAAGAGTGAAATAAATTACTATAAATGCAAATCGTGAATGCTAAATATTTACAGTTATTTCTGTAAATATTGTAAAAGTTACTATTTTCTGTAATCTCATGTGCAATTTATGTAGCAGCTTGAAAAAGCATGCGCTTTGGAAAATTGCGTAAAATTTTGTTTCCATCCACGGAGATTGAGCTACGAAAGCTGACAACAGTTTTATTTATTTTTGATTTTGCAACATAAAGGGCAGTGAAAGAATTAAAGAACCACTCCTATTTTCTGAAAGCCTTCTCATACAAGAGAATACCCTATCTAGACAGTAGTCACTGCTGACTCATTACTTCAGTAAGAGTTAATAGAAGCACGTAAAGTTTGCCTTCTGGAACAGTAGATAGTTACTAACCACTATGCCACATAATGCTAAATAATTCTTCATTGATTATCAAGTAGGAATAAAAATCGGCACATCGTATATTTTGAAGTGTACTGAATAATTAGAATTATGCGTTTTTCTGACTAAACTGTTACAGTACTTGAAATGAAACTTGGTAGGAAAAATTTATTTCACAAACTGAAAGCATGCATCCCTTTGCCTTCCGTTTCTACCTTTTTTTTTTTGCCCTTTTAGAACACTGGAATCTGGTAACCCTAATTTTGCCAGTTAGTTAATAGTGGTTTTCTTGTCCTTAATCATTGAGATGATCGAACTTGAGATTACGAAATCTTGACGTGCTCAGAGAATCCTCAATCTATCTTCGTCTTCCTCACTGAATGTCCATCGTATGCTGTCAGTGAAAGAGCTAATTTAAGCAAATTTAAAGCTGACATGTTAAAAGCCGAAAATTTCATACTTTTAAATAAAATATGAATCAAATTTCGGTTTTGGTTAATTTTAGAAAAAAAGAAAAAGGATTCAAGGGCTAGGTAAATTGCTATTAAATATTATCGCTTCCACTGATTTAATGTTGTTTGTAATCGATACTCGCATAAATCTGCATTTTAAACGTCAGTCTAGCTTTTCGTAAGAAACTTATTTTACAGCTTTCTTGGCTTAAAATTAACTTTACAGTTACATAATATAAAAATGTCACAATGCGATTTACTGATATAAATGTATTTCATTGTAAATATAAGGCACTATTTATAAATAATAAAGTGACACAGTTGATAATAAGTCAGCTCGCATCCTGAGGTTTTGCATGTTAAGTTCTCATTTGTACTCTAAAACTCATTGCAGTCTGCCCTCGATGAGAGAGAAAGGGATTTGTGTTAAGGAAAGCCGCATCTTCTGCAGACCAAAAGCATACTGGATAGTGCCTATAGCAGCCTTTTAATACTTAATAGTGGTTTTCTTGTCCTTAATCATGTCATTTGCTAAGTAGGGATTAAGTCATCAAACGTCAATATTGTTAAACAATAATCGAATGGTTTATGCATTTTTTTTTTATGAGAGCTGAGTTTTCGACATTTTGTTTACGATGCCTTGATAGTAATCATCTAGATGTTTAAGGCGGCGTTAATAAGGTAGTTATATAATTGCAACTGCTACTCCTTGCATATTGTCACATTTGGAGAGTAGAGATTTGAAAAGGCGGAAACGTTTTCTTAACAGATATTTTATTTGGTGTTGTGGTCAAACGACCAGACATAATACTAGTTTCACAATTCTCGTAATGTTCATTAATGTAGTTTGTGTATAATTTTCTACTAAACTTAAATAAAATAACATAAGAAGCTTGTAGTTCTCTTTGTAGATTTTTTTAATCATGATAAATTAATCAGTCTACACGGAAATGAAATGCAACTCCGTTCGTTATCCCATCGAAGGAAAAAAAAAGCTATTTGTTTATCAATAATTAATCTTGATTAATTATCTTGAATGAATAATTAATCATGATGGTTAAGAAACATTTTGTTGGTGTACATTCGTGTACTCCATCCAGAAACATTTTGTTGGTGTACATATGTGATTTTGGTTATGATTATTCATTCTGAGATCGAGTTAAATTTCCAAATGATAGGTAAGGTCAGTGGTGTCTTCCAGCCAAATTAGCTGAGCCGGTGAAAAAAAATAAAAATAAGCAATACAAGTAGTCTTCATTTTTATGTCAGATTTCGTTCCTAAAAAAAGCGTATAAGTTGAAATTGATATTACCATGGAAACAATACTAGATGATTTGATTGCACCTCCTGCCCTAGAAGATTGGGTGGAATAGAAGTTACGTACCTGACCAAGGATTCGATATGCAACTTTTTAGAGATATTAACAAAAAAAACTTTAAATCTACTACCAGTCGCAATTAAAGTACAATAGTAGTGTTAGAGAGTTTTTCGTAGTATTTGCTGTTTAATCGAAAAGGGAGTGTCTGTCTGTGACTTGGAGCTTATCACAGGACACTGAGTTTGATCTCTGTTCCACAAAATGAAAAGTTTTTTTCATTTTAACCACAAGACCTGTATATTCCATTGTAATAATTGTTGTAATTAAACTACACTTAATTTCAGCACTGATTTTATTCTTTAACCGTTGTCCACCCAATTGTGTGAGCAGGGGGGTCCAAGTGCCTTCCATTTCCAAAGTTCAACAATAATCTCTCACTAAGAGCAATCACATAATAGTATTTCAGAAATATTTCTTTGTAAGACCACTAAGAAATTTTCTTTCATCAGCCATTTTAAGGATTAAAATGCTTAAAAAAATCAAGAAGAAAATTACTTAGAAAAGCAGTTTTTAAACCAACGGTAAATATTTCATTGTGCGCGTAAGTGCAGCTGAGTCACCATTACTGTCTAAGTGCGGGACTGCATTAAATATTAACATGGGTGGCAACTGATGACACAGTGGTTGTCTTCGACATAAACAGTTATTAGTATATGCATGTATAAAAATAATGGTGGTTTCTTCTTTTTTCTTTAACGGTGTTCTGCCTTTCATATCTTGTATGTTAAAAGTAAGGAAACTATCGTAGACAAACGTTTAATAAATTGGGATGACACCATTGGATAAGGTGGCATTTTTATATATTGCAGTTCATGCATTTTTTATCTGTATAACTGGCTTTGTGCTGTAATTCTTTTTAATTTAAAAAGTTTCTACAAATGCATCTGCTTAAAGATCAAAACATATCATGCTATTTATATAAATTTTTGCTACGTTTGTATAAATGTGTACAGCATACTTCGTGTGTTTGCCAAGAAATATGTATACTATATATGTATAATAAATGCTCTCTAATGCTTAAGCTTTGTATTTTAATTACTTCTCTAAAAGCGTTCAGGCTTTTATAAAATATGAAAATAGATTTGACAACGGCAAAATAGGACGGAAATGGCGAAGTTTTAGACAAGAACTAGTTCTTGTCATTTTATTTGACATGTGAAAGTACCGCATTCTGACCCTTGCTCTCTAGTACGGACACTCGAATCCAGTCCAAGCAAAACATAATTATCTGACCTACCTTTACAGAACATTAAGGATTTTAAAAACGTCAAAGTGTCTGGAGATGCTCAACTGACCATTATGATGGCAGAACTAAATGAATTTATAAAATGGAAGTTGCAAAGAAAACGTTAAGAATCGTAAATATATACAAAAAGTAATTAAGAGCCACTGTTGCACAGCTCTGCCTTACGTGATTAGTATTTCGTAGTTTTACATTGGAAACTGCATAATTTATTTTCAGTTTATAAATATAGAGACGTGGAAGAACACGGTAGTTTAAGTTCTCTCGCAAGCTGTCTTACATGAAATGATGAAAATTCGAATATTATTTTGAATTTCGCAATCAGAAAGGCCGAATGGTTGTACGCATATATAGAAATATTTACAAATTTGGGTAATTTCTGTAACAAGGTATACAATAAATTAGTAGTAAATAATCACAGGATAAGTCCTGTAGACATGGAACTCATGAAATTTTCAGCTCATCATTTCATGAATTCCATGTCTATAGGACTTATCCTGTGATTATTTACTACTAATTTTTTTTTTCCCAGCTCATCAAGGTATACAATATTTAACAAGTTAAACACACACTTAACTATTAATAATGTGAATAAATAATACAGTAAACTCTCGGTTTTCCGTATTTATGGAGAATCGGGGTTGCATGAGAAATATTTTTATCGAAACCAAATACATTAGATACAATCTTGTATTCAAGCCTTGGATGAAATAAAATGCAGTTGAAAATGACAATAAAAATGATGTATAGCGTCCTTCACAAATTCAACTACTTGCTACTATAATGGCCGTACTGGAACTCAGGAAAGGTCATAGATCGGCTCACAGATCGTGTCATAACGTGAATATAATAATGCGGCATCCGGGATTCATAACGAATATAATGTGGATACCGGGAGAATAAACGTGTATTGAGATATTCTGTACCAAGTTCAATTTAATATTTATGCCGGTTGCATGGGAATTCTGGATAACCTGGAGTTTATTGTATAATAACGAATTTCAAGCAAAAGCCCAAATGAACTTATTTGCTGGTTTACTTACATAAACAACAGTACCACGAATAAATTTTACACACGGATCACATAGACACTGCCCAAAATTTTAACTTTGTTTACAAAATTTATAATACACCTCGTTAATAAAGTACAGCGTTCAACTTATTTCCAGAATTGCAATTAAGATTATAACATTTTGGTTGATTTTGACAGTAGTCGCCAGTTATAAGTGATGCGAATAACTTGATGAACAGTACTAAACATTATTTAAAGCTGATACAGTGAGATGTCGGGTAGAACAAACTCAAGCTGGTGACCAAAATGGAATCGTTTTACTTAAATGCGAAAAAAAGTACAATGATAGTTACATACTATAAAATAATCATTCTGAAAGAATACCGTGTATTCAGTGCCAGATTTACACCTCGCGCATTGCTAGGCACAAGTAGTGGTAGTGCGCCCTTACGTACGGTGCTTTCAGATTTCGTAAAAAAAAACTTTCACAACCATGAAGAAAGGAATTTTAATGATAATACAGTTTTTGTTAATAATAATAAAAAAATTACATAGGCGTAGCATATAAACTTGTAAATTCAATAGGCCATAACATTTAAAAATCGAATTATTCATTAAAAATTCAAACGTTTTCCTTCCTTTTTTGTGCTGTAGGAATGAACAAATTACACTAAATTAGCAAAGCATTGGGACTTTTCCAGGCTGTATGAATGTGAAACTATTCAAACTGCTCTAAATTTTAATTGAGCATTTTGTAGAAAAATATAAAAATCTAAAAAATTCTCCAAATACCGATTTTGAGTAATATATGTTTACTATTTAGAGTTCTGGAAATTAACATTTAATATCAGTGTTGCTACTACTAAGAAGTTACCTGAAAGTTATAGTAAATCGTTTACTGAAATGTAATTTTAGAAGTTTAGGTCATGTTTTTCACTGTACATGAAATTTAAAACTTTAGAAAACTTAACAGCAGCATCTGCTGTCGGATATTTCAGCTTCAAATAACTCGTTAAATATTAAAGAATATTTTATAAAATCGAATTTAATTCAGATCTACAACATTTCTCTGTGAAAAAAAACTTATTTTTTTCAAAGTTAGGGAGTTTTGGACACGGTTTTCCATTCACATGGAAGTATACAAATACGTTTCATAATAAGCGTAGCACATTAGTTCTGATGTGCCTAATGGGAAATACGAGCCTGCTTGTATTAGAGTTTACTTTAAAAAAGTCGGTAATTTCTGAACTATCTGTTCCAACAAGCATATCTCCGTGAATTCTTAAATGATTTTGCAACTTCCAACACGTGCGTAATATCCGTGTCATTACAAAACGGCGAAATCATCGCACCATATTGGCTGCTGACAAAACTAATTAACTAAAAGAACAATAAATTTACCGTATGATAAAACACGTGGATTGCAACTGAGTTCAAAGAATTTTTCGTCAACTGCAGTCTGCATTGCAATCAGAATCACAGATCTCCAAGTTAAAAAACCCCATTTTATGTTAAATATGCAAATTTAAAGCATTATGCCGGCACCATAGATCATTAATAGAGGTAGACGGAGCATGGCGTCCTAAATCTCAAGCCGACATGTGAAAGGCAAAAGTCGTGACGTAGGTCTACGAGGCTTTGAGAGTCATTGGGTGAATTGTGTAACACTTTAAATAAAGTTTTGAAACTATCTTTTGAGTGAAGATGGCTCGTACCTGTGCTGCTTATGATTGCAATGAACGATTTGAGAAAGTAAATGGGATTAATTTCGTATGTAAATCTTGTTATTCTTAGCAAAGAGTGATGTGTATTACTGCAGGGACGTAGACAAAGTAAATGGCTGGAGAGGAGAATGAAATTGAATAAAAATGGCGAAGTTAAGACGATATGAATTTGTGTGTGTGGAAGGGAATAGAAATCAGGAAAGAACAGCATTTTGAATCTTATATGTATTGTCTAAGGGCTTCCATTAGCAAGTTAAACAATGAATACTGTGCGTTGACTGCTAAATATACTGTTTATAGCTATAATATAGAGAAAAAAAACATTATAATAGGAATTGCACATAAAATATATAATGTCGGACAGACAAAAGAAAACGGCTCGTTTTTTGCAAACGAGCTAAATATTATCATGTAATAATTTGATATAAAGCTGAAGAAGAAGAATATCTAACATAAAATGGGGTTTTCCAACTTTGAGATCTACGTGATTCTAATTGTATTGCAGACTGCAGTCTACGAAAAGTTCTTTGAAATCAGTCCATCTACCATACATATACTATGGTAGGTGTCATATATTCTGATACGACTGTGTATATGCAAAAAAAATATATTTTCACATACTGGTAGCTAGGCACATATACTGGAAGGAGAGCTGTGTATCATCCCCAGAAAAAATGCCCAGAAACGGCTATGCCGCACCTAATGTCCGATTCCGCTTTCTTGTGGTGTACATTTCTAAAGAGATTCTATTCTGGAAGGGAACGGAAGAGGAAGGCAGCCGAATCCAGGCAGGTACCCAGAATTTAGTTTTGGACGGGTCTGAGAATAAAACTAAGTAAGGTTTCCTAATTACTAAAATATTCCACCGGAGAGGAAGGTAAAAATGATATTTTATATTGAATAAAATTTTATAGTTGTTTCTTAAATCAATTTATAGTGTTGGACATATAGTATGGGGCTAAAATAAAATTATACGAAGATATATGTTTTGGATTTCAAAGCAGGTAAACAAGTTTGAGATTTCGTGTAAGAATTTTTATTTTTATTTTTTTTTGGGGGGGGGGGGGGGGCATGCGGACTCCCTGGTTATGTCCCTGGTCTGATTAATGCCACTTTTGCCTTTTTTTTTCTGTCCTGCTGAGGAATAGTTAACTTCACAGGGTCCTGATGGTGACCATTTATACCCACTGGACTTGTTTACGGTTTTGAGCTTGATTACGGCTCCTAGACTTGCTGCAGTGGTGGACCTCTGTGGAAGGAAAATCTACCACTGCATTTTCTGTTTGACCCCCATATGGAACAGAGGCACAGGATATCTTATATCAGCTGGTGGATATCCTGATCAGAGGCCATCACAGGTACCTGAACCCTTTAACTACCTAGTTAGGCATCTCCAATCCTACTCTGGAGTAATGTGTCTCAGGTAGGTCAGTTTCTATCTGCATTCTGGTTCTTGTAAAAGTGGTGCCTGAAATCCTAATGCGTGGGTGGATTTATAGGTGGGGGTTCGGGTCTTTGCCTCAAGCCAGCGATTAGGGGGCTGTTGATGTTGTCCTTACCTCTCTCAATAAACATTATTTAAAAATTCTACTAATCAATATCTGTCCACGGGTATGAGGAAGTGAGGACATTTATTAGAAATTTCTCTCTTGACAACTTCACACAGGGATTTCAATGTTATAACCTAATATTCTGTGCTTGCAAGAGAGCAGATAGACAGATAAAGGTCAGAACTAAAAAATAATTTTAATCTTCCCCCCTTTTCAGGCAGGAGGATTGAAAGCATCTCCAAGGTGTAGGTTTGCTTCTCAGAAGACACTCCAGTGTGCTGCTCTTCGATATGGGTGCTTTAATGAAAGCTAAATTTAAAACTAAGATAAAAGATTGAACGTTATCCATCGTTATGCCAACAGAGAGGACTCTAATGAAGATGAGAAAGATAGGTTTTACACACAACTTCAGGATATTTTGAATTCTGTCAAGAAAAGAGTTATTATTCTTGTGCTGACTTTAATGCTAAGTTGGTACTAATTCTGACCTTTGGGTGGGGCGGGGTGGCTCAGTCGGTAGCGCGCCAGGCTCGTAATCTGTACTTCCCAGGTTCGAGTCCCAGCTGGGTCAGCGTTGAGATTTATCTCCGCAAAATTCCCCGTCCTGCCCACGGTCAGTAGGGGACACCAATGGGCTTGGAAAGGCCGCCGTCCGTCGGATGGGACGTTAAGCCGTGGCCCCGTGTGCGGGAGAGACCCATACCCTGTGCACGTTAAAGAACACGCTGGATGGCCTTGACGGGAGGCTATCATCTGTCTCCCAACAGCTTTTCCAGTGGGTCCCCTCCCCAACCTTCTCTGAGCTTTCGGGGTCCATGTGACCTGGCCATTTAGCCCATTGTGTGCAAAAAAGTGCCGCTCAGAGGTAAAACAACCCAACCCAACTGACCTTTGGACAACGATGTTAAGTCCCTTTGGCATTGGTAGTTCCAATGGCAATGTGGAACGGCTCCTACAAGTAAGTAAACTAAATGATTTGAGAATGACTAACACATTTCAAATGCTGCGACATATATAAGTACATGTGGATTTCACCATATGGGCTGCATAACAATATGATCTATTGTATGTTAATTAATAGCAAATGGGCTAGTTCGGTTAGGAATACCAGATCACATAGTGGAGCCATAATTCTAGATGCTTTACGCAGTATATTGGGCTTTGGTTTGACTTTTTAAGTAATGACGACATTAGGCAAAGGAGTAGGCACTTGAGTACAACAATCCTTTGGTAATTACCTTGTCAAAAGTGTCTTGCAACTGAAGCTCAAGAAATGTTGTGTTAAGGTTAAGAGAATTACTTTTAATACTGAAGCTGTGAAAAATACAGATATAGCCAAAGCATACCATGATAGGCTACTTAGTCATTATGACAATTGTGGTTTGCTTACTGCTGAAGTTGATAAAGAATGGGATCAGTTTAAACAGGCTTTTCTTGAAACTAACACTACTCTTTTGGGTAAAAATGAACAGAGGAAACATTATTATATGAGCGATAAGGCTGTGGAACTTATTTCTGAAAGAAGGAAGGGCAGGAAAAATATGAGTCAACATCCTACTAATCCTAATGGAGAGCATTACAGAGAGCTTAATAAAAGTGATAGGATCAGTTAACAGATAAGAATCTTTGACTCCATAGCTGGGCTGACAAAGCAGAGGAAGCAGCTAGACAACACAACAGCAGGGAGCTGTACCAGTAGTTATTCTTTTGTGTCGGAAGAAACAGAGAGGGACACAGGTATTGAGAGATAAATATGATAAGACTGTTGAAAGTTAAGACAGAAAGAAGTCTGTCTTGTGTAGATGGGCTGAGCATATCAGAGATGTTCTAAACAATGTGGTTCGTTCTACTCTCAGTGTTTTTAATGAAAATAGATTATTACTGGCTTTAATATTGGTCTTATACCACATTCTGAAGTTATTTTGGCTACCTCTAAATTTAACTGCATAAATTCCCAGAGATATGTTACTACTGAAATGCTTAGAGCTTGGAAAGTTTGTGTAGTCACATGACTGACTGAAATTTTGAATACTTTTACAATAAAGGTGTTATTCCTAAGGATTTTACTAGAGTTTTAAATTATCCATGTTTTTAAAAAAGCTGATAGCAGTTCTTTTGATAATTATATGGGATTCAGTCTACTTTCTGTTGATTGGTAATGGAGTTGGACAAGGACACAGAACTAATTGTGGATGCCCACTTACGACATCGACCACGCCCTATTAATATTTATAACTGACTACGCCCCCTTATTAATATTCGTAATTAATAATTAATAAAGACCCCTTGGTTCACCAGTATTTTTTTATCCCCCCTCATTAAAAAAACCCTTATCAAAAGTTCCGCCCCCTTTATTAAAAACCCATGGCGTCATCTAGTGTATATCATAAGTACTATACTTTAGAAAAGCCCTCTATTTTAACTGAAAATTTTCCAAATTTTGACTCCTCCTCATTAAAACCCCCCTTTATCAAAAATCACTCCCCCTTTATAAAAAATCCTTTTCAAAACAGCCCCCTGGTTGATCCACCTGTATTTTTTTAAGGAGCCCCCCTCTTTAAAGACCCCCTCATTGACCCACCTGTACTTTTTAAGCCCCCCTATAAAGTCACCTCAAAAAAAGGCTTCGATTTTTGGTGGCGTCATCTAATGTACGCTTTAGCAAGATTTTAACCACTAATCCCAATTTTTTTACTCCCCCTTATCAAAAGTTCCGCCCCACTTCATTAAAAACCCTTGCAGCCATCTAGTGTATATCATGAGTACTATACTTTAGTAGCCACTCTATTTTAATCCACTTTTTTGACTCCCCCTCATTAAAAAAACCCTTATTAAAACTGCCACCACCTCATTAAAAAAAACTTAATCAAGAGTTCTGCACCCTTTCTTAAACTCACCCTCACCGATCACAACTCCCGAATAAGTCCCTTGGTTTCTACCCTCATCTGAAATTTACCAAGTCCAATTGAACTTTCGGTGGCAACGTTCAGATCATCCCCTCTTAGAATGGCTGATGCAATCCTCAAAAATAATTACAAAGTCCCAATTTTTGACTCCACCTCATTAAAAAAAACCCTTATCAAAAATTCCTCCCCTTTATTAAAAACTCTATTAAACTGTCACACCCTCGTTAATTAAACCGTTATCAAAAGTTTCGCCTTCTTTATTAAAAAACTCGTCGCGAATTTTTATTTCCTCGTAAATTAAACCAACTCACACTCTTGATCGTAGTTTTCGGACACATCTCAGAAATTTCTCTAAGAACAGAAATGTCACTCATTGATAGCCCTTCTGACTAAACTGCATTGAACCAACAAAACAAACTTTTTTAATTCCCGTAAATCCGTTACACGACCGGGTCACAAGTTTAAACTTTTTATTCCTAATAATTATTACCGCTGTATTCTCAGTACATGATGCAAATTATTACTCTTTCCTAGGAAGTAACGTTACTCAGTAACAATCGATAACAAAATATTATTTCTTCCTCGAAGAAAAATCAACTAATTGTTTGAAAGTAAGATATAATTTTTTTTAAAATCTACAATTCTAAAAGCTCTCACAGTTTTTAAAAAATCATCTTTTCCACCGTTTACCGGCGAACGTGTGATCACAAGACCAATGACTCATCACCTTGATAAAATTTTATTTCGCGTTGCGACCTCTCGTTAGTACATGTGTGTGCATTATGCTTTACAAGGTCAGTTGTTTTCATCGCGTAAAAAATTATTCTGTAAAGAATTTTGTACGAGGCAGAATGCTATAGAAATTAAGCAATGCTAAAAGTAGGAAACAATTCATACGTAGCAGGTACCCTTGTGTTTCTGCTTACAGTGCATAAAACATCTAACTTTAGTTCTACATCAAAGTCCAACATGAATGTATGTTAATGGTGTAGGGGATATTAGTTTTAACAAATACTATAAAATTCACTCATACACTAAGCTACTATAAAAATAATACACTTAATAAGTCTTACTCGATTGATATACTGATAACAACTCTCAACTTACCTGAGCTAATCCACCGAAATTTTATTTGCAACTGGACTGATAGCGAGAATTTAGTAAAAATTTAGTAAATACTTCAGCGATTATATCAATATATCTATGGAATAAGGTACATGAGAAAGCTTCTTCAATTCGACAACATAAAAATCATCCTAACTAAAAATTTTCAGGAATAATTTAAAAGTACAAACCTCAGCAATAAGTTGTGGATACTTATTACTGTTCAGTGATACCGGTGAAAACGAATTTTTCCCTTGTGCAGAAAACCGACACTGATATATCTTTCAGGCAAAAGACATGTACTTGGTTAACAATCGCGACTGATTAATTTTTTTCCTTTAACGCGAATGGTTAGATCACCATTGGATGTAAGTGACAGACAAAAAACAATGTCTTTACAAACTAAGAGTCACTCTGTGTGAAACACCCCAAGTCCAGAAATACCCTGCTTAAAGAATAGAAAAATTCCCGCCATATACTCTCCCACTTCTTAAAATTTAACACGAATTTGTCACTTAATTCGAAGAAATGGCAGGGAGACGAGCGCGCACGCCATCTGTGACAAATCATAGGTCATGGGTCACTAATGCACTGACCTATGGAAAACCTCGTCGATGTGAAAAAAGATATGCTACTGTTTATCTAAATCCTTTACTTATGGGAAGAGCTGACTGCTCCGTGAGTTTTATCTCCTTCAAGGATCTCTCCAACTCTAATGACAAAGTGAAATAATTATTCGTTTCATGACGAAATGCAGCAATTTATTGGATAGGTCAATGGAAGCTTCCGTCTTATCTTCGGGGGAATCTTTTCTGCTTAATGACACAACAGTTTACTGTGTGCAAAAACTCCAAGCAGTCAGCTTACTTTAAAATGTCCTCTTATACTGTTCATCACAATTAAAGAAAGTATGTAGGCGTTACAGGGAGAATATGGTTTGACCACAAAAGGAAATAGAGTATATTAGAAAGGGAAAATCACTGTTAGAAGGAACCCATACAGAAAATTGTTAATGTCATAAGAAATGCGTGACGTATTTCACGAAACGGTACCGATGTCGCAAAAAAACAGTGTAAAAAATGGAAAAACAAAAAAGTATCATTTAATACGAGTTTCGCAGAATAATAAAATGTGCGAAAATTTCAATCCCAGTGTGACATGATGTAGAAGTAATGCGAAATCTCCCCCCCCTCCCCCGTCATTTGTTAGGTGGTGATAGTGTTAATATACACTAACATCCACGAATTTTCAAATGACATTCAGAGTGAATCATTTCTATCACTTAATCTTTAATTTCTTTTATTTTTTCCAATCAATAACCACGATAATATACAGTTTCTGCGGGACAGTTCCGGTGTTGACTTCGATAGAAAAACGGCGCAGGAGGGCGATCTTTCTCACAGTAGCGATATGACCATGCACTTTCCCAAAAAACAAACCTGGTCAATAAACGATGCATTTCTCATAGACAATATGTAATTAAGATTTGAACTAAAGAGTCATGACATGGCTGAAATTAGGAGTGTGTGGAATATTTTCATATATGAACATGTAAAGAATAAACACGTGTTAAACTGGTAGATTTGCACTAAGGATGTCTATATTTTCGGATCCGTTCTCACGCTCTATTCAGGGTCTGTGTGTATTTCTACAGCTCCCTACTACGTCTGAATAAGTGCGTTAGTAAACTGTGTATATAAGGGCGAAGGTGGTTATTTTTCGCTGCAAGCACACGTTTTTCGACAAGGATATGTATTCACATACGTGTTTCACTACATGAAGAAATCTAACACACATATTTCATGTCTAAGTAAGAATCGGTTAAGTTATTGTTCCTGCATGAAAATAAATATTTTCACACCAGTGCGGAATTCTTAGAACAAGTATGTTTGTGTAAGTGCGAAAATGTTTGTTTTTCCCTCACCGGTATGGAATTCTTAGAACAAGTATGTAAGTACACTGTGCTTTATACGTGTGAAAGTGGTTGTTTTTCCGGCAAGGACACGAAAAACCTTTTCATTCATACACTATCTTCAGGAAGGTTACAATTATCGACAACTTAATAAAGAATTTAATTTTTCGAAGCAGAGATTGAAGGATTCTAGATCGTAATAAAAGTGACAAGACCACGAACACACCATTTTATTCTACATAAACCAACTCATTCTCATAATAAAATTTTCCGAGAACACATCACTTTATTCTGCAAGAGACGAATCATTCACATAATTCTGCAAATAGAAATTGTTACATTCTGTGAATTCAAAATAGATCAAGTTTCTCATCTAACCAATCAGGAGATGTTATAGTTTCATCACTGCAAGGAGTTTCTGTCTGCTTTTTAATCCTAGGAACAACACCTTGCATATCCTTGCCACAGTTCTTACGTTATTTTACCCACTAGATGGCGCGAGTTAAATGTCATAACCGATCCTTATTTATCGCGTTTTAACTGTTGCAACGCATCATCTTCCTGCGACATTTCTATCTTGGATCATTTGTGCTCGAAAGAACTGTTAAGTAAATCGCAATTAAGAAGCAGACACGATATATGTTTGATTTTGCATGCTGTAATGTCTTCAAAATATGCTGGAATGCATGACAGAAATAACGCAAAAATCAGTAACGTACATGGGAGAGGATCAGAAAATATCTTCGAATGTGTGAAAATATCATGAAATATATGGAATGGATGACAAACTTTCTTCAAAACATTCTGTGATGGGAGACAGAACAACTAAAAGATCACAAATGCACCGTAATGATAAAATTGCTGCAAAAACTACATTATAATGAAAGGAAGCTGGAAGAAACCACTCGAATTTTCATAACATGCATTGAGATAGGTAAGAGAACAAACATTCCAAAATAATCTTTATCAATACATAATACTGTTGAAATGGACCAACTAACTTGGATGAAAGAAATGTTATCCTGAAAATACTCGAACTTTGGTTTCACTATTCAATGTTGGATGTCACAATTTCGTTTCTGAAAACAACATTCATTTCTGGTGAAATGCAAGTCAGCAACGTTATTTTTCCTGCAAACATTCACTTTTTGTGCAAGCATGTGAATATTACATGTAAGTTTTCAGTTGTATGTGAATCAAATATTCACTTTTCTGAACAAGGGTGAAATCCACAGGGTGTGTATAACATTTGTAAGTATGAACCAGTTTGGATAATTTTCATGCAAGCGCCTTACGTGCGAGACCTACTTATGTTTTTCGGAGTGTTGGAACTTGTATGTGTGAAATTAGTTTTTACCACGAGTTTCGAAGAAGCATTTTTTTTTTGTTCAAAAAGTGGTTATGCAAAATATTTCATCACTGATCTTAACTTAACTTAACTTGAATCATATTTCAGTAGGTGTAAGGATTTTTCTTCATCACGTTCGAATATTTTTTTTGAATACGACTGTCTTACTTTACGTTTTCTGTCAGATGTCTCGTAACGAACAAAACGTGTCTGTTTTTGTTAATACAGAAGATGACATACAACCGAGAATTTTTCAAACTTAGAATAACACAATATCCTGATGCGTTAAGAACGAGACGGAAGGAGGCTAACAAGTGAACATGGTCTATGACGAGTGAAATCCTTGTTGTTTCGTGCAAGGGGCAAAGAGGTGATAAAACATGTAATAATCTGAAAAGGGAAATCCAGTTGTTTCAAAAAAGAGGGACGGGCGAGCCTTTTGTGGTACAAGGATTTTTCTTTTTATTTGATTCACATACAGCTAAAAACTTACATGTAATATTCACATGCTTGCACAAAAAGTGAATGTTTGCAGGAAAAATAACGTTGCTGACTTGCATTTCACCAGAAATGAATGTTGTTTTCAGAAACGAAATTGTGACATCCAACATTGAATAGTGAAACCAAAGTTCGAGTATTTTCAGGATAACATTTCTTTCATCCAAGTTAGTTGGTCCATTTCAACAGTATTATGTATTGATAAAGATTATTTTGAAATGTTTGTTCTCTTATCTATCTCAATGCATGTTATGAAAATTCGAGTGGTTTTTTCCAGCTTCCTTTCATTATAATGTAGTTTTTGCAGCAATTTTATCATTACGGTGCATTTGTGATCTTTTAGTTGTTCTGTCTCCCATCACAGAATGTTTTGAAGAAAGTTTGTCATCCATTCCATCTATTTCATTATATTTTCACACATTCGAAGATATTTTCTGATCCTCTCCCATGTACGTTACTGATTTTTCCGTTATTTCTGTCATGCATTCCAGCATATTTTGAAGACATTACAGCATGCAAAATCAAACATATATCGCGTCTGCTTCTTAATTGCGATTTGCTTAACAGTTCTTTCGAGCACAAATGGTCAAAGATAGAAATTTCGAAGGAAGATGATGCGTTGCAACAGTTAAAAAGCGATAAATAAGGATCGGTTATGACATTTAACTCGCGCCATCTAGTGGGTAAAATAACGTAAGAACTGTGGCAAGGATATGCAAGGTGTTGTTCCTAGGATTAAAAAGCAGACCGAAACTCAGTGCAGTGGTGAACTATAGCATCTCCTGATTGGTTAGATGAGAAACTTAGATCTATTTTGAATTCCACAGAATGTAACAAATTCTATCTGGGTTGGGTTGTTTTACCTCTGAGCGGCACTTTTTTGCACACCATGGGCTAAATGGCCAGGTCACATGGACCCCGTAGGCTCAGAGAAGGTTGGGGGAGGGGACCCACTGGAACAGCTGTTGGGAGACAGATGGTAGCCTCCCGTCAAGGCCATCCAGCATGTTCTTTAACGTGCACAGGGTGTGGCTCTCCCGCACACGGGACACGGCTTAACGTCCTATCCGACGGACGGCGGCCTTTCCAAGCCCATTGGTGTGCCCTACTGACCGTGGGCAGGGCGGGGGAATTTTGCGGAGATAAATCTCAACACTACCCAGCTGGGACTCGAAACTGGGAACTACAGATTACGAGCCTGGCGCGCTACCGACTGAGCCACCCTCGCCCCAATTCTCTCTGAGAACGTTACAAAATCATCTACGAGCATTGTAGAATTATGTGAATGATTCTTCTCTTGCAGAATAAAGTGATGTGTACTCGGAAAATTTTATTATGAGAGTGAGTCGGCTAATGTAGAATAAGATGGTGTGTTCGTGGTCTTGTCACTTTTATTACGATCTAGAATCCATCAATCTCTGCTTTGAAAAAATAAATTTTTTATTAAGTAATCGATAATTGTAACCTTCCTGAAGATAGTGTATGAATAAAAAGTTTTTTCGTGTCCTTGCCGGAAAAACAACCACTTTCACACGTATAAAGCATAGTGTACTTACATACTTGTTCTACGAATTACATACCGGTGCGGGAAAAACAAACATTTTCGCACTTACACAAACATACTTGTTTTAAGAATTCCGCACTGGTGTGGAAATATTTATTTTCATGCAGAAAAAATAACTTAACCGATTCTTACTTAGACATGAAATGCGTGTGTTAGATTTCTTCGTGTAGTGAAACACGTATGTGAATACATATCATTGTCGAAAAACGTCTGCTTGCAGCGAAAAATAACCACCTTCGCCCTTATACACACAGTTTACTGACGCGCTTATTGAGACGTACAATAAGCTGTAACTGTAGAAATAACTGTTGAAATACCACAGAACCCTGGATAGAGCGTGAGAACGGATCCGAAAATATAGACATCCTTAGTGCAAACCTATCAATTTAACACACGTTTATACTTCACATGTTCATATATGAAAATATTCCACACACTCCTAATTTCAGCCATGTCATGACTTTTTAGTTCAAATCTTAATTATATATTGTCTATGAGAAATGCATCGTTTATTGACCAGGTTTGTTTTTTAGGAAAGTGCATGGTCATATCGCTACTGTGAGAAAGATCGCCCCCTGCGCCATTTTTGCATCGAAGTCAACACCGGAACTCTCCCGCAGAAACTGTACATTATCATGGTTATTGATTGGAAAAAATAAAAGAAGTTAAAGATTAAGAGATGGAAATGATACGCCCCTGAATGTCATTTGAAAATTCGTGGATGTTAGTGTATGTTAACACTATCACCACCTATGAAAAGACGGGGGAGGGGGGAATAATGCTAAAGATTTCGCATTACTTCTACATCATATCACACTGGGATTGAAATTTTCACGCATTCTATTATTCTGCAAAACTCGTATTAAATGATACTTTTTTGTTTTTCCATTTTTTACATTGATTTTTTTGCGACATCAGTACCGTTTTGTGAAATACGTCACACATTTCTTATGACATTAGCAATTTTCTGTATAAGTTCCTTCTAACAGTGATTTTCCCTTTCAAATGTACTTTATTTACTTTTGTGGTCAAACCATATTCTCCCTGTAACGCCTACATACTTTCTTTAATTGTGATGAACATTTTAAGAGGACATTTTAAAATAAGCTGACCGCTTGGAATTTTTGCACGCAGTAAACTGTTGTGTCGTCAAGCCGAAAAGATTCCCCCGAAGATAAGACAGGACCTTCCATTGACCTATCCGATAAAGTGCGGCATTTCGTCATGAAACGAATAATTATTTCACTTTGTCATTAGAGTTGAAAAGATCCTTGAAGAAGATAAAACTCACGGAGCAGTCAGCTCTTCCCATAAGTAAAGGATTTAGATAAACAGTAGCATATCTGTTTTCACATCGACGGGGTTTTCCATAGGTCAGTGCATTAGTGCCCCATGACCTATGAATTTTCACTAGATGGCTGCGTGCACTCGTCTCCCTGCCATTTCTTCGAATTTAGCGACAAATTCGTGTTAAATTTTAAGAAGTGGGAGAGTATATGGCGGGAATTTTCCTATTCTTTAAGAAGGGTATTTCTGGACTTGGGATGTTTCACACAGAGTGACTCTTAGTTTGTAAAGACATTGTTTTTTGTCTGTCACTTACATCCAATGGTGATCTAACCATTCGCGGTAAAGGAAAAAAATTAATCAGTCGCGATTGTTAACAAAGTACATGTCTTTTGCCTGAAAGGTATATCAGTGTCGGTTTTCTGCACAAGGGAAAAATTCGTTTTCACCGGTATCACTGAACAGTAATAAGTATCCACAACTTATTGCTGAGGTTTGTACTTTGAAATTATTCCTGAAAATTTTTAGTTAGGCGGATTTTTATGTTGTCGAATCGAAGAAGCTTTCTCATGTAGCTTGTTCCATAAATATACTGATATAATCGCTGAACTATTTGCTAAATATTGACTATCAGTCCAGTTGCAAATAAAATTTCGGTGGATTAGCTCAGGTAAGTTGAGAGTTGTTATCAATATATCAATCGAGTGAGACTTATTAAGTGTATTATTTTTATAGTAGCTCAGTGTATGAGTGTATTTTATATAAAAAAATAAAAATACCCCCTCAAGCAGCTGCTTGCCACAGAGGTCTGACAGGAGCCTGTCAGTTTATATGCCATAGTAGAAGGTCTGAGAGGATGGCAGGACCTCAGCAGAAATAGTATTTTTTAAAACTAATATCCCCTACACCATTAACATACATTCATGTTGGACTTGGATGTAGAACTAAAGTTAGATGTTTTACGCACCGTAAGCAGAAACGCAAGGGTACCCGCAAAGTATGAATTGTTTTCTACTTTTAGCATTGCCTACTTTCTATAGCATTCTGCTGCGTACAAAATTCTTCACAGAATGATTTTTTACCCGATGAAAACAACTAACCTTGTAAAGCATAATGCACCCACATGTACTAACGAGAGGTCGCAACGCGAAATAAAATTTTATCAAGGTGATGAGTCATTGGTCTTGTGATCACACGTTCGCCGGTAAACGGTGGAAAAGATGATTTTTTAAAAACTGTGAGAGCTTTTAGAATTGTAGATTTTAAAAAAAATTATATCTTACTTTCAAACAATTAGTTGATTTTTCTTCGAGGAAGAAATAATATTTTGTTATCGATTGTTACTGAGTAACGTTACTTCCTAGGAAAGAGTAATAATTTGCATCATGTACTGAGAATACAGCGGTAATAAGTATTAGGAATAAAAAGTTTAAACTTGTGACCTGGTCGTGTAATGGATTTACGGGAATTAAAAAAGTTTGTTTTATTGGTTCAATGCGGTTTAGTCAGAAGGGCTGTCAATCAGTGACATCTCTGGACTTAGAGAAATTTCGAGATGTGTCCGAAAACTACGATCAAGAGTGTGAGTTGGTTTAATTTACGAGGAAATAAAAGTTTGCGACAGGAGTTTTTTGATGAAGAAGGCGGAACTTTTGATAATGGATTAATTTACGAGGGTGTGGCAGTTTTAATAGGGTTTTTAATAAAGGGGAGGTATTTTTGATAAGGGTTTTTTTTTTTTAATGAGGTGGAGTCAAAAATTGGGACTTTGTAATTATTTTTGAGGATTGCATCAGCCATTCTAAGAGGGGATTATCTGAACGTTGCCACCGAAAGTTCAGTTGGATTTGGTAAATTTCAGATGAGGGTAGAAACCAAGGGACTTATTCGGGAGTTTGTGATCAGTGAGGGGAAGTTTAATAGAGCGGAGCAGAACTTTTGATAAGGTTTTTTTTAATGAGGTGATGGTAGTTTTGATAAGGTGTTTTTTAATGAGGGGGGAGTCAAAAAATTGGATTAAAATAGAATAGTTGCTAATGTATAGTACTCATGATATACTCTAGATGGCTCCAAGGGTTTTTTATAATGGGGGCGGAACTTTTGATAAGGGGGAGTCAAAAAAATTGGGACTTGCGGTTAAAATCTTGCTAAAGTATACACTAGATGGCGCCACCAAAATCGAAGACTTTTTTCGGGTGACTTTTCGGGGTGACTTAAATATACAGGTGGGTCAAACAGGGGGAAGTTTTCATATGATTTTTAATAAAGGGCGGAGATTTTTGATAAGGGGGGTGTTTAATGAGGAGGAGTCAAAAATTGGAAAATTTTCAGTTAAAATAGAGGGCTTTTCTAAAGTATAGTACTTATGATATACACTAGATGGTGCCATGGGTTTTTAATGAATGTGGCAGAACTTTTGATGAGGGTTTTTTTTTTTTAATGAGGTGGGGATTAAAAAATACTGGTCAACCAAGGGGTCTTTATAAATTATCAATTATGAAAATTAATAAAGGGCGTGGTCAGTTATGAATATTAATAAGGGCATGGTTGGTGACGTCATTGGGGGAAAGCCCTAGTGGGGGATTCGTGGACGTACTTGATGCTACTGACGTGTTTGGAGAACAAAACTGCAGTATGGTAGGACCTCTGTAACCAATGGCTGCATGAAGATTTTGCATGTATGTATGTAAACGTCAAAATTTTCGCAAGGAAGTAAAATTTAAATGTTAATGCATTTAACTCAGGAGCGTAGCGAAGGACTATGGTTGGGGGGGGGGAAATCAAAAGAGATAGGGAGAAATAAAAAATTTTGCAACACGAAAATCGAATTTTGCTAGCTGAGAAAATGATGTCTCTGTCTGGTTCGTACCTAGATTTTCGCTCCGTGGAGGGGGGGGGGGGGGGGGGGAAGTTGAGGCAATTTTCACAACTCTCCTGCATTTTGCCATTTGACTTCCAGTTTTGCCAAATAGCCATAATTTCCCAGAAATAATCCAAATATTTACATCTCGTCTGAATTGTAGCAAGTCAGTGTGAATTTGTCCCAACTCCCCTTGATTTGGCCAACTCTCTTTAATTTCACAAAACCACTTCCAATCTTTACATCTTTCCTAAATTTGCCAAGTCACTTAAAATTTTTCAAAGTCCCCCAGATTTTGCCAAGTTTTCTCGTTTTTTGTCAACTTTCCTTAATTTCACAAACCCAATCACAATTATCGCAACTCGCCCATAGTTTCCTAGTGGATTCGAATTTTGCCAACTGCCCCACATTTTGTTAAGTTTACTCGATTTGTAGAACTCTCCTTAATTCCACAAAAACAATTTTCATAACTCACCTATATTTTAAAAAGTGGATTCGAATTTTGCCAACTACCCTAGATTTTGCCAAGAGTCTCGGTTTTTCCAACAATCCTTAATTTCACAAAACCAATTCCAATTTTTACATCTCTCCTGAATTTGCCAAGTCACTTCAAAATTTTCAAACTCCCCAAAATTTTGCCAAGTTTTCTCGATTTTGTCGACTCTCCTTAATTTCACAGAAACAATTCCAATTTTCCCAACTCGCCCGTGTTTTACCAAGTGGTTTCGAATTTTGCCAACTGTCCCTAGATTTTGCCAACTCATTAAGCTTTGCCAACTCGCCATAATTTTACAGAAAAAAATCCCAATTTTTAAATCTCACTTGAATTTTGCCAACTCCCCACGATTTTCCTAAGTCACTCCGAATTTTGTCAACTCCCCAAGATTTTGTCAAGTCACTCCGAATTTTGCCAACTGCCCCTAGATTTTGCCAACTCCCTAAATTTTGCGAACTCTCCTAGATTTTGCCAACTCGCCACAATTTTAGAGAGAAAAAATCCCAATTTTTACATCTCACCTGAATATTGCCAACTCCCCACGATTTTGCCAAGTCACTCCGAATTTTGCCAACTCCCCACGATTTTGCCAAATCACTCCGAATTTTGCCAACTGCCCACGATTTTGCCAAGTTACTCCGAATTTTGCCAACTCCCCAAGATTTTGCCAAGTCACTCCGAATTTTGCGAACTGCCCCTAGATTTTGACAACTCACCTGTATTTTACTAAGTGGCTTCGAATTTTGCCAACTGCTCTAGATTTTGACGTCTCTCAATTTTCCAAACTGTCCTAGATTTACGAAGTTGCCTCGATTTTAAAACTTCCCTTAATTTTACAAAAAAAAAGAGATTACAAATTTTCACAACTCACCTAAATTTTACGAAGTCGCTTCGGATTTTGCCAACTCCGAGTTACTTTTTGGAGGGAGCCTCCCTTCCCCATTCCCCCACGGCTACGCCCCTGGTTTAATTATTTTGAACCAAATAAAATGTGATTATTTCTATTTAAAATTCGAACAATTCCAGTGAAGAAGCAAAAAGTATTAAAAGATCTAAATGTTTTTCAAAAGGAAACAAAAAATGTGAGAACTTCAAAGCTTTTTTTTAGCAAAGAAATTAACGTCAAGTGAGATTCCTGAGCCGCGTCATATGACAGATGTCAGCGGCTTGCCATTGATGCTCCCTCCATCCATTTGGATCGGATTGTTTTACCTCTGAGCGGCACTTTTTGCACACCATGGGCTAAATGGCCAGGTCACATGGACCCCAAAAGCTCAGAGAAGGTTGGGGGAGGGGAACCACTGGAGCAGCTGTTGGGAGACAGATGGTAGCCTCCCGTCAAGGCCATCCAGCGTGTTCTTTAACGTGCACAGGGTATGGCTCTCCCACACACGGGGCCACGGCTTAACGTCCCATCCGACGGACGGCGGCCTTTCCAAGCCCATCGGTGTCCCCTACTGACCGTGGGCAGGGCGGGGAAATTTTGCGGAGATAAATCTCAACGCTGACCCAGCTGGGACTCGAACCTGGGAACTACAGATTACGAGCCTGGCGCGCTACCGATTGAGCAACTCCCGCCCCCTATCCATTTGGTGTATCCCTATTACTGGTCGGCACATGTGGAAAGCAAGCCATAGTTAGATCGCCAAACAAAAAAAATGCGTTGTTAAATTAGATTTCCATAGCTTTTAAAGTCATTTCAACGCTGTCAGATGCTACAATGTAAATTGTACAGTCGCTCAAAAAAGTATACGAACGCTATGGTTGATTACAGAATTCAGAAAAAATATCTGTCAATGATTTTTTCAGAAATGAGTGATCTGGCAACCTTCTTGTCACGTGACACGAAATTTGCCAGATCACTAATTTCTGAAAAAATCGTTGCCAGATATTTTTTCTGAATTCTGCAATCAACCATGGTGTTCGGATACTTTTTTGAGCGACTATAGGTGGTCATATTATTTTGATACTAGATCGTGTGGGCTCACTCACGGAAATATTGAGCGTGTGCAGTTACCGTTCACAGCAAACTGGAGCGATTGCGGTTAATGTTCACAGCACATTGGATCGTGTGGATCGTGTGGGCTCACTCACGGAAATATTGAGCGTGTGCAGTTACCGTTCACAGCAAACTGGAGCATGTGCAGTAACTGCACACGCTCCAGTTTGCTGTGAACGGTAACTGGAGCGTGTACAGTTGCTGTACACGCTCCAGATATTTTTCCTGAATTATGTAATCACGTGACACGAAGGTTAAAAAACACGAAGGTTATTCTAAAAAAATCGTTGCCAGATATTTTTTCTGAATTCTGTAATCAACCATAGCGTTCGGATACTTTTTTGAGCGACTGTACATATTGTTTAAGGATGAATTATGGACGAGAGTGTATATATTGTTTAAGGATATTCTTTTTTGAAATTTCGGTTGCACTGATTTTTTTTTGTATCGGGATAAATTTTTGTTTCGTTAAACTGATATTTCAATTATACTGGTATTCCTTAAAATGAGATATTTTTACATAGAAATATTTAGTAAATTGGTCGAAAAAATTTGGTATACTGACTTTTCGATATTCTATCGACATTTTACTGCAATTTTTCCATCTGATAAAACTGGGAATTAAATGTCATCACAAATTGCTTTATTTTCAGTATTTGTAACAGAATATATTTGCCTTGAATAATTGGCATCGTTAGTATTGCAATCTTCCTCTTGAAACCTTTCAGGAATATCAAGATATAGCGGGGAGGGGGTGGCTCAGTCGGTAGCGCGCCAGGCTCGTAATCTGTAGTTCCCAGGTTCGAGTCCCAGCTGGGTCAGCGTTGAGATTTATCTCCGCAAAATTCCCCGCCCTGCCCACGGTCAGTAGGGGACACCGATGGGTTTGGAAAGGCCGCCGTCCGTCGGATGGGACTTTAAGCCGTGGCTCCGTGTGCGGGAGAGCCATACCCTGTGCACGTTAAAGAACACGCTGGATGGCCTTGACGGGAGGCTACCATCTGTCTCCCAACAGCTGCTCCAGTGGTTCCCCTCCCCCAACCTTCTCTGAGCCTTCGGAGTACATGTGACCTGGCCATTTAGCCCATGGTGTGCAAAAAAGTGCCGCTCAGAGGTAAAACAACCCAACAACTCAAGATATTGGGACATGACAACCTCTACAATGTTCATATATTGCTGAAGAAGAAATCGTCGGCAGGGCTTAAACTTAAAACTTCTGATTTTGCAATCTCTAATGAAGTCGTTACTAGGATAAAGGATTATGGAAGTTGATTAAGGATTATAAAAGTTTTTTCCATCCAATTTGTAAATACACCCGAAATAAGTTGTTGTCCCGCAGCACCAGTAGTTGATTACCAAGTCAAATTTGTATTTGCAATTTTATTTGTATTTTGCAAGTGCTCTACCAGGAAGCAAATAAACGTATTTACCCAGTGTAGAATAAGCAGTCACGTCATAAGGGTAAAGAAGCAGTCTCACCATCTGGAGCAATATCTTTTTGTCGCCTCACTTCTGCGACTGCTTTTTGTTCTTTGCATTTTGGGATGACGCTTCAATAGTTTAATAGCTTCTTCTTTCCATTGCGGTACAAGGCCGCTGTGGTGTCGCATCCATTAATTGATAAATGCAAAGGTGGTAGATCAGCGAATGATTTAATTAATGGAATATCACATACGTCACAGACTTCACGATGAGAAATTAAAATTTAACAGGTTGACTGGCATAAACTGGAAGGAGAGAGTGTACCAATCCCTAGTGATGATGCACAGAACCGGCCAGGCCTAGCACCTAATGTCCGACCCCGCCTTCTCGTGGAGCAGGCCGTTAGTACCTTTCAAAAGAGATATTCTCTTTTGGAAGGGAACGGAAGGGGAGGGCTGCCAGTTCAGTATGGCCTACTGATCTGGTCATCTCTGGCCACTTTTTTCTTTTTTTTTTCAACCCTGCTGAGGAGTGGTCAACTTCACAGGGTCCTGGTGCTGACCATTTATACCTACTAGACTGGACTTGTTTATGGATTTGAGCTTGATTATGGATCCTGGACTTTCTGCACTGGTGGGCCTCTCTTGAGGGAGAATCTGAAGTTTGCTTTCTGGGTTGCCAGCCCTAAGTGAACAGAGGCATGGGATACCTTATATCAGCTGGTGGATAATCCGAATCAGAGGCCATTGCAGGTACCTGAACCTTACTTAGCTAGTTGGGCATCGTCAAGCCTAAACTGGAGTAATGTGTCTCAGGCAGGCTATGTGGCTCTTGAAAAAGTCCACTTGAAAAGGAGGTGCCTGAAGTTCCTACCAGCATCGGTGACTTTAGCCTTTAGCGGAGGAGGAACAGGTCTTTACCCCATGCCTGCGATCAGGGGGCTGTTTGATATTGTTGGCCCTACCAATCTCAATAAACCTAATTGCTTTAAAAATCCTACTAATTATTTTCTCTCTGCAGGAACGTGGAATGTGAGGACATTACATAGAGATTATTCTCTTGATGTCCTCATGCAGGAATTCCAGCGCTATAACCTAGATATTCTAGGCTTGCAAGAGACCAGATGGACAGGTAAAGGTGAGATACTTAAAAATAACTTTAAATTTCTCTTTACAGGGAGGGAGGAGGGAAAGCATCACCAAGGCGTGGGTCTGCTGCTCAGCAGACATGCTAGTGATGCTCTTCTAGGATATGAGTGCATTAATGAAAGGTTTCTTACAGCAAAATTTCAGACAAGCATTAAACACTTGAATGTTATCTGCTGTTATGCCCCACTGAGGATGCTGATGAGGATGAGAAGGATAGGTTTTACGGACAACTTCAGGATATTTTGAATTCTGTCAAGAAAGGAGATATTACCCTTGTTCTTGGTGACTTCAATGCCAAAGTTGGTACTGACTGACCTTTGGGGAGGGTTGATAGGCCCTTTTGGTATTGGAAGCTGCAATGGCAATGGACAACGTCTCCTACAGGTAAGTAAACTCAATGGTTTCAGAATAACTAACACATATTACAAACACCACGACATACATAAATACACATGGGTTTCACCTGATGGGCTGAATAAGAATATGATTGATTACATATTAATTAGCAGCAAATGGGCTAGTTCTGTTAGGAATACCAGGGCATATAGGGGAGCTGAAATTGGATCTGACCATTACCTTCTTAGAAGTGTCTTGCAACTTAAACTTAAAAAGTGTTGTGCTACAGTTAAAAAATTTACCTTTAATACTGAAGCTCTGAAAGACCCAGTTATAGCTAAAGCATACCATGATAGGTTACTTAGTCATTATGACAGTCATGGTATGCTTACTACTGAAGTTGAGGAAGAATGAGATCTTTTTAAACAGTTTTTTTTGGACACAAACAGTACTCTTTTAGGAAAAAAGGAGCAGTGGGCGCAGAATTATTTAAGTGATAAGGCACTTGAGCTTATTTCAGAAAGAAGGAACTACAGGAATGTCCTTAATCAGTACCCTACTAGTCCTAATAGAAAGCATTACAGAGAACTTAATAAACGTGTATAATAAACGTGTAAAGGATCAGTTAGATACTGATAAGAATCTTTGGCTTGATGGCTTGGCTGACAAAGCTGAGGAAGCAGTTAGGCAGCACAACAGCAGAGAGCTGTACCAGATAGTTAATGTTTTATGTGGTAGAAAACGGACAGGCATACAAGGATTGAAGGATAAACAAGGTAAGGTTATAGAAGGGGAAAATTCTGTCATGGCTAGGTGGGCTGAGCATTTCAGTGATGTTCTAAACAATGTAGTTATTTCTACTCCCATTGTTTGCAATGATGATAGATGCATTGGTGGCTTTAATGTTGGCCCTATAACACAATCTGAAGTTATTTTGGCTATTTCTAAACTTAAACTCCATAAATCCCCAGGGGTAGATGAAATTACTACTGAAATGCTTAGAGCTGGGAATGTTTCGGTTACCACTTGGATGACTGAAATTTTGAATATCTTTTATGATAAAGGCATTGTCCCTAAGGAATTTACCAGAGTTATTGTTATCCCTATTTTCAAAAAAGGTGATCGCAGTGCTATGATAACTATAGGGGTATCAGCCTACTCTCTGTTCCAGGTAAAGTTCTTTCCATGATTGTGCTTAATAGAATTAAGTATCTGGGTGACAGTCAATTGCGTGATGAGCAATGTGGATTCAGTAGTGGTAGGGGATGTGTGGATCAGATATTTTCACTTAGGCATATTCTTGAGAAATGTTTAGAGTTTCAGAAACCTTCGGTTGCTAGCTTTGTTTATTTCAAAAAGGCTTTCGACTCTGTTGATCATCATAATTTGTGGTTGATTGTGAGATCATATGGTATACCTGACAAGTTAGTTAACATAATGAAAGCTCTCTATAATAACACTGAGTCATGTGTGAGAGTTTGTATGGCTTGTAGCAATTGGTTTAGCATTACTTCTGGTGTTCGACAAGGGTGCATTTTGTCTCCTTTTCTCTTTAGTTTGGTTATTGATTAAGTTATGCGAAATTCACTTCAAGGGAAAGATTTTGGCCTTAAATGGACTGGAGATACGAAAATGTCTGATTTAGATTATGCTGATGATTTTGCCCTTTTGGCAAATGATGTTGATGAGATGAACTCTTTCATTGGAGCTGTTGATGAGACTGGTAGTAGAGTAGGTTTGGTTATAAACAGAAAGAAAACTAAAGTGATGAAAATTGGTCAGGCAGGCTGTGATTCAGTTAATCTGAATGGTTGCAGTCTTCAGCAGATGTCACAGTTTAATTATCTTGGGAGCTATGTAACAGATAATGGTGATGTGCGGCATGAGATTAACAGACGAATAGGGATTGCTGCCGGGACTTTTAAGAAACTATGGAGAGTGTGGAGAAATAGACGTTTACACCTAAAGACTAAAATTATACTGTATAATAGTTTGGTTCTTTCTAGGGTTAGTTATGGTAGTGAAACTTGGACGCTGTGTAAACAAGATAAGAGGAAACTAGATGCTTTTGATTCTAGATGCTTACGCAGTATCTTGGGTATTAGGTGGTTTAACTTTGCAACTAATGATGAGGTTAGGCAAAGGAGTCTGCAACCTCCTTTAAGCAGCATATTGTGCAGAGAAAGACTCCGCTGGTTTGGCCATGTTGCCCGTATGAATAATTATAGATTGGCAAATAGGGTTATGAACAGTATGCCTAGAGGCCTCAGAAAGAGGGGGAGACCTAGGATGCGGTGGGCAGACAATGACAAACAGGACCTTGTTAGAATTGGTGTGCAGTGGCTGGATGCAGCAGATGTAGCTCAGGACAGATATGCTTGGAGAATTAAACTTGCACCGTCTGGTTGGACCTCCGTAGCCCATGGCTGCTTGAGGATGATGACGATGATGATGAGTATCCTGACAAATGACGACTTTTTGGGATTTAGACAAAGTCGTTATTTTCAACTTTCTGTGCTTCAGCAACTTTAACATTAACTAATGCTAAAATAAGTAATGTTTTTTTTGCTGTCGTTTTAAAAACGAACTATTGCTTTTAATTTATAGTCTGTCTGTCTGGAGACAGTGAATTTTTTCGATTTCAGAGTTAAAAATTCTTTTTGTGTTGGATAGGAATTGACGAAATATTACGATCCACATTTTCCGAATCTCCCAGTGGTTTTAGTACTGCCTTCGAAACGGTGAAAAAAGTTGGAAAATATGAAAACTTTAAATGACTATTGCAAACGTTTCATTTACGCTGGAAATTAAAATTTTGACGATCGAATGTTGTGGTTAAGGGGTTCACATAAATGAGCTCGTTGTTTTAACATTGGCAACAGCGATTTCACCTTTAGACGGATAAAAAAATTGCGTTAGAAACGAAATTTTTTTTATCTTAAGAGATAAACGGAAATTTTTTGCGTTGTATAGGTACCAACGATATGTTACTATCTGCATTTTTCCAATCATCCAAAAGTTCTAATTTCCTCTGTTAGGGGTTACTAAAGTCATGAAACGAAAAGAAAACTTTTCTTTCGTAACGAGTATGCCATATTCAGCACAGACCATATGTTATTTCTTTAGTTATTCAGAGTATTTCTTTCAAAAAAAAAAGCTATTGAACAGTAGCTGTGCATCTATTGATTGCATGTAAGAATCTTAGTGAGTTCGAAATCAGTGTATCTTTAAATATGGCTTTAAGCAACTATTTATCATAACGGTTACAGAATCCTTTCATACGACATAGTAGAAGGAGCACAGTAGAAAAACAACACTCATGTCTTACCATGGATCTCTAGGTTTCTTAGATCAGAAGCTGAGCGTGCTAACCTACTGTCTATGAGATAAATCTTTTAATCTGTTGGTTATCATAACTTATAGCTGTATCGTGGGTAAAGTACTGAATAGTGTTCATTTCAGGGTATTGTGAGATTTTCAACGTAAAGAATTAGCAAGTCTAGACATATGGAAAAAATAATAATCTGACTCAGATAATGCTTGCGATTTGGTCGTTAAAGTATGGTTTATTAGAAAGTAAATATACGCATATGGAAGATGAATCAGTGATTGTGTTCTTTTGAGCAAGTTATTTTAATTATCTTGCGAGATATATGAGAAAACGCAAATAATAGATATTGAGAGTTTACGATTCTATGGAGAAACATGCATCTGAAGATTAGGCGATATAATGAGTTAGTTTATCTCTAAGATTGTATGACAGTGAAGCTTTAATAAGCAAACTTGCAATCAGTTTGTCTTTCATTCTAAATACTTGTTGTTTGCAGAATCTTCAGAATTACAGGACCAACAGTGATGTCACCAGAACGTGTAAGAAACAAGGTGTCACGCACTGGTCCACTATCTCACCCTTTCGGAATAAACGAATTATTCAGTACAGCGTTTCCAAATATTTTCCATTACCCAAATACCTTTCGCGGTAATTACGCAGTCGTATCAGAATAATATGACCACCCCCCATTCCCATTATTAGGTAGGTGATCATATTATTTTGATACGACTGTGTATAATTGCGCGAGTACCTTTTACGGTAAAGTATAATCCCACAAACACCTATAAAAAAAGTACTTTTCATTGAATAGCTTTTCGGCGTATTTGTTCAATTATGAAGGAAGATACCACCCTGTAAATGTCGATCAATTTCAGAGGAAAAGTTATTTGGAGCCGGGTGGGAGATGAACCCACGAACTCCTGATCACATGTCAGGTGCTCTGGACCACTGAGCTATCGGCCGCCGATCAAGGTCTCCTCCAACTGATGCTATGAACTTTCTACCCACGGTACACAATTCTCCGTGTCTCATGAAGGATTTATATGTGATCGATTAACAATTAATCGATTATATGATTATCGATTAAGAATGATTTATATAATTATATTTTCATGATGGATTATATCATGTCATTTGAATAAATATGTCGGAAAATCTCTTCAATTTAATCAATTGTATACTCAGAATATATTTGCCATTTCCATGGCATGCTGGTCATTGTTTCTTTAGGCTGAGATCAGCTGTGACAATACCTTGATCAGACACGGAGAATTGTGTACTGTGGGTAGAAAGTTCATAGCATCAATTGGAGGAGATCTTGATCGGCGTCCTCTAGCTCAGTGGTGCAGAGTACCTGCCATGTTATCAGAAGGTCGTGGTTTCGTATCACACCGGACACAAGACAATTTTTTCCTCTAAATTTGACCGACGTTAAATTCAGAGTGATATCTTCCTTCATAATCAATTTACTTTTTTAATCATAAGAAGGATTTTTCTTTTCTTAACAATTCTATCTTTTTCCATTATCTCTTGGTCTCTATTTGTACGGTTTCGATTTATATGGTACAGCCTATATACAGTGTAAAGGACCTATCTACGAGGTACAGGTGCAATCTTATTTTATTAAATTGCTTTTGTATCCAAAAGAAAAAAAAAGAAACGTTTTACGACCGAAAGACGTAGTAAAGTTCCAAAATCCATTTTTTTTTCACCAATGGACCTCTGAATTCGAAAGGGAGGGCTACCTCGCATATCGCCCCGCCCTAAAGACATTTTCTGGATCCGCCCTAGTGCGGAATATCAAATGCCAAAACGGCGTCCCAGGTCGATAATTTGGAAACAAAGAACCAGAACGGCGTTCAATTCCAAAGATTCAGAAACCCAATTAGCGAAACGGCGTCCTAGTAAAATGATTTACAAACATAAGTACGGGGAAGAATTTCTAGTACAATGATTTATTAACATAAGTAGCAGAACGGCGTTCCACTGCAGTGATTTGTAAACACAAGAAGCGGTGCGGTGTTCAATTCCAATGATTCGGAAAGAGAGCGAAACGGAGTTACATTCCAATGATTTGTAAGTAGTTTCATCACAACCGGTGGATTCCCCGGAAGTGCTTCCCCCCCCTATGTCGCAATCGTCCACGTTGCCTTCTTGACTTGGACCCCCTATGTCGCAATCGACCGGAAATTGATCTGTGTTGGTCCACGTTGCCTTCTGAACTCTGAGGCCCTATGTCGCAATCAACAGGAAATTGACCCTGGTGTCGCAACTGCCGTTGGCGCTCCTTATTAATAATTAATAATTAATAATTAATAATTCATAATTAAAAATTCCTCTCCCTTTTAACCCCTGGTGCTATCTAGTTTTTAACTCTAATTTTAAGTCCTCCTTCTCGAATAGTCTCGATTTTTCTTTATTTTAGACTCACCTTTTATTTTAAAACCTCGATTTTGCAAATCCCCTGGTCGACACACCTATATTTTAAGCTCCCCTTCTCAAATAGTCTCGATTTTTCTTTATTTCAGACTCACCTATATTTTAAGCCCTGGATTTTGCAAACCCACTGGTTGACCTATATTTTAAGCCCTACCTATATTTTAAGCTCCCCTTCTCGAATAGTCTCGATTTTTCTTTATTTCAGACTCACCTATATTTTAAGCCCTGGATTTTGCAGACCCTCCTGGTTGACCTATATTTTAAGCCCTGGATTTTGCAGACCCTCCTGGTTGACCTATATTTTAAGATGTTCCTATATTTTAAGCCCCCTCCTTCCCTCGGATTACAAGTCTCAGAATAATTCCACAGAAAAGGATGACACAAGTCTCAATTGTAAAAATCAACTCTCAAAGTTGTATTCTTATTAATTAAAACCCTTTCTATTAAAAGTTACCTCTGTTAAAAATCTTTTGCTATTCATTTTGCCAGGACTGTTAAACGATTCCCTTTTATTAAAACTCCTTTGGGATTCATTTTTTCCAACCCCGTTAATCGATCCCCTAGTAAATAAAAACTCTCACTCACCTTTATTAAAAATCATCCAGCGCTCGTAATAAATCAGTTTACTGTAGATGCGTTTAATCGGGAAAAAAAAAATCATTCCATCGCTAAGCGTGATTCAGTACCTCCACGTTAATTTTGGGAAAAAGTCTCATCGGATCCAAGGTCCACGTATTTTACTAGAAGTAGAAGGACACAGTAACTGTTCAACAGAAAATTAATAAAATCTGGCTTAAATTATTCGTAGGACTTGTATATAAGATCTACCTTGCAATAGACGTTCAGCATCGTGCTTTATTGTGTTTGCATTTGACGCTGATAAGGTTTAAAAATCGATGCTGTCAACAGCAACAACCTTATTGTTTCCTAGAACCCACATCACGCGATATGGTGCAATCCTTTATCAGCGGGGAGGTCAAGAGGGCGAGTGTCCAACTTCCGGTCCGTGTTATAACTGTCCACGTTGCCTTCTCAGATTGAACTTTGACCCCTGTGTCGCAATCGACTGGAAATTGACCTGTGTTGGTCCACGTTGCCTTCTCAGATTGGACTTTGACCCCTATGTCGCAACCGACCATATTTTAAGTCCTCTTCATAGACCCCCTGGTTGACCTATATTTTAAGTCCCCTTCTCGAATTTTCTTGTTTTTCCCCTGTTTAACCCATATTTTAAGCCCTCCCCTCTTCATAGACCCCCCTGTTGATCCACCTATATTTTAAGCCCTCCCCTCTTTAAACCAAATCAGTTTTTGCGCATTTAATCGGTGTCATCCAACGTCCATACTATTTTTAGTATGTCTCCTGTATTTAAAAAAAAAATTGCTTTCGTCGCAGTATTTGAACGCGCTACCTCAGTGCCGATAGCTGAAGCGTCATCGCCAGGGCGGGGAGTTTTGCGGAGATAAATCTCAACTCTGGACCTGCTATCCGCTCGACAATATTTGCTACTGATAAAACGATTTCCTTCATTAAAAATAGAAACTAATTAAATAATGGGGTATCACTGGGAAAACACTGGGAAGAACCCAAACTGATTTCGTGCTAAAACATCTCCAGATTTCAGCTTACTTGAAAAACTATTGTTAGAAATGAACCAGTGACTTGAATCACTCAACTTCCATAAGAATACACAATTATGGTACAGTGTCGGGAAGAAATATGTTTCAACGAAATTCAATTGCATGTATTACGATCAGAAAAATAATTTAGTGGACAAAGTTTAAAATAGTTATTAAATGGTACCTTACAGTGCAAGTGCGCTTCAGGCGAAAAGCCTCCCCTTCGAACACTGCACCCCGTTTTTCCGAAGTAACTGTGTCACAAGTCTTCCTACATCATCCCTAAACAGAGAATCGGATTCAGTATGTAAGAAGATCAAGACCTCATTTGAAGGAGTACATAGTGGATACTGTACTCCATAGTGAAATGAACATTGGCAAATATATCCCTCTTGCGGGACCTAGTTATATCCCTACTCCAAGAGAATTACTAATGAAAACGTGCTATTGTTAATGTATGTAATTCCGACAAGAAATGTTTTGTCTGTTTCAGCCACTTTGTATCCTGCAATAGGAAACACTGAACACCTTAACAACTATACAGGGTGATTCAGAATTCATCATCAATATTTGGTGGGGAGGTAGGTAATAAGAAACGAAGGAGATTTCACATAGGAAAGCATGGGCGCATATGCCATGTAGTAGGGCAAAATGACCCCGTTCAATAATGGAAAGAACACATAAGAAGGAAGTGGTAAGGAAAAAACATTTATTATCTTACATGTAACATTTCTTTGCATTGGTTGTACAGACTTACAAGAGCTGCTCGAACTGCCGACCATGTGCTAGAATGCATGACTCACAACGGCGTTGCATGGACAGCCGGACCCTGTGGAAGATGCCTGGCATTTCCCGGATGTTTGAGGCAGCAACTGATATGCGTGCTACAAGATCCATAGCACTATCAACAGGGGTCTCGTACACCATGTTTTTCATAGCACCCCATACAAAGAAATCGATTGGAGATAAATCCGGTGAACGTGGTGGCCAAGAAACTGGTCCACTGCGGCCAATCCATTGACCACCAAACTGTCTGCGTAGGTAAGCACGCACAGCATTTGCGAAATGTGCAGGAGCGCCGTCATGCTGGAACCACATTCGCCGGAGACTACCATCAGGAACCTCGTTCAGAAGATCCGGTAACACAGTCTGAAGAAATGTTAGGTACTTGGCACCGTCCAAACGGGATGGTAGTAAATACGGGCCCAACAAACAGTCACCGACAATCCCAGTCCACACATTGACAGCAAAACGTTGTTGCGCAGCTCCAGGTCTTGTACCGTGTGGGTTCTGATGAGCCCACACATGCCAATTGTGTGTGTTGAAGACACCCTCTCGAGTGAACAACGCCTCATCGGTGAAAAGAACATACGTTGGGAAATTGGGATCAACGGCTGTTCTCTGCATGAACCACTGACAAAAAATAACACGCTTGGGATGGTCGTCTGCTGCCAATAATTGCACTCTTTGCAGATGAAACGGATGTAACCCTTCATCGTGTAATATCCGCCACGCTGTTGCTTGCGAAATTCCAAACTGCCTAGCCATACCTCGTGTGCTAGCACCAGGTTGTTCCTCGATTTCCTGTAGGACAGCTTCCTCTACTGCTACTGGCTGTGCCGATCTGCGCTTCCCTAGATTAACATTACTAGCAGCAAACGATCCTGTTTCACGCAGTTGGCGATGAATACGTGAAAACATTTGATGCTGTGGCACACGGCGGTTTGGGAAGCGCGCTGCATACAATTGCCTGGCTCGAAGACATCTTTCTCCTGCCGCACCGTAAGTTACATGCATATCTGCACATTCATTCCACGTATACCGGTTCATGTTACTTCTGCAAATTCACCTTGTCGAATGACAACTGACTGCACGCGTCAAACAGCTGTGCTTCTGTATGAGAGGTGTGTACACACAGCGCCCTCTACACCACCATGCGTTCGTCTGCCCCCATACTTTCCTATGTGAAATCTCTTTCTTTTCTTATTCCCTTCCTCCCCACTAAATATTGATGATGAATTCTGAATCACCCTGTATACATTTAGAAGAAAACACATCAGGTCTAATTTTCCCTTTAACAATAAATCAAATATCTAAATTCGAAAAAATTAACATTTCTGTCTGGATACGAGAAAGAGATGTTCCCACTCTACATCACACCATTCAGATTTAAAGCGCACGCAAATCTCCTACTGTTATCAGACGATGAAAAGCAGCATTATTGTTCCATTAAGAATTTGTTTCTATGAAATTCAAAGGGAGAATGCTGTTTTCCATATTATAGGGAATGCAATTAATACATTCCTTGCAGATGGCTATCCTTTAGGTTATGAAATAATCTTATTAGAACGCTTAAAATTGAGATGACACACATTAGCTCCTCGGAGAAGCGCTAGCGGGTAGAAGACTATACCCGTGTAATGAAAATATTCATTCGACATAAAAAAACCTACGCCAATATCGCGTACACTGACGTGCTCCTCTTAGCTGATGTGTTTGGTGGCAGATACTGACCCGTGCTATGTTTACACAGCTTCTGCCTTCATACCTGAAGATGACAAATACTAGAGTTGATAACCTACAGTGTACCTTTTTGGAAGGCATACGAGGAGGAATTTCGGTGATATGCAGACAACAGCATTTAGAATGAAAAACTGATTGCAAGTTTGCTTTACTGTCATACAAACCTGAAAAGAGATGAAATGGGTAGTACTTTACCCATGATACACCATGTGACTAGGTCGTTAAATCAAATTACATGCATAAACGAAAATTAGAAAAACAACGAAATGGTTGGTAAATTCAATGAGAATCACTAAAATGTAAAGAGTGTTGGAATATCTGTAAATGCACACACATTTCAGTGGATAGGTGAATATTTTCACAATTGTTTGGAAGTGGAAGGCACAATAACTGTAAAACATACTGTGACGAGAGAGAAAGTATAAAAATGTAGTGGGATGGTTGTAAAAAATCGCTTCAAAACAGAAAATTACAACGCAAATACTGAAAGATAGAAAAAAACGACTGTTCGACGGTTATTCCAAGCCGCTCTCTCACGCTCTTTTCAGATTTCCTGGTTCTATAGTTCCCTGGTACGTAGCGCATAAGTGTGGGTGTAGTTGGCTATTTTTCGTTGCAAACACAAGTTGTTTTCACTATTAGTTATTTTTCCTGCATGAGAATACACATTTCTATACTACATTGCGTACACACGGATGGACAAATATTCAAAATACTTTGCATATAGAAAACATCAGCAAAGAACCACAGAAGTTTGGAAATTTAAAATCTGAAAACTCAGTGTTTATAAGAAAACAACAATATTTTCAGTATTTTCATGAAAAGTTGAGTCCCAGAATCGATCCGCTAGACCTGACTTTGCATTCTCTGACTTCAATCACCAATAAAACGTAATGTAAGCTCTCTCGTCGGTTATCCCAAGCTGCTATCTCTTTTCAGAGTTTCTGGTTCCCTCGGTACGTTTGAATAAGCGCATAAGTGTGGGTGAAAATGGCTATTTTTCGCTGCAAACACAAGTTTTTCGACAAAGATAGGGTGTTTCACTACAATCTAACATGGGATTTCATGTGTGTTTAGTTATTTTTCCTGCATGAGAATATTTCTAATCTATCTCATAGACAGCAGGTTAGTTACTTCGGATCTAACAAAGCCAAGGTTTGAGATCCTTAGTAAGACATGAACGTTTGTGTTGTTTTCCTACCAAGATCCCGACATCCTCTCACCCCCTTCTACTGGGTCGTATGAAAAAATCCTGTAACTGTTACGACAATTAGCTGCGTGAAGGCGTATTTATTTTTAAAGCAAAGACACACTAATTTCGAACTCGCTAGCTAGAGAACGATATATTAACTTGCTGAAGTTTGATTTTAGCGATCAGATAGTGTATACATCACCACTTTTTTTTTTAGTTCATACTAATAACTTCTAACTTTTAAAGGAAATATTGTCTCATTATAAGCGATTTCATACAAAGAGATACGCACTCTATGCTTCACATTTAAATCTATAGAGATAACGATCACTACCCATGGAACACATCTGTGAAAAAAACACGCTATGATTGGGTTTGAGAAAGATTTTTAGCCCATGGGGGTGGTGCACTGCAGGAAAGCACATTATCTTTGATATCAGAACCTACATGAAAGTTATACTGTTTGGGTTTGAGAAAGATTCTTTAGTTCACAGGACACCGCATGAATAAGCGCATAAGTGTGGGTGAAGATGGCTATTTTTCGCTGCAAACACAAGTTTTTCGACAAAGATAGGGTGTTTCACTACAATCTAACACGGGAATTCATACCTGTTTAGCTATTTTTCCCTGCATATTTCTATACTAGTGTGGAATTCTTAGAACAAGTGGTACTATGTTCGTGTGAAAGTGGTTCTGGCAAGCACACGTTTTTTGATAATGTCATGCACCCTGTTTGGAAAGAACACTGTCTATGGAGCATTACTCCTGTAAATTCCATAAGCATAATGCTTCGTGATTCTGAGGCCCCCATAACTGATAGACAATACTTTGCGTTTACAGGACCTAACGCATAAAGTCTTTCACACTTCAAACTCAATCATCACATTTCAGAAAGAAAGACGATTGAAAATGAAAGGAGAAGCGTAAGAAAAGCGTCCTACCCAGCATTCTCACATTAAAGGAAAACGTAAGCATTCATCGCCTCAAAACAACTAAGACAGAGGGCGCCATGTGCCAGCTTGAAAGGCCTCAAGATGGTTGAGAACAATGGTTTAACCATCCATTTTTAAGTATTAGGTTATTAAGTTATTATTTTCATGTTACAATTTCTTACAACAACGTTCATATCTAGTGAAAATGGAACATTCACTTTTTGTGTAAGCATGTGAATATTACATTTCAGCAACATTCACTTTTCGTGTAAGCATATGAATATTACATTTCAGCTGTATGTGAACCAAGCATTCACTTGAGAAGAATATTTAAAAAACATCAGTGTGAACTCATGGATACATAAAACGTGTCTCCTTCTTGTGTCTCTTCATATCTATATACTATTCTTACGAACACAAAAGATAGAACTTTCGAAGGAAGATGATCAGTGCAACAGTTAAAAAACTGATTTTCTGTGTTTTGGGGCTTTTCACCAATGCCATCTAGTGGCAAATATGTTGACTGTCTGATTCGAGTAAAAACAAGATTATTACTTTTAAGCAGTCTGTTTATGAATATGTAGGAGAATGTTTTTCTGATCTTATGCAAAGTATATTCTTGTGTGGTGTATGGTATTATTCAACGGATGTCTTTCTAAGTGTATGAATATATCCGTGCAATAGACTAAGTTTTTTCTCACACACTTGTTTCGTCTCTGTAATTGTATATTTGTGAGTGCGTATGCTTTCATGTTCGTGTGTGTGTATGTTTCTGTGTGAGGGTGAGTGTGTGCGTGCGTGTTTTCATGTGTGTATACGTCTTCATGTCTCTCTCTCTCTCGGTGTGTCTGTATGTGTATATGTTATCGTATGTGTACGTGTGCGTTTGTTCACATGCAAGAATAAGCATATTGTCTTACAGACACTTGCTTGCTACAGAAGAAGCTAACAATTTAAAACGAGACTAGTGGTTATGCAAAATATTTTATCACAGATCTTAAGTTGAATACGCATATTTCAGGAGATGTAAGTATTTTTCTTCAACACGTTCGAATATTTTTTTTTTGAGAACGACTGCCTTACGTTACGCTTCCTGACAGATGTCTCGTAACGAACAAAACGGGTGTGTTTTTTGCTAATACAGAAGAGGACATACAACCGAGAATATTTCAAACTTAGAATAACACAACATCCTGATGCGTTAAGAACGAAACGGAGGGATACTAGCAACTGAACCATGACTTGAAACGATCGAAATCCTGTTGTTTCGCGCAAGGGGGCGAAGGGTGATAAAACGTAATACTCTGAAAAAATCTTTGTACCATAAAAGGTCCTCTTTTTTTGAAACAACTGTATTTCTAGCACTATTAGCCTTTATAGATATGAATATGTACTAAATAAATGCTAATAGTGCTAGAAATCCAGTTGTTTAAAAAAAAGATGACCTTTTATGGTACAAGGACATCTTTTGATTGTCCTGTATGTAACTTGGAAAGATTAATAGACTTCATGTGTCTCCCCACAAAATATTAATAGACTTCAATGTCTCCCCCAAAAGCCACCCTCAGACGTCCTAGATCGTGGGAGACGGGCAACATCCATTATCTGTTGATTTCCTCAAAAATTCCTTTTATCTTTGGGTCGGGGGTGGCTCAGTCGGTAGCGCGCCAGGCTCGTAATCTGTAGTTCCCAGGTTCGAGTCCCAGCTGGGTCAGCGTTGAGATTTATCTCCGCAAAATTCCCCGCCCTGCCCACGGTCAGTAGGTCAGTAGGGGACACCGATGAGCTTGGAAAGGCCGCCGTCCATCGGATGGGACGTTAAGCCGTGGCCCCGTGTGCGGGAGAGTTAAAGTCCCTGTGCACGTTAAAGAACACGCTGGATGGCCTTGACGGGGGCTACCATCTGTCTCCCAACAGCTGTTCCAGTAGGTCTCCTCCCCCAAACTTCTCTGAGCCTTCGGGGTCCATGTGAACTGGCCATTTAGCCCATGGTGTGCAAAAAAGTGCCGCTCAGAGGTAAAACAACCGAACCCAAAATCATTTTATCTTTAGGGGAAACCTCAGCTAATGGATGGCTAGCATGAGGCTCTGGTACAACACAATCACTCACTCACTACATGCATTCACTCACTTGCTCACTATACGCATTCACTCACTCACTACATGCATTCACTCTCTCACTGCATGCATTCCCCCACAACATACACTCACTCATTCAGTTCATAAACTCTCACTACTGCATACTCCGAAACAGATGCAAAGGATGCATTTGCTCCCTTTTCTTCCTCTTTTCCAATTGTTTTTGTCCCTGGTTTTCTAGTTTCTGTTTCTGTTTCAGTTGTCCCAGTGGATAAGGAATCCTTCTCCTAATGCAGCCTTATCATGGCGGGAGATAAAGATCCCATCACTGATGATTTATTTCTATAGTATAGTACTAAGATTTAAAAAAGCACTTAATTTTAAAATCAGACAAAAATTTGCATTTCTTTTGGCACACAGAATACATCAAAAATTTCTGAATTGTGAAAAAAGATTTTAATTACAAAACGTTTGCATTATATTTTTGGTCTTTCGTACTTCTTAGAGATGCATTTATATAAAAGTGAACGCATCTTATTCCTAACATTAGAATGACAAACTCCGAAAGTGATTCCATATTCCATACAACTCCTATATGTGACACAATGAAATATGCACTGTAGGTAGAAAATGTTCATATCATCAATTAGAGGAGATCTTGATCGGCGGCCGGTAGCTCAGTGGTCCAAAGGTCAGGAGGTCGTGGGTTCGTATCCCACCCGGCTCAAGACAATTTTTTGCTCTAAAATTGATCGACGTTAAATTCAGAGTGGTAACTTCCTTCATACTTATGAGTGATTATGTCATTTTCGTGCCAGTAAAACTTTTCTTTTTTTCTCTTTTTTCTTTTTCTTTTTCTCTTTTTCTCTTGATGTCCTCACACAAGAATTCCACCATTATAATTTAGATATTCTCGGCTTTCAAGAGACCAGATGGACAGATAAAGGTCAGATTCTTAAAAATAATCTTAAATTTCTCTTTTCAGGGAGGGACGACAATAAGCATCACCAAGGCGTGGGTCTGCTTCTCAGCAGACACGCTAGTGATGCTCTTCTAGGATATGAGTGCATTAATGAAAGGTTTCTTACAGCAAAATTTCAGACAAGCGTTAAAGACTTGAATGTTATCTGCTGTTATGCCCCCACTGAGGATGCCGATGAGGATGAGAAGGATAGGTTTTATGAAGAACTTCAGGATATTTTGAATTCTGTCAAGAAAGGAGATATTACCCTTGTTCTTGGTGACTTCAATGCCAAAGTTGGTACCGACTCTTACCTTTGGGGAAGAGTAATAGGCCCTTTTGGTATTGGTAGCTGCAATGGCAATGGGCAACGTCTCCTACAGGTAAGTAAACTCAATGGATTCATAATAACTAACACTTATTACAAACACCGTGACATACATAATTCACCCGATGGGCTGCATAAGAATATGATTGATTATATATTAATTAACAGCAAATGGGCTAGTTCTATTAGGAATACCAGGGCATATAGGGGAGCTGAAATTGGATCTGACCATTACCTTGTTAAAAGTGTGTTGCAACTTAAACTTAAAAAGTGTTGTGCTAGGGTTAAAAAATTTGCTTTTAATACTGAAGCTCTGAAAGACCCAGTTATAGCCAAAGCTTACCATGATAGGTTACTTAGTCATTATGACAGTCATGGTATGCTTACTACTGAAGTTGAGGAAGAATGGGATCATTTTAAACAGGCTTTTTTGGACACTAACAGTACTCTTTTAGGAAAAAAGGAGCAGAAGAGACAGAATTATCTGAGTGATAAGGCACTTGAGCTTATTTCGGAAAGAAAGAACTGCAGGAATGTCCTTAATCAATACCCTACTAGTCCTAATAGAAAGCATTACAGAGAACTTAATAAACGTGTAAAAGATCAGTTAGCTGCTGATAAGAATCTTTGGCTTGATGGTTTGGCTGACAAAGCCGAGGAAGCAGTTTGACAGCACAACAGCAGAGAGCTGTACCAGATAGTTAATGTTTTGTGTGGTAGAAAACGGACAGGTATACAGGGATTGAAGGATAAACAAGGTAAGGTTATAGAAGGTGAGGATTCTGTCATGGCTAGGTGGGCTGAGCATTTCAGTGATGTTCTAAACAATGCGGTTAGTTCTATTCCCATTGTTTGCAATGATGATAGATGCATTGGTGGCTTTAATGTTGGCCCTATAACACAATCTGAAGTTATTTTGGCTGTTTCTAAACTTAAACTTCATAAATCCCCAGGGGTAGATGAAATTACTACAGAAATGCTTAGAGCTGGAAATGTTTCGGTTACCACTTGGATGACTGAAATTCTGAATATCTTTTATGATAAAGGCATGGTTCCTAAGGATTTTACCAGAGCTATTGTTATCCCTATTTTCAAAAAAGGTGATCGCAGTTCTTGTGATAACTATAGGGGTATTAGCCTACTCTCTGTTCCAGGTAAAGTTCTTTCCATGATTGTGCTTAATAGAATTAAGAATCTGGTTGACAGTCAATTGCGTGATGAGCAATGTGGATTCAGAAGTGGTAGGGGATGTGTGGATCAGATATTTTCACTTAGGCAGATTCTTGAGAAATGTTTAGAGTTTCAGAAACCTTTAGTTGCTAGCTTTGTTTATTTCAAAAAGGCTTTCGACTCTGTTGATCGTCATAATTTGTGGTTGATTGTGAGATCATATGGTATACCTGACAAGTTAGTTAACATAATGAAAGCTCTCTATAATAACACTGAGTCATGTGTGAGAGTTTGTATGGCTTGTAGCAATTGGTTTAGCATTACTTCTGGTGTTCGACAAGGGTGCATTTTGTCTCCTTTTCTCTTTAGTTTGGTTATTGATTATGTTATGCGAAATTCACTTCAAGGGAAAGTTTTTGGCCTTAAATGGGCTGGAGATAGGAAAATTTCTGATTTAGATTATGCTGATGATTTAGCCCTTTTGGCAAATGGTGTTGATGAGATGAACTCTTTCATTCGAGCTGTTGATGAGACTGGTAGTAGAGTAGGTTTGGTTATAAATAGAGAGAAAACTAAAGTGATGAAAATTGGTCAGGCAGGCAGTGATTCAGTTAATCTGGATGGTTGCAGTCTTGAGCAGGTGTCACAGTTTAATTATCTTGGGAGCTATGTAACAGATAATGGTGATGTGCGGCATGAGATTAACAGACGAATAGGGATTGCTGCCGGGACTTTTAAGAATCTATGGAGAGTGTGGAGAAATAGGCGTATACACCTAAAGACTAAAATTAGACTGTATAATAGTTTGGTTCTTTCTAGGGTTAGTTATGGTAGTGAAACCTGGACAATTTGTAAATAAGATAACAGGAAACTAGATGCTTTTGATTCCAGATGCTTACGCAGTATCTTGGGCATTAGGTGGTTCAACTTTGTAACTAATGATGAGGTTAGGCAAAGGAGTTTGCAACCTCCTTTAAGCAGCATATTGTGCAGAGAGAGACTCCGTTGGTTTGGCCATGTTGCCCGTATGAATAATTATAGATTGGCGAATAGGGTTATGAACAGTGTGCCTAAAGGCCTCAGAAAGAAGGGGAGACCTAGGATGCGGTGGGCAGACAATGTCAAACAGGACCTTGTTAGAATTGGTGTGCAGTGGCCAGATGCAGTAGATGTAGCTCAGGATAGACTTGCTTGGAGAACTAAATTGCACGGTCTGGTTGGACCTCCGTAGCCCATGGCTGCTTGAGGATGATGATGATGAATTACATTTTTCAAAACAAAAGCAATTATTTTAGAAGTTATAAAGCTTTGACGTTAGCTTTCCATTGACTTAACAGAGGAATTTTCCTTAATTTATGGAAATCAGTATACATAGATCTTTGTGGTTTATTTTGAAAATTTCTTGTAGACATTCATCTCTTGATTTACATGGTAGATAGGTTTCAGGAAATCACCTTATAAATCGGAACCAACTACTTATGGGAAAAGAGTGATAGATTCCGGAAACATTTTATGTTAGTAATAAAACATACAATCAAAGTTTCATTTACATCATATAAATCTGTAATTTCAGTTCAGCAGTAATAATAAGCATTAATATAAAATTATTTTGTAATTTATTTGCACTAATTCAGGTAAGCTTAGATCAATTTCTCATACATTTCTTTTTCGCCACGAAAACTACTCATCGTTAATTTACACGTGTACTATCGAATTTGAAAGGATATTTATGAACTGAATATAAATTTATAAATGAAGCATTTCTACCAAAGCTTAGTGTTTTATTTTGTAAAAATAATTTTATATGATATTTTATGAAACAGTGTACTTACGAATCAGCTGTATTCAGTCTATTAGGGGTTCTCAACATTGGGTTCGTCGTGAGAGCTGAAAAGTCGCTAGATATATGTTTTATTTTATTCCCATTGTTATACTATAACTGTAGTTTTATCTATCTATATAATGGGTCTATATAATGGTCTACGAAGTTAAACTTGTTTGAAGTTAAAATGAGGTAAAACAAGGTTTTTTCTAGTCTAAAAAATTCTGTCCAGAAAAGTCAGATATTGCTGCCATTTCAAAAGAATCTTCATTTCATTAAGATGTCGCGAGACAGATTGCATTTCAATGGCAAAAGTATAATTTTAACGAAAGATATAAATATAATACGATGACGATTTTATTAATATCGGAATTTACTATTATCTATTTATATTTGAAAATAAATGATATCACTTAAAACCATTTAGTCGAATTTTACTTTGGGATGACCATCTAATAATCTTCCTTTGCGCTATACAACTGCTACTTCATAATATGTATATTATATCTGCATAAATGAGAAAAAAATCTATCGGTACCGCGTAAAACGGAGTCTATATCGTGTAAAATGAAACTGGTTTAATTTTTTTGAACATATAAAACAGAACCCGTGTAAATCGAGAGATAGGTGTGTTTTCAAATCGGTGGTCTGCTGCATATTCTGCTTTACTGGCCATAGCAGACAATAACATAAAGCTCGAAAGAAAATCTGTCCATCACTGCATGTTCAAAAAACACTTCAAAAAAGTATCCGAACACTATGGTTGATTAGAGAATTCAGAAAAAATATCTGGCAAAGATTTTTTTAGACATTAGTGATCTGGCAACCTTCGTGTCACGTGATTACAAAATTCAGGAAAAATATCTGGAGCGTGTACAGCAACTGTACACGCTCCAGTTACCGTTCACAGCAAACTGGAGCGTGTGCAGTTACTGCACACGCTCCAGTTTGCTGTGAACGGTAACTGCACACGCTCAATATTTTCCGTGAGTGAGCCCACACGATCTAGTATCAAAATAATATGACCACCTACAGTCGCTCAAAAAAGTATCCGAACACTACGGTTGATTACAGAATTCAGAAAAAATATCTTGCAAGGATTTTTTTAGAAATTAGTGTTCTGGCAACCTTCGTGTCACGTGATTACAGAATTGAGGAAAAAATATCTGGAGCGTGTACAGCAACTATACACGTTCCAGTTACCGTTCACAGCAAACTGGAGCGTGTGCAGTAACTGCACACGCTCCAGTGCTGTGAACGGTAACTGCACACGCTGAATATTTCCGTGAGTGAGCCCACACGATCTAGTATCAAAATAATATGACCACCTACAGTCGCTCAAAAAAGTATCCGAACACTATGATTGATTACAGAATTCAGAAAAAATATCTGGCAGCGATTTTTTTCGAAATTAGTGATCTGGCAACCTTCGTGTCACGTGATTACAGAATTCAGGAAAAATATCTGGAGCGTGTACAGCAACTGTACACGCTCCAGTCATAGCTCTTATAACAAGCGGTGCATACTTAGATGCAACTTTATTCAGATATCATAATTTGAATGCCAATGTTCGAATTTGTATTGCTATAAATAAAATATAGAGTAACAACTGTTGCACTAATTTTTCATCTAAACAAAAATAGTTTGAAAGTATTTTTTTCTTTCATACAGTTATCAAAATGAAAAGTTTGAAAATTTTCTTTTCCTAAGTCCCATGGCCGAGTGGATAGAGCGCTTGGCTACTAATCTAAGGGACCTGGGTTCGAGCCCCGGTTAAGGCATGGATGTATGTGTCGTTTTTCTGCCGAGGTCCTGCAATCTTCTCAGATCTTCTACTGTGGCATATAAACTGACAGGCTCCTGTCAGACCTCTGTGGCAAGCAGCTGCTTGAGGGGGTACAGTCGCTCAAAAAAGTATCCGAACACTATGGTTGATTACAGAATTCAGAAAAAACATCTGGCAACGATTTTTTTAGAAATTAGAGATCTGGCAACCTTCGTGTCACGTGATTACAGAATTAAGGAAAAATATCTGGAGCGTGTACAGCAACTGTACACGCTCCAGTTACCGTTCACAGCAAACTGGAGCGTGTGCAGTAACTGCACACGCTCCAGTTTGCTGTGAACGGTAACTGCACACGCTCAATATTTCCGTGAGTGAGCCCACACGATCTAGGTCTTTGTGAACTCACACGATCCAATGTGCTGTGAACATTAACCGCAACCGCTCCAGTTTGCTGTGAACGGTAACTGCACACGCTCCATATTCATTGCATTATATATTCATTCGCATTATATATATTAAAAAATATCCGCACACGCTCCATATTCATTGCATTATACATTCATTCGCATTATATATATTAAAAAATATCCGAACACGCTCCATATTCATTGCATTATACATTCATTCGCATTATATATATTAAAAAATATCCGAACACGCTCCATATTCATTGCATTATACATTCATTCGCATTATATATATTAAAAAATATCCGAACACGCTCCATATTCATTGCATTATACATTCATTCGCATTATATATATTAAAAAATATCCGAACATTATGGTTGATTACAGAATTTAGAAAAAATATCTGGCAACGATTTTTTTTAGAAATTAGTGATCTGGCAACCTTCGTGTCACGTGACAACAATTCTGTAACCAACCATAGTGTTCGGATACTTTTTTGAGCGACTGTATTTGTTATTATTTAAAGTTCAAGGGCATCCTTCAGACGAGGGGTCCCAATGCCACTGATTCGAACCCCTGCTCTTTTGTTCCGCAACAAAACGCGTTCAACTGCCGACTGCGGTTGCCCATCAATTGAACTCAGCATCGTTAAAAACAACTCTTTCTCACTGTTACGAAAACTAATTTAATTCCAAAACGTTTGACTTTTTTTCTTCCACGATTGTCTGTTACGTAGTTGACATGTGCCAACAGACTTCCAGCATCTGCGATCAGTGGTTGCAAAATCGTCTTCATAAAGATAAGCAGCGCAGCACAATGCTCTTGCGCAGCGGTCTTATCGTCACCAGTACTTGACGCCACTGATGAAGGTGACGTGATGCGCCGAATTCTAAGGCAACTCCCACGCCCACGCAGCAGCGAGTTCCTGTCGTCGAGTCCTTTCAATCCTCCGTTCGTTTAGCAACACGTGTGGGCTCCAGGGAATCGCCAGGTTACGGTCAGATTAGGATTGCAACATGGCTTTGGGAAAACTTCCTGCTGGGATTTGCGCGTTTCTCAAACAAATTGGAAGAACGCCAGTTTCATGATTCACTAAATAACGATCATAATCTCAATATCTTTTGAGGGGAGGTGTTAGAAGAATAATGGCGGGTCAATGACATGCAAACAGATAAAGTTAATAGTTAAATTTTGATAAAAATAAACGAATTTGTTTGTTGACCTGAGAAAATATTTTTTTTAGAAAGCAGAATCATAAAATATGGGGGCAGGGGTGTCTCAGTCGGTAGCACGCCAGGCTCGTAATCTGCAGTTCTTAGGCTTGGGTTGGGTTGTTTTACCTCTGAGCGGCATTTTTTTGCACACCATGGGCTAAATGGCCAGGTCACATGGACCCCGAAGGCTCAGAGAAGGTTGGGGGAAGGGACCCACTTTAACAGCTGTTGGGAGACAGATGGTAGCCTCCCGTCAAAGCCATCCAATGTGTTCTTTAACGTGCACAAGGTATGGCTCTCCCGCACACGGGGCCACGGCTTAACGTTCCATCCGACGGACGGCGGCCTTTCCAAGCAAATCGGTGTCCCCTACTGACCGTGGGCAGGGTGGGGAGTTTTGCGGAGATAAATCTCAACGCTGACCCAGCTGGGACTCGAACCTGGAAACTACAGATTACGAGCTTGGCGCGCTACCGACTCAGCCACCCCCGCCCAGTTCTCAGGCTAGAGTTCCATCTGGCCGAACATTGAGATTTATATATTCGTTTGAAGTTTTGGAATTTTGAACTTTTTCCACAGCTAGAGGGCGTAAATATGGCTTTAGAGAGATTCCGAAAGTGCATATCGCAATATTTCACCAATTCGTATCCAACATAGAGAGAATTTTTAATTTATCTCTGTAAGCAAAAACGTTCGATGTCTACAGACAGACAAACAAAAGACAAAGTGAAACTATTATCTCGTTAAAATTTCTGAAAAAAATTCATCGCCGACACGGTGGGAATCGAACCCGCAACTCTCCAGATTAATGTCAGAGCGCGCTACCGTTACACCACGCATCGGAAGAGACAAACTTTCAGAATAATACCTTATAAATCTTTCACTGAGATGTGGCGGATTTATGAGGTAAAAGATTTATAAGGCCTTATTCTGAAAGTTATTCTGAAAGTTGCGGGTTCGATTCCCGCCGTGTCGGCGATAAATTTTTTTCGGAAATATTAACTATTGTTGAAGTCTATTTCTACAGGTGATCTGTGTATTTACTATGCATGGATCTATTATCTCGTTTTTTTGTGAGCAAGAGGTAACAATCAAGCCTCCGTAAAACTCCCTGCACTCACCAAGGTCATTAGAGGGCATTGATGGGTTTGGAAAGGAAGCAGTTCGTCGGATGGGACGTTGAGCCGTGGCACCGTGTGCGGAAATCCATACCCTGTGCACGTTAAAGAACACGCTGGATGGCCTTACTATCTGTCTCCCAACAGCTGTTCCAGTGGATCCTCTCCCCAACCTTCCCTGAACCCTCGAGTCCTTGCGACCTGGTCATTTAGCCCATTGTTTGCAAAAATGTGCCGCTCAGAGGTAAAACAACCAACTTACATTTCGTTATACACCGTAACAGTTGTTACACGTGTTAATGAGATTATCATTCGCTTTAAAATCAATATTTTATTGACCAGCACTTTGCATTAATACAACTAGGAATGGGGGTAGCGAGAATGTGATTTTTTTTATTTCCATTTTTGAATTGAAATTTTTTTAACATGCGAGTTGGAAAATGATAAATGGGAGTTGAGAGAATGTTGTTGTTTTTTTGGCAACACTGCTGGATGGATGTCTTTGGGCGAGTTTTCCAGTTCTCCAAATAAATGACTTTTTTAGTGACCTATTGTGACCAGAGTTTTGGGACTAACAAGATGGTGCCTTAGAGACCTAAGACTGTTTTAAGTTTGGAAACTGATTGCTTATTTATTAAGAAATTTATCTTTAACCGACGTCGTAAAGTCATCTGTGTGGCAGCTTGGCATTACAACGGTTGCCATCTAATTTGTTAAAAGTTTGTGAGGTCGTCTCTTACGACTATCTATTCTCCATTTAGCAACATTTCATTATACTGGTTGCCAATTAAGTAAAAGAAACTCGAATGTCGTCTGCTATGATTGTTTTTTGTCTCTTTAATGCCGTGTGGTTTTGTTACATGTTGGAAATCATATACTTTTTAATGTGACTTAATAGGATATGAATTACGATAGCTAGAAAAAAACGAGATAATATATCCACCCATAGTAAATACACAGATCACCTGTAGAAATAGACTCCAACAATAGTTAATATTTCTGAAAAAAATTTATCGCCGACACGGCGGGAATAGAACCCGCAACTTTCAGAATAACTTTCAGAATAAGGCCTTATAAATCTTTTACCTTATAAATCTTTTACCTTAAAAATCTTTCACCTAATAAATCCGCCACATCTCAGTGAAAGATTTATAAGCTATTATTCTGAAAGTTTTTCTCATCCGATGCGTGTGTAATGGTAGCGCGCTCTGGCATGAATCTGGAAAGTTGCGGGTTCGGTTCCCGTCGTGTCGGAGATAAATTTTTTTCAGAAATATTAACGAGATAATAGTTTCACTTTGTAGTCTGTTTGTCTATCTGTAGCAATCGAACTTTTTTGTTTACAGAGATAAAAATTCTCTTTACGTTGGATAGGTATTGTTGAAATATTACGATATGCACTTTCAGAATCTCTCTAAAGCTAATAATTACGCCCCCTAGCTGTGGAAAAAGTTCAAAATTCCAAAATTTCAAACGAATATTGCAAACGATGTATTTATGCTAGAAATTTGAAATTTTGGTGGTGGAATGTAAAGCTGAAAAAGTCTCCATTGCCAACTCATTGTTGGCAATGGAAAGCCTCTTAGACCCAGAGGGGGTGGGAAAACATGCACCATTTTAGTTTTAGCAGTTAATTGTTTGTCTCGAAAAATTCTTTTTGGGTTAGATAGGAATTGATGAAATATTATGATTCATACTTTTTAAATCTTCCGAAAGAATATTGGAAGAAATTTTAAGTTAGAAACTTTAAAATTTGGTGATGGAATGTGAAGGTTACCAAGTTTTAATTGACAACAATAAAATGATAATTGGAAAACTGATTTACTTGGATTGGTACTAATGTAATATTAGAATTCACATTTTTAAAAATATTTAGGTAATTTCAATTCATATCGTTACAGAAAACTAAATGTAGAACCAGAAAAAATACCTGCGACTGCACGTGTCCTTCGTGCAGTCGCAGGTAGCAGACTATGCAGGTATGCAGTCGCAGGTAGCTTCGTCGCAGTTGCAGACTCCTTCGTGTCACGTGACACGAAGGTTGCCAGATCACTAATTTCTAAAAATTCGTTGCCATATATTTTTTCTGAATTCTGTAATCAATCGTAGTGTTCGGATACTTTTTGAGCGACTGTAGGTGGTCATATTATTTTGATACTAGATCGTGTGGGTTCACTCACGGAAATATTGAGCGTGTGCAGTTACCGTTCACAGCAAACTGGAGCGTGTGCAGTAACTGCATACGCTCCAGTTTGCTGTGAACGGTAACTGGAGCGTGTACAGTTGCTGTACACGCTTCAGATATTTTTCCTGAATTTTGTAATCACGTGACACGAAGGTTGCCAGATCATTAATTTCCAAAAAATCGTTGCCATATATTTTTTCTGAATTCTGTAATCAATCATAATGTTCGGATACTTTTTTGAGCGACTATATATATGGAGGGCGTTCAAAGAGTTCTTGATACTTGTCTGTAAATTTGTACTCGTTCTTCAGAAGTTAACGAGCTACGACTTGTTTGAAAGCTTTCTGAACTTGTCATTACGTGTTAAAAAGGGGCGGGGGTGGCTCAGTCGGTAGCGCGCCAGGCTCGTAATCTGCAGTTCCCAGGTTCGAGTCCCAGCTGGGTCAGCGTTGAGATTTATCTGCGCAAAATTCCCCGCCCTGCCCACGGTCAGTAGGGGACACCGATGGGCTTGGAAAGGCCGCCGTCCGTCGGATGGGACGTTAAGCCGTGGCCCCGTGTGTGGGAGAGCCATACCCTGTGCACGTTAAAGAACACGCTGGATGGCCTTGACGGGAGGCTACCATCTGTCTCCCAACAGCTGTTCCAGTGGGTCCCCTTTCCCAACCTTCTCTGAGCCTTCGGGGTCCATGTGACCTGGCCATTTAGCCCATGGTGTGCAAAAAAGTGCCGCTCAGAGGTAAAACAACCCAACCCAACGTGTTAAAAACAGATGCCGTATCATTATTTCTCTTTTCCCTCGTGGCGCTTAAATTTGGTCTGCGAAATCTGTGCTTTGTTGCTATGGAGTCTATTAAAGACAGGGGAAAGATTTTAAATTTTCACAAGGATGCAGATTGGGGACGACGCGAAAAAAAATACGCAGATTTATCACAAGTATATGGGATTCACGCCTGTTCATTTGGCACTGTTACGGGATGAGGCCCAAATTCAGAGAAGGACGACAGAGCTTCAAAGACCTCTCTCGTACAGAGAGACCGAAGGAACTACAACCATCGCCTGCTGTTCGTGAACTCATTAAAGAAAATCCACACGTCATCGTTCAGGTAATAGGTTTAGATATAAGTGTATCGATTGGAAACAATTATTCATCAACATTTAAAGTTCTGAAAAATTTGTGTCGAATGGGGGCCCCACAAACTGACAGAACAGCTAAAAAGGGTTATAGTCGACTCGTGCAAGGGAGATGCTCGCAATGTACGAATCTAGTGGCCCGAAACGGTTAACAGACATTGTCATAGGTGATAAGACGTGGTTTTATTACTATACAACTCCCAAAAAGATCGACAACTATATCTGGGTTGCGGAAGATAAACTCCCAAATCCTTCGACAAGACTTTCGCTCAAGAAAGAAGACGTTCACAATTTTTTGCAATTCCCAAGGAGTTGTAGCCATGGACACGTTACCTGAAAAAATGACTGTAAATGGACAATACTACACCAACCAGAGGCAGTCATAACGTTCAAGCCTGGAGGGGACCATTTAGGAGGATTTTGCAGTCCAAATGACACTTTTATCTTTACTAGTGGATTATTTAGTAATCAAGGACACTACATTACCAAACGTATTGAAATACTTCGATGTTACGTGAATGGCAAAACCATCTTCAAAAATCCCTTAACTTTGAAAATATGCTTTTTTTTTAAACAAGATAAAATATAGATCTCATTCAAATTTATTCAAAATTATAAAATACTTGTTTAATATTTAAAGAGTTATTGAAGCTGAAATATTTTACAGCAGATCCTTCTCTTACATTCATTCTGAACACTGTCTCAAAACTGATGCAAAGTGAAAACCATTATCCAAACTTAAAATTACATTTATTTCAGTAAAACGATTTATTATAATTTTAAGGCAAATGCTTATAATTAGCAACACTGTTGTTATATGTTTCAGTTTTAAAGATCTTTTTAGATAGTAAACAAATATCGCTCAAAATATAGATTTCAGCATTTTTTTGAGATTTCCCATTTGTTATGATATTTTTGCTACAACATCATCATCATCATCATCATCCTCAAGCAGCCATGGGCTACGGAGGTCCAACCAGACCGCGCAGTTTAATTCTCCAAGCATATCTGTCCTGAGCTACATCTGCTGCATCCGGCCACTGTACACCAATTCTAACAAGGTCCTGTTTGACATTGTCTGCCCACCGCATCCTAGGTCTCCCCCTCCTTCTGAGGCCTCTAGGCACACTGTTCATAACCCTATTCGCCAATCTATAATTATCCATACGGGCAACATGGCCAAACCAGCGGAGTCTCTCTCTGCACAATATGCTGCTTAAAGGAGGTTGCAGACTCCTTTGCCTAACCTCATCATTAGTTACAAAGTTGAACCACCTAATGCCCAAGATACTGCGCAAGCATCTGGAATCAAAAGCATCTAGTTTCCTGTTATCTTGTTTACAAAGTGTCCAAGTTTCACTACCGTAACTAACCCTAGAAAGAACCAAACTATTATACAGTCTAATTTTAGTCTTTAGGTGTATACGCCTATTTCTCCACAATCTCCATAGATTCTTAAAAGTCCCGGCAGCAATACCTATTCGTCTGTTAATCTCATGCCGCACATCACCAGTATCAGTTACGCAGCTCCCAAGGTAATTAAACTGTGACACCTGCTCAAGACTGCAACCTTTCAGATTAACTGAATCACGACCTGCCTGACCAATTTTCATCACTTTAGTTTTCTCTCTGTTTATAACCAAACCTACTGTACTACCAGTCTCATCAACAGTTCGAATGAAAGAGTTCATCTCATCAACATCATTTGCCAAAAGGGCTAAATCATCAGCATAATCTAAATCAGAAATTTTCGTATCTCCAGCCCATTTAAGGCCAAAAGCTTTCCCTTGAAGTGAATTTCGCATAACATAATCAACAACCAAACTAAAGAGAAAAGGAGACAAAATGCACCCTTGTCGAACACCAGAAGTAATGCTAAACCAATTGCTACAAGACTTACCAACTCTCACACATGACTCAGTGTTATTATAGAGAGCTTTCATTATGTTAACTAACTTGTCAGGTATACCATATGATTTCACAATCAACCACAAATTATGACGATCAACAGAGTCGAAAGCCTTTTTGAAATCAACAAAGCTAGCAACCAAAGGTTTCTGAAACTCTAAACATTTCTCGAGAATCTGCCGAAGTGAAAATATCTGATCTACACATCCCCTACCACTTCTGAATCCACATTGCTCATCACGCAATTGCCTGTCAACCAGATTCTTAATTCTATTAAGCACAATCATGGAAAGAACTTTACCGGGAACGGAAAGTAGGCTGATACCCCTATAGTTATCACAGGAACTGCGATCACCTTTTTTGAAAATAGGGATAATAATAGCTCTGGTAAAATCTTTAGGAACCATGCCTTTATCATAAAAGTTATTCAAAATTTCAGTCATCCAAATGGTAACTGTAACATTCCCAGCTCTAATCATTTCCGTAGTAATTTCATCCACCCCCGGGGATTTATGAAGTTTAAGTTTAGAAATAGCCAAACTAACTTCAGATTGTGTTATAGGGCCAACATTAAAGCCAACAATGCATCTATCATCATTGCAAACAATGGGAGTAGAACTAACCACATTGTTTAAAACATCACTGAAATGCTCAGCCCACCTAGCCATGACAGAATCCTCACCTTCTATAACCTTGCCTTGTTTATCCTTCAATCCCTGTATACCTGTTCGTTTTCTACCACACAAAACATTAACTATCTGGTACAGCTCTCTGCTGTTGTGCTGTCTAACTGCTTCCTCAGCTTTGTCAGCAAGGCCATCAAGCCAAAGATTCTTATCAGTAGCTAACTGATCCTTTACACGTTTATTAAGTTCTTTGTAATGCTTTCTATTAGGACTAGTAGGGTACTGATTAAGGACATTCCTGCAGTTCCTACTTTCTGAAATAAGCTCAAGTGCCTTATCACTTAAATAATTCTGCCTCCTCTGCTCCTTTTTCCCTAAAAGAGTACTGTTAGTTTCCAAAAAAGCCTGTTTAAAATGGCCCCATTCTTCCTCAACTTCAGTATTAAGCAAACCATGACTGTCATAATGACTAAGTAACCTATCATGGTAAGCTTTAGCTATAACTGGGTCTTTCAGAGCTTCAGTATTAAAGGTAAATTTTTTAACCCTAGCACAACACTTTTTAAGTTTAAGTTGCAAGACACTTTTAACAAGGTAATGGTCAGATCCGATTTCAGCTCCCCTATATGCCCTGGTATTTCTAACAGAACTAGCCCATTTGCTGTTAATTAATATATAATCAATCATATTCTTATGCAGCCCATCAGGTGAAACCCATGTGTATTTATGTATGTCGCAGTGTTTGTAATATGTGTTAGTTATTCTGAAACCATTTAGTTTACTTACCTGTAGGAGACGTTGCCCATTGCCATTGCAGCTACCAATACCAAAAGGGCCTATTACTCCTCCCCAAAGGTCAGAGTCGGTACCAACTTTGGCATTGAAGTCACCAAGAACAAGGGTAATATCTCCTTTCTTGACAGAATTCAAAATATCCTGAAGTTGTCTGTAAAACTATCCTTCTCATCCTCATCAGAATCCTCAGTGGGGGCATAACAGCAGATAACATTCAAGTCTTTAATGCTTGTATGAAATTTTGCTGTAAGAAATCTTTCATTAATGCACTCATATCCTAGAAGAGCATCACTAGCATGTCTGCTGAGCAGCAGACCCACGCCTTGGTGATGCTTTCCATCCTCCCTCCCTGTAAAGAGAAATTTAAAGTTATTTTTAAGTATCTCACCTTTACCTGTCCATCTGGTCTCTTGCAAGCCTAGAATATCTAGGTTATAGCGCTGGAATTCCTGCATGAGGACATCAAGGGAATAATCTCTATGTAATGTCCTCACGTTCCACGTTCCTGCAGAGAGAAAATGATTAGTAGGATTATCAGAAAACAATTTTCCTTTCGCACAACATGGAAATGTCTCAATATTTTTGATAATTTAGTGCAATTTGCTCATTCTAAGAGCAAAAGAAAAACTGGGGAAGAAATACATTTAAATTTCAAATGAATAACTTGACTTTTAGATGTTATTGCATATTGAATATTACCGATTGTATGCTACGTACATTTATTATTTTAATTTTACTGTTTTTTAACAAAACTGCATTATTTTCATTAAAATTCCAGGAGTTTCAGGTCTCTTTGGCATTGGTTATTCCAATGGAAATGGAGAACGTCTCCTACAGGTAAGTAAACTTAATGGTTTGCGAATAAGTAACACATACTACAAACATCGGGACATTTATAACTATATATGGGTTTCATCTGATGGGTTGCACAGGAATATGATAGATTATATTTTAATTAACAGCAAATGGGCTAGTTCAATTAGGAATACCAGATCATACAGGGGAGCCGAAATTGGGTCTGACCATTACCTGATAAAGTGTTTTGCAGCTGAAGCTTAAGAAATGTCGTGCTAAGGTTAAGAAAATTACTTTCAACACTGAAGGTCTGAAAGATCCAGATATAGCCGAAGCATACCATGATAGGATCATTAGTCATTATGACAATCGTGGTTTGCCTACTGCTGAAGTTGAGAAAGAATGGGATTAGTTTAAATAGGCTTTTCTTGAAACCAACAGTACACTTTTGGATAAAAGGGAACAGAAGAAACAAAATTATTTGAGTGATAAGGCACTAGAACCTATTCCTGAAAGAAGGAAGTGCAGGGTTAATATGAATCAACACCCTACTAGCCCTAACAGGAAGCATTGCAACGAGCTTAATAAACGTGTAAAGGATCAGTTAACAGCTGATAAGAATCTTTGGTTTGATAGCTTGGCTGACAAAGCAGAGGAAGCAGTTAGACAGCACAGGGCTGTACCAGATTGTTAATGTTTTATGTGGGAAGAAACAGACAGGTACACAGGAATTGAGGGATAAACATGGCAAGGTGGTTGAAGGTGAGGATTCTGTGATGGCTAGGTGGGCTGAGGATTTCAGAGATGTTCTAAATAATATGAGTATTTTTATTTCCATTGTTTGTAATGAGGATAGATGCATTAATTGCTTTTATGATGGCCCTATATCATATTCGGAAGTCGCATTGGCTATCTCTAAGTTAAAACTGCATAAATCCCCAGGGGTGGACGCATTTCCTTCTTTCAGAAATAAGTTTCATAGCCTTATCACTCAAATAATTTTGTTTCCTCTGTTCCCTTTTACCCAAAGAAGTACTATTGGTTTCAAGAAAAGCCTATTTAAACTGATCCCATTCTTTCTCAACTTCAGCAGTATGCAAACCACGATTGTCATAATGACTAAGTAGCCTATCATGGTATGCTTTGGCTATCTCTGGATCTTTCATACCTTCAGTGTTGAAAGTAATTTTCTTAACCTTAGCACGACATTTTTTAAGTTTCAGCTACAAGATACTTTTGACCAGGAAATGGTCAGACCCAATATCGGTTCCCCTGTATGATCTGGTATTCCTAAATGTGACTAGCTCATTTGCTGTTAATTAAAATATAATCTGTCATATTCCTGTGCAATCCATCAAGTGAAACCCATGTATATTTATAAATGTCCCGATGTTTGTAGTATTTGTTACTTACTCGTAAACCATTAAGTTTGCTTACCTGCAGGAGACGTTGGAATAACCAATGCCAAAGGGATCTAAAACTCCTGCCCAAAGGTCAGAGTCAGTACCACCTTTAGCATTGAAATCACCTAGCACAAGAGAAATATCTCCTTTATTCACAGAATTCAAAATATCCTGAAGCTGGTTGTAAAACGTATCCTTCTCGTTCTCACAGAGTCCTCTGACTTTCAAGTCTTTAATTTTTGTTTTAAATTTTGCTCAAAGAAACCTTTCATTAATGCACTCATATCCCAGAAGAGCATCACTGGCGTGTCTGCTTAGAAGCAAACCTACAGCTTGGAGATGCTTTCCATTCTCCCTCCCTGAAAGGAGAAATTTGAAGTTATTTTTAAATATCTCACCTTTACCTGTCCATCTGGTCCCTTGCAAGCCTAGAATATCTAGGTTATAGTGCTGGAATTCCTGCGTGAGGACATCAAGAGAATAATCTCATCAGGTTCCACTTTCCTGCAGAGAGAAAATGATTAGTAGGATTTTTAAAGAAACTAGGTTTATTGAGATAGGTAAGGCCAACAATATCAAACAACCCCCTGATCTCAGGCATGGGGCAAAGATCTATCCCTCCTCTGGTAAGTCACCGATGTGGTAGGAACTTCAAGCACTACTTTTTCAAGTGGACCTTTTCAAGAGCCATATGGCCTGCCTGAGACACATTTCTCCAGTTTAGGATTGAAGATGCCAACTAGCTAAGTGAGGGTTCAGGCACTTGCGATGGCCTCTGATTAGGATTATCCACCAGCTGATATAAGCTTTTCACTTTGTGCAGGCAACCCACACGTAAACAGAAAACACAGCGGCGGATTCAGTACAGCAAGTCCATAATCCATAATCAAGCTCAAAACCAAAATCCAGTCCAGTCTATTGGGTAATAAATGGTCAGCACCAGGTTTCTATGAAGTTGACCACTCCTCAGCAGGGCTGAAAAAAGGAAATAAAAGTGGCCATAGATGACCAGATCAGTAAGTCATACTGAAATGGCAGCCCTCCCTTTTATTTCCCTTCCAAAAGAGAATATCTGTTTTGAAAGGTACCCATGGCCGAGTGGTTAGCGCGCTTGGCTACTGATCTAAGGGACCTGGGTTCGAGCGCCGGATAAGGCATGGATGTGTGTGTCGTTTTTCTGCTGAGGTCCTGCCATCCTCTCAGACCTTCTACTCTGGCATATAAACTGACAGGCTCCTGTCAGACCTCTGTGGCAAGCAGCTGCTTGAGGGGGTATTTATTTATTTTTATTTTATTTAATGGCCTGCACCAGGGAAGGCGGGGTCTGACATTACGGGCTAGATCTGGCCAGTTCTGTGCATCATTACTGGGGATTGGTACACAACTCTCCTTCCAATTTATGCCTAGCTACCATTTACAGACTACCGTTCTATGCTTTCATCAACTTCAAATTTGTCATTCTTATTTTTCTCTTTTACTGGACCCTTGCCGTCCCGTGGCTGAGTGGTTAGCACGCTTGGCTACTGATCTAAGGGACCTGGGTTCGAGCCCCGGATTTAGGCATGGATGTGTGTGTCGTTTTTCTGCTGAGGTCCTGCCATCCTCTCAGATCTCCTACTGTGGCATATAAACTGACAGGCTCCTGTCAGACCTCTGTGACAAGCAGCTGCTTGAGAGAGTATTTATTTTTATTTATTTACTGGACCCTTCCCACGGCCAATATGTTTGTTATTATGTTCAGTCTGTTGTGAAGACGATAAGATCAGTGGCAGCTGCAAATGATGGTCACCTTAAAGTCATCCCCTGGTTTCAGATGAGTGCTTTGAGTAAGAGCTACATCAATACAAAGATCCGTTAAGAATTGGTTGATTTCCATATTGTCCTTTTTAATTCCGTTTACACTTGATCAAATATTACGAATGACCCTGATCACGAAGCCCCGATTTACCTACTCGACAAGATTGCCGGCACCCTCTCTTCCTTTGAAGTGAAGACGAATTCAGTGACTGATTGCACTATCGATATGGTTTAGATTTATTTTCTACTTTTTAGGGCCCTATAGGAAGATAGGTAATTTTTTAATTTTTTAATTGATATTTTTTTGTTGTCACTAAAAACAACTACCGTCTATAACTTTGTTATACGACTCACAAATATGAGCACATTTACCCCCGTTTTGGAGTCATGTTTGAGGTAGATTACGAAATTGGAGACATCACAAGCTTTAATTTGAGATTGACTCGTTAAAATCGACCCCCGCGAAAATCCGTCCCCCCACATTTTATGAAGAGGAATAGTGGGGGGCGAAATTCTAAATAGTTGACGGCAGTCATTATACAAGCTTTCATTTGACACCTTACTCATAACTGTAGGCCTTCGTTTTCGGACGATATAGAACGACTTTCCATTTTTTGTTTTTTTGAGGGGGAAGAAAGCATAGGGGGGTCATTTTTTTTTTATAGCCTACGACACTCCCCGCGTCAAAAGCTTTCATTTGAAACATAGCCCGTTACTTTCTGCCCTCGCGTTCAGGAGATATAGAGGAACAATCATTTTCACATTGTTCCCCTCTTTTTAAGAGGAGAGAGAGCACGGTGGGGGGGGGGTCAATTTTTCGTAGACTACGATATTCCCCGCGTCAGAAGCTTTCATTCGGCGTATAGCTTGCTACTTTCGGCCTTCGCGTTCTGGAGATATAGCTTAAAAATAGTTTTCCCATTTCCCCTTTTTTAGGGGGGGGATGTTTTATTGCCTATGACACACCCAGCGACATGGACATGGATCCCAGCGACACAAGCTTTCATTTCGCGCACATAAATCATTCAGTTTCTCCATCGCCTTCGAATGATATGATGGAAAAACTCTTTTGAGAAATCCACGAACCACCACAAACTGACAAATGCCAATAGGAAGATAGGTAATAAAAAAGTGAAAGATTTAGAAAACAAAGCCTTTGGTGGGAATGCCACTTTCGTGTTGGGGTACAATGGCCGAGGGCTTAATAGAGGTAAGTGCGGGGGGGGGGGGGTCACGGGGCCAGAGGAACAGGGACCACAGAGAAAGAAAGGGCAGGCAAAGGAGTCAAGGTCAAGGAACAAGCGCCTGATAGAAAAAAAGGAGAGCCAGTACAGACGGACGGCATATGAAGACTCTGAGACTGAAACAGCAATGCTGGAGATGGACGACTCTCCTTGACTATGGGCGGGATTATATTTCTAATCTGATTCGTGTCCACGTAAGTTTTCAGCGAGAGATATCTTGTCCCGACAGATATAGAGGCCTTGATCCACGCTGGCAGGGTATTCAATTCTGACATGTTCTTCGTGGATTTTCATATCCGCCTGGAATCGTTTCGACGCTACCTTCAGCTTCATTGTCTGACATTCTGGCGCCATGTGGAAGATTATCTCTGCAGACAATTCCATTTGAGGTGCCACAGAGCAGGGCAATGCCAGTTACCTGCCTTGATGGCTCTTATGTCCAAGTAACTTGTGCAAAAGGGGACACTCTTTCACCTATGCAAAGCCTCTGTTAGAGTGATTTGTCCGGCGCATAGTCTGGGGGGACTCGGACACTACACCACAGGACGCCCCGGGGAAATCCTCTGGATCTCTGCTCGATGGTTCTCATGAACGGACAGCAACATGGTTTCGGGACAACGGTATCGCGGAAAGAACTATCCAGGTTATCATCCCTTACCACCACCTTCCCTCCACCTCCTTTGCAGAAAGAATTTTTTCCCCGTATAACAATGGAACTCTAAGTATTCAAAAAGGTTGGGTTGGGTTGTTTCACCTCTGAGCGGCACTTTTTTTGCACACCATGGGCTAAATGGCCAGGTCACATGGACCCCGAAGGCTCAGAGAATGTTGGGGGAGGGGACCCACTGGAACAGCTGTTGGGAGACAGATGGTAGCCTCCCGTCAAGGCCATCCAGCATGTTCTTTAACGTGCACAGGGTATGGCTCTCTCGCACACGGGGCCACGGCTTAACGTCCCATCCGACGGACGGCGGCCTTTCCAAGCCCATCGGTGCCCCCTACTGACCGTGGGCAAGGCGGGTGAATTTTGCGGAGATAAATCTCAACGCTGACCCAGCTAGGACTCGAACCTGGGAACTACAGATTACGAGCCTGGCGCGCTACCGACTGAGCCACCCCCACCCCATTCAAAAAGGTACAACGTAACGTATTAAAAATTGATCACGGCTAAAATAATTACGGAACGGGAGGATTATGTAAATTTCATTCAACCCCCCTCCCTCCCCTTGTTAAACACACTCACTGAAGAAATGCTGCAGCCCATGCTGAGAAGCATCTCCATTCGCATGCAGCAATGCATTCAGTACGATGACGTTTCACTTAACAGACTTAATTTCGAGAACGGAAACACTGAAACAAAATACCATTTACATAGGAACAAGAAATTTATTAAAATTTAATGTTTATTGCATTTTAAAATCGCTTCATTATTTTTGCCGCTCCCTGTACATAAAACTGTCTTTTCATGTATGAAGCGTAAAATATATTTCTATTGATTTTTTGTTTTTATTTTATTATATTTTATTAGTGTACATAAAAACTGACATGCTCCTGTCAGACCTCTGTGGCAAGCAGCTGCTTGAGGGGGTATTTATTTATTTAGCCGTCCCGTGGCCGAGTGGTTAGCACGCTTGGCTACTGATCTAAGGGACCTGGGTTCGAACCCCGGGAAAGGCATGGATGTGTGTGTCGTTTTTCTGCTGAGGTCCTGCCATCCTCTCAGACCTTCTACTTTGGCATATAAACTGACAGGCTCCTGTCAGACCTCTGTGGCAAGCAGCTGCTTGAGGGGGTATTTATTTATTTATTATTTTATTTACATTGATGGGATACTTCCTTCGCCACCAGCTTTAAGTTTAAGTTAAGCATGTCAACTTTCGCTCTTGATTCCACTTATTAAGGAAAAGTGTACTCTCTGACTCATCCGATATTTGAGAAATTTAATTTTTGAACAATCAGCGACAAAGAAAAAGCCATCCAGTGATGTTCATTCCCCTAAGACCACGTGGCGCAATCCTTCGGAACCGTTTCCTGCCGTCGTTTGAGGCAACATGGAAGCAATTGGACGCTCTCAAGGCCGATTGGCACTAGATGCTTCTTGTCGCTCTATTCTGGCGAAACCTGTTGGCAGCAGAAAAAATGAAAACCAACTTTGTTTCTCATTCTGTTGCTCATAAAATTTCCTTTACGAGACTTTCGCTTTTGGGAATTCTGAGAAATCAGATTCAATTTTAATTGCGTGCTCTTTGTGGTTTCCTTTAATGTATCGTTTTTTTTTATGAATCACAATCTTAGCATCGTCAGGAAAATAAAACAATCGGCAGTGTTTTGTTTACTGTCTTCAGTGATTCATAAAAAAAAGGTTTAGCATTGAAGGAAACCATAAAGAGCACGCAATTAAAAGTGAATCTGATATCTCATAATTCCCAAAAGCGAAAGTCTCGTAAAGGAAATTTTGCTTTTGATTCTATTATGTGGCATTTTTAATTTAGTACAAGTTAATTTTAATAAAACGTAAAGTGTTGTAGTGATTTGAGTTGTTGGGTTGTTTAACCCCTTTGAGCAATGTTTCCCAAAGTAGGCGATACCGCCCACCTGGGGGGGGGGGGGGGGCGCTGGAACGATCCAGGGGGTCGGTAGTAGCCTCGGGTGCAATTGGGGGCGGTGGAAGCATATTTCTTTATGCCTCCACCCCCCTTCCACCGCCCCGAAAATTTCGGAAAACCGTTCGTACATGTTTCATCTGTTGTGTAATAGTGAAGTCGTAGTGATTACTTTATTTTCCCAATAAACACATAAAATTATCCTTCGTTATCTTAATTTTCTGTGTGTAATGCGAATGTTACTGTGATTGATTTTAATAAATAATTTTATAATTTCAAGCTTCAAGGTGTCTTATTTACAACAACATCTTTCTTTACTATGTTGTAGGACGTAGGTAGAAATAGAGATACATAAAAGAAAGCAAATTTGTCACTGCATTTTTCTATTTGTTCGCTTAAAGAAGGTAGATTTCCAGGGGGGGGGGCACTGAGTATTTTTTTTTTTCTGAAAAGGGGGCGGTAGGACAAATAAGTTTGGGAACCTCTGCTTTAGAGGCACATTTTTGCACACAGTAGATTAGGTGGCTAAGTCACAAGGGACCCCAAGGGCTCAGAGAAGGTTAGGGTTGGGTTGTTTTACCTCTGAGCGGCACTTTTTTTGCACACCATGGGCTAAATAGCCAGGTCACATGGACCCCGAAGGCTCAGAGAAGGTTGGGGGAGGGGACCCACTGGAACAGCTGTTGGGCGACAGATGGTAGCCTCCCGTCAAGGCCATCCAACGTGTTCTTTAACGTGCACAGAGTATGTCTCTCCAGTACACGGGGCCACGGCTTAACGTCCCATCCGACGGACGGCGGCCTTTCCAAGCCCATCGGTGTCCCCTACTGACCGTGGGCAAGGCGGGGGAATTTTGCGGAGATAAATCTCAACGCTGACCTAGCTGGGACTCGAACCTGGGAACTATAGATTACGAGTCTGGCGCGCTACCGACTGAGCCACCCCCGCCCCGAGAAGGTTAGGGAAAGAATTCCACTAGATAACTCTCAGGAGACAGATGAAAGCTTCGCATTAAGGCCATCCAGCGTGTTCTTTAACGTGCACACGGTACAAAGGCTTTACGTCCTAACCGACGGACGGCTGACTTTTCAAGCCCGTCGATTTTTCCAACTGACTGAATTGATGGTGCTTTGAATGTTGTTTTCTGTTTACATAATATAGTGTTCGATTATTTTACGTGAAAAAATACCCCTTCAAAGAGCTGTTTGCCAGCATATCAGTTTAATACGCCATGGAGATCTGTGAGAAAGGCGAAACCTCAGCAGAAAGACATTATAAACATCCATGTCTTACCTAGGGCTCGAACCCAGGCTCCTTTGATCAGTAGCCAAGCACGCTAACCACCCTGCATATTGGGGGGGGGGGATGCATCGATTTCAGTGCTAGTTTTCGAGAATGCATCTTCTTCGTTAACCAGAGTATAAATTGTATTAGTAACAACAAAATTAGACTAAACGTCGATCCATAGTAAATACACAGATTACCTATAGAGGTTAGACTTCAAACATTAGCTTTTGAAAAAAATTCCTCGCCGACACGGTGGGAATCGAACCCGCAACTCTGCAGATTCATGACAGAGCGCGCTATCATTACACCATGCATCGAACAATATCGACTTTCTCATTAACATCTAAAAATCAATAGCAACGATTGGAAAAAGTCGCATTTCCTTGAGTATAGATGGCGCTGTGTCATCGACGTCTCAGTGAAGATTTATAAGTTCTTATTCTGAAAGGTTTCCTTGTCCGTGTGTGGTGTAATGGTGGCGCGCTCTGGCATGAATCGGGAGAGTTGTGGGTTCGATTTCCGTCGTGTCGGCGAAAACTTTTTTTCAGAAGCTTTTAATTAGATTAAACTTTGAGATTTGTACATTTTTACCAGCAACAGTTCCATAAAATACAATCAAATCCTTCGTCTACATCAGATATAGAATGATCGTTTTTAAGAAGCATAAAAAGTTATTTTCTCTCGTTCACCCCAAGGAGGCAATTAATGTTAGCCCATTGACCTTCACCTCTCTCACCTAAGTATCAAATATCTAATACAAATATGCTGCGCTGAAGAACCTTACTTAGAACACAGCTGCGTGGCCTGGACACTCTTCTAACCGTATTCGAAAAGCTGTTGAGTGGTTTCTCTTCACCTACCATTAACCCCTTGGCTCAACCGCAGGATGCAAGGCTCGTAAAATCCTCTTCCCAGGTTCGATTCCACACTGGAGCCTCTGCATTGAGATTTTGTCTGCTTTTAGGGTGAGGATGGCTCGATCGGTAGCACTCCAGGCTCGTAATCTGTAGTTCCCAGGTTCGAGTCTCAACTGGGCCAACGTTGAGATTTATCTCAGCAGAACTCTCTCTCCCTGCTCTCAGTCAGTAGGGGACACCGATGAGCCTTGGAAAGGCCCCGTCTTTCGGACAGGACATTAAGCCGCGGCCCCGTGTACGAGAGAGCCATGCCCTGTGCAGGTTAAAGAACACACGCTGGATGACCTTGAAATGAGGCTATCGTTTTTCCTAACAGTTGTCCAGTGGGTCCCCTCAACCTTCTCTGAGCCCTCGAGCCCCTTGTGACCTGGCATTTAGCCCATTGTGTGCAAAAAAAGTGCCGCTCAGAGGTAAAACAACCCAAGCTATCTTGTCTGCCTCTCTCCTCTCTGCGCTCGATCCGAAAGGCGACAACGATGACCTTGGAAAGGACGTTGTTCGTCATTTAGAACTGTAACGTCAATATCAATGTAAGATACTCAATATTGATGACCGATGGGCTTGGAAAGGGCACCGTCCGTCGAATGGGACCTTAAGTCGTGGCTCCATGTGCGGGAGAACTATACTCTGTTCATATTAAATAACACGCTGGATGGATCCCTTCCTCCAACTGAGCCCTCGGGGTCCTTGTGACCTGGACATTAACCCATGGTGTACAAAACAAGTGCCGCTTGGAGGTAAAACAACCCAACTCACTCCCTCTGACTAGAGTCTTGGTGGGGCTTAGTCGGTAGCGCGCCAGGCTAGTAATCTGTAGTTCCCCGGTTCGAGTCCCAGCTGGGTTAGCGTTGAGATTTATCTCCGCAAAATTCCCCGCCCTGCCCACGGTCAGTAGGGGACACCGATGGGCTTGGAAAGGCCGCCGTCCGTCGGATGGGACGTTAAGCCGTGGTCCCGTGTGCGGGAGAGCCATACCCTGTGCACGTTAAAGAACACGCTGGATGGCCTTGACGGTAGGCTACCATCTGTCTCCCAACAGCTGTTCCAGTGGGTCCCCTCCCCCAACCTTCTCTGAGCCTTCGGGGTCCATGTGACCTGGCCATTTAGCCCATGGTGTGCAAAAAAGTGCCGCTCAGAGGTAAAACAACCCAACCCAACACGCTGGATGGACCCCTTCCTCCAACTGAGCCCTCGGGGTCCTTGTGACCTGGACATTAACCCGTGGTGTACAAAACAAGTGCCGCTTGGAGGTAAAACAACCCAACTCACTCCCTCTGACTAGAGTCTTGGTGGGGCTTAGTCGGTAGCGCGCCAGGCTAGTAATCTGTAGTTCCCCGGTTCGAGTCCCAGCTGGGTTAGCGTTGAGATTTATCTCCGCAAAATTCCCCGCCCTGCCCACGGTCAGTAGGGGACACCGATGGGCTTGGAAAGGCCGCCGTCCGTCGGATGGGACGTTAAGCCGTGGTCCCGTGTGCGGGAGAGCCATACCCTGTGCACGTTAAAGAACACGCTGGATGGCCTTGACGGTAGGCTACCATCTGTCTCCCAACAGCTGTTCCAGTGGGTCCCCTCCCCCAACCTTCTCTGAGCCTTCGGGGTCCATGTGACCTGGTCATTTAGCCCATGGTGTGCAAAAAAGTGACGCTCAGAGGTGAAACAACCCAACCCAGAGTCTTGATGACAGCCCTCGTATTAAGGGATACACGTTTGACTGCGAAATTGTTTCGATTCTTAGAATCTCCCAATTCACGCCGATTTCAATTTGTTGCTTCATTCAGCGACAAACGATTCCTGTCACGCGTCAGACGTCTCTGTTTGACGATTCCCATTCGTATTTTTCAAAGGATCGCTTCAGGAAGGAAGCCACATGGACGAGTTACCTTGAGTCACACCCGCGTGTTTGAAAGCTTTTCACGTCAAGCATATGGTGTCAACAAATTGCCCAATAATATTTATGAAAGAAGCCATTCAAACGTTCAACAAGATAATAATCAACAGGAAGAACAATTAATCACATTTTGCGTGCTCACATATGACAAAACTACAAAAAAATATACAACGGAAAACGTTTTTCAGGCTCGCAATGTTTAATAAGAATATGCAAAAGTAAATTTTACAATTTTTATGAATGATATTTCCGTTGCCAAATTAACTTTCATTTATTCGCAGATATCAAAATGCACCCCAATTCTGTTTTTACACGGATTTTTTTTTATTACACGATTTTGATTTAGCACGGGTTAGGAAAAAATTCTAGTTCTCTTTTTACACGATTCATTTTTGATCTAACACGGTTCAAATGGCGCCTTTTTAAAAATCTCCATTTGAATTTAATTCGAAAAAAGGATTCCTATTCAAGAAAAAATTCCTAGAATTTACATTTATAACAAAGATGTCGTTTTTATGGTCATATTTTTCGAAGTGGTTTTAACTTTGAAAATGTACTATAGATGCACATTTTGTGCACTGAAATCCCCAAAATAAAAATTAAACAACAAGTTTTCTCTATTTTATTTTCTATTTTATGGAAAAAATTGTACAAAACCTACTTCATTCGGAATAAAGTGGCAACATTGAGTTCCAGGAATTCGCTTCAAATGACTAGTAGATTGGAAAGTCATTTTCTTACCCATGATCCCATTGTCGAACGAGCTGAGCAGTTTAAACGTGAACTGAAGTCATGTATGACGCGTTATCAAGAATTATACAAAGATCTAGAAAAAGCAGGATCTCAACGATTGATTACAGAGTTCGTTGTCAAAACTAATCAAACTTCAGAATCACTGGAAACGAGTGATAATTTGGTTCCCCATGCCACAGAGGGCATTTCACCATTGGAGTATGATCACGACGGCCAAAATGTTTCAAGCGATGAAAGGGATTTAATTCCAGTCTTACCCAAACGAATGTGTCTATTGTCAGAAAGTGACAACGAATAAAATCTAGTTAATAAGCATATGCAAGTCATTTTTTTGCACTTTTGTATTCTTGAATTAGTGACATATTATTTTCTTTATGAAGGATAATTTACTTTATATATGTACATATAATTATCTTTAAAAGTTTATAAAATAAAAATGAGTTTAAATGAATAAAAATCAAATAAAGATTTTGATATGATTTGTTTGAAAACAATTTATTATAGGTACTGGGTTTTCACGTCTGGACCCACGTTAATTGTCGATTTTTTCAATTGCACTGTATTTTTTTACACGGTTTTTTCGGGAACCTATCTACCGTGTAAAAACAGAATTGGTTTTAATTTAATCTAATAAATGTTAATGATATTCGCATGTACAGTATAGTTGTATAACGTTTGTGACGTATATGTTTCTGAGGAAGCCCAGGGAAACAAAGACTGAAATATGTCAAACCAGTCTTCAACTTTTAAAACTTTCTGGATATGCCTCATATACACTGTCCTACCAAATAAAATATTTGGGTTGTTTTACCTGTAAGAGACACTTTTTTGCAAACAATGGGCTAAATGGCCAGGTCACAAGGGCCCCGATGGCTCAGAGATGGTTGTAAGGAGGGAACCCACTGGAACAGCTGTTGGGAGACAGATGGTAGTCTCTCGTCAAGACCATCCAGCGTGTTCTTTAACGTGCACAGGGTGTGGCTCTTCCGCACACGGGGCCAATGCTTAACGTCCCATCCGACGGACGGACGGCCTTTCCAGGCCCATCGGTGTCCTCTACTGACCGTGGGCAGGCGGGAGGATTTTTCGGAGATAAATCTCCGAAAATGTCCTCCCGCCTGCTCTCCGAAAATGCTGGTCCAGGTGGGACTCGAACCTAGGAACTGCAGATTAAGAGCATGGCGCGCTACCGACTGAGTGATCCCTGCCTTAACAAAATATTAGAGAATTTCCATGTGAATGAGAATCTAAATTCGAAGCTCTTTAACTGCTAAAATATGCGTTTAGTAGAAAAATGCGACTGAAGATCACCATAACGCTTTGAATATTGAACCTATATTGTTGAAAATCGAGATTTAAAAAGATTTCGATTAGGATCCTTATCTTCAGTCACATTTTTCCATTTCATACATATTTTAGAAGTTATAGACTTCCAAGTTAAATTCCTATTGATATAACGTGGGAATTCTATAACATTTTGGGAGGGGAGTACATAAAAATCTTACATTCGTATTTCGCCTGTTGTTTTAAACGGGCTTACTAGCTAGGCTACAGGCAGGAAGCACTTTTCTGGGGGGGGGGGGGGGGGAGGCGGCCGATTACAAATTCCCCAAAACCGAACTCATTGAGAAGGGTTGTGAGAATAATGAGAAGGAAAATAAGGGTTTATATAAACCCTTGAAATGATTATGAAAAATCATTCATAATTGTTTATTTCCCTCTCTCTTTGATTACCTCTATCAGAATTTGAGGGTACAGTCGCTCAAAAAAAGTATCCGAACACTATGGTTGATTACAGAATTCAGAAAAAATATCTGGCAATGATTTTTTTAGAAATTAGTGATCTGGCAACCTTCGTGTCACGTGATTACAGAATTCAGGAAAAATATCTGGAGCGTGTACAGCAACTGTACACGCTCCAGTTACCGTTCACAGCAAACTGGAGCGTGTGCAGTTACTGCACACGCTCCAGTTTGCTGTGAACGGTAACTGCACAGGCTCAATATTTCTGTGAGTGAGCCCACACGATCTAGTATCAAAATAATATGACCACCTACAGTCGCTCAAAAAAGTATCCGAACACCATGGTTGATTACAGAAATTCAGAAAAAATCTGCGAGCCAGATTCATAATCTATAGTTCCCAGGGCCAGCGTTCACATTTATCTCCACGAAATTCCCCGCTCTGCTAACCGTCAGTAGGGGACACCGATGGGCTTTGAAAGGTCTCCGTCCATCGGATGGGATATTAAGCCTTGGCCCCGTGTGCGTAGCAGCCATATCTTGTGTTAAAGAACACGCTGGATGGCCTTGATGGGAGGCTTCCATCTGTCTCCCAACAGTTGTCTGTAGGTCCCCTCCCACAACCTTTTCTCCGAACCTTCAGGGGGGGGGGGGGGTGCTCAGTCGGTAGCGCGCCAGGCTCGTAATCTGTAGTTCCCAGGTTCGAGTCCCAGCTGGGTCAACGTTGATATTTATCTCCGCAAAATTCCCCGTCCTGCCCACGGTCAGTTGGGGACACCGATGGACTTGGAAAGTCCGCCGTTCGTCGGATGGGATGTTAAGCCGTGACCCCGTGTGCGGGAGAGTCATACCCTGTTTACGTTAAAGAACACGCTGGATGGCCTTGATGAGAGACTACCATCTGTCTCCCAACAGCTGTTCCAGTGGGGCCCCTCCCCCCAACCTTCTCTGTGCCTTCGGGGTCCTTGTGACCTAGCCATTTAGTCCATGGTGTGCAAAAAAAGTGCCGTTCAGAGGTAAAACAATCCAAACGAACCTTCAGGGTCTTTGTGACCTAGCCATTTACCCCTCCGGTGTGCATAAAAGTGCCGCTCATAAGTCATACAACGCAGCACAAATCCCCCGTTAGATCCCAACCAAATTGGAAATGACCGAAGTTTAAAAATAAAGGTTTTGAATAATCTTTTTTGATAGTGAGACACTTAGAATCATAGAGAAATTGATTCTGCTCTTTAACATTTCTGTAGAGTCCAGGACCTTGCACAGTTAAATCAAATTTATGTTCATTAAAATCTCAATTTTCAACAACATTCGTTCAGTATTTAAGGGTCATGGAAGCTGGAATATTTAGCAATTAACTATGTTGTTTTATAAAAATTATTCGTCATCGGGGCCGGATCTGGGGGTGGGGCTAGGTGCATATTTCACGCAATTTTTCATGTACAGCTGCTCAAATAAATATCCGAACCCTATGGTTGATTACAAAATTCAGAAAATATATCTGGAAACGATTTTTTTTAGAAATTAGTGATCTGACAACCTTCGTGTCACGTGATTACAGAATTCAGGAAAAATATCTGGAGTGTGTACAGCAACTGTACACGCTCCAGTTACCGTTCACAGCAAACTGGAGCGTGTGCAGTTACTGCACACGTTCCAGTTTGCTGTGAACGGTAACTGCACACGCTCAATATTTCCGTGAGTGAGCCCACACGATCTAGTATCAAAATAATATGACCACCTACAGTCGCTCAAAAAAGTATCCGAACACTATGGTTGATTACAGAATTCAGAAAAAATATCTGGCAAGGATTTTTTTAGAAATTAGTGATCTGGCAACCTTCGTGTCACGTGACACGAAGGTAGGTGGCGAAGAGACCACCGCGCCTACTGTCCCCTCTTCCTTTTGGAAACGACACAGTTACCAGAAGATCAACGTTGAAAAGACCATCACTTCATAGTAGCAATCTAAACAGGCTTGGAAAATAAAAATAAACTATTTTATGCACATCGCCTCTGACGCATAATTGCAATCTTGTTTTCAAAGAGAATTTTGCTTTCCGTCCACCTACTTTATTTCAATCCTTAAAAGTTTTAATTTGAGCTAACGGATAACGGTAGGAAATGAAAATAACAGTGTTTCGTTAGTTATTATACAACATAAGAAAGTATTTGTCTTTCGTTCCTTAAATTAAGAAACTTGCTTTTCTCACACTCTTCTGGGGGGCGGGGGTGGCTCAGTCGGTAGCGCGCCAGGCTCGTAATTTGTAGTTCCCAGGTTCGAGTCCCAGCTGGGTCAGCGTTGAGATTTGTCTCCGCAAAATTCCCCGCCTTGCCCACGGTCAGTAGGGGACACCGATGGGCTTGGAAAGGCCGCCGTCCGTCGGGTGGGACGTTAAGTCGTGGCCCCGTGTGCGGGAGAGCCATACCCTGTGCACGTTAAAGAACACGCTGGATGGCCTTGACGGAAGACTACCATCTGTCTCCCAACAGCTGTTCCAGTGGGTCCCCTCCCCCAACCTTCTCTGAGACTTCGGGGTCCATGTGACCTGGCCATTTAGCCCATGGTGTGCAAAAAAGTGCCGCTCAGAGGTAAAACAACCCAACCCACTCACTCTTCTGAGAAACAAGAGGCAGATTATTGATATTAGTGGATTGACTAACACCGCAATTTCAAATTTCTGCAATGAACAGATCACTTTCAACATTCGTTAAAAGTTTTGCCATTTCCATATTTAGTAATCTCTAACAATATAAGTTAAAACTACCTAATTATTTGAAAAACGAAAATTATAATATTCAATTAATACCAATCCAACTGGAAAAGAGAGTTCTAATTATCTCTTAACGAAACAGTCGCGTTTCCTAATTGCGTTCCAAAACAATTGCCACTTAAAGAGTCAAATTATTGTTGCCAATGGAAACTTCATGACCTTAACATTCCACCCCCCAAAATTTCAAGTTTCTAGCTTAATTACATCGTTTGCAATATTTGTTAAAACCTTCAATAGTAAACAATCACAGGATGTGTCCTGTAGACATACAACTCATGAAATAATAAGCTAACTTTTGAAAATTTTCACCGTCAGAGGGCGCAATTATAGCTTTGGAAGAATCGGAAAGTGCGAATCCTATTATTTCATCAATACACATCCAACCCAAAAAGAATTCTTAATTTATCTCTAAGAAGAGGAAAAAGTTCGTTGTCTACAGAAGGAGAGACAGACGACAAAGTGAAACTGTTATCATTTTTTTGAAAAATAAATAAAAATTGAAAGTTGGGATTGAAAATATTTTTGTTATTGTTAAGGAGATAAATTAATAATTTTGTGAGAATAAGATTTCTCCCCCCCCCCCACATTAGGCTACGTCACATCAGCAGAAAGACAACACAGAAAAGAACCCTTCTTTCCTTTTACTGGGCTCGACCTAAGATCCCTTGGATTCGTAGCCAAACGGTCACCCGTAGAGAATAAAATTTATGTTTTAGTTTCGCAAATAGCGAAGTATTGCACTGCTAATGTTAAAAATTTTTTAAAGTAAAGATAAAGGAGATTTGAAAAATTTCTTATCAGACCGTGAATTATCATTAAAAGGACTGAAAGAAATGAAATACAGTTCTTTGTTATTGGGAACTCCTAGTCAGTGCCGTAGCCAAAAACTTCGAATGCAGAGTCTTTATTGATATGTTTCAGACTAATGTTTCTTCCATTTTTTTTTTGACATATTTGAGCCCGATTTTTATTTTATTTATTTTTTTTGACATGTTTGAGTCTAATTTTTTATTTCTTTTTCTTGATAGCACGCTTGGCTACTGATCTAAGGGACCTGGGTTCGAGCCCCGGATTAGGCATGGATGTGTGTGTCGTATTTCTGCTGAGGTCCTGCCATCCTCTCAGATCTCCTACTATGGCATATAAACTGACAGGCTCCTGTCAGACCTCTGTGGCAAGCAGCTGCTTGAGGGGGTATTTATTTATTATTTATTTATTTATGCCTAATGCTCCTTTTTATTGGCATGTTTCAGCCTAATATTTCTTTTTTTTTAACGTGGTTCAGCTTAACTTTTTTTTACATGTATGAGTTTTTGGGTCTTATTAGTGGGAGTTTGAATCTTTGATTATTTGTCGGAGTCTTTGAGTCTTATGAATTGGGGAAGGGGGCGCTGAATGTTTGAGTCTAATGGAGGGAAGCTCACGTGTTTCAGGCTATGATTTTCAGAGACGTCCTTAGAAACTATAAGTTATTTAAACTTCCAAAGAGAAGGGGGGGGGGGCAGGAGAGTATTAATTCCTCCTAGGTACGCCTGTACTCCTAAGTCATGTCACCCTACTCTCGTCAGTAGGGGACATCGCTGGACTTGGAAAGGCCGCCGTCCATAGGATGGGACGTTAAGCCGTGACTCTGTATTCGTGAGAGGTATACCCTATGCACGTTAAAGAACATACTGGATGGATGGCCTTGACGGGAGATTACCAACTGCCTGCCAACAGCTGTTCCAGTGGGTCCCCTCCTCCAACCTTCTCTCAGCCTTTTGGGTCCTTGTGACCTGGCCATTTAGCCCATTGTGGGCAAAAACTTGCCGCTCAGAGGTAAACCAACGAAGAACCAACCTAAGTGATGGTGAGTGGGAAAGGAGGAATAAAATCTTCAGTTTCGTGTAAGTAAGAGAGCATACGACAATTTTAGGGTGAATAATGTGGCCCAACTGCCCACGTTCAACTGTTCCGTTACGCATCAATTGCTTTGCTTACGCATAATGCGAAATCACGTCTGAAACTATCGAGAAATCGTCTTCTGCTGTGTTACTAACAAACCGCAGAAGCGAAATGCTTTCACTTTGAGGCCACGAAGTGAACACGTGACCTGGTGCAAGTGTTCGATTGTGATTCAGAGCATTCCGATTGCGTTTCGTCAGAGTTGCGATGAAGCGCTCTCCGAAGAGCTTCTTTCCCCCCTCCCGCGCCCCGACGTTTCAGGAAAGAAGAAGCGATCGTCGTCCTAGCGAGGACGTAACTTTGAAAAAAAAAACACATCGAAGTCTGCTGCGGGAATATCCCGCCCCTCGTCGTTAAGGCAGCAGAGCAAGGTAGCTGATTCCATGTTGTTAAAAGACCTTGTTGTGTTGGAATACCCAGATTATTTATGGAATCTGATACGTAATGAAGTTCCAGGTGCACTAGGGATGTCCACATGTCCGAGGTCACTAGTTTGGCTTTCGTTATCATTATCCAACCGTATATGTCCATGTTTTGTCTTCAAAATGTCGACGCGGGAGTTGGTTCAATCGACAGCCCGTCAGGGTCGTAATGTGATGCTCCCAAGTTCCAGTTCAAAGTTTACCAGCGTTGAGATTTATCTCCGTTAATCCCTATCCTGTTCCTTCGGTGACAAAAGGAACACCAATGGGTTTGGAAAAGCCGCAGTCTTTCGGATGGGACGTTAACCGTGGTTCTTTGGGAAGGCTGGGTTTTTTTACCTCTGAGAGGCACTTTTTTGTGCACTATGGGCTAAATGGCCAGGCCACAAGGGTCCCGAAGACTCAGAAAAGGTTGAGGGAGGGGACCCACTGGAACAGCTGTTGGGAGACAGATGGTAGCCTCCCGTCAAGGCCAAACAGGACACTTTGGGAAGGCTGGGTTGTTTTACCTCTGAGCGGCACTTTTTTGTGCACTATGGGCAAAATGGCCAGGCCACAAGGGTCCCGAAGACTCAGAAAAGGTTGAGGGAGGGGACCCACTGGAACAGCTGTTGGGAGACAGATGGTAGCCTCCCGTCAAGGCCAAACAGGACACTTTGGGAAGGCTGGGTTGTTTTACCTCTGAGCGGCACTTTTTTGTGCACTATGGGCAAAATGGCCAGGCCACAAGGGTCCCGAAGACTCAGAAAAGGTTGGAGGAAGGGACCCACTGGAACAGCTGTTGGGAGACAGATGGTAGCCTCCCGTCAAGGCCAAACACGACACTTTGGGAAGGCTGGGTTGTTTTACCTCTGAGCGGCACTTTTTTGTGCACTATGGGCAAAATGGCCAGGCCACAAGGGTCCCGAAGACTCAGAAAAGGTTGAGGGAGGGGACCCACTGGAACAGCTGTTGGGAGACAGATGGTAGCCTCCCGTCAAGGCCAAACAGGACACTTTGGGAAGGCTGGGTTGTTTTACCTCTGAGAGGCACTTTTTTGTGCACTATGGGCAAAATGGCCAGGCCACAAGGGTCCCGAAGACTCAGAAAAGGTTGGAGGAAGGGACCCACTGGAACAGCTGTTGGGAGACAGATGGTAGCCTCCCGTCAAGGCCAAACAGGACACTTTGGGAAGGCTGGGTTGTTTTACCTCTGAGCGGCACTTTTTTGTGCACTATGGGCAAAATGGCCAGGCCACAAGGGTCCCGAAGACTCAGAAAAGGTTGGAGGAAGGGACCCACTGGAACAGCTGTTGGGAGACAGATGGTAGCCTCCCGTCAAGGCCAAACAGGACACTTTGGGAAGGCTGGGTTGTTTTACCTCTGAGCGGCACTTTTTTGTGCACTATGGGCAAAATGGCCAGGCCACAAGGGTCCCGAAGACTCAGAAAAGGTTGGAGGAAGGGACCCACTGGAACAGCTGTTGGGAGACAGATGGTAGCCTCCCGTCAAGGCCAAACAGGACACTTTGGGAAGGCTGGGTTGTTTTACCTCTGAGCGGCACTTTTTTGTGCACTATGGGCAAAATGGCCAGGCCACAAGGGTCCCGAAGACTCAGAAAAGGTTGAGGGAGGGGACCCACTGGAACAGCTGTTGGGAGACAGATGGTAGCCTCCCGTCAAGGCCAAACAGGACACTTTGGGAAGGCTGGGTTGTTTTACCTCTGAGCGGCACTGTTTTGTGCACTATGGGCAAAATGGCCAGGCCACAAGGGTCCCGAAGACTCAGAAAAGGTTGGAGGAAGGGACCCACTGGAACAGCTGTTGGGAGACAGATGGTAGCCTCCCGTCAAGGCCAAACAGGACACTTTGGGAAGGCTGGGTTGTTTTACCTCTGAGCGGCACTTTTTTGTGCACTATGGGCAAAATGGCCAGGCCACAAGGGTCCCGAAGACTCAGAAAAGGTTGGAGGAAGGGACCCACTGGAACAGCTGTTGGGAGACAGATGGTAGCCTCCCGTCAAGGCCAAACAGGACACTTTGGGAAGGCTGGGTTGTTTTACCTCTGAGCGGCACTTTTTTGTGCACTATGGGCAAAATGGCCAGGCTACAAGGGTCCCGAAGACTCAGAAAAGGTTGAGGGAGGGGACCCACTGGAACAGCTGTTGGGAGACAGATGGTAGCCTCCCGTCAAGGCCAAACAGGACACTTTGGGAAGGCTGGGTTGTTTTACCTCTGAGCGGCACTTTTTTGTGCACTATGGGCAAAATGGCCAGGCCACAAGGGTCCCGAAGACTCAGAAAAGGTTGGAGGAAGGGACCCACTGGAACAGCTGTTGGGAGACAGATGGTAGCCTCCCGTCAAGGCCAAACAGGACACTTTGGGAAGGCTGGGTTGTTTTACCTCTGAGCGGCACTTTTTTGTGCACTATGGGCAAAATGGCCAGGCCACAAGGGTCCCGAAGACTCAGAAAAGGTTGGAGGAAGGGACCCACTGGAACAGCTGTTGGGAGACAGATGGTAGCCTCCCGTCAAGGCCAAACAGGACACTTTGGGAAGGCTGGGTTGTTTTACCTCTGAGCGGCACTTTTTTGTGCACTATGGGCAAAATGGCCAGGCCACAAGGGTCCCGAAGACTCAGAAAAGGTTGGAGGAAGGGACCCACTGGAACAGCTGTTGGGAGACAGATGGTAGCCTCCCGTCAAGGCCAAACAGGACACTTTGGGAAGGCTGGGTTGTTTTACCTCTGAGCGGCACTTTTTTGTGCACTATGGGCAAAATGGCCAGGCTACAAGGGTCCCGAAGACTCAGAAAACGTTGAGGGAGGGGACCCACTGGAACAGCTGTTGGGAGACAGATGGTAGCCTCCCGTCAAGGCCAAACAGGACACTTTGGGAAGGCTGGGTTGTTTTACCTCTGAGCGGCACTTTTTTGTGCACTATGGGCAAAATGGCCAGGCCACAAGGGTCCCGAAGACTCAGAAAAGGTTGGAGGAAGGGACCCACTGGAACAGCTGTTGGGAGACAGATGGTAGCCTCCCTTCAAGGCCAAACAGGACACTTTGGGAAGGCTGGGTTGTTTTACCTCTGAGCGGCACTTTTTTGTGCACTATGGGCAAAATGGCCAGGCCACAATGGTCCCGAAGACTCAGAAAAGGTTGAGGGAGGGGACCCACTGGAACAGCTGTTGGGAGACAGATGGTAGCCTCCCGTCAAGGCCAAACAGGACACTTTGGGAAGGCTGGGTTGTTTTACCTCTGAGAGGCACTTTTTTGTGCACTATGGGCAAAATGGCCAGGCCACAAGGGTCCCGAAGACTCAGAAAAGGTTGGGGGAGGGGACCCACTGGAACAGCTGTTGGGAGACAGATGGTAGCCTCCCGTCAAGGCCAAACAGGACACTTTGGGAAGGCTGGGTTGTTTTACCTCTGAGCGGCACTTTTTTGTGCACTATGGGCAAAATGGCCAGGCCACAAGGGTTCCGAAGACTCAGAAAAGGTTGGAGGAAGGGACCCACTGGAACAGCTGTTGGGAGACAGATGGTAGCCTCCCGTCAAGGCCAAACAGGACACTTTGGGAAGGCTGGGTTGTTTTACCTCTGAGCGGCACTTTTTTGTGCACTATGGGCAAAATGGCCAGGCCACAAGGGTCCCGAAGACTCAGAAAAGGTTGGAGGAAGGGACCCACTGGAACAGCTGTTGGGAGACAGATGGTAGCCTCCCGTCAAGGCCAAACAGGACACTTTGGGAAGGCTGGGTTGTTTTACCTCTGAGCGGCACTTTTTTGTGCACTATGGGCAAAATGGCCAGGCCACAAGGGTCCCGAAGACTCAGAAAAGGTTGAGGGAGGGGACCCACTGGAACAGCTGTTGGGAGACAGATGGTAGCCTCCCGTCAAGGCCAAACAGGACACTTTGGGAAGGCTGGGTTGTTTTACCTCTGAGCGGCACTTTTTTGTGCACTATGGGCAAAATGGCCAGGCCACAAGGGTCCCGAAGACTCAGAAAAGGTTGGAGGAAGGGACCCACTGGAACAGCTGTTGGGAGACAGATGGTAGCCTCCCGTCAAGGCCAAACAGGACACTTTGGGAAGGCTGGGTTGTTTTACCTCTGAGCGGCACTTTTTTGTGCACTATGGGCAAAATGGCCAGGCCACAAGGGTCCCGAAGACTCAGAAAAGGTTGGAGGAAGGGACCCACTGGAACAGCTGTTGGGAGACAGATGGTAGCCTCCCGTCAAGGCCAAACAGGACACTTTGGGAAGGCTGGGTTGTTTTACCTCTGAGCGGCACTTTTTTGTGCACTATGGGCAAAATGGCCAGGCTACAAGGGTCCCGAAGACTCAGAAAACGTTGAGGGAGGGGACCCACTGGAACAGCTGTTGGGAGACAGATGGTAGCCTCCCGTCAAGGCCAAACAGGACACTTTGGGAAGGCTGGGTTGTTTTACCTCTGAGCGGCACTTTTTTGTGCACTATGGGCAAAATGGCCAGGCCACAAGGGTCCCGAAGACTCAGAAAAGGTTGGAGGAAGGGACCCACTGGAACAGCTGTTGGGAGACAGATGGTAGCCTCCCTTCAAGGCCAAACAGGACACTTTGGGAAGGCTGGGTTGTTTTACCTCTGAGCGGCACTTTTTTGTGCACTATGGGCAAAATGGCCAGGCCACAATGGTCCCGAAGACTCAGAAAAGGTTGAGGGAGGGGACCCACTGGAACAGCTGTTGGGAGACAGATGGTAGCCTCCCGTCAAGGCCAAACAGGACACTTTGGGAAGGCTGGGTTGTTTTACCTCTGAGAGGCACTTTTTTGTGCACTATGGGCAAAATGGCCAGGCCACAAGGGTCCCGAAGACTCAGAAAAGGTTGGGGGAGGGGACCCACTGGAACAGCTGTTGGGAGACAGATGGTAGCCTCCCGTCAAGGCCAAACAGGACACTTTGGGAAGGCTGGGTTGTTTTACCTCTGAGCGGCACTTTTTTGTGCACTATGGGCAAAATGGCCAGGCCACAAGGGTTCCGAAGACTCAGAAAAGGTTGGAGGAAGGGACCCACTGGAACAGCTGTTGGGAGACAGATGGTAGCCTCCCGTCAAGGCCAAACAGGACACTTTGGGAAGGCTGGGTTGTTTTACCTCTGAGCGGCACTTTTTTGTGCACTATGGGCAAAATGGCCAGGCCACAAGGGTCCCGAAGACTCAGAAAAGGTTGGAGGAAGGGACCCACTGGAACAGCTGTTGGGAGACAGATGGTAGCCTCCCGTCAAGGCCAAACAGGACACTTTGGGAAGGCTGGGTTGTTTTACCTCTGAGCGGCACTTTTTTGTGCACTATGGGCAAAATGGCCAGGCCACAAGGGTCCCGAAGACTCAGAAAAGGTTGAGGGAGGGGACCCACTGGAACAGCTGTTGGGAGACAGATGGTAGCCTCCCGTCAAGGCCAAACAGGACACTTTGGGAAGGCTGGGTTGTTTTACCTCTGAGCGGCACTTTTTTGTGCACTATGGGCAAAATGGCCAGGCCACAAGGGTCCCGAAGACTCAGAAAAGGTTGGAGGAAGGGACCCACTGGAACAGCTGTTGGGAGACAGATGGTAGCCTCCCGTCAAGGCCAAACAGGACACTTTGGGAAGGCTGGGTTGTTTTACCTCTGAGCGGCACTTTTTTGTGCACTATGGGCAAAATGGCCAGGCCACAAGGGTCCCGAAGACTCAGAAAAGGTTGGAGGAAGGGACCCACTGGAACAGCTGTTGGGAGACAGATGGTAGCCTCCCGTCAAGGCCAAACTGGACACTTTGGGAAGGCTGGATTGTTTTACCTCTGAGCGGCACTTTTTCGCACACCATGGGCTAAATGGCCAGGTCACAAGGACCCCGAAGACTCAGAGAAGGTTGGGGGAGGGGACCCACTGGAACAGCTGTTGAGAGACAGATGGTAGCCTCCCGTCAAGGCCATCCAGCGTGTTCTTTAACGTGCACAGGGTATGGCTCTCGTGCATACGGGGCCACGGTTTAACGTCCCATCCGACGGACGGCGGCCTTTCCAAGCCCATCGGTGTCTCCTACTGACGTGTTCAGGGAGGGAAGTTTTGCGGAGATAAATCTCAATGCTGACCCATCTGGGACTCGAACCTGAGAACTGCAGATTACGAGCGTGGCGTGCTACGACTGAGCCACCACCGCCCTCTTTGGGCAGTAGAATCATAAGCTGTGAACGTAAAAGAACACACAGGATGGACAAGGTTAAGAAAAAGAGGACAGGATCTTCAGTTTCGACCTATTATTATATTAGTTCGTACCAATTAGGAGACAGCTTCCAGCTGTCTCCTAACAGGTCTCCAGTGGGTCTCCTTTTCTTAACCTTGTCGGAGATTTTTTGCCCATTGTGTAGAAGAAAAGTGCCACTTGGAGGTAATTCACAAATGTTCGTTTATTGAAAGTCAATAAAGGTTATGGACAAGATAAATAAATTTTAATACAAATTAAATACGTTTAATACAAAACAGAATAATAATAATTCAATACCTTACCAAGATATTCGATAACTTGTATGTTTTGTGAATGGGAATCGAACTACGAAGCTCTATAAATTCTAAAATATGCATTAAACGGTAACACGTCACGTGTTACCGTTAGATAACACGATGAAGATAAATGATGAAGATAAATTAAAGATTATAATCAAAACTATTTAAATTTCGATTTTGAAAAACATTCGTTTCAATAAAAGATTTATGGAAGATATATCCACGATAGTAAAGAGTCATGTAAAATTTCACCTCTGAAATTAATTAAGTAATAAATATTATTTCGAATTTGTTTCGAAAACAAAAATGAAAAAAATATAGAATACATTTTAGAAGTTAGCGCAATGATTATTTCTATATTAGACAATTATGAAAGGCCCGGCCTAGAAAAAAATATAGTGTGTATGTGTCGTTTTAAGAAAAGAGTGGGTAGGGACGAATGTTCCATTCGAGTGCAACATTTTCCCTTCTGGAAAAAAGGTGTTAATAATTACAGTCGCTCAAATAAATATCCGAACACTATGGTTGATTACAAAATTCAGAAAATATATCTGGAAACGTTTTTTTTTCGAAATTAGTGATCTAGCAACCTTCGTGTGACGTGACACGAAGGTTGTCAGATCACTAATTTCGAAAAAAAAATCGTTTCCAGATATATTTTCTGGATTCTGTAATCAACCATAGTGTTCGGATACTTTCTCTAGCGACTGTAGGTGGTCATATTATTTTGATACTAGATCGTATGGGCTCACTCACGGAAATATTGAGCGTGTGCAGTTACCGTTCACAGCAAACTGGAGCGTGTGCAATAACTGCAGACGCTCCAGTTTGCTGTGAACGGTAACTGGAGCGTGTACAGTTGCTGTACACACTCCAGATATTTTTCCTGAATTCTGTAATCACGTGACACGAAGGTTGTCAGATCACTAATTTCTAAAAAAAATCGTTTCCAGATATATTTTCTGAATTTTGTAATCAACCATAGGGTTCGGATATTTATTTGAGCAGCTGTACATGAAAAATTGCGTGAAATATGCACCTAGCCCCACCCCCAGATCCGGCCCCGATGACGAATAATTTTTATAAAACAACATAGTTAATTGCTAAATATTCCAGCTTCCATGACTCTTAAATACTGAAGGAATGTTGTTGAAAATTGAGATTTGGATGAACATAAATTTGATTTAACTGTGCAAGGTCCTGGACTCTACAGAAATGTTAAAGAGCAGAATCAATTTCTCTATGATTCTAAGTGTCTCACTATCAAAAAAGATTATTCAAAACCTTTATTTTTAAACTTGGGTCATTTCCAATTTGGTTGGGATCTAACGGGGGATTTGTGCTGCGTTGTTTGACTTATGAGCGGCACTTTTATGCACACCGGAGGGGTAAATGGCTAGGTCACAAAGACCCTGAAGGTTCGTTTGGATTGTTTTACCTCTGAACGGCACTTTTTTGCACACCATGGACTAAATGGCTAGGTCACAAGGACCCCGAAGGCACAGAGAAGGTTGGGGGGAGGGGCCCCACTGGAACAGCTGTTGGGAGACAGATGGTAGTCTCTCATCAAGGCCATCCAGCGTGTTCTTTAACGTACACAGGATATGACTCTCCCGCACACGGGGTCACGGCTTAACATCCCATCCGACGAACGGCGGACTTTCCAAGTCCATCGGTGTCCCCAACTGACCGTGGGCAGGACGGGGAATTTTGCGGAGAACAAATATCAACGTTGACCCAGCTGGGACTCGAACCTGGGAGCTACAGATTACGAGCCTGGCGCGCTACCGACTGAGCAACCCCCCCCCCCCCCGCCCCCTGAAGGTTCGGAGAAAAGGTTGTGGGAGGGGACCTACAGACAACTGTTGGGAGACAGATGGAAGCCTCCCATCAAGCCCATCCAGCGTGTTCTTTAACACAAGATATGGCTGCTACGCACACGGGGCCAAGGCTTAATATCCCATCCGATGGACGGAGATCTTTCAAAGCCCATCGGTGTCCCTTACTGACGGTTAGCAGAGCGGGGAATTTCGTGGAGATAAATGTGAACGCTGGCCCTGGGAACTATAGATTATGAATCTGGCTCGCGACCGACTGATCCACCATTTAACACTGGAAAATGAAACTGAAGAAACATTTAGAAAATGCTCTATAACCGCGGATATCCGCGGTTTTTCCCGAGATTCACTCTAAAAAAGAAAAAAGTCCTTTGGGATAAAGCCACAAGTTAAAAAAAAAAGCTAAGTTATCGGTGACCTTGTGACCTGGCCATTTAGCCCATTGCGTGTAGAAAAGCGCCGCTCAGAGGTAAAATAACCCAAGAACTCCTTTTGATCTAAGTTGGTTGCAATAGAAGCAAAGCGTTCAGGTGCCTGCGATGACCTCTGCTCAGGATTATCCACCAGCTGATAAACATATCCTGCGAATATATTCACTTGGGGCTGTCACCCCACAAACAAACAGAAAACACAGCGGAAGATTTTCCCTCCACAGAAGCCCACCAGTGCAGCAAAATCAGGATCCATAATCAAGCTCAGAGCCATATATCTGTCCAGTCCAGTGGGTTTATATGGTCAGCACCAGGACCCTGTGTGTAGTAAAGTAGCCATAGTTGTCCAGATCAGTAGGCCACACTAATCTGGCAGCCCTCCCCTTCCGTTCACTTCCACAAGAGAGTATCTCTTTTGAAAGGTACTAACGGTCTGCACCACGAGAAGGCGGGGTCGGACATTAGGTGCTAGCCCTAGCCGGTTCTATGCATCATCACAGAGGATTGGTGCAGAGCTCTCCTTCCAGTGACTACCTAGCTACCATTTACAGACCATAATAATTTTAGTACGAAGTATTATTTCACACATTTATAATACAACAGATGTATATTTGAAAAGTCAATATAAATAATTTTTCGATATTTTTCTATCTTCCTAAGACTTTCATATTCAAGATCCACAACTCTCTAAATACAAAGTGAACATTATTGAAAATCGAGATTTAGATAGATGTGATTGATTTCTTTAATTTATCTTTCGTTACATTTTCTCATAAAACGCTCAGTTTACAAGTTATAGAGCTTCCAAGTTAGCTTCCATTGATAATAACATCGAGGGAGGTGGTCATAATTCAGTGAGCACTGAGTGTATTTCCAAAATTTCTACAACTTCGTCTAATTCTAAAATTTATTAGTCAAGAACCCATGACAGATCAAGATAATAATTTTCTGAGATGCTCTTGATTCAATATGATTCAGCGCGATTTTTTAGAAAAAAAAATGAAGGGGGCGTATTTTTGGCGGCATTCTTAGCAAAACAAACACTCTAACGTAACGGTAGCGAAGGCCAAAACCCTCCAATCTCAGAAAAACTGTACACTCGCTCAAAAAAGTATCCGAACACTACGGTTGATTACAGAATTCAGAAAAAATATCTGGCAACGATTTGTTTCAGAAATTAGTGATCTGGCAACCTCCGTGTCACGTGATTACAGAATTCAGGAAAAATATCTGGAGCGTGTACAGCAACTGTACACGCTCCAGTTACCGTTCACAGCAAACTGGAGCGTGTGCAGTTACTGCACACGCTCCAGTTTGCTGCGAACGGTAACTGCACACGCTCAATATTTCCGTGAGTGAGCCCACACGATCTAGTATCAAAATAATATGACCACCTACAGTCGCTCAAAAAAGTATCCGAACACCATGGTTGATTACAGAATTCAGAGAAAATATCTGGCAACGATTTTTTTTTAGAAATTAGCGATCTGGCAACCTTCGTGTCACGTGACACGAAGGCAACCTTCGTGATCTGGCAACCTTCGTGTCACGTGACACGAAGGTTGCCAGATCACTAATTTCTAAAACAATCGTTGCCAGATATTTTTTCTGAATTCTGTAATCAACCATGGTGTTCGGATACTTTTTTGAGCGACTGTAGAAAGCGAGAATTAAATATTATTCGAATGAAAACATCAGTCGAGGAGATTACGTAGTTTAAGAGGAGTGTAAATAAAAAGGAGGTAATAAAAAGGAGTGTCTGCCCATAACTGATGATAACTGCATTTAAAAGAGAAAAATTAATTCTGAAGAATTTAAAAAATTAGAATGAAGTAAATTTTTTGCCTAAATTTAGTAAAACATATTTTTACGAACGAAAGGGTTTTTATTTTTCACAGCATATTTTTTCAGTTATTTATTTGCCATTAATAAAGCATTAGACTGATTTACTCGCAAAACATGCACTGGACTTCAAGCATTTGCAAAATCTCGTTGGTAATAGATGCGATGAAGATGAAGTTTTACGGATGCGGAAAAAGATGAAGTTTTACGGATGCGGATGAAGATGAAGTTTTACAGATATGGATAAAGATGAAGTTTTGCGGATGTGGATGAAGATGAAGTTTTATGAATGCGGATGAAGATGAAGTTTTACGGATGCGGATGGAGATGAAGTTTCAGGATGCGGATGGAGATGAAGTTTTACGGATGCGGATGAAAATGAAGTTTTACGGATGCCGATGAAGTTTTACAGATATGGATAAAGATGAAGTTTTGCGGATGTGGTTGAAGATGAAGTTTTACGAATGCGGATGAAGGTGAAGTTTTACGGATGCGGATGGAGATGAAGTTTCAGGATGCGGATGGAGATGAAGTTTTACGGATGCGGATGAAAATGAAATTTTACGGATGCAGATAAAGATGGTTTTACGGATGCGGATGAAGTTTTACAGATATGGATAAAGATGAAGTTTAACGAATGCGGATGAAGATGGTTTTACGGATGCGGATGAAGTTTTACAGATATGGATAAAGATGAAGTTTTACGAATGCGGATGAAGATGAAGTTTTACGGATGCGGATGAAGATGAAGTTTTACGGATGTGGTTGAAGATGAAGTTTTACGAATGCGGATGAAGGTGAAGTTTTACGGATGTGGATGAAGATGAAGTTTCAGGATGCGGATGGAGATGAAGTTTTACGGATGCGGATGAAAATGAAGTTTTACGGATGCGGATAAAGATGGTTTTACGGATGCGGATGAAGTTTTACAGATATGGATAAAGATGAAGTTTTACGGATGTGGATGAAGATGAAGTTTTACGAATGCGGATGAAGATGAAGTTTTACGGATGCGGATGAAGATGAAGTTTTACGGATGCGTATGAAAATGAAGTTTACGGATGTGGATGAAGATGAAGTTTTTTCGGATGTGGATGAAGATGTTTTACTGGATGAGATCATGCGGATGGGGATAGGGCATTTGCTCTCCCCACAGGGTTCTTCTTAGGGGAATATTTCTTAGTACCTATCTAACCAAAGAACAATTTCTCATTTATTTCTTTAAATAATTAAATATCTAGATATTTAAATGTTTAAAGAAATGAAAACTGCAAATAACATCTCATTCTTAAAAATTAAACGAGCCGAAGACAACACTGCAATTTATTTGTTTCAAACAAACCAGGATGCATTGTTTATTTCTCAATCTTCAAAATGAATCCCTCTCTCCTTTGACCCAATGACCTCTATATCTGTTAAGCATTGCTACGTGCTGGCTGCCAGCTAATCTACGACGTAGGCGGTGGAAGTGGAAGTGACGTTTGCCCACGTCACGTACGGGAAGGAACCAGCACGGCACGGAGTGAAAGGAAGTGCGCCCGCACTAAAGCGAAGATATAGGAACACGGAAATAAAGTGTCAACGAGCTTGAATAGGAGCAATATCTCCTGTTGTGATTGTATCCTTAAGCGTGAGGCGGAACTCAATGGGGAAGGAACCGAAGTTCCTGCTGCATCAGACTACGAACAGCAGTTACCGACGAAGCAGTCTTTGGTTCGAAGAAATAGATGTTTAGACACGGAAGGTGGCAGCAAATGGAACTCAACGGATGATGCATTTGCATGGCTATAATTGTGCGCTGAGATTTTTCTTTCTCTTCCTATTTAGGAGAAGAGGAGAAAAAATATGAGATGAGAGTGATCAATTCCGGACTTCCGTTCGATTTCTGAATTAAAGGAATTTCTCTTCATCTGTCTTCCTATTTCAATGCAATTTTTATTCGAGCATTATTAAGGTCAATTAATTTCTCCGATATCTTGCTCAGCTATATGTATATATTTTTTTTAAATCCTCCTAATTATTTCGGAAACAAAAAAAGAAACTTTTCTAATAACTCTTACCATGCTTAGCAGATAAACAATTTTTTTTAGTTTTCAGTGTTTGTTATTTAACTTTATTATTATGAATTATCAATTTATTCTAGACTGCAGTTAATTCCAGTCTTAAGGTTTTTTAAAACCAATTTAAAAAAAATTATAAATAAAAGAAACGGAAAGTAATTTTTTAAGAATATTTTGCGATATTTTCGTGTGTTCCTTGCAACCAACTTAGATCAAAAGGAGTTTTTGGGTTGTTTTACCTCTGAGCGGCACCTTTTTGCACTCAATGGGCAGGTCACAAGGACCCCGAATGCTCAGAGAAGCTTGGGGGAGGGGACCCACTGGAACGACTGTTGGTAGACAGATGGTAGCCTCCCGTCAAGGTCATCCAGCGTGTTCTTTAACGTGCACATTGTGTGGCTCTCCCTCACACAGGGCCACGGCTTAACGTTCCATCCGACGGACGACGGCCTTTCCAAGCCCATCGGTGTCCCCTACTGACCGTGGGCAGGGCGGGAGTTTTGCAGAGATAAACCTTAGCGCTGACCCAGCTGGGACTCGAACCTGGGAACTGTAGATTACGAGCCTGGCGCGCTACCTGCTTAGCCACCAACATGGTGATCCGTTTTTAGCCACCCCCGCCCCTAAGGATGACGCAACTGACACTTTCAATATTAATCCATCTCTATGGATATACGCGAATCCAGGGGAGGGGATGATATTTGGGCATGTGCTCTCGTGCAAAAATTTATGAAATTACTCATCAGCATCCATTCCATTCATTCACAACCACTTAGTATGACAGAAATATTTTTATTGCGTGCCCTCCCCCCCTCTCATCTTATGTTTTTATTGCAAAAATGTTTCAGAATACGCCACTGAATTCCTCACCAACTTTCTCGCAAATTCGTCGAGTGATCTTTGCTTTACAATATTTTTCCTCCTAATGCTTTTTCTCTCTTTAAATTGCAAGGCAGCAATTTTAGAGGGAATAATTTCTGGAAAACAAAAACATCAGAACGGTGTTTGTTTGAATCGAGTCACTTGTCCAGTCATCTCAATTGTTTCCAAGATCTGGGCCTGTGCTGTAACGTTATTATAAGTATTCATTGCTCGAAAATACAAGATCCCAGTCTCGATGCTTGGGTTGGGTTGTTTTATCTCTGAGCGGCACTTTTTTGCACACCATGGGCTAAATGGCCAGGTCACATGAACCCCGAAGGCTCAGAGAAGGTTGGGGGAGGGGACCCACTGGAATAGCTGTTGGGAGACAGATGGTAGCCCCCCCCCGTCAATGCCATCCAGCGTGTTCTTTAACGTGCACAGGGTATTTCTCTCCCGCACACGGGGCCACGGCTTAACGTCCCATCCGACGGACGGCGGCCTTTCCAAGCCCATCGGTGTCCCCTACTGACCGTGGGCAGGGAATTTTGCGGAGATAAATCTCAACGCTGACCCAGCTGGGACTCGAACCTGGGAACTACAGATTGCGAGCCTGGCGCGCTACCGACTGAGCCACCCCCGCCCCCAGTCTCGATGCTGTTCCTGTTTTAATATTATCTTTAAACACCCCAAAAAAGGGATAAATAATTTAAAAAACAATATCTGTTCGCAAGGATAAGAATAGGAACTGATATCGATATCAGTTCCTATTCTTACCACAAAATATGGATTTGGGTGATAACAGCTGATCATTGAACAATTTGTAACTTATCATAGCCGATGCACTCTAGTTTGACGTCACATCTTGTCAAAGGCTGGAATGGTTCCAGAGTTCCTTTCGCAAGAGAGTTTTGTGCTAAAATATCGGTTCACTCGAAAATTTTGGTTATCACCTTTGATTACATTGAAAACCTCTCTGCATTTTTTTTTTATTTGCGACATATAAGACAGAGAAAAATCCTGGCGTTTACAGGCCTTCTCATACAAGGACATGCCTTACTAAGACCAAAGTCACTGCTGACCACTGTCTCAATTAGAGCTAACACAGCACACAAAGTCTCTGCAAAATTCCCCGCCCTGCCCACGGTCAGTAGGGGACACCGATGGGCTTGGAAAGGCCGCCGTCCGTCGGATGGGACGTTAAGCCGTGGCCCCGTGTGCGGGAGAGACATACCCTGTGCACGTTAAAGAACACGCTGGATGGCCTTGACGGGAGGCTACCATCTGTCTCCCAACAGCTGTTCCAGTGGGTCCCCTCCCCCAACCTTCTCTGAGCCTTTGGGGTCCATATGACCTGGCCATTTAGCCCATGGTGTGCAAAAAAGTGCTGCTCAGAGGTAAAACAACCCAACCCAGCACACAAAGTTTGCCTTGCTGGAACAGTCGCCAGCTGCCACTATGTCAGTTAAGGAAATTATTTGGAGTTTCTGATGAGATTGTTCGTTCTTATATATTTCGTAATAACTGTGGAAACGTTGTATGGTTCATTCTCATTTTTTTAAAAAAATAAATTCTTCCATTTAACTGTTAGCCGTCCCGTGGCCGAGTGGTTAGCGCGCTTGGCTACTGATCTACGGGACCTGGGTTCGAGCCCCGGGTTAGGCATGGATGTTCGTGTTGTTTTCTGCTGAGGTCCTGCCATCCTCTCAGATCTTCTACTGTGGCATATAAACTGACAGGCTCCTGTCAGACCTCTGTGACAAGCAGCTGCTTGAGGGGGTATTTATTTAACTGTCACGGGATGGAATTCAAAAAAGGGAATATCTCCCATGCTATGCCATATGGATTCAAATTGAAACTCCGCATTTTCTTAAATATACTTTTTACCATTATCTCATATATATTTAGATGATTGTGAGTGATTGAGATTCTTGATCTTTCAATTCTATATTTGACCAGAAATGGAAGAGCTTTGAAAATTTGCATGCGGGAAATCCGGGTCGTAGATGTCGGGAAAAATATGAAAATTGACCTTCGATATGTCCGTTAAGGTCAAATGGAGGGGTGTTTCGGATGTAGATTTCGGAAAAGTTACGAAACTTTGGATCCGGTGGATCCTTCAGGGTCAAAGGTCAAATTAAATCTACCGGTGCTAGAGAGTTCAGAATTGATGTAGATCGGATTGCAGATCAGATAAAATGTTGGAAATCTGGAATACGGCAAATTTATACCTTTGAGATTAAATTTTATCTATCTGTTGGTACTAGACAGCTGAAAATGGTCACTAGAGGGTATTTTAGATCGTAGATAAGATTGTTAAGAAAGAAATTTCAGCTGCGGTGTCGCATTCGGGGTTAGATAGGGGTCGTAGTGATAATCTAGAAACAAAGAATTGATTTCTTGTATGGAAATGTGGGTGAACATAAAGATCTCGGTCAAATACAAATCTCGATGTTTCAAATCCATTTATTGCGGAAGTTGGAATATATAACAGAGAGCAATGTCACTTCTAAGAATCTGACGAAAACTGAAGGAATTTTTTGCACAAACTGCTAAAAGATGAACATATTTTATTAAATGGATTAAATATTTTAAATAGTTTGAAAATAGCCTATTATTTCAGTTTTAATTGCTTTCTGCAATAAATTCTTTTGATTGGTTGTGCTGTTATTAAATATTCAGACTTCCGTAACTCCATAAATGCTGAACGAATGTTATCGAAAATAAAGATTTAGATAAATTTCATTGAGATTTTTTATTTACCCTAAGATATATAGATATGAGATTTTTTATTTACCTCATTTTTAAAAAAAAAGCATATTTATGAAGTCAAGGAATTTTATATTTCTCTCTTCTTTGCCATTCCATGGGAGATGTTCCCTTTTTTTTTATCCGATACTTAAAAGTGGGGCGGGGGTGGCTCAGTCGGTAGCGCGCCAGGCTCGTAATCTGTAGTTCCCAGGTTCGAGTCCCAGCTGGGTCAGCGTTGAGATTTATCTCCGCAAAAATTCCCCGCCCTGTCCACGGTCAGTAGGGGACACCGATGGGCTTGGAAAGGCCGCCGTCCGTCGGATGGGACGTTAAGCCGTAGCCCCGTGTGCGGGAAAGCCATACCCTATGCACGTTAAAGATCACGCTGAATGGCCTTGACGGGAGGCTACCATCTGCCTCCCAACAGCTGTTCCAGTGGGTCCCCTCCCTCAGGGGCGGGGGTGGCTCAGTCGGTAGCGCGCCAGGCTCGTAATCTGTAGTTCCCAGGTTCGAGTCCCAGCTGGGTCAGCGTTGAGATTTATCTCCGCAATAATTCCCCGCCCTGCCCACGGTCAGTAGGGGACACCGATGGGCTTGGAAAGGCAGCCGTCCGTCGGATGGGACGTTAAGCCGTGGTCCCGTGTGAGGGAGAGCCATACCCTGTGCACGTTAAAGAACACGCTGGATGGCCTTGACGGGAGGCTACCATCTGTCTCCCAACAGCTGTTCCAGTGGGTCCCCTCCTCCAACCTTCTCTGAGCCTTCGGGGTCCTTGTGGCCTGGCCATTTAGCCCATGGTGTGCAAAAAAGTGCCGCTCAGAGGTAAAACAACCCAACCCAACAACCCCTCCCTCAACCTTCTCTGAGCCTTCGGGGTCCATGTGACCTGGCCATTTAGCCCATGGTGTGTAAAAAAGTACCGCTCAGAGGTAAAACAACCCAACCCGATACTTAAGCGTCTGAAATTCGGAGGTGAACGGAACAGAACTGACAATTAGCCACGGCACAAGTTGGGTTGGGTTGTTTTACCTCTGAGCGGCACTTTTTTTTCACACCATGGGCTAAATGGCCAGGTCACATGGACCCCGAAAGCTCAGAGAAGGTTGGGGGAGGGGACCCACTGGGACAGCTGTTGGGAGACAGATGGTAGCCTCCCGTCAAGGCCATCCATCGTGTTCTTTAACGTGCACAGGGTATAGCTCTCCCGTACACGGGGCCACGGCTTAACGTCCCATCCGACGGACGGCGGCCTTTCCAAGCCCATCGGTGTCCCCTACTGACCGTGGGCAGGGCGGGGAATTTTGTCTGAGATAAATCTCAACGCTGACCCAGCTGGGACTCGAACCTGGGAACTACAGATTACGAGCCTGGCGCGCTATCGACTGAGCTACCCCCGCCCCCACGGCACAAGTTAAAATCAGTCAAGAATGTAGAAAAGGAAATGGTTAAACACGAAATATTTACGATAATGTTTCGTTTGGGCTTTTGCTTATTCCACTGGTAACGCTGAGCAGAACTGCTGACTAAACGAACTGTTCAGTCATCAGCTTTGCTTTACTCATCAGTTTTTTCTCAGCATTGCCGATGGAACTTTTTGAGTGTTAATGGCTTTCAAGGATTCCAAAATCAAGGTATTTAATTAATTAATTAAAATGTGATATATTCGTTTTTCGATCCACTTGTAAAATCTGACACACGTCCTTTTCATTTTCAACATGGTTTATGAGATTGACCGAAAGATCTTCACAAGGGCAGGACTTTGACCTTTGACCTTCTGAGGCCCTAAGCTACGATAAGTTTAAGAGGTCCCAAAATTTTGGAAGTCGAAATAAATCATTATTCATTATTTTGACTGAACGGAACATTAAAAAATAAATATGATATTGATGTGGTGAAAACATTATACAAATATTGGTATACGATAATGATTGTGTAAGCTGAGATGAGCAGTTTTGCACAATAGATTAATTTGAATATAAAAATAATTCTTTATAGGAAATTTCAAATTTATGTTTCTTGAGGCCACTGATAATCGTGAGGTCCTAATCTATAGCTTAGTTAGCTTATGCGTAAGTCCGGCCCTGATCTTCGCTAAGGGGAGTATCGATCTCAATTGAAAAGTGAGTGATCTTTTTTCTGTTTCTTAAAACGAGGCTGTGGTTGGCTCAGTCGATAGCGCGTCTGGCTCTTAATGTGCAGTTCCACTTGGGCCAGGTTTGAGATTTATCTCCGCAAAATCCTCAGAAAGGGGAGGTTGATGGTCTTGGAAAGGACGCCATCCTTCGAATGTGACGTAAGCTCAGGGTACAGAGAGCCATACCCTGTGCACTTTAAAGAACAAGCCCGATGGCCTTGACGACAGGCTTCCATCTGTCTCCTAAGAGTTGTTCAGATGATTCCCTTCCCCCCCTCCAACCTTCTCTGAGCCCTCGGGGTCCTTGGGAACTGGTCATTTAGCCTATTGTGCGCAAAAAAAAAGTGCCTCTCAGAGGTAAAACAACCCTGATTCTTCCAGTCAGAATTTTTAATATCATTAATTTAACCATTTTGCAAAAAAAATGAAAAAGTCTCATTGACATTAACCAGTTACCATCTTTTAATCTTGGGGCGGGGGTGGCTCAGTCGGTAGCGCGCCAGGTTCGTAATCTGTAGTTCCCAGGTTCGAGTCCCAGCTGGGTCAACGTTGAGATTTATCTCAGCAAAATTCCCCGCCCTGCCCACGGTCAGTAGGGGACACCGATGGGCTTGGAAAGGCTGCCGTCCATCGGATGGGACGTTAAGCCGTGGCCCCGTGTGCGGGAGAGCCATACCCTGTACACGTTAAAGAACACGCTGGATGGCCTTGACGGGAGGCTACCATCTGTCTCCCAACAGCTTGTTCCAGTGGGTCCCCTCCCCCAACCTTCTCTGAGCCTTCGGGGTCCATGTGACCTGGCCATTTAGCCCATGGTGTGCAAAAAAGTGCCGCTCAGAGGTAAAACAACCCAACTCTTTTAATCTTGTGTTTGATAAAAGGCGTGGTCAGACAGAAAACGGTTTGAGCGATTTAGCGTTGTGAATATTTGCAAACTTTCTGACATCATAAAACAAAGCCGTTACGAACAAGAGGGTGGCTACGCAGCAAAATGGAGCTCCACTAGCTGGCTAAAAAAGCACAGGCTCTAGTTTCCGTAATTGATAACGATTTCTTGTCAAGATGTCAGAAAGTTTAGAAACGTTAATCAGGCTAAGCAACGGAAACCGCTTTTTATGTAAGTGTACCCAAAAACACGTTCCACGTGAAGTCTCCTGTTATCCTGTTGCTAAGCAATGGCAGATAGATCACAGATTATCGTCTCTGACGTCACGAAGGTAAACGAAATAGACTTTGAGCCCCATTATTTTTCTGGACACTCTGCGATGCGGTTAAGTATTAAACCTCGTGCAAGGATTTCTTGAAAAAATGCTAATGTAGCTGATTTCCTGATGTGAGCGGAAGCATTAAAAAAACGAAGTGGTGTAAAATGGAGTTACGAAGAACGAAAATATTGTAGTCTGAAATCGAGAAAAATGAAATTTTTCTTTGATATTCCGCTAACACAATGGTTTGGGGGAACCTTTAGAGCCCGTATGTTGGTATTTCGGAGTTTGCCAAAATTATAACAGAAGTGTACTCTACCACATAATTTTTTTGTAAATCGTAGTTTTGCATGAATATTAGAGGACACGGACTTACTTTAACCAACATTGGAATGAAAAAAGATTTGATATTTAATCGTCGAGCTGACTGATAAAATGCTGGCGAATCCCGAAATGCCAGACATTATTCGATGATTTTTGGTCTTTGAAAACGAATGTGAAAGGCAAACTGAGATCATTGAATGGAGAAAGATAAAATCTTGCTGCAAATCTGTTGGATTGATCTCTTGAGTCTTTCTCTGATACTTCTTCAAGAATTTTAAGAATTTCCCTGGATAAGCTCTTTGTTAACGCGCGCTATCTGCTGCGTTGGGAAGAGAGTTTTTACAGATAAAAGCCTTCTCAATGCCTCTAAATGGTAACTAAGCATCACTAGCTACCATTTAGTATGAGAGACATCTGGGTGGACGAAAGAAGAGACTATGAGACTGCGCAGTTAATGGTTCGACAATTTTCATAGAGTTTCATAGACTATGAAACCTGGTTTCAGATTCCTGATTAACATCAGGTTTCATAGATTACAGATATCTATCAAATGTATCAAACATCTGTCAGTCGAGCGATGATCTTCGCCAGTGGTTCTCAACCTTTTATGCTTCACGTACCCTCTGAAAATGTGTATGTAACTGGCGTACCCTTTGTATAGATGGATAAAACTATAGTTATAGTATAACAATGGGAATAAAATAAAACCTATATATATCAGTGGTTCACAACCTTTTTTGCTTCACGTACCCCTTGGAAATGTGTATGTAACTGGCGTACCCCTTGTATAAATAGATAAAACTATAGTTATAGTATAACAATGGGAATAAAATAAAACATATATATCAGTGGTTCTCAACCTTTTATGCTTCACGTACCCCTTGGAAATGTGTATGTAACTGGCGTACCCCTTGTATAGATAGATAAAACTACAGTTATAGTATAACAATGGGAATAAAATGAAACATATATATCAGGGGTTCTCAACCTTTTATGCTTCACGTACCCCCTGGAAATGTGTATGTAACTGGCGTACCCCTTGTATAAATAGATAAAACTATAGTTATAGTATAACAATGGGAATAAAATAAAACACATATATCAGTGGTTCTCAACCTTTTATACTTCACGTACCCCCTGGAAATGTGTATGTAACTGGCGAACCCCTTGTATAGATAGATAAAACTATAGTTATAGTATAACAATGGGAATAAAATAAAACATCTATATCAGTGGTTCTCAACCTTTTATGCTTCACGTACCCCCTGGAAATGTGTATGTAACTGTCGTACCCCTTGTATAGATAGAAAAAACTATAGTTATAGTATAACAATGGGAATAAAATAAAACATATATATCAGTGGTTCTCAACCTTTTATGCTTCACGTACCCCCTGGAAATGTGTATGTAACTGTCGTACCCCTTGTATAGATAGATAAAACTATAGTTATAGTATAACAATGGGAATAAAATAAAACATCTATATCAGTGGTTCTCAACCTTTTATGCTTCACGTACCCCCTGGACATGTGTATGTAACTGTCGTACCCCTTGTATAGATAGAAAAAACTATAGTTATAGTATAACAATGGGAATAAAATAAAACATCTATATCAGTGGTTCACAACCTTTTATGCTTCACGTACCCCCTGGAAATGTGTATGTAACTGGCGTACCCCTTGTATAAATAGATAAAACTATAGTTATAGTATAACAATGGGAATAAAATAAAACATATAAGTCAGTGGTTCTCAACTTTTATGCTTCACATACCCCCTGGAAATGTGTATGTCACTGGCGTACCCCTTGTATAGATAGATAAAACTATAGTTATAGTATAACAATGGGAATAAAATGAAACATATATATCAGTGGTTCTCAACCTTTTATGCTTCACGTATCCCCAGGAAATGTGTATCTAACTGTCGTACCCCTTGTATAGATAGATAAAACTATAGTTATAGTATAACAATGGGAATAAAATAAAACATATATATATATATCAGTGGTTCACAACCTTTTATGCTTCACGTACCCCCTGGAAATGTGTATGTAACTGGCGTACCCCTTGTATAAATAGATAAAACTATAGTTATAGTATAACAATGAGAATAAAATATATATATCAGTGGTTCTCAACCTTTTATGCTTCACGTATCCCCTGGAAATGTGTATCTAACTGTCGTACCCCTTGTATAGATAGATAAAACTATAGTTATAGTATAACAATGGGAATAAAATAAAACATATATATCAGTGGTTCTCAACCTTTTATGCTTCACGTATCCCCTGGAAATGTGTATCTAACTATCGTACCCCTTGTATAGATAGATAAAACTATAGTTATAGTATAACAATGGGAATAAAATAAAACATATATATCAGTGGTTCTCAACCTTTTATGCTTGACGTATCCCCTGGAAATGTGTATCTAACTGTCGTACCCCTTGTATAGATAGATAAAACTATAGTTATAGTATAACAATGGGAATAAAATAAAACATATATATATATATCAGTGGTTCACAACCTTTTATGCTTCACGTACCCCCTGGAAATGTGTATGTAACTGGCGTACCCCTTGTATAAATAGATAAAACTATAGTTATAGTATAACAATGAGAATAAAATAAAACATATATATCAGTGGTTCTCAACCTTTTATGCTTCACGTACCCCCTAGAAATGTGTATGTAACTGGCGTACCCCTTGTATAGATAGATAAAACTATAGTTATAGTATAACAATGGGAATAAAATAAAACATATATATCAGTGGTTCACAACCTTTTATGCTTCACGTACCCCTTGGAAATGTGTAATGTAACTGGCGTACCCCTTGTATAGATAGAAAAACTATAGTTATAGTATAACAATGGGAATAAAATAAAACATATATATATCAGTGGTTCACAACCTTTTATGCTTCACGTACCCCCTGGAAATGTGTATGTAACTGGCGTACGCCTTGTATAGATAGATAAAACTATAGTTATAGTATAACAATGGGAATAAAATAAAACATATATATGTCAGTGGTTCACAACCTTTTATGCTTCACGTACCCCCTGGAAATGTGTATATAACTGGCGTACCCCTTGTATAGATAGATAAACTGTAGTTATAGTATAACAATGGGAATAAAATAAAACATATAAGTCAGTGGTTCTCAACCTTTTATGCTTCACGTACCACCTGGAAATGTGTATGTAACTGGCGTACCCCTTGTATAGATAGATAAAACTAATATATATCAGTGGTTCACAACCTTTTTTGCTTCACGTACCCCTTGGAAATGTGTATGTAACTGGCGTACCCCTTGTATAAATAGATAGAACTATAGTTATAGTATTAAAATGGGAATAAAATAAAACATATAAGTCAGTGGTTCTCAACCTTTTATGCTTCACGTACCACCTGGAAATGTGTATGTAACTGGCGTACCCCTTGTATAGATAGATAAAACTATAACTGTAGTATAACAATGGGAATAAAATAAAACATATATATCAGTGGTTCTCAACCTTTTATGCTTCACGTACCCCCTGGAAATGTGTATGTAACTGGCGTACCCCTTGTATAGATAGATAAAACTAATATATATCAGTGGTTCACAACCTTTTTTGCTTCACGTACCCCTTGGAAATGTGTATGTAACTGGCGTACCCCTTGTATAAATAGATAAAATTATAGTTATAGTATAACAATGGGAATAAAATAAAACATATATATCAGTGGTCTCAACCTTTTATGCTTCACGTACCCCCTGGAAATGTGTATGTAACTGGCGTACCCCTTGTATAGATAGATAAAACTAATATATATCAGTGGTTCACAACCTTTTTTGCTTCACGTACCCCTTGGAAATGTGTATGTAACTGGCGTACCCCTTGTATAAATAGATAGAACTATAGTTATAGTATTAAAATGGGAATAAAATAAAACATATAAGTCAGTGGTTCTCAACCTTTTATGCTTCACGTACCACCTGGAAATGTGTATGTAACTGGCGTACCCCTTGTATAGATAGATAAAACTATAGTTATAGTATAACAATGGGAATAAAATAAAACATATATATCAGTGGTTCTCAACCTTTTATGCTTCACGTACCCCCTGGAAATGTGTATGTAACTGGCGTACCCCTTGTATAGATAGATAAAACTAATATATATCAGTGGTTCACAACCTTTTTTGCTTCACGTACCCCTTGGAAATGTGTATGTAACTGGCGTACCCCTTGTATAAATAGATAAAACTATAGTTATAGTATAACAATGAGAATAAAATAAAACATATATATCAGTGGTTCTCAACCTTTTATGCTTCACGTACCCCCTGGAAATGTGTATGTAACTGGCGTACCCCTTCTATAGATAGATAAAACTATAGTTATAGTATAACAATGGGAATAAAATAAAACTTATATATCAGTGGTTCTCAACCTTTTATGCTTCACGTACCCCCTGGAAATGTGTATGTAACTGTCGTACCCCTTGTATAGATAGATAAAACTATAGTTATAGTATAACAATGGGAATAAAATAAAACATATATATCAGTGGTTCTCAACCTTTTATGCTTCACGTACCCCTTGGAAATGTGTAATGTAACTGGCGTACCCCTTGTATAGATAGAAAAACTATAGTTATAGTATAACAATGGGAATAAAATAAAACATATATATATCAGTGGTTCACAACCTTTTATGCTTCACGTACCCCCTGGAAATGTGTATGTAACTGGCGTACCCCTTGTATAGATAGATAAAACTATAGTTATAGTATAACAATGGGAATAAAATAAAACATATATATATCAGTGGTTCACAACCTTTTATGCTTCACGTACCCCCTGGAAATGTGTATGTAACTGGCGTACCCCTTGTATAGATAGATAAACTATAGTTATAGTATAACAATGGGAATAAAATAAAACATCTATATCTGTGGTTCTCAACCTTTTATGCTTCACGTACCCCCTGGAAATGTGTATGTAACTGGCGTACCCCTTGTATAGATAGATAAAACTATAGTTATAGTATAACAATGGGAATAAAATGAAACATATATATATATATCAGTGGTTCACAACCTTTTATGCTTCACGTATCTTCTGGAAATGTGTATCTAACTGTCGTACCCCTTGTATAGATAGATAAAACTATAGTTATAGTATAACAATGGGAATAAAATAAAACATATATATATATATCAGTGGTTCACAACCTTTTATGCTTCACGTACCCCCTGGAAATGTGTATGTAACTGGCGTACCCCTTGTATAAATAGATAAAACTATAGTTATAGTATAACAATGGGAATAAAATAAAACATATATATATATATCAGTGGTTCACAACCTTTTATGCTTCACGTACCCCCTGGAAATGTGTATGTAACTGGCGTACCCCTTGTATAAATAGATAAAACTATAGTTATAGTATAACAATGAGAATAAAATATATATATCAGTGGTTCTCAACCTTTTATGCTTCACGTATCCCCTGGAAATGTGTATCTAACTGTCGTACCCCTTGTATAGGTAGATAAAAGTATAGTTATAGTATAACAATGGGAATAAAATAAAACATATATATCAGTGGTTCTCAACCTTTTATGCTTCACGTATCCCCTGGAAATGTGTATCTAACTATCGTACCCCTTGTATAGATAGATAAAACTACAGTTATAGTATAACAATGGGAATAAAATAAAACATATATATCAGTGGTTCTCAACCTTTTATGCTTCACGTATCCCCTGGAAATGTGTATCTAACTATCGTACCCCTTGTACAGATAGATAAAACTATAGTTATAGTATAACAATGGGAATAAAATAAAACATATATATCAGTGGTTCTCAACCTTTTATGCTTCACGTATCCCTTGGAAATGTGTATCTAACTGTCGTACCCCTTGTATAGATAGATAAAACTAGAGTTATAGTATAACAATGGGAATAAAATAAAACATATATATATATCAGTGGTTCACAATCTTTTATGCTTCACGTACCCCCTGGAAATGTGTAGGTAACTGGCGTACCTTTTGTATAAATAGATAAAACTATAGTTATAGTATAACAATGAGAATAAAATAAAACATATATATCAGTGGTTCTCAACCTTTTATGCTTCACGTACCCCCTGGAAATGTCTATGTAACTGGCGTACCCCTTGTATAGATAGATAAAACTATAGTTATAGTATAACAATGGGAATAAAACATATATATCAGTGGTTCTCAACCTTTTATGCTTCACGTACCCCCTGGAAATGTGTATGTAACTGGCGTACCCCTTGTATAGAGAGATAAAACTATAGTTATAGTATAACAATGGGAATAAAATAAAACATATATATCAGTGGTTCTCAACCTTTTATGCTTCACGTACCCCCTGGAAATGTGTATGTAACTGGCGTACCTCTTGTATAAATAGATAAAAATACAGTTATAGTATAACAATGGGAATAAAATAAAACATATATATCAGTGGTTCTCAACCTTTTATACTTCACGTACCCCCTGGAAATGTGTATGTAACTGGCGTACCCCTTGTATAAATAGATAAAACTATAGTTATAGTATAACAATTGGAATAAAATAAAACATATATATCAGTGGTTCTCAACCTTTTATGCTTCACGTACCCCCTGGAAATGTGTATGTAACTGGCGTACCCCTTGTATAGATAGATAAAACTATAGTTATAGTATAACAATGGGAATAAAATAAAACATATATATCAGTGGTTCTCAACCATTTATGCTTCACGTACCCCCTGGAAATGTGTATGTAACTGGCGTACCCCTTGTATAGATAGGTAAAACTATAGTTATAATATAACAATGGGAATAAAATAAAACATATATATCAGTGGTTCTCAACCTTTTATGCTTCACGTACCCCCTGGAAATGTGTATGTAACTGGCGTACCCCTTGTATAAATAAATAAAACTATAGTTATAGTATAACAATGGGAATAAAATAAAACATCTATATCAGTGGTTCTCAACCTTTTACGCTTCACGTACCTCCTGGAAATGTGCATGTAACTGGCGTACCCCTTGTATAAATAGATAAAACTATAGTTATAGTATAACAATGGGAATAAAATAAAACATCTATATCAGTGGTTCTCAACCTTTTATGCTTCACGTACCCCCTGGAAATGTGTATCTAACTATCGTACCCCTTGTATAGATAGATAAAACTATAGTTATAGTATAACAATGGGAATAAAATAAAACATATATATCAGTGGTTCTCAACCTTTTATGCTTCACGTATCCCCTGGAAATGTGTATCTAACTGTCGTACCCCTTGTATAGATAGATAAAACTAGAGTTATAGTATAACAATGGGAATAAAATAAAACATATATATATATCAGTGGTTCACAACCTTTTATGCTTCACGTACCCCCTGGAAATGTGTATGTAACTGGCGTACCTTTTGTATAAATAGATAAAACTATAGTTATAGTATAACAATGAGAATAAAATAAAACATATATATATCAGTGGTTCTCAACCTTTTATGCTTCACGTACCCCCTGGAAATGTCTATGTAACTGGCGTACCCCTTGTATAGAGAGATAAAACTATAGTTATAGTATAACAATGGTAATAAAATAAAACATATATATCAGTGGTTCTCAACCTTTTATGCTTCACGTACCCCCTGGAAATGTGTATGTAACTGGCGTACCCCTTGTATAAATAGATAAAACTATAGTTATAGTATAACAATGGGAATAAAATAAAACATATATATCAGTGGTTCTCAACCTTTTATGCTTCACGTACCCCCTGGAAATGTGTATGTAACCGGCGTACCCCTTGTATAAATAGATAAAACTATAGTTATAGTATAACAATTGGAATAAAATAAAACATAAATATCAGTGGTTCTCAACCTTTTATGCTTCACGTATCCCCTGGAAATGTGTATGTAACTGGCGTACCCCTTGTATAGATAGATAAAACTATAGTTATAGTATAACAATGGGAATAAAATAAAACATATATATCAGTGGTTCTCAACCTTTTATGCTTCACGTACCCCCTGGAAATGTGTATGTAACTGGCGTACCCCTTGTATAAATAGATAAAACTATAGTTATAGTATAACAATTGGAATAAAATAAAACATATATATCAGTGGTTCTCAACCTTTTATGCTTCACGTACCCCCTGGAAATGTGTATGTAACTGGCGTACCCCTTGTATAGATAGATAAAACTATAGTTATAGTATAACAATGGGAATAAAATAAAACATATATATCAGTGGTTCTCAACCATTTATGCTTCACGTACCCCCTGGAAATGTGTATGTAACTGGCGTACCCCTTGTATAGATAGATAAAACTATAGTTATAATATAACAATGGGAATAAAATAAAACATATATATCAGTGGTTCTCAACCTTTTATGCTTCACGTACCCCCTGGAAATGTGTATGTAACTGGCGTACCCCTTGTATAAATAAATAAAACTATAGTTATAGTATAACAATGGGAATAAAATAAAACATCTATATCAGTGGTTCTCAACCTTTTATGCTTCACGTACCCCCTGGAAATGTGTATGTAACTGGCGTACCCCTTGTATAAATAGATAAAACTATAGTTATAGTATAACAATGAGAATAAAATAAAACATATATATCAGTGGTTCTCAACCTTTTATGCTTCACGTACCCCCTGGAAATGTGTATGTAACTGGCGTACCCCTTGTATAAATAGATAAAACTATAGTTATAGTATAACAATGAGAATAAAATAAAACATCTATATCAGTGGTTCTCAACCTTTTATGCTTCACGTACCCCCTGGAAATGTGTATGTAACTGTCGTACCCCTTGTGTAGATAGAAAAAACTAGAGTTATAGTATAACAATGGGAATAAAATAAAACATATATATATATCAGTGGTTCACAACCTTTCATGCTTCACGTACCCCCTGGAAATGTGTATGTAACTGGCGTACCCCTTGTATAAATAGATAAAACTATAGTTATAGTATAACAATGGGAATAAAATAAAACATATATATCAGTGGTTCTCAACATTTTATGCTTCACGTACCCCCTGGAAATGTGTATGTAACTGTCGTACCCCTTGTATAGATAGAAAAAACTATAGTTATAGTATAACAATGGGAATAAAATAAAACATATATATATATATCAGTGGTTCACAACCTTTTATGCTTCACGTACCCCCTGGAAATGTGTATGTAACTGGCGTACCCCTTGTATAGATAGATAAAACTATAGTTATAGTATAACAATGGGAATAAAACATATATATCAGTGGTTCTCAACCTTTTATGCTTCACGTACCCCCTGGAAATGTGTATCTAACTCTCTTACCCCTTGTATAGATAGATAAAACTATAGTTATAGTATAACAATGGGAATAAAATAAAACATATATGTCAGTGGTTCTCAACCTTTTATGCTTCACGTACCCCCTGGAAATGTGTATGTAACTGTCGTACCCCTTGTATAGATAGATAAAACTATAGTTATAGTATAACAATGGGAATAAAATAAAACTTCTATATCAGTGGTTCTCAACCTTTTATGCTTCACGTAGCCACTGGAAATGAGTATGTAACTGGCGTACCCTTTGTATAGATAGATAAAACTATTGTTATAGTATAAATGGGAATAAAATAAAACACCGACTTTGTTACTTGATATAGCGACTTTTTAGCTCTCACGGCGTACCCCAAAAACTTTACCGCGTACCCCACATTCAGAACCACGTTGAGTTACAATAGAGTGTAAACAATTATTTTGTTGCAAGAGAAAAGGGTTAAGAAGAAATGTTTTTTTTATAAAAATATTTTCATCAAAATTGCCTTTGAGATGTTCTGCGCTGAACTTGTGCTGAATAATAAAATAAATAAATACCCCCTGAAGCAGCTGCTTGCCACAGAGGTCTGACAGGAGCCTGTCAGTTTATATGCCACAGTAGAAGATCTGAGAGGATGGCAGGACCTCAGCAGAAAACAACACGAACATCCATGCCTTACCCGGGGCTCGAACCCAGGTCCCTTAGATCAGTAGCCAAGCGCGCTGACCACTCGGCCACGGGACGGCAACATATAGTATATTACTTCCAATGCAACACAAAAATAATTTTTTTAGCGAAAGTTGCGCTCCGGAGATAAAAGGCAAATCATTGCTTCCAAAGCAAACCTCTTGACTTTCACACTATACAACCAAAATCTTTTAATTCTTGATTGAAAGATCGTTTGCAATATTTATTTAAAATCATGGCATTTTCCAGCTTTCACCGTTAGAAGGCGCTATTGGAAGATCCAAAAAGTACGAATCATAATATTTGATCAATACTTATTCAGCCTAAAAAGAATTTTTAATCAATCTGTAAGAACAGAAAAAAAAAGTTTAATTTCTACATACAGATAGACAAACGACGAGGTGAAAACAGTAGCTCGTGTTCTTTTCTAAAACGAGCTAAAAAGGAATTTTTCAAGAAGACTTTGAACAACATCTGTCGTGTTACAATGCGCACCAAAAAGAGCTAAATTAGAAATGCGAAGCAAGAAAGGATCATCTTTCTTCAAACTTAGTTCATCAGACGATACCAGTATCTCTCAGGAGGCGGGGATTAGGGAAATGAAGGAGAGGAAGTTCATGACTAATTGTTGTAACATTTAGATATCGACACGGACACTGCGTGAAATAAAAAACAGGTTACGTGGACATGGTTACGCAGTATAATCACTAAAAAGTACCTGTTGTTTTCAGATAAGGTTTAATTTACTAGAAGAGATGGTTGATAATATGACTATGATAAATTTTCCTCCTCCCTTACCCCCCCCCCCCCCCCCGAAAAATAAACAAGATTCATTTCCTTCAAATAGAGAAGTCTGCATATGCTTAAGATAATCTATTACTAACTAATAGGATCATCTGATTGTGAGGACAAAAACGAACCAATAGCGGATTTAGAAGTCCAGGAGCCCTAAGCAGAATACCATATAGGTGCCCTATGGTGGGTAGTTAAAATGACCTCTGCAATTATGAAAGCAAGTTTTCTTTTTTCCATGCTAGTACTGAAAAATAAGCATTTTTGATAATAATCAAAAATACTATACTTATAAGTTTTTATTTAAAATAAATACCCCCTCAAGCAGCTGCTTGCCACAGAGGTCTGACAGGAGCCTGTCAGTTTATATGCCACAGCAGAAGGTCTGTGAGGATGGCAGGACCTCAACAGAAAAACGACACATACATCCATGCCTTATCCGGGGCTCGAACCCAGGTCCCTTAGATCAGTAGCCAAGCGCGCTAACCACTCGGCCATGGGACGGCGAAGTTTTTATTTACAAATTATTATTTAAACTACTACTGAAAATTTATAAATTTTTAAGAAACAAATAGTTATAAATTCACAGAACGATTTGGATGCCCTTCAGTAGTCGTTGCCCTAAGCCAATGGGTCTCAACCTTTTATATAGATACCGCTTGTATAGATAGATAAAACTACAGTTATAGTATAACAATGGGAATAAAATAAAAAACATATATATAACATATATCTAGCGACTTTTGAGCTCTCACGGCGTACCCCAAAACATTTTACCTCGTACCCCACGTTGAGAACCCCTACTCTTTTTTTATACGCTTATTTTGCGTATCAGTAAATCCATCCCTGAAACGAACACTGAGAACATCAGACTGATTGGAACAAAATCAACCTTCATGACATTTATTAATTGCTTCTTTGGTTGACAAAAAAAATATTAAGGAAAACTCCACTTTAGTACACGAATAAATTCCTGAAATATTTTTTATGCTGAGTCATGTGCAAAACGTTTATTTATTCCTCGAGCAGTTTCTTTGTTTTCATGACTTATCGTTCTGGGAAGAGGATGAAATCGTGTGCAGGTCTTGTGCACCTTTCGACAAATGTTAAGTCAACAACGATTGCAAGCTCAGAGCCGCAACTACCGAGCGTGCGATGAGTGCACGAGACAAGATGATCAAACTGAGGAGCAGCTGGGGGATTTTCAGTCATTGAACTCTGCATGAAGCGGAAAAATCGCTTCATGGAGCGAACCTGGAGTCTGATATTTTTCTATTGTCATGGATGGTAAGACCTAACAATAACAGACGGAAAATCCCCGTATTTGATCTGTTTCTATTGAAATATCATAATGGTTTTTAGTATGTAACGTTGGTTGTAGTTATCATTCAGTGACAAGCTAGACAGGAAAGGGATTTTTGAAAGATGTTTACAGAAAATATTTATCTTAAAACTAAAAACTTTCGCTGTTGCAAAATATTTTGTTATCAGTTGCGTTATTTTAAAAAAATATCTCTGATAAATGGTTGTAATGTGTTAAGTACATGGTGCGCAAAATGTTAATTTACAATCCCATGTTATGTCAATAGGAAACTAACTTCTAAAACAAGTTAGGTTTCTTTACATCTAAGGGCCCTTTTTTAAACGCATTAGATTTCTGTTGGCATGAAAATAAAAAAGTAAATATCCCCTCAAGCAGCTGCTGGCCACAGAAGTCTGACAGCAGCCTGTCAGTTTATATGCCATAGTAGAAGGTCTGTGAGGATGTCAGGCCCTCAGCAGAAACACAACACGAATATCCATGCCTTTCCCGGGGCTCGAACCCAGGTCCCTTAGGTCACTAGCCAAGCGCACTAACCACTCGGCCATAGAAATACTGCTGGCATGAGCAGAGTGAAAAACATAATTTCATTGGTAAAAATGGAAAGTAAAATGCTCAGGATTTTCAAAAACCAGAGATGTCAATACTGCCTGAGTTCTAATAATCTCCAAATATTTTTATCGAATATTTCAGAAAATATTTTTATAATCAGAGAATGTACAAAGTGCACAAAATATGCAAACCTCATGAATGCCACTGGGAAAAAAATTCGAAGTTATGTAATTTCTAAAATACGTTTTTTATGGGTTGGGTTGTTTTACCTCTGAGCGGCACTTTTTTGCACACCATGGGCTAAATGGCCAGGTCACATGGACCCCATAGGCTCAGAGAAGGTTGGGGGAGGGGATCCACTGGAACAACTGTTGGGAGACAGATGGTAGCCTCCCGTCAAGGCCATCCAGCGTGTTCTTTAACGTGCACAAGGTATGGTTCTCCCGCACACGGCACCACCGCTTAACGTCCCGTCCGACGGACGGCGGCCTTTCCAAGCTCATCGGTGTCCCCTACTGACCGTGGGCAGGGCGGGGAATTTTGCGGAGATAAATCTCAACGCTGACCCAGCTAGGACTCGAACCTGGGAACTACAGATTACGAGCCTGGCGCGCTACCGACTGAGCCACCCCCGCCCCCAGATAAGTAGTTCAGATAAAACTGAGATAAGCGGTGCTGGGTTAGGGAAAACGGAGGCATACTATCAATTGAAGATTTTTAAAAATAGTAATCGAGGTGAAAAATAAAAAAAAACATTATATACCCCTCATATTATTAAAAAATACAAAAAACATTAAAACTGTAGAGCAAAAATATTATCCTCTTTGGAGAGAATAATTATTGAAAACTATGAAGGAAAAGAAAATAACATTGGCGTCTTATGGTTCACCGAAATCACCTACGGGAGCCTTTAGTTTCCTCTTAGATCCGAACTTTAATAAAGTGATGATGAAAATAACCCATCGGTCGAAGCCAGAAAAATGAAGAAATGTCATCTGATTAGTTCTGAGAAATGTAGTGTAGGAGAATGGCAGCATAAAGGAAGAGATCCAAGTTGAACAGAAACTTGTGTGCTGTACGAAGTCCACAGTGCAGGTGGCGCAGTTCTCGTTGCTTATAAAATGTCGCAGAACCTTGCAGTCAACGGCGGAGCGCAGGGACTATGGTTGGGGGGAGGAAGTGAATGAAAATTTTCCTGCTCAGAAAACAAATTTTGACAACTGAGAAAGTAAATACTTTACATAAATTTAATTATGTCTCTGTCAGGGACGTTCCAGGTTCCTCGGATTTCGTTCCGTTCTCAACTCCACAAGATTTTGCAATTTGCCTGGATTTTGCCAACTACCCTACATTTGGCGAAGTTGCCTCGATTTTGCCACCATGCCATAAATTTACAAAACAGAAAAAACCCTGTTTTTATATCTCACCTGAATTTTACCAAGTCACTTCGAATATTGCCAACTCTCCTTAATTTAACAAAACCAATCCCAATTTTCACAACTCATTTTTCTGCTGAGGTCCTGCCATCCTCTCAGATCTTCTACTGTGGCATATAAACTGACAGGCTCATGTCAGACCTCTGTGGCAAGCAGCTGCTTGAGGGGGTATTATGTATTTTACCAAGTGAATTCAATTTTGCCAACTGCTTTAGATTTTGCCAAGTTTCTTCGTTTTTGACAACTTCCCTTAATTTTACCAAAATGAAATTTTCACAACACCCTCAATTCGAAGTGACCAATTAACTTCGAATTTTGCCAACTCCGATTTACTTTGGGGGGAAGCCTCTCCCCATCCCCCATAGCTATACCCCTGACTGCCTGACACTCAACAAGAACTGTTTTTGCTACATTTCATAGCTGTCATATTCAGGACTTACTCATACGCTTACTAAGCTACAGCTTAAGGCCTCACGGTTATGAAAGGCCTCAAAAATTTAAGTTTACTGTGTCAGGAAATTTTATGCTCAAATTAATCTGTCGTTCAAATACTTTTCATCTCACCTTTAAACAATCATTGTTGTAAACCAGTGCTGGTAAAATGTTTTCACCACATCAGTTTCATATTTATTTTTTAAGGACATATCTTTTTTTTAATATTCGTTAGACTGTCATATTTTGCATCGGAATAAATTTTTATTTCGTTAAACTGATATTTCCGTTATACTGGTATTCGTTAAAATGAAACATTTTTACTTGTAGAGAGAGATATAGTAAATTGACAGGGGTCAGAACATATTTTCTTTATACGGAATATTTCGTTATTCTGGCATTCGTTATACTGACATTTCACTGTATTCAGATAGTTCATTTCTATTAATACGAATTATAGTTATTTTTGGCATATTAGTCTTTTTTAATAAATTATTCACAGGATATGTTTATTTATATTCACAGGATATGTTTATTTATATTCACAGAATATGTTTATCAACTGGTGGATAATCCTGAGCAGAGGTCATCGCAGGCGCCTGAACTCTTTGCTTCTATTGGCATCGTCAAATTTTACATTGGAGGAAGTCTTCCAGTGTAGATGGCTTCAGCATTTAGTGGTGGGGGAACGGGTCTTTGCCCCATGTCTGCGATTAGGGGGCTGTTTGATATTGTCGGCATTCCCTCTCTCAATAAACATAGTTTCTTTAAACGTCCCACTAACCATATTCTCTCCATAGGTAGTTGGAATGTGAGGACTCTGCACAGAGCTTTTTCTCTTGATGTCCTCACACAAGAATTCCACCATTATAATTGAGATTTTCTCGGCTTGTAAGAGACCAGATGGACTACTTAAAAATAACCTTATTTTTTTTTAGCTGGGAGGGAAGATAATAAACATCACCAAGGTGCAGATCTGCTTCTCAGCATACATGCCAGTGATGATCTTCTAGGATCTGAGTGCATTAATGTAAGGTTTCTTACAGCAAAATTTCAGACAACCATTAAAGACTTGAATGTTATCTGCTGTTATGCCCCCACTGAGGATGCCGATGAGGATGAGAAGGATGGGTTTTATGAACAACTTCAGGATATTTTGAATTCTGTCAACAAAGGAGATATTACCTTTGTTCTTGGTGACTTCAAAGCCAAAGTTGGTACTGACTCTGACCTTTGGGGAGGGGTGATAGGCCCTTTTGGTATTGGAAGCTGCAATGGCAATGGGCAACGTCTCCTACAGGTAAGTAAACTCAATGGTTTCAGAATAACTAACACTTATTACAAACACCGTGACATATATAAGTACACATGGGTTTCACCTGATGGGCTGCATAAGAATATGATTGATTATATATTAATTGATAGCAAATGGGCTAGTTCTGTTAGGAATATCAGGTCATATAGGGGAGCTGAAATTGGATCTGACCATTACCTTGTTAAAAGTGTCTTGCAACTTAAACTTAAAAAGTGTTGTGCTAGGGTTAAAAATTTTACCTTTAATACTGAAGCTATGAAAGACCCAGTTATAGCTAAAGCTTACCATGATAGGTTACTTAGTCATTATGACAGTCATAGTTTGCTTACTACTGAAGTTGACGAAGAGTGGGGCCATTTTAAACAGGCTTTTTTGGAAACTAACAGTTCTCTTTTAGAAAAAAAAAGGAGCAGAGGAGACAGAATTATTTGAGTGATAAGGCACTTGAGATTATTTCAGAAAGAAGGAACTGCAGGAATGTCCTTAATCAGTACCCTACTAGTCCTAATAGAAAGGATTACAGAGAGCTTAATAAACGTGTAAAGGATCAGTTAGCTACTGATAAGAATCTTTGGCTTGATGGCTTGGCTGACAAAGCTGAGGTAGCAGTTAGACAGCACAACAGCAGAGAGCTGTAACAGATAGTTAATGTTTTATGTGGTAGAAAACGAACAGGTATACAGGGATTGAAGGATAAACAAGGTAAGGTTATAGAAGGTGAGGATTCTGTCATGGCTAGGTGGGCTGAACATTTCAGTGATGTTCTGAACAATGTGGTTAGTTCTACTCCCATGTTTGCAATGATGATAGATGCTTTGGTGGCTTTAATGTTGGCCCTATAACACAATCTGAAGTTATTTTGGCTATTTCTAAATTTAAACTTCATAAATCCCCAGGTGATGAAATTACTTCTTAAATGCTTAGAGCTGGGAATATTTCTGTTACCACTTGGATGACTGAAAATTTAAATATCTTTTATGATAAAAGCATGGTTCCCTAGGATTTTACCAGACCTATTATTATTCCTAATTTTGAAAAAGGTGATCTCAGTTCTTTTGATAACCATAGAGATACATCCAGGGAAAGTTCTTTCCATGATTGTGCTTAATAGAATTAAGAATCTGGTTGACAGGCAATTGTGTGATGAGCAATGTGGATTCAGAAGTGGTAGGGAATGTGTGGATCAGATATTTTCACTCAGACAGATTCTTGACAAATGTTTAGAGTTTCAGAAACCTTTGGTTGCTAGCTTTGTTGATTTCAAAAAGGCTTTCGACTCTGTTGATCGTCATAATTTGTGGTTGATCGTGAGATCATATGGTATACCAGACAAGTTAGTTAACATAATGAAAGCTCTCTATAATAGCACTGAGTCGTGTGTGAGATTTGGCAAGGCTTGTAGCAATTGGTTTAGCATTACTTCTGGTGTTCGACAAGGGTGCATTTTGTCTCCTTTTCTCTTTAGCTTGGTTATTGATTATGAAAAAATAAAATGAAACAATGAAAATTAAAAAAAGATAAAACAATGGAAATAAAAGTTTAAATGCTAAGAAAATAAATGAGTGTCTTTCGTACAGTAAAGTGCTTTACTGTACTAAAGACACTCATTTATGAGCATCAAACTTTTTCATTCATTAATGAGCATAACATTCATTAATGAGCATCAAACTGAGGAAAATTACTCTATGAACTGAATAAACTGAAACAAGGGAAAGGTTATAACTTTGCTTGGGTTAAAGACTCAAGAAACAGAAACCTCCAAAATATTAAAAATTAATAATTACGAAGAATTCAATCGACGCTGTGATAATCAGCAGAGAAAAAATAAATGACGAATAGAATGAATGACGTGTAATTGCTACATTAAGGGAGAATCTGACTTCAGTATTGCTGCTCAACATGAAGAATATACAGTTTAAACAACAGATTGAAATAATATATTTGATAAGTTATTACACAAGTGCGCAAAGGTATAAATTTAATTTTAGGTAATATAAGAAATGCGAGCTTCCCTCGGTGGCTCAGTGTTATTGCGTTGGCTCCTGGTAACACTGCGACTGGTCTGGGTTCGAGTCTCAGGTATGGCATGGTCGTTTTGTTGTGTCATATATGTTGTGATTGCCTCTCAGCAAAAAAAATAAAGAAGTATTTATTTATTGCCATGTCAAAAAAACTATGTTCTCACATTGGGACATAAAGTGAATATTGGCTATGGGTCCAAGCAATGAAATTGAAAAAAAGGAAATATGAGAAAAATTTTTGATCACTTTTTGTTGTTTTTAAATTTAATAGATTTTGTTTTACCTGAGATAACAATTTTAACAGAAATCTGCATTTTTATACTATAACAAATTACAAAACATATCATAAAGGTCAAAATAATAAAAGAACTGGAGGAATAATTGTTTTTGTTAATCAGTAAATATATAACACTTTATGGATATGCTAATGGCTTTTCTACTGCAGATATGGTTGAAATTAAACTGAATAACATATTGTTTGTTTAATCGCATTCTATAGATTGCATTCCTATACAAAACAAAAGTTTATTAATCAATTAGAAAACAAATCAGATTCTATAAGCATTAATAATACGTTTATGGTATACGATGCGAATATTGATTTAAAATCAGCCCTACTTAATGTAGTGGTTAGAGAACTTGACTTCTAAGCCAATAGGCACGTCCTTGTGTAAACGTTTGTATGTTTATGAGAAACCAACATAAGACAAAAGCTTACAGTAATCTCCGTCCTCAGTGTAAAAAAAAAAGGAAATGATACAAATAAATATGATTATTTACATTTAATTCAATCAAATAGATTTCACATTTGTCATAAGTAAATTGCCAAAAATGAATAAAAAAATTTACGACCATGTATTTTTAAGAACTTCAATAATAAATAACTATACATATATATAAAAATTAAACTAAATATTACTGATCATTACTTCATTGCTATAAATTTGATTTAAATAAAAAAGTACTACTATTGCAAAATGATATATAATGGACACAATAAAACTAAAAGATTTATTGGGAAATAAAAATTGGAATGATGTTGATAGAAAAGGATATAAATATATCGTTTAAATTATTCTTAGAACAATTAAATAAACTAACTAGAATATCGAAACACAATGTAAAAGTACAAAATAAGAATAAAAAATTAAAACCATGGATAGCTAACGCACTTTTAAATTCGATCGAAAAACGAAACAAATTGCATAATTTACTATTGCATAATTTACTTAAAACTTTCAATATTAAATTAAAAAATAATTTTCGCAAATATTGATATTTATTTTTAAAGTTTCGAGAAAGAGAAGAGAAGCAGGAACAAAATATTACAGAAAAATGTTTTAAACAATACTGGAATATTCTAAATGAATTAACTGGTAAGCATCGATATACTTCAACGTTTCCTAAGGAAATGAAAATTGGTAATGTTATTTTTTCTTATAACCAAAATTTAGATGCTGTTGGCTGATACATTTAATAAATACTTTACAGAAATAAATGAAGATTTAATAAGAGATATTCCCCATCATAATAATGATATAGATGATCAGTTGCATACATCGTTGAATTTAATTTTCATCGACTATTGAAAGGAAGAGGAAGTTAGTAATGTAATTAAAACTTTACAACTGAATAACACTATTAACGATGACGATTTTCCACAAAGATTATAAAAGAAATTAATTTTGAAATTGTAGGGATACTATATCTTTTTGATTTGTCATTATGTACAGGTAGCTTTCCTAGTACAGCGAATCCTCTAACAGACACCTCCCTAAAACGGAAAAAACACTTTCAATGCACCTCTCCAAACCAGACACCTTTGTATAGTAGACACTTTAATCTGTTCCAATAGTGTTCACTTCAGAGAGGTTTCACTGCATTTAAAAAAATTCAACTGTTATTCTTATTTATAAAGGAGATATACATTCTGATATAGGCAATTATAGACAAATATCTTTATTATCAATATTTTCAAAAACCTTTGAAAAATGTATTTAAAATAAATTTCTAAATTTTTTAAACAAAACCTTTTTCTAAAATACAGTTTGGTTTTAGAAAAGGAATAGGGATTGATGCTATATTAACTTGCTTTACTACATTAATGCTAATTATTTACTAAATTAATGCTAATTATTTACTAAATTAATGCTAATTATTTAAATTTACTTAATTAAATACTATACTAAATTAATGACTAACGTCATTAATTTATAGTGCTAATAACTTAACCACTTTTTACTTTTTAGACTATAAAATTTACTACTTAATTACTTTCTAGATATAAAAAAGCGTTTGATATGGTATCACATAATTTACTACTAATTAAACTAGAAAATGCTGGAATTAGAGGCAATATATTAAAATGGTTACAAGTTTATTTAGTAAATAGAATTCAGAAAGTAAAAAATAAGGGATTATTACAGCAAAAAAAATAAAATAAAACATAGTGTACCACAAGTTTCAGCATTAGGCCCTTTTCTGTTTAATGTATTTATTAATGATCTTTACATTTGGATATAAAAGGCAAAATAATTACATTTGCTGATGACAAGACGTCTGTACATACACCTAAAAAAGACATTTTAATAATTAATATAAATGAAGATTTAAAGAAAATTGGACAGTGGTTTATAAAAATACAGATTATTTTTAGATGTAGAAAAAATGAATTTTTTTACTTTAGACTGAGATGCAACATTCCAGATATATTTGAAAATAATTTATTATTCTATCATTCAATTAAATGTACATGTTCCGAATGTTTATGCCAACCAAATGAGGTTGTTGATCATAAATATTTAGAATCGTAGATTGACAGTCATTTAACTTGGAAAAACCACATTGAATAGTTGATAAAAATAAGTAACACAATTATACCTAATTTATATTATATTAAAAATTTTGTTAACATTACACTTTTAAAATTAATAAAAAATATATGGATTATGTCATTTCTATCATTAATACATCGTTGCAATATTCGTTTGAAATTTTGGAATTTTCAATCTTTTTTACCGTTAGAGGATGCAATTATAGTGTTCGAAGGATTCCAAAAGTGCGAATCATAATAATTTTATCAATTCCTATCTAACCCAGAAAAGATTTTATAATTTATTTCAAAATGCAAACAGTTATCTGCTAAAACAAAAAAATTACGTTTTCCCATTCCCCTGGGGCTAAGGTGCCAACTCATTGTTGGCAATGAAAATTCCACCACCAAAATTTCAAATTTCTAGCATAAATATATTTTTCAACATTCGTTTAAAATTTAGGAATTTTCAACTTTTTTCCATTGCTAAAGGGCATAATTATAATTCTAGGAAGATATCGAAAGAGTGAAAGATAATATTTCATGAATTCCTAACCCGAAAAAGAATTTATTTTTTTCATTATAAACAAACAATTATCTTCTAAACAAAAAGCCTATTTTTGCAACCCCCCCCCCCCCTGGGTCTAAAGTGCCAACTCTTTGTTGACAATGGAAATTTCGTGACCTTCACTTCAACCACTGAAATTTCTGATTTTAACATAAATACATCGTTTGTAATATTCGTTTCAAATTTTGTAATTTTCAAAATTTTCCACCATCAGAGGGCGTAATTATACCTTTAGAGAGATTGGAAAGTGCATATCGTAATATTTCATCAATACCTATCCAACACAAAAAGAGGGGCGGGGGTGGCTCAGTCGGTAGCGCGTCAGGCTCGTAATCTGTAGTTCCCAGGTTCGAGTCCCAGCTGGGTCAGCGTTGAGATTTATCTCCGCAAAATTCCCCGCCCTGCCCACGGTCAGTAGGGGACACCGATGGGCTTGGAAAGGCCGCCGTCCGTCGGATGGGACGTTAATCCGTGTCGCCGTGTGCAGGAGAGCCATACCCTGTGCACGTTAAAGAACACGCTGGATGGCCTTGACGGGAGGCTACCATCTGTCTCCCAACAGCTGTTCTAGGGGGACCCCAACCTTCTCTGAGCCTTAGGGGTCCTTATGACCTGGCCATTTCGCCCATAGTGTGCAAAAAAAAAGTGCCGCTCAGAGGTAAAACAACCCAACCCAAGCAATATCCTGCGCACGTTAACACGCTGGATGGCCTTGACGGGAGGCTACCATCTGTCTCCCAACAGCTGTTCCAGTGGGTGCCCTCCCCTAATCTTCTCTGAGCCTTCGGGGTCCTTGTGACCTGGCCATTTAGCCCATGGTGTGCAAAAAAGTGCCGTTCAGAGGTAAAACAACCCAACCAACCAACACAAAAAGAATTTTTAATTTACCTCTGTAAAACAAAAAAGTTCGATATCTACAGATAGAGAGATGAGAAAGCGAAACTATGTATTATCTCGTTTTCTTTGAAAACGAAATGCATATATTGAGAGAATTGTTGCCTATATGTACTTTGAAAAAAGTGTATTTTTCCACTAATTTATTCTAGACTATGGAATAATTATCGGGGGGGGGGGGGAACATACGAAAGTTATATGACAAGTACATAAATATGTGTTTAAAAGAAAATGCGATTCTCCTTGCCAAAGTCTTTTGGATTTAAATTTATTAAATGTTGAACAAATATATGTTAAAACTTTTAATTTTTATGCATAAAAATATTTACATATTTCATAGGATTGAAAACTCTTAATAAGATTAGATCTAGGGAAAAACGAAAAATTAATTGTTCCTAAACCAAATAACAAATCATTTTAAAAAATTAAATTTTTCTGGTCCTAAAATATTTAATAATCTATCAAAAGGTATAAGAAATATAACTAATTTTATAACATTTAAAAAAGAAATTAAATTATGGCGCTTAAGCCAATAGTTATTATATGTATCAAATTGATGTAATATTTTGTACATATCAAATACTATTCTTTTAGAACCTTTGTACCAATGTTTTTACATACTAAATATGATGAGCAAAAAAATATATTATTAACCCACCAGCAAGTGAATTACACTCTTGTGGTGAGTTGACTGAAATATGTACTGCTAAATGTTGAATTTGAATAAATTATTATTATAAAAAATTACTTCACTCCTTTTTCTAAAAATGTTATATAACTCTATGTGATCTATTTTGCAAGTAATTCTCATACCAATTCATTGTCAATCGTTTGATCCAGATTTTTCCAGTTTATCTGCTAAACCAGTGGTTCTCAACTTTTTATGCTTCATGTATCCCCTGGAAATGTGTATGTAACTGGAGTACCCCCCCCCCCCCCCACCCTTCCTTGGGCTACGACCTTGTCGTGGTGAAGGGGCTTGTGTGTTCCTTTGACCTTAAGAACTATTCCAGTGGGAGATTTGAGATTTAACTCTAGGCGAGTCTCGTAAACTGGTTTGGACAAAGGGTTAGTACCAAAATGAAAAAAGGTAGAAACACAGTAATAATAAAAATACCGTATGATTCTATTGATGTCAAAATATCTTGAAATCTTAAAACTGAACTCTTCAGTCAGTTATAAATATCCCCTCCCCACCTTATTTTCTAGTGCATGTCATCTTGATCAAAGATGGCTTAATATTCGGCGTACCATTTGTATAGATAAACTATAGTTATAGTATAACAATGGGAATAAAATAAAACATATATATAATAACATATATCTGGCGATTTTTGAGCTTTCACGGCGTACTCCAAACAATTTTACCGCGTACCCTACTTTGAAAACCCTATGCTAAAAGATTACTCTGTAGCAAGATATTTGAAGTTATTTTAATAGCGACAGTACAGTGCGGAGTCACAGGAAATATGGTTTTCGAACAAGAACTGTCTAAAGCTGTAGGTTTGCATTTTTTATAATTATCTTACCGTATCGTGTACAGTTTAAAGGAATAGAATACTGAGATTTACTAGCAGATTTACCTGGCGTTGCTCGGGTTTGAAATTACCTAAAGCAGGGGTTCTCAACGTGGGGTACGCCGTGAGAGCTCTTGGGGCGGGGGTGGCTCAGTCGGTAGCGCGCCAGGCTCGTAATCTGTAGTTCCCAGGTTCGAGTCCCAGCTGGGTCAGCGTTGAGATTTATCTCCGCAAAATTTCCCGCCCACGGTCAGTAGGGGACACCGATGGGCTTGGAAAGGCCGCCGTCCGTCGGATGGGACGTTAAGCCGTGGCCCCGTGTACTGGAGAGACATACCCTGTGCACGTTAAAGAACACGCTGGATGGCCTTGACGGGAGGCTACCATCTGTCTCCCAACAGCTATTCCAGTGGGTCCCCTCCCCCAACCTTCTCTGAGCCTTCGGGGTCCTTGTGGCCTGGCCATTTAGCCCATGGTGTGCAAAAAAGTGCCGCTCAGAGGTAAAACAAACCAAACCGTGAGAGCTCAAAAGTCGCTAGATCTAGTAACAAAGTCACTAGGTTGGATTTATTATACTATAACTATAGTTTTATCTATCTATATAAGGGGTACTCCAGTTAATACATATTTCCAGGGGGTAGTCCAGATATATGTTATTATATATATGTTTATTATTAAGGTTGAGAACCACTGATCTAAAGTACATAGTAGATGGCATTCCCCACGTCGCAAGCTTTCATTAGCATAAAACTCATTACGATCGTTTCGTCTCCTCTCCCTGATAAAATTTTATCACCTTCTTTTAGGAGAGATCTTAAACTCTTTAAAATAATAGTAGATGACACTCCCCATGCCGGAAGCTTCGTTCGGCATAAAATTTATTACGATCATTTCTTCCCCTCCTGCCCCTGTAAGTTTATCCATCCCTTCTAAAACTGAAACTTTCCAAAGTATGTAGTAAATGGTATTCCTTACTTCGCAAGCTTTTATTTGGCATAAAAATTCATCACAAGCTATTCATTTCCACCCCCCTCGGTATAATTTTTCTCTCCTCCTCTTTAGGGGAAGTGTGAAACTTTCTAGTTATAGTAGATTGAATTTCCCTGTCATTTCGAATACCTACTAATGGCAAGTCTATGAGAGACACCAGTGCTAATACTGTATTGTCTATGGAGATTTCGGGAAATTCAAACCCAGTCTATAATTTTCCCCTAGGTGAAATGAATGTTCATGCGAAGTTCCACCTGTGCCAGCCTCGAGTGCCCCCTCAACCTGTCCTTGGTCAGTATGGAACACTGATGGGCTTGGAAAGACTGCAATCTGACATGTAAAACTGAGGTTCTGTGTAAATGGAGTCATATACCTTGTGCACATTAAAGAACATGCTGAAATGGCTTTGGCTGAGCCCTGCTGATCTGACCACTTAGCCCATTGTGTGCACAGAAGTTCTCGCTCAGGAATAGAAACAAACGATTTTTTGCTATTAGAACAAGACATTCGAAGTGTTTCGTAATTTATGACGATTATTCTCCATATATTCTATCTATGATTCAATAATTTGGTCATTTTTGCGACACGAATTTAATGCGGCGCGTAACTTCCCCTCCCCGAAGGCAAGTCAAAATTTTTTTTTCTGTTTTGCATTTAATCATTATTCTATTATTAACTACATTGCGATTACCATATTTATGATAGATATCATGAATGCTGTACAGCAAAGAGCCTTGAATTCCCATGGCCACTTTTGCCCGCTCCCACCAAATAAAGAACATTTCCTGGCTGCATGCCAGAATTTAATCATTGGTAACATTTGTTTCTGCTATTAAGGTATATGTAACTTTTATTTCATTTTTTCTAATTATTTTTAACATAAATTTTAATCATGTAATTATAAAATTCTTTTTTTTCGCTTTAAAAAGGAAAAAAAAAGATCCTAGATTAAAAAAAAGTTCTTGAGAAAATTGTACGACTACCAAATTACCTTTTTTGAATTTGACAGTAGGATTTTTTTTAGTTGGAATTTTAGGAGCAGTTCCGTCCCGTGGCCGAGTGGTTAGCGCGCTTGGCTACTGATCTATGGGACCTGGGTTCGAGCCCCGGGTAAGGCATGGATGTTCGTGTCGCTTTTCTGCTGAGGTCCTGCCATCCTCTCAGATCTTCTACTATGGCATATAAACTGAGTCTCCTGTCAGACCTCTGTGGCAAGCAGCTGCTTGAAGGGGATTTTTTTATTCAATATTCCCCCCCCCCCCCTTTGTGTAATCTCTGCTAGGGATACTTTTTCACGACAGCGGTTATTAATTCGATGCATTTTACGGCAAGTAACAGCAGCCATTACACATTTCTTGTGAGCTTTTCATCCCCACTGTATTAGTCGATTAATTACAGTGGGGAGAGTGAATTGAGGGTATTGGTATCATACAGTTGACACTTCGACAGTCATAGATTGACTTGTATTGACCTATGAGAACTATAAAATCTACTATATAAAGTATATAGTAGATGGCATAGTAGAATGCCATCTGCTATATACTTTATTGCATAATCTCCTCAATTGTTCCCCACGTTACGCCAGTGACATACAGCGAGTAGCAATGGGGTGATTATGATCGTGCAGTTGACGCTTCTGCAAGCCTCATAGATCAGTATCTGTCAATCACTTGCTAACCTCTGATAACTATCGAAGCATCGACTGTATGGTCACAATCACAATGAAAATATTGTAAATAATTTTTAAATTTCGGAATTACTGCAAACGTTTCCGAGTTCATTTGGCTGAGCATATAAACTGAAGTACCAATGAATTAGGGATAGAAGGCGTTTCCAAATTCAGTACCGCAAGTCCCGCATTTGCGCTCATGCATACGTGACTGAAATTCTGATCACATATAGCTGTTAGTTTTTACTTCCCCAAGCATTTATCGCGATAATCGTAATGGGAAAGGTGCGGGATTTAGATGCATTTGACAGAGGGCAGATCGCAGGTGCCCGATGGATGGGACACTCGATCTCCGAAATTGTCAACGAACTAGGATTTTCTCGTACGAGTTTCACGAGTATTCCGGGAATATGATAATTCCGATAAAAAAACAAGTACCTAGACAAACTGCAAAGGATAACCAGACTTGAATGATCGTGGGCTTTACCAGGGGCCAGACATTATCTGAAATCATCTCCCATCTGAACGTGGGTTCCAGCTGGGAAGTCATCGCAAGGACAGTGCAACGCTCACTTCATCTTCTCGGCTTCAGGAGTCACCGACCTACGAGAGTCCCACTTCTAATGGCACACCAGACTCAAAGCCTTGCCTGGGCTTAAAAACATCGAAACTAGACCATCAAAAATTGGCAACGGATAGCCTGGAGTGATGAATCCCGATTTAAACTTCATCACACCGATGAGAGACTGAGGGTATGGCGCTAACCCCATGAATCCTACATGCCAAGTTGGAACAGTACAAGCTGGTGATGGTTCACTGATGGCCTGGGGTTTCTTCAGTTGGACGTCTGTAGGACCTTTGTTACATGTACCGACGACCCTTAATGTATCCTGGTACGTAGAACTCATGGCTGACTATTTACATCCATTTATGACCATCATGCATCCCAATGGAGATGCATGATGACTGTTCATCTCACAGGTCCAGGTTGGCTACTACATGGTTGCAGGAGCATTCTGCTGACTTTGAAATAATGAATTGGCCACTTAGAAACCCAGATTTAAATCCCATCGAAAATCTTTCGAATATCATCGAGCAGAGTGTTTGGGCCCATGTCCCATCAGCGACGACCTTGAGAGAATTGTGGACAGCTCTGGAGGATGCATGTGTCGACATACCTGTGGAACATTTACGCAAGCTTGTGGAATCCTTGCCTCGTCGTGTGGTGGCCGTTATCAGAGCTAGAGGGAGTCCAATGTTACTAGGTTGCTATCCCTAATTCAATGGTACTTCAGTGTATAAAAAGGTGCAGAAACGATCCCTCCCCAACCCAAAGTTATATTAAATGGGAAACCAAATTCAAATTTTTAAAATAAAAACTTTTTACGTGAATTTGGGTTGTTTTACCTCTGAGCGGCACTTTTTTGCACACCATGGGCTAAATGGCCAGGTCACAAGGACCCCGAAGGCTCAGAGAAGGTTGGGGGAGGGGACCCACTGGAACAGCTGTTGGGAGACAGATGGTAGCCTCCCGTCAAGGCCATCCAGCGTGTTCTTTAACGTGCACAGGGTATGGCTCTCCCGCACACGGGGCCACGGCTTAACGTCCCATCCGACGGACGGCGGCTTTTTCAAGCCCATCGGTGTCCCCTACTGACCGTGGGCAGGGCGGGGAAATTTTGCGGAGATAAATCTCAACGCTGACCCAGCTGGGAACTACAGATTACGAGCCTGGCGCGCTACCGACTGAGCCACCCCCGCCCCTTTTACGTGAATAATATGCCAAAAAAATCTTAAAATTCTTTAAATATTTATTTTTTTTTCTCAACATCATTCATTCAGTATTGAAATATTTATGGTTACTTGAATATTAAACAGTAGCTTCACTCACCGAAATTATCTTCAAAACATTCTACGAAATTAAATGAGTAGACGAACCTCTGGAAATTAAATTATTTTAGTCAATGGTTTGGTACAACAATTATTATTTTTCCTACTGAGAATCTTAGGAGTGCAGTGCTGCTGTTAAATATTGCAGTTTAACTCTAAAATATTGACATTGCTGAAAATGAGATTTGGAAGGATTGTATCCTGTAAGAAATTTATTATTTTAAATAAATACTTTGCATTTTCATAAACTCGAGCAACAAATTTTTTAAAAATGTTTTTTATATTGCATAACTTTTAAATATTTTTTAATATCCGATTTCTTTTATTATTTACGAAATTTGCCAATCAGTTTTATACTTACTTTGAGCAAAAGAATTTATTAAATTTCTCTTTCATTTTATTCAATTTTGTATTGGAAAAATTTTAAGTCACATAGGTGTTGAACCTGGCTACCTAGTTGGAAGAAATTCCCGATGTTTTTGTGTAAAAAACTTAAATTTATTATAAAAGCTTCATATTAGAAAATGTGCCACTGTTCCATTATGAAAAATATTTTAAAGCACTTAATATAAAAGGTTAACTACTACTTATTTAACATCTTTACTCTCAGCTGTGTAGAAAAAAGAAACTTTACTACATATGTTGTTGAATTTCTAAAACTTCTACTTAAAACATTTGGCAGTTTTGTAGCAGAATGTTAAGCCATCTTTGTTCAAGATGACATGCACTAGAAAATAAATTAAGGTGGGGATGGGATATTTATAACTGAGAGTTCAGTTTCAAGATATTTTGACATCAATGGAATCATACGGTATTTTTATTATTACTGTGTTTCTACCTTTTTTCATTTTGGTACTAATATCATTACTTCAGTTTCTGGGAGTGGGCTACAGTTAGTCTGGTTCCTACCCTTTGTCCAAACCAGTTTACGAGACTCACCTAGTTAAATCTCCCACTGGAATAGTTCTTAGGGTCAAAGGAACACACAAGCCCCTTCACCACGACAAGGTCGTAGCCCAAGGAAGGGGGATTCAGAAAAATTGATAGTCATATTTGCAGAAAGCTGGGAAAAGTAGCTAAATATTTTATAGTTTGCATTCAGAAGCTCTATTACTTGCATGCCTTAGAAGTAAACTGTATACTAAATGTTAAAAATGACTCCTTTTTAAGATTCCCACTACATATAATGATTCCAAATCTAATCTTCAAACCTTTTGTCCATACAATCTACAATTTTACAGTGTTGTTTCGGATTATGTTGAAAAATCGAAATCGCTACTTCATAAATAGGATGTCTGATCTGCTGCTTAATGGAAACTGTACGTAGCTAAATTGTCTGATCGTTTACCAATCTGCAATATATAAAGTCGAATTTATTTGCTAGCTCAGAACATAGCTTTTCTAAAATATACTTTAATGTGCATTATTAATTTAACACTCAACGTGCAATTTTTCTTTGGATAACTATCATATACAGCAAATACCTAAGTGTGGGCAAAAATGGATCGGCACATTGTAAACAAAATACCATAATGGATTGTCATGAAATTGTTTGGATACATATTAATTTATGTTTTTCTATATAAAATACAAATTACCACTTACGATGAATTTATTTCTACCCAAATTTAGGGCATAGGAAATACCGTTGAGCCACGAGTCCTTCCAGATTTTACTTTTTCTTTCATTAAAATAAACTATAAGAGAAATAACTACTGAAAACTTTTTATTTATGTACATGTTCTATTTACAAAATGAACCACACAACTGTGGACAACTGTACAGCACAATTACTGTTTATTGTGCGTTGGCACTTTCTTTTAAACCGGGCTGTAACTTTTAACAATCCTTCTCTGAGTAAACATCATGGAGAGAGAGAGAATGTGATTTAATCTCCTCATCTATAACAATATCACCAACATGCTACAGGTAGTTTCAGACAGTCTGCCATTAATCAAAAGTTTCAAACTTAACTAGAGTACTAGCCAACAAATATCATAGCAATAGATTACTAACATTTCTAATATGTTTCTCATTACAATAATAATGTTATCAATTGCAATTATAACAAAATTGTTTAATGATGGTTGCAATTAATGATGGCAGTGTGATATTTAGAAGGTAAGCCAGCATACACTGATTATTGTACTTATCAGGTACATGTTGCAAATAAGAAGCAGCTTCAAAAATTGCAGATTGTGACATATATATTTTGTTTTTAAAGATGCAAGAACAATAAACAGGATGTTATAATTCAGGAAAACTAGTAGTAATTACCAATCTGAATTCGATAATTTCTGTTTTGTAGCATTGCTATATTTTTTCTGAAAGCATCACTGGTATAAAAATAAACAATATAAATAATTATAAACACTTATCAAAAGTAAAAAGAGTGTTTTAAAATTCCCAATGGTTCACAACCCTGAATCAATTATTCATTTGGTAACCTCCTCTGATGTAAATAGATCTTGTGAAATATATTTAAGGCCAGCCTCAAGTATTTGAGTATAAATATTGTCATGCAAGTAAAGCATGCACATGAACAGCAAATTCACAAAATATCAATCCATATGAGATGTAAATCATGACTTTAAGCCACCACTGCTAGACAGAAATGTGTCCCTTAGGGAGAGGCAAACTCCATTGTTAAGAACCATAGACATTTTTTTCAGCATGACTGAATTTTAAATTAATTTTAGGGGATGTGTGCTGAAATGGAAGCTGCCTGAGTAACACACCTTTAAGCTTACTAAAATATGCATATACCAAGTGCCACAATTTCGACCAGAAAGCAACTGAACTTACACTAAGAAACATGCTTTAAAGCTGAGTTATGCTACAAATTAAAATCATTGCATGAAAAAAGGGCAGTTCAAAAGATGTATGAAATGGACTTCAATGAAAACTTATCTTTTCTGTACAATAGCATTGAGTAAGTGTGTTTTAAGAGCCTGAATGAGCTCTTCCAATTTCTGTACTTCAACCCTTAATGTTTCATTCTCCTGCTCAAGTTCAGAAGCCCTAGATTCCATTTCCTTCTGCTTCTCTTTACGTGTTTTACGACAGTTTTTTGAAGCAAGGTTATTCTTCCGCCTAAGTTCTTGATACTTGTAGCTATCTACAGAATCACCGTAATCATCTTTACTTTGCTTAGAAATGAAAACGTCATCTTCAGAATTGCTATCCAATCTCCTTTTCAAAGGATAAGTTTTCTGCACTAAACTGTCTTTGCTATTATTGCACAGAGGCTTGAAATTCTGAAGCACTGTAAACTCCAAAGAACTATCACTGGAGCTTGTAGATGGCAAGGAAGTATAAGATGCAGATATGGGTTCAGGATTTATTGTCATCTCAGGCACCTGAATAAACAAAAAACACTTATTAATTGCTTATTTAGCTACAAGATCCCAAAATTAGTTAGATATGTTGTAAAACATAATTGCTGCAATAATAAAATCAAACATTTAATTACTCTAAAATTAAAGCAATCTTAACTATCTGGATAATCATAATACCAGATTTTAAACTTCAGCTGTAAAGCTGAATTGTGATGGATTTACTAAAAAACACATATTAGCTGATCTAGTATAGCCAAAGATTGCAAAAAAAAAAAGAACTAAAAACACCTAGAAGGTGTAAAGCAGATACCCATGAAATGCAACATCATACTAAATTTGAAAAGTAATTTTGAGAGAGTAGACATAAAATATAAAAAGTTATTGTATAATAAAAATTAGGATTCAGTGAGTGAACTACAAAATTTTAATGGGTTGTGACAATCATTTATTTAGTTGCAAAAAAAAAGATTAAACTTTTGATAAAACTTTTAAATTTTTTTAGTATAAATATTGTCATGCAAGCATTCACATGGACAGCAATTTCACAAAATACTAATCCACATGGGATATAAATCATGGCTCTACCACTACTAAACAAAAACATGTCCCCTTGGGAGAGGAAAACTCCATTGCTGAAAACCATAAACTTAGTATAAATTGAGTTGCTTTTTCTCAAGCAGATTAAATTTTAAATCCATTTTGGTATATATCATTCAGTTATTTAAAGAGTCTCAATATATGTAGAACATAATGACCATTGCTTAAGTCAACAAATCATTCAGAATTTAAAAAAAATATTGTGCTTGTCATTTTTTTTCATAAAAGAAATATTTAATTAAACAGTTGATTTAAAGAGGGTAAATAATTATTCCATTTGTAATTAACTATAAAATTAGTAAACAACAAAAATATTAAATCATGTGGAACTAAAGCTTTAGGACCACTGGTATTTTCAAGACACTGAGTCATGTGTTTAGTCTTTAGTAAAGAAATGAAGAGTTTGTATAGAATTTTGCTCTTAGCTGATAGTGGCAATTTGCATCATCCACCAATTTTCATTGTTTGCTAATTATCATACAATCAACATGAAAAATTACTGAGTCAGTTTTGACTACATACCTATTTATGTTATAAGAAATTTAGTCTAAAATATTTTTTTCTACTTTTATTTAAATTTTTCTATATTTATACAATAATTTAGTCTAAATATATGTTATAAATAAAATAATATATATAATAAAATTCATGCAATTGATTAAGTAGAATTACCTTAAAATAAAACTTCTTCAAAATCATCTTAAGATACAAAGCAAAAAAAAGATATCTAACCTCTTGTAAGAAAACATCCAGATTTTGGAAAGTCTCCCCAGCATCTAAAACTTCCTGCAGGGTAGTGCTTGATTCAATGATTGACTGCTCAGAAGAAATACAAGTGGATCCAGAGTCAACACAGACTGTACTGAAAGTTTTCATTCCTAGGTTGTTGTAGACAGGACGAGGGTCATCAACAAAAGATGAAACAGAAGAAATGGAAGGGCATCGAGTTTTTATATTTCCTTCAGGAACAATTCCATCATCTTGAATGGCTGCAGACAGAGTATCAAAACCACCCATTATGGCATTGTCATCAAAATTCAAGTAGGATTCATAGCTGCCAATGTTCCAATTTTCCAAACCTCCTGGGAGGCTCAGCTCCTTCTTTAGTTTCCTGTCCACTGGCAAACAAATAACAGCTGCAATAAGGGAGAAGATGGAATTAATTAAGTGCAAAGTGTTTGGCATACAGCATCATAAACAATGACCATTAAACTACCTACAATTTTTTTTATGACAAAAAATATTGGTTCTAACTTCTTCACCTAGTTTGAAAGGACTCACTCTGTAATCCATGTATTATACTAAATTTGAAATGCAATTCTGAGGGAATAGAAACACAACAAAACCTTAAAAAACATAGGTGAAGAGGTTAGAAATTCTGCTTGTAGTACATCATTATGACAGAACTGTATGTTCAGTTATGATCTACAATCATATAACTCAGTAGAAGTAATTGTTTGACTTATAATTAAAATAAAAAGGTCTTTGTCGTTGAGCAATAATATTCCGAATTTAAATATACAAAATTAAGTTAAATGAGCAGCAGTGTCTGTATATAAAATTTACCACTTTCCTCATCAACTATTAGATAAACTAATTAAATAGGCTTTAACAACTCTCATTATATGTTGAGAGAACCAATTTTACAGGCAGGATCAGTCATGGTATCCTGGCAGTAAGTGTTGCATGTGTGTAGGATGGGAAAAACTGACTTAAAAAAAAAACTGATAAATATGAATTAATTATACATGTTACAATGTTGAGGTATAAGAGCTGCTAAAATGTAACAATCAGCAATACATCATCTGACAAAAGGTCACAAAAATAGGTTTTGGCCTAAACTTATAAATAACTTTTTGTGGGGAGTCTCAAGGAGGCTGACAGTTGAAATCTGGATTATTTATGATTGAAAAACTAATTGAATCATTACAAAACACTTGCAGAATAAGAGCTTTAAAACAAATATTTTTTTTTACAAATCAATGATGAATAGCTTTCGTTAATGCAAAATTTATAAAACGTATGTATTTTAATCGTTCATATTTTATTAAAACATTTTTGTTGTGCATGAATATATATAATTTCAATAAAGTAGCATAATTCAGAATGTCTTTTTCATTCATGATTTTGTAACATCATGGCTAATAGTGATTCATTATATTGTTTACATATGCCCCATTTATGTCAAACTATGTTATATACCATTATAAAAATTATACTTTAATCAAAACCAAGTATTGTAGATCAAAAATATTTGGGCAAACAAAATTCTTTTTGTGAGGAAGATTAACTCTTATACAAATAAAAACCACTATTTACTCATATTTACTTTCTATTTGTTTATGTATTATTTCAAAGAATAATTTGTTATTTACTTTATGAGATAAAGTACCACAGTTCTATATGTAAAAAATTCAAATACATCAACAGCATCCATTCATATCATTTAAAAGCTATGTTTTAATTTTATATATAAAACTAAGAACTTGATCTAGGGAAGATCCAATTAGAATTTTCCCCTCCCATTCAAGAAAATATAATTCGTAAAATGCATTTTTTATGAGAAATTGTAATGATAATTATTGAAGTTCAGAGTGTCACACCAGATATTACTCAGATTGTTGATGACCATACTCTAGTATTCTTTTTAATTTTTTTGTGTTTCATTACTTACAATTAAATGCATTTTTTATTTTGATAGGTGGCATGACCTATTTTATTCAGGACCTAAAGTTTAGTATGCTTTTCTCATTCTTTAAAATTCAGAGATATTAAGAATTCATACTCCTCATTTCATTTTCTCTATTACACTTTCACCACTGGAATGGAAATAAAGAGTGAGGAGGCCAACTTATGAACATCAAGCTACCATCATTTATAAAAAAAAAACTAATTTGTAAGCATTTTTTAATGCATTATAAATTCATTATCCATATTTTTCCATAATTATAATAAACAAACTTTTTATTTGTAGTTTTAATTTAAATCGGAGTGAAAACTTTTTAAGATCATTGCATTGCATTTGACAGTTATTCATTTTCCTATTTTAATTTCTTTTGTAAAGCAACTGTCTCATCATGTGCAAAAATATTGATAATTTTTAGCTATTTTGAAATATTAGCTGCACTTAAAGTACTGTAAAATAAACAAGAAATAAGTGACCCTATGCACCAACCTAGATTGAGAGAAACATGAATGATCAAGGTTGGTTAGTTCATTTACCCCAGAAAGTTGAAGGTTTGACCCACTTTCAACTCAAAGCTTCAGTAAATGGAAAAAGCAATGATATCTCAATATATGCTACGAATTTATTAAAAGGATAGTATACAAATATAAGAGACTTACCATGATTATCAGGTTTTCTAAATTCAGTGGATAGTGATGATTCTTGAGTATAGTGAAGCATGTTCAGTTCTGCTACGGTTATTGGCAGCATCTGAGTCATACTTGTAAATTTATGATTGAAATTTATTTTTATAGAAGTGAAAATCCTATAAAAACAAACAGATACCAATTAATTGCTTTGAAGAAACTACTTATAAAAAACGCACAGGTATTTACAGAGTATATAATACAATTAATCACTTTAGTGCTATATTATAAAGCTATTGAGAGTAAAACTTTTTAAATAAATTATCAAAAAGAGATTCTCTAATTCACTAGATTCCATTAATAACCAAATAGTTATGTAAATCAGTAATAACCCCACAAGTTTTTTGGGGGTGGGGGGGAGGGGCAGAAATATCAAAGCTATTATTTTTGGTACATTATGCATAATTTTTCTTTAAATAAATAATAAATCTCAAGCAGCTGCTTGCCACAGATGTCTGACAGGAGCCTGTCAGTTTATAAGCGATAGTAAGTCAGTATAATGCGACCTCAGCAGAAACATAAGAACCTTGTCATACCGGGGCTCCAAGCCATGTATCTTTGATCAGTAGTCAAGCACGCTAACACTCGGCGACATTTAACTTTTTTTTTAAATTTTTAAAAAACATTAAAAACAAACACAACCAACCATGCCTTACCTGGGCTTGAACCCAGGTATCTTTGATCAGTAGCTAAGCACGCTAACACTAGAACACATTTAACAATTTTTTTTATTTTTTTTTTAAAGTATGAATACCTCTAAAGGCAAAATAATATACTAATTCTTTACTTCTATTTAAATTATTTGTGATCTTGAAAAGAGAGATGAGTGTAACCGGCTTTCTCTTCTTTGCGCCCGTATTACTATTTAATTTTCAAGTTACATTACAAACTTATCAATCAATATTTCATGTATCTTTAGACATCGAATATGTCTCGAAACTCGTCCACTGATTTAAGCAGCTTGTATAGGCGTTTCATGAATGAGTTTATAACTTTGGTAAATTTCCCACGTTCTCAAAAATAAACAGTGCAATAAATGGATAACGTTTACTTTATAAAAATAAAAAATACACTCGTCGTTCTTAACGGAGAGTGTATTTTTTTCATTCATTTTTAAAAATGCGAAGTTCGTGTTCGATTGAGCAATTTCTTAACATTTTTTTTCAGGTTTAGAATTTTATTACTACATGCTAATTATCTGACAATACGATTTGATGCAAAGTTACCACCTCACGAGTATTCCAACAAGTTTCTAACAACAGTGGTTTCTCTTATAAAGAATATTTACAAAGTGTGTGTTACGAACAATTGCACATTTGTTGTACTCTACCGTTCATTAACAGCGTATACGGAATGGTTTTAAGCTAAAAGTACACTAATATAGTTTCATGAGAAATCACAAACCTGAGACTGTGGATGATGAAGCGAAGTTCAGCATTCGTGTTTGATTGTGCGTTTTATTCTCAATATTTCAGTACGTACAAATCCCCGCAGCAGCATTCAAAACTGCTCACAACTGACAAAACTGCTCCTCACTACTTTCCGCGTGCACAGAGACGAAAACGAAGCAACATCGTGTACTTGGTTATATCGCGACAGAGGCTATATTTGGACATTACCTCATAGTAAGAGACCAATGAGAAAGCAGCTTGTTCCTGATGTCATTTTCAACCAATCGCAGAAGGAGGCTAATAGTATGACATCACCCGTATTCATGAGTTCAAACGAGATACTCGCTATTCCGAGGAAATGGTACGAGCTACTTCTCGCACGAGGAAGTTGCCCGAGGCAAGGGTAGTGAAGGATTTAGGCTCGACAATGGGCGGTAACTGGGAGCTTTATTTACGCTGAAAATTTTTGAATATATAGATATTGGGAGAATGTATATGTCGGGGGAGTATTTTAAAACTCTCAAAGAAGTCTTCCGCCATTTGTGTATAATCAGAATAAAGTAGTTTTATCCACAGTTAATACTTTTATGTTAATATAACGGAGAAAAAAATCGAAAACGAAAGTCAATCAGAGCAGTATGACGAGAGTAGCTGTGTTAGGTTCTACTTTGTAGTGGTTCAGAGTTGGTACAAAGCTGAAGGAACATAATCAGATTTGCTTACTGAAGGAAAGTAATCTGAGTTGATTACTGATCATTAATAATAAGTCTGTATCTTCCTTTGTTTCTATGATTTCGAATGAATTAAAAATCTATCTAGGGCGCCACAACCTGTCTTGGACAGAGCAGCTCGTGACGTCACGAAAAGCGCTGTTTAAAAAAACAGCAAAAGGCAGTGTAATAACTATTTGTTGTAATTAAGACAATCTAGCCAAAAATTGGTAAAGGAAACAGCTATCCTAGTAGACTTAAATGCCACTATGCACAAAACACTTGGTGATGACTTTGTCAAACTGTGAAATAATTTTATTCAGTGACAAATGTGCAGACTCAACGCTATACGTGATCCTTACAGAATCTCTTAGTGCAAATACATATTATTTTTGTGCAGATAGGTGCAACTGTTTAAACGTAACCTGAAATATCACAGAACAGTGTTACAAAAGTGTTGACAGATTAGGGTTTTAGACATAAAACAGTGTTGTTTTTTCTTTTTGTCTCAGGGGAAATCTAAAAAACTTGCTTTTAATGCAACGTTTCGCGCAATTCTTGCAGTATAGTAAAATAAGAATATTTGTAGCGAATAACATATCGTGTCGGTGGTATTTAGGAATCGGACTTATGGCTGAAACTGCTTGAGATTAAGCCAGTCTCCTAAGATATATTGTATATAAAAGAATAGACGAACAACATTTTTTTCACCTTACACTTGTCCCGGGTTTATGTGATAGTTATCGATTCTGCCAACGAAGCCAGTGAAATATTTTTTGGGGACCACGAACTGAATTTGAAAGATTTGGGGAAAAAAGATTAATAGAAAGTGACCAGGTGGCTCTTGTACGTCTTGAAGTAGTAGTAGTAGTCTTCTCTACCAAGTGGATTTTGCAGTGGTGCATCTCTACAAGAATATAAGTGTAACAGGCTGAGGCCACCTACCTTTTTTTATTTTGAAATTTTTGTTGATGTTTTTAGTTGCATTTGTTCATAGACCTTAAAAACTTGATTCATCGGGTCAGGGCTCCTCAAGAAACCTTTAGTGCAATTTTTATCATCATCATCCTCAAGCAGCCATGGGCTACGGAGGTCCAACCAGACCGTGCAATTTAGTTCTCCAAGCAAGTCTATCCTGAGCTACATCTACTGCATCTGGCCACTGCACACCAATTCTAACAAGGTCCTGTTTGACATTGTCTGCCCACCGCATCCTAGGTCTCCCCTTCTTTCTGAGACCTTTAGGCACACTGTTCATAACCCTATTCGCCAATCTATAATTATTCATACGGACAACATGGCCAAACCAACGGAGTCTCTCTCTGCACAATATGCTGCTTAAAGGAGGTTGCAAACTCCTTTGCGTAACCTCATCATTGGTTACAAAGTTGAACCACCTAATACCCAAGATACTGCGTAAGCATCTAGAATCAAAAGCATCTAGTTTCCTGTTATCTTGTTTACAAAGTGTCCAAGTTTCACTACCATAACTAACCATAGACCGAACCAAACTATTATACAGCCTAATTTTAGTCTTTAGGTGTATACGCCTATTTCTCCACACTCTCCATAGATTCTTAAAAGTCCCGGCAGCAATCCCTATTCGTCTGTTAATCTCATGCCGCACATCACCATTATCTGTTACATAGCTCCCAAGATAATTAAACTGTGACACCTGCTCAAGACTGCAACCATTCAGATTAACTGAATCACAGCCTGCCTGACCAATTTTCATCATCATTTTAGTTTTCTCTCTGTTTATAACCAAACATACTCTACTACCAGTCTCATCAACAGCTCGAATAAAAGAGTTCATCTCATCAACATCATTTGCCAAAAGGGCTAAATCATCAGCATAATCTAAATCAGAAATTTTCGTATCTCCAGCCCATTTAAGGCCAAAATCTTTCCCTTGAAGTGAATTTCGCATAACATAATCAATAACCAAACTAAAGAGAAAGGGAGACAAAATGCACCCTTGTCGAACACCAGAAGTAATGCTAAACCAATTGCTACAAGCCTTACCAACTCTCACACACGACTCAGTGTTATTATAGAGAGCTTTCATAATGTTAACTAACTTGTCTGGTATACCATATGATTTCACAATCAACCACAAATTATGACGATCAACAGAGTCGAAAGCCTTTTTGAAATCAACAAAGCTATCCACCAAAGGTTTCTGAAACTCTAAACATTTCTCAAGAATCTGCTTAAGTGAAAATATTTGATCCACACATCCCCTACCACTTCTGAATCCACATTGCTCATCACGCAATTGACTGTTAACCAGATTCTTAATTCTATTAAGCACAATCATGGAAAGAACTTTACCTGGAACAGAGAGTAGGCTAATACCCCTATAATTATCAGAAGAACTGCGATCACCTTTTTTGAAAATAGGGATAAAAATAGCTCTGGTAAAATCCTTAGGAACCATGCCTTTATCATAAAAGATATTCAGAATTTCAGTCATCCAAGTGGTAACCAAAACATTTCCAGCTCTAAGCATTTCTGTAGTAATTTCATCTACCCCTGGGGATTTATGAAGTTTAAGTTTAGAAACAGCCAAAATAACTTCAGATTGTGTTATAGGGCCAACATTAAAGCCACCAATGCATCTATCATCATTGCAAACAATGGGAATAGAACTAACCGCATTGTTTAGAATATCACTGAAATGCTCAGCCCACCTAGCCATGTCAGAATCCTCACCATCTATAACCTTACCTTGTTTATCCTTCAATCCCTGTATACCTGTCCGTTTTCTACCACACAAAACATTAACTATCTGGTACAGCTCTCTGCTGTTGTGCTGTCTAACTGCTTCCTCGGCTTTGTTAGCCAAACCATCAAGCCAAAGATTTAATATGTTAAGTCCCTAGTAGACACTATCAGCAGCTAACTGATCTTTTACACGTTTATTAAATTCTCTGTAATGCTTTCTATTTGTACTAGTAGGGTATTGATTAAGGACATTCCTGCAGTTCTTTCTTTCCGAAATATCTCAAGTGCCTTATCACTCAGATAATTCTGGCTTTTCTGCTCCTTTTTTCCTAAAAGAGTACTGTTAGTGTCCAAAAATGCCTGTTTAAAATGATCCCATTCTTCCTCAGCTTCAGTAGTAAGCATACCATGACTGTCATAATGACTAAGTAACCTATCACGGTAAGCTTTGGCTATAACTGGGTCTTTCAGAGCTTCAGTATTAAAAGCAAATTTTTTAACCCTAGCACAACACTTTTCGAGTTTAAGTTGCAAGACACTTTTAAACATAAAGTTAAATGTATAATAGACGGATAAGTAACCGGAATTATCACAGAACAGTAACATGACTTGTTACAATAGTGTTTCTGGAATAGGGATTTTACTCATTAATCTCGATTTCTTCACCTTTGTGGAATTTAAGGTGACATTTCATTTAAGGGGCGTTTTGTGCAGTTCTTGCTGCAAAGGAAAATAAAATAAAGTGTGCTGACAAAATTAGCTAACAAATAAAGCCCAGTTGTGATTCTGAAACGCTACATAATTTCAACTGTCTTTTGATTAAATCAAAAGATCATCAAGTCAGTTGAAAATTAAACCATTTTGTGTTGTGGTTCTCGGGAATCGAACGTACGGTTGAAGTTGCCCAATGATGTGACGATCTCATCAGAAACAAAAGAAAGAGTAAGAGAACAATTTTTTTCCTAACCCTCGTTCCGGGCATGTTTGTAACGACCTTTAAAGAGAAGAGACCAGAAGGGTCATTTTATCTGGCCTCAGACTAAAAAGGAAGCCTTAAATTTAGACACTTGTAAATTTTGGTTTATATTAAAGTCAAATTGGGTTGTTTTACCTCTGAGAGGCACTGTTTTGTACGCAATGGGCTAAATGACCAGGTCACAAGGACTCAGAGAAGATTGGAAAAGGAATCCGCTCTGCAGCTGTTAGGAGACAGATGGAAACCTCCCGTCAGAGCCACCAGGCATGTTCTTCAACGTTCACAGGGTACAGGTCCCCTGCTTACAGGACCAAAGCTTTACATCCCATTAGGCATACGGCGGCCACACAGAGATAGTGTATCCTTTCTCCCCGAGAGCAGTGTGAGGGTTTAGCAGAGATAAATCTCAACTCTGGTCAGGCGGGATTCGAACCCGGGAACTATACATTAAGTCTAGCGCACTACCGACTGATCCAACCTCCGCCCATTTGATATTCATTCAACAGTAAAGGTATGATTTTCAACTGATAAGTATCGAGGCAGAGATGTTTCTTTCCTGGTGTTATCTTTCCGCTGAGCTCTCGCGTTACTCACAGACCTTTTGTATGGCGTATTAAACTAACAAGCTATTGTTATCTGACACTATCCGATTATTATACAATCTGATTATCCAAGGGGTAAATTTGTATACAGATTTTGTGAAATTAGAATAATAATCTTTGGTGAGTATTAAAGACAATCAGTTTTTATATTGGGTAGGGGCCTCAAAATTTGAAAGTGTCTCGTGCCTCTTTGAACCTGCGAGAGGGCTTACCGAGAAGTTAACAATTCTGCAAACAAACAGAGTGAAAATTGCTTGGGGACCACAAACTGAATTTGGGAGTAAACGATTAGTAGGAAAGTGAAAAGAAAGGAAACCAGGAAGCCCTAGTAGATCTTGAAGTAATAGTTGTTTCTAGCAGGTGGACTTTACATGAGCAGGCTCAGCTTCATCTGTCTGCTCTCTAAAATTCCCTTAGTGGTTGATTTTAGTTTACATATTTTTGTTGTTCATAGTTTTTTAAAAAAATTAACCTCTGGCCTAGTAGCTAGCATGTTTGGTTGCTGATCAAAGGAACTTAAATTCGAGCCTCCGCATATAGAATGGACATTTCTTTTCATATGTTCTCTTTCTCCTGAGGTCTTGCTTTTTCATAGGCCTTCTCTATGATTATACTGACAGATATTTATGAAACCTACGGCTTAATTCAGACTACTTAGCTTAGTTTCCAAACAAGCTGTTTGTTGTATTAATTCTTTTCATTTAATGACAGGCAGAAAAAAATTTTAATTGAAAATCTTTAAAACTGAGGCTTTGATTAAAATTTAGCTTCATTTTGTGCCATATTGTTAACGCGTTTTTTTACCTATCTTCCTATTGCTTTTGGCTTTGACATTTGTCGGTTGGTCCGTTCATCGGTTTGTGGATTTGACAAAAGTTGTTCCACCATATCTTTCGAACGCGATGTAGAAACTTAATGAGTTATGTGCCAAATGAAAGCTTGTGATGCGGGGGGTGTCATAGGCTATAAAAAAATTGACCTCCCGTGCTTTCTTCCCCTCTAAAAAAGGGAAAATGTGGAAGCTGTTCTTAAGCTATATCTCCAGAACATGAAGGCCGAAAGTAACAAGCTATACATCGAATGAAAGCTTCTGACGCGGGGAATGTCATAGGCTACAAAAATTTGACCCTCCCATGCTTTCTTCCCTCCTAAAATAGGAAGACAACGCGAAAATGCTTGTTCCCCTATATTCTTTAATGAGAGTGCGGAAAGTAACGAACTATGTGTTCATTGAAAGTTTTTGAGGTGGGGAGTGTCGTAGACTATTAAAAATTGACCCCACCCCATGCTTTCTTTCCCCCTAAAAAAGGGGAAATGCGAAACAATTGTTTCCCTATATCTCCAGAACGCGAATGCTGAAAGTAACAAGCTATACCTCGAATGAAAGATTGTAATGCGTGGAATGTCGTAGGCCTATGAACAATTGACTATGTGTGCTTTCTTCTCCACTAAGAAAGTGGGCAATGTGAAAATGATTGATCCTCTATATCTCCTGAACGTTAGTGCGGAAAGCAATGAACTATGTGTCGAATGAAAGCCTGTGACGCGGGAAGTATCGCAGGCTATAAAAAAAATACCCCCTATACACACCTGCCGCCTAAAAAATGGGAAATAGTCGTTCTACCATATCACCGGAATGCCAAGGCCTACAATTACGAGTTAGGTGTCAAATGTAAGCTCGTATACTATTTCGAATTTCGCTCGCACTATTGCCCCTGGCAAAATGTGTGTGTAGGGGTCGATCCCCGCGATTTTTCGCGGGGATCGATTTTAACGATTCGTATCTCAAATTAAAGCTTGTGACTTCTCCAATGTCGTGGTCTACCTCAAGCCTGAATCCAAAATGGTGGTAAATGTGATTTATGTTTATGAGTCATATATCAAAGTTTTTGAAGATGACAACTGTGCAATAAAGTCACTGAGTTCATATTCGCTTTGAAGGAAGATAGGGCGCCGATTTACCTACTCGACAAGTTTGCCGGCGCCCTATCTTCTTTCAAGCGAATACGAACTCAGTGACTGATTGCACCATCGATATGTCTTAGGATTACTTTCTACTTTTTGGGTCACTATAGGAAGATAGGAAGAATATATAATATATATATACTATAGGAAGAATATATAATTAAATATTTTAATTTATATTTTTTTTCTGTGCATTTAGTTCTTAATCTAGTACTGGGAAATGAAATATACATCTGACAACAGTGGTTGATCTGACAACACTGGTACAAACTATAAAATTTCTTGTTTGCGGGATTTCTTAAAGAAATTATTTTTACATTCTTTCAAAACTTTTATATTTTTGTATATCTGCTAAGCTGGGGTTACTCTAGAATGCCTGCAACAGGACAAGTGCTCTAGTTGCGAAAATCTTAGGCATATTTTGGCGTTTACTTCTCTAAAAGATGAAAAACACTCTTTGTTGAAAAATATCCTCAAGAGAAAAGAGCTTACTTTGAGTGATTTTTCGAGGTGTCAAAATGCCTTGCTGATAAGCAAATGTTATCAGCAATGGATAAGATCCATTGCTAATAATATTTATTACTGAGTATGATGAAAATGTGTATCCTTCCCAAAAAAATATTTAGGGGAAACCGATGTTATACAATATATCCAAGGCGCGAAAATGTTAATGATGCTTTTGACATGTTCTTATAACTAAAGGTTTAAAATGTTCATACTAAATGCACATTTAACCCATTTTTCTTCTAATGGTTAGCGTACCTGACTATTAAACCAGCGGGCAAGTCCCTATGTATGTACAGTCGCTCAAAAAAATATCCGAACGCTATGGTTGATTACAGAATTCAGAAAAAATATCTGGCAACGATTTTTTTAGAAATTAGTGATCTGGCAACCTTCGTGTCACGTGATTACAGAATTCAGCAAAATTATCTCTAACGTGTACAGCAACTGTACACGCTCCAGTTGCCGTTCACAGCAAACTGGAGCGTGTGCAGTTACTGCACACGCTCCAGTTTGCTGTGAACGGTAACTGCACACGCTCAATATTTCCGTGAGTGAGCCCACACGATCTAGTATCAAAATAATATGACCACCTACAGTCGCTCAAAAAAGTATCCGAACACTATGGTTGATTACAGAATTCAGAAAAGATATCTGGCAACGATTTTTTTAGAAATCAGTGATCTGGCAACCTTCGTGTCACGTGACACGAAGGTTGTCAGATCACTCACGAGCGACTGTATGTTGCATGAGAAACCAGGACAAGCCCAATAGAGTTTCTAGGTTATCTCTGTCCTTGTTGTAAAGTAACTTCTTCCTCTTTGAAACAAGAATAAAGGGTATTACTTTGCATCATTGCCAGGCGACAATATCTCTCAGGTGGTTATTGATAATATGGGTATCCGAATACAACAGAACTTCGATTAATCGGGCGGTATATGGCCCGGATATATCGAAATATCGGATATTTCAGAAGAAAAGCGAGTAATTAAGAAAGGCTGGAAAAAAAAATTAAAAGCTTAATTATGAACAATAAAGGAAATCATCATCATCAAGAGCCATGGGCTACGGAAGTCCAACCAGATTAGGCAATTTAATTTCCCAAGCATATATTCCTCAGCTACATCTGGCCACTGTACACCAATTCTAACAAGATTATGTTTGACATTGTCTGCCCACCGCATCCTTGGTCTTCCCTCTTTATGAGGCCTTTAGGCACACTGTTCATAACCCTTTTTGCTAATCTATAATTATTCATTCGGACAACATGGCCAAACCAACGGAGTCCCTCTCTGCACAATGTACTGCTCAAAGGAGGTTGCCGACTCCTTTGCCTAACCTCATCATTAGTTACAAAGTTGAACCACTTAATGACCAAGATGCTGCGTAAGTATTTAGAATCAAAGGCATCAAATTTCCTGTTATCTTTTTAGAAAGGGTCCAAGTTTACTACCATAACTAACCTTAGAAGGAACCAAAATATTATACAGTCTAATTTAGTCTTTAGGTGTATACGCCTATTTCTCCACACTCTCCATAGGTTCTTAAAAGTCCCGGCAGCAATCCCTATTCGTCTGTTAATCTCATGCCGCACATCACCATTATCTGTTACATAGCTCCCAAGATAATTAAACTGTGACACCTGCTCAAGACTGCAACCATTCAGATTAACTGAATCACAGCCTGCCTGACCAATTTTCATCACTTTAGTTTTCTCTCTGTTTATAACCAAACCTACTCTAGTACCAGTTTCATCAACAGCTCGAACGAAAGAATTCATCTCATCAACATAATTTGCCAAAAGGGCTAAATCATCAGCATAATCTAAATCATAAATTTTCGTATCTGTAGTCCATTTAAGGCCAAAATCATTCCCTTGAAGTGAATTTCTCATAACATAATCAATAACCAAGCTAAAAAGAAAACGAGACGAAATGCACCCTTGCCCAACACCAGAAGTAATGCTAAACCAATTGCTACAAGCCTTACTAACTCTCACACATGACTCAGTGTTATTATAGAGAGCTTTCATAATGTTAACTAACTTGTCTGTTATACCATATGATCTCACAATCAACCACAAATTATGACGATCAACAGAGTCGAAAGCCTTTTTAAAATCAACAAAGCTAGCAACCAAAGGTTTCTGAAACTCTAAACATTTCTCAAGAATCTGCCTAAGTGAAAATATTTGATCGACACATTCCCTACCACTTCTGAATCCACATTGCTCATCACACAATTGCCTGTCAACCAGATTCTTAATTCTATTAAGCACAATCATGGAAAGAACTTTACCTGGAACAGAGAGTAGGATGTATCTCTATGGTTATCAAAAGAAGAGATCACCTTTTTTAAAATTAGGAATAATAATAGCTCTAGTAAAATCCTTAGGAACCATGTCTTTATCATAAAAGATATTTAAATTTTGAGTCATCCAAGTGGTAACAGAAATATTCCCAGCTCTAAACATTTAAGAAGCAATTTCATTACCTACATATTCCTTCTATTAACCTTACCTTATTTATACTTCAATCCCAGTACACCTGTCCGTTTTCTACCACACAAAACGTTAACTACATGGTACAGCTCTCTGTTGTTGTGCTGTCTAACTGCTTCCTTGGCTTCGTCGTTGTTGTCAGCCAAGTCATCAAACCAAAGATTCTTGTCGGCAGCTAACTGATCCTTTACACGTTTATTAAGCTCTCTGTAATGCTTTCTATTAGAACTAGTAGGATATTGATTAAGGACATTCTTGCAGTTCATTCTTTCTGAAATGAGCTCAAATGTATTATCACTCAAATATTAATTCTGCATCCTTTGCTCCGTTTTTCCTAAAAGAGTACTGCTAATCTCAAGAAAATCCTTTTCGAAATGGTCCCATTTTTCCGCAACCTCAGTAGTAAGTAAACCATGATTGTCATAATGACTAAATAACCTATCATGGTAAGTTTTAACTATAACTGAATCTTTCAGAGCTTCAGAATTAAAGCTAAATTTTTTAACCTTAGCACAACACTTCTTAAGTTTAAATTGCAAGACACTTTTAACAACCATGGCTGTTTGTGTTGTTTTTCTGCTGAGGGCCTGCCATCCTCTCAGACCTTCTACTATGGCATATAAACTGACAGGCTCCTGTCAGACCTCTTTGGCAAGCAGCTGCTTGAGTGGGTATTTATTATTATATAATGGTCAGATCCAATTTCAGCTCCCCTATATGACCTGGTATTCCTAACAGAACTAGCCCATTTGCTATTAATTAATATGTAATCTATCATATTATTATGCAGCCCATCTGGTGAAACCCATGTGTACATAAATATATGTCGCTGTGTTTGTAATACGTATTAGTTATTCTCAAACCATTACGGTTTTACTCACCTGTAGGAGACATTGCCCATTGCCATTGCAGCTGCCAATACCAAAAGGGCCTATCACTCCTCCCCAAAGGTCGGAGTCAATACCAACTTTGGAATTGAAGTCACCTAGAACAAGGGAATAACTCCTTTCTTGACCGAATTCAAAATTTCTTGAAGTTGTCCATAAAACCTATCTTTCTCATCCTCAGTGGGGGCATAACAACAGATGTTATTCAAGTCTTTATGCATTCATATTCTAGAAGAGCATTACTAGCGTGTCTGCTGAGAAGCAGTCTTACGCCTTGGAAATGCTTCTTATCTTCCCTCCCTGAAAAGAGAACTATATGATTACTTTTAAGAATCTGACCTTTATCTGTCCATCTGGTCTCTTGCAAGCCGAGAATATCAAGGTTATATAGGTAGAATTCTTGTGTGAGGACATCAAGAGAATAATCTCTGTGCAGAGTTCCTCACAATTCCAACTACCTATGAAGAGCAAATGGTTAGTGCAATGTTTAAAGAAACTATGTTTATTGAGAGAGAGAATGCCGACAATATCAAACAGCCCCCTAATCGCAGACATGGGGCAAAGACCCATTCCCCCACCACTAAAGGCTGAAGCCACCTACACTGGAAGACTTCCTCCAATGTAGAATTTGACGATGCCAATAGAAGCAAAGAGTTCAGAAGCCTGCGATGACCTTTGCTCCGGATTATCCACCAGCTGATAAACATATCCTGTGGATCTATTCACTTGGGGCTATTAACCCACAAACAAACAGAAAACACAGCGGAAGATTTTCCCTCAACAGAAGCCCACCAGTGCAGCAAATTCAAGATTCATAGTCAAGCTCAAAGTCATTGTTTCTTTCAGTTTGGTATATATGGTCAGCATCAGGACCCTGTGTGGTTGACCACTCCTCAGCAGGGTAGAAAAAAAAGTAGCCATAGTTGTCCAGATCAGTAGACCACACTAATCTGGCAGCCCTCCCCTTCCGTTCACTTCCACAAGAGAGTATCTCTTTTGAAAGGTACTAACGGTCTGCACCACGAGAAGGCGGGGTCGAACATTAGGTGCTTGGCCTGGCCGTTCTATGCATCATTACAGGGGATTGGTGCATAGCTCTCCTTCCAGTGACTACCTAGCTAAACAAAAAAACTTGTTAATAAGGCATAATAATAAAAATAATGTCAAGAGCAGCATTACTCCCTACAATAAATAACTGTAGAGAGAGTTAACATAATCCTAACACTAAAGATGCCGTTACAAAGAAGCATTATAGTGTAATGCGACTTTAATCAAATGTTTCCAATTTATAAAACAGTGATTTCCGCTTTAAATAGCCTGAAAAAATTTCTGTCCATGATGAAAGCTTTTAAAAAGACTTTTTGTGTGCATTTAACAGGTGAGGACGCCATTGCGCAAGTAAATATGCTATTTCAAATTTTATTGAAAATACTAATGCTAAAATTAGAAAATTTAGTCCCCATTATCTACTCTTTTTTGCTCTAAGAAGGTTTTACCCTATCTTGAAGGAGTTAGATCCTTCAAGAGAATGGGGAGATGGGATAGATGTTAGAGAAGCGTATCATGATGTGTGATAAATGCACAAAATTCGACGCTCAACAGAACTAGCCGGTTAAAACAATAGTCGGATAATCGAAAGTCGGTCCCCAAAACTAGGTCGCACTGTTTGTCAACAACCTGTGCTTACCTCCCCCCCCCACCAAAGGAATTTTTCTGGCTACGTCCCTGAGGTCCTATACAGAATCGGATTAAGGGAGGCCATTTAATTTTCATTATCACATTTCTGATAGCATAGTTCAATGATTTTTAATATGATATTCCATAGAGCACAATGCATTTTAGTATTTTTTTTTTAAATCATATATTCCTAGGGTGTTGCTTCGAATGAGTGATATTATTTTTAACTCTTTCTGGTGAGGTTGTTTTTTAAAATAAGAGGTATTTTCGTCCCATGTTTGTTTTCGCACTCGCCGGGTGGTTAGCGCTTATGACTTCACAGTGAAGGATATCGGATTGAATACTAGATAAAGCATGATCTTTTTTGTGTTAAAGGTTAGCCTTTCTTACAAATATTTTGTTTGATATATTGTACTCACTAGAGATGGACTGCGTCATAATCTCAATTTTGCCTAATTGTAAAAAAAAAAAATTTAAAGGAAAAGCAAAATAATTTCTTTTGATTATGCTTTTAAACTTTTACTCAGTGCTGCGTATTTAATGTTAATATATGAAATTCAGGTTTGATTATATTTTCAGGAATTTTTTTGTCTCAGTAATGAATCGCTCTGGGTATTTATAACGATTTTGCTCAAGAAGTTTCCGTTCCTATGAGTTATTTTTTCGCATTTTTAGTTTCAATAACGATGAGATTTCAGTTTTATCTTCTAATCATTGTAATCATTTAAAGTTTATACTATCTGCAATCGAAGAATTAAAAATGATTTGTGTTGGCTATCTGCTGCGTTCTCGCCTTCCTCTCTTACTTCTCTGTGGCACAATGTGACTTTTTGAGTAGGGGAAGCAATTTCAAAAAGTCTGTAAATCTTTCTACTAAATCGGAACGCCGTTCCCGTATTCGATGTTTCCATTCATTGAACAGGAACGCCTACCGGTATCTGATGCTTCCCAACCACTGAGTGCAAGTTGGGTTGTTTTACCTCTGAGCGGCACTTTTTTGCACACAATGGGCTAAATGGCCAGGTCACATGGACCCCGAAGGCTCAGAGAAGGTTGGGAGAGAGGACCCACTGGAACAGCTGTTGGGAGACAGATGGTAGCCTCCCGTCAAGGCCATCCAGCATGTTCTTTAACGTGCACAGGGTATGGCTCTCTCGCACACGGGGTCACGGCTTAACGTCCCATCCGACGGACGGCGGCCTTTCCAAGCCCATCGGTGACCCCTACTGACCGTGGGCAGGGCGGGAAATTTTGCGGAGATAAATCTCAACGCTGACCCAGCTGGGACTCAACCTGGGAACTACAGATTATGAGCCTGACGCGCTACCGACTGAGCCACCCCCGCCCCTGAGTGCAAGTAGTTCTATATCTTTTAAATAAAATATTATGAAATATTAGTATTATATATTATCTAACAACGAAGGTGTATGTGGGGAGGGTCTGGTGGGTGGGTGAGTGGGGGGGGGGGTTTGACAGCACAATCTCCCCTCATTCAAGAAATTTATTTTTAAGAACCAATTTACTCATTTGCATCTCGGGTAAGCTAATGGCTAGTCTGCTTTGTTGCTGATCTTCGAAACTTTATCTGAGTTCAAACTCCGGATAAAACGTATGGATGCTTTCGCTTCCCTTCCTTGCAGATATTCTCTATGGTGTATTATACTAATAATCCTCTCAGACCTTTTTGGCAAACCTTTGTGGCTACTTAAATCTTTGTGACTGCTCAGTTATTACTCATTAACTGATTTAATCTATACTTCCAAATATTTCCGCTAATCTTAACTACACCACGGATTGTATATGAAAGAATTATTTCTAATTCCCAAATTTTATTCTTGTTATTTTCTTTGAAATTGACATTATGTGTGCTCTTGAATAAATGCATTATTTTTATTAAAAATGCAGCACAACTTCTCCTACCAATACTGAATTCTATAAGTATACATGTGTGGAAGATGCGAAATTTTTTCGTGGTTATTGCTATGCCAGATTTGGATAGTCTTACCTCTGAGCAGGGACGCAGCTATGGGGGGGGGGGGGGATAGGGGAGGCTCCTCCCAAAGTAAATCAGAGTTGGCAAAATTCAAAGCGACTCGTCAATCCAGGTGAGTTGTGAAAATTGGGATTTTTTTTGTTTTGTAAAATTAAGGGAAGTTAGCAAAATCTAGACAACTTGGCAAAATCCAGGGTAGTTGGCGAAATTCGAAGCCGCTTGGTAAAATACAGGTGAGTTTTGAAAATTAGAATTTGTCTTGTGAAATTAAGGAGAGTTGGTGGAATCGAGGGGAACATCGAGTGGAATCTGTTGGGAGACAGATAATAGCCTCCCGTCAAGGCCATCCAGAGTGTTCTTTAACGTGCACAGGGTATGGCTCTCCCGCACACGGGGCCACGGCTTAACGTCCCATTCGACGGACGGCGACCTTTCCAAGCCCATCGGTGTCCCCTACTAACCGTGGACATGGCGGGGAATTTTGCGGAGATAAATCTCAACGCTGACCCAGCTGGGACTCGAACCTGGGAACTACCGATTACGAGTCTGGCGCGCTACCGACTGAGCCACCCCCGCCCCAGTGTGACATGCGCCTGATGTTCAGGGAATTCGCAACATTTAAACTGAAATAACGGTCGATGTCGATGCTCGAATCGCTGCTGTTAGAAGCAGCCGTTTGCTGCAGTAGAACCAATTAGCTGAGCGGGGATTTGGTAAAGCCACTTGGTAAAATACGTGCACATTGGGAGAATTTTGAATTGTTTTATGAAATGAAGAATAGTCGGCGAGAACGAGAAAACTTGTTTTTTTTTGGTTGAAAAATCATGGCTCAGTTACAAAAAGAGTGAAATATTCGGTTCCCCCCCCCCAACACACTGAATGAAAAATTTATGCAAAGTAGTTATTTTTCGGAATTGGCAAAATTTGAATTCCGAGTTGGCAAAATTACCGTTTCTCTTCCCCCCCCCCCGATCAGGAGCGTAGCAAAGGACTATGGTTGGGAGGGGGGGGGGGGAAATCGAAAATTTTCCAAATCGAAAATCAAATTTTGCCAATTGAGACGATTTTGCCAACTGCCTACGATTTTGCGAAGTCATTCCTTATTTTGCCAACTCACCTGTATTTTATGTGTATGTATTGTACCAAGTGGTTTTACCAAATCTCTGCATAGCTAGTTGATTCAATTGCAGCAAACGGCTGCTTCTAATAGCAGCGATTAAGTGACTTCTAATTATTCCAACTGCTCTAGATTTTACCGTCTCCCCATTTTCCAAACTGCCTTAGATTTGCCAAGTTGTCTAGATTTTGCTAACTCCCCTTAAATTTACAAAAAAAAAGATTACAAATTTTCACAACTCACCTAGATTTTACGAAGTCTCTTCGAATTTTGCTAACTCCGAATTACTTTTGGGGGGAAGCCTCCCCCCCATCCCCCCATAGCCACGCCCCTGCCCCAATCATACTCCTTTCGCTACGCCTCAAGGACCCTTAAGTACTCATTTGCTACGAGACAGACTGATATTTTTTCATCAATTGCTACGAGACAGGGGGCTGGGGTGGCTCAGTCGGTAGCGCGTCAGGCTCGTAATCTGTAGTTCCCAGGTTCGAGTCTCAGCTGGGTCAGCGTTGAGATTTATCTCCGCAAAATTCCCCGCCCTGCCCACGGTCAGTAGGGGACACCGATGGGCTTGGAAAGACCGCCGTCCGTCATATGGAACGTTAAGCCGTGGCCCCGTGTGCGGGAGAGCAATACCCTGTGCACGTTAAAGAACACGCTGGATGGCCTTGACGGAGGCTACCATCTGTCTCCCAACAGCTGTTCCAGTGGGTCCCCTCCCCCAACCTTCTCTGAGCCTTCGGGGTCCATGTGACCTGGCCATTTAGCCCATGGTGTGCAAAAAAAAGTGCCGCTCAGAGGTAAAACAACAACCCAAAGCTACGAGACAGACGGATATTTCCTGTTAAGATCATCCAGCGTGTCCTTCAACATACAGAAGGTAAATTTCTCATGGCAAGGGGTCATCTCTTCCTTCGGACTGCGGTATTTCCAAGTGCAACGGTATCCTCTTTCTCGCTGAGGGAAAGGTATGAGTTTACGGATATAAATCTCAACGTTGGCACAGTTGGGACTCAAGCCTGGAAAAATGAAAATACTAGTCTGTGGAGCTACATATGCTGAAATGCAAAGGCTATTCTGATGCATTTTGATTGGCAGGTCACAGAAACAAGAAACGTAAGAGACATCTAGTGAGAAGCTGACGAATGTCTGTATTGTATAGATTTGAGTGGGACCCTTTCAAAATGAAGTAGATGTTCCAGAGAATTAATTTCATTCTCAATTTACTTAGCCTAAATTCAATATTTTAAATTTAAAGTGCTGAATTACTGTGCAAAAGAACCGTTATTTCGCTAATGTTAACTAAACTTCTATCATCAGTAAATAGTAAAAAAGCCAAAGCTTGAACTGCAAGTTTCGAAGATTTTTTCCAAAATATACATTATTCAAACCCTCAAGGAGAGTGGGGGTTATAACTTCCTCCCCTTAAATACGCTATTTTCTCTTTAAATACGTAATTCAGTAACCCTAAGCTAAAGTACAGGCACGTACAGTCGCTCAAAAAAGTATCCGAAAAAAAAAGTATCCGAATTCTATGATCAACCATAGGGTTGATCATAGAATTCAGAAAAAATATCTGGCAACGATTTTTTAAGAAATTAGTGATCTGGCAACCTTCATGTCACGTGACACGAAGTTGCCAGATCACTAATTTCTAAAAAAATCGTTGCCAGATATTTTTTCTGAATTCTATGATCAACCATAGTGTTCGGATACTTTTTTGAGCGACTGTACCTAGGATTTAGATTCGCAGGACGTAGGATTCGCAGGCGTAACTAGATTTTTGGCGCCCTTGGCAAATTTGTAATTGTTCATCCTTGTTTAGTTATTGATAAAAAATACACATGTTATTTATATTATATATATTTATTGTCATTATTTTAATACAGTTACTTGAATAAATATTAATTGCACATAAATAATTTAAAAAAAAATGCAATTAATTATTTTTTAAAGTATTTTAATTTTTCCTACTTTTTCGTTAATAATCTCATCAAAATTAATTTTTTGAGTCAGTTCTCTCTCGATTGATAGGAAAGAAAGTGATGAGATGTACGCTCCTATCCTCATGTTGATCTGGGGACAATCCCGGGGTTTATAAACATAATAATTCAATACAATGTACAAATTATGAACACCCGTCTAAAGGAAAATATATCTGTGTAACATAATTTTATTTTGTAACGGCATGATTTGTAAAAATAATATGAGCAGTTTGAAACTGCGCCCCAAAGTTGTTAGTTGTTTTATGAAATGCGCGGCGCAGTTGGGGGGGGCTAATTGTCCGCCGATAAAAGGAAAAGAAAAAGAATATTTTTGTACGAAATAGCGAAAATTTATAATATGCTGTCTTGATGATACGACGGTATAAACAATACGTATTAAATTCAACGAACTACGGGCGGCTAATCATTCGATTTTATTTTGCACATAAACGTCAGATATCGTAGAACGTGCCGCCCTAGCACCGCCCTAGCACCGCCCTGTGATTCCAGCGTCGTTGGCAACTGCACCGATGCCAACGACGCTGCTCCTACGCCTCTGTTGAGTAGAATTTCCCAGTTACTAAAATATTCCAACGGACATGAGAGGTTAAAAGTGAAGTTCTATGTGGTGTATAAAATTTCATAATTATTATTTTTACAAAAGAAACATGCTAAATAAACGAATGCTTGGACAAATGTGAAACACACTACTTAAAATTAGATCGAACTATACTATGGTGTCATAATACTATGGGGGCTAAAGTAAAATTATACATAAATACCTCTTTTGGATATCAAAGCAGGTAGACAGGTTTAAGATTTCGTACAAAGATGACAGGATTCTCCCCCTGGTATAATAAAAAATAAAATAAATACCCCCTCAAGCAGCTGCTTGCCACAGAGGTCTGACAGGAGCCTATCAGTTTAATACGCCATAGTAAAAGGTCTGTGAGGATGGCGGGACCTCAGCATCCCCCCTGGTATGTCCCTGCTAAAATATATCTGCTACGGTGTCAAATGTTCTAAAACTTGGGATCCTTGTAACCTGCTCAATTGTCCCACTGTGATTCAAAAAATGATTTGTGTTGCAAAAGAGGAAAGGGGACTATGCTGTCATCCTTAGAAAATCTTAATAACTCGAATGGTGGTGAAATTAAAAAAAGGTAAACATATATGTATATTTTTTAAAAGACTAAGGAAAAAACTCCCCTCTCCTTCCCGAGTAAATTATTTTTTCTCTAGGTCAAGGCCTGCAAATACAGTCGCTCAAAAAAGTATCCGAACGCTATGGTTGATTACAGAATTCAGAAAAAAATATATGGCAACGATTATTTTAGAAATTAGTGATCTGGCAACCTTCGTGTCACGTGACACGAAGGTTGCCAGATCACGAGCTCACAAAGACCTGGATCGTGTGGGCTCACTCACGGAAATATTGAGCGTGTGCAGTTGCTGTACACGCTCCAGATATTTTTCCTGAATTCTGTAATCACGTGACACGAAGGTTGCCAGATCACTAATTTCATAAAAAATCGTTGCCAGATATTTTTTTTCTGAATTCTGTAATCAACCATAGTGTTCGGATACTTTTTTGAGCGACTGTACCAGTGGTGTAGCCAAAAGTTTTGGAGGAGGATTAAAAATGATTATTAATATTTTTAATGTAAATTCACCAAATAATGATTTTTTTTTTAAATACAACTTATCTCATGTTAAACTCCCTCCATTGATTAAACCACCGCTTGCGGATCAAATAACTCATTTTGGTGCCAGTATTGCACTATAATGGCAGAAGGAGAGAACTTTTCCGTTTGTCTTAAGTTCGGTAGAGCTTATTATGACCTTCGAACCAGATTTGCTTTGTGTTATAGTTCATATCGATTCACACTTCACACACAACAGTTGTTGACGTGTAGGCGATGAATATTTAGCATGAAAATGGCCTTGATACCTTTCCACGTGCATTCAGCCTTTCGTTTCTACGTTGCCGACAGTTTCCTCTGTTTGGACTCTCGTGTCATGACTCTTGTCATCTCCTAGCATGCACCATTGCTTCGCGGAGAGAGGAAGACCCAGGTGCATGAAGCAACTGGAATCTGACACATCATGAAATGTTCCGAGAAGCTCGATGCTCTAAATGTCATTGCTATTTAACTAACTACCTCTATCAATCCTTTCATTCCTTTCAGCAGAGAAGTACTGGTCATGTATGATATTCGGGTAAAAAAATTATTTTCATCCCTCTTTCCGAAATTCTCAAACCCACCAAACTTAAACATTTCTAATTCTTCCAATTCAGGTGGAAAAGGCATTTTTCTCTGCGTCTTCCATCTTCCAGTGCGCCGCTGCCTTCTGGGGCTTGGGTTGGGTTGTTTTATCTCTGAGCGGCACTTTTTTGCACACTATGGGCTAAATGGCCAGGTCACATGGACCCCGAAGGCTCAGAGAAGGTTGGGGGAGGGGACCCACTGGAGCAGCTGTTGGGAGACAGATGGTAGCCTCCCGTCAAGGCCATCCAGCGTGTTCTTTAACGTGCACAGGGTATGGCTCTCCCGCACACGGGGCCATGGCTTAACGTCCCATCCGACGGACGGCGGCCTTTCCAAGCCCATCGGTGTCCCCTACTGACCGTGGGTAGGGCGGGGAATTTTGCGGAGATAAATCTCAACGCTGACCCAGCTGGGACTCGAACCTGGGAACTACAGATTACGAGCCTGGCGCGCAACCGACTGAGCCACCCCCGCCCCCTTCTGGGGCAAAAAACCATCCAAACAGGATTCTGATAAAAAAAAACAACTAGTAAATAGTAAATTTGAAAACTGGCATTAAACTAGTAAATAGTAAATCCACAGAGTTGGCTGTTGACTTTGAAGTCTATAAATCAGTAAATAGTACTATTTATTTAAGCTATTGGTATAAGAAATTTAAAAAACCCCAATTAAAAGAACCCCCATAAATTTAATTATTTTTTGAGCGACTGTATATGCAATTAAGTTTGCCATAATTTGAAATTTAATTAAAATTTTTTGGCAAATATTTGAATAAAATTATAAATAATATCAAATGGTACAATGATGTATAATGTTTCATGTTGAATTATGCTTACGGAAGTGTTATTATTATTATTTAATTGAATGTCCTACTTTATTTGCCTATGCCAGAAATATATTACCTCTATTTAGGTTCATATATCTGTGCCAAGCAACGTTAACAAGATAAAATTCATAAAGGAAAAACACAGAGCCCGACTCACTGATATGCACTTATATCAACTGCTACTGTTTCGAAATGATCAGCAAATATGGACAAAATAATACAATTCATCATTTTCAAATGAAATTGATGTACATTATTTCTATTTTCTTGTTTTAAATATAATGGAGTTATTTCGGTAAAAAAAATCTGTTATTCTTTGAAGAAATAAAACAACAGTTTTTTTAAATATTGTTTATGCCCCCATCCATCAACGATATCTACTATCCTAGTTGGTTCTCTCTATTATTCTCTTGAGGACCACTCTACAGTCGCTCAAAAAAGTAGCCGAACGCTATGGTTGATTACAGAATTCAGAAAAAATATCTGGCAACGATTTTTTTTAGAAATTAGTGATATGGCAACCTTTGCGACACGTGACACGAAGGTTGCCATATCACTAATTTCTAAAAAAAATCGTTGCCAGATATTTTTTCTGAATTCTGTAATCAACCATGGTGTTCGGATACTTTTTTGAGCGACTGTAGGTGGTCATATTATTTTGATACTAGATCGTGTGGGCTCACTCACGGAAATATTGAGCGTGTGCAGTTACCGTTCACAGCAAACAGGAGCGTGTGCAGTTACCGTTCACAGCAAACAGGAGCGTGTGCAGTTACTGCACACGCTCCAGATATTTTTGATCAACCAGTTTGCTGTGAACGGTAACTGGAGCGTGTACAGTTGCTGTACACGCTCCAGATATTTTTCCTGAATTCTGTAATCACGTGACACGAAGGTTGCCAGATCACTAATTTCTAAAAAAATCGTTGCCAGATATTTTTTCTGAATTCTGTAATCAACCATAGTGTTCGGATACTTTTTTGAGCGACTGTACTTAGATTGCTTAGATGTTCAGCAAGGTTTCCGGCTGAAGAATTCATAATAGTTGAATGCAACATGAAGTCCCCGAAAAGTCACTGATAACAATAAACGTAAACTCTTATTTTACTTGACATGTACGCTTATTTTTTACAACATATTTCTTTATTTATAACCTCTAGAGCAGCCTTTCTCAACCGGGGTTCCGCGACAGATCGTGAAGTTTCCTCTACCTACACTACTGACTTGCATTAGAGTTGATATCCTTTCAGGGGGAGGGGGAACCACACAAAGAGAAGCTAATAAGTTGGCTAAGATAACAGATCCACAGAAAAATATCTTTTTCTACTCAAAAGAGCGCTTACAATTATTATTGGACCCCAAGAAAGGTAATTTTTCAGAAACATTTTTTATTTTGTGAGTTTATATGAACAATTTTGAAATGGTTCATCCCCCCCCCCTTCCCAAATATCGTTGCTGTGAAACTCTTAGGATATTGAGGACGTTTTTTAGCCTTGGTGTGCCAACTTTTTGATACATTTCCAAGATCCCCAAAATGAAACACTCAACGGACAACATGCATAACTTTCAATATAAAAAAAGTCAAGAAAGTGTTCCTGCACTTCATAAACACAGCAAAAAATCCCATGAATGTGAATAGTTCAAGTCACCTTATGTAACACTAACAGTGTTTAAACCACTTTTATTATGAAAAGATTGAGAAAGGTTTCTCTAGAGTAAGTGATCTCAACGTGGGGTACGCCGAGAGAGCTGAAAAGTCTCTAGATCTAATAACAAAGTAAAAATAGCCATTGTTACAATATATAACTATAGTTTTATCTATCTATACAAGGGTTACGACAGTTAGATACACATTTCCAGGGGGTACGCGAAGCATAAAAGGTTGAGAACCACTAATATATATGTTTCATTTTAATCCCATTGTTATACTATAACTATAGTTTATCTATCTATACAAGGGGTACGCCAGTTACATACACATTTCCAGGGGGTACGTGAAGCATAAAAGGTTGAGAACCACTGATATATATGTTTTATTTTATTCATATTGTTATACTATAACTGTAGTTTTATCTATCTATACAAGGGGTACGCCAGTTACATACACATTTCCAGGGGGTACGTGAAGCATAAAAGGTTCAGAACCACTGATATATATGTTTTATTTTATTCCCATTGTTATACTATAACTATAGTTTTATCTATCTATACAAGGGTTACGACAGTTACATACACATTTCCAGGGGGTACGTGAAGCATAAAAGGTTGAGAACCACTGATATATATGTTTTATTTCATTCCCATTGTTATACTATAACTATAGTTTAATCTATCTATAGAAGGCGTACGCCAGTTACACACACATTTCCAGGGGGTACGTGAAGCATAAAAGGTTGAGAACCACTGATATATATTGTTGCGGATCACAAAAATGGATAGCCACTGAGCGTGAGTATTAAAAGCTATATTTCAAAACCAAATTCAATACAAGGTAAATTGTTACAAAGGAAATATGGATGAAGTATCTTATTAACAAATCAACTATTAACATGCACAAGTCATCAATCTTCCTGCGTAGAGCACACAATATCAGCTCTGTGTATTTTACTAAATACTACCTTTTACTTGATTTACCAGGTCACCCAAAGATCTTCACTCGTAAACCAATTCTCGTCCTGTGCTAATAACTTTTCACACACTAGCCGAACAAAAAGACAGTCCGTGTAGACATTCGAAGTTAGCCATAAAAGTTCCCACTTTTATACTTCCGCGTATACACAACACATCAAGTTACTTCTTGATACTTAACGATAAAAGATCCCACTTTTATCCTTCCGCGTATACACAACACATCAAGTTACTTCTTGATACTTACGCGCACTGTCTCAGAACAGCTCACCGTCCATTTTCGAACTCACCGACCGTTACAACAAAACAACCGTTACAATACAAAACGACCGTTAACGCTCCACTCTTCTCAAATTCTCCCAAAGTTCTTATTCGTTGGCTGAAACTTTTTTTTTCGGTTGCCAGATTCTTCTGTCGTAACAATATGTTTCAATTCATTCCCATTGTTATACTATAACTATAGTTTTATCTATCTATACAAGGGTTACGACAGTTAGATACACATTTCCAGGGGGTACGTGAAGCATAAAAGGTTGAGAACCACTGATATATATGTTTCAATTCATTCCCATTGTTATACTATAACTATAGTTTTATCTATATATACAAGGGTTACGACAGTTAGATACACATTTCCAGGGGGTACGTGAAGCATAAAAGGTTGAGAACCACTGATATATATGTTTTATTTTATTCCCATTGTTATACTATAACTATAGTTTATCTATCTATACAATGGGTACACCAGTTACATACACATTTCCAGGGGATACGTGAAGCATAAAAGGTTGAGAACCACTGATATATATGTTTTATTTCATTCCCATTGTTATACTATAACTATAGTTTTATCTATCTATACAAGGCGTACGCCAGTTACACACACATTTCCAGGGGGTACGTGAAGCATAAAAGGTTGAGAACCACTGATATATATGTTTCAATTCATTCCCATTGTTATACTATAACTATAGTTTTATCTATCTATACAAGGGTTACGACAGTTAGATACACATTTCCAGGGGGTACGTGAAGCATAAAAGGTTGAGAACCACTGATATATATGTTTTATTTTATTCCCATTGTTATACTATAACTATAGTTTATCTATCTATACAAGGGGTACACCAGTTACATACACATTTCCAGGGGATACGTGAAGCATAAAAGGTTGAGAACCACTGATATATATGTTTCAATTCATTCCCATTGTTATACTATAACTATAGTTTTATCTATATATACAAGGGTTACGACAGTTAGATACACATTTCCAGGGGGTACGTGAAGCATAAAAGGTTGAGAACCACTGATATATACGTTTTATTTTATTCCCATTGTTATACTATAACTATAGTTTATCTATCTATACAAGGGGTACGCCAGTTACATACACATTTCCAGGGGGTACGTGAAGCATAAAAGGTTGAGAACCACTGATATATATGTTTTATTTCATTCCCATTGTTATACTATAACTATAGTTTTATCTATCTATACAAGGCGTACGCCAGTTACACACACATTTCCAAGGGGTACGTGAAGCACAAAAGGTTGAGAACCACTGATATATATGTTTCAATTTATTCCCATTGTTATACTATAACTGTAGTTTTATCTATCTATACAAGGGTTACGACAGTTAGATACACATTTCCAGGGGGTACGTGAAGCATAAAAGGTTGAGAACCACTGATATATATGTTTTATTTTATTCCCATTGTTATACTATAACTATAGTTTATCTATCTATACAAGGGGTACGCCAGTTACATACACATTTCCTGGGGGTACGTGAAGCATAAAAGGTTGAGAACCACTGATATATATGTTTTATTTCATTCCCATTGTTATACTATAACTATAGTTTTATCTATCTATACAAGGCGTACGCCAGTTACACACACATTTCCAAGGGGTACGTGAAGCACAAAAGGTTGAGAACCACTGATATATATGTTTCAATTCATTCCCATTGTTATACTATAACTATAGTTTTATCTATATATACAAGGGTTACGACAGCTAGATACACATTTCCAGGGGGTACGTGAAGCATAAAAGGTTGAGAACCACTGATATATATGTTTTATTTTATTCCTATTGTTATACTATAACTATAGTTTATCTATCTATACAAGGGGTACGCCAGTTACATACACATTTCCTGGGGGTACGTGAAGCATAAAAGGTTGAGAACCACTGATATATATGTTTTATTTTATTCCCATTGTTATACTATAACTATAGTTTTACCTATCTATACAAGGGGTACGACAATTACATACACATTTCCAGGGGGTACGTGAAGCATAAAAGTTTGAGAACCACTGATATATATGTTTTATTTTATTCCCATTGTTATACTATAACTATAGTTTGATCTATCTATACAAGGGGTACGACAGTTACATACACATTTCCAGGGGGTACGTGAAGCATAAAAGGTTGAGAACCACTGATATATATGTTTTATTTCATTCCCATTGTTATACTATAACTATAGTTTTATCTATCTATACAAGGCGTACACCAGTTACACACACATTTCCAAGGGGTACGTGAAGCATAAAAGGTTGAGAACCACTGATATATATGTTTCAATTTATTCCCATTGTTATACTATAACTGTAGTTTTATCTATCTATACAAGGGTTACGACAGTTAGATACACATTTCCAGGGGGTACGTGAAGCATAAAAGGTTGAGAACCACTGATATATATGTTTTATTTTATTCCCATTGTTATACTATAACTATAGTTTATCTATCTATACAATGGGTACACCAGTTACATACACATTTCCAGGGGATACGTGAAGCATAAAAGGTTGAGAACCACTGATATATATGTTTTATTTCATTCCCATTGTTATACTATAACTATAGTTTTATCTATCTATACAAGGCGTACGCCAGTTACACACACATTTCCAGGGGGTACGTGAAGCGTAAAAGGTTGAGAACCACTGATATATATGTTTCAATTCATTCCCATTGTTATACTATAACTATAGTTTTATCTATCTATACAAGGGTTACGACAGTTAGATACACATTTCCAGGGGGTACGTGAAGCATAAAAGGTTGAGAACCACTGATATATATGTTTTATTTTATTCCCATTGTTATACTATAACTATAGTTTTACCTATCTATACAAGGGGTACGACAATTACATACACATTTCCAGGGGGTACGTGAAGCATAAAAGTTTGAGAACCACTGATATATATGTTTTATTTTATTCCCATTGTTATACTATAACTATAGTTTGATCTATCTATACAATGGGTACACCAGTTACATACACATTTCCAGGGGATACGTGAAGCATAAAAGGTTGAGAACCACTGATATATATGTTTTATTTTATTCCCATTGTTATACTATAACTATAGTTTATCTATCTATACAAGGGGTACACCAGTTACATACACATTTCCAGGGGATACGTGAAGCATAAAAGGTTGAGAACCACTGATATATATGTTTCAATTCATTCCCATTGTTATACTATAACTATAGTTTTATCTATATATACAAGGGTTACGACAGTTAGATACACATTTCCAGGGGGTACGTGAAGCATAAAAGGTTGAGAACCACTGATATATACGTTTTATTTTATTCCCATTGTTATACTATAACTATAGTTTATCTATCTATACAAGGGGTACGCCAGTTACATACACATTTCCAGGGGGTACGTGAAGCATAAAAGGTTGAGAACCACTGATATATATGTTTTATTTCATTCCCATTGTTATACTATAACTATAGTTTTATCTATCTATACAAGGCGTACGCCAGTTACACACACATTTCCAAGGGGTACGTGAAGCACAAAAGGTTGAGAACCACTGATATATATGTTTCAATTTATTCCCATTGTTATACTATAACTGTAGTTTTATCTATCTATACAAGGGTTACGACAGTTAGATACACATTTCCAGGGGGTACGTGAAGCATAAAAGGTTGAGAACCACTGATATATATGTTTTATTTTATTCCCATTGTTATACTATAACTATAGTTTATCTATCTATACAAGGGGTACGCCAGTTACATACACATTTCCTGGGGGTACGTGAAGCATAAAAGGTTGAGAACCACTGATATATATGTTTTATTTCATTCCCATTGTTATACTATAACTATAGTTTTATCTATCTATACAAGGCGTACGCCAGTTACACACACATTTCCAAGGGGTACGTGAAGCACAAAAGGTTGAGAACCACTGATATATATGTTTCAATTCATTCCCATTGTTATACTATAACTATAGTTTTATCTATATATACAAGGGTTACGACAGCTAGATACACATTTCCAGGGGGTACGTGAAGCATAAAAGGTTGAGAACCACTGATATATATGTTTTATTTTATTCCTATTGTTATACTATAACTATAGTTTATCTATCTATACAAGGGGTACGCCAGTTACATACACATTTCCTGGGGGTACGTGAAGCATAAAAGGTTGAGAACCACTGATATATATGTTTTATTTTATTCCCATTGTTATACTATAACTATAGTTTCACCTATCTATACAAGGGGTACGACAATTACATACACATTTCCAGGGGGTACGTGAAGCATAAAAGTTTGAGAACCACTGATATATATGTTTTATTTTATTCCCATTGTTATACTATAACTATAGTTTGATCTATCTATACAAGGGGTACGACAGTTACATACACATTTCCAGGGGGTACGTGAAGCATAAAAGGTTGAGAACCACTGATATATATGTTTTATTTCATTCCCATTGTTATACTATAACTATAGTTTTATCTATCTATACAAGGCGTACACCAGTTACACACACATTTCCAAGGGGTACGTGAAGCATAAAAGGTTGAGAACCACTGATATATATGTTTCAATTTATTCCCATTGTTATACTATAACTGTAGTTTTATCTATCTATACAAGGGTTACGACAGTTAGATACACATTTCCAGGGGGTACGTGAAGCATAAAAGGTTGAGAACCACTGATATATATGTTTTATTTTATTCCCATTGTTATACTATAACTATAGTTTATCTATCTATACAATGGGTACACCAGTTACATACACATTTCCAGGGGATACGTGAAGCATAAAAGGTTGAGAACCACTGATATATATGTTTTATTTCATTCCCATTGTTATACTATAACTATAGTTTTATCTATCTATACAAGGCGTACGCCAGTTACACACACATTTCCAGGGGGTACGTGAAGCGTAAAAGGTTGAGAACCACTGATATATATGTTTCAATTCATTCCCATTGTTATACTATAACTATAGTTTTATCTATCTATACAAGGGTTACGACAGTTAGATACACATTTCCAGGGGGTACGTGAAGCATAAAAGGTTGAGAACCACTGATATATATGTTTTATTTTATTCCCATTGTTATACTATAACTATAGTTTTACCTATCTATACAAGGGGTACGACAATTACATACACATTTCCAGGGGGTACGTGAAGCATAAAAGTTTGAGAACCACTGATATATATGTTTTATTTTATTCCCATTGTTATACTATAACTATAGTTTGATCTATCTATACAATGGGTACACCAGTTACATACACATTTCCAGGGGATACGTGAAGCATAAAAGGTTGAGAACCACTGATATATATGTTTTATTTTATTCCCATTGTTATACTATAACTATAGTTTATCTATCTATACAAGGGGTACACCAGTTACATACACATTTCCAGGGGATACGTGAAGCATAAAAGGTTGAGAACCACTGATATATATGTTTCAATTCATTCCCATTGTTATACTATAACTATAGTTTTATCTATATATACAAGGGTTACGACAGTTAGATACACATTTCCAGGGGGTACGTGAAGCATAAAAGGTTGAGAACCACTGATATATACGTTTTATTTTATTCCCATTGTTATACTATAACTATAGTTTATCTATCTATACAAGGGGTACGCCAGTTACATACACATTTCCAGGGGGTACGTGAAGCATAAAAGGTTGAGAACCACTGATATATATGTTTTATTTCATTCCCATTGTTATACTATAACTATAGTTTTATCTATCTATACAAGGCGTACGCCAGTTACACACACATTTCCAAGGGGTACGTGAAGCACAAAAGGTTGAGAACCACTGATATATATGTTTCAATTCATTCCCATTGTTATACTATAACTGTAGTTTTATCTATCTATACAAGGGTTACGACAGTTAGATACACATTTCCAGGGGGTACGTGAAGCATAAAAGGTTGAGAACCACTGATATATATGTTTTATTTTATTCCCATTGTTATACTATAACTATAGTTTATCTATCTATACAATGGGTACACCAGTTACATACACATTTCCAGGGGATACGTGAAGCATAAAAGGTTGAGAACCACTGATATATATGTTTCAATTCATTCCCATTGTTATACTATAACTATAGTTTTATCTATATATACAAGGGTTACGACAGCTAGATACACATTTCCAGGGGGTACGTGAAGCATAAAAGGTTGAGAACCACTGATATATATGTTTTATTTTATTCCCATTGTTATACTATAACTATAGTTTATCTATCTATACAAGGGGTACGCCAGTTACATACACATTTCCTGGGGGTACGTGAAGCATAAAAGGTTGAGAACCACTGATATATATGTTTTATTTTATTCCCATTGTTATACTATAACTATAGTTTGATCTATCTATACAAGGGGTACGACAGTTACATACACATTTCCAGGGGGTACGTGAAGCATAAAAGGTTGAGAACCACTGATATATATGTTTTATTTTATTCTCATTGTTATACTATAACTATAATTTAATCTATCTATACATGGGGTACGCCAGTTACATACACATTTCCAGGGGGTACGTGAAGCAAAAAAGTTTGAGAACCACTGATATATATGTTTTATTTTATTCCCATTGTTATACTATAACTATATGGGCGGGGGTGGCTCAGTCGGTAGCGCACCAGGTTCGTAATCTGTAGTTCCCAGGTTCGAGTCCCAGCTGGGTCAGCGTTGAGATTTATCTCCGCAAAATTCCCCGCCCTGCCCACGGTCAGTAGGGGACACCGATGGGCTTGGAAAGGCCGCCGTCCGTCGGATGGGACGTTAAGCCGTGGCCCCGTGTGCGGGAGAGCCATACCCTGTGCACGTTAAAGAACACGCTGGGTGGCCTTGACGGGAGGCTACCATCTGTCTCCCAACAGCTGTTCCAGTGGGTCCCCTACCCCAACCTTCTCTGAGCCTTCGGGGTCCATGTGACCTGGCCATTTAGCCCATGGTGTGCAAAAAAGTGCCGCTCAGAGGTAAAACAACCCAACCCAACCCGCCACACTGCTGACTGAAAGACCCCAAGCTGCTGAGCTCGTGTGCTGGTATTCGGATTATCTTCGATGGACTGTAGGACTTGTTCTGCAATGTTGACAGTCCGCGTCAGTCGTCTTCTCCCCGTATCCTGCATGTTGCTGCGCAGTGAACCACGTTCGCGCAATTTGCGATGCACACGTGCAAACATTTGATGCTGCGGTATTCTTCTGTTGGGGTATCGGTCTTCGTAAACTTGCCTAGCTCGGCGACCGCTTTCGCCAGCTGCCCCATATGCGAGATGCATATCCGCTAGCTCTTGATACGTAAAACGATTCATCTTATCACTAGTAAGTCAGCTCGTACATTGATGACAGCGGGAGTGGTCGGGCGAGCTGTACACTGGTTGGGTACACACAGCGCCCTCTATATACGCATGCGTACATTTGCCGACATACTTTCCTATGTGAAATCGGTTTCCTGACGTATTCCCTACCTCCCCACGAAATTTGAACGATAAGTTTTGAATCACCCTGTATATGTTTTATTTTATTCCCATTGTTATACTATAACTATAGTTTTATCTATCTATACAAGGGGTACGACAGTTACATACACATTTCCAGGGGGTACGTGAAGCATAAAAGGTTGGGAACCACTGATATATATGTTTTATTTCATTCCCATTGTTATACTATAACTATAGTTTTATCTATCTATACAAGGCGTACGCCAGTTACACACACATTTCCAGGGGGTACGTGAAGCATAAAAGGTTGAGAACCACTGATATATATGTTTCAATTCATTCCCATTGTAATACTATAACTATAGTTTTATCTATCTATACAAGGGTTACGACAGTTAGATACACATTTCCAGGGGGTACGTGAAGCATAAAAGGTTGGGAACCACTGATATATACGTTTTATTTTATTCCCATTGTTATACTATAACTATAGTTTATCTATCTATACAAGGGGTACACCAGTTACATACACATTTCCAGGGGATACGTGAAGCATAAAAGGTTGAGAACCACTGATATATATGTTTCAATTCATTCCCATTGTTATACTATAACTATAGTTTTATCTATATATACAAGGGTTACGACAGTTAGATACACATTTCCAGGGGGTACGTGAAGCATAAAAGGTTGAGAACCACTGATATATACGTTTTATTTTATTCCCATTGTTATACTATAACTATAGTTTATCTATCTATACAAGGGGTACGCCAGTTACATACACATTTCCAGGGGGTACGTGAAGCATAAAAGGTTGAGAACCACTGATATATATGTTTTATTTCATTCCCATTGTTATACTATAACTATAGTTTTATCTATCTATACAAGGCGTACGCCAGTTACACACACATTTCCAAGGGGTACGTGAAGCACAAAAGGTTGAGAACCACTGATATATATGTTTCAATTTATTCCCATTGTTATACTATAACTGTAGTTTTATCTATCTATACAAGGGTTACGACAGTTAGATACACATTTCCAGGGGGTACGTGAAGCATAAAAGGTTGAGAACCACTGATATATATATGTTTTATTTTATTCCCATTGTTATACTATAACTATAGTTTATCTATCTATACAATGGGTACACCAGTTACATACACATTTCCAGGGGATACGTGAAGCATAAAAGGTTGAGAACCACTGATAGATATGTTTCAATTCATTCCCATTGTTATACTATAACTATAGTTTTATCTATATATACAAGGGTTACGACAGCTAGATACACATTTCCAGGAGGTACGTGAAGCATAAAAGGTTGAGAACCACTGATATATATGTTTTATTTTATTCCCATTGTTATACTATAACTATAGTTTATCTATCTATACAAGGGGTACGCCAGTTACATACACATTTCCTGGGGGTACGTGAAGCATAAAAGGTTGAGAACCACTGATATATATGTTTTATTTTATTCCCATTGTTATACTATAACTATAGTTTTACCTATCTATACAAGGGGTACGACAATTACATACACATTTCCAGGGGGTACGTGAAGCATAAAAGTTTGAGAACCACTGATATATATGTTTTATTTTATTCCAATTGTTATACTATAACTATAGTTTGATCTATCTATACAAGGGGTACGACAGTTACATACACATTTCCAGGGGGTACGTGAAGCATAAAAGGTTGAGAACCACTGATATATATATTTTATTTTATTCCCATTGTTATACTATAACTATAGTTTATCTATCTATACAAGGGGTACGCCAGTTACATACACATTTCCAGGGGGTACGTGAAGCATAAAAGGTTGAGAACCACTGATATATATGTTTTATTTTATTCCCATTGTTATACTATAACTATAGTTTATCTATCTATACAAGGGGTACACCAGTTACATACACATTTCCAGGGGATACGTGAAGCATAAAAGGTTGAGAACCACTGATATATATGTTTCAATTCATTCCCATTGTTATACTATAACTATAGTTTTATATATATATATATACAAGGGTTACGACAGTTAGATACACATTTCCAGGGGGTACGTGAAGCATAAAAGGTTGAGAACCACTGATATATATGTTTTATTTTATTCCCATTGTTATACTATAACTATAGTTTATCTATCTATACAAGGGGTACGACAGTTACATACACATTTCCAGGGGGTACGTGAAGCATAAAAGGTTGAGAACCACTGATATATATGTTTTATTTCATTCCCATTGTTATACTATAACTATAGTTTTATCTATCTATACAAGGCGTACGCCAGTTACACACACATTTCCAAGGGGTACGTGAAGCATAAAAGGTTGAGAACCACTGATATATATGTTTCAATTTATTCCCATTGTTATATTATAACTATAGTTTTATCTATCTATACAAGGGTTACGACAGTTAGATACACATTTCCAGGGGGTACGTGAAGCATAAAAGGTTGAGAACCACTGATATATACGATTTATTTTATTCCCATTGTTATACTATAACTATAGTTTATCTATCTATACAAGGGGTACACCAGTTACATACAGATTTCCAGGGGATACGTGAAGCATAAAAGGTTGAGAACCACTGATATATATGTTTCAATTCATTCCCATTGTTATACTATAACTATAGTTTGATCTATATATACAAGGGTTACGACAGTTAGATACACATTTCCAGGGGGTACGTGAAGCATAAAAGGTTGAGAACCACTGATATATATGTTTTATTTTATTCCCATTGTTATACTATAACTATAGTTTGATCTATCTATACAAGGGGTACGACAGTTACATACACATTTCCAGGGGGTACGTGAAGCATAAAAGGTTGAGAAACACTGATATATATGTTTTATTTTATTCTCATTGTTATACTATAACTATAATTTAATCTATCTATACATGGGGTACGCCAGTTACATACACATTTCCAGGGGGTACATGAAGCAAAAAAGTTTGAGGACCACTGATATATATGTTTTATTTTATTCCCATTGTTATACTATAACTATAGATTTATCTATCTATACAAGGGGTACGCCAGTTACATACACATTTCCAGGGGGTACGTGAAGCATAAAAGTTTGAGAACCACTGATATAGATGTTTTATTTTATTCCCATTGTTATACTATAACTATAGTTATACCTATCTATACAAGGGGTACGCCAGTTACATACACATTTCCAAGGGGTACGTGAAACATAAAAGTTTGAGAACCACTGATATAGATGTTTTATTTTATTCGCATTGTTATACTATAACTATAGTTTTATCTATCTATACAAGGGTTACGACAGTTAGATACACATTTCCAGGGGGTACGTGAAGCATAAAAGGTTGAGAACCACTGATATATATGTTTTATTTCATTCCCATTGTTATACTATAAGTATAGTTTTACCTCTCTATACAAGGGGTACGACAGTTACATACACATTTCCAGGGGGTACGTGAAGCATAAAAGGTTGAGAACTACTGATATAAATGTTTTATTTTATTCCCATTTTTATACTACAATCTATCTACACAAGATCTATCTATACAAGGGGTACGCCAGTTACATACACATTTCCAAGGGGGTACGTGAAGCATAAAAGGTTGGGAACCACTGATATATATGTTTTATTTTATACCCATTATCACACTATAACTATAGTTTGATCTATCTATACAAGGGGTGCGACAGTTACATACACATTTCCAGGGGGTACGTGAAGCATAAAAGTTTGAGAACCACTGATATATATGTTTTATTTTATTCCCATTGTTATACTATAACTATAGTTTTATCTATCTATACAAGGGGTGCGACAGTTACATACACATTTCCACGGGGTACGTGAAGCATAAAAGGTTGAGAACTACTGTTATATATATGTTTTATTTTATTCCCATTGTTATACTATAATTATAGATTTATCTATCTATACAAGGGGTACGCCAGTTACATACACATTTCCAGGGGTTACGTGAAGCATAAAAGTTTGAGAACCACTGATATATATGTTTTATTTTATTCCCATTGTTATATTATAACTATAGTTTGATCTATCTATACAAGGGGTACGACAGTTACATACACATTTCCAGAGGGTACGTGAAGCATAAAAGTTTGAGAACCACTGATATATATGTTTTATTTTATTCCCATTGTTATACTATAACTATAGTTTGATCTATCTATACAAGGGGTACGACAGTTACATACACATTTCCAGGGGGTACGTGGAGCATAAAAGGTTGAGAACCACTGATATATATGTTTTATTTTATTCCCATTGTTATATTATAACTATAGTTTGATCTATCTATACAAGGGGTACGACAGTTACATACACATTTCCAGGTGGTACGTGAAGCATAAAAGTTTGAGAATCACTGATATATATGTTTCATATTATTCCCATTGTTATACTATAACTATAGTTTGATCTATCTGTACAAGGGGTATGACAGTTACATACACATTTCCAGGGGGTACGTGAAGCATAAAAGTTTGAGAACCACTGATATATATGTTTTATTATATTCCCATTGTTATACTATAACTATAGTTTGATCTATCTATACAAGGGGTACGACAGTTACATACACATTTCCAGGGGGTACGTGAAGCATAAAAGGTTGAGATCCACTGATATATATATGTTTTATTTTATTCCCATTGTTATACTATAACTATAGTTTGATCTATCTATACAAGGGGTACGACAGTTACATACACATTTCCAGGGGGAACGTGAAGCATAAAAGATTGAGAACTACTGATATATATGTTTTATTTTATTCCCATTGTTATACTATAACTATAGTTTTATCTATCTATACAAGGGGTACGACAGTTACATACACATTTCCAGGGGGTACGTGAAGCATAAAAGGTTGAGATCCACTGATATATATATATATGTTTTATTTTATTCCCATTGTTATACTATAACTATAGTTTGATCTATCTATACAAGGGGTACGACAGTTACATACACATTTCCAGGGGGTACGTGAAGCATAAAAGGTTGAGATCCACTGATATATATATGTTTTATTTTATTCCCATTGTTATACTATAACTATAGTTTGATCTATCTATACAAGGGGTACGACAGTTACATACACATTTCCAGGGGGTACGTGAAGCATAAAAGGTTGAGATCCACTGATATATATATATGTTTTATTTTATTCCCATTGTTATACTATAACTATAGTTTTATCTATGTATACATGGGGTACGCCAGTTACATACACATTTCCAGGGGGAACGTGAAGCATAAAAGATTGAGAACTACTGATATATATGTTTTATTTTATTCCCATTGTTATACTATAACTATAGTTTTATCTATCTATACAAGGGGTACGACAGTTACATTCACATTTCCAGGGGGTACGTGAAGCATAAAAGGTTGGGAACCAGTGATATATATGTTTTATTTTATTCCCATTGTTATACTATAACTATAGTTTTATCTATCTATACAAGGGGTACGACAGTTACATACACATTTCCAGGGGGTACGTGAAGCATAAAAGGTTGAGAACCACTGATATATATGTTTTATTTTATTCCCATTGTTATACTATAACTATAGTTTTACCTATCTATACAAGGGGTACGACAGTTACATACACATTTCCAGGGGGTACGTGAAGCATAAAAGGTTGAGAACTACTGATATACATGTTTTATTTTATTACCATTGTTATACTATAACTATAGTTTTATTTATTTATACAAGGGGTGCGAGAGTTGCATACACATTTCCAGGGGGTACGTGAAGCATAAAATGTTGAGAACCACTGATATATATGTTTTATTTTATTCCCATTGTTATACTATAACTATAGTTTTATCTATCTATACAAGGGGTACGACAGTTACATACACATTTTCAGGGGGTACGTGAAACATAAAAGTTTGAGAACCACTGATATATATGTTTTATTTTATTCCCATTGTTATACTATAACTATAGTTTTATCTATGTATACATGGGGTACGCCAGTTACATACACATTTCCAGGGGGAACGTGAAGCATAAAAGTTTGAGAACTACTGATATATATGTTTTATTTTATTCCCATTGTTATACTATAACTATAGTTTTATCTATCTATACAAGGGGTACGACAGTTACATTCACATTTCCAGGGGGTACGTGAAGCATAAAAGGTTGGGAACCAGTGATATATATGTTTTATTTTATTCCCATTGTTATACTATAACTATAGTTTTATCTATCTATACAAGGGGTACGACAGTTACATACACATTTCCAGGGGGTACGTGAAGCATAAAAGGTTGAGAACCACTGATATATATGTTTTATTTTATTCCCATTGTTATACTATAACTATAGTTTGATCTATCTATACAAGGGGTACGACAGTTACATACACATTTCCAGGGGGTACGTGAAGCATAAAAGGTTGAGATCCACTGATATATATATATATGTTTTATTTTATTCCCATTGTTATACTATAACTATAGTTTGATCTATCTATACAAGGGGTACGACAGTTACATACACATTTCCAGGGGGTATGTGAAACATAAAAGTTTGAGAACCACTGATATATATGTTTTATTTTATTCCCATTGTTATACTATAACTATACTTTTATCTATGTATACATGGGGTACGCCAGTTACATACACATTTCCAGGGGGAACGTGAAGCATAAAAGATTGAGAACTACTGATATATATGTTTTATTTTATTCCCATTGTTATACTATAACTATAGTTTTATCTATCTATACAAGGGGTACGACAGTTACATTCACATTTCCAGGGGGTACGTGAAGCATAAAAGGTTGGGAACCAGTGATATATATGTTTTATTTTATTCCCATTGTTATACTATAACTATAGTTTTATCTATCTATACAAGGGGTACGACAGTTACATACACATTTCCAGGGGGTACGTGAAGCATAAAAGGTTGAGAACCACTGATATATATGTTTTATTTTATTCCCATTGTTATACTATAACTATAGTTTTACCTATCTATACAAGGGGTACGACAGTTACATACACATTTCCAGGGGGTACGTGAAGCATAAAAGGTTGAGAACTACTGATATACATGTTTTATTTTATTACCATTGTTATACTATAACTATAGTTTTATTTATTTATACAAGGGGTGCGAGAGTTACATACACATTTCCAGGGGGTACGTGAAGCATAAAATGTTGAGAACCACTGATATATATGTTTTATTTTATTCCCATTGTTATACTATAACTATAGTTTTATCTATCTATACAAGGGGTACGACAGTTACATACACATTTCCAGGGGGTACGTGAAGCATAAAAAGTTGGAAACACTGATATATATGTTTTATTTCATTCCCATTGTTATACTATAACTATAGTTTTACCTATCTATACAAGGGGTACGACCGTTACATACACATTTCCAGGGGGTACGTGAAGCATAAAAGGTTGAGAACTACTGATATATATGTGTTTTATTTTATTCCCATTGTTATACTATAATCTATCTATACAAGATCTATCTATACAAGGGGTACGCCAGTTACATACACATTTCCAAGGGGTACGTGAAGCATAAAAGGTTGAGAACCACTGATATATATGTGTTTTATTTTATTCCCATTGTTATACTATAACTATAATTTTATCTATCTATACATGGGGTACACCAGTTACATACACATTTCCAAGGGGGTACGTCAAGCATAAAATGTTGGGAACCACTGATATATATGTTTTATTTTATTCCCATTATTACACTATAACTATAGTTTGATCTATCTATACAAGGGGTGCGACAGTTACATACACATTTCCAGGGGGTACGTGAAGCATAAAAGGTTGAGAACTACTGATATATATGTTTTATTTTATTCCCATTGTTATACTATAACTATAGTTTTATCTATCTATACAAGGGGTACGACAGTTACATACACATTTCCAGGGGGTACGTGAAGCATAAAATTTTGAGAACCACTGAATTATATTCGTTTCATTTTATTCCCATTTATATTATAACTATAGTTTGATCTATCTATACAAGGGGTACGACAGTTACATAGCAGGGGGTGTAACTAACATAAAAGTTTGATTCCAGGGGGTACGGGAAGCATAAAAATTTGAGAACCACTGATATATATGTTTTATTTTATTCCCATTGTTATACTATAACTATAGTTTGATCTATCTATGCAAGGGGTACGACAGTTACATACACATTTCCAGGGGGTACGTGAAGCATAAAAGTTTGAGAACCACTGATATATATGTTTTATTTTATTCCCATTGTGATATTATAACTATAGTTTGATCTATCTATACAAGGGGTACGACAGTTACATACACATTTCCAGAGGGTACGTGAATCATAAAAGTTTGAGAACCACTGATATATATGTTTTATTTTATTCCCATTGTTATACTATAAGTATAGTTTGATCTATCTATACAAGGGGTACGACAGTTACATACGCATTTCCAGGGGGAACGTGAAGCATAGAAGTTCGAGAATCACTGATATATATGTTTTATTTTATTCCCTTTGTTATACTATAACTGTAGTTTGATCTATCTATACAAGGGGTACGACAGTTACATTCTCATTTCCAGGGGGTACGTGAAGCATAAAATGTTGAGAACCACTGATATATATGTTTTATTTTATTCCCATTGTTATACTATAACTATAGTTTGATCTATCTATACAAGGGGTACGACAGTTACATACACATTTCGAGGGGGTACGTGAAGCATAAAAGGTTGAGAACCACTGATATATATGTTTTTTTTATTCCCATTGTTATACTATAACTATAGTTTGATCTATCTATACAAGGGGTACGACAGTTACATACACATTTCCAGGGGGTACGTGAAGCATAAAAGTTTGAGAACCACTGATATATATGTGTTATTTTATTCCCATTGTTATACTATAACTATAGTTTGATGTATCTATACAAGGGGTACGACAGTTACATACACATTTCCAGGGGGTACGTGAAACATAAAAGCTTGAGAACCACTGATATATATGTTTTATTTTATTCCCATTGTTATATTATAACTATAGTTTGATCTATCTATACAAAGGGTACGATAGTTACATACACATTTCCAGGGGGTATGTGAAGCATAAAAGTTTGAGAACCACTGATATATATGTTTTATTTTATTCCCATTGTTATACTACAACTATAGTTTGATCTATCTATACCAGGGTTACGACAGTTACATACAGCTTTCCAGGGGGTACGTGAAGCATAAAAGGTTGAGAACCACTGCTCTAGAGTAATATTTCGAATTATACTTCATGTGACACGACGAATGGTGATAAAAAGTCGCTGATACTCTTTTGGCAAAAACGTAATTTTTGAAATTGCTCTGTGGTAGTACGCGTAATTATTGCGTCACAAGGTCCATATTAGTGAGCCACAATCTTACCGGTATAAACATGCCTACAGAAAAAATTTCATTTCGATGATCAGAACCCTTCAGGAGCTGGAGAGCAGCCCGGTAGAGGAAACATCGCCAGAAGAAGCCATCCACATTGGGCCACCTGGCGAGGCACATATTGAGCTGCGAAACTTAGCATTTTGCCTCGCATCACGTGACTTTCTCGCTTTCAAAGTGAACTTCGTTTGTATGATGTCATGCTTCGTCTACCACTACTGGTCTATAAGGGAAAAGGTGTCAAAGTTAAGGTTGCTGTCCTATGAACTCCAACAAGGATACTAAGCACGCTGCCCCAGTATTTTCTGACGGCACCGCTGACCCACTCCTCCATCTCAGGTACTAGAAGCAGATTTGGCCATTTCCACGGTCGCAATTAGTTCCGCGTGAGCTGGTCTCGTTGCGCATAAGCCTAAAGTAAAGCCTCTATAATGATGACTAGGTAACGGAGCTGGTATCCTTTCCTCCTCTCCCTTTGATGAGGCGCATTAAATCTCTGGTAGTGTTAAGTTTGTTTGTGACTGTCAGCTTCTTTGACGTAGTTTTTTTAAACAAATGTTTCTGGGCGGGGGTGGCTCAGTCGGTAGCGCGCCAGGCTCGTAATCTGTAGTTCCCAGGTTCGAGTCCCAGCTGGGTCAGCGTTGAGATTTATCTCCTCAAAAATTCCCCCGCCATGCCCACGGTCAGTAGGGGACACCGATGGGCTTGGAAAGGCCGCCGTCCGTCGGATGGGACGTTAAGCCGTGGCCCCGTGTGCGGGAGAGCCATATCCTGTGCACGTTAAAGAACACGCTGGATGGCCTTGACGGAGGCTACCATCTGTCTCCCAACTGCTGTTCCAGTCGGTCCCCTCTCCCAACCTTCTCTGAGCCTTCGCGGTCCATGTGACCTGGCCATTTAACCCATGGTGTGCAAAAAAGTGCCGCTCAGAGGTAAAACAACCCAACCCAACAAATGTTTCTAATACAAATATTTAGCTTAAAAACCTTTGTCACATCACAATCACATAAAAAAGTAACGTTGAATGTTCTCTCTAATCGCTGGTTAAGAACGTGGTGTGTCCTTAACACTCTGGAATCTAATGTCTCGCCAAGGATATCATTAAACGGAACAATGGAACCACATCAATTTTAGTTTGTTTGCTTCTAAAATCAGAGAAGCTGATGTTTACCGTTAAGTTTCTTTTAAGTGTTTCGTGGTTTATTTCTCGTTTCGTATTTGTAGTGGTCTGTCGCTTGTTAGCGGTAATAACCTTGGCTACTCGGGCGCTGTAAAATGTCAAAGAAGGAAGGGAACTTTTCAGGCTATCATAATTCCACTCTCTAGACCTGGATGTTAGGGGCGGGGGTGGCTCAGTCGGTAGCGCGCCTGGCTCGTAATCTGTAGTTCCCAGGTTCGAGTCCCAGCTGGGTCAGCGTTGAGATTTATCTCCGCAAAATTCTCCTCCCTGCCCACGGTCAGTAGGGGACACCGATGGGCTTGGAAAGGCCGCCGTCCGTCGGATGGGACGTTAAGCCGTGGCCCCGTGTGCGGGAGAGCCATACCCTGTGCACGTTAAAGAACACGCTGGATGGCCTTGACGGGAGGCTACCATCTGTCTCCCAACAGCTGTTCCAGTGGGTCCCCTCCCCCAACCTTCTCTGAGCCTTCGGGGTCCATGTGACCTGGCCATTTAGCCCATGGTGTGCAAAAAAGTGCCGCTCAGAGGTAAAACAACCCAACCCAACTTGGATTTTAAAACTGCTTTGATGTAGTTATCGTAAAGAATTGGTGGCTCGAATAGTTACACCTGATGAATGAAACTAATTTAGGTTAATAAATCAGTGTTCAAAGTGCAATTATGGCATATTCTGATACACTGGAAAATATTACAGTAGCTTTCTGGAAAATATTTTATGAGAACATCAGGATCATTTCCAGCATACTAACTGATGAGGCGTGGAATGCGGTCGTGGGCGTCGGCAGAGGGCGGGGCATGAGTGGCATTTGCTACCCCCTCTAAAAGAGTTGATCGAAAAATTAATCTATATTAAATAATATGAGGTGTACTAAAAATTAATATTTCGTTTCTTTAAAGAAATGTAAAATTTTTTTAATTTTCTTTTATTTGTCGGAAGAATTTAGTATTTCATTATGAAAAACCATTTTTTACTGTATTTTCATTAATAAGTTCTTTTCTTTTTTTATTTGTTTTCGGGCATCCTATTTGTATTAAGCTATGATGTATGCATGATTCCTTATTTGCAATTGCCTTCATTAATGAACGGCTTCACATATATACGGTATTTCGATCCCTGAACCACTGATTTGTTTTTGCCCCCCCCCCCCCCGGAAATATTTTTCCCCTTCACCTGGAGAAATTTCTGTGGGAGCCCGTGCTCTCGGTCCCTTTGCCCTATCACCTCCCCACAGCGATCAACCTCTCCCCCTACACATACATGGATACGTCCATGGATGCAGAAAAAAATGCAATATAAGTAAATATTACAGTTAAAAATGAAACTTCCCACTTTACATCTAAATGAAGATTTATGCGAATAAGAAAATGAGAAATAAATTTTACGCTTTAATATTATTACCGAATTCTAGCTTAATGATATTTTATTTATGGTTTGCCCTGAACGATTCTAAGCTAAAAATATCGTCCATTATATCAATGCGGACCTTTTCCTCAATTTGACACTTTGTCATATGAAAATTTTTGAGTCACTCCAGTTGAAAAACGCTGGCTTAGCAATCAGTGACATTTCATGAATAACAACTGGGACCGTAATGGAGAAAAACCATGAGACTGCGCAGTTGATGCTTTGACAGTGAAAAGACTGCAAAAGACCTGTCAGTGCCGTATGAGGACAGTCGAACGGATAAACGACAAGTAATTGATAGATCACTGAGCTCTGAAACTATCGAGGTGTTAATTGCGCAGTCTCATAGTCGACTTTCATCACGGAAGCTATGCCACTGCTAACAGTTGTACTTTCAGCAGGATCTACGAATCTACATTTTGGTAGAAACATTTTAACTTTAGTTTCATATATGCATGTATTGTGCATGTGATTAGTACATAATTTTCAACGTCACTGCTGAATATACGTATTCCTGCATGTAATCCTGAATACAGTCGCTCAAAAAAATATCCGAACACTATGGTCGATTACAGAATTAAGAAAAAATATCTGGCAACGATTTTTTTTAGAAAGTAGTGATCTGGCTCTAAAAAAAATCCGAATTAAGAAAAAATATCTGACAACGATTTTTTTAGAAAGTAGTGATCTGGCAAGGTTGCCAGATCACTACTTTCTAAAAAAAATCGTTGTCAGATATTTTTTCTTAATTCTGTAATCCACCATAGTGTTCGGATACTTTTTTGAGCGACTGTAGGTGGTCATATTATTTTGATACTAGATCGTGTGGGCTCACTCACGGAAATATTGAGCGTGTGCAGTCACCGGTAACTGGAGAGTGTACAGTTGCTGTACACGCTCCAGATATTTTTCCTGAATTCTGTAATCACGTGACACGAAGGTTGCCAGATCACTACTTTCTAAAAAAATCGTTGCCAGATATTTTTTCTGAATTCTGTAATCAACCGTAGTGTTCAGATGCTTTTTTGAGCGACTGTACACCTCTTCCAAAGGGAGCGTACCGTTCCAATGACCCTGCTTTGAGCCTCGATTCCAGAAATTTAAATTTCTTCTTGTGCGTGATACTCCTGATATTCCTTTCAAGAACATAAACGATACCGTTAATTAATTGTGCAGAATCAGCAAATGAGAAGGACGTGGCTGCTGAAAGAATTGATCTTTCGCTAGAGACTATTGACTGATGATCTATGAAAACTGTCGAAGCATCAACTGCTTCAAATTTCATTCTCTCCCCAATTTCCTCAATTGCCTATCACGCTAAGCTATTAGAGACAACAGACGAAATTCTGTTTTTTGTCTGCATATTGAAATATTAGAAATCAGCGGTGGTTTTCTTATGTATCTAGGACATGATTGGCCAACTCGAAGCAAGTTCAAGTCGATTGCTTTAGAAATTTATGCAAAAAATATAGTAAAATTTTTTAAAGTAATTTACAGTTTGTAAATTTCTTTATTCAAATTGAATTCAAATTCTAAACAGTCAACAATATTCTCTGTTTTATATTTGGTCTTTGTATTTTGTTGCCGAAATATTTTTAGTGAGTTTTTTTCAGTCTGCAATTTGAAAACAAAATATAGATCCTAAATTCATAAAGATTGGTTACCCTTGATTTAGGCATCGCACTTCGAAAATAATTTATTCATAAATAAATTTCTCAAAATATTTATGAAGCATGAATACCTTATACTAGGGAGGGTCTAACGTTTGGACTCTGCGATTGACTTTTAACACAGATAATCTTTCGCGATCACCATAGTATATAAATCATCATCATAATAATAATTTAACATTGTTTCCTCGAACAGTGGCGTTACCAGCTAACCATAAAATAACAATTTAGCATCAAATATACTAACGTGGCATTGTTACATTAATTAAAATACAGTCTTTTCCACCTCAAACTATTTATTATAAATATCCATAAAAGGTGATTGTTTTTACTAACTTTACTATTCAGAAGTGGATGCATGACACTGCATATCTTCTGCTAGCTTTCTAAACGAGGGCAGCTAAGCGATCGATCACACAGTTGAATACAATCGACTGCTAGGCCACCTCTGCCTTATACAATTGTTCTGATTTCTTTGCTAGTAAATTTATTCAACGGTTTCTAAAAAATCTAGCTGTTTTCTGCAGAGTTGTAGTGGAGAGTATACGGCGGTATATGCCATAAACTCTCATCTTTTTTTTCTTCGGAAAATTTCCACGTACCCATTGCTTTTTAGAAAACCTCCGTACACTTAGTGGTTTCTCCCGCATATCATCAGAAAATTCAAATTATTTTTGTCGTATGAATGAATATATGATGGATACATGAAGAATGAATAAAACATACTTGCAAACATGATCCCCAAGTAGCCATGGGCTATGGAGGGCCAACCATTACGTGCAATTTAGTTCCCCGTATACGTTTATCTTGAGCGACACCTGCTGCATTAGGCCACTGGAGTCCGATTCCAAAAAGCTCCTGTTTCACATTGTCCATTAGAACCCAGTTCCAAAAAGTTCTTGTTTCATATTATTCACTGGGGTCCAATTCCAAAAGGTTCCTGTTTCACATTGTTTACTGGAGTCCGATTCCAAAAAGTTCCTGTTTCACATTGTCCATTAGAACCCAGTTCCAAAAGTTTCCTGTTTCACATTGTCCACTGCAGTTCACTTCTAAAAAGCTCCGGTTTCACATTGTCCATTAGAACCGAGTTCCAAAAAGTTCCTGTTTCACATTGTCCATTAGAACCCAGTTCCAAAAGGTTCCTGTTTCACATTGTTCACTGCAGTTCACTTCTAAAAAGCTCCGGTTTCACATTGCCCATTAGAACCGAGTTCCAAAAAGTTCCTGTTTCACATTGTCCATTAGAACCCAGTTCCAAAAGGTTCCTGTTTCGCATTGTCCACTGCAGTTCACTTCTAAAAAGCTACGGTTTCACATTGCCCATTAGAACCGAGTTCCAAAAAGTTCCTGTTTCACATTGTCCACTCACCATATTATAATTTCGCTTTTTTTTTTTCGATAATCTGTAGTTATGCACAGGCTCGGATCTAGAAAAAAATAAGGAGGTAAGCGACGCAAAGGAGCAGAAAAAAAGGTAAGAATGTGGTCAAGAGACTGGATTGTCATTGCATTGTTGCATTTTCCCCTTCGTTTTAGAAGTTTTTAAAAAATTTCGTGAAAAATGCGTGAAATATGCACAAGGTTAATAGTTTTTGACCTCTGTAACCTTTACTCTCATTCCTATCTGGTCTATATATATTTATGCTGACAACATGGTCAAACCAACGTAGTATCTCCTTACACAGGGGATCTACGTATTCCTTGAATTACAGAATTCAGGAAAAATATCTGGAGCGTGTACAGCAACTGTACACGCTCCAGTTACCGTTCACAGCAAACTGGAGCGTGTGCAGTTACTGCACACGTTCCAGTTTGCTGTGAACGGTAACTGCACACGCTCAATATTTCCGTGAGTGAGCCCACACGATCCAGGTCTTTGTGAGCTCACACGATCCAATGTACTGTGAACATTAACAGCAACCGCTCCAGTTTGCTGTGAACGGTAACTGCACATGCTCAATATTTCCGTGAGTGAGCCCACACGATCCAGGTCTTTGTGAGCTCACACGATCCAATGTGCTGTGAACATTAACCGCAACTGCTCCAGTTTGCTATGAACGGTAACTGCACACGCTCAATATTTCCGTGAGTGAGCCCACACGATCCAGGTCTTTGTGAGCTCACATGATCCAATGTGCTGTGAACATTAACCGCAACTGTCCAGTTTGCTGTGAACGGTAACTGCACACGCTCAATATTTCCGTGAGTGAGCCTACACGCTCCAGGTCTTTGTGAGCTCATACGATCCAATGTGCTGTGAACATTAACCAACGTAGTATCTCCTTACACAGGGTGTTACTCAAAGATGCTTGATGATTGACTTGGTAATGATGACATTCGTCTAATCTCATCATTACAAAGTCAATCAGTTAATAACCAAAATATTGCATAAGTACCTAGAATGAAAAGCATCAAGTGTTGCTGTTTCCGGTCAAATTTTCTCCAAAACTTAATTCATTCTTTTACGTCAGTAGTTGTATGAACACGTGGCCAGTAGCTTCCCGCGTTCCTATTTCGAGATTTCATCTCTGCTGTGTTTCTATGGCAACTCATAGCTGAAGCAAAGGGCTGAAATGGATGGAGTTTAATAATTAATTATAATGATAGATTTCAGATCGCTATAGTTTGATGTTCATGGATTTCAAACTAATATGATAAATGCAATTATTTTATCAGCTTCAACAGAGGATATTCGGCGCACTGTTTTGTTACTATGGCAACTCAGACTGAGCAGATGGAGATCAGCAACGCAGATAATTTCGAGTGTAATGTTAATATTAGACTGTCGTATAGATAGCAGTTCAGCTATGTTTTCCAAGGAAATATTCTTATCATAATGTATTTTAAGAAAATTAATTATATTCAATTTAGAATTCTGACTACACTGGCTACTTTTTATCATGATAGATTTTTTTGAAGGCTGTACGCGGGAACGGGAGGGGACCATCCCTCTCGATTTTGTCTCGTTTTTGAAAAATGTCGTATGAAATATGAACTAATAATGCAAAGTAAGGGGAAAAAATCTAATGGGAACTAATTTATTGTTATTTTATTACGCAGTCGTACTACAGTGAAATGCCAGTATAACGAACGCCAGAATATCGAAATATTTAATACAACGATTTTTGTTTCGGACCGCGGCAAATTTACTGTGTATCTTTATGTAAAAATGTATCTTTATTTTAAAAATGTTTCATTTAACGAATACAATAAAACAAAAATATCAGTTTAACAAAATAAATTTATCCCGTACAAAAAATACGATTAATACAACGAAATTTGTAAAAAAAAATAATTCTTGAACAATATGCAAAACGAACATTTTTCCTTCTTTACATGATTTGCATTTTCGCATCTAGCGACGCTGCAATAATTTAGAGAAGATTTAGAGAATTTCTTCCGACTCAAAGGAAGAAAGAAACTCAAACTCTGTGAAGTATCCACGGAGGTGTGAAAATATCCTACCAATCACAGCGCTATGAAAAACGTGCTATTGCATGCGCCTGGCAGCCATTTTTCCTTATCTCACTGCTTGACATAGTGCTCTGCAAATGTAATTGACATCTCTAAATGTACAGTCGCTCAAAAAAGTATCCGAACACCATGGTTGATTACAGAATTCAGAAAAACTATCTGGCAACGTTTTTTTTTTCGAAATTAGTGATCTGGCAACCTTCGTGTCACGTGACACGAAGGTTGCCAGATCATTATTTCTAAAAAAATCGTTGCCAGATATTTTTTCTGAATTCTGTTATCAACCATAGCGTTCGGATGCTTTTTTGAGCGACTGTACCGTATGATCCTCCCCACGTCAGAAGTTTCTAAACACGTGACATACACGTTCTATGTCACGTGACACGAGGGTTGCCAGATCACTGATTTCTGAAGAAATCGTTGCCAGTTATTTTTTCTGAATTCAGTAATCAACCATAGTGTTCGGGTATTTTTTTTGAGCGACTGTACTCTACGGTATGCTCTTGACTCTGGGACGGAGCCATCTTAAACTAGTTTTGGTTTCGATTGAGGCTGACAGTTAGAAATGGAGTCTGCGCTGTGGACGAAGGTCAACTGATACCCAATAGCTAACGGAACGAAGATTCAGATAGCGAGAAGTGGAAGTCGGTTGCTCGGAGATATTGTGAATTGTACTTTTTAACTAAGATTTTACATCGTGTGTTACGATGTACAATCGCTCAAAAAAGTATCCGAACACTATGGTTGATTACAGAATTCAGAAAAAAATATCTGGCAACGATTATTTTAGAAATTAGTGATCTGGCAACCTTCGTGTCACGTGATTACAGAATTCAGGAAAAATATCTATATACAGCAACTGTACAAGCAAACTGGAGCGTGTGCAGTTACTGCACACGCTCCAGTTTGCTGTGAACGGTAACTGCACACGCTCAATATTTCCGTGAGTTAGCCCACACGATCTAGTAATATTTAATAAAGGATACTTTTCTGAAATGCAGACTTTTTTTTCTCACAAAATATTTTTTCAGTTAACTTTTAGTCATTAACCAAAAATTTGGCTGATTTCTCTTAATCACAAACATACATCAGACTTCAATCATTCGCCAAATCTCGAATGTTATCAAGTAGCCAATATACGCGAATGCTAATAATGTTTTGCGGATGGCGGTGCGGAGAAGACCTTACGGATGAGGATGCGGTTATGGATAAGACCTTGCGGATGCAAATGTGGTTGCAGATAAGACCTTGCGCGTTTGAGGACAGAATTTTACTATTCGCACAGAGCTCTGGTTACTAGGGTTAATCCGATTAATTACAAGTTTCGGCTTATACTATCAGAACCTGTATATTATTAAATTGTTAGAGTGCATTTGTTTGAAGAATTTAATGCCTAACTAAAAGTTTTTACAAAGTTATAATTGGATTGGGAAGAATTTTTTTGTGGAATTATCGGTTTAGCTTCTGATAAGTCCGTTTATCAGCGATGTATGGAAGAAGTGGAAGTTATCTCTATTCAAGTCGAGACTTCAGAGAGATATCGCTATTTACCTCAAGATCTAAGTTTTTTTTATCGAACTGCTTTCACAAAAATCACAAGCAAGAATTGTGATAAGTGCTTAAACTTTGACATCTCTTTACAATTACGGGGTTGGGTTGTTTTACCTCTGAGCGGCACTTTTTTGCACACCACGGGCTAAATGGCCAGGTCACATGGACCCCGAAGGCTCAGAGAAGGTTGGGGGAGGGGACCCACTGGAACAGCTGTTGGAAGACAGATAGTAGCCTCCCGTCAAGGCCATCCAGCGTGTTCTTTAACGTGCACAGGATATGGCTCTCCCGCACACGGAGCCACGGCTTAACGTCCCATCCGACGGACGGCGGCCTTTCCAAGCCCATCGGTGTCCCCTACTGACCGTGGGCAGGGCGGGGCTTTTTTGCGGAGATAAATCTCAACGCTGACCCAACTGGGACTCGAACCTGCGAACTACAGATTACGAGCCTGGCGCGCTACCGACTGAGCCATCCCCGCCCCCAATTACGGGGTAGAGAGCTTACTTCGGAACCGTAATCATACCAAACTGTAAACTAAATTTGAACTAATATGTATAATAAATTATGTGAAAAACACTTTTACTACTTCTGGATTACTGCTACTTACTTTCAAGTTACTATTAGTACATTGTTTGAAAGATGCTACTTAACACGGGCAATTCCTAATGGAATTTTAGGAAAGGACGAAAACATTATTCAATTAATTTCCCGGGGGGAGTCTCTCATGCTTTGAAATTTAGCATATGTGTCAATGGATGTCTTTCATTAGCATTTACGCTTTCTTATGGGAGGGCGATCATATTAGAGTTTTTCGGATAAGTGCCAGGCTCCTTATATGTTGTTCCTAGATTCGAGTCCTCACCAGGAGATATTGAGCGGAAATATTGAGCGTGTGCAGTTACCGTTCACAGCAAACTGGAGCGGTTGCGGTTAATGTTCACAGCACATTGGATCGTGTGAGCTCACAAAGACCTGGATCGTGTGGGCTCACTCACGGAAATATTGAGCGTGTGCAGTTACCGTTCACAGCAAACTGGAGCGGTTGCGGTTAATGTTCACAGCACATTGGATCGTGTGAGCTCACAAAGACCTAGATCGTGTGGGTTCACTCACGGCAATATTGAGCGTGTGCAGTTACCGTTCACAGCAAACTGGAGCGTGTGCAGTAACTGCACACGCTCCAGTTTGCTGTGAACGGTAACTGGAGCGTGTACAGTTGCTGTACACGATCCAGATATTTTTCCTGAATTCTGTAATCACGTGACACGAAGGTTGCCAGATCACTAATTTCACCAGGAGATAAGACGCGCATTATCCTCCCCTTTGAGAATGCCAGTAAGGGTAAAAAAAGGAGGGGGGATATACTGCAACGAAAATCTAGTCTCTTGCACTCCATTCCATAATGTTCTTCAGGCTCGATTGAGTATCATAGCCACACCCCCTCTCCTCCTTCCTCATTTTTTTTTCTAGATCCAGATTTGGTTCCCACTATGATTGCTCTGAGAATTTTCCTTACTAACCCCATCCCTCTTTTGGTGAAAAAGGAGCCACTGATGGGTTTGGAAAAGTCGCTGTCCGTCGGATGGACCCTAAACTGTGACTCATTTTCAGAAAAGTCCAACCCTGTGCTAGAGATGAACTCAGACGCCGCCGAGCTCAGTCGTAATCTAAATTTCTAATTCTCGAAATCGAATTAATAAGAAAAGATAAAAATATTTTGGATATAATTTCAGCTTTTTAATTAGTCTTTAGTCATAAAAAGAAGGAACCATTCAGCATATGAAATTTTTAAATATTTTCCTCTGTTATTGGTAAATCGTGGAAATTCTCAAGAATTTGCAGTTTCAAGAAATTATTTGAAGTATTTTTGAATATATCTGTTACCGCTAAAGTGCAGAAATCAGTTATTCTACAGATTATCTAGGTATTGTGCAGATTAACTAGGGTGATCCGTTAACGTGCGGAAAATTGTTTCATTTCTCAAATTACCTAGGTAATCTGCAAATTACCTGGATAATCTGCACATTACCTACTAGGCACTCGTTAAAGTGAAAATAAGATCTTTGCTGGAACAACAGGAAAACGCTTAAATTAACATAATGTTATTTATCTAGTGTCCGAGAGTAGAGTTGAAACCAGGGTCATCCCTCTGTCAACATGAATCAGTCGTCCGAATTATAAAAAACGCCCCCAAAATGAGCAGGCCAAGTGAGAACGAATCATTTTAGTGATTCGTTATCAAGAATGAATCACTTTACCGATTCGTTCTCACTTGGCCTCCGCTCATCCGGGCGTTTTTTATAATGCGGACGAGTGAATCACGTGACACGAAGATTCATATTCAAGAGATTCATCACTATGAGAGAAACAAACTTTTGAACTTTAACGATACGGAAGCCGTTAATGTGCACATTACGTAGGTAAAATGCGGAAAACTCTTGATTCCGTACGTTAACGGAGCAAATCAGTTAATCTGCAGATTAGCTAGGTAATGTACACATTAAAGGCTTTCGAGCTTTAGCGGTAACATATATACTAAAAATCAGTCGCGGCCTCCGGCATCTCTTGATTTCCAAACTGTCACTCCGACCCCTATCTGACCTTGAATGTGACGCCGAATCTCAAATTTCTTAACATTATTGATATCTACGATCTGAAATATATCTATGAGCCAATTTTTAACCCTTGATCACGAATGATAAATCACATTGAAATATTCACAACTCTTTTGAGATCTAAGACCCAAAATACCTCAAGTCATCAAATTTTAGCTCTCTAGTACCAGTAGCTAAAACTTGACCTTTGACCTCGAAGGTCACGTCGGATTCCAAATTTCACAGCGTTTCAGAGATTACGACTCAAAATATCTCCAGACACCAATGTTTGCTCTCTAACACGAACAGATTCAAATTTGATCTTTGACCTCAAAGGACCTTCTGAATCTGAAATTTCGTAGTTTCCGAGATCTACAACCTGAAACACCGCCGACACAAGTATTCACATATCTAGTATTCGTAGGTCAAGGTTTAACCCTGCGTGACCTCTATTTGAATTTGAAGAACACATAGGAGGCCAAATTTCGGATTTTTTCACGAGATCTATGACCCGGATTAACTGCAAATTTTCAGAGCACTACCACTTTTGGATCGTAGTTAGAATTAGCATAATCTCCTACAGTCATTCAATCACCCACAGTCATCTATATAAAGGGCCGGATCTAGAGGTGGAGGTGGGGCCATGGGGCCATGCCCCCCTTTCAGAACACTAGTAAGGGTAAGTAACAGAGGAGGAAAAATATTAATCTTCTCTATATTTCATGCATTTTTCAAGAATTTTTTTAAAAACCTGTAAAACGGATGGGGAAATGTCATACAGCTTTGGAAATCCAGTCTCTTGCCCCCCACCCCCTTAACATTTTTTCCGGCTGGATCTAGATCCGGTCCTGTCCATATGTGTAGATATTAGATATATTCAAGCTGGCACGTACAGTCGCTCAAAAAAGTATTCAAACACCAAGGTTGAGTACAGAATTCAGAAAAAATATCTGGCAACAATTTTTTTTAGAAATTAGTGATCTGGCAACCTTCGTGTTCAACTCAACCATGGTGTTCGGATGCTTTTTTGAGCGACTGTACTCAGGATTTAGTTTCAGCGTTGGGGGGCGGGAGCGGTGTCTGAGAATTTAAATTTGGAGAGGGTCCGAGGATTTAGTTTGGGGGGGGGGGGAGTAGGGCTAAAAATAAGACTTGAGTAGGGTTTCCTAACTCAAGTCTTATAGTTTAATAAAATATTAACAATAATTGAAGAGGTTAAAATGATATTCTATATGGAATAAAATTTCATAGTTGTTTTTTTAAATCTATTTTTAGTGCCGAACATTTTTAGTTCGACAGGGACTAAAATATAGAACGAAAATAAAATTATACGAAGACACCTGCTTTGGATTTAAAAGTTTCAAAGCAAGTGCACAAATTTGAGATTTCGTATAAGAAGACCGGATTTTCGGGGGGAAGGGGGGTCCTGACCTCCCCCTCCCTCGGGTACCTCCCTGTCGTCAGGTATATTTTCTAAATCAGCGAAATTTCCAGGGTGGCTCAAAATAAAATATCTCTGTAATCAGATTTACATTGATTGTACAGTCGCTCAAAAGAGTATCCAAACACTAGGGTTGATTGCAGAATTCAGAAAAAATATCTGGCAACGATTTTTTTAGAAATTAGTGATCTGGCAACCTTCATGTCACGTGACACGAAGGTTGCCAGATCACTAATTTCTAAAAAAAATCGTTGCCAGTTATTTTTTTCTGAATTCTGTAATCAACCCTAGTGTTCGGATACTTTTTTGAGCGACTGTACATCAGTTCTCTCCAATTGGCCCTCGGAGAGATTGCTAATCTTTTTTGTCTGGTCTTTATTCACAAGAATAATCGGATTCGGATATAGCGAATAATCGGATTAGGCTCCCTTGGAATCCTTTATATATAGTAAAAAAAAAGGAAAATAAATACTCCCTCAAGCAGCTGCTTGCCACAGAGGTCTAACAGGAGCCTGTCAGTTTATATGCCAAAGTAGGTCTTCAGCAGGAAAACGACACATACATCCATACCTTACCCGGGACTCGAACCCAGGTCCCTTCGATCAGCATCCAAGCGCGCTAACTACTCTGCTAAGATCCCTTATTCAAACCTGGCAAACAATTCTTTCACTTTACGTTTACATCTCACCACATTATATCGGAGAATGTTCTTCGGCGGCTAAGTCTTATGCTTCTAGTGTCCTCGGGCATCGACAAAATTCTGCCCCAGCTTCGTTGTTAATCGTTCTCATAAGTGTTGCTTGGAGACTCAATTTAATCAAACTTGAAATTCTTCATTTTGCCCATCAACAAACATCACCTGTCGTAATAACTGAATGTGACTTTTTGGATCAATTTATTTAAATTCTAGAGAAATTCGATGGAAAGTGACAGCACCAGTATTCAGATCTAATCAGTTTCGTTATTTTAAAAAAATATACTATGTTTTTCGCTATTGCTTATCATCAAATAAATGAACCATCATAAAAGGCGAATTTTAAATTAATTTCAAAATCTTTAAACTCCATAAAAAAAAAAGTCACTTGTGAAATAGGCTCTTTTGAGAGCAACGAATCTCTTACATCAGTTCTCTAACATTTAATGCTTGCAGTGTTTTTTTTAATTCGATAATCTGAATTAATCGCCCACAAATGCAAAAATGTAAAATTCATCAGAAAATAAAGACAGAAAATAAATCCTACCGTTGAAATGAACGTAGTATAAATATAGAAAACTCTGTAAAATTCGGCACATTTTGCCTAAAAAAAATTATTTTTCAATTAGAACATGTTATGAAAGCAATCCTGTTCTCTAATCTTTAATTATTATTTTAAATATATATATACAATATTTAAATTATTATTTTAATTATCTTAAATTCTACGATCGCAATTTGCTTTTAAGAATTTTTCACTTTCACCAGCCATTAAGCGCTCTCGGATGTAAATAATTATTGTCGGCCATTTTGAAACTATTCATTTGTGCTTTTTAATTGCAAAATTTTTCCCCTTCCTTCAGGGGCGGGGGTGGCTCAGTCGGTAGCGCGCCAGGCTCGTAATCTGCAGTTCCCAAGTTCGAGTCCCAGCTGGGTCAGCGTTGAGATTTATCTCCGCAAAATTCCCCGCCCTGCCCACGGTCAGTAGGGGACAGCGATGGGCTTGGAAAGGCCGCCGTCTCTCGGATGGGACGTTAAGCCGTGGCCCCGTGTACGGGAGAGCCATACCCTGTGCACGTTAAAGAACACGCTGGATGGCCTTGACGGGAGGCTACCATCTGTCTCCCAACAGTTGTTCCAGTGGGTCCCCTCCCCCAACCTTCTCTGAGCCTTCGGGGTCCACATGACCTGGTTATTTAGCCCATGGTGTGCAAAAAAAGTGCCGCTCAGAGGTAAAACAACCCAACCCCGTCCTTCAACTATGGTGAGTGAAAATGAAGACGGAAAGAGGGGACAGAAGAAGAAGCATATCACACTTAATTTATTAAAAAATGGATAAAAAAATTAAAATTTAAATTGAAAATTAAGAAATGGATATTACACAAAAAGCGGAACATATGACAACATTGGTTGTGACTTTGTTCATTCTCATTTAAACTGTTATTTACATTTGTAGCCCTTAACATTATCTTTTAGTCATAACTAAACATTTAAAGATATAAACAGATTCAATTATTAGGACTTAATATTCATGGAAATGTGCTTCTCCAAAACTGTTTAATCATTAATTATACTTCTTTAAAATCCGAAAAATGTTAAAATCTGACATTGCTCCATCCCTAAGGGTGGCCGGATTTTGAAGGTTTACTGTATATTTTCAGTGGTGTAGTCCTGGAAAATAACCGCTCGACTCTTTTCACTTTCTCATCTGAACGATACAAAAGTATTGCATTATTTATTTATTTTAATGAACGTTTCAAGATTACAATGAAAATACACCTATCCACAATTTACCCAGTTTCACACGGTCAAGAAAACACAACCAGTTTCGTTTAATACGATTATATGCTTCGTTTTACACGGTACACATTGATATTTCTTTTTGTACAGTCGCTCAAAAAAGTATCCGAACACTATATGTTGATTACAGAATTCAGAAAAAATATCTGGCAACGATTTGTTTTAGAAATTAGTGATCTGCCAACCTTCGTGTCACGTGACACGAAGGTTGCCAGATCACTAATTTCTAAAAAAAATTTAGACTTTTAGTTTGGCTTTTCCATCGATAAGCCTGTCAACCTGTCCATACCCAAGTCGCAAGCCTTCAACTTCGCCCTCTCCATAGCTGCCCCGCAGAAGCAGTCTGTACCCCAACTTCACTGAGGCTGCACCGATGAGCCCACTGGACCGGTGCCCCCCAACACCAGTCTGAAGAACTCTCAGCCACAGCCCCGATGGAGGGGCTGTGAACCTGAAGCTTCCCTAAGCAAGCGAATAAGCCCACTGGACTGGCCCCTTTCAAAAGCCAGTCCGCAGACCCTCACAAGCCCTGCCACCAAAGGCCACATCCCATCGTGCAAATGAGGAAACAATGGGTCGTGACCCAAATTCAGAAACTGATGAACGTTTCTGAATTCTGCAATCAACCGTAGTTTTCGGATACTTTTTTGAGCGACTGTACGTTTGTCAAAAGAGTTGTTCCACAAAATCTTTCGAACGCAACGGACAAACTTAATGATTTATGTCTCAAATGATAGCTTTGGACGCGGAGATTTTCATAAACTGAAAACATTGGGAACTGCCACTGGGTTTTTTAAGAATCTACGGAGAATGTGAAAAAATAGGAGTATACACTAAAGACTAAAATTAGACTGAATAATAGTTTGGTACTTTAGTAGTTCCAGATACTATTTTCTAAAAAAATCGTTGCCAGATAGTTGCCAGACAGTCAAACTGGAGCGTGTGCAGTAACTGCACACGCTCCAGTTTGCTGTGAACGGTAACTGGAGCGTGTACAGTTGCTGTACACGCTCCAGATATTTTTCCTGAATTCTGTAATCACGTGACACGAAGGTTGCCAGATCATTCATTTCTTAAAATATCGTTGTCAGATATTTTTTCTGAATTCTGTAATCAACCATAGCGTTCGGATACTTTTATGAGCGACTGTACCAGAGTCAAAAGGCGTCTTCTAGTTAAGATCACACATTTTTTTTTTTGTATTTGCTTCTTTTTTTTTCGCTCCAGTTCCTCACCACATCACCAAAGCTGTTAGAACACTTCTCTTCTTCTGTGAATATTGAAGGAAGTGTCCCGGTTAATGGTGATGAGTTTCGAATAATATGGTGCTGAAGCAAAAAAAAAAGGATGAATATAAGCGATCTTAAACGCTCAAAAATATTTGCACTAACTTGAAAATAAATAAATATGTAGAGAAATAAGTTGCTGGAGACTATTTACCTTTTTGCAGGATGGGTGGGAAATTGGAACTGTTTTGCTTTAACCCTTTCAGGACCATAAGGTTTCTAAGAGTAAATATTAGTATGTAACTGTTTATTTTAGTTTGCTTAGACGTAAAATAAATAAAAATCATAAGAAAAATACATAACAATGTGTAGTTTTTTTGGAATTTTATGGGAAATATTTTTCCCAATGGACTATAAAGGTAACACAAATTATAATTAGGCTTATTATGCAATGTCTTTTATTTATTGGTTTATTAGAACAAAATGTTAACTAAAATAATACAAAATTATGAAATAAAATTACTATACAAAATGATGTGCTAATTATGATATTCTGCGAAGCAATTTCTTTTGGTAGTGAGGCAAAGATGGACATTGCACATAGTACATATATTATGCGTCCTGACAGTTCTGTTTTTGTTTTCTAAACGTTCCCGTTTGCTTTCGGCATATGTTCTATTTTGACATTCTGTATAAAAAATGCAGATAAGGTTATAATTAAATACGACAATCACCAATTTTAAAATGGAAAAAATGTTTCTCTTAGTCGTGAAAGGGTTAAGAGAGTAATGTAAAATTCTTTTTTAATATTATTGATACTAATGAAATATAATTCACATTTTTCAAATGAAACTTTTGGGTTCAAAACTCTTGGGTGGGAAGAATATGCTCATTGTCCATTCTACGAATTTTTAGGGTGGACAGTTGCCCACCTTGCTCATCCTCTTCTTACTCCACAGCTCAAATGGTTTTAGATCTGATCAGGGAAGGACTTCCAGAGATCAGCTGTTGGGAGATAAAAGATCCCGCAGAGTGTGTTTTATTTTGTGTTATAGACACGTATAGTGGAAAGTGACCCTTGTAGCTTAAGTCCCTCTCCAAATGCTAAGACGGTAAAAAATTTAGTCAATTATTTTGCTTTACTGTATTGTTAAGAGAGGAAAACGTGGAACAATAAAATAGGAACAGGTGCCATCTGACGCTCATGTTATGCCTCAGCGTGAGAATTTCGTCACTAATCTGTTGGAACAGAGAGAGACTTTGAATTATAACGTTGAGAACACATTAGAAGTTTACCGTAGTGCAGTGTCTCGCAATCTTTTTTTTACTTTGCGGCACACTGAATCTCATTTTTTTTTTCCGCGGCACACCTAAAAAAGAATTTTTGATGGTTACGTAAAAAGAGGAAAATTGAAATTTCGTTAAATGCATTTTATTTAAAATAAATATAATAATAAATATAATTAATCATAACTCGGTGTTTGTTTTAAATATTTATGGGGGTATTTATTTTATTTTATTTTTATGGCTTGAAATAAACAAAAATTAATACCAAAAATTGGAAAAAGCTTGATAAATACTTACAAGATCCCAGTTGATAAAATCTGAAAGATTTTTATTAAAGCACGTCGACAGCACGTCGATAGCACGTCGATATTAAAGCACGTCGATAACACAAGTCAAGTCAAAATGAAATCTTTGGAATATCTAGTGTCAATTTGAAAATCTCTCGCGGCACACTTGGAATTTCTCGCGGCACACAGTTTGCGAGAACTGCCGTAATGTAAAGAGTTGATCTATCTTTTTAGTGGTGTTTTGTATTAAGTATTCTAAGTACGAAATCTGTTTCATATTTCTGTCCTTAAGTTACACTACGTATAAAAGATTATACTTTAACATTTTGAGCTGAAGACAGATCCTTTAGTAATGAGTAAACACAGCGATGAAAATGGCAGTTAGCCACTGATAGGTTACAATCAATAATAGATGAAACTGATGAACGTATCTTTAAGTTGTGATCTTAGAATTTGACTCACCAAAGCACAGCCGTCAGAACCCTACTAGTCATGACTGGTTTCGGATATATTTATTAATGGATATAGACAAAGCCGAATCTAGGGGGAAGGACAATGGATTGAATAAAAAAGAAAAATTAAAAGTTATGTGCATTTCACCCACTTTTTTCAAGAAAAATCCAGTATCTTGACCCCCCCCCCCCTCTTTTACTTTTTACCTGCTGGATAGAATTTCATGCCACCCTCCCTTTATTTTTTATTTTTTTATAGATATTAACCTCGATATAGGGCACATTCATTGAAGCACTTAGGATAGCTTCATAGCTTCTGGCAAAATATCTCAAAAGATTTATAACGAGCTGTGAGTAGCTCGCGTTGTAATTGGAAGGCTATAAGACTGCACAGTTGATGCTTCGACAGTGCTGAAAGATCATTGATTGATTGGCACGTGATTGATAGGTAATGAGTGATCTTAGATCTACGAGAACTGTTGATTATGGCACTGAAAATTGTTTTCTCACCAACTTGGAAAAACTTGATGCTTTAAAACAGTCTTAACTATTGGACTAACAAGGTTTTTGCTCTTCTGCATTTTAGGCTGCGTGTCTAATGGAGAAAAAGACATCGTTAGTTACCGTAAAGTTCAGAAACGACTGCTCTGTGGGAAAATAAAAATAATCCTCAAGCAGCTCTGCTATAAATAGTAGTACTCTTGCAAAAACTCTGCTATAATCTTAATCTATCGCCCTCAGCTCTTTCGTGGTTTAAAAATTACCTCAACGACCGTGTTATCCGAACTAAATTAAGCACTAATGAGATCTCTACACTTCTTAAAATCAATCGGAGAGTACCTCAAGGAACCATTCTTAGCCCACTTCCCTTCAACCTTTTCGTTAAAGATCTTCTAGAATCCTCCACCAACTGCAATATTTTTATGTATGCAGACGGTTGTTTTCTTTTTTTTACCTCAAATTCTTTCACTTTTCTTTATACAAGAAATAGAAAACAATATTCAACATCTGCTTCATTGGTATACTAAAAATGAATTCACTGTCAATATCAAGAAAACCAATATTGTTTTTCTTTCAACTTCAAAATCTCTCCCGCCTAACACAAACATTAAAATTAATAACACCCATATTACAGTTTCCACTTCCATGAAGTACTTAGGTATGACGATAGATAATAATCTTGACTTTGGAACCCACATTAATAAAACCGTCGCTTCAGCTTCTAAAAGAACTTATATATTGAGGTGCATTCGAAACTATATATCCTCCTATGTCCCAATGTTCTACAAAATTTACATCCGACAGAAAGTCGAATACTATGTTTCCACTCTTTTTTGGTACTAATAAAAAGAACTCTTATAAAAAATTAAAGTTAAAAAATTAAAAAATAAGAATTAAAAGTTCAAAATGTAGCTCTCAAAATCATCAGCAAAATCTATTTTAACAAACGAGAATCTCTAACACTTACTGATATTCGTTCCAACTACTAAGCAAAATGCAATCTACAAGAAAGCTGCGGTTTATTACCCTTATTCACGACACTATTTACAACAAGTCTCATCCCTTTCATTCGATTCTTACACCCTCTATTCGATTACGACATCGCCACATCCTTCGCTCTGATAATAAAATGTTTTCTACTCCCAAGATTTTCAAAGCTAGGTATGGTGAAATTTCTTTTGCCTTTCAAGCAACCTCAACTTGGAACTCTCTACCGAGCGATATCACTTCTTTAAATTCTGAAACAAAATTGAAAAACTATATTACTCCACGCCTATCAGAATATTGAAACGTTTGACCAACAACATCTCCTCATCACTATTGCCACTCCCCCATCTTTGCACTTTGTCTGGATTATCCGCAATCTTTTTTTCCCCCCTGTTCATTCATTCAACATTACTCTCTGTTGTATTAAACATTCCTTTTCTTCCCCCTAATTTAACAATTTTTAATCATATTTCATATTACATGTTTGTCTTCGTCTGTGCAACTTGTTATTTTGTTTATATGTGTCAAATAATTATGCAATTATGTTTGTGTTTGTGTACTATCATCAATATTTCTTTTTAATTTCTGAAATGTACTGGAGCATCAAGCCACTTGAACGTTTAAATTAATAACCGAAATTACTTGTATCTTGGCTTTACTGTAACACCCTGCATGAAATAAATTATTATTATTATTACTATTATTATTGAACAGTCATGGTTTGCTTACTACTGAAGTTGAGGAAGAATGGAACTTTTTTAAGCAAGCTTTTCTTAAATCTAACAGTGCTCTTTTGGGTAAAAAAGGAATAGAGGAAGTAAAATTATTTGAGTGATAAGGCACTGAAACTTTTTTTTTTTTGAAAGAAAGAACTACAGGAATGTCCTGAATCAACACCCTACTAGTCCTAACAGAAAGCAATAAGAAAAGCTTGTAAATGTGGAAATGATCAGTTAGCTGCTGATAAGAATCTTTGGCTTGATGGATTGACTGACAAAGCCGAGGAATCAGTTAGACAACACAACAGCAGAGAGCTGTACCAGATAGTTAATGTTTTGTATGGTAGAAAACGGACAGGCATACAGAGATTGAAGGATAAACAAGGAAGGTTATAGAAGGTACAGGTAAGGTTAAGGTTATTGAACTTTCGATCGAAGATTCGTCATTCGAATTCAAAGATTTCACATTGTTTAGAACATCACTGAAATGCTCAGCCCACCTATTCCGTCATGGCTAGGTGGGCTGAGCATTTCAGCGATGTTCTAAACAATGTGGTTTGGTCTACTACCATTATTTATAATGAGGGTAGATGCATTACTGGCATTAATCTGACATGAGCATGTCAATGTAATAGATAATATAATGCAGAAGAAATATGAGGACGGTGACCATGCCTTATCAGGGACTCGAACATAAGTCCCTATAGTCCGGGCCAATCAGGCTAACCATTCGGAGTCGGTTTCAATCAGTTCATCAAAAAACATCCACGAAGACTTTTGATTACGAAGACCTTGACTAGAAAAGTTCGCAATGCAATCAATTGACCGAATTTGGCTTTCGCCGAGGTGTATTCTGTTTGAATTACTTCAGCGCAGATTCAACAGGAACTTTTCCCTCTGCGTGATTCGCTCGCGTGTAGACTCTAAAGAGATGTTCCATCACGAGAGTGCAATCCTGTTGATGTACCAAAAGTCTTTGAACCTTGGAAAAAAGCAACCTGTTCTCTACTAACGTGAAAGAATCTAATGATAGCTAAGTAACAGTAGTTACTGGGTTTCGTACAATCAGGTATCGGCTCGCAGCGGAGCAAGTGAAATCAAGCTTACCTGACTTTCCCAAGGTTAATTTCAACAACAATAAAGAAAAATGCGTTGGTTATTTTTGAATATATTATGTGCTATATGGTAGCCGTATGTGCATGAAATGAAAATCATGTCTGGTAAATCTGCACAAAACATTTCGTGTTAAGGTCACGCGGTTTTTGATGAAACTTCAGATGTCTGTAGACTTCAATCTGCCGCGTTTGATCTCTATTTTTATTGGTTTCGAAATGGCAACGAAGGATGGCGAATATTTCCAGTCCTAAAGGTTGGGATGGGAGGATGGCAAGCATTTCTCCACTTTGTTGTGAGTCTCTTTTTCTCTTCGACGTTCATCTTTTTTTTTTAGAGATGAATGAAAAATTATTTTTGTGTCGAATACGTATTAATGAAATATCACGATTTGCAATTTTTAAATTTGCCAGTAATTATAATAGTTGCTTTCTAACTGTCGGAAGAGAGGGACAAAATGGCGAAATTTTAAACCACTGTTGTAAAGAGGTTAAATATTTGGATTTCATTAGTAGATTATGGTGGTCGAGGGGTTTACACTGATAGCAGCTTTTAGCCCCATCCCCTAATGGTAAGTCATGGGACTAAAGCTTTGTCACCTCCCTGACATAATTATTAGGGGTAATTATAAGGGTTATATATATAAATAAATATCCCCTCAAGCAGCTGCTTGCCACAGAGGTCTGACAGGAGCCTGTCAGTTTATATGCCACAGTAGGAGATCTGAGAGGATGGCAGGACCTCAGCAGAAAAACGACACACACATCCATGCCTAATCCGGGGCTCGAACCCAGGTCCCGTAGATCAGTAGCCAAGCGTGCTAACCACTCGGCCATATTAGATATTAATTAATTATTAGTGTTATTAGAAATAAAACGTAAACTCCTTTTTTGTATTGAAAGGTAAAAAAAATTTCTTTGTGGATTGGATAGGAATTAGAGAAATATTATTATTTACTTTTCCCAATAGTCTTTTAGTTCGAATTTTAACCATCAGAAGGTGCAAAAGTCGGAAAATTGTAATATTTTATTCTCTTTAAAAACGAGCATTTCATATTCGCCAGAAGCAATATGTATTCTCTGTTTTATAATTATAGTAAAGCTAAATTTCTTATTTCTGCTCCAGAGTTGTACTTTTAACTGAATATATTCGTTTTGGAGGATATAGTGCTCAAAACGAATTGCAGGAATGTTTTTGGAAGGCCAGGGATATTTTAACATTTTAAAATCGAAAATGATCGATCATGGATAAGGCAATCGAAATCGATCAATAATGGGAAGTACGAAACTGATCGACAATTGGGAGGTTAGGAAGACCAGGGCATATAAAGGTATAGCTGAAATTGGATCTGACCGTTACCTTGTTAAAAGTGTCTTGCAACTTAAACTTAAAATGTGTTGTACTAAGGTTAAAAAAGTTACCTTAACACTGAAGCTCTGAAAGACCCAGCTATAGCTGAAGTTTCCCATGATAAGTCATCTCTCTGTTAGAACTGGTGCGCGATGGCCAGATGCAGCAGATGTAGCTCAGGACAAATGCGTTTGTAGGACAAAATTGCCTAATCTGGTTGGACCTCCGTAGCCAACCGGAGGTCACAGCAAACTGTAACAACAAACACACAACAGGGCATGCAAACTGTAACAACAAACACACACAGGGTCACAGCAAACCGGAACTCACAGCAAACTGAAGCGTGTGCAGTTACTGCACACGCTCAATATTTCCGTGAGTTAGCCCACACGATCTAGTATCAAAATAATATGACCACCTACAGTCGCTCAAAAAAGTATCCGAACACTATGGTTGATTACAGAATTCAGAAAAATATCGGGCAACGATTTTTTTAGAAATCAGTGATCTGGCAACTTTCGTGTCACGTGACATGAAGGTTGCCAGATCACTGATTTCTGAAAAAATCGTTGCCCGATATTTTTTCTGAATTCTGTAATCAACCATAGTGTTCGGATACTTTTTTGAGCGACTGTATATGTTTATTGCCCACAAGTTTTCATTTGACATAAACATGCTACTGTAACTTTCATTTGACATAAACATGCGCGGTCCTCGCGTTCCGTTTTTCATGTAACTTTCATTTGACATAAACATGCGCGGTCCTCGCGTTCCGTTTTTCATGTAACTTTCATTTGACATAAACATGCGCGGTCCTCGCGTTCCGTTTTTCATGTAACTTTCATTTGACATAAACATGCGCGATCCTCGCGTTCCGAAGATATATAGAAAAATAATAGTTTCATATTTCCACTTTTTAAGGGCGGAAGAAAGCATCGGGGATGAATTTTGCATAGTCTATGCCCCCCCCCCCCCCCCACCGTCAGAAGCTTTCATTTGACGCATAGTTTGTTACTTTCGGAACTCCTTTTCTCGAGACAGAAAGGAACAATAGTTTTCACATCTCCCCACTTTTTAGCGGGGAGGAAAGAAAACATGGGGAGTATTTTTTTAATAAGCCATCCCATGGCCAAGTGGTTAGCGCGCTTGGCTACTGATCTAAGGGACCTGGGTTCGAGACCCGGGTAAGGCATGGCTGTATGTGTCGTTTTTCTGCTGAGGTCCTGCCATCCTCTCAGATCTTCTACTGTGGCATATAAACTGACAGGCTCCTGTCAGTTTATATGCCACAGTAATATATAAAATAAATAAAACCACACAAATATATAAAATAAATAAATATGCCAAATAAATAAATATCCCCTCAAGCAGCTGCTTGAGGGAATATTTATTTATTTATTATTATTTATTTTTTAATAGCGTATGACACTCCCCACGTCATAAACCTTCATTTGACACATAAATCATTAAGTATGTCCGACACATCTGAAAGATATGGTAGAACAAGTGTTTTGATAAATCGACCAACTGACAAAGGACGAGTGGAAAGCAATATGAAGAAAATGTACCAATCAATATGTTGTATAACGTCTTTGTTTATCTTGTAACAAAAAGATGCAAACGTCGGTATTCCCGAACATTTTTTTTATTTTGACTCTGAAAAAAGACTGAAAAATATTAATCTGACGTATATTTTTGCTGCCGTCCCATAGCCGAGTGGTTAGCACGCTTGGCTACTGATTTAAGGGATCTGGTTTCGAGCCCCCGGGTAAGGCATGGTTGTGTGTGTTGTTTTTCTGCTGAGGTCCTGCCATCCTCTCAGATCTCCTACTATGGCATATAAACTGACAGGCTCCTGTCAGACCTCTGTGGCAAGCAGCTGCTTGAGGGAGTATTTATTTATTTATATTTTTGCTATTATATTATTTGGATAGAAAACTACGTATGACTTTGAAGACACGGCATCTTTTGAGCGCTTTTTAATTTTCCCTTTCTTTCTTGATCATTTCTGAAAGGGCTCCCGTTCCCATCGGAAGCGCTTAGTTCCGCATAACAACAACCAGCCAATAGCGATATACCGGAAGTCAATCAACGTTACTTCCTCCATGTGCTCGATGCAGAAGTTTTCCTTGTAATAAAGCTTATATTCCACTCTCTACAGATACGTATCAGTAAGATTTCTAAGTAATAAATAGTTTTTCCTAGTAAGTGCCAATAATAGCCGGCTAAATTTATTAACAATCAGTAGAACCATCTAAATTGATCAATAAATGGTAGAACCATTAAATCGATCAATAATGTGCAAAAAAAAATATCCCGTTCAAGCAGCTGCTTGTCACAGGGGTCTGACAGGAGCCTTTCACTTTATACGCGATAGTAGAAGGTCTGTTATAAAGGCGAGACCACAGCAGAAAGACAACAGGAACACCCGTGGCTCTCCCGGGGCTCGAGCCCAGGTTCCTTTCATCAATAGCAGAGCAGGTTCGGCCACGAAAGCCATCTAAACCGATGGACAATGGATGATTGATCGACAATAGGGCAGGATCATCTGAACTCACCTACAATGTGTAGGACCATCTAACTGATCGACAGTGAGCAGGATCATCTGAACTCACCTACAATGTGTAGGACCATCTAACTGATCGACAGTGAGCAGGATCATCTGAACTCACCTACAATGTGTAGGACCATCTAACTGATCGACAGTGAGCAGGATCATCTGAACTCACCTACAATGAGTAGGACCATCTAACTGATCGACACTAGGGCATGATCATCTGAACTCACCTACAATGTGTAGGACCATCTAACTGATCGACAGTGAGCAGGATCATCTGAACTCACCTACAATGAGTAGGACCATCTAACTGATCGACACTAGGGCATGATCATCTGAACTCACCTACAATGTGTAGGACCATCTAACTGATCGACAGTGAGCAGGATCATCTGAACTCACCTACAATGGGTAGGACCATCTAACTGTCGACACTAGGGCATGATCATCTGAACTCACCTACAATGTGTAGGACCATCTAACTGATCGACAGTGAGCAGGATCATCTGAACTCACCTACAATGGGTAGGACCATCTAACTGTCGACACTAGGGCATGATCATCTGAACTCACCTACAATGTGTAGGACCATCTAACTGTCGACAGTGAGCAGGTTCATATAATTGGCAGACAATGGGCAAGACCATCTAAACTGATCAACAATGGATAGGGCATCTAAAACAGTTTGTTTTTAACCAGTGGTGCCACCTCTTGGGGTGCGAGACATTATCAGTAATCAAAGACAGAGATGTAAGTGAAAATGCCTTCTTTCTTGAAGCTTATGTTTTTATTAATACTAGCTGAAATAACGGTCTATCGCCGGTTGTTTTTGCTCTTTTCAGCGGTGCACGGCAAAACTAATAAAGTAATATTATTTGAATTGAAGTGAACCAAAGAAACACACAGGTATTTTTTTAGAGACAACGCCATGGCCAAAGAATGTACAAAGAGAAGTTTCAACTTCCATAGACATTAATGAAAAATCGAGTATCGTGCATTTATCTTTGGGCTAAAGCTAGCTTTGCAGGGTAAGGAAACAGATTCAGTTAACTTTTCCGTAATTACATATCATTGAATCATTTCATTGCCTTCCGCGCCAGGCTCGTAATCTGTAATTCCCAGGTTCGAGTCCCAGCTGGGTCAGCGTTGAGATTTATCTCCGCAAAATTCCCCTCCCTGCCCACGGTCAGTAGGGGACACCGATGGGCTTGGAAAGGCCGCCGTCCGTCAGATGGGACGTTAAGCCGTGGCCCCGTGTGCGAGAGAGCCACACCCTGTGCACGTTAAAGAACACGCTGGATGGCCTTGACGAAAGGCTACCATCTGTCTCCCAACAGCTGTTCCAGTGGGTCCCCTCCCCAAACCTTCTCTGAGCCTTCGGGGTCCATGTGACCTGGCCATTTAGCCCATGGTGTGCAAAAAAGTGCCGCTCAGAGGTAAAACAACACAACCCTTTCATTGTCTTCACTTTTTCTGCGTAATAATTACGCATTGATATCTTACATTTGTATTGAATCTAACAATTATTTGGAAGGCTTGAAACAATTCAATTATTAACAATTAATTTTTCTTATTTAACTTCAATCTGTTTTAAATGATTCTCACATCCGTGAGTCTGTAATTCAATTTTAATATTAAATTTAAATATACTTTTCATAGTAAAAAAAAGTAAAAACGCATATAAAGAACTTATCTAATTTAACTGGTCCGAGACCATATTTTGAGAATCAAAGGGATGCCGGTGGTTATAAAAGTTAACGGTTACTGTTCTAAAATGACGAATAATATGGAGGACGATCTAAACTGACCAACAATGGATAAGACGATATGAAGTGACCGAGCATGGGTAGGACCATCTAAACATCGTACGTATGGTAGGATCATCAAAACTAACCAACAATGTGTTGGACCGTCTAAACTGATCAACAATGTGCAAGACCATCTAAACTGATTAACAATGTGTAGGTTCATAAAAACAAACGAATAATGTGTAGAACCATCTAAACCCGAGTTTCCCAACGTGGAGCCCACGCCCCACAGGGGGGCAATTTGATTGTCAAGGGGGGGCAATGTCAAGGGGGGAAAATGGACTCGTTCAGAGTTTAACCGTATGGCGGCCGTAGGATTAGCGAGCCGATTTGTTTAGTCGATTTGTCTGATATTTCAAATATGCAGTATCGAGAAGAACTCGCAGAAGTGCAAAATGATGAGTCAGTTAAAACTTTATCTAATATAAAAGGAGCGATGGCATGGCTTTGTGAGGAAACAGAAACCAAATATGCAAGAAAACTATTATTACCGTTTTCATCTTCATATTTAGCTGAATGTGGATTTGGTGCCATAAGTGATTTGCTGCTAAAAAGAAGAAATCGGCTGGACATAACACAACGGGGAGACTTGAGACTGAAGTTAACTAAATTGGAACCTGACATAAAATCTCTTTGCATCAAACGCAAGATCTCACTAAATATAATAATATATGATATATAATAATAAATAATTACTACTAATTATAAATATTATAGAAAAATCTTTCATTAAAATTTTTTCGTACTTGAATTTTAGTTCTCCATTATGTTTTGAAAATTTACTTACTGTGTTTCCTCTACAATTCCCTACTGACTTCTTCCTGAAACCTATTATTTAATTATTAGGTTGCCAGATCACTAATTTCTGAAAAAATCGTTGCCAGATATTTTCCGTTCACAGCAAACTGGAGCGGTTGCGGTTAATGTTCACAGCACATTGGATCGTGTGAGCTCACAAAGACCTGGATCGTGTGGGCTCACTCACGGAAATATTGAGCGTGTGCAGTTACCGTTCACAGCAAACTGGAGCGGTTGCGGTTATGTTCACAGCACATTGGATCGTGTGAGCTCACAAAGACCTGGATCGTGTGGGCTCACTCACGGAAATATTGAGCGTGTGCAGTTACCGTTCACAGCAAACTGGAGCGTGTGCAGTAACTGCACACGCTCCAGTTTGCTGTGAACGGTAACTGGAGCGTGTACAGTTGCTGTACACGCTCCAGATATTTTTACTGAATTCTGTAATCACGTGACACGAAGGTTGCCAGATCACTCATTCCTAAAAATATCGTTGCCAGATATTTTTTCTGAATTCTGTAATCAACCATAGCGTTCGGATACTTTTTTGAGCGACTGTACAATTTGGCATAATTTCTGAGATCTAGAACTCAAAATACCTTCAGTCATCAATAATATCTAATAGATATATTCATTGTAGGTAAATAAACCAGAAAATAATGAAAAAAGCTTCCATAGATCTAATATTCATACGCAACAGAGTAAATAATTTTTCATCAAGGACAAGAAAGTGATCATCTGAAAAAGGTTCAATAATACTACTATGGATCTTAACACTGATTACTGGAACATATTTAAATCATTCATAGATTTTATATTTAATACTCTTGAATGTTCACCTTTCCTTAAATAAATTTTCCCGTCTTTTACCCACATAAATTTATAGTTCTTTTCTTTCCTTAATTTTTTAGTTTCATATAAAACGTTTTTTATATCTGGTATTTTTTTTTATTAAAAGTTCACCTATACATATGTAGTCCTCACTATTAGAAATTTCTAAGAATTTTATTCTTTAATCCTCGACCTCATCTCTACATCCAGAGATTTCTCACTTGTTTCGAATTGAATCGAACTATTGCTGGTTTCGGTTTCTTCTCATTCTGTGTTGGAACACGATGACCTACCTTGAATTTAATACAGTGGCGGCCACGAGAGCTGATGGTACCCTCCAAGAAACCCGCAATGTTTATTTTATTTTTTTCATTTCAATAGCTAGCCAATTTCTTTTCAAAGAAGATAAACCTCTTACACCTTCAGTACCCACATGAAGACAAATGTAAAGACATAGAAAGGATTTTGTACTCCTTAATTGACACTTTTCACTACAAATCCATCGTATGTCCATAAATGACCCCCTCCAGGATTGAGACATATGACCGCCCTGATTTATTATCTTCTTTTTTAATGGTAATAGCTTCCCCTATTTTTTAAACAATGTCTGAAATGTTTTCGCTTTGACTTTCGATGAATCCATTTATTTCTATATTTTCCATTTTTTTTTTTCCATTTTTCTATATTTTTCCATTTTTTATGTCAGCGTTGAGATTTATCTTCGCAAAATTCCCCGCCCTGCCCACGGTCAGTAGGGGACACCGATGGGCTTGGAAAGGCCGCCGTTCGTCGGATGGGACGTTAAGCCGTGGCCCCGTGTGCGAGAGAGCCATACCCTGTGCACGTTAAAGAACACGCTGGATGGCCTTGACGGGAGGCTACCATCTGTCTCCCAACAGCTGTCCCAGTGGGTCCCCTCCCCCACCTTCTCTGAGCCTTCGGAGTCCATGTGACCTGGCCATTTAGCCCATGGTGTGCAAAAAAGTGCCGCTTAGAGGTAAAACAACTCAACCCAAAATCTATATTTTCCGAACTATTATATTGCTGAAGATCTTTCATTTGTTGTTTAAATTTTCTATTTCTTTTTCTTGCAGCCTAATACTTATTTGTTATTTTCGTTATGATCCTTTAATGTTTTTAATTGTTTAGTAGTTTCAACCCTAAGTTTAATAAATTCCTCAATTTCATTTGAGTTAAATTCGGCACTCTGAGTACAGTCGCTCATATTATTTTGATACTAGATCGTGTGGGCTTACTCACGGAAATATTGAGCGTGTGCAGTTACCGTTCACAGCAAACTGGAGCGTGTGCAGTAACTGCATACGCTCCAGTTTGCTGTGAACGGTAACTGGAGCGTGCACAGTTGCTGTGTACACGCTCCAGATATTTTTCCTGAATTCTCTAATCACGTGACACGAAGGTTGCCAGATCACTACTTTCTAAGAAAATCGTTGCCAGATATTTTTTCTGAATTCTGTAATCAACCATAGGTTCGGATACTTTTTTGAGCGACTGTAGGTGGTCATATTATTTTGATACTAGATCGTGTGGGCTCACTCACGGAAATATTGAGCGTGTGCAGTTACCGTTCACAGCAAACTGGAGCGTGTGCAGTAACTGCATACGCTCCAGTTTGCTGTGAACGGTAACTGGAGCATGTACAGTTGCTGTACACGCTCCAGATATTTTTCCTGAATTCTATAATCACGTGACACGAAGGTTGCCAGATCACTACTTTCTAAGAAAATCGTTGCCAGATATTTTTTCTGAATTCTGTAATCAATCATAGTGTTCAGATACTTTTTTGAGCGACTGTACATTTGGAAGTCTTATTTTGCTTTTCCTCTGGAGTATAACATTATCAACCCAATTAAATGCGAAAGAGGAAATTAGAGAATTCGATATTTCAGGTTCACGTGGAGGTTCCGCTGAGAGGCGTTGAACCAGCCGCAATTAAAAATCCCCGCCAGGAACTTGGAGCGGATAGCGGAGAGGGGAAGTCCCGGATGAATCATCAGCATCACTGGGAAGGCGTTTTGCGAGTGTACAAATGCATAGCTGTGTGGTTGGGTCAAGGTCAGTCGCCGAGAGGGTTGCGCGTGTAGCTATAAACATCGAACCAGTCCCCAGTTGTTTCAATGGTCGAGTTCAACTAACTCATGGTGCTTTTTATTGGTGATTTGCTCCTAAAATAATGCACTGTGGTGCCGTCCCGTGGCCGAGTGGTTAGCACGCTTGGCTACTGATCTAAAAGGGACCTGGGTTCGAGCCCCGGATTAGGCATGGATGTGTGTGCCGTTTTTCTGCTGAGGTCCTGCCATCCTCTCAGATCTCCTACTGTGGCATATTTATTATTAAAAATGTTTAAGAATAAATTTGGGGCGTTTGATTATATATCAGACAAAATGGGTTATTTCACATTTGAACGGCCCCTTTTTTTTTATAGAAATGAATTTTTCTCGTCCCTGATGTATGTAAGAAGATGAAATTAGGACTCTATTTTAAATGACGATATTTATTTAAGCGGCTTGGTATTATGCCATATGGTCTGAGCACTTTCGTGCGGCTCTGTTGAAGCTACACATCTTCAGAGGTTTATCTTAGGCGGTTCTCAAACTGTGGATGGCGATCTTCGTGGGGGGGGAGGGGTCGCAAGTAGCTTAGAAGGGAGTCGCAAAGCTCTGATACTTTAATAGAATAAAAGTAAGTAATTCTTTTTGCAAACATATACGTCCTACATTGTATGGAAAAAAGAAGGGGTCGCATAATTTTATATACGATTCTGTGGGGGTCGCATAATTTTATATACGATTCTGTGGGGGTCGCATAATTTTATATACGATTCTGTGGGGGTCGCATAATTTTATCTGCGATTTTATGGGGGAGCATAATTTTATTACAATTCTAGGGTGTCGCAGTGTCAAAAAGTTTCAGAACCTCTGTATGTCAAAAGAACAGTGCCAGATTACCCAATATGCATAGCAGACATATCCCTAAGGAACCTCTGCCTCCGTAGATTGGTTATAATAGAGGAAATTTTATGAAAATCAAAATAAAAAAAATACAAGCAAAAATATTTGTTTTTCGAATTCCAAGAAATTTAAATTGAGTAAATATAAAAATATCTGCAGGCAGTATTCAACGTCTGATTAAACTGGTTGTAGCTTATTTGATCCATACACTGCTTGTCTGTTATGACTCTTGGTGCATTTATGAGACTTCCGTTATTGAGCTATTTAGTGGAAAATAACAATTGGAAATAGGCAAAATTCTGTAATATTAAACTTTTTCAGTAGATTTGTTGTTTGGGGTTTTACGGTGAAGCGGCGACTGAGGCCATTAACCGCCTTTTTCAGTGAAATATAATTTTTTTTTTATAATCCCAAGGTGTTGGTGCCTAACGACCCCAGTGGGTCTTAATCCACCACTGCAAAAAGAACCCAAGGGCTCAAAACCGTGTAGGGGAGCGAGAGCCATAGGACAACAGTTTGGAGACAGATGGGAGCCTTCAGTCAAGGTCATCCTATTCCTTTCCACCGAGGTTGAGACTTAACAGAAACAAACCGTACCACACAAGGAAACGTTTCCTAGTATCAGTGCGAGCTGGAGTAGCTGCTATGGGCTCATCTTTTAAGCACATGATAAGCATGTAGACATAAAACATAGTATTAGAAATGTACAACTTTGTAGCTCCAGTGCTAAATAAACATCAGTGTCAATTTATGTAGATGTTTTTGAAAAAAATATGAAATAATAAACATATTATCAATAAAACAGTTGAATGAATTTAACTTTAAAATGTAGTTCAGGCCTTGCTGTCCGACTTCTCTAAGACCGCGGGTCATTTTTTCTTTTGCCAATATTTCGCGGGACAAAAAAAAGGATAGGATAGGTAATTTATAGATAGGTAATAGACAAAAAATTATAAGGTGGATTACAGATATTTATTTAAAATTTCAATTGAAAACTTGATTTTGTTCGCTGGCCGCTAGTTGGACACGATGCACGGTATTGTCACTCCTGCTGTTTTTTTAAGACAACACGTATATTCTCAAAGATTTGTTCACTTATTATATCGACTGTCATATTTCAGAAACTGCGTGGCTTGAATTTGTCCAAGTTTCATCTAATTAGTAAATTTTTTTTACTTCTAAGATACGCTTCACTTTGTCGTCCACAATTTCGTCTTTATCGTATCGTATCGTTCAGTTAAAGCAGCTTCTCGTTTGCGAGTGGGAAATCTGAAGCCGTATCTGTATAATGTTAAACTGAAATAAGACAAATTAGGCTACGAGTTTATCGATATTACTATTTTGTTTAAATTCAGCAGTTTATTTCTTGACCCTTTTTCCTGAACCTGTCAAGGTAAATTGATCACACTTTCGTAACCGTTAATTAATATCCTATTTGATTTGGGTTGGGTTGTTTTGCCTCTGAGCGGCACTTTTTTGCACACCATGGGCTAAATGGCCAGGTCACATGAACCCCAAAGGCTCAGAGAAGGTTGGGGGGAGGGGACCCACTGGAACAGCTGTTGGGAGACAGATGGTAGCCTCCCGTCAAGGCCATCCAGCGTGTTCTTTAACGTGCACAGGGTATGGCTCTCCCGCACACGGGGCCACGGCTTAACGTCCCATCCGACGGACGGCGGCCTTTCCAAGCCCATCGGTGTCCCCTACTGACCGTGGGCAGGGCGGGGAATTTTGCGGAGATATATCCTATTTGAATCACACACTTGTAGAGACACATATATTTTCATGCATTCCACTTGCAATTTCATTTAATGCCTTTCTACACATTTATTCATTAGATTTGAAACTTTACATATAAGTAATTGTAAACAGCTTACGTTGGCTATTTCATTTTCACTGCACACAATACGCCACTGATGCCATCTTGTACGTTGGCTATTTCATTTTCACTGCACACAATACGCCACTGAGGCCATCTTGTACGTTGGCTATTTCATTTTCACTGCACACAATACGCCACTGATGCCATCTTGTACGTTGGCTATTTCCTTTTCAATGCACGCAATACGCCACTGATGCCATCTTGTACGTTGGCTATTTCATTTTCACTGCACACAATACGCCACTGATGCCATCTTGTACGTTGGCTATTTCATTTTCACTGCACACAATACGCCACTGATGCCATCTTGTACGTTGGCTATTTCATTTTCACTGCACACAATACGCCACTGATGCCATCTTGTACGTTGGCTATTTCATTTTCACTGCACACAATACGCCACTGATGCCATCTTGTACGTTGGCTATTTCATTTTCACTGCACACAATACGCCACTGATGCCATCTTGTACGTTGGCTATTTCATTTTCACTGCACACAATACGCCACTGATGCCATCTTGTACGTTGGCTATTTCATTTTCACTGCACACAATACGCCACTGAGGCCATCTTGTCAAGGAGTGTCTAAGGGAGAAGAGAGCTAGCTTTCATAGGCTTAATGTAAACTTTTCGATCGCAGCGCCCTCTAAATATGGCAAATTCGTGCATTGCAGTGAAGCCACCTAGCCAGGGAGAGGAGCCCGTTCCTTGCGTTATTTTTCCACCGCCCAGCAAGGTTTTCAATGGCCTACACCACGTGACTAATTTTACATTTACTTTAGCTCTGTTCAAAGTGTTCATTTCTTAAATTTTACCATCATAATTTTCTTTTCACAAGGAGTAGTTAAAATTATTTTCTTTAATAAAATCCCATTTTGTAAAACAGATAATATATCATATACTCAAGAAAAGAATTTTAATATTTTGAATATTCTACAATATTTAATATATTATAATAAATTGAAATTTATGCTCTATGCGAGATAACATGTTTTGTTTAATTATATTTTATAGAATTTTAGACATTTTCAATAAAAGTCATATCGAGTTTCTTAGTTGTATAAATTGTCAATAGATGGCAGCAGGCACTTCTCGTATCAACCATAAAAAAATTTACTATTAGAACAAACTGCAGACACCTATATTCATCGATATGCTCCAGAGAACACAAAACTGCAACATACATTGACTTACATGTTCGCAAGATGATTAAATGTATTAATTTACATATTAATTTTAAAAATTCTGCAAATTTACTCAAAGTAAACATACAACGGTTTTTCCAGGTATCGTAAAATGTACTCCTGAACGAGATAAAACACTCATTGAATAACTTTAGGGTCAGCTACCACTGTGCCAAACAGCCATGGCTGTTAGACATTTGGAAACTCTGGTTAAATCGCAAAATACATACCTATAGTAAGACAAACCATAGCTGCATTGCGCTAAAATGATTGCACTGCGCATGCGCAGATCGCCCCTTACAGTTGTTTTTGTGCCTGCACATCAATTTGCCACGTTCAGCTTCGGTAAAATTCCGCAGAACGGCGCCACTTACGCTTGTGCGAAATCCGCCTTCTTCTCCCTAGACCTTCTTTGGTAGAACTGCTATTGAACTTTTCAAATAATATACATAGTAAAAATTTGAAATTTCAGTTTTAGTGTTTCAAAAGATATTCCACTGAGCAATAATCTACCCATTTTTCTGAGAGAGCTGCGGAAAATGCAACTTTTTAAATTTAAAAATTAAAGGACGAATTCTTTTATGTTGTATAATTAATATAATATTTTATTTACATTTACCCATCATCCGCTGTTAAGGATGTTAAACTGTTAAGGAGTGAAAGAGCAGGCAAAGGAAAAACTTCATTCTCTTTGAAAACGAGATTTTCATATGCGCTAGAGGCGATATGCGTTCTTCCAGTTTAAGAATGTAGAGCGGCAGGTCTTCTCACACAGGGACGTACCAGAGGGGGGAGGGGAGGAGTCCGGAATATCATAATCCCCTCCCGGAAATCTTGTTGCCTTATATTAAATCTCAAAATTAAAATTATCTACTTGCTTTGAAATCCAAAACAATTTGTCTTTGTATAATTATATAATTTCGTTTTAGCCCCACATTTTATATCCGACACAGAAATTACATAAAAAAAAACTATAAAATCTCTCTACGAAAATTAGATTAGGAAAAAAACAACTATAAAATCTCTCTACAAAAATTAGATTAGGAAAAAAACAACTATAAAATCTCATTCCGTATAGCATATTATTTTAACCTTTCCTTTTTGGTGGAATATTTTAGTAACTGGAAAACCCTACTCGTCTTATTTTCAGATGCCCCCTCTTCCGAAGCTAAATTCTCGGACCTCCCCAAAACAAAATTCTCCCCTCCTCTCGAAACTAAATCCTGAGCACGTGCCTGCTCTCACAGGTCCAGAGACGCGTAGGTCATTTTCAACTTTTGACACCGCTAGCCAAAATGAAAATCAAGTCATTATTATTATTTAAAATATTTATAATTAAAATTTAGTAAAATCTGCATAAATGTTTTTAGCCCTCAAGCAGCTCCAAAAGGAGCTTGTTATTGTAATGTGCAGTAAAAGGGTATGTAAGTATAAGGAGAGATCTCAGCAGAAAGACACCAGAAAAGAAACATCCGTGCCTTACCCGAGGTTCGTCAATTTAAAAAAATGTATTCTTTTAAATCGCATCTTTTACTGTTGTATCAAATATCGAAAAATTAACAAGCATAAAAATTTAAGGTCCCTTTGAGTTTGAGGCTCAGATGACCATTATACCCCCCCCCCCCCACCAGGATTTAGTTTTAAGGAGGCTCGAGAATTTAGTTTCGGGGAGGTTTCGATTACATAGTCCCGGGTGGGGGGGAGATCCGGAGAAGAAAGGTTTCTCAATTTCTAAAATATTCCACCGAACATGAAAGGTTAAAAGGATATTCTGTATGGAATGAAATGAAATAATGTAGTTGTTTTTTAAATCTAATTTTAATGTCGGTCGTATACTGTGGGGCTAATTGTTTGGGATTTCAAAGCAGGCAGACAAGTTTGAGATTTCGTACAAGATGACCTGACTTTCGGGGAGGAGAGGTCCAGGACCCCCATCCCCCCTCCTCTTCTCTCTTCTGAAAGGTCCTGACGATCGGATCTGCCGTTGCTACATCGTAGGTTGGGTTGAGTTGTTTTACCTCTGAGAGGTACTTTCTTTGCACACAAATGGGCTAAATGGCCAGGTCACAAGGACCCCGAAGGCTCAGAGAAGATTGGGGGATGGGACACAATGAAACAGCTGTTAGGAGATAGATGTTAGCCTCCCGTCAAGGCCAACCAGAGTGTTCTTTAACGTGCACAGGGTATGGTTCTCCCGCACACGGAGCCACGGCTTAACGTCCCATCCGACGGACGACGACCTTTCCAAGCCCAGCGGTATCACTACTGACCGTAGACAAGGCGGTGAGTTTTGCGGAGATAAATCCCAATGCTGACCCAGCTGGGCTGGAACCTGGGAACTGCAGATTACGAGCCTGGTGCGCTACCGACTGAGCCACCCCCGCTCCCCTACATCGTAGGAATGACTTGACCCATGATATACGGATCCCTTGTTAAATACAGGGTACATCGATGGGTTTGGACAGGTCGCCGTCCGTCGGATGGGACTGTAACCGTGCCTCGTGTGCGGGAGAGCCATATCCTGTGAACTTTAAAGATCAGTTGGATGGGCTTGACGGGAGACTACCATCTGTCTCCTAACAGCTTTCGAGTCCATCCCCTTTTATCAATGCCTCTCTAAACTCTCGGGGTTCTTGTGGCCTGGCCATTTAGCCCATTTGTATGCAAAGGAAGTACCGCTCAGAGGTAACACAACTCAACCTTGCTAAACAGTCCCTTCGGCTCTGTAAGATCAGATGTTCCCACTTTAGTATAATTTTCTTCTTTATATTAATCACCCATGGTGGTTGGGTGTTCTGTGTAAGCGGGGGGGGGGGGATGATGGTTTTCGTGTTACTACATTAAGGTAACCTTGCGGTTAAACTAATAATTAAGAGTCTGTTAATTTACATTCAGTTTATAGTCGTTTGTTAAAATTGTTAAGGCTTGAAGTGATTAATTTAGTGTTAGAACAGGTGATGGATAAGACCGTGTTTCGTCACGTTTATCGTGTTATTTTGCGATTGATTATGTTCCGGGGAAAGTTTTAGAAAGGAGAGATTGGGATCTTAGATGCAGTATTCATCAGATTAGCGTAGGATTCGTCAACTTGCAATGCACGTAAATAAAACTGAAAATGTCTTTCTATGGTCACTACAACGTTGTTGTTTTTTTTCTTGCAAAAAAACCCAATTAAATTTAATCTGGATTTGTTACTTGAGTTGGCATTAGTGAAGCTATTACGTCTATGCTACAAGTTTAAAATAAAAATAAATAGAATCTACGTGGTTTTTTCAAAGAGTTCTTCAGTGAGAAATTTTGAAGATCACTGATCCAGAAATCTAAAAGTATTCCATTTAAATTATGCTAATGTTTGTTTCATTTGGAAAGTGATGTTCAGAGATGAACTCTATCATTAAAGTCGTTGATGAGTTTCATGGTACAACAGGCTTTGATGATCAAGTATGTACAACAGGCATTGATGATCAAGTATGTACAACAGGCATTGATGATCAAGTATGTACAACAGGCATTGATGATCAAATATTTTCAACAGGCTTTGATGATCAAATATGTACAACAGGCATTGATGATCAAATATTTGCAACAGGCTGTGATGCTCAAATATGTGCAACAGGCTCTGATGATCAAGTCTGTACAACAGGCTTTGATGATCAAGTATGTATAACAGGTTTTGATGATCAAGTATGTGCAACAGGCTTTGATGATCAAGTATGTGCAACAGGCTTTGATGATCAAGTATGTACAACTGGCTTTCATGATCAAGTGTGTACAACAGGTTTTGATGATCAAGTATGTGCAACAGGCTTTGATGATCAAGTATGTACAACAGGCTTTGATGATCAAGTATGTACAACAGGCTCTGATGATCAAGTATGTACAACAGGCTTTGATGATCAAGTATGTATAACAGGTTTTGATGATCAAGTATGTGCAACAGGCTTTGATGATCAAGTATGTGCAACAGGCTTTGGTGATCAAGTATGTACAACTGGCTTTCATGATCAAGTATGTACAACAGGCTTTGATGATCAAGTATGTATAACAGGCTTTGATGATCAAGTATGTACAACAGGCTTTGATGATCGAGTATGTACAACAGGCTTTGATGATCAAGTATGTGCAACAGGCTTTGATGATCAAGTATGTACAACAGGCTTTGATGATCAAGTATGTACAACAGGCTTTGATGATCAAGTATGTGCAACAGGCTTTGATGATCAAGTATGTACAACAGGCTTTGATGATCAAGTATGTACAACAGGTTTTGATGATCAAGTATGTACAACAGGCTTTGATGATCAAGTATGTGCAACAGGCTTTGATGATCAAGTATGTACAACAGGCTTTGATGATCAAGTATGTACAACAGGTTTTGATGATCAAGTATGTACAACAGGCTTTGAAGATCAAGTATGTACAACAAGCTTTGATGATCAAGTATGTATAACAGGCTTTGATGATCAAGTATGTACAACAGGCTTTGATGATCAAGTATGTGCAAAAGGCTTTGATGATCAAGTATGTGCAAAAGGCTTTGATGATCAAGTATGTGCAAAAGGCTTTGATGATCAAGTATGTGCAAAAGGCTTTGATGATCAAGTATGTACAACAGGCTTTGATGATCAAGTATGTGCAAAAGGCTTCGATGATCAAGTATGTGCAAAAGGCTTTGATTATCAAGTATGTACAACAGGCTTTGATGATCAAGTATGTACAACAGGCTTGCAGATTAATTCCGAGCGAACTAAGATGTTGAAGCCGATCCATTTCGTTAATTGTTTGGGTTGTTAGTAGTAGTTTGTAGTTGTAGTAATTTAGTAAAGTTATCAAGAATTACATTTTGAAACTAGATGATGTGGAACCTTTTTCTTTTTGCATTAAAATTCTAGGCATAGTTTTTTTTTTCACTTTTTGGATTACTAGAAATTTTATTCGCATTTTTATTTTGTTCCTGATTTATTTTTTGTGTGTGTTTTCTTCAGTCTCACATCTGATGTTGACAATTTAAATTGTTTCTCTATGAAGATCTCACGAACGAATCTACTCTTTTGAGATGCCAAAATCTGCTTTTATCATCATCATCATCCTCAAGCAGCCATGGGCTACGGAAGTCCAACCAAGCCGTACAATTTAGTTCTCCAAGCATATCTGTCCTGAGTTACATCTGCTGCATCTGGCCACTGCACACCAATTCTAATAAGGTCCTGTTTGACATTGTCTGCACACCAATTCTAATAAGGTCCTGTTTGACATTGTCTGCACACCAATTCTAATAAGGTCCTGTTTGACATTGTCTGCCCACCAATTCTAATAAGGTCCTGTTTGACATTGCCCACCAATTCTAATAAGGTCCTGTTTGACATTGTCTGCCCACCGCATCCTAGGCTTCCCCTCTCTTTCTGAGGCCTTTAGGCACACTGTTCATAACCCTATTCAGTGTTCTATAATTATCCTTACTGGCAACATGACCAAACCAACGGAGTCTTTCTCTGCCCAATATGCTATTTAAAGGAGATTATCGACTCCTTTGCCTAACCTCATCATTACTTACAAAGTTGAACCACCTAATGCCCAAAATACTGCGTAAGCATCTAGAATCAAAAGCATCAAGTTTCCTGCTTTTATACTATTAACAATTATGGAAAATAAAAATACTACTACTACTAAATTAATTAAATTCCTAAAGTTGAATACATAATTTTTAGAAAATATGCTATGCAAAATTCTTTATAAGAAATGTATAACTTGTCTATTCAATGGGAATAAATGTCTAATGTCTACTACCAGAATGAATGTTACAAATAACAGTGTAATGTAATAACAGTTACAATAAGAGTGCTCTGCTTATTAAAATGCAGATACTATCTCCTTCCTCTGTTTTTTCGGGGCAGGGATGGCTCAGTAGGTAGCGCGCCAGGCTCGTAATTTGTAGTTCCCAGGTTCGAGTCCCAGCTGAGTCAGCGTTGAGATTTATCTCCGCAAAAATTCCCCGCCCTGCCCACGGTCAGTAGGGGACACCGATGGGATTGGAAAGGCCGCCGTCCGTCGGATGGGACGTTAAGCCGTGGCCCAGTGTGCGGGAGAGCTGTGCACGTTAAAGAACACGCTGGATGGCCTTGACCATCCAGCGTGTTCACGATGGTAGCCTCCATCTGTCTCCCAACGGCTGTTCCAGTGGGTCCCCAACCTTCTCTGAGCCTTCGGGGTCCATGTGACCTGGCCATTTAGCCCATGGTGTGCAAAAAAGTGCCGCTCAGAGGTAAAACAACCCAACTCTGATTTTCGAATGACTTACATCAGCAATAAAACAATTTACTTTTTGAACCTCGCTGTGTTTGCCCTCTCAAACAAATCCTTATACCAACTTTGAGAAGGCATTGTTAACACCGCTTCATTTTTGGCCCGCAAGAGAGAAAAATCGATACAGTTCACAACATTGTTGGATGGTTATGTAAAGATCGGTTGCGTCAAAAGTCAATTCCTGCATTGTTACGCAAAGCTACTTCCTGCCTTTCACCATCGGAACGGACATTTGACTCCAGGCCTCGGCTTGTTCCAGCATCGTCCAGAAAGTGGTGTGATTCAGCTGTTTCAACAGGTAAGTAAACAAACCATTGCTGATCCCATAAGGATCTCTTTAAAATCAATATTAGTTTATTTTACTTTTCAACGCAAGGAAACAGAATACTTGGTCCGGTGAAATTCACTTGTTCCCAAACAGGCAGGATTACTTTTCTAATAACTTTCTTCCCACTTTGGACACAAAACTTCTTAATTAATATTCAAATATCATTCTGCTTTTCATTCTCAATAATTGTCCTTAGAAATAGAATTCATTGCTAAAGCGAATTTTTCTAAAAAAATATTCACTTTTTTTTCTTACATTTAAGAGTTTTGCTTGGGTGGGTTGTTTTACCTATGTGCACTTTTTTTGCCCACAATGGGCTAAATGACAAATTACAAGGACCCCCAAAGGCTCAGGGAAGGTTTTATTAAAGAGGACCCACTGCACGGCCGTTAGGAGACAGGCCACCTAAAGTGCTCTTTAACGTGCACAGACTCTCTCCTAGATAAGGGGCTACAGTTTAACGTCCCATCAGACGGACGGTGGCCTTTTCAACCCATCAGAATCGCCTTTCTCACAAACGAAAGGTTTAGAAAAGAAAATACTTATCGCTGCAACTCGAATAAGAGCGCTACCGACTGAGCCAACTTCCGCCTTACTTATTCCTTGTCACCAAACCATCTAACCATTTAAGCATTGACAGCGAATTAACTTTTACAAAATATATCATGAAGGTTTGAACACATTTAGTTAACCAATTTCATAAGAGTAAAAAAAAATATTCGAAAATGTAAACGTTTTCGAAAGATTTTCGAAAATGTAACTGTCACTTTCATTAAGTTAAAGTGTTCTCTTTTAGCTTACTTATTTACTTGGTTACTTAATTATGATTCATTTCTAGTACCTTTTGGGTTATTTTACCTCAAAGGGAACGTTTTCGCATATAATGTGTTAAATGGGCAGGTTACAAGGACCCCGAGGGCTCAGAGAAGATTGGGGGAGGAACAGCTATTAGGAGACATATAGCAGCATCCCGTCTAGGCTATCCAGCCTGTTCTTTAACGTCCATGTGCGAGAGCCTGGCCCATGTCTCCCGCACATGGGCCAGGCTCGTAATCTGCAGTTCCCAGGTTCGAGTCCCAGTTGGGTCAGCGTTGAGATTTATCTCCGCAAAACTCACCGCCCTGCCCTCGGTCAGTAGGGGACACCGATGGGCTTGGAAAGGCAGCCGTCCGTCGGATGGGACATTAAACCGTGGTCCCGTGTGAGGGAGAGCCATACCATGTCCACGTTAAAGAACACGCTGGATGGCCTTGACGGGAGGCTACCATCTGTCTCCCAACAGCAGTTCCAGTGGATCCCCTCCCCCAACCTTCTCTGAACCTTCGGGGTCCTTGTGACCTGGCCATTTAGCATATGGTGTGCAAAAAAGTGCCGCTCAGAGGTAAAACAACCCAACCCAAATCCCGCACACGGAGCCACGACTTAACGTCCCATCCGACGGACGGTAGCCTTTCCAAGCCCATCGGTGCGGAGATAGATCTCAACGCTGGCCCAGTTCGGACTTGAACCTGGGAACTGCAGATTGAGAAACCTGGAACGCTGCAGATTAACGCCCTCCCTACCTTTTGATATCATTAGAGATCCAAAAATTCTTAAGTACCCCAACTCTGAAGACCAGATAACCTTAATCTCGCCCTTTGGACGACTAACCACACATTATGTCGATCAAGCGGCAACAAACGCTTAAAATATGTAAAGCCATACTTTGAAACTGTAAACATTTTTCTATAAATTGTTTCAGTAAAACAACTGTTTAACTGGTTTTTGCACAAAAGAGGAAAACAATTTATCGGGAACAGAATGCAGACTGATACCGTAGTAATCATAATAAGAACAAAGATAACATTTTCTGATTGAAAATGGGAATAATTATAAATCAAATAAAATCATTTAAAATGATACCTTTATTACAGAAAATATTCAATATTTCATTCATAGGACCACCGACTCCTTCCGGTTTTCAGCAGTTCATCTGCATCTGGTGATTTTTTGTAACCTTAATTTTGAGACTGCTGAAGCAACTATGAAAGACGTACTAGCAGTCTTTATTATAGAGCTATTATTAATGCTAGTTAAGTTTACATATCTTTTATCAGGGCTTCAAATAATAATTCGGAACAAATCACATTATTGAAAACATCTCCGAGTTGGTCAATATCTTTCCTCTGATAAAATTATTATTTTTATTGATGCCGGGATTGGTGACAACAATTCCATCATCTTAACCTGCTATCGTTAAACTACAAATTATAGCGATCAACAGAGTCAAAAGTCTTACTGAAATTTAAACTTGTGGCTGATCGTGAACAGTTCCAGAACAACCATTCTTTATCTCTCAATCCCTGTATTGATACATTCCAAATAAAATCTATCTCTCTTTAACTGTTGTTTTTCTGCTGAGGTCCTGCCATCCTCACAGACCTTCTACTATGGCATGTAAACTGACAGGCTCCTGTCAGACCTCTGTGGCAAGCAGCTGCTTGAGGGTGTATTTATTTTTTATTTATTAGATATATCATAATGATATATCTGTGATGGATACTATTATAGCGGAAAGAACTGGTAATGATAAAACGAAATCAATTCTTTTATATTAAATTGTATTATAAATCGGGTGGTAGTTACGATAAAACTTTCACATTTCAATTTTCTTATGGTTTTCGTTCATCATTTCTTGGTTTTTCAGTTCTATGTTTGTCAAAATGGTTCTTCTAAGATGTTGACCACTAGCAACATGCTACCTACCAAATAAAAGTCTGTTATATAGGAGGGTCGTGGATTTTAAAAATTTGCCCAATTTTATTTGCCCATTTAAATCTATATAACAAAAGAAGGTGTCTGTTGTGTCTGTGGCAGCCATAACTCATTGGGAATTCAACGTAGAGGCTGCAAATTTTCAGATAATGTTGCTGGCTGTGGTCCGGATTGCAATACCAAATATCAAGTCAAACATCCAAAAGGGGGGCTTGCTAGAGGCAAAGATGTGTACCGTGCTATTATTACGGGAAACGATAATCGCTGTCAAATCTATTGTTGCATGGCCGAGTGGTTAGCGCGCTTGGCTACTGATCTAAGGGACCTGGGTTCGAGCCCCGGGTAAGGCATGGATGTTTGTGTCGTTTTTCTGCTGAGGGCCTGCCATCCTCACAGACCTTCTACTATGGCATATAAACTGACAGGCTCCTGTCAGACCTCTGTGGCAAGCAGCTGCTTGAGGGGGTATTTTCGCCGTCCAGTGGCCGAGTGGTTAGCGGGCTTGGCTACTGATCTAAGGGACCTGGGTTCGAGCCCCGGATAAGGCATGGTCGTTTGTGTTGTTTTTCTGCTGAGGTCCTGCCATCCTCACAGACCTTCTACTATGGCATATAAACTGACAGGCTCCTGTCAGACCTCTGTGGCAAGCAGCTGCTTGAGGGGGGTATTATTATTAACTGTGAAAGTAAAGAGTTAAAATAAACATTTAAATCTGATGACATTGCCAGATTCCCCACATTTCCAAAAGCATTATTTCGGCGTTACATTGCAGTTAGGGACTTGATTTTCTAACCAAACATGGGGTAAGGTAGGGGGAATACGCCTACGAAATTGGGGACTTTTCGGTAAAGTACATCGGGAATAACAGAATGCCAAAATCTGACGAAATAATTATCTCGATCGTTTGCCACGGGCTCTGAGAGATAGCGCCGAGTGAGCAATGACTTTTGCATCACCATTAAATTCTTCGTATTCAAACTGTGTAAAATGTCGGAGGGACGGAAGAATACACAAAAGTGACCATTAGTGCAGGAAACAACAGAATATGCAGATTATAAGTGAGACACGAGCTGTCACAATTTGTGTAGAAACGAAGCCACGGGCCAAGTGGGATCCTGATTTTTAAACCAATCACTGTGGCAAACAGGGGACGCTCTGAAGGAAATTTGGACCTTGCGGACGAATATCACGGGAGACATAGGGCGGCAAAATCTGTGTTAACGGAAATAAAGGAGATGACAATGCAGTTTCCTTGTAACAAAATTACGCGAAGGTTCTACAGGAGAGTTGGTAGTAGATAAATAGAGGTGTTTTATCGCTGGTCTTGTACCGATGAGAGCAAGTTCTAATTCTTTTTTAATTAAATCTTTCGGAAAATATTTCCATTAAATTCGCTCAAGAGAAAATAAATTCTGATTCATGCTTTAATGGATGTTTTTTAGCATCTTACTCCCTCTTTTTCCTTCCACACTTTCTGCCTATGTGTGGAGGGGTTTTCTCCTGGTTAGAGCAAAACACTCTGACATGGATGGTGCCTTGACGTGGCGTCAGAGCTTTTCACTAAACCATCCGGCAGACATCATTCCAATAGCATATCTATTAATTTTTGAGAACTTTCTATTATATGATTAATATATCGTTTAATCCACGCTTAATGAATGGTTTCAAAGTTAAAATATGAAAGAAATTCCCAATAACTACATATTGCTCTATTAATCTCTTTTATTACTTCATTAATATTTTATTTCCAATTAGATTTGTTGATGATAAAAACTTCCAAATACAGTAACCCTCGTAAGCGTGGTTACAGCTAATCCGCATGTCTTCTAATCCCGATTGGTGGACAGATTGCTGTGAGTTTACGGGTGTTTTTCTTGTAGCGCATAATTTGTGCTCTGCTATTTAATTGAGGAAAAAGATATTTTTTTAAAACTATGGATCTTAAGCATTTGAAGAACGGATAAAAAGAAATCAGGTTGCTTTAACTATCGTTAGCAAACTGAAAGTGAGAGAAGAACTTGAAAAAAAAATTAAATAAATTAAGAAATACCTATCTTCCTGTAATGCCCTAAAAAAGAAAACAAAATTCAAGCATATCGATGGTGCAATCAGTCACTGAATTCGTATTCACTGCAAAGGAAGATAGGGCACTGGCAATCTTGTTGAATAGGCGCCCTATATTCCTTTGAAGCGAATACGAAACTCAGTGACTGATTCCATCATCATATGATGTAGATTTATTTCCTACTATTTGGAGCATATACCAAAAGATATCAATTATTTTTTAAATTTTTTATTATATTTATATACACTGGTTTTCATAAATTAAAGGAAACTCAGAGAAATTATGATAAACAAAAAACTATATAAATGACTTTAATGAAATTTGATAAAAACATGAATAACAATGCTAGTTTGAGAACGGCATAAAATATTTCACAAGAAATATTTTTCGTCAAAAAATAACACTTACAGAAACTTGTTCAAAAATGAGGTGTAAGATTGCAATGGCCAAAGCTCTTTAATAAGGAGTGTGTGTATTCCTTACAGCAATGCAGGCACGACAGCGATGTTCCATGTTGTTTATGATGTTGTGAATCAGCTCATTAGGGAGTAACAGAAAGCTGTGTCTTAAAGCAGTAATAAGCTCCCCCTTTGTTTCTGGTGGTGGGTTGAGGGCAGCAATACGTCTCCCTAGAGCATCCCACACATGTTCAATCGGATTTATGTCGGGAGATCGAACTGGCCATTCCATGCGCATATTGGTCTCCTCTTGAAGGTATTGTTCCACTAGTCGAGCTCTGAGTGGGCGAGCGTTATCATCTTATAAGATGAATGTTTCACCTATTGCACCAGCGTAAGGACATACATCCAGGATGTCATCTCTATACCTCTGAGCATTGAGGTTCCTACTCGTGAACACATAGAGGTCTGTGCGTCCACCTAAGGAACTACCACTCCAAACACACACGCTACCTCCGCCGAAACTGTCTCTTTGACGGATGTTACTGGGATGATAGCTGTACCTCGTTCTCTCCATGTCAAATAATGTCTGGAATCACTCTGTAAGCAATATCTGGACTCATCTGTGAAGAGTATGAACCTCCATTGCTCTTCCAATTAACATGCATACATGCCCAATTCAACCTATCTCTCCTGTGACGATGTGAGGGGTATATAAATTACTGGCCTTCTAGCGTACAGACCTCCCTCACGGACCTCCATTGCTCTTCTGTCCAGTTAATATGCATGCATGCCCAATTCAACTTCTCCCTCCTGTGACGTGACGTGAGAGGTATTCAAATTATTGGTCTTCTAGCTTACAGACCTCCCACATGAAGCCTTCTGCGCACAGTAGACGCTAATACAACCCTCCCAGTGGCTGCTGCAAGAGAGGATTGTAACTGACAGGGAGTAGATGCCCTGCTCCGTGCTATTAATCGCAAATATCGGTCTTTTACTGCAGTCGTAACTCTGGCCCTTCCTTGGCTAAACCTCTGAGACGTGGAACCTGTGCTAAGAAATTCATTTCACAGTCTATGGACCACAGAAGGACTCACATTCAGCCATCGTGCCATGTCTGATTGATTTTAGCCCGCTTCAAGCCAGCCAATAGTTCTCCACCGCAGTGCACTTGGCAAATGATGTTTCGAGGCCATTCCTACAAAATGGCTATTTCGAATTTCTTTACTTACATTTACCACACAAAATAACAATCCACTCGGAAACACGCCGCTATCCGATTACTCAAATTCACACAACTTATACTAATTTGCATACAATATGTTCACTCGGCATTACTTTGCTGGTTACATGAACAAGTTTGGTGAGGATCACACAATGTTTTGGCGAATTATCGGGATTTTTCCCATTTTTCTTTAATTTATGGAAACCAGTGTATATATATATATTGTTACTATACACAGTCGTATCAGAATAACATGACCACCTACATAATAATGGGAATAACCACCCTTGGCCCGGATGACAGTGCCGAGATGGCGTGGCATGGACGCAATGAGGCCCTGGAAGGTTGCCAGAGGCACATGTGTCCATTCGGATTCCAGCAGAGCACAGTGGTTCCGGAAATGACGTGGTTGTGGGTCCGCATGCCGAACCCGTCGATTCAAATGGTCCCACAAGTGCTCTATGGGATTGAGGTCTGGCGATTTTGCCAGCCAAGGGAGAATACATCGCTGTCGTGTTCCTGGAACCAGTCACGCACCACCTTAGAGACATAGCAACGTGCATTGTCCTGTTGGTAAATACCATCACCACCAAGGTAAACCTCCAACATGAAGGGATGCATGTGGTCAGCGTGGATGGACAGGTAGCCATTGGCGTTCAGGGACCCATCCAATGGTACCAGCGGTCCCAGGTCATACCAGGAAAACATCCCCCATACATCCACACTGCCACTGGCGACCTCTACTTAAACAAGAAGCGTGTCAGGGTGTTGGTTCTCGTGTTTCTGACGTCGTATCCGCCACCGCCTGTCATTACTGTGGAGTAGAAACCTCGATTTGTCAGAGAAGGCAACCTTTTTCCACTCTTCCACTGTCCAATGACGGTAGTCCCGTGCGAACTGCTGGAGTCATTGCTGATGGACCTTGGTTAACCTGGGTGCCTTTATGCAGTGTTGATTCCGGAGACCCATGCGTAACAGGGTTCACTCTACTGTTATCGGTGATGCGTACCTGGGTGCCCCAGCGTTCATTTGAGTAGTCAATTGCTGCACTGTTACGTGTTGATTGCCATTGTCGACGGAGGTGACGTTCTCCTCTTTGATCAATAGCTTTTGAGGCTCCACAGTTTTGACGTCTGGAGGAACACGGTGTGCCAGCGGTCCATTCTTGGTACACCCTTACTACAACACGTTGCGATCAGCCCACGAAGTCTGCTGTTTCCGAGATGCTTCCACCCTTGGCGCAGTAGCCGATGATCATTCCTTCTTGAACGTCCGTCAAATTATTACCTCTGCCATTGTGCTCACGTTACACACTTTGGCTCATGTGTCCTGGCCGGCCACTTTTATCTCCGTATGGTTGACCTTGTCATGTGCGCTCTGTGACGCGCCTGGGCGAGTACACTGTGATTCCGTGGGTGGTCATATTATTCTGATACGACTGTGCATATTTTGAAACTTTCATTTGAGGGTGGAGTTCAAACCATTACTCTATGTGCAGAACCACATAATTAGATGCATGATGAAACTGAGAAAATTTGAAAGCGTTGAAATGTATATAATGAATTTGGTATTTTACAAATAAGGAATTTATATGTATTTCAAGTACTGAAATATATAAGGAAGAATTTTAATGTTCAAATCTTGCGGACATTAGAAAGGAAAGGAATAAGGAGTGATAACATTTCCTTTAAGGATTTAAGAAAATGGATTGAAAGTGCAGAAAAAATTGAGACTATGTTTTAGAAAAAAAGGAAGAAAATGAAATGCATTATAAATTCATTAGCCGCAAAGTTGCTATTAAAGTGCTCAATAATGGATCTTGACCATCTATTGATATACAAAATCAATATAGTATTTTATTTTTATTTTTGTTTTCTACTAAATAAAGTTTTTCTTTTCATTTATTCTTAACTGCAGTTTTTGAACTTTCAAATTGGTTAATATTTATTTTATGATTTTTATCTGAAGCTAGGTTAATATGACAAATATGTGAAACGGAATAATGTTGCCTTTTCATTAAAACGTAACTATTAATTTTTTTCCACAAGCGAGTTTTTTACTCTCGTTAAAGATTCAACATTTTTTCTCAGATTTATACTGAAAAATGTAGTAAAATTATAAAACATTAATAAAATATAATATTAGATGTTTATATATATATTGGTACGAATGAAACTATGATTTTTAGTGAAGAAACGATGTAAAGAAGAATATACATATATAAAAAAAAAAGATGTAATGTTTTAAAATTTTGTATATAGGATATGCAAGATTGTATATATTTCGTTGTAATTGTAAGGTAAAAACATGTAAACGTATTTGTAATGTTTCTACAGATTCTGAGAATAAATCTGTCAATCTACCTATATATGACTCATAAACATTGACCATATTTTTCCTCTCCATGTTTTTTGAGTCGTGTTTGAAGTAGGCCAGGATATTGGTGACGTCACAAGCTTTAATTTGAATGTAACACGATGGCGATGTAAGGCATGGCGAAGATCCTCTCCCCATGCTCTTATCAAAGGGTGGGCGAGGATGGTGGGGTCAAAATTTCAAGTAGTTTACGACGTTCATTATATGAGCTTTCATCTGACAACTGGTAACTCTAGGCCGTTGCGTTCAGTAGATATTACGTAGAATAGCAGCAGATAGATATAGCAGAAGTACTGGAATAGAGTGAAAGAGAGAATGAAATAAAGAAAGCTTGTTGCGTAGTTTTCATTTTGTGGATTTCAGTGCACAAATTGTGTATCTATAGTACATATTCAAAGTTAAAACTACTTCTAAAAATGTGGCCATAAAAGCGGCATCTTTGTTTTTAAATGTAAATTCTAGGAATTTTTTCTTGAATAGGAATATTTTTTCAGAATTAAATTCTAATGGAGATTTTTAAAAAGGCGCCGTTTGAACCGTGTTATATCAAAATAAATCGTGTAAAATGAGAATTGGAATTTTTTTCCAAACCGTGTTAAATAAAAATCGTGTAAAAAAAAGCCGTATAAAAACAGAATTGGGAGTATATACATCTTTACAGATCACTAAATATGGAAACGGTAGAACCAAGGAGTGTCTAAATGAGAAGAGAGCTAGCTTTCATAGGCTTAATGTAAACTTTTCGATTGCAGCGCCCTCTAAATATGACAAATTCGTGCATTGCAGTGAAGCCACCTAGCCAGGGAGAGGAGCCTTCCTTGCGTTATTTTTCCACCGCCCAGCAAGGTTTTTAATGGCTTACACCACGTCACTAATTTTACATTTACTTTAGCTCTGTTCAAAGTGTTCATTTCTTAAATTTTACCATCATAATTTTCTTTTCACAAGGATTAGTTAAAATTATTTTCTTTAATAAAATCCCATTTTGTAAAACAGATAGTAGCTATACTCAAGAAAAGAATTTTAATATTTTGAATATTCTACAATATTTAATATATTATAATAAATTAAAATTTATGGCTCTATGCGAGATAACATGTTTTGTTTAATTATATTTTATAGAATTTTAGACATTTTCAATAAAAGTCATATCGAGTTTCTTAGTTGTATAAATTGTCAATAGATGGCAGCAGGCACTTCTCGTATCAACCATAAAAAAATTTACTATTAGAACAAACTGCAGACACCTATATTCATCGATATGCTCCAGAGAACACAAAACTGCAACATACATTGACTTACATGTTCGCAAGATGATTAAATGTATTAATTTACATATTAATTTTAAAAATTCTTCAAATTTACTCAAAATAAACATACAACGGTTTTTCCAGGTATCGTAAAATGTACTCCTGAACGAGATAAAACACTCATTGAATACCTTTAGGGTCAGCTACCACTGTGCCAAACAGCCATGGCTGTTAGACATTTGGAAACACTGGTTAAATCGCAAAATACATACCAATAGTAAGACAAACCATAGCTGCATTGGGCTAAAATGATTGCACTGCGCATGCGCAGATCGCCCCTTACAGTTGTTTTTGTGCCTGCACATCAATTTGCCACGTTCAGCTTCGGTAAAATTCCGCAGAACGGCGCCACTTACGCTTTGTGCGAAGTCAGGCTTCTTCTCCTTAGACCTTCTTTGATCTTGTGTTCTTCGAGAGCTGCTGATTTTAGTTTCGTATTCCATATTATATTTCTAAATCTTCTGATTAGTATTAAGTACTAATAACGTTTAAGTGTATCATCTACCAATACATGAAGTAATTTACTGTAAATGCAAATTGTGAATACTAAATTAACTCTGTTAATGTTGCAAAAGTTACTTTTTTCTGCAATCTGAATATGTGCAATTTACATGCCAGATTGAAAAAGTATGAACTTTAGAAAACTGGAAAAGAATTTTGCTTCCACTCACGAATAGATGGAACTGTGAAAGTTGAGAGCAGCTTCATTTTGCAACATAAAAGACAGCGAAGGAATTAATGACTACTCCTGGTTTGTTGGAACCTTCTCATACAAGAGTATGCTCTTCCAAGACCGAAATCTCTTTTTGTCGAAACCTTAGTCAGAATGAATAGAAACAGAAAGTTTGCCTTCTGCAACAGTTACTAACGATTATGCCACTTGAGGAAAAATAACTCTTGATTGCTTATCAACTATGAACACAAATCAGCATATCATATATTTTAAAGTATATTTAATAGGTATTATGCTTTTCTATGACTCAACTGTTCGTCAGTACTTGAAATATACTTAGTAAGAAAAAACTTTTTTTACAATTTGAAAGCACGCCCTTCTTTGTCCTACATTTATAGCTTTTTTCCCTCTTTTTATAAATAGCTTGCCAGGCTCGTAATCTGCAGTTCCCAGGTTCGAGTCCCAGTTGGGTCAGTGTTGAGATTTATCTCCGCAAAACTCCCCGCCCTGCCCACGGTCAGTAGGGGACATCTATGGGCTTGGAAAGGCCGCCGTCCGTCAGATGGGACGTTAAGCCGTGTCCCGTGTGCGGGAGAGAGCCATACCCTGTGCACGTTAAAGAACACGCTGGATGGCTTTGACGGGAGGCTACCATCTGTCTCCCAACAGCTGTTCCCAACCTTCTCTGAGTCTTCGGGTTCCTTGTGAACTGGCCATTTAGCCCATGGTGTGCAGAAAGGTGCCGCTCAGAGGTAAAACAAACCAAACAAACAAACCCTCCTTTTATAACACTGGTATCCGCTAACCCTAAGTAACAACCAAAAAAAGTAGATTAAATTAATTTTTCCTGATCACTGCTTTGTTGAAATCAATATATCAGAAAAATCTACGCATTTTTATGTGGACAAATATACTTCTATGTAGTGATGATGTTGTTTGGGTTGGGTTATTTTACCTCTGAGCGACACTTTTTTGCACACCATGGGCTAAATGGCCAGGTCACATGGACCCCGAAGGCTCAGAGAAGGTTGGGGGAGGGGACCCACTGGAACAGCTGTTGGGAGACAGATGGTAGCCTCCCGTCAAGGCCATCCAGCGTGTTCTTTAACGTGCACAGGGTATGACTCTCCCACACACGGGACCACGGCTTAACGTCCCATACGACGGACGGCGGCCTTTCTAAGCCCATCGGTGTCCCCTACTGACCGTGGGCAGGGCGGGGAATTTTGCGGAGATAAATCTCAACGCTCACCCAGCTGGGACTCGAACCTGGAAACTACAGATTACGAGCCTGGCGCGCTACCGACTGAGCCACCCCCGCCCCCTAGTGATGAGTTCGTTAGTCAAGAGGCAAAGAAGTGTTTGTTTACATCAGGTCTCAACTTAGGTGAATAGAATTTGGCTTTCTTGATCTCGGAGCCATATCTTATGTCTAATGCGATGGACGACAACCTTTGCAACCCTTCGATATCCGCTTTCTCATTAAGGGCGGAATGCAGGTTAGCGGACAAGTCTCATTGCAGGAATCACTTGAGACTGGAACTTGTAGTGACAGGTCCTAATCCGCTACCGACTGAGCCACTTCCTTCCCTATCAGATTAAGTTTACTCATTTTTTAGTTATTGATTTATTTTATGATTGTGTTGACTAAAGCTATCGTTGTTTCATTTTAATTTCTAGCACTACTCTAGTTGTTTTAGTTGTTATTCATTTTATATTTAGACCCTGTTAGAATCCCACTTTCACTTCGAGCTTTGAGGAAATGTAATGATCGTGTCATTTAACATTCCAGCGGATATGAATCGCTTTTTTTCCCTTGGAATAAAACGATGCTCTCTGTCGTCTCTCTAACTCTGGAATTGTGAAGTAATGAAATGCAAAAAGTTTCAATGAGATGTCGGAATTAATTTTAATCTTTAATTTCAAAAGTTTACAAAATATGAACTATTGGAGCCTCTTTGTAAGTCTCTTTAGAAGTATGTCAATGAAGATGGAAAAAAAGTGATGATGGGAAAGAAGTGATGATGGAAAAGAAGTGATGATGGGAAATCTGCCTGAACACTTCATGAGGGAAAACCAATTATGACCAACTGTAAAATGCACCCAACGAGTTGGGTTGTTTTACCTCTGAGCGGCACTTTTTTTGTACACTATGGGCTAAATGGCCAGGTCACAAGGACCCCGAAGACTCAGAGAAGGTTGGGAACAGCTATTGGGAGACAGATGGTAGCCTCCCGTTAAGGCCATCCAGCGTGTTCTTTAACGTGCACAGGGTATGCCTCTCCCGCACACGGGGTCACGGCTTAACGTCCCATCCGACGGACGGCGGCCTTTCCAAGCCCATCGGTGTCCCATACTGACCGTGGGCAGGTCGGGGAATTTTGCGGAGATAAATCTCAACGCTCATCCAGCTGGGACTCGAACCTGGGAACTACAGATTACGAGCCTGGCGCGCTACCGACTGAGCCACCCCCTCCCCTGGTTCTTGGGCAAAAGCCATTCCCATTTACATCTAAATTATATCCTAATTGTCCAGGTTGATACTATGACTAAGTTATTAAACATTTTAAAAAATCGAACTATGCTTCCAAATGGAGGACAAAAACTAATTTAAAATATCGGGAATATACGATTACCCTTGATCCCAGCATGCATGGAATGACCTTCTAGCTTCATGCAGTCTCCCACTCCCCATCCTAATCCGCACTGGCTTACAAGCCTTAACATCTTATTTAAGGTATGCTCATCTTTTCGAGGACCACTCTGACAGACCATAAAAGACCGAAGAAAATTCAGATTTTTGAAAAAAGTGAGGATCTTCGTTACAACGTCGAAAGGGTGTGGTTTGTAAGAGAAGTGAACTGACGATGTTGACGATGAAAGAAAGAGGAAGCCTGAAAGAGTGAAGATGCATTCTGTTGCGTAGGTGAAATGGAAAAATGGCTCTGGAAGGAAACAAGATAAAGGGAAGATGTGGAACGGAAGATCGAAAGATGTGACGAGATTGGTGGCGTACGCGAAAGAATGACTCAGTATTCGTGTCGAGCAAAAGAATGCCAGCGGTATGGTTGAAACGGGAATGAAAAAGCAAGGCCAGATGAAAGGAAATGGGCTCCCTGGGCAAGAGAAGGGCTATTTTGGGAGGATGTCGGATGCATGGGAGCTGACAGAGCCGACGAGGGGATTAACTGAAAAATGGGGATGGTGGGATAGTAAAGGAGGAGACGTTTAAAAAGGGTAGAAGGATTTGAACTTCTTAATTGCTCCCGTGGCGATGGCTTTTTATTTTTCATTAACGAAAAATTCTAATCTCACAAGTGGCGATAGATAAAGGGTTCATATTTGAATGCAGTAGCCATTGCGATCTAGTTCAAATCCAGTGCTTCAATACTAGAGAAGCACCGGATATTTCCTGTAATCAGAGGGCACTTGAATAGTAAGCTGAAAAATTAAGTTTGGCTACGAATGAAGTTTATAGTGTCGGTTAGCTAGAACCGATGTATCATGCGATAGCTCGTGGTCAGAGCACCTGGCACGTCATCAGAAGGTCATGGACTCGGATCCCACTCGCAAGGAAACTCGTTTTATTCAGCTAACTTTTCAAGTGTTCTTAAGCAGTTGTTTGCTACTAATGTTTGGTAAAGTTTGGTATGCATGGGATGACTTAGCCTCACGCAGTCTCCCAATCCCCATCCTAATCCGCACTGGCTTACAGGCCTTAACATCACTGGTAACAAGCACTGGTAATAAGCTTTGGTAACAAGCTTTACCAAAACAATGTTTGGTAAAGTTTGGTAATGTTTGGTAAAGATTTCCGTCATTAGAATACGTTAGAGAGAAGATCTTTAAAGAAAGCGACAGCACAGCAGAATGACAACGATCAGGTGAGAACAATGGAATGAATTAAGCCTAACTTTAAGTACTGCTGACAGCCATCGAAAGACATTCCTTTAAATATTTCTCCTTATGTTTGACGTTGAAACAAGACTCGTTTTTTATCTGTAAATTTATTTTAAAATGCCCGCGTGGGTGTTTGGTCCGCTTAAAGACAGAAGTTGAATGTCATTTTCTTCGCTATGAATATTTTGATCACTGTTTAAGTTTATTCCAATTTAATGAGCTCACAAGGGAGATACTTTAATATTTTAGTCTACTTCAAGTGTAATCCTAAAGAAAAAGTAATGCGTAAAAGTAAAAATGATAATTTTAAAATTGTTCTATCATTAACTTTTATTTCAGTAAGGCAATATCATTAGTAGCGGCTTACCCAAACTTAGTGATTTAAAGAGACTTCCTTAATATATATATATATCCTTTGGGGAGGGGTGGTAGGCCCTTTTGGTATTGGTAGCTGCAATGGCAACGGGCAACGTCTCCTACAGGTAAGTAAACTCAATGGATTCATAATAACTAACACTTATTACAAACACCACGGCATACATAAATACACATGGGTTTCACCTGATGGGCTGCATAAGAATATGATTGATTATATATTAATTAATAGCAAATGGGCTAGTTCTGTTAGGAATACCAGGTCATATAGGGGAGCTGAAATTGGATCTGACCATTACCTTGTTAAAAGTGTCTTGCAACTTAAACTTAAAAAGTGTTGTGCTAAAGTTAAAAAATTACCTTTAATACTGAAGCTCTGAAAGACCCAGTTATAGCCAAAGCTTACCATGATAGGTTACTTAGCCATTATGACAGTCATGGTATGCTTACAGTCATGGTATGCTTACTACTCAGTCGTGGTATGCTTACTACTCAGTCATGGTATGCTTACTACTCAGTCATGGTATGCTACTTGAGGAAGAATGGGATCATTTTAAACAGGCTTTTTTGGACACTAACAGTACTCTTTTAGGAAAAAAGGAGCAGAAGAGAGAGAATTATCTGAGTGATAAGGCACTTGAGCTTATTTCGGAAAGAAAGAACTGCAGGAATGTCCTTAATCAATACCCTACTAGTCCTAATAGAAAGCATTACAGAGAACTTAATAAATGTGTAAAAGATCAGTTAGCTGCTGACAAGAATCTTTGGCTTGATGGTTTGGCTGACAAAGCCGAGGAAGCAGTTAGACAGCACAACAGCAGAGAGCTGTACCAGATAGTTAATGTTTTGTGTGGTAGAAAACGAACAGGTATACAGGGATTGAAGGATAAACAAGGTAAGGTTATAGATGGTGAGGATTCTGTCATGGCTAGGTCACGTGACACGAAGTTTGCCAGATCACTAATTTCTAAAAAAAATCGTTGCCAGATATTTTTTCTGAATTCTGTTATCAACCATAGTGTTCGGATATTTTTTTGAGCGGCTGTACCAAGAAACGATAGTTTACTGGGTATTTTATGGAATGATACTAAGGTTACAGCCACCCATCAGGCTTTTTAACTTTTTTCCCCGCTTCGTTCTCAATATGCCCTGTTTTTTTGCCGCATTATCCATTCTCTCTAATATGCAACTCTGTTTATTGACAGCCGAAGCATCTGACCACCGTTGTCGTTTTAGGTCAGGCTTGTTATTTTATTCATTTCCCAGTGTTCCCAGCTGCAAGCGCCAGTAGCTTCAGCCTGTCTGTTGATGCTCTTGCGCAAAGTGCACCTGTGCAACACGAGTACACGCGACTCACGTAGTTCTATGATACTTTAACCTAAGTTATCAACGCTATGTGGTCCCTACTAACAATGCATGATGAAAAGTGGATTTTCAATTATAAAAAATTTTTGGACTGATGAACGAAATAGACTGAACTCAAATCCGTTAAAGGAGAACTACAAATTGAAATTAATTTCAATGAAAATTGTTCGGAATCTGTGGACTTTGTCAGGACGCAACAAAAACTAATAGAAACTGCAAAGTAAGAAAAAAATTCATTCGAATTTTGAAGTCTCTTATAATATTGATATAATATTAAAATAAAACTCTACTTATAAATGAAGATTGGATTTGAGTGGTTTTATTTTTTTCCTGCTTTTTTACTTTTGCTTTTGTTTAAATGCTACAGATGAATATTACCTGTATTTTAAAAAAAGTTTTTTTGAAGGCCACAAAAACAGAAAATATTTATACCGGAATGGTGTTTCGGTTCATTTATTATAATTAAATTATGATATGAATGCGTTTCAGGACATAATTGTTTCTTGTTCTTTCACTTACAGTATGAAAATTCGAAGTTAAAAGTTAACAAAATTTCATGTCCTGATATTACGAAGTTGAAATTTTCCGAAAACTTCGCTGCTCAGAGTTTAAAATCCCGTTTTAACTGAACAGATTTCAGCAGGGTCGGAGATGGGTCTTTAGAACCAGGTTGACGTTCCAGGATCAGTTGAAAAGAGACCCTTTTGTGAACATGGAGACATTAAGCAACAGATAAAAAATCTGTTGAAAAGGACACGAATTATGACCAAAAATATTTTAAAGGTGTGGACATACAAAGGATCTATTCCCTGTCGTTAAATATACAGGATCAACAAAATTCTGGCACTAGGGGAACGGAGTTCATCCCATTTCCATCCTTCGATTTTGAACATATCTGAATTTCGCGCATCTTTTCACACACACAATCTTGCTACACCAAAGAACTATAGGGGGCGGGGGTGGCTCAGTCGGTAGCGCGCCAGGCTCGTAATCTGTAGTTCCCAGGTTCGAGTCCCAGCTGGGTCAGCGTTGAGATTTATCTCCGCAAAAATTCCCCGCCCTGCCCACGGTCAGTAGGGGACACCGATGGGCTTGGAAAGGCCGCCGTCCGTCGGATGGAACGTTAAGCCGTGGCCCCGTGTGCGGGAGAGACATACCCTGTGAACGTTAAAGAACACGCTGGATGGCCTTGACGGGAGGCTACCATCTGTCTCCCAACAGCTGTTCCAGTGGGTCCCCTCCCCCAACTCTCCGCAAAATTTCCCCGCCCTGCCCACGGTCAGTAGGGGACACCGATGGGCTTGAAAAGGCCGCCGTCCGTCGGATGGGACGTTAAGCCGTGGTCCCGTGTGCGGGAGAGCCATACCCTGTGCACGTTAAAGAACACGCTGGATGGCCTTGACGGGAGGCTACCACCTGTCTCCCAACAGCTGTTCCAGTGGGTCCCCTCCCCCAACCTTCTCTGAGCCTTCGGGGTCCATGCGACCTGGCCATTTAGCCCATGGTGTGCAAAAAAGTGCCGCTCAGAGGTAAAACAACAACAACCCTCCCCCAACCTTCTCTGAGCCTTCGGGATCCATGTGACCTGGGTTGGGTTGTTTTAACTCTAAGCGGCACTTTTTTGCACACCATGGGCTAATGGCCAGGTCACATGGACCCCGAAGGCTCAGAGAAGGTTGGGGGAGGGGACCCACTGGAACAGCTGTTGGGAGACAGATGGTAGCCTCCCGTCAAGGCCATACAGCGTGTTCTTTAACGTGCACAGGGTATGGCTCTCCCGCACATGGGGTCACGGCTTAACGTCCCATCCGACGGACGGCGGTCTTTCCAAGCCCATCGGTGTCCCCTACTGATCGTGGGCAGGGCGGGGAATTTTTGCGGAGATAAATCTCAACGCTGACCCAGCTGGGACTCGAACCTGCGAACTACAGAATACGAGCCTGGCGCGCTACCGACTGAGCCACCCCGCCCCTTCTGGTATTAGGGGAACGGAGTTCATCCCATTTCCATCCTTCGATTTTGAACATATCTGAATTTCGCGCGTCTTTTCACACACACAATCTTGCTACACCAAAGAACTATAGGGGGCGTGGGTGGCTCAGTCGGTAGCGCGCCAGGCTCGTAATCTGTAGTTCCCAGGTTCGAGTCCCCGCTGGGTCAGCGTTGAGATTTATCTCCGCAAAATTCCCCGCCCTGCCCACGGTCAGTAGGGGACACTGATGGGCTTGGAAAGTCCGCCGTCCGTCGGATGGGACGTTAAACCGTGACCCCGTGTGCGGGAGAGCCATACCCTGTGCACGTTAAAGAACACGCTGGATGGCCTTGACGGGGGGCTACCATCTGTCTCCCAACAGCTGTTCCAGTGGATCCCCTCCCCCAACCTTCTCTGAGCCTTCCGGGTCCATGTGACCTGGCCATTTAGCCCATGGTGTGCAAAAAGTGCCGCTCAGAGGTAAAACAACACAACACAACACAGGAGAATTTTAAGCAGCAATTTACGGTGAAGAAAATACAGCAATCATAACATTTTTATGAGGGCTCGCTGTCATGTAAATATTTCATCGATGAACTTATTTTTTTGAAGTGAATCCTCTGCAGAATTATTCCTCCATTCTTTGTATGCGGAGGAGACCTTAGTAATAAAGAGCATCCACCTCGAGACCTCGGACGGAATGAGTTTGCATAACAGTGGTTTGAGGTTTTGCTCGAGGTCGCCCATTTTTCTTTTTCTGCAAACACAATACTCGTTTGACAAGTCTTGCAAGGGTTGTTGATAGGCAGCGCCATAACCCGCCCTGCTTCAAGAATTGATGCGAAAAACTGCAACTGACTCGCTGGTGATCTTATTTGCCTTCATAAGGAAAGAAATCAGCTCATGGGAGATATGGGGAAACTTTTCCACAAGGCATTTGGCTTTTTGGTCAAATGGAGAATTACCAGCAAAGTCCTCGTGCAGATTTCGGATGACGTCACTCTCAATAAGATCCGCAAAGTAAACGAAGCATTCAGTGATCTCCGATGAATGTAGTACAGTCGCTCAAAAAAAGTTTCCAAAACTATGGTTGATTACAGAATTCAGAAAAAATATCTGGCAACGATTTTTTTTAGAAATTAGCGATCTGGCAACCTTCGTGTCACGTGATTACAGAATTGAGGAAAAATATCTGGAGCGTGTACAGCAACTGTACACGCCCCAGTTACCGTTCACAGAAAACTGGAGCGTGTGCAGTTACTGCACACGCTCCAGTTTGCTGTGAACGGTAACTGCACACGCTCAATATTTCCGTGAGTGAGCCCACACGATCTAGGTCTTTGTGAGCTCACACGATCCAATGTGCTGTGAACATTAACCGCAACCGCTCCAGTTTGCTGTGAACGGTAACTGCACACGCTCCATATTCATTGCATTATATATTCATACGCATTATATATATTTAAAAATATCCGAACACTATGGTTGATTACAGAATTCAGAAAAAATATCCGGCAACGATTTTTTAGAAATTAGTGATCGGGCAACCTTCATGTCACGTGACACGAAGGTTGCCAGATCACTAATTTCTGAAAAATTGTCAGATCACTAATTCTAATTCTTTTTTGAGCGACTGTACCACAAGATTCTCTTAGACAAACTTGAAAGGGATTCCTGCAGTTGTTGCTCTCAGAAAACTCTAAATATGATCCACTTCTACAAATGTTAACTCAGTTCACTAATATGTTATGAGATACCTATTTCTTTATCTAAAATAAATATTTATGTTACGTTTACAATTCAGTGGTTTTCAAAACTTAATTGGTTAAAGAATTCTGTAATAACTTTGTAAGATTTTGTCCTTAAGTAGAATTCTATCTTAATTATTAATTTTAATATTTTGCTCAAAATGTGCAGGAAATCAATTTCTTTTTGATACGTTTTTCAAATGATCTAAAAAAGTACTAAAACCAAGAGTTCCAGGAAATCTTTATTAAAAAACATTGCATTAAATGAACACGAGAACATTTCCGAATACATTTTTTTTAATCCAACTTAGTAGGAGAGTCAGGGGCGGGGATGGCTTGGAATAAGCCGCCGTCCGTCGGATGGGCTTGGAATAGGCCGCCGTCGTCAGATGGGACGTTAAGCCGTGGCTCCGTGTGCGGGAGAGCCATACCCTGTGCACGTTAAAGAACACGCTGGATGGCCTTGGCGGGAGGTTACCATCTGTCTCCCAACAGCTGTTCCAGTGGGTCCCCTCCCCCAACCTTCTCTGAGCCTTCGGGGTCCTTGTGACCTCGCCATTTAGCCCATGGTGTGCAAAAAAGTGCCGCTCAGAGGTAAAACAACCCAACTCAACCCATTTCAGTCATATTACTGCGTGCGTTTGATATTTTTGAGTGAGTGAGTGGGTGTCCACGTGAAGCGGACCAAAAACTGGAATTTTTGGCCTATGTGCCTTTTATCCCTAAATAAAGACAATTAGAAAAGATGTTTAATGAGGAAAAAACGTAGAAAATCGTCCAGAGGAAAAAATGAAAGTTTCCAGAGCAAGAGGTTGGGTTGTTTTACCTCTGAGCGGCACTTTTTTGCACACCATGGGCTAAATGGCCAGGTCACATGGACCCCGAAGGCTCAGAGAAGGTTGGGGGAGGGGACCCACTGGAACAGCTGTTGGGAGACAGATGGTAGCCTCCCATCAAGGCCATCCAGCGTGTTCTTTAACGTGCACAGGTTATGGCTCTCCCACACACGAGGTCACGGCTTAACGTCCCATCCGACGGACGGCGGCCTTTCCAAACCCATCGGTGTCCCCTACTGACCGTGGGCAGGGCGGGGAATTTTGCGGAGATAAATCTCAACGCTGACCCAGCTGGGACTCGAACCTGGGAACTACACGTTACGAGCCTGGCGCGCTACCGACTGAGCCACCCCCGCCCCATTCCAGAGCAAGAACCAGAGCATGATTTTGGAGAGCAAGAATATCACTAAGAGACCAGGGAACATTAGATAAATTGTGATATTTTCTATAGGAAAGGTACATATTCTGTCGTTCCTGTTTATAATGATTGCATTGAATAATATAGTGAAAAGTTGATTCAACGTCTTGGCAGAAAGGACAAAGAGGTGTCTCGGAAAGTTTACACTTGAAAAGGAAAGCGTTGAGAGGAGCAACCTCACCTTGAAGTTGAGAAATGAGTATTTCTGAGGAACGTGATGTATACATGATCGTCCTTTTGGGTTGAAATCTTTGGAGATGTGATAATCGTGTGCCATAATTTGAAGAATTCCACTCAGATCCTAGAGTTCGGCGAATATATTTGGAAGCAGCTGCTAAGGCATCTTCTAAATAAAAAGGGGAAGGACTAGCTGCTTGAGGAATTGAAGCTCCAATTTTAGCTTCTCTGTCTGCCTCTTCCTTGATGTCGATGCCATGATGTCCAGGAACCCAGATAAGTTGTATACTAGTAACAATCCTAGACGTTTCCATAATTTGATTATGGAGAGCTAGAATTGCAGAATGAGATTGAGAGGAGATATTGAGTAGTCCGGAGAGAACCGCTTTGCTGTCGGTTAAAATGATGTAGTCTTTAGCTTCGATTCAGTATTGTTTTAAAGCAATTCGAATAGCTTCAGCTTCCGCGCTGAAAGTGGAGAAAATATGATGACGACTGATAGCCACATTCACTTGTAATTGTGGACATATGATGTCTAATCCAACGCCATTGAGGGATTTGGATACGTCTTATCCAATAATTATGTTCTTATGCCATTGATTACTTCGGATTAGGTTGAAATCATGCAAAATGGTACAAAGAGGATTATCCAAGGAATGTTGAACCAGGAACTTATTAGTTGTAATCAGTATCTGAGGAGTAGACCAAGGAGAGTGATTTAACTTTCTGGAAGAGGGCTTGTCGTCAGGAATCTGAGAGGCTGTCATTAGGTTTTTAGCTAAGAGCAAGAATGGTCTTTGCGAAGTCTTCCATTTATAATGATTGAGATAATGCGGTGCTTGACATGCATTGTGAAAAGATGAGGCATACGGAGAGCAACGTTCTTTCAAATATATTTTGGTTGCCATCAGCGAGCAGCTATATTCAAAGGTATAGTTGATGTTAATGCATAGAGAATTGGGAGAGGTGTAGCTTGGGGTAGTCCGGTGGCTGCTCGTAAGGCAGCGTGATAAATTGGATTAATGGTGTTCCAATTTGATTGTGGAGTAGAAGATAGAAAATGACCACAGTATAAAAACTTTGCACGTAAAGTGGCGTTTGCAAGGAGTGTGCAAGGAGTGTGGCACTAGGATTATTGTGTTTCTTAGCAGCAATACCTCGTATGACGTTGATAATTATTTGTCCAGATTTACGGAGATGTAAAAAATGATTCTTCAAAGATCCTGTTTCCTGAAGATGAATTCCTAGGATTTTTATTGCATTCACCCATGGAATGGATAAATTATGCAGGTACAGAGGAGATCTTATTTTCTTCTTTCTCCGGGTTACAAGCATGGCCGAAATCTTGGGGTTGAAAAAGACAAACCCCAAGATTTAGACCACTCAGCAATAAGTAAAAGATTTTCCTGACATCTTTTGAAAAGAGAATGAAAGTTGGCACCCGAGCCAAAGAGGATGATGTCATCAGCATATATGGATATGGTGAAATTATTAGATATTCGGCTCGGTAGATCAGATAAAAAAACGTTAAACAAGAAAGGTGAGAGCACGCTACCTTGAGGAATGCCAATAGTTGGATACTGTATGTCCGAAAAGCATCCACGCCAACGAGTCCGAAACCTTTGATTCATCGGGTAATTCGTAAACCATTTGTGCCAATTACCTTTAATTCCAATTTGAAGAAGTTTATGAAGAAGAGCGGAATGGACACAGAATCATATGCTCGTTGAATATCTAAGTGCAAAATGATCGCAACATGCTTATGTTGGAGAGTTTCATTAATATTGAGTATTAAAGGAGATAATGCATGCCCTGTACCTTTAAAAGGAACTGAACCATGAATCTCAGTTGGAAGATATGATGTGTTAATTAGAATCCATGATAGGCGTGACCAAATTATACGTTCGAAAATCTTGACCATGATTGACGTTAATGGGATACGTCTATATGATTGAATGTCAGTTCCATCTTTACCTGGATAGGAATAAGGGTGGACATCATCCAGGATTGAGGAATAATGCCAATTGACCATATTTGATTAAAGGTGATCAGTAATTGTTCCAAATGGTTGTCAGGAATCTCCTTAATCATGGTTGCCGAGATGTTGTGTGAACCCGGAGATGTTTTTCGTTGTCGTTGTATAGTGTGTTTTAATTCTGATATATTAAAAGGCAAATCCAGGATTGAGGAGAAATCAAATCCAGAAGGAGAGATTTCCGATGCTATAATACAGGACCAGTAGTCGCCCATTGAGTAGCAAATAAGTTAGCTTGTTCCTGAGCTTGGAGAAATGGTGGAATTATGAATGAGGAGATTCGTGGATGTTAAAGAAGGAGATCCTAGAAAATGTTGAAGTCGACGATAGTGTGAGAAGATGTTGGTAGATGAACGAATAATGATGGATATGCGATTCCAGTATCTCTGTTTTTCATGTAAAATGGTAGATTTAAGTTTAGCTACACTGTGTTTATATTTTATCCAGTCAGACTTGAGCAAAGAGGATCGAGCGATGAAAAATTTTCGATGTTTTTTTGCCAACGCTTTTTGGCATTTTGAATTCCACCATGGAGTCAATGATTTTTTATAATTTCTGCGACTTATAATGGCTGCTTCCGCTGCCAAAAGGATTTGCTTTTCAAAATCGTCGTAACAAGCAATAGCAGATAAATCAGTGTTCTCCAAGAATCGTTGAAAAGAACTATAATCAATTTGTTTGTTTAAAAGGAAGGATTCTACATGCTGCAAAGAAGTATTATGATGGAAAATCTGTATGAGAATAGGATGATGATCACTTCGCCATGTCGAAGGGATGACACGACAGGAGCTATCTAAAAATATATTGTCAGAACAGAAGGATAAGTCGATACGTGACGAAGTTAAGAAACTTCGTCTTGTGATTGCACCAGAATTCAATAAACACATAGATGAATTTTGAAGCCATTAGGCAATGTGGATTCCGGGGGTGGAAGAAAAAGATGAACCCCATAGTGGATGATGGGCATTAAAGTCACTGCCAATCAGTGAAATCTGAGGTAGCGCAGATTCCAGATATTTCAGAATGTTTAGACAATAATTGGCATCCGGGATATAGACATTAACAATTATGAATAATTTGTGATGGAAAAATAATTCAATTGCCATGAATTCTCCTGAGAAACAAGATGGATCATCTGGAATGTTGAGTAAGCGACTGGAAAAAGAAGCTTTAACAGCAATCATGAGGCCACCACCACGTCCATTAACTCGATCTTTCCGATAAATGACATAATTAGGAATATTAAAATGAGAAACATTATCAAACCAAGTTTCCTTTAACAAAAAAAATCCGGGGAAAAAGAAGAAATTCCAAGCAACAGGAGAGAGGAATTTGCACGAAGACTTCTGGCATTCCATTGAAGAAATTGTAGACACGTAAAAAAAAAAAGGAGAAACGGAGGAAGAAAAGATTTATTTCTTCTCTTTAGACTTATGTTTTCCTTTTTGAAGAATATAAGGACTATCAAGAAAATCCATAGCGGAAAAGTTATTGATGGGATCATCGGGGTCCTGTGGAACATTGATGTCCGTAGTAGAAGTAGAAGGTTGTGCAAAATGTAATTGTGCAGGTCGAAGTAAAGTAATAGTCATATTCATTGTCGCACTCTGTTCCGGAATACTCAAACTTGAGGACGTTTTCAGAGAAGCATCCTTATCCATGGCAATTTGTGCAGAAGATATGTCTTGAGGATTAAGCGATTTAGAAATAGGTGCAATCTCAATTCTGCTTTGGATAGTTGTGTCATTCTGTATTGGTAATCCCGGCATGAAAGAGGAGAACATGACTGATAAACGCTTCTCGAATTCAGACAGAGCCTTTTCTATTAACGACGTGATAAGATGTGATATCCCATTGTACGTTTCTTGAGTTGTAGTAACTTCCGGTGGAGATATTAGATTTTTCCGGGTTGTAAATGCATATGTCTGTCGTGAGGGTAATATGGCCGCTCGAGCTGCGATATATGTAGTACGTCTGGTACATTTAGAGTTGAGAATAGTGGTTTCGAGTTGGCGCTTCGGACACTGAAGGGAGGTGGCTTCATGCGAATCGCCACGTAAACAACAATGTACTTCAGAAGATGTACAAGAGGTAGCATGATGTTCCTCACCACATCGGGAACATCGAGGTTTGCTTCGACAGATTTTCTTTCCGTGTCCAAATCTGCAACATTTATCGCACTGTCGTGGTCTATCTATGAAAAGGGTGGGGTGATGTATTTCCCACCATAGAATTATTTCGTGGGGCATTTGTTGATCAACAATTGTTATTAACACACTTGGTAAGGGAGACATTATGTTGCCATCACGTTTGAAAAAACGACGAATCGAATAAATATGATGACCTTGAATTGATAGTTGCGTAAATGAGTCATCGATGGAGATTTCGGTATCAATCTTACGAAGTAAAAATCTAGTTGTTAATGATTCTGTCAGGATTTCATGCTCAACTAGAGTATTTAATATCTGTGTGATATTTAGTAACTCAATGGTGCATTCAACGGAAGTTGTTGCGATTATCAAGTCGTTCGTCTTAGTGCGTTTGACGTTTAAAATGTCTTCTGGGTTTCAAAGTTAAGCTGTCAGCAGCTGCTTCAAGAAATTAGGTTTAGCCGTGGATATGGGCTTCGAAATACCTTTTATCCTAATGGAGAAAGATGTGCATCCATTTGATTTAGCATATGATAACAGATCAGAGTTATTCATAAACGTTTTGGAATATAGTGAGTGAATGTATTGCTGCGTAGCAGAGCTGTCACTACGTAAACGTTTGGACCCTCCAGAGGGATCATCCATTTTGGAAAGACAAAATTAAAGTACACGCAGAAAATGCTGCGCGAAGTGCAGAGTTTTCACACCAAAATCTGTCAAAAAGTCTTCAGACACAGACGAACAAAAAAAACAGACCTGAAAAGCTCCGCAATATACCCCCACCTAGGGTGAAGAAAAGAAAGGACGCTCCCTCACATAGGACACTCACTTTCGAAGAGTAGAAAAAAATAATAGCACCAGCGAAGAATATCAACGACACCAGAACTCAGTACCACGAAATGTCTTCCTGCTTTCTCTTTGGTATTTTTCAAGACCAGACTAATGTTTAAGCTCTTTAAAAAAAAAATTTCTCAATAGTAAGTTTTCAATTTTTTTTTTATTTTCCATGAATTTTTCAACTTTTTAATATTTTTCAATGATTATTTCTTAAACAATACACGTATAGTTTTATATTCTCTGTATTTTGATGAAAGCTAAAGAAAAAAAAACTCTAAAAATTTAATCTTTTTTTTTTTCTTGTTATGTATTTGTTTAAAATGTACATATGTTTGGAATATTTAATGTGAATTTTGTATCGTACTTAACAAAATGTACTCTGAGTTATATCGGCAAATATAAATATATAAAAAATATAATGGTAAAATTTTAAAAAAATCTCCTCAAGCAGCTGCTTGCCAATAGAGGTCTCACAGGAGCCTGTCAGCTTATACACCATAGTAAAAGTTCTGTGAGGATGGTGGGACCTCAGCAGAAAAACGACATGATCCCATCCTGGGCTTCAACTCAGGTCCCTTAGATCTTTATAAACAATTGGTTAGCGCCAAGCGCGCTAACCAATTGATCACGAGGATGGCAATGGTAAAATTTACTGCAAATTATAGCGATTGGAAAGGAATCAAACAAGTGAAATTATCAACAAAACTGAAGTGAAATGTTTTGGCCTTTAAAGTCGTTTAAAAAAAAACAACAACAACCGAGATATTGTTTCACTTTCTCGTCTGTCAATCTGTAGAATTAATTTTTTGTTTTAATAGAATAAATGAAAAATTCTTTTTGGGATGAATAGGACCTAATGAAATATTGGGATTCGCGGTTTCCAAATCTTTCAATGATTTACGTTTCCATTGTCAGAGGCCAATAAAAACTGACAAATTAAAGTAATTTTAAGCTAGCAATATTTTCGTGCCTGTGTTTTGAAACTAGAATGGAATAATCAAGGAATTTACGCTGACCTCTCACTCCCGGGAATGGGCTCTTTCACCTCTGAGCGGCATTTTATCTTTTCGCTCAAAGGCCAAGTCACAAGGACTCAGAGAAGATTGGGAGTAGGGTCCCACTGGACATCAGTTACCAGACAGATGAAAGTCTTCTGTTAAGGACATCCAGCGTGTTCTTGAACACCCACAGAACATGGCTTTCCTGCACACGGGACCACTGCTTAGCATCCCACCCGATAGACGACGGACTCTCCTTAGTGGAACCCCTCCCCATTTGGGGTGGTTCAAGAAACTTGACTTTTTATTTTAATAGAGAAATGAAAAACTATTATTCTTGATTGAATAAATACCTCATATTATAATTTGCTTTGCATTTTTCTAATACTTGAAGCGTATAGTTTTTTAACAGCAAAAAGTAATATATGAAACAGTTGTAGCGGATCAACGATATATTTATTATTTTATTTATATATATATTTAAATTTCATGGAAAAATATAGAACACAGCCATCAGGACGGCAATTCTGTGTCACTATACGTGGTTTTTGTTTTTTAATTTGCATTGTCTTTTGTGAAACTTTCCTTTAATCCAATAGAATTGACTTTTGAAAATTTAATTTCAATGAATCGTAAAAAAAACTATCTTCTAAAACGTGTCTGCAGGGAAAAAATATCACAACCGATCGTTCGAGTTGTACATCAGTGCGTAAGCCAAAATACTCCACTGGGAAATTTTTAGGCACCGCAAACATTTAATAAGCAGGTTTGTTGACCACTATACAAGGATCTAACACTGAGAATGTAGTATACTAAAAAAAAGGAAAAAAATTACTCTATGCAAAATCCATTAAGCTTAATAATATAAAAGCAACTGCTCGGCTACAGTATATCTTTGTGCAATCTCTTATATTTTCCAAGTGTTTTTTTTTTTGTCTGAAATTTATTTGTTTTGTGATTTGAACTAACTTTATATGTGTGATTCCAACTGTATTTTACATGTGATTTCAACTCTATTTATATGAGAATAATGTATTGCTCTTGGTTATACCATGTATCAAGATAGGAACTATGGGACACATAGGATTGGCTAATGGTGGCTGCCTCGGCATATAAATGCCATATAATTAAACTCTTCACACTTTTTCAGTTCTTGTGAAGCCCCCCTTTTATTAGGTTAATTCTTATATATAATATCTTAATGATTTTTAGGATTAAGTATATTATATATTAATTAAAATAAACAATTAATTTTTTGTTAAATTTAATTTTCATTTTTTATAGTCCCCTCCCTTATAAATCTTTTTGGTCCGCCCCTGCGGCCTAGCTCAAGTTCTGCTCATCAAAGCCAGATCCAAACTAATAAGTAAGTCAGATTTCATTTTCTCATATTCACAATACAACAAAATTCTCTCTATACAATAGAAGTCAATAAACTCCGATATTTAACATTCTCAGATTGCATAACAAAATAAACATAGCTGATTATGTGTAGCGTATCACAGAAAACTGAATGCGTATAAAACAATACAAACTGTCATAATTGTTATTAAAAGCGAGCAAAAAAAAATCGAATGTAAAATAAGCATTATAATTGTGTAATAAAACATTCTAAAACATTACTGATATTATTTCATAATAAATACAGTTTGGGATAACCAAACATAGAATGACATTTCTCGTTTTCCATTTACAATGATAGTGATTAATAAGTAAAAGTCTCCATTAGAGTGAAGCACTCGTATTTGGAGGAAATTATGCAACTCAGTAGCAAAAAAATCAATTTGGCAACATATATAAATACGTCATAATATCAAAAAGAATTGTAAGTATACAACAGAACAATTTACTGTTGCAGGGGGAAAAAAAACTTCTTATACATAGGAATAAATTTATCTTGTAAGTATAAGAATAGAAAGGCAAAATAATCACGATTAACTGTCCTAAAACAAATCATGTACATTCTTCAGATTAAGCAGCCACTTCCCGATTTTCCCAATGAATTCTCGTTCGTTATTAATGTTATAAGGTCTGTGCGTAAAGCATTGAAGAATTTATTAGATGAACAAATAAAATACCACTGCGCAAGCGTTTTATGGGCAAGAATATCAATCCATAGAATACCTGGTTAAAACTTCGTTAGCTTTGGAAATATTCGAAGATGAATTGATTCCAATGGGTTTTTACACATTTTAATGTTTGAAAAACGTACAATTTCTAAATTTGTAGAATATTTTCTTTATTGTAAACGATTATTAGATTATCATACTTTCTGTTTACATCTAACAGTTTGCAATATACATCTAACAGTTTGATTTTGGGTGTATTGGAGAGCTTTGATGGTGGACCAACACCCACCTCTCCAAGATAATAAATCGTGTAACAGGTACGATTTAACTCAAGTGAAAAATAACATTTTTAGAACAGAAGTATTCACAAAGTTGCGAATATAATAAATATTTCGTATAAGAGAGTTAATTTTCATAATTATACCATTTATCTGTATTTTTAACGATAAACTTTGATCAATGTAATCACCTATAACTTATAACTGTCTACACTCTCTATATTTTCGTACATATAATTTACTGTCACAGTTCAGTGAATGTTAAACAATTTTATTATATAAATAGTCTGGCTGATTTTCTCTTAATCTGAAATATATATATATATATTTAGTATTTATAATTAATCTATTTAATATAAACCAATTCTGGAACTGTACCATATCACTCTTTATATTATTAAAATATCCTCTTCCTCGGTTGAAAACATTAATTACAAAGGGACACTTTCTGACGGTTAAACCGCCATTGACTGGGCGGGAATGGACATAAAATGGGTGATTCCTTTGTCCTCTGGTTTCCAGGGGCTTGTGGGGTGTTTGTCATACACTTGTCTAGTGTGCGATGGCACTGCAGTATCGTCAACAAATGCAATGACTTTTCCCTTAAGATTCGGGGTTTCAACTTTTTCGCTTAGAAGTGGTACAGTCGCTCAAAAAAATATCCGAACACTATGGTTGATTACAGAATTCAGAAAAAATATCTGGCAACGATTTTTTTGGAAATTAGTGATCTGGCAACCTTTGTGTCACGTGATTACAGAATTCAGGAAAAATATCTGGAGCGTGTACAGCAACTGTACACGCTCCAGTTCGCTGTGAACGGTAACTGCACACGCTCAATATTTCCGTGAGTGAGCCCACGCGATCTAGTATCAAAATAATATGACCACCTACAGTCGCTCAAAAAAGTATCCGAATACCATGGTTGATTACAGAATTCAGAAAAAATATCTGACAACGATAATTAGTGATCTGGCAAACTTCGTGTCACGTGACACGAAGGTTGCCAGATCACTAATTTCTGAAATAATCGTTGCCAGATATTTTTTCTGAATTCTGTAATCAACAATGGTGTTCGGATACTTTTTTGAGCGACTGTACCACCAACAGAAAAAAAGCTTTGATTCTAAGAAAAAAAGTATATAAATAAAATAAAAGGCTAAAATATATCTAACAAATATTTTTATTATAATAGAATTCAATTTACTAACAACAATAGTACCTATTTATCAGTAGATATTTTATTCATCACTTCCTTCTGAATCAATATCAGAGTATGATTCCTCTGAGCAGTCGATATCTGCGTCTGAATCAATATCAGAGTCTACTTCACATTCAGAGTCTGATTCTTCTGAACCATCACGGGGGCGGGGGTGGCTCAGTCGGTAGCGCGCCAGGCTCGTAATCTGAAGTTCCCAGGTTCGAGTCCCAGCTGGGTCAGCGTTGAGATTTATCTCCGCAAAAATTCCCCCGCCCTGCCCATGGTCAGTAGGGGACACCGATGGGCTTGGAAAGGCCGCCGTCCGTCGGATGGGACGTTAAGCCGTGGCCTCGTGTGCGGGAGAGCCATACCCTGTGCACGTTAAAGAACACGTTAAATGGCCTTGACGGGAGGCTACCATCTGTCTCCCAACAGCTGTTCCAGTGGGTCCCCTCCCCCAACCTTCTCTGAGCCTTCGGGGTCCATGTGACCCGGCCATTTAGCCCATGGTGTGCAAAAAAGTGCCGCTTAGAGGTAAAACAACCCAACCCAAATCTGAACCATCAAGAGTGTTGGTGATGCAACATTTTTTAAATGAGTGCTGCACTATTTTTTCTGAGATTAGCTTCCAAGCTGTTGATACCCATTCCGCCAATTTTGATGCCGGCGCTTTCTTAATTTTTCGGAAGGAGGTCAGTCAACAGCCAGGTTTCAACTTCCTAGTTGTCGCTGAGTGAGCTCCACTACAATGAAATAATGGTGGCTTCACATTTGGAAAGTGCTGGAAAATACCCATGCCACTTTATTTCTTCAATGGAATTGGAGAATGCGACAACGGTGAAACTTGGAGACGGGATTTCCGCGTAAAAACAAAACGTGTGGTGCCGTGTGCATTGGATTGTATTACCTCTGAGCGCCACTTTTTTGCACACCATGGGCTAAATGGCCAGATCACATGGACCCCGAAGGCTCAGAGAAGGTTGGGGGAGGGGACCCACTGAAATAGCTGTTGGGAGACAGATGGTAGCCTACCGTCAAGGCCAACCAGCGTGTTCTTTAACGTGCACAGGGTATGGCTCTCCCGCACACGGGGCCACGGCTTAACGTCCCATCCGATGGACGGCGGCCTTTTCAAACCATCGGTGTCCCCTACTGACCGTGGGCAGGGCGGGGAAATTTTGCGGAGATAAAAGGTGCCGTGTGCAAAGCACGGGAAAATTCGGAAAAAAAAAAGAACTGCGATTCTAAGACGCACCCCATTTTTAGAGACGTTTATATGGGGAAAAAGTGCGTCTTAGAATCGAAGAAATACGGTAATCATGAAACTTATTAATGAGCCTTGTTACAAAATAATCTTCATTTTTAATCAATGCTACATATTAATAAATGATTATTGATACTTTCAGCAGAACCATAAACCACGAGATGTGGTATAACCATAAACCAGTAAGGAGGCATGCCCCTCCTCACTGGGTTCAGCACTGCTTAGTGATAAAACAAGTTTCTTGGAAACATATGCATTCATACTTAAAGCCAAAGTCATGAAAAAGTTCTGAAAAAAAAATGCAATTTTGTTTTCTTTTATCAGCCCCTGGTTTTTAATTGCATCTTGCTTTCGTCCGTCTTGGTGCTGAGTGGTTAGCGCACTTCGTATTGCTGAAAGGCGCGTGGGATCGAGATCCCAAAATATCATGGATGTTTTCTTCCAGCTGAAATCTTGCCATCTTCACACATCTCATTCCTCTGTGAAAAGGCGCGTTGGATCGAGATCCCAAAATATCATGGATGCTTTCTTCGAGATGAAATCTTGCCATCTTCACAGATCTCATTCCTCTGCGAAAAGGCGCGTGGGATCGAGATCCCAAAATATCATGGATGCTTTCTTCCAGCTGAAATCTTGCCACCTTCACAGATCTCATTCCTCTGTGAAAAGGCGCGTGGGATCGAGATCCCAAAATATCATGGATGCTTTCTTCCAGCTGAAATCTTGCCACCTTCACAGATCTCATTCTTCTGTGAAAAGGCGCGTGGGATCGAGATCCCAAAATATCATGGATGCTTTCTTCCAGATGAAATCTTGCCATCGTCACAGATCTCATTCCTCTGTGAAAAGGCGCGTAGGATCAAGATCCCAAAATATCATGGATGCTTTCTTCCAGACGAAATCTTGCCATCTTCACAGATGTCATTCCTCTGTTAAAAGGCGCGTGGGATCGAGATCCCAAAATATCATGGATGCTTTCTTCCAGATGAAATCTTGCCATCTTCACAGATCTCATTCCTCTGCGAAAAGGCGCGTGGGATCGAGATCCCAAAATATCATGGATGCTTTCTTCCAGCTGAAATCTTGCCACCTTCACAGATCTCATTCCTCTGTGAAAAGGCGCGTGGGATCGAGATCCCAAAATATCATGGATGCTTTCTTCCAGCTGAAATCTTGCCACCTTCACAGATCTCATTCCTCTGTGAAAAGGCGCGTGGGATCGAGATCCCAAAATATCATGGATGCTTTCTTCCAGATGAAATCTTGCCATCTTCACAGATCTCATTCCTCTGTGAAAAGGCGCGTGGGATCGAGATCCCAAAATATCATGGATGCTTTCTTCCAGATGAAATCTTGCCATCGTCACAGATCTCATTCCTCTGTGAAAAGGCGCGTAGGATCCAGATCCCAAAATATCATGGATGCTTTCTTCCAGCTGAAATCTTGCCATCTTGACAGATGTCATTCCTCTGTTAAAAGGCGCGTGGGATCGAGATCCCAAAATATCATGGATGCTTTCTTCCAGATGAAATCTTGCCATCTTCACAGATCTCATTACTCTGCGAAAAGGCGCGTGGGATCGAGATCCCAAAATATCATGGATGCTTTCTTCCAGCTGAAATCTTTCCACCTTCACAGATCTCATTCCTCTGTGAAAAGGCGCGTGGGATCGAGATCCCAAAATATCATGGATGCTTTCTTCCAGATGAAATCTTGCCATCTTCACAGATCTCATTCCTCTGTGAAAAGGCGCGTGGGATCGAGATCCCAAAATATCATGGATGCTTTCTTCCAGATGAAATCTTGCCATCTTCACAGATCTCATTCCTCTGTGAAAAGGCGCGTGGGATCGAGATCCCAAAATATCATGGATGCTTTCTTCCAGATGAAATCTTGCCATCTTCACAGATCTCATTCCTCTGTGAAAAGGCGCGTGGGATCCAGATCCCAAAATATCATGGATGCTTTCTTCCAGATGAAATCTTGCCATCGTCACAGATCTCATTCCTCTGTGAAAAGGCGCGTAGGATCAAGATCCCAAAATATCATGGTTGCTTTCTTCCAGATGAAATCTTCCCATCTTCACAGATGTCATTCCTCTGTTAAAAGGCGCGTGGGATCGAGATCCCAAAATATCATGGATGCTTTCTTCCAGATGAAATCTTGCCATCTTCACAGATCTCATTCCTCTGTGAAAAGGCGCGTGGGATCGAGATCCCAAAATATCATGGATGCTTTCTTCCAGCTGAAATCTTGCCACCTTCACAGATCTCATTCCTCTGTGAAAAGGCGCGTGGGATCGAGATCCCAAAATATCATGGATGCTTTCTTCCAGCTGAAATCTTGCCATCTTCACAGATCTCATTCCTCTGTGAAAAGGCGCGTGGGATCGAGATCCCAAAATATCATGGATGCTTTCTTCCAGATGAAATCTTGCCATCTTCACAGATCTCATTCCTCTGTTAAAAGGCGCGTGGGATCTAGATCCGAAAATATCATGGATGCTTTCTTCCATATGTAATCTTGCCATCTTCACAGATCTCATTCTTCTGTTAAAAGGCGCGTAGGATCGAGATCCCAAAATATCATGGATGCTTTCTTCCAGATGAAATCTTGCCACCTTCACAGATCTCATTCCTCTGTGAAAAGGCGCGTGGGATCGAGATCCCAAAATATCATGGATGCTTTCTTCCAGCTGAAATCTTGCCACCTTCACAGATCTCATTCCTCTGTGAAAAGGCGCGTAGGATCGAGATCCCAAAATATCATGGATGCTTTCTTCCAGATGAAATCTTGCCATCTTCACAGATCTCATTCCTCTGTGAAAAGGCGCGTGGGATCGATATCCCAAAATATCATGGATGCTTTCTTCCAGATGAAATCTTGCCAACTTCACAGATCTCATTCCTCTGTGAAAAGGCGCGTGGGATCGAGATCCCAAAATATCATGGATGCTTTCTTCCAGATGAAATCTTGCCATCTTCACAGATCTCATTCCTCTGTGAAAAGGCGCGTGTGATCGAGATCCCAAAATATCATGGATGCTTTCTTCCAGATGAAATCTTGCCATCTTCACAGATGTCATTCCTCTGTTAAAAGGCGCGTGGGATCTAGATCCCAAAATATCATGGATGCTTTCTTCCAGATGAAATCTTGCCATCTTCACAGATCTCATTCTTCTGTTAAAAGGCGCGTGGGATCGAGATCCCAAAATATCATGGATGCTTAATTCCAGATGAAATCTTGCCATCTTCACAGATCTCATTCCTCTGTTAAAAGGCGCGTGGGATCAAGATCCAAAATATCATGGATGCTTTCTTCCAGATGAAATTTTGCCATCTTCACAGATCTCATTCCTCTGTGAAAAGGCGCGTGGGATCGAGATCCCAAAATATCATGGATGCTTTCTTCCAGATGAAATCTTGCCATCTTCACAGATCTCATTCCTCTGTGAAAAGGCGCGTGGGATCGAGATCCCAAAATATCATGGATGCTTTCTTCCAGATGAAATTTTGCCATCTTCACAGATCTCATTCCTCTGTTAAAAGGCGCGTGGGATCTAGATCCCAAAATATCATGGATGCTTTCTTCCAGATGAAATCTTGCCATCTTCACAGATCTCATTCTTCTGTTAAAAGGCGCGTGGGATCGAGATCCCAAAATATCATGGATGCTTAATTCCAGATGAAATCTTGCCATCTTCAAAGATCTCATTCCTCTGTTAAAAGGCGCGTGGGATCAAGATCCCAAAATATCATGGATGCTTTCTTCCAGATGAAATTTTGCCATCTTCACAGATCTCATTCCTCTGTGAAAAGGCGCGTGGGATCGAGATCCCAAAATATCATGGATGCTTTCTTCCAGATGAAATCTTGCCATCTTCACAGATCTCATTCGTCTGTGGAAAGGTGAGTGTGATCGAGATCCCAAAATATCATGGATGCTTTCTTCCAGCTGAAATCTTGCCATCTTCACAGATCTCATTCCTCTGTGACGCATCCTAATGAAGCTTCTGGAGACGTGATTCATTGACTTTTCTGAATACATCTGTTCGTTGTTACTCAATCGTTCGCTTTTATTGTATAGCGAAATATTAATTTTTGTTCCCATGCATTTTGAAACGCTTTTATTTGGTAAACGCGTATTTCACAACAAGATAAAAGTGTTTCGACAGAGTGAAATTATTTTATACTGGAGATGTTGCAGAAATAGGAAATTGCAAGTGAACTGTTTCTTACTCCGTCCCACAATTCTCATCACTTTGGGCGCATTAACTCTCCTGAAATTTCTCCGCTTTTGTGTTTTATTAGGCGAGATTTTTCAAATTCATATTCTACTGTTGCAACTGGACTATGAAATTCAGCGCTTTTATCTACAGAATCGCATTTTTCAAAATGCTTAATTATCCCGCAATAGGATTAGGCGTTGGTTCAGTCTGTAACGCGCTGGCTTCTAATATGATGTTCCCAGCTTCGAGTCACAGCTGTACAGGCGTTCAGATTTATCTCTGCTAACCTGAGGGGAGAGAGGGGGCGGGCTCGGTAGGTGGCGCGACAGGCTCGTAATCTGCAGTTCTCAGGTTCGAGTCCCAACTAAGTCAGCGTTGAAATTCATCTCTGAAAAACTCGCCAGTCAGTAGAGGACACCGATGGGCCTGGAAATGACACCGTTTGTCAGATGGAACGTAAAGCCCGTGGCCATATGTATCGGTGGGCCATACTCTGTGCACTTTAAAAAAGATACTGGATAGCCATGACGGGAGGCTTTCATATGCCCCCTAACAACTTTTTAATGGGTCCCTCCCCTCAACCTTCTCTGAGCCCTTGTGACCTGGCCATTTCGCTCAATGTGTGCAAAAAAGTGCCTGGCACGATGTACTCTTTTAGTCATAAGAGACAGATCTAGATGTATAAAGTATTGCAATTCTTATTTAAATTTGATCATTGGTTGTCTACAAAAGAATTATAGAGAAAATTTTACCCTGAAGTAAGCTGCTTGCCACTGAGGTGTGACAGTTTAATACGCCATAGAGAAGATATGTAAGGAAGGTGATATGTGGAGCAAGGTAAGCATCCATGACTTATTCGGGGATCGAACCTAGGTCTCCTTGAGCAGTAACCAAACTCACTAAGCACTCGGTCGCTCAGATGGTAACTGATTATAACACGAGAAAAAAAACAGATGCTAATTTTGTTATGCTCCGTTGGTTAAAAATCTATTTTGGAAAAGCATTTGGTTTATATTGCACCGAAATTATTTAACTCTCTACCTTAAAGTATTAGAATTGAGAAAAATCCTTGCTTCTTCAAAAACAAAATTCACAACGCACTCTACTCACTTAGCCGTAACTTTTGAGGGTTTGAAATCATAGCTCGATTATTTCAAATGTATTTTTGTTACATAACGGAAATAATTTTAGGTTTTCTTTTTACTTAACGCAGTTGCTAAAGTTCTAAGATTTATATATTTCAATCTGGACGAGTTGCGTGCTCCTTTATTCCAGCGTTCTTTGTATTTCTGTTCATATTGTTTGTTCTATACTATATGTGTGATGTTCTGTGTATTTTCTTTAAATGTGAATAAATTTGAATTAAATAACACTAACCCTACCCTCGGTGAGAAAATGAACACCGATGTGCTTGGAAAGGTCGCCGTCCATTTAATGGGACGTTAAGCCGTGGCCCCGTATGTCTCACCCTGTGCACGTTAAAGAACCTGCTGAATGGCCTTGACGGCAAGCTACCATTCATCTCCTGACTGGGACGGGGGTGGCTTAGTTGGTAGCGCGCCAGGCTCCTAATCTGTAGTTCCAAGGTTCGAGTCCCAGCTGGGTCAGCGTTGAGATTTATCTCCGTAAAAATTCCCCGCCCTGCCCACGATCAGTAGGCGATACCGATGGGCTTGGAAAGGTCACCGTCCGTCGGATGGGACGTTAAGCCGATGTCATTCATTACAGTAGGACTTATTAAAGCCGTTAAAGCCGTTAAGCCGTGGCCCCGTGTGCGGGAGAACCATACCCTGTACACGTTAAAGAACACGCTGGATGGCCTTGACGGGAGGCTACCATCTGTCTCCCAACAGCTGTTCCAGTGTGTCCCCTCCCCCAACCTTCTCTGAGCCTTCGGGGTCCATGTGACCTGGCCATTTAGCCCATGGTGTGCAAAAAAAGTGCCGCTCATAGGTAAAACAACCCAACCCAATCTCCTGTCTGTTGTTCTATGGCTCCCCTTCCCAAACCTTCTCTGAGTCTCGGAGATATTTTGATCCGACCGTTTAGCCCATTGGGCGCAATAACAAAAACAATGCCATTCAGATGTAAAACAACCCAACTCCCAAATAAAAATTCATATAAAAAGTTGTTGACGCTCTTTTACCCTTTTGGTTTCAAAATGTTGATTATGAAAGGGTTTAAGTAATAAAAGTAAATTATTTTCGTTCGTTATTTCACACACTTAAGTTCCCCCCCCCCCATTCTTCATATCACTAGTTGATAGTGAAGAAATGATTACATTATCAAATTGATCCACTCTATTTGATCCACATTATGTTATCCACTATTATTATCCATATTGATCCACATTTTCTAGCATTGTCGGATCCACAAATATCGCTTAATAAGTCCTACTGTAATGAGCAACAAAGAACCAAAAGGTTATCTTCCTTATTTAAGACGTGCTAATGCCCTTTTCTTTCATGAAGTGTCATTGGAAAAGTTCAAATCTACGACTTTCGAAGCGAATGTGGGATTTTTTGACTCTTCAGCCAGAAAGGGAGATAACGCTTCTGCAGAGGATAGATGAGCATAAACAGCAACACCCACTTACAAGCTCATCAGAGGTTTATCAACAGCCATCGTGATGAAAGATGAGGAAGGCAATTGCTTCACTGGCTGTGGTTAGAAGACTCTTTCCCACACTCGTTGAGATTTGCCTTGGGAGTGAGAACATTTCCGCCAGCCAAAGAGATCACGAAACGTGCTTTCATTTACTAAGAAAACCTCTTCTCGAAATGAAGTCCTTTTCTTAAAAGTGCTGTCATCCACTAAAGGGTCAAAAGAATCAACTTTGCGAAGGATCTCTTGGAATCAGACTTCTTCAAAATGCTCATTGAAAAAAATAAAAAAAAAACCTATCGGATCGTGGCCGAGTGGTTAGCGCGCTTGGCTACTGATCTTAAGGGACCTGGGTTCGAGCCCCGGGTAAGCATGATGTTCGTGTTGTTTTTCTGCTGAGGTCCTACCATTCCCACAGACCCTCTACTATGGCAAATAAACTGTCAGACCTCTGTGGCAAGCAGCTGCTTGAGGGGGTATTTATTTTTATTTTTTATTATCGTATCTGGCTCTTCAATGGACCACAGTATTTTCATCTTTAGGGGTGAGATGTTTCACCTCTGAGCAGCACTTTTTTTTGCAACGGGCTAAGAACTTTTTATCAACGGGCCAAATGATCAGCTCAGAGTGACCACTATATATTATATTTTTTTATTTGCGACATATAGGACAGAGAAGAATCCTAGAAGCTACTCCTAGCTTTTACAGGCCTTCTCATACAAGGACATGCCCTACTAAGACCGAAGTCACTGCTGACCACTGCCTTAGTTAGAGCTAACACAACACACAAAGTTTGCCCTGCTGGAACAGTCGCTAGCTGCCTAACCACTATGCCAGTTAAGGACACATATATGGAATTGGAAAAAATCATCATTCTTTCGATGGGATGTTAAGCCGTGGTTCCGTGTGCCAGTAAGAGTCATATCCGACGCATTATGTTAAACAACACATTGGATAGCCTTGATGGAAAGCTTCCATCTGTGTCACCTAACAGCTGTCCAGATGCTTGCGTAGTACAGGCAATAATTTTGAGAGCGTAAGACAGGAGTTTGCTGAAACGCTTCGTAACACTGTGGAAGATTTAATTACCAAAATATTTGCAAGAATGAATGGATGCTTGTCTGCATGCACACGAAAACACATTGAATACTTATTGTAAATAATTTTTTGATACTCCTTTCATAATAATTCCTTATAATTTTAGTCGCATAAGTGCAGTGTGATTTTTGCTCCACCTTGTGCTATAGTACTAGTGGGTCACCAGCCAACAGATTTCCCGCAATTTGTTTGTCTAAATAACCTCATTTTGATGTCCTTGGAGAGCTCTTATTGCTCAGCATACTCGGGGTAAATGACACTCATCGGTGAAATGAAACACATACGAGACACAATAACATGGTCTGAGGTAAAAACATTAGTTGTTTAACAGGTTTTATTAAATTATTGTTACCCAGTGGTTGTGTGTAGTACGGCCGTTTGTCATTGTCATTTACCTGCTAAGAGTTCTCAATTCAGCGCAAGCTTCGAAAAGTTATCAAGGAACGGATTTTGGTTGGATTCCTTCACCTTTGAATAGAGTTTTTCTTTCACACAATGGATTAAATGGCTCCAAAGAGTCAGAGACTTATAGAATAGAGGATTCACTGGACAGTAATTAAGAGACAGATGGAAGCTCCTCGCCAAAGTCATCCAGCATATTTATCAGCTTGCACATGCATGGTATGGTTCTAATGCACACAGAAAGTTATCAAGGGACAGATCTGGGTTGGATTTTTCACCTTTAAATAGAGATTTTCTTTCACACAATGGGCTAAATGGCTCCAAAGAGTCAGACACTGATAGAGTAGAAGATTCACTGGACAGTAATTAAGAGACTGATGGAAACTACTCTGCAGTTCCTAAGATCGGGTTCCATCTGGGCCAGCGTCGAGATTTATCTGCGTAAAACTCTCCGCTCTCTGTCAGTAAGGGATACCGACAGGCTTGGAAAGGCCGCCGTCGGCGGACGAGATGTTAATCCGTGCCCCGTTTGCGGGAGAGCCACACCCTGTGATTTTATGTGCACGTTAAAGAACATGGTGGATTCCTTGACAGGAGGTTGCTATCTGTCTCCCAACACCTATCCAGTAGGTTCTCTTTCCCCAACTTTATCTGAGCCCTTGAGGTCGTTGTAACCTAGTCATTTAGTCCAGGTGTGCCATAAAAAAAGCGCCGCTCAGAGGAAGAACAATCCAATCCAGTGGATTACCAGGAAAAGCAATTATACTAATCGGATCTGGTGGATACAGATACGAGAACTTACCTTCTCTTCAGCTTTTGATAAGGAGGATACCACAAGGAAGCATTCCTATTGAATTATCTGCATTCCTCTTTAATTGATTGCTTCTTTGATCTTCAGATTTTAACTCTCTATTCTTTATGGGAGAGTAGAGTTGATTAAAATTTTGAAATATATCAATACCTTGAAAATAAATATCATTAAATAAATGCAATTCTATCCTTTTTATATTTGGAAAGATTAGCCTCTACTCTTACCTAACCTTGCTACTGGAACAAAAAAAAAACAATTAATATTTGAGGTCGAACTGAGCTTTGAAAAGGAATTCTAGCTTCTCCCTCTAAAGCCAACATCTACTCCACAGTACAAAGATGTTAGTGGGAGGGAAGGCACTCATCTTACTCCCCTGGTAAACACAATCATTCATGCTCTGCTCGAGACATAAACCTCTGTCCCTTTTCCCTGAATCGAAAAAAGCTAAAAGTTGGCTACTACAACGACGACGACTTGTGAAAATCTCTAGACACCCTTTCCGAATCTTTTTCTGCACGTCATTAAAGAGAGCTTTTCCCCCATTGAATGCCGAGATTTGTTGCCATCACTGCAACAGCCTGTGGTTGGGAAATACAGCAAGAGCTTTTCACTTCCTGCAGCAGAGATGCAATAAAAGTGTTGTAAGGATTTTTCATGTAGCAAGTCATTAGAGTGGCATTTATTGCTCGAGTCGAGACATTGAGTTGACAAGCGTCGGATTGCGTTGACAGCGATTAGCAGCTGAGTGCTTTTAGTGATCTGTGCAAGCTTTGTGCACTTCATTCAATCTAATTCCTCTGGGAGAGGGGCGGGGGTGGCTCAGTCGGTAGCGCGCCAGGCTCGTAATCTGTAGTTCCCAGGTTCGAGTCCCAGCTGGGTCAGCGTTGAGATTTATCTCCCCAAAATTCCCCGCCCTGCCCACGGTCAGTAGGGGACACCGATGGGCTTGGAAAGGCCGCCGACCGTCGGATGAGACGTTAAGCCGTGGTCCGTGTGTGGGAGAGCCATACTCTTTGCACGTTAAAGAACACGCTGGATGGCCTTGGCGGGAGGCTACCATCTGTCTCCCAACAGCTGTTCCAGTGGGTCCCCTCTCCCAACCTTCTCTGAGCATTCGGGGTCCATGTGACCTGGCCATTTAGCCCATGGTGTGCAAAAAAGTGCCGCTCAGAGGTAAAACAACCCAACCCTCTGGGTGAAAAGAATCTTTCAAAATATCAGTTGAAGAAGGGAAAAGAAATTCAGGAATCCGTTCTGCCTTTATTAGCTCGTTTCCAAAAAGAATTAACGTTTTCAATTTGTCTGCCCATTAGTAGACATTAAACTTTTTTTTGTGTGTGTTTTCGGAGATAAATTAAAAATTCTTTTTGGGTTGATTGGATAAGATTAGATGAAATATTATGATTAGCGCGTTTAGAATCTGTCCAAAATTTGAATTGCGCACTCTAACGGTGGAAAACGTTGAAAATTTAATAATTTTAACGAATATTACAAACGATGCACTTACGGTAGAAATTTTGATGGTGGAGTGCAAAAGTCACGAGATTTGTACTGACAACAATGACTTTTCCTCCTCGCCACCCAGGGGAATGGAAAAATGCTACATTTTTGCTTTAAGAGATAATTGAAAAATTGATTTTTTTGTTATTTGAATAGGAAAACTCCGCCCCAGTCGTAAGGATAAGTCAGACATCCGACGGATGATTCACAATTTTTAAATCCTCGAGTAGAGTTACATTTTTACATTCCATCATCAGAGAGCGCTAAATGAGGGAAATGCGAAACTGTAAGCGAATGTTACAAGTGAATCTATTCATGACGGAAATCTGAAATTGCTGTGATAGAGGGTCAAGCGATATTGCACTATGAGCAACGATTTTTTCTGACAGGGGGTGGTGAGAAAACACCACTTTTTTTAATTTTAAAAGAGGTTTGGTTTGGGTTGCTTTAACTCTGAGGAGCAATTTTTTTGCATAAAATGGGCTAAATGATCAGGTCACAAGGACCCCGAAGGCTCAGAGAAGGTTAGGAGAGCGCCACTTGACAGCTGTTTGGAAGACAGATGGTAGCCCACCGTCAAGTCCATCCAACGCGTTCTTTAACGTGCACAGGGTATGGCTCTCCCGCACATGGAGCCACGGCTTTACATTCCATCCGACGGACGGTGACCTTTCCAAGGCCATCGATGTCCCTGGTGATGGAGGGCAAAGTGGGAAGTTTTTGAAAAGTTTAATCTCAACGCTGGCAAAGGCGTAAGAATAAGTCAGATTTCCATACTGATATGATGAGAGTATAATGAGCTGTAGAGAACATCCCAAGAGAGAGGTGAGATCTTGTTAGAACCCAACACAACCATAACGTATCAGGGATTCGAACCCTCATCCCTTTACGTCACAAACGAGCACACTAACTGATTAGCCAGCTTAGTTTGAATTGCAACACAAATGGGTCCTGTTGTTTCACCTCTGAGCGGCACTTTTTGCACACAATGGGCTAAATGGCCAGGTCACAAGAATCTTAAGGGCCCAGAGAAAGTTAGAGAGAGGGGCTCCATTGTACTACTGCCAGTAGACAGAAGGAAGCCTCGTGCCAAGGCCATCCTGCGGGTTTTTTAACGTACACAGAGTATGGCTCGCATTTAAACGGAGGCACTTTCCCATCCGACGGACGCTGACCTTTCCAAGCTCATCGGTGTCCCCTTTCTCACCGAAGTTAGGGCACGGGTTTAGCAACACAGTTTTATCATAGTATTATAAATAGTCGAAACCAAAGGCGAAAAATGAGAATTAAACTTTTTGACGAAGATTTATTGAGATTGATGAAGCAATAATCTATTGAATGTGAGAACCTCTAAGTCGAGCTCTGAGAACTTCTTCATCGATGTCCTCCTGCAGCGAGTGTCCTCTGACTCCGCAGCATCAAGAATTAACGATGTTCGTGTCACCGCTAAAAATATGAAGGACTGTTTCGTTGGGATGCGCTGGGGGGATGCCAACATCCAGCCTCCCTCCCTCCCTGCATACTTCCTTGAAATAAAAAGAAAACGTCTTGGCAAAGCCATTGACTTCATTGCTGGAAGATGCTTCATCCAAAGTGACTTCTATCAGCTGTATCGACCTCATGACACATCTCGTAGATATTTTGCTTTACGCTTACCGTACTCTCAGGAGCTTCTCTCCATAAGCAGAAAAAAACCAATGAGAAAACTGTGAGTCTGCGCAGTTGACGCTTGTACAGTCGCTCAAAAAAAGTATTCGAACACTATGGTTGATTACAGATGTCAGAAAATATATCTGGCAGAGATTTTTTTAGAAATTAGTGATCTGGCAACCTTCGTGTCACGTGACACGAAGGTTGCCAGATCACTAATTTCTAAAAAAAAATCGTTGCCAGATATTTTTTCTGAATTCTGTAATCAACCATGGTGTTCGGATACTTTTTTGAGCGACTGTAGGTGGTCATATTATTTTGATACTAGATCATGTGGGCTCACTCACGGAAATATTGAGCGTGTGCAGTTACCGTTCACAGCAAACTGGAGCGTGTGCAGTAACTGCACACGCTTCAGTTTGCTGTGAACGGTAATTGGAGCGTGTACAGTTGCTGTACACGCTCCAGATATTTTTCCTGAATTCTGTAATCACGTGACACGAAGGTTGCCAGATCACTAATTTCTAAAAAAAATCGTCGCCAGATGTTTTTTCTGAATTCTGTAATCACCCATGGTGTTCGGATACTTTTTTGAGCGAGTGTACAGTTTTTCTGAGATTGGAGGGTTTTGGTCTTCGCTATCGTTACGTTAAGGTGTTTGTTTTGCTAAGAATGCCGCCAAAAAAACGTCCCCTTCATTTTTTTTTCTAAAAAAATGCAATGACTCATATATGAATCAAGAGCATCTCAGAAAATTATTATCTTGATCTGTCATGGGTTCTTGACTAATAAATTTTAGAATTAGACGAAGTTTTAGAAATCTTGGAAATACACTCAGTGCTCACCGAATTATGACCACCTCCCTCGATGTTATTATCAATGGAAGCTAACTTGGAAGCTCTATAACTTGTAAACTGAGCGTTTTATGAGAAAATGTAACGAAAGATAAATTAAAGAAATCAATCACATCTATCTAAATCTCGATTTTCAATAATTTAAAGAGTCGTGGATCTTAAATATTTAACAATAACAATGGAAGTCTTAGGAAGATTAAAAAACATCGAAAAATTATTTAAATTAACTTTTCAAATATACATCTGTTGCATTTAATGGTGTGAAATAATACTTCTTACTAAAATTATAATTAATTTCTGAGCTAAATTCTAACGTTAGGCATTGCTGTTTTTAAATATTCAAACTTCCATAATTCTTTAAATACTAAGCGAATATTGTTGAAAATCGAGATTCAGACATTTTTGATTGAGATCTTTAATTTATCTTCCGTTAAAAGCCTATATAAACTGACAGGCTCCTGTCAGACCTCTGTGGCAAGCATCTGCTTGAGGGGGTATTTATTATTTATTTATTATAAAGGCTTAGTTCATAAGTTCTAGAGCTTCGAAATTATCTTCCACTGACCTTAAATGGAGGGAGGTGGTCATAATTCAGCGAGCACTGAGGGTATATCCATTTGCCCTCGTGGCCCCTTTGGGGTTTATGTGTTTTAACTTTGTTATTTCCCATAAGGCACTATTTTAGACTTCGAGATATAAGCCCTAGGCTTGGAGCTCTAAAAATTAATTCAAGATATCAGGGTCTATCCATACTTGCTTAATTTAAAAATTTATAACTCAGGAATCCACGATGGTCCCAAGATGAAACTTTTTTGAGATGCTCCTGATTAATATATGTTTCAGCATGACATTTTTCGAAAACAAAAAAATTAAGGGGACGTTGTTTTCAGATATTGTAGGTAAAACGTTTCGGACAATGACCTTGAGAATTTAATTTACTATTAAATGTCATGTAATGCCTTGTTTAAAAGAATATTTCGAGCCCAATTAAAAGAGATCAATTTAGTTACTTTAGTATGAATAGAGTTGGGTTGTTTTACCTCTGAGCGGCATTTTTTTTGCACACCATGGGCTAAATGGCCAGGTACCATGGACCCCGAAGGCTCAGAGAAGGTTGGGGGAGGGGACCCACTGGAACAGCTGTTGGGAGACGGATGGTAGCCTCCCGTCAAGGCCATCCAGCGTGTTCTTTAACGTGCGTAGGGTATGACTCTCTCACACACGGGGCCACGGCTTAACGTCCCATCCGACGGACGGCGGTCTTTCCAAACCGGTGTCCCCTATCTGACGTATGCAGGACGGGGATTTTTAAGGAGATAAATCTCAACGCCGACCCAGCTGGGACTCGAACCTGGGAACTACAGATTACGAGCCTGGCGCGCTACCGACTGAGCCCCCCCCCCCCCTCCAGCATGAATAGAATGACGGTTATAAAAGTCTAAAGAAAGCTGAATAATTCAAGTTTTGAAAGTTTTTGACACTTTTCAATGGTTATATCTTGACAACTATTTGACAGAAAAATTAACTAAATTAACCTTTCCTGTTTACCTATGATTAACTACAAATTTACCAAAAATCATTGAAATCGGACAAGTCGAGATCTAGAGCGATATTGATTTTACCCACAACTATTATTTTGATAGTAGATCGTGTGGGCTCACTCACGGAAATATTAAGCGTGTGCAGTTACCGTTCACAGCAAACTGGAGCGTGTGAAGTAACTGCACACGCTCCAGTTTGCTGTGAACGGTAACTGGAGCGTGTACAGTTGCTGTACACGCACCAAATATTTTTCCTGAATTCTGTAATCGACCATAGTGTTCGGATACTTTTTTGAGCGAGTGTACAGTTTTTCTGAGATTGGAGGGTTTTGGCCTTCGCTACCGTTACGTTAGAGTGTTTGTTTTGCTAAGAATGCCGCCAAAAATACGTCCCCTTCATTTTTTTTCTAAAAAATCGGGCTGAATCATATATGAATCAAGAGCATCTCAGAAAATTATTATCTTGATCTGTCATGGGTTCTTGACTAATAACATCTGGTGGAATGATACCAGTTTCCTCTACGTGCCATTGAATCCATCCGATAATTTTTTCTTCCTTTCAGCTTCATTTGCATTTTTGTCTTCTCCTTTTAGGGAGAAGACCTTGTAGCGATCTCCCCCATCCAGTCCGGTACACCGGCAGTTGAGCAATCGCTTTCGGCTTTACTCGGAAACTCCCGGAGAACGTCTCGGGAAGCTTTCATCATTTATTCACATCCAGGAAGTATATTTTTTTGAGTCGTTTTCGTTTCAACATAGCATAATTCGTTTTTTATTACCCTATCTTTTTATTCTTCTTCTCTCAACTAGTGAAATGTGTTTCTCCTCCTCTTCAAGCAATTTAGAGAAGAATTTTCCTCATAGCTATGAAGACAATGAAGGGTTGGGATCCATTACTAATGAAATTGCTACACTGGCTGTCTCGATTTCTTCACCATGCAACTTTTGACGTAATTCTGCAATAATTCCTATCGTTCATACCCCATAAAGACGATCTGCATAAGCTTTAGTTAGGGATTTCTACCTTAAGAAAGTAACATAGGAAGAATTGTTTCATTTCATTTCAAATTTAACGGAACGGGATTTTTTATGCTTTTTTGGGTTGTTTTACCTCTGAGCGGCACTTTTTTTTTGCACACCATGGGCTAAATGGCCAGATCACATGGACCCCGAAGGCTCAGAGAAGGTTGGGGGAGGGGACCCACTGGAACAGCTGTTGGGAGACAGATGGTAGCCTCCCGTCAAGGCATCAAGCGTGTTCTTTAACGTGCACAGGGTATGGCTCTCCCGCACACGGACGTCCCATCCGACGGACGGCGGCCTTTCCAAACTCATAGGTGTCCCCTACTGACTGTGGGCAGGGCTAGGAATTTTGCGGAGATAAATCTCAACGCTGACCCAGCTGGGACTCGAACCTGGGAACTACAGATTACGAGCCTGGCGCGCTACCGACTGAGCCACCCCCGCCCCTTTTTTTATGCTTGTCTGTGAAGCAATGGGTTAGGTTGTTCTAGTTCTGAGAGGGAAATTTGTGCGCACAATGGGGATAAATGTTCAGGTCATAAGGATCTCAAGGTTCAGAAATGTTTGGTAAGGGTCGTTTTACCCCTGAGCGGCACTCTTTTTGAACACAATGGGCTAAATGGCATGTCATAAAGACCCTGAGAAGGTTGGGAGACATGATTGCCTCCCGTCAAGGCCATCCAGCGTGTTCTTTAACATGAACAGGGTATGGCTCTCCCGCACATGGTGCCGTGGCTTAACGTCCCATCAGATAGATGGAGGCCTTTTCCAAGCCCATCGGTGTCCCCTACTGACCGTGGGCAGGGCGGGGAATTTTGAGGAGATAAATCTCAACCCTGGTTCAGGCGGGACTCGAACCTGGGAAGTGCATGTTTCGAGACCGTCTTGCTACCGACTGAGACATCCCCGCCCCCCGGTTGGGGAAGGAAACCTCCGGTCAGTTATTAGGAGAAAAATGGGAACTTCCCGTCAAGGCCAGTTAACGAATGCTTTAGAAAGCATAAGGTATGGCTCAATGACCCATTAGAGTGGCGGCGGCGGCCTTTCGAAGTCCATTGGAGTCTTCTTTCTCGCTGAGGGCAGAATGAGGGTTAGCTGGGATGAATCTTGACGCTGTCACAGTTGTGATCGAACCTCTTAATACTAGACAGGAGCTAAGCAAGCTACTGACTGAGCCTCCCCCCCCCCCCCGTCCTACGTTGAATACTAAAAAGTATTGCTTGCGTAATTCGTAATACAATGGCATACAGAGGGACATCGTGGTGTTTGGGGAAGTTCTGAGCACTAGGTCAAAAAATGATGGTCCGGGGGCCCTAATCGGCAAAACTAAAAACTACATTTAATATGTTAAAGAGCAACACATCTTAATAGTGAAAATATAAATTGAACATTTTTTTTTCCAATTTATTGCATCGAAAACATATAACCTATATGTCTGTACTTGTGAATTGTATGCTTTAGTTATAATTTTTTGCCTAAAATTCTACAATTTTGGGCGCTCTAATTCTCGAGGTCGTAAGAGGGCGCTTTCACTGCCCAGTCATGTGCTTGACTACCATAGAGAAAAGGGAGCCACTGGCCCGGACCTCAAGGAGATCTTTCTAAGGAGTCCAAAATATACATTATCCTACCAAAGTATTAGAGAATCTCAATGTTAGGCTAATGGAAAACTAAATGACATTCAGTATCTTCGAGAATAATTGTTTTTATGGTCATCAGACTGAATGTAACTTAAAGATCGAAATTAAAATACCAAATATGCATGTCTTACAATAATAATAATAATGCAAAACGCATGAAAACGTTAATATTTATATCAGTTTTATATTAAAAGCACAAGGGTGCTTTAAAACAAAAGCGAAAAATAGAGGACACGAGAGATAAAGACGTGGCCAAGATCCTTCCCGAAATCCCATCATGTTATACGAACTCTCGAACTTTTCTACCTCCTTTGAAATCCAAGACAGTGTTTGTTTGTTATAAGTTTAGTCCCCATGTTATATGCCAGAAAGTAAAAATAGATTTAAAAAATAAATAACTGCAAATTTTTATTCTATATAGAATATCATTTTGACGTTTCCTGTCCAGTGGCGTATTTCAGTCGGGAAACCCTCCACGAGCAAATCAAATAACATCGTGAAAGTCTCTAAGTCACATTAGCTGAAAGCAGGATTTGCCGCTGATGGTGTGGTGGTGAGCACTCCTAGCATGTTACTGGGAGATGTGGGTTCGAATCCCTCACGAAGCTACGTTCCTTTTAGCAAACTATTTCATGACTATTCAAGTCTTTTTTTTTCGGACCTCTCCCCCCCTTCCCCCAAGAAATTAAATTCTAGGTACGTTCCTGTGAGACGATTAAATTTAACAAAAAAAAAAATCCGAAATCAGGAACGTTTTGCTTCATCAGTGGCGTACCTAAGAGAATTTATTATGATCTCCTTTCCTCTTGTGAGGGCTTCAATTAACATATTTTCTGAGGTAGCACTCGAATGTAGAGACTCATGTACGGTCGCTCAAAAAAGTATCCGAACACTGTGGTTGATTACAGAATTCAGAAAAAATATCTGGCAACGATTTTTTTTAGAAATTAGTGATCTGGCAACCTTCGTGTCACGTGACACGAAGGTTGCCAGATCACTAATTTCTAAAAAAAAATCGTTGCCAGATATTTTTTTCTGAATTCTGTAATCAACCACAGTGTTCGGATACTTTTTTGAGCGACTGTAGGTGGTCATATTATTTTGATACTAGATCATGTGGGCTCACTCACGGAAATATTGAGCGTGTGCAGTTACCGTTTACAGCAAACTGGAGCGTGTGCAATAACTGCACACGCTCCAGTTTGCTGTGAACGGTAACTGGAGCGTGTACAGTTGCTGTACACGCTCCAGATATATTTCCTGAATTCTGTAATCACGTGACACAAAGTTTGCCAGATCACTAATTTCTAAAAAAATCGCTGCCAGATATTTTTTCTGAATTCTGTAATCAACCATAGTGTTCGGATACTTTTTTGAGCGACTGTAGGTGGTCATATTATTTTGATACTAGATCGTGTGGGCTCACTTACGGAAATATTGAGCGTGTGCAGTTACCGTTCACAGCAAACTGGAGCGTGTGCAGTAACTGCACACGCTCCAGTTTGCTGTGAACGGTAACTGGAGCGTGTACAGTTGCTGTACACGCTCCAGATATTTTTCCTGAATTCTGTAATCACGTGACACGAAAGTTGCCAGATCACTATTTTCTAAAAAAATCGTTGCCAGATATTTTTTCTGAATTCTGTAATCAACTATAGTGTTCGGATACTTTTTTCGAGCGACTGTACAGCTGTGCTGGACTCACGTGTCGGTCCAACACCGTATTAACGATTTCACGTTGCTGTTTCCGATTCTTTTTTTTTAACCATTACCTGCATAATATTAAGGGTTTATTATATTAATAAAAAGAATAAATACCCCCTCTAGCAGCTGCTTGCCACAGAGGTCTCACAAGAGCCTGTCAGTTTATAACGCCACAGTAGAAGGCCTGTAAGGATGACACGACCTCAGCACAAAAACGACCATGTCTTACCCTGGGCTCGAACCCAGGTCCCTTTGATCAGTAGCCAAGTGCGTTAACCACTCGGCCACGGGATGGTTTAATAGGTTTCTGTATTTTTTTACCACTGATAATTCTTTCAATTATGCGCACAAAAATATCAGAATATGCTCACTAGTTATTATGACAATGATGAGTAGTAATAGTCAGTCATGCAATTTAAAAATGACCTCATAGAGTGCCATCTGTCGGATGATGTCTTGAGAAGGCTACTGGCGACGAATACGTTTCCAGACGTAGAAGCAGATCAAAGTTAATTTCTGTTTAATTTAAAGATATTAAAAAGCGAATGGTGTCAACTATATTTGCTTATCGGGGATAGAGCAGGAAAGATATAAAAGGAACTTCTCCTGTTATCGGGAGTCTGGAAAACTATCTGAAAAGTTTCCTTACTCTATGCCCTCCGGCTTCATGGGGTGGCTCAGTCGGTAGCGCGCCAGACTCGTAATCTGTAGTTGGGTTGTTTCACCTCTGAGCGACACTTTTTTGCACACCATGGGCTAAATGGCCAGGTCACATGGACCCCGAAGGCTCAGAGAAGGTTGAGGGAGGGGACCCACTGGAACAGCTGTTGGGCGACAGATGGTAGCCTCCCGTCAAGGCCATCCAACGTGTTCTTTAACGTGCACAGGGTATGTCTCTCCAGTACACGGGGCCACGGCTTAACGTCCCATCAGACGGACGGCGGCCTTTCCAAGCCCATCGGTGTCCCCTACTGACCGTGGGCAGGGCGGGTAATTTTGCGGAGATAAATCTAAACGCTGACCCAGCTGGGACTCGAACCTGGGAACTACAGATTACGAGCCTGGCGCGCTACCAACTGAGGCACCCCCGCCCCCGTAATCTGTAGTTCCCAGGTTCGAGTCCCAGCTGGGTCAGCGTTTTGAGACCGCCCTGTCCAAGGCCAGTAGGGGACACCGATGGGCTTGGAAAGGCCGCCGTCCGTTGGATGGGACGTTAAGCCATGGCCCCGTGTGCGGGAGAGCCATACCCTGTGCACGTTAAAGAACACGCTGGATGGTCTTGATAGAAGGCTCCTATCTGTCTCCCAACAACTGTTCTAGTGGGTTCCCTCCCCAAAACTTCTCTGTTGCACACCATGGGCTAAATGACTAATGGCCAGGTCACAAGGACCCCTTGTGACCTGGCCATTCAGCCCATGGTGTGCAAAGAAGTGCCGCTCAGAGGTAAAACAACCCAACCTCAGTACACATGTTACAGGAAAAATTTGCTGAGGTAATTCGAAACAACATTATCAAAGGATCCTTATTGTTCATTTACTTCTTAAACATACCTGGGATCGCTTGAAAAAATGAGTGGAAAAAAATTGGTTGTCCTGACTGTCACTTAGTTGAAGAACTGGTCAGCTCCTCGGTGGTCTAGCGGTTAAGACCCCAGGCATGCTTCTGGGAGAACAGGGTTGAACCCAGTCACGACAACCAATTACTTTTCCAAATGTTCCTTGTCTACAGGACTTTTCCTGTGATAATTTATTACTGAATACCTGGGATATTTGGCAACAATAACCTCTCTCCCATTTTAAATTATACAATGCAAACAACATAAATAAAATAAAGATCGGTGATAAATACAAACTCCTTCGCAAGAGAATTTTAGATAGTAACAATTTAAAAATGAATTATCCTGTACATTATGATAATTTATTTTCAACTTCTTTATTTTCCCATTGCATTAATTATATTTTGGATCGGGTTGTTTTACTTCTGAGCGGCACTTATTGTACACAGTGGACTAAATGGCCAGGTCAAAAGGATACAAATGGCTGAGAGAAGGTTGGCGAAGGGGATCCACTGGAACAGCTGTTAGAAGACAGATGGTAGACTCCCGTCATATCATCCAGCGTATTCTTTAGCGTGTACAGGGCGTACACGGGGCCTGTACACGCTAAACGTACACTTTAGCGTGTACAAGCCGAAGTGTACAGAGCCCTGTACATTTCGGAGGCCGTGGCCCCTTGGCCACGGCCTCCTTTGGCAAACTGACTTATCCGAAAGACGACCTATTCGAAAGACGGCAACCTTTAAAGCTCATCAGTTTTCTCTTTCTCATCGACATGGCCCCCACTAGCTGAGAGGGCTCTAGCCTGGGGGCCCGAGATTAGTGGGGGGCGTGGTGGGTCGTCCAGCTTAAGATTGGATTGTTTTACCTCTGAGCGGCACTTTTTTGCACACCATGGGCTAAATGGCCAGGCCACAAGGACCCCGATGGCTCAGAGAAGGTTGGGGGAGGGGACCCACTGGAACAGCTGTTGGGAGACAGATGGTAGCCTCCCGTCAAGGCCATCCAGCGTGTTCTTTAACGTGCACAGGGTATGTCTCTCCCGCACAAGGGGGCCACGGCTTAACGTTCCATCCGACGGACGGCGGCCTTTCCAAGCCCAGCGGTGTCCCCTACTGACCGTGGGCAGGGCGGGGAATTTTGCGGAGACAAATCTCAACGCTGACCCAGCTGGGACTCGAACCTGGGAACTACAGATTACGAGCCTGGCGCGCTACCGACTGAGCCACTCCCGCCCCGAGAGCGCTCTAGCCTTGGGGCCCGAGATTAGGGGGGCGGGGGCTGCGTGGCGGGTCGTCCAGTTTAAGTGAGATGAACAGAAGACAAAAGGGACTTTTAAAAATATTGACTTTTGTTCATCGAACTAAAATTAACATTTTATTAGTCACATTACATTATCCTCTCATCACACCGACTTTTTGTTTCGCAAGGTGTATTTGCCAATATCTGCCTGGCCAATAAACTGTTTTGTACAGTACCAGTTCCTGTTTCTTCAGCTGACTGGCGAATTCATTGAAAACATGGCAAAGAAGCACAACTGCTCAAGAGCGACTTCATCATCTAGCAATTTTGTGCATCGAAAATGATTTAGCTAAACAAGTTGATTTTATTGAAGATATTAAAAAATTTTGCGACGACCAAAGCTAGAAAATATATTTTGAGATAATTTTTGATATTATTGTAAGTTTTTATTAAGTAAATCCATATAGTTTTTTTTAATAAATATAAATATTACTTTTGCGTTATCATTTAAACTGACTTATTTTATCTTAAATCCTGTAGAGCAGCACGCTGCCCTTAATCTTAATTGTAGGTAGGGGGGCCAGCCAAAGATCCTGGCGCTGGGGGCCCGCTTCAGGTTGTGGGGGGCCCTGCTCATTGACGGCAGGACTGAACCATTTCTGCTCCTAGAAGAGTAAGGCTTCTCTTCATGTGAGTCCACTTCTTAATGTCCAATCCGACGTTAAGGTAGCCTTTAAAAATCCATCAGCATCCGCTTTCTCACCGCCGTCCCATGGCCGAGTGGTTAGCACGCTTGGCTACTGATCTAAGGGACCTGGGTTCGAGCCCCGGGTAAGGCATGGATGTGTGTGTGTGTTGTTTTTCTGCTGAGGTCCTGCCATCCTCACAGACCTTCTACTATGGCATATAAACTGACAGGCTCCTGTCAGACCTCTATGGCAAGCAGCTGCTTGAGGGGGTATTTATTTATTTATTTTTATCCGCTTTCTCACGGGGGGTTAGTGGAGCAAATCTCAACCCAGCACGGGAATTACTTGTTATACATCAAGCATTAGTATCAACCACAGTATTAAAAGATAAATTCTGTTTGAGAGAAATCTGGGCTGATGTGGAAGACCCATCCCAAACGAATAGTGAAACCCCTGAGAGAGCACCTGATGTGAGATCAAGAGAGTTTCGTCCTTCTTTGCCTTTGAAAATCCTCCCGAGAGAGTTCCTTGAGAAAGCGATCCAATTAAGAGCGTCGCAAGGTTTCGTGCCTTCTCCCTCGGCCGAGCGCCGGCGTCGAGTGGCCACGTCGGTCGCCTCGCTGCAAACCGCAATTTCAACTTCTGCTTCTAAATCTGGCTCGCCTTCGTTTTCCCGCGCTGTCTCCGATGTCGTCATTGGGAGTGACGGCAGACAGAGCGGCTCCTCTGCAGCGGAGACAGATGATGCCGCGGATGAGCCTCCCCGCGGAAATAAAAAGGTATAAATAAAATGCATACAAAGGAACGACCTTAACAGCCTCAAGTTCACGGAGATCTTTTGATGGTAATTTTTTGCTTCTTCGCTGCATTTAATTGATCACCTCGGTAACATAAGACGATCCAAATTTATTTTTATAACAATTTGATCAAAATAGTAATGATTTACATTTAAAGAAATAATTGTTGTCGTGATTTTTATTAGTGTTCTCAAATGAAATTTTCATACTTTTTTCTTATTATTAGTGTTGATCGTTTTATTTTACAACCAGGAAGATAGCTAAGTGGGCAGCACCCCAGGCTCGTAATCTGCAATGCTCAGGGTTCGAGTCCCCCACCTGGAATTTATCTGCGCTAAATCCTGCCCTCTGCCAGGAAGAAGACACCGATGAATTTGTAAAGGCCGCCGTCCATAGGATGGTACGTCAGGCAGTGGATCCGTGTGGAGAAGAGCCATACCCTGTGCATATGAAGGAACATGCCGCATGGTCTTGACGGGAGGTTTCCATCTGTCTCCTAACAGCTGTCCAGTGGGTATTCTTCCCCAACATTTTCTGAGCCTTTGGGGTCATTTTGGCCTGGATATTTAGATCATTGTGTGCAAAAAACAAGTGCCGCTCAGAGGTTGGGTTGTGACCTAAACGGCCAGGTCATAAGGACCCCGAGGGCTCATAGAATATTTGGGGGAAGGGACCCACTGGACTGCTGTTGGGAGATAGATGGCACCTCTAGTCAAGATCATCCAGCGTGTTGTTTAACGTGCACAGGGTATGACTCTCCCACACACGCACGGGGGCCACGTTTTAACATCCCATCCGAAAGACGGCGGCCTTTCCAAGTCCATCGATGTCCCTTACTGACCAAGGGCAGGGCAAGGACTTTTGCGGAGATAAATATCGACGCTGATTATCCCGCTTCCCCAGCTGAGCGGTAAAACAATCCAATACCAGAATCAGGAGGAGATTATTTTACTCTCATTTATACTTCATATTATTCCAGATGCGTTGTGGAAAGGCCGCCGTCCATCGGATGGGACGTTAAGCCGTGGCCCCGTGTGTGGGAGAGCCATACCCTGTGCACGTTAAAGAACACGCTGGATGGCCTTGACGGGAGGCTACCATCTGTCTCCCAATAGCTGTTCCAGTGGGTCCCTTCCCCCAACCTTCCCTGAGCCTTCGGGGTCCATGTGACCTGGCCATTTAGCCCATGGTGTGCAAAAAAGTGCCGCTCAGAGATAAAATAACCCAACCCAGATGCGTTGTTCTATCTCTAAGCGGCTCGGAAAGTAACGCTCAGTGATTTTTACACGCAATGAGTTCTCCTGCTCGCGGGACCACGGTTTAACATTATATCCAACGGGCGAGAACCTTTCCTAGCTTATCGGTATCCTCTTTCTTACCGAGAGCAAAGTAGGTGGGAGGAAAGTTAGCGGAGAGAAATCTCAAACTTAAAATCGCAGATAATGTGTCTGAGGCCCTATCGACACTCGTACCTATTACTCCAGTGGTATTGAAATTATGCAAAGAATGTGTGAAAATACGGAATAAAATAAGTCTGCTGTACTCATTTTTTACTTAATTTTACCTGTAATGGTTTTTCAGTTTCATAATGAGAAAATAGTGTAAATGTGAAAAAAAAAAAAGCCTCGGTGCGCGACTGACTATTCTACTTTCTTTATCGGTTTTTGTATATCATTATTAAAGTGAGCGACAAAATCGCGGCCGTCAGGTGTCTATTATTGTCTTTATATTTCTTCTAGATATTCAAATTTAAATAAAGAGTTTTCAAGAATTACTTTTTAAGATTTATTGAATTTCACGACCGATATTATCGCTTTAGTTGGGTTGTTTTACCTCTGAGCGGCACTTTTTTTTTTGCACACTATGGGCTAAATGGCCAGGTCATAAGGACCCCTAAGGCTCAGAGAAGGTTGGGGTCCCCCTAGAACAGCTGTTGGGAGACAGATGGTAGCCTCCCTTCTTTAACGTGCACAGGGTATGGCTCTCCTGCACACGGCGACACGGATTAACGTCCCATCCGACGGATGGCGGCCTTTCCAACCCCATCGGTGTCCCCTACTGACCGTGGGCAGGGAATATTGTGGAGATAAATCTCAACGCTGACCCAGCTGGGACTCGAACCTGGGAACTGCAGATTACGAGCCTGGCGCGCTACCGACTGAGCCACCCCTATCGCTTTAGTGAACAGAAGACAAACTTCAGCACTTATTGCACGACGACACACATAATCACAACTGAGAAATAATTGCGAATTTTGCCTTAATCTATATAATGATGTTTACATCTCTACATTCGGTATAACTACAACATATTTTAAGCTCAGTAAAACATACGTGAGTTTTAAGATTGCCACCCATCTCGCTTTTTTAAATGTTTTTCCCGTACCTCCGTGTCCTTAAAATGCGCCATTTTTGGTCATATTCTGTATTTCCTCTATAATGAAACTGTAAAAGTAATATGACACCAGAAGTCTGACCACCGCGGTCGATTTAGATTAAGGCTTCTGTTCCTGTATTCGTTTCGCAGTGTCCTCAGCTGCAAGTGCCAATAATCAGACTGCATGGTGATGCTCTTGTGCAATGCGCATGTCTTGTGCAATAAGAGTCCATCAACGCTGCAGAGTTTGTCTTATCAGCCCATCTTCAGGAGTGCAAGTGCCGAAGGTGCATCTTCAGTTATGAAAAATTTGGGGATTCATGAACGAAATGGACTAAATGTAGAATCTGCAAAAATGCAAATTTATTTTAATAAATAAATTAAAAAAAATAAAAATACCTATCTTTCTATAGGGCCGTAAAAAGTAGAAAATAAGCCTAAAGCATATCGATGGTGCAATCAGTCGCTGAATTCGTATTCACTTCGAATGAAGATAGGGCGCTGGCAATCTTGTCGAGTAAGCAAATCGGAACCCTATCTTCTTCGAAGTGAATACGAACTCAGTGACTGATTGCACCATCGATGTTGTTTAGGTTTATTTTCTACTTTTTAGGGCATAGTAGGAAGATAGGGTTGTTTTTTTTTAATTTTTTTTTATTTATATTTTTCTCTTTGCCCCTAAAACCACCTACCTTTTTAGAACACCTACATTTGATTATACGCATTTGATTAACTACATTTGATTATTACGCAAGAACACCTGCATTTGATTTATGACTCATAAACATCGACCACATTTTTCATCCCTTTTGGAGTCATGTTTGATCTAGCCGATGACATTGCAGAAGTCACAAGCTTTAATCTGAGATATGACACGTTAAAATCGAACCCCGCGAAAATCCCTCCCCCTCCTTTTATCAGGGGGGAAACAATAGGAATAAAATAAAACACTGACTTTGTTACTGGATCTAGCGATTTTTGAACTCTTACGGCGCACTCCAAAAAATTTTACCGCGTACCCCACGTTAATAACCCCTTCCCTTATGACATTCCCCGCGTCGGAAGCATTCATTTGACGTACAAATCATTAGGTTTCTCCATCGCGTTCGAAAGATACGGTGGAACAACGTTTCGTCAAATCCACAAACCGACCAACCGGCAAATGTCAAATCCAAAAAGGAAGATGGATAAAAAATTCTTCCGAATTTGTAGACGTTGTCAGGATGCAACTGAAACTAAGAGAATCTGCAAAGTCAAAAATAATTATTAAATTGGGAACTTTTTAAGTCTATAATAGAGTTAATTTGATGTTTATAATATTTATGTAATGTCCCCTGGTCGAGTGGTTAGCGCGCTTGGCTACTGATCTAAGGGACCTGGGTTCGAGTGGATATATGCGTTGTTTTCTGCTGAGGTCCTACCATCCTCTCACACCTTCTACTATGGCATATAAACTACGGGCTCCTGTCAGACCTCTGTGGCAAGCAGCTGCTTGAGGGTTTTTTTATTTATTATAATAAAAGTCTACATACAGGGTGAATCTGAAAAAGTGGGCAAAACTTTACGGGGTGGTAGAACGCAGCTACACGAGCAATATTCGTCATAGAATGTATGGTCGGAACGCAAACGGCGAGCCGCTAGGTGGCGTTGGAAATGGTATAAAAGGGTCGGTCCTCGCACCCAACGACATTTCTACCGTGGATTGCCGAGAGGATGGCTGGTTATACTAACCACGAAATGGCGGAGGCAGCTCTTTTGAGCAATTTCTTTGAGCATGTACCTCAATTACATTCCTGTTAATAAAATATTTTCTGAAGTATCTCCTCTCCTTCTTGTGTTCATTCTTTAAATGTGACAGTGGAAAACTACCTTTTAACTTCTCACCGCTTGCGTTCCGACCATACATTCTATGACGAATATTGCTCGTATAGCTGCGTTCTACCACCCCGTAAAGTTTTGCCCACTTTTTCAGATTCACCCTGTATAAATGAACATTGGATTTGAGTGTTTTTGCCCGGTGTTTTTACTTTTGTGCTTTTTCTTTTTCTTGCTTTTTTACTTTTAAAAAGTGGCAAACCTAGTAGGTTAGATTTCGGACATTATCGTTTCCTAACAGCTGTCCAGTGGTTGTCTTTCCTCCAACATTCTCCGAGTCCTCTGGTCCTTATGGCCTGGCCATTCAGCCCATTGTAGGCAAAAAAAAAAGTACAACTCAAAGGTTAAACAACCCCGCTAATTGAACGTTAAGATTTATCTGGCATCATCAAGAAGAGCCAAAGCATAACTTCCAACTTATGCTTCCCAATTCAAAAGTTTTAAATGAATTTTATTTACTCGAAATTGTTGAATATTTAAAAAAAATTACTCTCACAAATATGCTTAAATATTCAAAAATTTCAAATACTCGTACTATTTTATGGAAATATAAGCATCAATGCAAATATCCAGGAGGTTGTAGGTTCGTTAGACATGATCAGACATCAGGCAGTCGTGGTTCGGATCCTACTATTCTCATGGCAATATTTCCTCTACACCTTTTGAAACAGCCACATAGTGATTGAAGCTTAGTAAATCAGTCAGATTCTGCAGAATTAATTGTGCTCGACAAAAGACATTAGTAATCATATCAACAGCAAGACGGAGAAGAAGGTTGACTACAAAAAATGCATGGCAAGACTGGTAACAAAAAAAGGTCAGTTCCGAAGAATGAGTCTCCTAATGAACTTATAAACAATCCCCAGCCGTAATGGAATAAGATGTTAAAACCTAAACCAAAAGAGAATTTCATCAGCTGCCAGACCATCAGAAAATGTTTTCATGTGATTGTGGGCTTGGCGTTCCCCCAGCTAGGTCTTCCCTCCAATTGGAATAGCAGAAAGCCCAAAGTTGAGGGGTTTCTAACATTTCCATCACATTTTAATCTATCTCCTGTCCAAATAATTCTAATGATACACGAAGTTTAATCATAGTATTCAATTAGTCATAGATTATTTAATGATTATAGAAAACCGTACTTGAAACAGCAAGTTATAAATCCTTACGATAAATATAAATATTGAGAATCATTAAATACGCATACTTACTGAAAAGAAATTTATTAAAATGATAGTGCAATATTTAGAGAGTTTTCTCAGAAACCTAAGGAAATAAGATTTTCATAAACTGATTACTTACACATTTCTAACGTAAATGATTTCACATCAGCTGTAACTTTTATACTTTGTTTCGTAGAAGAGGAACAGCTATTCACATCAAACATACTGCCGCTCGTGGCACTGGAAATAGCGAAGACGAAAACATTTTTAAGAGGGCGAGTGGGACTTCGTGCTGCATCAACTTTTGCAAATTACACTGACGGGGATCGGTGCTGTCATGCTGCCATCAAGCCAGCCCTGGGGGAAGAGCAGGGCCGGTGCAAGGTGGGTTCAGCGCGTTCCCTGGCACGCTACCGATTAAGCCACCCCGCCCTGTTGTTGCATAGTATAATAATAACTACGATAAATGGTAAAATTAATTAATAATATAAATTCTAATATAAACTCATTAGTTCAAGGTAATTGCCATAGGATGTCGCTACGACCAGGGCCGGTGCAAGGTGGGTTCAGCGCGTTCCCGGAACCTGATCCCGTGCTTTAAAAGGCCCCGCGGCCCACGAAAAGTTCATCGTTAAAAACGACGCCATTTTCCTATCTTTAACACAGCAGCGGACACAATGTATCCTCGTTCCTCTCGCTCCACGTCCTACCACCAAAGCGCACGTCAGTTATTTTCCAAGCCCAATAGTAAATCCAGTCGCAGAATCCGTTAATCGATGACTAACTATTCTTTCAATAAAAAGCGAAATCGGTCAATTTTGATGACTCAATTAAAGATTTTGCGGCGAGTTGTTGGGTTGGGTTGTTTTACCTCTGAGCGGCACTTTTTTGCACACCATGGGCTAAATGACCAGGTCACATGGACCCCGAAGGCTCAGAGAAGGTTGGGGGAGGGGACCCACTGGAACAGCTGTTGGGAGACAGATGGTAGACTCCCGTCAAGGTCATCCAGCGTGTTCTTTAACGTGCACAGGGTATGGCTCTCCCGCACACGGGGCCACGGCTTAACGTCCCATCTGACGGACGGAGGCCTTTCCAAGCCTATCGGTGTCCCCTACTGACCGTGGGCAGGGCGGGGAGTTTTGCGGAGATAAATCTCAACGCTGACCCAGCTGGGACTTAAACCTGGGAACTACAGATTACGAGCCTGGCACGCTACCGACTGAGCACCCCGGCCCCATTTTGCGGCGAAAAAGGCGAGAAAAATTATGTAATATTTATAATATACTCGGTGTTCCTTTAAATTGTATATAGATATGTACCGCACTTTGTACTTATAATAAATAATTTATTATTATAAAATATAGAAGTACATATAAATGCGTTTTTGTTTTTGGCACCGCAGAATTTTGGAACCCGGCTCTGCAAAAGTTCACGCCGACCCTGGGGAAGGGAATAGTTTTGGGTTCCTAATCAACATTGCTTTCGTAACAGGCTCCCCCCGAGAGGGAGCAACCTTGTCATGGTGGTGTTGGGGGGGGGAGCTAGACGACCTTTGTGAAGTTGAGGGCTCCGCTGACCGGTCGGACGGGGCCCCGATGGAAACACCTGGAAAGGCCGGACTAAGGCTTACACCACGGGAGCCGAGGCAACTTTTTGCCTCGGCTCCCGTGGTGTAAGCCTTTTGGATTGTATATCCTTGTTTGTGGCAAACCGGGGCATAGATGAAAGGTTTCGACCGATGGATGAACTTTACTTCTACAGTACTGTTCGCCATAGGTATTTGTGGGGTGAGCTGCATCTATGTGGTACTGTATTGCCCTCGACCGTAGTTAGTGGAGATTTTGGCATTATCCCTATAGATGGCATGCAGTCCTTGAATTGCGATACATCTGGGTTTTGTCACTCAACTTAATTTCGTAACAGGCTTCGTTTGACATTATGACACTCGTTATGATTGACTCTCCTTAAATTTAACTCTTACCTTCCGGGGGGGTGCCTTTGGCAAATGTAATCTCTCTCTGCTCGTTTACAAAGAGAATGAAATTTTGCGTTCACGGGCTTTGGCACTCTTGCTTTTTAAATCGAACTATGGATGACTGGCAAAATATAATATTTTATTAATGCCTGTGACTCAGAAGAAGAATTTTTCATTCATCTCTTAAAACCAAAAATTCTATTCCTCCCCACTCTCGACCCCACCATCAAAATTTCAAATTGCTAGGATAAATAGATCGCTTCTAATATTCCTTAAAAACCTTCTGATAAATTAAAAAATGTGAACAATATTTTAGTACCCACGCAACGCAAAAGAATTTTTCAATTATCCACCAACCAAATTTTCAAAAAAAAAAAATTATTTTAAATCATCGTTTTGTAATATTCGTTTTAAATTTTTTATAATTTTCAACTTTTTCCACCATTAGAGGGCGCAATTTAAACTTTTGGGGAATGCCAAAAGCGCAAATCGTAATATTACATCAATACCTATCCGTCCCAAGAAATGTTTTGAACATATATCTCTGAAAACAAAACTGCTGAATGTATAGAGACGGCGATATATACATTGACAGATGACAGAATGAAAATTTTAATTTAATTGCAATAGTAAATTTAAATAATAGTAAAGTTCATTAAGGCTTTTCTTGCAACACATATTATTGTCGGCATTCGGCGTAATGTTCCGACGCCATTTTTGTTCTTAACGTAACGTTGCGACGCCATTTTTGTTCTCAGCGTAACGTTGCGATGCCATTTTTGTTCTCAGCGTAACGTTGCGACGCCATTTTTGTTCTCAGCGTAACGGTGCGACGACATTTTTGTTCTCAGCGTAATGTTCCGACGACATTTTTGTTCTCAGCGTAACGTTGCGACGCCATTTTTGTTCTCGGCGTAACGTTGCGACGCCATTTTTGTTCTCAGCGTAACGTTGCAACGCCATTTTTGTTCTCGGCGTAATGTTCCGCCATTTTTTGTTCTCGTGGTAACGTTGCGACGCCATTTTTGTTTTCGGCGTAACATTGTGACGCCATTTTTGTTTACGGCATATAAGTCGCGACGACGTTTTTGCTGTCAGCGAATTGTACAGTCTGCGTTATTCAGGTGTCATTTTGTCGTGATAGCTTTGCATTCCCAAAATTGCAATAAGGACATAGTCCTTTTGCCTCCCCCCCCCCCCGTTGATTTTATATAACCAACACAAATAAGAAATAATAAAGATACTTATTGTTATTCATCATTTTTCAGCCTAATGAAGTTTTTCAGAAATCCTAGAATATTTCAAAACTTTGTTATCTACAAAAGACATTACATTATTACGATTTAAAATTTAAATCGCATAACTGATGATTAGTGGGGTGACATATTTACAGAAGACACGTGGACTTTTAAAAATTGAGTTTGAATTCAGTTGCGAGCAGTCATTTAAGATCCAGACTTTCCCGTTTTCCTGGGACGTTTGGTCCCCTCAGTTAGACAGCTGGTAATTGATTACTTACATTTTAAAATTCTAGCTTCAATTTTTAAGTCATCTGCATTACCGAAAGAATTTTTTTACAACAGTGTTGCCACTACTATTCTATTCGCAAAAGATCTGCTCATGCTGTACAGTTAATTATTATTAAAATAATATCTAAAAATAAATTCCAGAGACATTTATTCTTCAGGGACAGAGCTTTTCACCCAGGGACTTTCCACAGAAAATGGGGACGTCTTAACCCTATGAATAAGTATTATAAACAATAAAGAATCTAGATAGAACTTTGAGATACATCAAATTTAGTTGTAGCATCTGAACTAATCAGAATTATTAAGTATTTTGTCAGTTAAATAACTAGTTAATCAAGAGGGCATTTACACTCTTATCATTTTTTAATATGTTTATTAATAACTCTTAATGAAAAATGTCTGAAATATGCACAAGGTTGATGAAAATTTTTGCCTCCATTACCCTAATTAACATTCTCAAATGGGGAAAAGGGGGGGGGGGTGGCCACCCCCCTAGATACTGTCCTAATTAGTTGAACAAGTGAAACCCACCATTTATTAACCAGAAAATGTTAAATATATTTTACTAGTCCTAGTTTCTTTAAGAATATGAACTGAAATTTTATTCTTACCAGTTCAATAACCTTACTCTTAAAAATAATTTTTTTTATAAATAAATACCTTTTTTATAAAACAGAATATCTTAAATGAATCTTCTTAATGCAACTTAATGAAAATAACATCGATTTCATTAATGTTACTTTCATTAATATCATCAATAAAAAGGAAATAGAAATTTCTGACTCAACTGTAAATGTTATCAAGAACTAAACTTGTTCTATTGTTGACAAAGCAGTAAAATAATCGCAAAAATTATTTTCTGAATGCAATAGTTTTTCAGTTTTACTGTAATAATTTTTAGATATGAATATTTACTCTATTTAAGCTTTCAACACAAGATTAATTAATAAATTTACTTTTTTATACCATTTTTCCCGATTTGTCAAAAACATATTTTGTATTATACCGACTTGATATTGCTTCACTAAAGAGATTTATTAATTTCTCTCAACGCCTGCAACTACAAAAATTATAACTCTATTCCCGAATTTCTACAGACTTTACCCTATCCCATTTCTCTTTCTGTGTGGGACCAATTTAGATCTGGGAACATTTGCAATGTAGAATTGACAGAAGCTTCCCAAGATACGAGAGGATTATGATGATGATGAGATTTATTAACACATTGCTATTCGCCGTCCCGTGGCCGAGTGGTTAGCGCGCTTCGCTACTGATCTACGGGACCTGGGTTCGAGCCCCGGGTAAGGCATGGCTGTTTGTGTCGTTTTTCTGCTGAGGTCCTGCCATTCTCTCAGACCTTCTACTGTGGCATATGAACTGACAGGCTCCTGTCAGACCTCTGTGGCAAGCAGCTGCTTGAGGGGGTATTTATTTTTTTATTATTCTTTGTGCGCCGTATTCTGAAAATAATATCAGAAATATGTTTTTGGAATTTAACCACCCAGTTTACTTTCCCTAATTAGAAATTTCTTCTCTATTTCTTTCCTCCTTGAAAAGGGATTTAAATTGCAGAACAGAAGGAAGCATTATTTTCCCTAAGATGCGCGACTGCCTACCCAAGAGTCCATCAAGTGCCTTCCACTTCATTATTTCAGGCGCTCACACTCTCAACAACAGCGACCTTTGTTCATCTTGGTAGATTCGGTCAAAGAGACTTTTGTCCGATTATCACAGCTTCATTGTGATAAGAATAAAGAAGGAATTTTTCTCTTTATTTAATTCGCTCCATATTCTCCCCCACTGGATTAAAAATATGCCATTCATATATTTAACTGTGAATAGCTGAGTCATCATGATAATTCTAGCTCTGATGCAAAAATGCAGATCACGTTTCTTAACAAAATCCATTTTTGTCTTAAATCGTGACTTAACTGCTTTCATTTTCGAATCCTCCAATGTTTAAATAGCATTAACTCAATCAAATACATTTAGCGTTGCTTAATATTTTGGGATTAATGTTTTTATATTGTGATATATTAATTTTTAAGTTTAGTTTTAATATTTTTATCACATACAGAATTGCCTGTAGATCATAAGCTTTGAAGTAAATTTAAATCAATGTATTATAAGATATTGGATTTTTCTGTTTTGAAGTTTAATATTATATATAAATTTCGTTTAGATGTAAATTTAGTAAATTTTAATATTTCAGTTATATTTTTAAATTTTAGTAGATATGAATTAAAAGTAGTATGAAAACACATTTAAAGTTGGCAAAGGTGATGCCATTTAAATCTATTATAATGAAACAAGCTGTCTGTCTGTCTGTGGCAGCCATAACGCATCGAAAAATCGTGGCAGACGCTTCAAAATTTCACGGAATATTTCTGGTCGTCGTCCGCGTTGCAATGCCGAATTTCGAGTCAAAATTCCTAAAATGGGGCCTGCTATAAACAAAAATATTTACCTTGATATTGCTACGGAAAACCTAAGTCGCTGCTAATCTGTTGTTGCATTTACTGCTCCCTAACTGTGAGCATAAGAGTCATAATTTTTAAATATGCTGCCGTTGCCATATCCCTCATTCCCATAGACACTATTATATTAATGCGCCCTGTTACTGATAGGAATTTAATTTTTAACCCAACACAGGGGACCACATATGAAACTTCGAACCATTCGATCAAGTACCTCGGGAAAGAAGAGTACCAAAATCTGTCGAAGCGGAAATAAAAGTCTTGATAGTTTGTGCAGAAACGAAGTCACGGGATACGAAAACGCGCACTGACGTCAGTAACGAACTGAGTAACGCCAAACAAATCATTCGTGGTTGTGTTGTTTTACCTCTGAGCGGCACTTTTTTGCATACCATGGGCTAAATGGCCAGGTCACATGGACCCCGAAGGCTCAGAGAAGGTTGGGGAAGGGGTCCCACTGGAACAGCTGTTGGGAGACAGATGGTAGCCTCCCGTCAAGGCCATCCAGCTTCTTCTTTAATGTGAACATGGTATGACTCTCCCGCACACGGAGCCATGGCTTAACGTCCCATCCGACGGACGGCGGCCTTTTTAAGCCCATCGGTGTCCCCTACTGACCGTGGGCAGGGTGGGGAATTTTGTGGAGATAAATCTCAACGCTGACACAACTGGGACTCGAACCTGAGAACTACAGATTACGAGCCTGTCACGCTACCGACTGGCCACCCTCGCCCCTAATCATTCGTGGTGAATCTATGTTAAAGGGTTGGGGATTGGGGGGAGGCAGTGCGGACCAAATTAATATATAGTGCAAAAATACAGCATACAGAGTGAGACCCGGGTACCACGGGTTCGGTTCGGCTAGTATTAAATATATTAGCCCCCGGAAGCGTTCTCTCACAGGAAAAGTTGAGTTGAGATTTAACAGTTTAACTGTTTAAAAAATAAGAAAATAAAACTTTTAAATATTAAAGTAAACGATATAAAAGAGGTTTTTAATTAAAATCGTGTTGTGAAATGGAGATTATTACAATGTTGCAGTTTAAACAAAACTCTCAAATTTAATAATGTGCTGTTGGGTTTTGCATTTTTGCACAAAATGGGCTAAATGGCCAGGTCACCTAGACTCTAAGGGCTCAGGGAATGTTGAGGGAAGGCGACCCACTAAAAGACTATTAGGAGACTATAAATTTATTTGGTTCTGTGAATAAATTTCATTTGCCTTAGTTTTATGTCAGCAACGATAAAAATTCATAACGCTATCTGATTTTGCTTAAGGTATGCAAATTTATTCAAAATTAGGCTGAATGTAAGAAATCTAGAAGATTGAATATCATTTAAGGGTGAGGATCTGGGGAGAGACGAATGTGTTAAAGACAGTGCTTAGGGATACATCGGAAACTTCAGATTGTGTGCAGGAATGCCGTAAACAGCAAAAAAAGGGTTAAGAAACTTTGTTTTAGACTAGGGGTTCTCAACGTGGGTACGCCGTGAGAGCTCAAAAGTCGCTAGATTGGCATTATTATACTATAACTATAATTTTATCTATCTATATAACGGGTACGCCAGTTACACACACATTTCCAGGGGATACGTGAAGCAAAAGAGGTTGTGAAACCTTGCTTTATCCTATTGATGCCAATGCCAGTAATTTTCTTTAAATCACTGTTTCCATTTCTATTTTAAACTGCCCTCAGAAAACCACTAAATGATCTGTGTTCCAACCTCTCCTTCACAGGATCTATGCTCTGATAACCACATAAGGCGGATATGTTTTTTGTTTGGTAAACTGCTGAGGTTCCTTCCCGTGGGTAGTCTAGCAGATAATGAGTTGGGTTTGAGACTGCAGGGGCTGTGGTTTAAAACCTCAAAGTTGGAAGACACAACAATCTCTACACTTTTTACACTGCAAGAGTTTTTGCAAAACCTTGCTCTTCAAATAGAGGAAGAAGTCGGCATTCCATGCCATTGATCATGTTGATGACACAGTGATGGCGTATTCCTATCTAAGTGTTTCTGGGGCGGAGGCCAGCTCAGTCGATAGCCTACCAGGGCTCGTAATTTGCCGTTTTCAGTCCCGCCAGCGTTGAGATTTATCTCCGATAAAACTCCCCCTTGTCCTCGGTCAGTAGGGGACACCGATGAGCCTGGAAAGGCTGCCTTCCGTCGGAGAGGATGTAAAGCCGTCGCTTTACATCCGTTATTTTACCTTTGAGCGACAAATTTTTTTTTGCACACAAAAGCCTAAATGACCAGGTCATAAGGATCCCAAGGGCTCAGAGAAGGTTCACGGGAGAGGACCCACTGGACAGCTATTAGGAAACCGATGGTTTCATGTTCTTTAACGTGCACAGGGTATGGCGACCCCCTGGACAGCTATTAGGAAACCGATGGTTTCATGTTTTTTAACGTGCAGGGTATGGCGACCCACTGGACACCACTGGACGTGCCCTACTGGACGTGCACAGGGTATGGCTCTGCCGCCATACCCTGTGCACGTTAAAGAACATGAAACCATCGGTTTCCTAATAGCTGTCCAGTGGGTTACCATACCCTGTGCACGTTAAAGAACATGAAACCATCGGTTTCCTAATAGCTGTCCAGTGGGTCGCCATACCCTGTGCACGTTAAAGAACATGAAACCATCGGTTTCCTAATAGCTGTCCAGTGGGTCGCCATACCCTATGCACGTTAAAGAACATGAAACCATCGGTTTCCTAATAGCTGTCCAGTGGGTCGCCATACCCTGTGCACGTTAAAGAACATGAAACCATCGGTTTCCTAATAACTGTCCAGTGGGTCATCTTCCGTGAACCTTCTCTGAGCTCTTGGGATCCTTATGACCTGGTCATTTAGCCTTTTGTGTGCAAAAAAAAATTGTCGCTCAAAGGTAAAATAACCCAACTTAACTTTCCAAGCTGTAACTTGGCCAGTTAGTTTTTTTTCCTCAAAAGAAATGTTTTTAAGGTTTACAATAATTAATCTTCTGACGAATCATAAGCTGTCGCATAATCCTTAAAAAAAAAATCAGCGTTGATTTGATAAAAATTACACGTCAAACTGTACGTTTCAAGCATGACTTAACCAGTGGCATTCCAATAGGAAATGACCAAATGATCGTTCATCTATATCATGTATGAATTATTTTGGTCAAGAAGAACTGTTTCTACTCTTATTAATTGTGTATGAGTGATATCGCAATTTCATACTATCTCATTATTGCTTTCATATAAGTAGTCTTCTGTAAAATGTGTAGCAAATAGCAGAGCAGATGACCCTTTGAAAAGTGCTTCGTAAACAGCAAATCTTTCATAATTTGGCATTCCCAACGGAGACAGAACAAGGTGGAGGGCTTCATCCTTTCACTCCCAACTGCAGCTTTAATAACGGGGAAAAGGAAATTATTCCCCAAGCACGTGTTTGACAGAGAGGCTGGGTTGTTTTACCTCTGAGCGGCACTTTTTTGCACACCATGGGCTAAATGGCCAGGTCAAATGGACCCCGAAGGCTCAGAGAAGGTTGGAAGAGGGGACCCACTGGAACAGCTGTTGGGAGACAGATGGTAGCCTCCGGTCAAGGCCACCCAGCGTGTTCTTTAACGTGCACAGGGTATGGCTTTCCCACACACGGGGCCACGGCTAAACGTCCCATCCGACGGACGACGGCCTTTCCAAACCCATCGGTGTCCCCTACTGACCGTGGGCAGGGCGGGGAATTTTGCGGAGATAAATCTCAACGCTGACCCAGCTGGGACTCGAACTTGGGAACTACAGATTACGAGCCTGGCGCGCTACCGACTGAGCCACCCCCGCCCCCTTGACAGAGAGGTCCGATAGAGTTTGTGGCTATATTACGCCATAGAGAGGATCTGTGGGGAAGGCGAAAGCAATAGAAAGAAAGCATAGGGAAGAAAGGAAACATGCGTCCTCCGGGGCTCGAACCCAGGTCCCTTTGATTAGCAGCAATTATAGTGTTAGTAGGTGACAAATTTTTTATTTTCTGCTTTTAATTCCCTCTAGCAGTGTTATTTCGAACTAATGGATGACTAATGGAAAAATTCGCATAGCAATAGTGTGTTAGTATGTGTAAAATACCCCCTCAAGCATCGGATGGGACGTTAAGCCGTGGCCCCGTGTGCGGGAGAACCATTCCCTGTGCACGTTAAAGAACACGCTGGATGGCCTTGACAGGAGGCTACCATCTGTCTCCCAACAGCTGCTCCAGTGGGTCCCCTCCCCCAACCTTCTCTGAGCCTTCGGGGTCCATGTGACCTGGCCATTTAGCCCATGGTGTGCAAAAAAGTGCCGCTCAGAGGTAAAACAACCCAATCCCCTCAAGCAGCTGCTTGCCACAGAGGTCTGACAGGAGCCCGTCAGTTTATATGCCATAGTAGAAGGTCTGTGAGGCTGGCAGGACCTCAGCAGAAAAACAACCGGGGCTCGAACCCAGGTCCCTTAGATCAGTAGCCAAGCGCGCTAACCACTCGGCCACGGGTCGGCTATGTGTAAAAACATAAGAAAATTTTCCATTTATTTCTTAAAACAAAAAATTAGTTTCCCTTATCCGGGTCAGCGTAAACCTTTTGACCTACATGTTATAATCCCCGAAATTTCAGATTTCTACCATTAATAGCTCGATTGCAATATTCGTTTCAACTTTTCCCATTTTCTCACTATTAAACGCCGTTATTAAAACTATTGGAAGATGCAAAAAATATGAATCTTAGTACATTGGTTTTCATAAATTAAGGAAAATCCCTATGTTAAGTGAATGGGAAGCTAACGTCAAAGCTCTATAACTTCTGTAATAAGTTTTTTTTTTTGTTTTTAAAAATGTGATTGCAGATAAAGATCTCAATCAAACAAATCAATATCTCGATTTTCAACAATATTCGTTCAGTATTTAATGTATTGGAAGTTATGGAAGTTCGAATATTTAACAACAGGAATGCGAGTCTTAAGAAACTTATTCAAAACTGAAGAATAGTGAAAGAATTCTTTACACAAAGTTCTAAAATGCAAACTTATTTTATTAAATACTTTGATACAATACTTATTACTAAGTTTGAATTAACTTCTGAAGTCAATTTTTGTGGCTGGCATTGTTATCGCTAAATATTCAAACTTCCATAACTCATTAAATATTAAACGAATATTGTTGAAAATCGGAATATTAATTTATTTGATTGAGATCTTTATCTGCAATCACAGTTTTCAAAACAGAAAAACTTATTTTAGAAGTTATAAAGCTTCGTTGTTAGCTTCCCATTGACTTAACAATAGGGATTTTTCCTTGATTTATGGAAACCAGTGTATTTCACCAATACGTCCATCCCAAAAAGAATTTCTAATTTATTCCGGATAACAAAAAAAGTTGAATATGTACAGTCGCTCAAATAAATATCCGAACACTATGGTTGATTACAGAATTCAGAAAAAATATCTGGTAACGATTTTTTAGAAATTAGTGATCTGGCAACCTTCGTGTCACGTGATTACAGAATTCAGGAAAAATATCTGGAGCGTGTACAGCAACTGTACACGCTCCAGTTACCATGCAGTAACTGCACATGCTCCAGTTTGCTGTGAACGGTAACTGCACACGCTCAACATTTCCGTGAGTCCAGGTCGGTCCACACGATCCAGGTCTTTGTGAGCTCACACGATCCAATGTGCTGTGAACATTAACCGCAACCGCTCCAGTTTGCTGTGAACGGTAACTGCACATGCTCCATATTCATTGCATTATATATTCATACGCTTTATATATATAAAAAAATATCCGAACGCTATGGTGGATTACAGAATTCAGAAAAAATATCTGGCAACGATTATTTTAGAAATTAGCGATCTGGCAACCTTCGTGTCTGACATGTCTGACACGAAGGTTGCCAGATCGCTAATTTCTAAAATAATCGTTGCTGTACACGCTCCAGATATTTTTCCTGAATTCTGTAATCAGGTGACACGAAGGTTGCCAGATCACTAATTTCTAAAACAAATCGTTGCCAGATATTTTTTCTGAATTCTGTAATCAACCATAGTGTTCGGATATTTTTTTGAGCGACTGTACAGACTGATACTCTACAAAGTGAAAACATTAGCTTTTGTTCGCTACATTGCATCGTATTAAAAGCAAAAACGCGACCTTAGCACGAAACATCTGCTAAGGTCTCGTCTGTCTCCTAACAGCTGTTGAATGGATTCTCTTCCTTTTCTAATCCCTCAAGACTGCGATGTTTATTCCATTGCCTGTGCTAAAAATGCCGCTCAGTGATAAAAAAAAATCTCCATCCAACTGGTTGAGATTATTTCTTTCTTTTGAACACAATAATGATTCGATTTAAGAAAGGAACAAGGGATTGTTTCACTTTGTCGTCATTCCACCGCAATAATTGTTTCCAATCGATGTGTTGCGAAAGTATAACGAAAACAATAATAATACATAACAATTTGTACTCTAGTACTTTTTTTTTTTACAATTTTTATTATCATTTTATAATTTTTTTTGTAAAATGTTGAGCTTAATAGGCGTTTTAGTTTAAATAAATTTAATTTTAAAATACACAATGGAACAAAAAAATTTTTTTACCACAGTTATGTCGTCGTAAATGGACTATTTCAGAAGTGTGTCGCAGGAAATAGACTATTTCAGAAGAATGCCGCCGTCCGTCGAATGAGACGTTAAGCCGTTTCCCCGTGTATATCAGAGCCATACCCTGTGCACCTTAACATGCTGGATGGCATGCAACCTTCGTGTCACGTGACACGAAGGTTGCCAGATCACTAATTTCTAAAAGAAATCGTTGCCAGATATTTTTTCTGAATTCTGTAATCAACCATAGTGTTCGGATACTTTTTTTGAGCGACTGTACACCTGTATTTATACAAATAAACCAGATCGTGCGAAGTGTTCTGAGCAGTCTGAAAAAATGGCTTTTGACGCTTTTTGCTTCAACATTGAACTCTGAAACATTTTTAATGACACTCATTAAAAACAAGCATTGAAGCAAGTTGGCAAATGATAGTCTGAAGCACTGATGCCATTGAAATGCTCTAAAGACGCTCCGAATTTGACTAAGTTGGTTGAGAAGACAATCTCAAAAGTCACACTGATTAATAGAAGTTTTTTTTAATAATTCTTTTCGATAGTTTTATTGTATAAACTTGAATAGACCTATTTTAAAATTAGACGTCATGGTTTGTTTTTGTTAATAAAGTAATCCGCGGGTTCTTTCCCCCCAAAAAGTTCCTCATCCCTGTTTTAAGAACGTGGCAGATTTATGTATAGCTACCATATTTCCCCAAAAATAAGACCCAACCAGAAAAGAAGCCGTAGCATGATTTTTCAGAATGCTCCTAATATAAGCCCTACCCCAAAAATTAGCCCCAGTTAAGATCGTGAGCCAGACGGACGCATTTAGTACGTCCGTTGCAACACATGACGGACGTATTGAATTGTAAAATAATAATATATAATTAAATATAAATAAATAATATTATTGACATTAAAACTAAAAATAAATGATAATATAAATTATAATTAAGTATTTGTAAATACCCAAGCGGGCGCCTTTGAACAAGAGGTAAAATAAGACATCCTCTGAAAATAAGCCCTATGCGTCTTTTGGAGCAAAAATTAATATAAGACCCAGTCTTATTTTCGGGGAAACACAGTACTATAAATGTGTATGCTGTTAATGACGTATTAATACCCACTTCTTGCAATTATTAAAATAATAACGCACGATCATCTATCAACCCAGAGACGACTGCTGACACAGACAACAGGCGACTCAGCGTTACAAACATGACGAAACGTTTTCTACAGTCTCAAAGCCAACCGTGACCAACTACGCAGATGTCCTCACAGGTCGTTGCAGACGTTCCTCCACCTCCGTTGTTGGCAATGGCTTTGTTTTAAGAAGCCAGAAATGTTTGAGACGTTCATAACGTTATACCGCACCAAATCGCGCGCTACGTGGTTCCTCTTCGTCGAGGTGAAGAAGAAGCATCTGCCGGGTTATTACATGCCGTGTATTAAGGAGGCTATGAGTCATTGCCTCGTGCTGGAAGATGGATGAATGTGTAGACACAGACAGGCCTCATTTCCGCTTTGTCCGTTGAGTGTTTTGATCTCTGTTTATGCGGATGGGAAAAACCAACGTTTCCTTGGGAAAGATTCGACAACTGGAGATTCCACATTCAAAACACACGTACACAATATAAGGAGACAATCTTTTTACAAGAATTCCATGAATTCCGTTACTTTATTTATGACGTATTTTTTGCATACAATGGGATAGGGTTGGGTTGTTTTACCTCTGAGCGGCACTTTTTTGCACACCATGGGCTAAATGGCCAGGTCACATGGACCCCGAAGGCTCGGAGAAGGTTGGGGGAGGGGACCCACTGGAACATCTGTTGGGAGACAGATGGTAGCCTCCCGTCAAGGCCATCCAGCGTGTTCTTTAACGTGCACAGGGTATGGCTCTTCCGCACACGGGACCACGGCTTAACGTCCCATCCGACGGACGGCGGCCTTTCCAAGCCCATCGGTGTCCCCTACTGATCGTGGGCAGGGCGGGGAATTTTGCGGAGATAAATCTCAACGCTTACCCAGTTGGGACTCAAACCTGGGAACTACAGATTACGAGCCTGGCACGCTACCGACTGAGTCACCCCCGCCCCACAAAGGGATAGAATACATCTTTCGTCTTCCTAATACTGGACCACTTTGTAAGGGGGTGAATGGACCTCTTATCATTTGGTCCATATGCATATTAAAGAGGTTGGGGCCTGAAATGGAAAAGGAAGGTAGGGGCTCAACCGATAGCAACGCAAGCGATCGTACGATTTGCGAAAGGGTATTTGGTCGCAGGCCGCTCTGTGTTGATGAGATGAGTTGTATGAAGAGTCTAACAGTGCCTAGGATGAGAAAGATTGAAAAGGTGATGGAGTGTCCTTGCTGTCCTGAGGGAAAGCATAGTGTAAGGGGCGAGAAGTGTGGCAGGTATGCGTAAAGAGGAAGTGAAGAAAAAGACCCTCTTGCTCCCCCCCCACAAAGGGAGGGTTGTTTTTCGGTTGTTTTACCTCTGAGCGACACTTTTTTGCATACCATGGGCTAAATGGCCAGGTCACAAGGACCCCGAAGGCTCGGAGAAGGTTGGGGGAGGGGACCCACTGGAACATCTGTTGGGAGACAGATGGTAGCCTCCCGTCAAGGCCATCCAGCGTGTTCTTTAACATGCACAGGGTATGACTCTCCCGTACACGGGGCCACGGCTTAACGTCCCATCCGACGGACGGCGGCCTTTCCAAGCCCATCGGTGTCCCCTACTGACCGTGGGCAGGGCGGGAATTTTACGGAGGTAAATCTCAACGCTGACCCAGCTGGAGTCTAACCTGGGAACTACAGATTACGAGCCTGGCGCGCTACCGACTGAGCCACCCCCCCCCCAAAGGGAGGAAAGCGAGGGGATGTCAGGAGGTAAGGTTGGTTTGTTGGGTTGTTTTACCTCTGAGTGGCACTTTTTTGCACACCAAGGGCTAAATGGCCAGGTTACAAGGACACCAAAGGCTCAGAGAAGGTTGGGGGAGGAGACCCACTGGAACAGCTATTGGGAGACAGATGGTAGCCTCTCGTCAAGGCCATCCAGTGTGGTCTTCAACGTGCACAGGGTATGGCTCTCCCGCACACGGGACCACGGCTTTACGTCCCATCCGACGGACGGCGGCCTTTTCAAGCCCATCGGTGTCCCCTACTGACCGTGGGCAGGCGCGGAATTTTGCGGAGATAAATCACAACGTTCACGTAGCTGGGACTCGAACCTGGGAACTACAGATTACGAGCTCGGCTCGCTACCGACTGAGCCCGCCCCCCCCCCGCCCCCAGGAGGTAGGGGGTGAAGGTACAGGGGAGTAGGGGGGTGATTCCCTTTCCCTTGAGGAGGGGGCAAGAAAATGTTTTTCTTTTCTCTAAAGGTCCTGTCTCTCCTTTAAAAAAGGGGGTAGAATTTTGGAAATTTGGGGGGGGGGGGTGTAGGATGTTTCCAGAAAAATTATAATCGGATAAGAAATCAGGGTGGGGAGAGGGAAAAGGCATACAATGGGATAAATGACAAAGACATAAAGGACCTCAAGAGCTCAGAGCTATAGATAGGGAAAGGAAGCCATTCAGCGTGTTTTTTAAGTAGCATAGAGTACAGATCTTCTACGCACGGAGACACGGCTTAACGTCTCATCCGATAAACGACGTATTTTTCAAATCGTTTGGTGTCCCTCCTGTGGCCGCGTGGTTAGCGTGCTTGGCTCCTGATCAAATAGACCTGGGTTCGAGCCCCCAGTCATGGATGTTTGTGTTTTCTTTCTGCAGAGGTTCCGCTATTCTCACAGACTTTCTACTGTGATGTATTAAACTGTAGGATTTCTGTGATAAGCAGCTGCTAGGTTGGGTTGTTTTACCTCTGAGCGGCACTTTTTTGCACACCATGGGCTAAATGGCCAGGTCATATGGACCCCGAAGGCTCAGAGAAGGTTGGGGGAGGGGACCCACTGGAACAACTGTTGGGAGACAGAAGGCAGCCTCCCGTCAAGGCCATCCAGCGTGTTCTTTAACGTGCACAGGGTATGGCTCTCCTGCGCACGGAGCCACGGCTTTAACGTCCCATCCGACGGACGGCGGCCTTTCCAAGCAGCTGCTAGAGAGCTTTTTTTTTGCTTTCAAATAGTATAGCAGAGATTGGAGAGCAGACCTGAAAGCAGTAACAGAAAGAACTTGAACCTAGAAGCACGAGTTAATGAGGCAAATCCCGCCCACATTCGCATGTTTTAAGCTTTTATTCAAATTATTTGTAATCTTAAGAGTGGCAATACTCTGTAATACTTCCTCTTTGTGAAAGTCTCACTTCCAAATACCTTCATCAAGTCCAAAGGAATCTCTGTAGCAAACCAATTGGCTCTGAGACCACTTTCACTTCGCCAAAATGAAACTGGCTGCTTTCTCTCCATTGCTACAATGATGAGAGTTTAATGACATCATTCGTGTAATAGCGCCATTACGAAACCTCGTTATCTAACCGGGCTGTAGGCAAGAAGGAACTAATTCTAACGCCACATGTTTCCGTTTCCTGATTGGTCAAAACTCTCCCTCTCAAATTTCTTTTGAGTACGAACAGCTTCTCGGTTTTCCCGCGATGACTTTATTCGCGGGTTTTTTTTCTTTCCAAGTGGAATTCTAAAGTGATAATAAATGCCTTCACATGATTTCATGCTTCAGACAATTGTAGTTTATCAGAGCCTGTATTTTGTCGCCAGACAGTCTTAATAATAAATAACACTGACAACTTGTATCACTGAGAATGTTACATTTCTTTTACATAGCATTGATCGCTTTTAAATTGTTTTTCTGTTGTCGCCAACGGATATCACTTGATTAATTTTTTGGACCAAGCACATCTGGCCAATTGAGTAAAGAGCATTAATATGGGATATATTTTGGGAATTATATTCGCCAGCCATAAAGAGGCACGGGTTGTGTTGTTTAACCTCTGAGCGGCACTTTTTTGCACACAATGGGCTAAATGACCAGGTCACATGGACCTCGAAGACTCAGAGAAAGTTGGGGGAGGGGACCCACTGGAACAGCTGTTGGGTTGTTGGGTTGTTTTACCTCTGAGCGGCACTTTTTTTGCACACAATGGGCTAAATGACCAGGTCACATGGACCTCGAAGGCTCAGAGAAAGTTGGGGGAGGGGACCCACTGGAACAGCTGTTGGGTTGTTTTACCTCTGGCACTTTTTTGCACACCATGGGCTAAATGGAAAGGTCACATGGACCCCGAAGGCTCAGAGAAGGTTGGGGGAGGGGACCCACTGGAACAGCTGTTGGGAGACGGATGGTAGCCTCCCGTCAAGACCATCCAGCGTGTTCTTTAACGTGCACAGGGTATTGCTCTCCCGCACACGGGGCCACGGCTTAACGTCTCATCCGACAGACGGCGGTCTTTCCAAGCCCATCGGTGTCCCCTACTGACCGTGGGCAGGGAAGGGAATTTTGCGGAGATAAATCTCAACGCTAACCTAGCTGGGACTCGAACCTGGGAACTGCAGATTACGAGCCTGGCGCGCTATCGACTGAGCCACTCCCGTTTCAAAGAGTCACAGATTTAGAGAAAAAAATTCAATGGCAAAATGGAGAGAGGGGGGGGGGGGCGATTGAATTGCAATGGATCAGAAGGACTTTCGAAATTTATTACATCAATATTCTCGCCAAATAATAAATTCAATGACATTTTTTGCTCCCATGGGTCTTAGTAGTTTCATCACAACCTGCGAATCCCCCTTTGCACAGTGCTTTCCCCCCCTATGTCGCAATCGTCCACGTTGCCTTCTTGACTTGGACCCCCTATGTCGCAATCGACCGGAAATTGACCTGTGCTGGGCCACGTTGACTTCTGAACTTTGAGGCCCTATGTTACAATCAACAGGAAATTGACCCTGGCGTAGCAACTGTCGTGGTATTAATAATTAATAATTCATAATTAATAATTCATAATTAAAAATTCCTCCCCCTTTTAACCCCTGGTGCTATCTAGTTTTTAACTCTAATTTTAAGTCCTCCTTCTCGAATAGCCTCGATTTTTCTTTATTCCAGACTCACCTTTTATTTTAAAACCTCGATTTTGCAGACCCCCCTGATTGACCTATATTTTAAGGCCCCTCCTTCCCACGGATTTCAAGTCTCAGAATAATTCCACAGAAAAGGATGACACAAGTCTCAATTGTAAAAACACCTCAAAAAAGACCCACCATGGTTGACCTATATTTTAAGCCCTACCTATATTTTAAGGCCCCTCCTTCCCACGGATTTCAAGTCTCAGAATAATTCCACAGAAAAGGATGACACAAGTCTCAATTGTAAAAACACCTCAAAAAAGACCCACCATGGTTGACCTATATTTTAAGCCCTACCTATATTTTAAGGCCCCCTCGGATTACAAGTCTCAGAATAATTCCACAGAAAAGGATGACACAAGTCTCAATTGTAAAAATCAACTCGCAAAGTTGTATTCTTATTAATTAAAACCCTTTCTATTAAAAGTTACCTCTATTAAAAATCTTTTGGTGTTCATTTTGCCAGGACTGCTAAACGATTCCCTTTTATTAAAACTCTGGTATTTATTTTTTCCAACCCCGTTAATCGATCCCTTAGTAAATAAAAACTCTCACTTACCTTTATTAAAATCATCCAGAGCTCGTAATAAATCGGTTTAATCGGGGGAAAAAAAATCATTCTATCGCTAGCGTAGATTTCAGTTCGTTAGCGTAGATTCCACGTTAATTTCAGGGGAAAAGCCTCATCGGATCCAAGGTTCACGTATTTTACTAGAAGAATGACACAGTAACTGTTCCACAGAAAAATTAATAAAATTTGGTTTAAATTATTCGTAGGACTTGTATATAAGATCTAGCTTTAGACGTTCACCAGCCTAAAAGTTTACAAAGTCCGTTATCGGTGTATCGGAAATCGTACGTTTCCTGTAGACATCCTTCAGATCGCTTATTAGTGGGGTAGCAACAGCACTTTCGCCACATCACACGATATGGTGCAATCCTTTATCAGCTGGAAGGTCAAATGTCCAGCGCTTCACTGTGTCTGCATTTGACACTGATAAGGTTTAAAAATAGATGATTCCTAGAATCCACATTGCACAACGGTCAAAGTCCAGTGGGGGAGGGTGTATATAAACACCGACTTCTCAGCGACTGTCACTGTGTTCTTCATCTGTCAGTTTGCGACCTGTCAACCCTGCTCGCTCTCCTTCTCTACCTGCTAGCTCGTCGATCCTCTTCTCTACCTGAGATGTCCACTATGCGAGAATTTTCCTGTGCTGGATCCTCAACTGATACCAGGTAAATGAAATTTTATTTAATATTGTCCTTAAGTTGCTCAACTGAATCACCTACTAACGTACAATATAGATTTTTATATTTGTTTCTAACTAGTAAAGTCATTCTAAATGATAATTTTCAAACTTTAGTTATATTTTTGTTGATCAAGCTAGCAAAGTGTGCTTTTATTACAACTGTTCAGTTCAATATAGATTTTTTTTTTTTATTTGTTTCTACCCTGTCATTTTATTCTAAACGATAATTTTCAAACTTTAGTTAGATTTTTTGATCAAGCTAGTCAAGTGTGCTTTTACTACAACTGTTCAATATAGATTTTTATATTTGTTTCTAACTAGTAAAGTCATTCTAAATGTTAATTTTCAAACTTTAGTTAGATTTTTTTTTTTTGATCAAGCTAGTCAAGTGTGTTTTTACTACAACTGTTCAATATAGATTTTTTTTTTATTTGTTTCTACCCTGTCATTTTATTCTAAACGATAATTTTCAAACTTTAGTTAGATTTTTTGATCAAGCTAGTCAAGTGTGCTTTTTTACAACTGTTCAATATAGATTTTTTTATTTGTTTCTACCCTGTCATTTTATTCTAAACGATAATTTTCAAACTTTAGTTAGATTTTTTTTTTTGATCAAGCTAGTCAAGCGTGTTTTTATTACAACTGTTCAATATAGATTTTTATATTTGTTTCTACCCTGTCATTTTATTCTAAAACGATAATTTTTCAAACTTTAGTTAAATATTAGATTTTTTGATCAAGCTAGTAAAGTGTGCCTTTATTACAACATAACTGTTCTAAGTTAAAAAAAAAACATGTAAAGTACTGCATATTCTGAGACTAAATTATCTATCCAGATCTGATGCTGGTCCTTCCACTGATGCCGACTGCTTTGAAGAGCTACTCACGGCAGTGCGCACTCTAGAGGCGGCAGCCAAAAGACCTCCTACACCTGAGCTTCCTGAACAGTCGAAGCGCCTTTGCATACTCCAACAAGGTGGCAGGGAATTAAGGCAAAGGACATCGAAACTTTCCCTTAAGAAGCGTCGTCAATCCACTGTCGCAGCGGGTATGGGAAATCCCTACGTCCCCGTCGTACCTTCAACTGCAACCAGGTAAATGAAATTTTATTTAATATTGCCCTTAAGGCGCTCAATTGAATCACTTACTAACGTACAATATAGAGTTTTATATTTGTTTTTACCCTGTCATTTTATTCTATAAATGTTAATTTTCAAACTTTAGTTAGATTTTTTGCTCAAGCTAGTAAACTATGCTTTTATTACAACTGTTCAATGTATTTGTTTTCTACCCTTGTAAAACCATTTTACTTTTTTTTATTCTAAATGATAATTTTCAAACTTTAGTTAGTTTTCTGCTCATGCTAGTCAAGTGTGGTTTTATTACAACTGTTCGGTTCAATATAGATTTTTCTAACTAGTAAAATCATTTTAGTCTAAATGATAATTTTCAAACTTTAGTTACTTAGTTTTTGATCAAGTTAGCAAACTGAAGCATATTGGTTTTTCATTTTCTGTTCTAAGATAAAAACGTGTAAAGTACTGCATATTCTGAGACTAAATTATCTATCCAGGTCTATCCCTTCCACTGGTGCCGGAACCTCCAGCGTTCGTGTTCCCGTCTCCTCCAACATAAGGACACCATTCACTATCGCCGCTGGTACCGGATCCTCCAGCGTTCGTGTTCCCGTCTCCACCGGCATAAGGACACCATTCACTATCGCCGCTGGTACCGGACCCTCCAGCGTTCGTGTTCCCGTCTCCTCCGACATAAGGACACCATTCACTATCGCCGCTGGTGCCGGACCCTCGAGCGTTCGTGTTCCCGACATAAGGACACCATTCACTATCGCCGCTGGTACCTCCACCGCTACCAGGTAAATGTAATTTTATTTAATGTTGCCCTTAAGGCGCTCAACTGTACCACATACTAACGTTCAATGTAGAGTTTTATATTTGTATCTGTTTTTCTAACTAGTAAAGTCATTTTATTCTAAATGATAATTTTCAAACTTTAGTTAGATTTTTTTTTTTTTTTTTTGATCAAGCTAGTCAAGTGTGCTTTTTTACAACTGTTCAGTTCAATATAGATTTTTTTTTATTTGTTTCTACCCTGTCATTTTATTCTAAACGATAATTTTCAAACTTTAGTTAGATTTTTTTTTTGATCAAGCTAGTCAAGTGTGCTTTTTTACAACTGTTCAGTTCAATATAGATTTTTATATTTGTTTCTAACTAGTAAAGTCATTCTAAATGATAATTTTCAAACTTTAGTTAGATTTTTGTTGATCAAGCTAGCAAAGTGTGCTTTTATTACAACTGTTCAGTTCAATATAAATTTCTCTACCATGTAAAGTCATTTTACTTTTTTTATTCTAAACGATAATTTTCAAACTTTAGTTAAATATTAGATTTTTTGATCAAGCTAGTCAAGTGTGCTTTTATTACAACTGTTCAGTTCAATATAGATTTTTTTATTTGTTTCGACCCTGTCATTTTACTTTTTTTTTTTATTCTAAACGATAATTTTCAAACTTTAGTTAGATTTTTTGATCAAGCTAGTCAAGTGTGCTTTTACTACAACTGTTCAATATAGATTTGTTTCTAACTAGTAAAGTCATTCTAAATGATAATTTTCAAACTTTAGTTAGATTTTTTTTTTGATCAAGCTAGCAAAGTGTGCTTTTATTACAACTGTTCAGTTCAATATAGATTTCTCTACCATGTAAAGTCATTTTACTTTTTTTTTTTATTCTAAACGATAATTTTCAAACTTTAGTTAAATATTAGATTTTTTGATCAAGCTAGCAAAGTGTGCTTTTATTACAACTGTTCAGTTCAATATAGATTTCTCTACCATGTAAAGTCATTTTACTTTTTTTTTTTATTCTAAACGATAATTTTCAAACTTTAGTTAAATATTAGATTTTTTGATCAAGCTAGTCAAGTGTGCTTTTTTTTTTTACAACTGTTCAGTTCAATATAGATTTTTTTATTTGTTTCTACCCTGTCATTTTACTTTTTTTTTTTTATTCTAAACGATAATTTTCAAACTTTAGTTAGATTTTTTGATCAAGCTAGTCAAGTGTGCTTTTACTACAACTGTTCAATATAGATTTTTTTTTTTTTTTATTTGTTTCTACCCTGTCATTTTATTCTAAACGATAATTTTCAAACTTTAGTTAGATTTTTTTTTTTTTTTTTTTTTGATCAAGCTAGTCAAGCGTGTTTTTATTACAACTGTTCAATATAGAGTTTTATATTTGTTTCTACCCTGTCATTTTATTTAAATGATAATTTTCAAACTTTAGTTAGATTTTTTGATCAAGCTAGTCAAGTGTGCTTTTATTACAACTGTTCAATATAGATTTTTATATTTGTTTCCACCCTGTCATTTTTATTCTAAATGATAATTTTTAAACTTTAGTTAGATTTTTTTTGATCAAGTTAGCAAACTGAAGCATATTGCTTTTTCATTTTCTGTTCTAAGATAAAAAAAAAACATGTAAATGTACTGCATATTCTGAAAAATAAATTATCTTTCTAGGTCCGCATTCTCCAACGTTCCTGTCAGTGGATTCTCCAACGTTCCTGCCAGCTCTACAGAGTCTCCCCACTTCACAGTGTTGCATACTCGGCGGTACAACTCGAAAAAATTCAAGACAGATTTCATCTCCACAAGTGTGCGACTTGGAGGTATGGAGAATGTGGAACCACACAATTTCCTCCCGGTCCTACACGATCTGCATGAGAAAATGTTGGCCGACGTCGTCCCCACAGGGGAGTATAGCCATGTTCGGCTGTGTTTACGCTCCCGGGATTTGAAAAACCCCGTCAACTTGGCCCTAATTCGGCGTAATGCCCTGACGGGGGAGAGATTCATGGCTGCACTCGACAAAGTAGTGCAGTCAAATGAGTCTCTCGGTCCCGGGAGTGAGCTGGAGTTTGACTTCGTTTGTGCCAACCTGGACCGGGTCGGTAGTGGTGGCGATGGAAGGCGCACAGGTCCCGAGACTCGTCGTATCGCTGACGTCCAGTCTTTTATCAACAATAAGAAGGCTGTCACAAAAATTGTAAATCGTGACAACATCTGTTTAGCAAGAGCTCTCGTCGTCGCACGAGAGCTCTGCTTGAAAAATAAAGGGTTGACAAACAGCTACACCAAAATTGCCTGTTATCGCTACCCTTTACAACGCCAAGAAGCTCGTCAACTTCACCTGGATGCGGGTATTCCCGAGGGTCCTTGTGGACTCCCGGAAGTACGTCTCTTTCAAGCTCACCTGACACAGTTCAGGATTATAGTGTATTCTGCTGACGACGCCTTCCTTCCAATCTTCATTGGTCCCGAAGGTGGGGACAACCTTTATTTGTTGTTTAGTGCAGGGCATTACGACGTGATTACTAAACCATCAGGGTTTTTCGGGGTTAAGGAGTTCTGTCACATTTGTTTAAAGGGGTCTAACAACGGGCACGTTTGCAGAGGGACCTGTAACAGGTGCCTGTCAGTCGATGTGCTTCATACAGGGGAGCTGTTGCTTTGCACGGTGTGCTGTGTGTATTTGCGCGGGGCTGAATGCTTTCAGGCGCACCTGCTGAAGGCATGTCAGACACGGCATCGCTGTGTTAAGTGCATTAGCATTTACGACCCCCTGAAAAAGCACGTTTGCAAGGCTGACACCTTAAAATTCGTCGAGCCCTGCAAAATTGACCCTGTCGGTCAGACTTACCTCTACTTTGACGTAGAGACTGTGCAGTGTGCCGACGGGTTGCTAAAACCGATACTATGTGTGGTCACATACCAAGTGGACGACGAGTGGGTCTATGCTTCATTCCCGGAAACGGACGCCTTTATGGATTGGATTCTGGCTGAAGTACATCCTGGGGTTCAAAGATTCAAGGACGCCACTGTCCTCGCACATAATCTGAAAGGCTTTGACGGCATGTTCATCATTAGTTACCTGTACAGAAAATTTTTAAAACCGGATCTCGTGTTCGATGGATCCAAGATTTTAGGTATCTTTTTACCTGGCCTTAAAATAAGGTTCATTGACACGTTGTCCTTTATTCAGGCTCCTCTTCGTTCATTCACGAAGACCTTCAACTTGGAGACGGTGAAAGGCTTTTTCCCCTTTAAATTCGTGAAGGAGGAAAATCTACAGTATGCAGGACCCATCCCTGATCGGCTTTTTTTCCAGCCGGAAGACATGGAGCCTGAAACTCTGTCAGCATTCAACGAGTGGTATGCCGCAGCAAGCCTTGAACCCTGGGATTTTCAACAACAGCTTCTGTATTACTGCAAGGCAGATACAGAGTTGTTGCGGCGAGGCGCCCAAGCTTTCCGCGAGGAATTTTTAAATCTCACAGGCGTAGACCCATTTGCGCGTGACCTGACTATTGCCGGCGCTTGTCTTCGAATTTTCCGTGGGAAGTTTCTGCAAAAGAATACCCTCGGTGTGTGTCCCGCCCAAGGGTATTCGGCAAGTAATGACCGGCAGTCCTTGAAAGCTCTCGCATGGTTAGAATATGAGGCTTCCAAGGACAACATCGAAATTCAAACTGCGCGATCACCCGGAGGTGAGTATAAGATAGGGCAGTACAAATTGGATGGCGTGTGCCACAGTACCCGTTGTTATTACGAATTTTTAGGTTGTTACTATCATCATTGCTTGAAATGTTTCAACCCTGAAAAAATAGATCAGCGTACGAGAAAGCCATTTGGTTTGCTAAACACCCGAACCATGGATCGCCTTGAGGCCTTGAAACTGCTGATGAACGGGTACACATGCAAAATCATGTGGGAGCACGAATTCGACGAGTTGATGCGCAAAAACCCACCCGTCGCATTAATTTATAAATCCGTCGAGCCTATCAGGCGTATAGGGGCCCGTGATTACCTCTACGGAGGGCGCGTGGAGGTGTTTTCCATCTTTGCATCGGCGGACCTAGGATGTAGCCTTAACTACGTTGATTACAACAGCCTGTACCCTTATGTTTGCAAGAAGGCTCCATTCGGTAAAGGTCACCCGGTTCGGATCACTTCCAATTTCGCCACGGACCTCGACCACTATTTTGGCATTGCACACGCCACACTGTTACCCCCCGACGATTTGTTCATCCCTGTACTGCCCTACAGGTGTAATGGGAAGCTGCTTTTCCCCCTTTGCAGGATCTGTGCGGATGGTCAGCTGGCACCCCCTTGTCAGCACACCGTGAACCAGCGCGCATTGACAGGATCTTGGCCAACGTTCGAAATTTACGCTGCGATGCGTGCTGGATACAAACTTCTTCAATTCCACGACGTGTGGCATTTCAATACCATCCTGCAATATGATCCCGCAACAAAAAAGGGAGGTGTCTATGCTGGGTACATAGATACTTTTCTGGGGCTGAAGCAGCGCTACTCCGGGTTTCCCCCTGACGTGCAGACCGAGGAGCAAAAGGAAGCCTTCTGTGAGGCCTTCTTCCAGGCGGAGGGGGTTCGGATCCTCCCCTCGGAAGTTGTAAAAAACAACCTTAAGCGTACACTTTCCAAGGTCTCGCTTAATTCGTCATGGGGGAAGCATGCGCAGAACATGAGTCGAACCCAGACGACCATTGTGAGTTGTCCTGTCAAGTACATGGAGCTCTTGACGGACGCATCGCTAGTCATCACTGACGTCGCTGTTATCAGTGATCAGGCAGTGCTTGTCACGCACAAGCCGGCGGAGTCTGCCACTCCAGCGAACACCCGTGGAAGCCTGATTCTCGCCGCAATGGTGACGAGTCACGCCCGACTAAAACTGTACGAGCTTCTATCAAAATTAGATAGTCGTGCAATGTACTCGGACACGGATTCAGTAATTTATACAACGTCTCCTCGCGACACCTACACACCACCACAACATCCCTTTCTCGGAGGTCTCGTAGATGAAATTTCTTCAAAGTACGGCTCCGGTGTACACATCACTGACTATGTCAGCGCCGGAGCAAAAAGTTATGCCCTTCGGCTGAGCAACGGGGATGAAATTCTTCGCGCCAAGGGCATATCACTCACGAAGAAAAACCGGTGCACATACAATTTTGAACTACTGAAATCCATGGTGCTAGGGAACTCCCCAACCAGTGAGACCTTCGAAGTCCCTTTCAATGTAATTCGTAATAAAGTGGATGGGTCACTTACGAATAAGCCCATGGTGAAAAGGTTTAAGGCTAACCTAGATAAGCGGTATCTCAGCCCGGGTTCGACTCTCACTGTACCTTATGGTTACAATGACCTGGGTCTGGATACCCTTATCCAACTCATGGATGAGTAAATGTACAGTTTTCAACTTATTTATTTCATATTACACCTTTATTTATTTCATTGTACAGTTTTCAACTTATTTATTTCATATTACACCTTTATTTATTTCATTGTACAGTTTTCAACTTATTTATTTCATATTACACCTTTATTTATTTCATTGTACAGTTTTCAACTTATTTATTTCATATTACAGTTTTCAACTTATTTATTTCATATTACACCTTTATTACATTGTACAGTTTTCAACTTATTTATTGCATCTTTATTTATTACACCTTTATTTATTATTTCACTGTACGCCTTTTATTTCAATATCCTTAATGGATCTTAATTTATCACGCGTAATGACCTTGCACTCGGCGTCGTCAGCAGTTTTTGAAGCTTGTATTTTTGAAACCTACAATATGTTACTGTCCAGCATTGGATATGTGAAACCAACAGTGGATCTGTCATGTAAATTTTTTAATAAAAAAGGTTTCAAAAAATCCGTCTCTTTATTTCTCAGAACTGGAAGACACTATGGTGGGAGAAAGCACGAGGTAACTTTGTTTTTCAGGTGCTCCGTAAGTCTTATCAGTGATCTGCACAATGCGCTGCTCCCCTCCAAGTCTCGCTGCTGCAGCAGCATTCTCATTTCCCCGCCCATCGACACTAACGCCCTCTGCTGTACTCCCGAGTGTAGCAGCACTCGTACAACTGCGCCCAGTCATGCAGATCACTTCCGGATGTCAAACATTGAATGAACTATCAGTGTGAAAACATTGAATGGGAAGAGACATAAAAATGACAAAAGGCATATTATCAGTTTTACTTTCTTTTATTGGATACAGATTTTTAATACATGGTTTTTTAACACAAGTCTTCAAGCACACAAGTCTTGGAAAGTTTTTTACAGATATTTTCAATACGCCGTCCACTCGGATAATTTTCTTTTCTTACGTCGGATGGGAACAGCAATGTCTTTTGGGGGCCGCTCTTCAGCTATATGATTTCTGGGAATGTTGACTTTTACTTCCTGTGGAGTGTCAAGCTGTTTTGAGAATAATAAATAATTTTTCAAAGCAGTCAGATATTTTTCAGACTTATCGTCAGCATCACCAGACTCTAATATTTTCTTCATCTCTGAGTCTAAATCACACACTTTTTTTCTTATGTTTCTCCTCTGCACTGCTTTCACTGAAATCATTTTTTTCTAAATAACGATACCAGCAGGGGGAGGGCAGCAGTCAGTAATGGTATAATGAACCCTGAACCACGCTGCAGGAGATGCTTCTTGTGGCGTAAAGATGCACGTTTGGATGCTAGACTCCTTATGACCGTCTTGTGCTGGCGTAAATTCTTTAATACTCGATGGGAAACAGGTATATTGCCTTTTAAGAAATTGGAACACACTTCACATAGAGCATACATCTGGGGGTCGGAGATGTGCTTCATCAGAGCTGCACGTTGCTTTCCCCCTAGTTTCGGTAAGCACTGAAGGAATGGGCCTTGAGATTTAACTTTCATTTGGAACGTAAAGTATTTCGGGTTCTTCTGATGGAAGAATCTTTGCACGGAGCCTTTCAGTATCTAACGTTCTGGGATGAAGGTCAACACACAAATAGCCACAGGTTGCTTGTGTAGCTAACCTATAAGCATCCGTCAGGAGTTTAGATTGATGAGGGTATACTTGTCTCGCCAGGTGGGTTATTTGTGAAGCATCCCGACAGTTGCGAAATAAAAACATGTAGTGAGCATTGAGCGATATAGTCCTCGAATGTCTTCCCTTTAAAAACAGATTTTGTAATATCAGGACAATCGTGATATTTTTATGATGACCCCCACGAATAAACAATTGTGATATGCGTTCGCTGGCTACAGACTGTTCCATCAAATCATCCAGTACCAGAAGTGTAGGTCTGAGGGGGTCAAATTCCAGATCCGTAGGTAGTCCTTCATAAAATTCCACCGTTTTCTTGAAGGGTTCAAAGGCAGGCTGCCACTCCCCGTAGCAGTAAACGACACGTTGGGGTGGGGGTTCGAATACTTGAGCTGCTTCTCTGATGAGTTTCAGAGTGAAAGTCGTCTTTCCACACTGTGAAGGAGCAGCAATTATAATATTTGAAGGAGTTCGGAGAGCCATCGCAACACCATGCAGTCGTTAAAGTCTACTCGACACGTGTAATCACGATGCAGTACTGTGGGAAGAGTCGAACCACACGCTCTTTTAAACAGGAAATACAGACAGTGAGCACCGCAAGTGTCTCCCAGGGGGTCCTGCAGAGGTATTGAAGGATGTAAGACGTGACGTATGCCTAGTCGACTGTAGTATTCTTGCATGGAGACATCGGGACTCGTGCCTAGGGGGTCAAAGTGATCCACGTGCATTCCTTTCTTGTAAACTGCTATCCAGTGTGCTCCAGGCATAGAGGACGGATCGGTATTGTAGATAAACAAGGCTTCTGATTGATTGATTCTGCGAGGTAGTCTGTCACTGGGGAACACTCCGAGACTTGTGGGTAACACCGAAAGGATGGATTCTAGCTGATAGGTATTCATGAGCTGTAGTCAAACAGGACTTTACGATCCAATGGGATTTCCAGCAAATTCTGATATTCGGCATACAGGATCACAGTGACCGATGTGGATAGCGGCTTGGCAAACTTTAATTCGACTCTCACACTCCCACTCTTTATTAAAGAAAACACTTGATTGCATTCACGTTGCTCGGGGGTCAATTGGAATCCAAACAATGTAAAACCTTCTCCATATGCTTTTCGCGATAAGTTAATACCACTATCGGATTTCCAGGCATCCACAGCTTCCAATAATCCTTGGTAACAGTGGAGATAGCGCCCATTCGCAAAGTCTGGTGCGTAGGACTGGTGATCGCTGTCAATGTGAAGACTGATGTAGTTTAAGTCGAAATGTTGGAAGTTGAAGGGATTTTTTTCGTACGATCCATTCAGGCTGGTACTTTCCACCATACCCAGTACCAGACGTACGGGGAGCTGACCTAGAAATAAATTGTCACGGTTCACACTCGTCAGTCCCGAAGCGATGGAAAACATACGTAAATCCGTTCTTCGCAGAGGGTACTTGGCACTCTCTGAACTCAGCAGGCGAGCGTGTGCGAGGATGACACTCGAAGTGGGTTTGACTTTACGCACGAAAAATTCAGCTTCGTGTATCTGTACTTTGTAAGAGGGGTCTGCTTCACCTGTCACGAGACAGAATTCGGGTTTGGATCTCAATAAACGCAGTCTCAGGTCGACTTGATTGAGCAGGTAACGATCTTGATTAAACAGGTCGGCGTGGATCCATGAGATGAGTTCGATACCTGTTGGTTTGACGTAGCCCTTGCGCTGATGCCATCCTTCGTTCTCCCGACTCGTCAGTTCCATTTTACCGGGGGTGTCGAGGTACCAGAGCGAGGTGCCGAGCTGGCTTCGTGTGGCATCGGTACCGTAATTCAATAGAGTCTCCAGGTACGCCCTGTAGGGGTACAGGGTGTGAGAAGCACTCACTAGGTGATCATTGAGGAAGACGTCTACCTGGCTGAAGAGGGCATGGAAGAAATGATTGCAGGGAGCAATCACTTCCGATGGTGCTGTACCATCGGATTTTACAATTTTCAAGACGAGACGTAGGTGACATCGGGATAGATCAATGTAATCGTCTGTTCCTTTCACGATGAATTCAAGTGGAGCATTACCTTCCAAGGAAGCCACAGGTAAATAATTGACATAGCAACCTCTTTCTAATTGTGAGACTGTGGGAGGGATCAGAAACAGGTCCAGTTCTGAATTGGCACAGTCGCCAGAATCAGCGTGAATTTTCTGAATGCTCATGATGAAAACACGTCCTGCACAGTACAGTGTCTCTTCACTTTATGAACCTTGGGATGCTGACGGCGGCGTTTTATTCCTTTCCCTCCCTGCAGCTTTGAACTGGCACGTTGTAATAGGTCGGCGCCCGCTTCACGGAGTCCCGCTTTGGCTGCAGATTTGAAATTTTGCCCCTGGGACATCGCTGAAACGAACCGTAGCCCACCCTTACGTAGGGTGGACAGTGCAGGTCGTACGAGAGGGCTGATGAAACGTCCAATAGTGGCAAAGATGCTTCCTAGCCCATCGCCTCTCTGATAACGAGGACCGCGGAACACACCCTTCCCCGTTTGGCTCTTGTAGTAGCTCACGTAGGCGTCTGCAGAAGGGGGAACGAATTTAACCCTCATGACGGAAATGTAACTTGACTAAAACTTTACCGAATTTAAAATGCAGAGGTTCTCCGGTGTCAGTACGAAGGAAGATTCTCACACTCTCGAAACTGTTCCTTGCAAGGGGGTAGTAATCAGGTTGCTGATACACTGCAACAATGGCTTCGTTATTACTGGTTCTGACGGCGGGGTTCACGACACGCAACAGTTCGCCGTGAGTATCACCTAACAACTGAGGTGCAATCAGGTCTGAATACAAATAAATACCATACATTCCTCTGTTCATATCGATGGGATAGTCACCCTGAACTTTATTCAGTGGTATATCTAATTTAGTAATTCCTAGCATGTCTCCTAATCCGGGGTTCGATCGAGGAAATTTAATGTAATGCGACTTGTCTGTATCCATCAATACGGTGTGATCTGCCTGTTGCTTGAAACGGTAAGCTTTTCTCAGCCTGTAGGGTAACATCTGATTCATTGCATCGAATAATGATTCGGCAGTTTCGTATCGTCCGTGGGGCACCTTTCGTTCTTGGAAACTACCTGGAGGGATCACGTAGAAATAACACTCGTCATCTATGTCGAACGTTGGTGTATTGCAAAGTTTGCTGGCAAATCGTTGGTGGAAGGGTTTGTCAACTTCACCCTCCCCGATACACAGAAGTTTACCGAAATTCGTTTTAGGAAACATCAAACCGTATCCCTCACTCGGTTTGAATACCCAGTAACCGCTGTTATAGGAAACTATTATTTCTTTTGGGAGTTGGGTAGTGAGGAGAGACAACAGTTCCATTCGAGTTATTTTACCCTGTTTAAGTTTGATTTTCCTGTATTCTTCGGTGGGAGCGTAATATTCATATGTGTCATTAGAACCGTCCACATTGTACCAGCTCACGGGTAAGTGAACTTCTGCTAGTCCCACTTTCCATTTTCCGCTCAGTCTTAGGGGTTGTGCTAGACGAACCGTGAAATCAGTCTGCGAATTGTTTGGGTAAATATTCTGACTAGCCGTGGAGGGTAAGGGTCAGGTAGAAACTATCCATTTTTTAGGGATCCAGGAAGGTTTGGGATAACCACGAAATTTGACCAGTGCCTTGTGACCTTTACGCTCGATTATTTTCTCGACAGTGTAAAGTTCGGGTTCTGTCACTTTTTGAAGTTCCGATTTATAGAATGTACCTTTCAACACTTCTCTCTCGGAATCCCGTATGACGTACACAGGGGGTTGTCGCTGTAACACCTTGTCGACTATAAATATTTCTTCGGTCCACAAATGCGTTCCTGCCTTCTTGAAGGGTACTTTTACACTGGCTAGTCGAACCGTGTCCCCCACTTTAAATGCCGGTTTTTCTTTTACTACGGTCGGATTGTGATAGAGTCGAACCCACACAACGTCTTCGTTGCGTAAGGTCACGTCCTTGGGAGCCATATCGTGTGCACTGTGAACGGTGGCATTGTATCCCCGTACAACGCGCGGTAGCACATCCAGGTAGCGGTAGGTGTTATTACGTGTATAATATCTACCCAGTCTCTCGCGTAGGGTACGATTCCATCTCTCCACCAAAGCTGCTTTTTTGTCAGAGTAGGTGGCAAAGAACCGAATACCTTTCTTTTTCAGGAATTTCTGGAACACTCTGTTGGTAAATTCCGTACCCTGATCCGTATTTAAATTCATTGGAGACCGACCCTTGGAAAGGATTTTTTTGAAAGCCAACACCATTTCTTTCCCTGTTTTAGCCTTCATGGCCACCGCCCACCCGTACCTCGAGAACACATCGATGACTGTTAATATGTAGCGATACCCGTCATTGAAGCGAGTTAGATTTTTCACCACCATGAGATCGGCTTGCCATTGTTCGTCTAACCCTGTGACGTAAACTTTGTTACGGGGGAACTTTCTGCGAACAGGTTTATGTAGCGTGTAGGCAGGTTGCTTTTCTAACCATTCACGGACGAGTTTGAGTGGCAGTCCCGTATTCTGAGCTAACTTTTTTACACTACCGAAACCTCTTTCGGGGTCGAAATAATTGGACTCCAAAGTTTTGTTTTCTGCTGCACTCAGACGTCGTACCCCACCAGGTTTTGCCATTGATGTAGTGAAAGTGTAACACCTGTCACTGTAGGAATGTCACCTATAAACTGTCTGATGTCCACTGTTAAGTTACACACACGAATTTTGTATTCGTCGTCTAAGGCTTTTGACTCTCCACACTGAATATTTTTACTAGGAGCTACAATTTCTAATACAAGCACTGCTATCGTTAACACTGTCACGATTACACTACCCACACTAGCTAACACCTTCTTTCTCCTATCCATACCAAGACTTAAATGACATTGGATGAAAAGACAGACACATTATATAAGGATACAATTATTTATTTAATTTATACATTTCATTTTTTGCCTCGTCGACAATAGCGTTATATTTTAGATTGCAAACAAAACCAGAATCTACAAAATTCAACAGACCTCGTTTCCAGGCAGTATCCACAAATACCTCTGCTAAGGCATTAATGTCCAAGTCACCAGACCACCCTACGATAGTTGGTATTTTTTCTTCGGGTTGCAGTCCATCTAACGGTATCACATGCATAAGTTCTTGCTGAAAAATATTCACCAGCAGCGGGTAAACACAATCGGGATCGTCGAAAACAGGACCCAGTAGGAAAGGTCGAACGGATTCTGAATGTTCCATAATAGCTGTACGGAGTTGGTGATCTTTGGGAGTCCCGCACACACTATGCACAATGCGCATCACCTCGTCTAAGTGAATAGCCAGCGTGAACCACTGCGAAGCATTCAGTGTTATACAACGTCTCACAACACGGAACTGTAGAGTTCTTTGGTCTGCTGATTCTTTGATGAATTCGACACAACGTTCGCCATCCACAGTTCGATACATGTAGACACGTAAACCATGCGTCACGTACCATGTCTGTTGATCGGGGCCAATTTTCACTTGATCCTCTATGTGGGGGACCGTGGCACACAAAGCCTCCCATTCAGGTATGGAGAGGCTAACCCCTGCAAGTGTAGGGTAGATGAGTTCACAATTTTCATATTTCTTGTAGCGGCGTACGTGCACAGAAAACTTATTTTTGAACAGTGTAGGTACAACGTAAACATCTTCACCGAGACACCACGCATCTGGATTGCTAGGCTGCATCGTGAACAATGACGCACACAGCACTCGCTCCCTATTTAACTAGAGAGCCGCACCACCTGGGACGACCAATCAGGAACGATCTGATAAGCAAGTGTTTGTTGGGACATGTTCTCGACGACGATCGATCCATCCGAAGAAAGCAGCTGTTTCGGCTAAAGAGCAGTGGACGTCCTCTCCGGTGTGATATCCGCACTCGAACTCGGAAACTTTTGGGAGATCACAATATTTGGGGCAGCCGTAAAGTTCGAGATTAACACTGGGCAGATTTAATTGTTCCAAGAGATTTCTTTCCACAGTACCTCCTTTGAACCCACCACAGTAGCTTCTTCAGTACGTGCAAGTTTGTAAGCATATTTCACGATGTTAGGAACGTGATGTAACGACCACACCTTTTCACGAAGCAGAGGACGAAAGGGTAGACCTATCACATATTTAGATACGTAGCTGACTGTCCTTCTGTCTTTTACTGACAAAGGTTGGTGTTGCCGAAGATTGAAACGGTAGACACCACATTTCCCATTCAGAGTTGCATATCCAAGTTCGCGCACTAAGAAACGACCATTTACATGGAAACCGTCGAGATCTAGAACCATACAGATGTTTTGCATGGTTGCACTAGTTCGAGTATCTGGAGACAAAAACACTTGACGTCTTCACACAGGCTACAGACGTCTCTGTCGTTTACGTCTCAGAGCCTGAACGATGTTCTGCGGTAATCCCGGGGGCCAGGTTTCGGGCGGCTTCATCACCAGCGGTCCACGTAGTCTTGTAGGTGGTGGTGGGGTAGTGTCCTCCACGACAACAGCCCGTAGCATCGGACCACCAATCCCAGGTCGCGGCAACATCTTAATAGTGACGGCTGGAGGTGGGGGTGGCGGTGGAGGAGGTGGCACAATCACAGGTCGACGTAGCAATCGACGAATACGCGTTCGAAAGTGTTGTGGATCGCTCTCGTAGCCGGAGTCTACATCACTCGTCCAATTATGACCAAAATCCAAGTTGTCGTCGTCGTCCATAACGTGTGGCTCAGAATAAATGTCAAACCTTTTTCAGCGGTTATATACAGCCAGAACCGTGACCTTGGGGGGGTTTACAAGGTACTTGGAAAATTACGAGTCAATTTCCGGGCGGTTGTAACATAGGGGTCAATTTCCGGTCGATTGCGACATAGGGGTCAAAGTTCAGAAGGCAGCGTGGCCCAGCACAGGTCAATTTCCGGTCGATTGCGACATAGGGGGTCCAAGTCAAGAAGGCAACGTGGATGATTGCGACATAGGGGGGAAAGCACTGTGCAAAGGGGGATTCGCAGGTTGTGATGAAACTACTGGTCTTTTAAAAAAATTCTTATAAAATATGTGTAACATATGTACACAGTCGTATCAGAATAATATGACACGTCTGTGTATATTTACTATTTATTTCTGGGGCTGGGTGGCTCAGTTGTTAGCGCCCAGGCTCATAATATGCAGTTCCGAGGTTCGAGTCCCACCTAGGCCACCGTTGAAACGTATCTCCCCAAACCTTCCCAGCCTGCCATTAGTCAGTAGGGAACTCTGATGAGCTTGGAAAGACCGCCGTCCATCGGATGAAGTGTTAAGCCGTGGCTCCGTGTTTAGGAAAGCCATACCCTATGCACGTTAAAGATTACGCTGGATCGCTTTGAACGGAGTTTCTGTTTTCTGTTTCCTACCAGCTGTCCAGTGGACTCCCCACCCCTAACCTTCTCGTAGCTATCGGGGTCCTTGTGACCTGGCCATTTAGCCCATTGAGTGCAAAAAATAAAAACAACAGCTATTTATTTCTCCTCCATACTAGTTATTAAAATTCTCTTGGAGAATTATGCCCCACCCCAGCCTTTGATACAGTCGTGGCCATGGATATATCATTCATGGCGTTTTCAGGATAGTTAGTAGGTTTAGATTCTCTCTCCAAAGAGCCATTACTTTGTTTTTGCCATTTAACAGATACTGGCTATCAGGGCCGGATCTAAGGGAGGGGGGACCAAGGGGGCAAGGCCCCACTCTCAGAATGGTAGTAAGGGCAAAAATGGCAGAAAATATTGAAGATATTTATACGTATTTCATGCATTTTTCAAGAAATTTTTAGAGACCTGTTAAAAGGGAAGAGAAATGTTATAGCGCATTGGAAATCTAGTGTCTTGTCCTCAGGGGCGGGGGTTGCTCAGTCGGTAGCGCGCCAGGCTCGTAATCTGTAGTTCCCAGGTTCGAGTCCCAGCTGGGTCAGCGTTGAGATTTATCTCCGCAAAATTCCCCGCCTGCCCACGGTCAATAGGGGACACCGATGGGCTTGGAAAGGCCGCCGTCCGTCGGATGGGACGTTAAGTCGTGGCCCCGTGTGCGGGAGAGCCATACCCTGTGCACGTTAAAGAACACGCTGGCTGGTCTTGACGGGAGGCTACCATCTGTCTCCCAACAGCTGTTCCAGTGGGTCTCCTCCCCAACCTTCTCTGAGCCTTCGGGGTCCATGTGACCTGGCCATTTAGCCCATGGTGTGCAAAAAAGTGCCGCTCAGAGGTAAAACAACCCAATGTAAAAGAGAGGTTGTCCTCCCTTTTGCATTTTTCTGGTTCGATTGTGATTCTTGTACCCACCCCCCTCCTCGATTTTTTTCTTGATCCGAGCCTGCTGGCGATTATCGCATTTAAAATTCATTTAAAGTATACATGTTCTGAAATTATTTCAGCCGCTTCACCCCATAAAAAAGAAAACACTGAAGTAAACTTATTCGCTCAAATGAGTAAATCCCTCTTAATCAAGATGGGTTTTTTTTCTGTTTATTAATAATTTTCATTTCATTTCTTGTATCTTTTATTAACAGAGTTTGGGGTTATATTAAGCAACTTCAGAGAGAGAAAAAAGTTTAAGACCTGCAAACTTTGTCGGGAATTTTGTGAAAATACTATGAGCCAGGTGTTTGTTTTATGTAGGAAACACTTTCTCGACAGGAAGAAACTTTCTTCAGCACCAGAATTTTGTCAACTTATTGGTAACAATCTGTTTCATATAATAAATTTGATGACAATCTTATTTTTTTTTTCGAAACATCAATTATTTTAGGCGTTTAGCGATTGCTCCAATTTTCTAATTGTTGCCGATAATTGAAAACATGTTTTTTTTTTTCAGTTGTACGCCTTGTCCGTATTATTTTAAGTAATTTTCTTTCTATCAAGGAGGTATCAACTGTTAGTTCAACGTCGATATCACTTTTAGAAAACAAATTGTCTTGAGCGGGGTGGGATACGAACCTGCGACCTCCTAATAACATGTCAGGTGCTCTGACTACTGAGCTACCGGACGCCAATTAATCAACACCTTCTCTAATTGATGTTATGAACTTTCTTACCTACAGTACCCAATTTCCTGTGTCTTATGAAGGCATTGTTCTGGCTGCTCACAAAAACTCAAGAAGATTTGGGTTGTTTTACCTCTGAGCGGCACTTTTTTGCACACCATGGGCTAAATGGCCAGGTCACATGGACCCCGAAGGCTCAGAGAAGGTTGGGGGAGGGGACCCACTGGAACAGCTGTTGGGAGACAGATGGTAGCCTCCCGTCAAGGCCATCCAGCGTGTTCTTTAACGTGCACAGGGTATGGCTCTCCCGCACACGGGGCCACGGCTTAACGTCCCATCTGACGGACGGCGGCCTTTCCAAGCCCATCGATGTCCCCTGCTGACCGTGGGCAGGGCGGGGAATTTTGCGGAGATAAATCTCAACGCTGACCCAGCTGGGACTCGAACCTGGGAACTACAGATTACGAGCCTGGCGCGCTACCGATTGAGCCACCCCCGGCCCTCTCTCATCTACAGGAAAAATGAAGAAAAGGATTAATGCATGTCGTATGTCAAATGAAACCAGCGGTCATGGACGTCGACAGGGAAAGGGGTAACAGGGGCAGTCCCCCCTGTAAAAATTGATCGAATAGTATATTTTTGTTACATAAATCATGTGTACCAAAATTCGTGTCATCTTTTCCTTAACGAAATGTAATCTTGGTGGTTTAGTAGTAAAGAATGACAAGATGTGTCCTATAGACATGGAGCTCATGGAATAGAGAGGGGCGGGGGTGGCTCAGTCGGTAGCGCGCCAGGCTCGTAATCTGTAGTTCCCAGGTTCGAGTCCCAGCTGGGTCAGCGTTGATATTTATCACCGCAAAATTCCCCGCCCTGCCCACGGTCAGTAGGGGACACCGATGGGTTTGGAAAGGCCGCCGTCCGTCGGATGGGACGTTAAGTCGTGGCCCCGTGTGCGGGAGAGCCATACCCTCTGCACGTTAAAGAACACGCTGGATGGCCTTGACGGGAGGCTACCATCTGTCTACCAACAGCTATTGCAGTGGGTCCCCTCCCCCAACCTTCTCTGAGCCTTCGGGGTTCATGTGACCTGACCATTTAGCCCATGGTGTGCAAAAAAGTGCCGCTCAGAGGTAAAACAATCCAATCCTCAGAGATGTTCTCTAAGGCGTATGAAATTGACAGGCTCCTGTCAGACCTCTGTGGAAAGGAACTGCTTGAGGGGAATTGTTTTTGGAGCATCCTTAGTTGTATTTTGATGTTTGTAGGATTGCTTTATTCGCAACTCCGTTGATTAATCCCTAATTGAATATTTGCTCCTAATTGAATATTTCTATCTGGTTGTAAGGGAGGAAAGGTTGGGGGGGGGGAGGAAAAGTGTTAAATGAAGATTTCAATCCACGAGCTATAAAAATATGGCGGTGGGGGAAAAGTGATTCGACTCTCTAAATCGGATTATGGGAAAGAAACTTTAATTTTTAACCCGTTTCCGCTTAGTTAGTGTGCTTGGCTACTAATCAAAGGGACCAGGTTCGATCCTGGGTAAGGTGTGGATGTTTGCCTTGTCTTTCTGCTGAGGCCCCGCCTACTTCACGGACCTTCTCCACGGCGTATTAAACTGACAGACTCCTGCCGCAAACAACTGCTCGAGGGATAATTATTTATACGTGAAATTTGCGATTGGACAGTGAAATATTTTGGCAATTAATGAGTTCGAGAGGGTAGGTAAGATAAAAAATCTATTAAAAAGAGATAGCAATCTTCTCAACAGTTAAGGAATTAGCATGTTGGGTGTGTTTCAATAAAAACTACAAAGCAGGATGGAAGCAACATTGTTGGAAGAAAATATGCTCTCATGGAATGAATTACCGCTTATTTTAATTTATTTTATTAGTTATTCATATAGATAATTCGAAGCACCCATTACAACGAGATTGTTAAACTATCAGAAGTGCGCTAGGTACAGAGACTTAGAGACTTCGGGCTAAGTTGTATCACACTAAAAAGACAAATTTTCAGCTGAATTTCAAAATAAAAAATCTCGACAGAAAATAACCCGAAGCACAGTCAATAGAAATGATGCTGCATTCAAGCTGCTTTCGTATCCTTATTACAGAACAGCTGCAACTGGGTAAGTCGAAAATAATTCAGGAAAGAACATGCACTGAAACTTGTACAATACTAAAGCAAAGAATATTGAGTTTAGTAAAACTACGTTAAACAAAATATGTTGGTGCATCTGAAGGAAATGTTTTCTTTAAGCTTGAATTCACTTTTCAAAACAGAAAAACTGTGAAAGCATAAATATTTAGGCCTAGCTAGTGCAAACACGTAACCTTGGAAATAGTTTATTTTATTTGGGTTGGGTTGTTTTACGTCTAAGCGGCGCTTTTTTGTGCTGAATGAGCTAAATGGCCAGGTCACACGGACCCTAAGGTCTCAGGCACGGTTGGAGGAGAGGATCCATTGAACAGCTGTCAGAAGACAGATGGAAGCCTTCCGTCAAAGTCATTCAGCGTGTTTTATCCTGCACACGGGCTAATGGCTTAAAGTCCCATCCGACGGACGTCGGTCTTTCTAAGCCCTTAAGTGTCTCCTTTCTCACTGACGGCAGAGTGGAGGATAGAGGAGATAAATATCAAAGCTGGGACAGTTGGAACTCGAACCTGGAGCTGCAGAATACGAGCCTGGCGCGCTGCCGATTGAGCCCCCCCCCCCCGGCCGTAATTTTTGTCAGCATCTTGCAACCGAACCCTACTTCAAGTGCTGCAATTTGGTGTAATCAACAACAGGAAACGTGTTGTAAATCTGTCTGTGTGCTCAATGCGTGGCTCTGAGTTAATGTTTTATGTCTATGACACCTCGCAGAGGTATTCTTATATGAAAAATGGTCAAGTGTAGCCAGTGGAAGAGCGAGTTGAACTTTGTGGATAGGAGCAGAGTGACACCTGACCCGAAGGTCAAACGATTACCGGGGACAGTGGGAAATTTGAGAGGAAAAAAGAGAAATAGACTTGACTGAGAGAAGAACGGAGGCAGTTCCTAGTAGAATGGAGAAGGACTTCTGACTCGGAGGAAGGCAGATCAGTTCTGAGTGGCTAGGAGATGGTTTTTTAGCTGTGGGGTTTCGAAGCCTTGTTCCTGCTGAGGACTGGAAATGTCCTGTGCGATAAAATCAGCACTTCTGCCTCTCCTTCACTGGCACTATATAAGGCAGTAACCTGCCATAGAAATAAGTTCTACAGTGCTGAGAATGACTAAAATAAATGCGCAACTGTCCACTGGCTACCTCCCCGTAACTTGTCTTTTGAAAAAAATGTTATTATTTTGATATATCTGGCTGTTGATTATTATCGACGTAGCAGGAATAGGACATCTTTTACTGCCGAACACACGAACCAAAAGTACATCGGACACGAACCAAGAATAGAATAAATAAAGAGGGGGAGCCGTAACAGTCATTTTAATAACCTCACAATTTTGTATCGATTTGTACTCAAATCGATAATATGGTTTTCCAAAACAACGGTTCCAATCATTATTATTTCAAATTCTTGATTAACAAACCTTACGCCGTTTATTTTCCATATTGTAAGATCTCTCTCTGGCCACGTAGAAATGGTGTAGCCGGCCATATGTTTGACACTCCGATAGTAACAAGTGCCAGAAATGTTCTATAATTTCATATCTGGCCAAATTTGTTACTCTTTTCAAGGAAAGAAATCATATTTGGCAACGTGCGAATGTTTACGAAAGACTGATGCAACGTAGATTTGCTTTAAGCTCGAAGTATATTTATGAATCGTTCATGCCGCTTAACGCTCTCTATGTAAATGACGCAACCATTAAGTAGATCCTAAGGCACGGAACTCACGGTTACGGGTGTTGATATCTAGAAAGACTTTGTAGCTGTATTAGAGACGGGCTCCATGTTTTGCGAAGTCTGTCGTACTTTAATAACGATTAACATTATAATATTAAATTCCAATAATTATTGAAAAATGTAACGCTTAGTAGATAATTTTTTTTAAATTTTTTCTTAAATCTAAAATAGTAAAAATTATTGCTGAACACTTTTCTTTAATAAGAATGGCAATTTTCACGCAATGTTTGGAGATTAAACATTAAGTAATGGCAAATCCCAGTTGTACCGCAACATATGGCTACACACCAACTATGGGGAGAATGCCATAATCTCGACTACCTACGCCGGGGCAAGACAGTGCCACAAGGACACAGCTCATCCACGACTACCTATGGCGAACAATCCTATAGAAGGAAGGTTCATCCATCGGTCAAAACCTAAATTTAATCTGTTCCCCGGTTAACCACAAAAATGGATATATAAATCCAAGTTGACTCGGCTCCCGGGGTGGAGACTTTTAGTTTGGCTTTACCATCGACAAGCCTGTCAACCTGTCCATACCCAAGTCGCAAGCCTTCAACTTCGCCCTCTCCATAGCTGCCCCGCAGAAGCAGTCTGTACCCCAACTTCACTGAGGCTGCACCGATGAGCCCACTGGACCGGTGCCCCCCAACACCAGTCTGAAGAACTCTCAGCCACAGCCCCGATGGAGGGGCTGTGAACCTAAAGCTTCCCTGAGCAAGCGAATAAGCCCACTGGACTGGCCCCTCTCAACCTCCAATCCGCAGACTCTCACAAGCCCTGCCACCAAAGGCCACATCCCATCGTGCAAATGAGGAAACGACGGGCCGTGACCCTACTTCACAGAGGCACCATTAAGCCCCCCCACCACTGAAGGTGGTCCCCTATCGGGGGGGGGGGGACAATGTTTGGAGATGAGATGCTTGTGCCTTCTCTACTTGGAGGTATTTATTTCTTACAGAACATAGATTATCCAATCATACTGGTTTAGATTATGGATGGCCAACCAATCGATGCCGAAACAATTTTAAGTGGACCTGTAATAAATTCATTTAAATGTCTATAAATTCATTTAAAATTTGAATTTTTGAAAGCTTTTTAGTAATTATTTCATTAAAATTAAATTATGAAGAATTTTCCAACTCATTAGAAGAGATATTGGCTGAGTTTCATAAGCGATTTAATGATTTTCATAAAATCGTCTCTAATATATTGTGCTTTGCCTTTTTGACCATTTGACAAAGGTAACATCGATAATGTGTCTGAAGAGATCGGAGAACTCTTTGAAATGGACGTAAATCACTTAGATATGCAGATTATTGATTTACAAAAGTGACACTGTGTTGAAATCAAGTCAAAATTCTGACATTAGGACAATATTAAGCCCAGATAGGTGTCAGCTTTTAAAAGATGTTTATCTCCGAATACTGAGTGTCATGCTTCGGGGGAGGGAGTTGGGAGCTGGCTCATACGGTAGCGCCCCAGGCTCGTAATTTGCAGTTCCCAAGTTCGAATGCTTCCATCGGTGAGAAAGTACTCATGGGCTTGGAAAGTCCGTTGTCCGTTGGATGGAATGCTGAGCCGTAGCGTCGTTTGCAGGCGAGCCATACTCTGTGCATGTTAAAGAACAATCTGGATGGCCTCGACCCGAGATTTCCATCTGTCTCCTAAATGCTGTGTGGATCCCGTTGCTCCAACTTCTCAAAGCCCTTGTGGCCTGGCAATTTAGCCCATTGTATGCAAAACAAAAGTGCCGCTCAGAGGTAAAACAACCAACCCAATGTTTCCCATAGCATACTCCAACGCAGAGTATTTGAAAACGATATTCCTTTATTGCCTTCGACTGAAATTTGCATTACTTTGCACTCGCCGACGACGCTTTACAACACACGAAAAAACGGAATATTCATCTCTTACGCCCTTGCAATGACCTTCAGAGGTTATGTTCTGGTTGCCTGCCGACAGTTTCGAATCATTACGGAGAGAGACACGAGCGACAGTTGCGACACATATCCGTTGCCTTCCCTTTTCCTCAACCGATTCAGCCAACAGCAGAAGAGAGATCTTGGTGGGAAAAAAACGCCTTTTCCTCGCAGTTGCTTCCCGCCCACACTCTTCGCTACTCCAGTGGAGATCAAGACGCTTTGTCATCGCCTAGCTGCTAACGAGAAACGCTTCGGCAAGTCTAATAAACGCATCTCTGCATTCGAGGACACTTCTGTGAAGTGATTTGCATGTTGATCCGATTCATTCCATCAGATATTAGACGATTCACTTTCTTCACGAGGAAAACGACCAAGGCCACCTCAGTTCGTAGAACTCCAACTGGAAGCAGAGTGGTTGGAGACTCTAGTTACTGTTTCACTGGGTCACACCCTTGTGGGAAGTCAAAGAACTTGACTACTGTTTCAGCGGGCACGTCCTTGTGTACATAAACCTGCTTAAGCTAGGAGTTACTGTTAAGTTTTTCTGTCTTTTATGTGGTAAAGGGAATGAGAGGGAAGAAAGAGATCTGTGCAGAAAGGTTAATGCCTCCTAGCAGAGATCTCCTCAACAAAATAGAGTAATTCTTCTGGTGGCGTTATTTTGCTTTAAGGTGGGCAACGAATTAAAGAATGTAATTCGATTTAAGATGCACCGAAACACTACAATGTTGTTTTCAAAAATAGGAAAAATGGAAGTCAAAAGTTTTAGTAGCACACCTATAGTACAAAAAGTAACAGGATGCTTCCGTGGTTTTAAATGGAAAGCCACATTCAAAGCTCGACTAACGTTGAAAATGATTTTTTAATGAAAAAAATGTTACTGGAGATCAGTCCCGGATCCAGAAAAAATAAGGAGGAAAGTGGGGGGGGGGGGGCAAGCGACGCAATCGAGCCTGAAAAGGGAAGGGGGGAGATATTAGAGATTGGATTTTCATTGCAGTGTAACATTTTCCACGTCGTTTTAGAGGTTTAATAGAAAAATACATAAAGTATGCACCAGTTCAAGGATTTTTTACCTCCGTTACTCTTATTAACAATCTCGAGGGGGGGGGAGATTCCCCCACCTCCATCCCCACCCCTTAGATCCCGCCCTGCTGAAAATAAATTGAAGATCTCACTTAAATCTCTCTAAATATCTGCTTTCTCTAATATTCATTTAATATTTCAAAAATTATGGAATCTGAAACCTTTAACCGTAACTTTTGTTACTCATGATAATTTATTTCAAAAAGATAAAACACAACTATTGTAACGAATCGTTCACTAACACAAACGTAATATTTGAAATTTGTGCAACAGTTTTTGCAGTAATCTTCAATTTCGATGAAGAAGCGTTGCCCGAGATAACGATAGCGGCGTAAAATGTTCCAGCTTCATTAAAAATAAATAAATGAAGTTCCCTTCAAAGAACCGCTTCCCACGCTAATATCATTGAAAACTGAGAGTGAGAGAGATTTGAGTGAGATCTCCAGTGACATTTTCCCATAAAAAGCTTAGTCAAAATTAGAGAGCTTATGATGCGGCTTTACCATTAAAATGACATGGAAGTTTTCCGTTACTTTTTATCGTATGATGTTACAACGCATTATAATATAAATAAATAAATACCCCCTCAAGCAGCTGCTTGCCACAGAGGTCTGACAGGAGTCTGTCAGTTTATATGCCACAGTAGGAGATCTGAGAGGATGGCAGGACCTCAACAGAAAAACGACACACACATCCATAGCCTAAATCCGGGGCTCGAACCCAGGTCCCTTAGATCAGTAGCCAAGCGTGCTAACCACTCGGCCACGGGACGGCCTACAACGCATTACACGACGATAATACTTGTCAAGCGACATCCCCGAGGTACAGTCGCTCAAAAAAAGTATCCGAACGCTACGGTTGATTACAGAATTCAGAAAAAATATCTGCCAACGATATTTTTAGAAATTATATAAAAAAAAAATACCTTCTGAAGCAGCTGCTTGCCAAAGAGGTCTGACAAGAGCCTGTCAGTTTATATGCCGTAGTAGAAGGTCTGAGAGGATGGCAGGACCTCAGCAGAAAAACCTCGAACCCAGGTCCCTTAGATTAGTAGCCAAGCGCGCTACCCACTCGGCCATGGGACGGCTTTAGAAATTAGTGAAATGAAATTAGTGAAATTTATGAAATTAGTGATCTGGCAACCTTCGTGTCACGTGACACGAAGGTTGCCAGGTAATAAATTATAATAAGGTATAAATTATAATAAATATAAAATATTACGAAATAAATAATGAACTATAAAATAAAATCTTGGTTAAAATTATATTCGAGAAACGATAACTATAATAAACGAAACATCTATCTTCAATATCAATAAATAGAAGAAGATTAATTATAAAAATATAATAATTTAAGTTAGAAAAATCCTCTTTTTTTTACAACAAAATAAGGCAATTTGTGGTAAAAAGTCAGTAGATATTATCAAATATAATATAAAGAAAGGTGTCATAGAAGACTTGCCGGTGAATGAAGAGCGTTGATTATTAGAGACCTTAAAAAGAGCCGAAAAGCAAGGAAAGGGTTGTCGAGAGGGAGAAAGGGACGCAAAAATCTGTCTTTTGTCACGAATCAGAGAGCTTTTGCATGCTGCAGCGGAAAGAGATGAAACAATGGCAAGAGGAAGGAGGGAATATTCAAATGAGATGATAATGAAGAGTGGGGCCCCACTTACATCGCATCGTTTTTTTTCCCCTTTCTTTTAATATTTAAGCCTGGGATGTTAAACTTTTTTACTAGTACGAGATAACGGACTAGAAAATTAAAGCACCATGCTGATTTAGCGGCACAAAAGTTTTGAAACAATTTTTAGAAATTTTATGCCCTTTTAACAACAATTTTTAAATTTTTGGAATAATAGCCCAACTTCGCTTTAAATGCAATTATCACAAATTATAAACAAATCGACTTGTTTATACAGTGTGCTAATTGAATTCAAATGCTTTTCTACAGTGTTTCTTAACTTTAAAGTGTCCAAAGCCAGCGAGTTTTTTTAAAACTAAGCTTAAGTAGCCTTGGGTTGGGTTGTTTTACCTCTGGGCGGCACTTTTTTGCACACCATGCGCTAAATGGCCAGGCCACAAGGACCCCGAAGGCTCAGAGAAGGTTGGGGGAGGGGACCCACTGGAACAGCTGTTGGGAGACAGATGGTAGCCTCCCGTCAAGGCCATCCAGCCTGTTCTTTAACGTGCACAGGGTATGGCTCTCCCGCACACGGTGCCACGACTTAACGTCCCATCCGACGGACGGCGGCCTTTTCAAGCCCATCGGTGTCCCCTACTGACCATGGGCAGGGCGGGGATATTTTGCGGAGATAAATCTCAAAGCTGACCCAGCTGGGACTCGAACCTGGGAATTACAGATTACGAGCCTGGCGCGCTACCGACTGAGCCACCCCCGCCCCATTAGGTAGCCTTGATTTTAATTTGAATTTTTGTTATTTTGTTATACAGAATGAAATCTTCTTTCCAGGCATGCGAAAGCTCTCTGATTTGTGACAAAAAGACAGATTTTTTTGCGTCCCTTTCTCCCTCTCGACAACCCTTTCCTTGCTTTTCGGCTCTTTTTAAGGTCTCTAATAATCAACGCTCTCCATTCACCGGCAAGTCTTCTATGACACCTTTCTTTATATTATATTTGATAACATCTACTGACTTTTTACGACAAATTGCCTTATTTTGTTGTAAAAAAAGGGGATTTTTCTAACTTAAATTATTATATTTTTATAATTAATCTTCTTCTATTTATTGATATTGAAGATAGATGTTTCGTTTATCGAAATTTGGTGGATCTCCTTTAGGTTCAAGAGGAATACTTGATGAGACAAACAAACTCTTGGAAATATTTAGTAGCTTATAATCATCCTGAAACTTACAAAAATATTTTGGAATCCATAATTGGCTTAGGTTCATTTAATTATATCGAGGTAGAAAAGTTTTCCGTGTAAAGTTCGAGAAAAAATAACAAATATTTTTGCTTACCAGCAAATATCTCTTTTAATTCAACTTGTCCTAGAAGCGCAAAAGCAAAACTGTTTTCAAATTCGAGATCTATCAGCGAAAGAGTCGAATGTTTAATATGACACCGGATGCTCCCTTGTTATATTAAATTTAATATTTTACGGCACACTGGTTTCCGTAAATTAAAGAGCAACCTGAAAACCCGGTTTTTCTCGAAGACCCGTTGGATATGCTGAATGTGAACCGGAAGTTAGGTGTATGCAAACAATGTGCGTAAGAATAACAGTTGAAAAAGGGAATAACACTTTTTATTTCCAAAATCATATACTAATACAGTTGCATGGTAAAAAGAGGAAGGTTAATTAAGATGGCCTAAGTGGTTCAATATGGAGTATGATCACCTCTTCCCACTATGAAGGCCCTCATAGAGATGTCTCGTGCTCTTAATGAGACTGTCTAGCAGCTCTGTGGGTAATAATCTCCATTGCTCTTCCAGAGCACGTTGAAGTTCCAGGAGATTTGCAGGATCCTGTTTCAGGGGGCGGACTCAGAGATTCAAACCCTCTTCCGAGAGCATTCCACGCATGCTCTACCGGGGGGAGGGGGGGGGGGGCTCAGTCGGTAGCGCGCCAGGCTCGTAATCTGTAGTTCCCAGGTTCGAGTCCCAGATGGGTCAGCGTTGAGATTTATCTCCGCAACAATTCCCCGCCCTGCCCACGGTCAGTAGGGGACACCGATGGGCTTGGAAAGGCCGCCGTCCGTCGGATGGGACGTTAAGCCGTGGCCCTGTGTGCGGGAGAGCCATATCCTGTGCACGTTAAAGAACACGCTGGATGGCCTTGACGGGAGGCTACCATCTGTCTCCTAACAGCTGTTCCAGTGGGTCCCCTTCACCAACCTTCTCTGAACCTTCGGGGTCCATGTGACCTGGCCATTTAGCCCATGGTGTGCAAAAAAGTGCCGCTCAGAGGTAAAACAACCCAACCCATGCTCTACCGGATATAGGTAAGGAGACCAATCAGGCTGGCCACTCCATATCGAGCGTTTCAACTGCTCTTCAAAAATAAGAGTTTTTTTTATTGCAAATTATAAATTTAGTATAATTCAGTTTTTTTTGTGTGTGTATTCTTCATTAGTGTCACCTGATTTATAATTGTGACCAATGGAAGAAATGGAAACGATATATATGATCATTCGTTTAAATACGTCTGGTTTCGGAAGAGGAAAATCGTGATGAGAAAAACTGATGGTGACAGCGTAATTCGAATTGATATGATCACGAATTTCGCTGAATTTTAAACGGGAATTAACTTACTTATATGCTGTTCTATTTTTTTTCTGTCATGGCGACTTTTCATTTTGATGACTTACCAACATTTGATCACAACGAAAATGCTCTGTGCGACTATGAAGAAGTTAAGAAATGCTTCTTGACTAGTAAATTATGTTATGAATCTGATGAATATTTAAGCTTTCTGCATGTGAACATTAGAAGTCTGAAAAAAAAAACGGGATACTCTCTGTGTTTATCTTAAAGATATTTTGAAATTTTTAGATATTATTATATTGACAGAAACTAATATCCTCAGCACGGATGCTCCATTGTTCAATCTAGAAAATTTTAATCAACTTTTTACGAGAACTCCTGGTCCGTTTGAACATGGGATTCTACTTTTCTTCCGCGACACATTATTAATCAAAACGATACCTTCGCTTGTGATTCCTGCTGAAACATTGAATATAAATATCTACAAAGGTAATTTAACTTTCAATTTACTTGCCATTTACAGATCACCAAGCTCAAACATTAACACTTTTCTTTCTAATATCAAAAACTGGTTCGAAACAACTGATAAAACATCGCAATCAAATACTAGTTGGAGACTTTAATTTAGATATCAAAAATATCAAAAAACACGGAGTTGCCAAATACATAGAATTGCTAATTGAGTTTGGTTTCTCACCTATCATTACTGGTATTACCAGGGAAGACATCATTGGTGACTCTCTCTCTCAGACTTACATTGATCACATTAACGTCCTTGATGATCGTCATTAACTTGACATTAAACTCAACAAAAACTCAATGAATTTTTGCAGTAGATCGCATACCACAACTTAATTGTGGCAACTTGCGGGGGAAAAAAACTTGGGAATTCGTCCAATCACACTAAAAAGGTAGACAGCAATTTTAACACGAAAACTATCTTAGATCATAAAAACATATGCAAAGAAATAAGCCTAACAAACTGGCTGGACAGAGGCACTAGAAACGAAACCCCAAATTCAGAACCAATAGACGTACTTTATGAAGCATTCATAAAATAATATACGGCGATTGTTAACAACAGCAAAATTAATAAACTCTCGGATGGCTCAAAAATTAAACAAAGCAATTGTAGCAAAGACTGGATAAATCAGGAAATAATAAACTTAATACGAAAAAGAGACTCGGCTTGGATTGATTACAAAAATAACAAGAGAAACAGAAATCTTAAATTACTATACACAAACTTAAGAAACACAGTCACGTCCCTTATTAGGCAGGAAAAGAAAAAAAAAATATTACTTCAAACAATTTGAGTCTTGTAAAAATAATCCAAAGCAAAATTGGGAACTCATCAACCAAATTATCAACAATAATCCTAAAACTGCCATTGACGATTTTATCATGAAGAATATGCCACAAGGAATGTCTGAAACTCAAGCAGCAGAGAAATTTAACACCTTTGCAGACATTATTGTCAATCTTAGAGACGATAACCGTATACAGAATCTCTCTACAGTTCCTAAACATATCAAACCTTCTTTTCCCTCAATTTTTATTCCTCCCATCTCAAAACAAGAAACTTTCAAAATTCTAAAAGTGACTTAAATGAAAGAAAATCATGTGGACACGATCAGGTACACATAAAGCACGCAAAATCTCCTTAGCTGATCTCGTGATAAACTTTATAAATGAAAGCATATCTACAGGAAACATCCCTAATAAACTCAAAACTGCTATTTTAAGACCAATTTATAAAAGTGGAACTAAATCCGATTGCACTAACTGTAGGCCCATTGCCATCTTACCCATTCTTCACAAAATACTTGAAAGATACACTGCTCACAAAAATTAGGGGATATTTCAAAATGATTATGAAGCGATAAAAGAAAAGAAGCATTTGAATTTTTTTTTATTAAACAAGAGCATCAGAAAAGCAAACGACAAGTCAAAGAAAGTTGTTCGATTATGCAAATGAGATGCAAACTCAATTGTCGTGATTGAATAGCAAGTGACATATTGGTGGAGGTGAACAGAAGCATGTCAAACTGGACGAGAGTGCCACACATTGACTGTTCAGTAGGGTGTATGGTCACCCAAGACTGCCAAAACACACTGACAGCGATGGGGCATGGACAGGTTCAGAATGTCCAGCAGTTCTTGTGGGATCCTCTGCCACTCTTGCTCCAGGGCAACTTCCCGCTCAAGAAGTGTTGTGGGTGGCATTGGACGGTTTGCCAGACGTCTTCCCAGTGCATCCCAAGCATGTTCAATGGGATTCAGGTCTGGAGAACGTGAAGGCCAGTCCATGCGTTCGATTCCTGCCTCCTGAAGCATGTTGTTGACGAGATGCGCACGGTGAGGCCTTGCATTATCGTCCATGAAAAGAAAGTTGTTTCCAACTGCTCCAGCATAGGATACCACTATAGGGTGCAGGACCTCATCTCGATATCTGACAGCAGTCAGCGATCCGTTTCTGATGACGTGGAGGTCGGTACGACCACCAATACTGATGCCAGCCCACACCATGATTCCACCACCACCGAAGGAGTCCCTTTATCGCATGAAACGTGGATTCTCCCGTGTTCCTCGTTCACGCCAGATCAGAACACGATGATTGTCAGGCTGCAGACTGAACCGTGACTCATCAGAGAAGATGACAGTTGACCACTAATCACGGGTCCAATGACGATGCTTATCAGCCCACCTTCTACGAGTTCTACGGTGTTCAGCAGATAACGGAATGCATACCATTGGTCGCCGGGCATGCAGTCCAACACGATGGAGCCGATTTCGTATGTTCTGGGTGCATATCCGTCGTCTAGTGGCAGCAAGAAACTGTCCCCGCAGCTCTGTTGCATTGCTGCGCCTGTTCCTTCTTGCCAATAAGGTCAAGTAGCGGTCATCTCTTGCTGTTGTGGCAGATGGGCGACCCTGCCCTCGTCTTCTTTGTACCGTGCCAGTCTCTTGAAAGCGATTTCACAGTCTGCTAATCACGCTTTGGGATGTTCCAATTGCTGTTGCCACTGTCGTCTGTGTTTGACCAGCTTCAAGACGTCCTATGGCTCTCCAGGCTTCGCATTCGGGCAAATCGTATTGCAGGGGCATTGCAAGGGTTGGGAAATTGCAGGATGTGCACTTTCAAGATCAGGGAACGTGCAGATACTCCAGTACTTTCAGCCTTTTATATAGTGAATTTTCACCAATGAAATAAAAGATGGTTTTGCATCTCATTTGCATAATCGAACAACTTTCTTTGACTTGTCGTGTGCTTTTCTGATGTTCTTGTTTAATAAAAAAAATCAAATGCTTCTTTTTTTATCGCTTCATATTCATTTTCAAATATCTCCTAATTTTTGTAAGCAGTGTATGTAGCTAATGTTCTAGCGAATTTCTTGAAAAAACATAACATTGTTAGTGAAAAGCAATATGGTTTCCAAAAAGGTAAAAATACAATTACACTTTTAACGGAGTTTTCTGATGTCATTAACGGAACTTTAGACAACGAAAAAAAAGCAGCTGCTATCTTTCTGGACTTTAGTAAAGCATTTGATACGTTAAATCACGATATTTTACTTCAAACATTGTATACCTATGGTGTCCGAGGTATTACCCTTAAATGGTTTGAAAATTATTTAAAAAACAGAGTGCATGTTACCAAAATTAATGGCGTTTTTAGTGAGAAGAGAACAGTGTACATGGTGTTCCACAAGGTTCAATTTTAGGTCCGCTTTTATTCATTATTTATATTAATGATCTAGCTAACCTTAAACTGAAGGGCTCTCCTTATATATATATGCTGATGACACCGCCTTGGTTAACGTGAATCACAATATAGGAGACGCAGTCCGAAATACACAGGATGATTTTAACAAAGTTATTAACTAGTCGAATATTAATCTTATTTACGTAAATTCAGATAAAACCAAATGATGAGCTTTCTCATTCACCAGGATACTATGATCTTTCATCTTATGCAATTAAAAACCACGAACCCTTGTGTCCTCACAACATGATAACTCATGACCCTGACTGCTGCGACTGTGATGTTATTGAGCGTGTTGAGAGCCATAAATATCTTGGACTTCACATGGACACAACCTTCCGATGGAATACACATATTCAAAAGTTAGCAGGGAAATTGCTTCTATGTGCATCTAAACTTTACAAACTACAATTTGCTGCAAGCACACATATATGTATTTTGGTTTACAAAGCTATCTGTGAATCTATATTGACTTATGGTTTGACAATACGGTACACGGCTAAACCAACCTCACAAATATAAAGAAAATAGAAGCTATTCATTCATTGCTAAAAATATAATCCCATTCAACTTAAGAAATTCATTTTATCATAGTGAAGAAAGACTAAATTATCTAGGCATACTCTCTTTTCACAACCTTTACAAATACAGCATCACTTTAAAATATTTTTTTGACAATCAATTTAAATCTAAAAAATCTCATGGGAAAAACACAAGGTTACAATCCAAAAATTATTTCCAACTTCTAAAAATATTAAACAATTACGGGAAATATACAAGGGCATATACAGTACCTTACGTGTTCAATCAATTGCCAAGGGAAATTATTTTATTAAACAAATTTAAAGAAATCAAAAATAAGACTAAAAATTTTCTTCTAGGCACTAAATTCAATATAAAAGTTTGAACTACCAAAATGGAGCTTCCACTGAAATTCACATAATTCGATGACATTGTTTTAACTATATCTTATGTATCTCCATGTAACGTTATTATTCTTCTCTCCTGCAGATAAGCAGATGCTTTGCGGGTCATTTGTTTAAACATTTGTGTAACTAACATGAATATGAATAAAGATTATTATTATTGTAAAAAAAATTAGAAATTTATTTGCGTCACGCAGATATTGTATTTTGCAAAGGATCTGCAGAATATCTTATGTAATTCCACGTGTCCTGAAATCTCTGAGAAGAATTATAGAAAATTACCCCCAATACACGAATCAGCGTTAGCTGTAGGTATAATAAACAAATCGTAAAAAAATCTACCAGCGTTACAAGACAGTGACAAACTTGCCGAGTCAAGTTGGCTGGCTCCTGGCTCAGCTGGGAGCAGAAGCTGACCTTGAACAGGAACACCTCAGGCTGCCACACGTGTCGGAGAACTTTTTTTAATCCTACTGAAAACAAACATTAAGGCTTCTAACCCTTCTATTTTGTAGTCTGAGAGCGGACAATATACACTGAGTGCTCATTGAATTATGACCACCTACGTCCATCATTATGTAAGTGAAACTAACTTCTAAACTTCTAAACTAAGTGTTTTTGTGACACTCGAAATCTCGATTTTCAACAATATTCCCTTAGTATTTAAAGAATTATGGAAGTTTGAATATATAACAACAGCAATGCCTAACGTTAGAATTTAGCTCAGAAGTTAATTATAATTTTAATAAGAAGTATTATTTCACACTATTTAATACAACAGATGTATATTTGAAAAGTTAATGTAAATAATTTTTCGATGTTTTTCAATCTTCCTATGACTTGCACTGTTATTGCCAAATATTCAAGGTCCATAACTCTTTAAGTACAAAGCGAACATTATTGAAAATCGAGAATTAGATAGATGTGATTGATATCTTTAATTTCATTTTCTCATGAAACGCTTAGTTTAGAATTTTTAAGGCTCCGAAGTTAGCTTACACTTATATAGCAAAGGGGGAGGTGGTCATAATTCAGTGAGCACTGAGTGTAAGTAATCACAGAGGTTAAATAAACACGAATTTGAGACTTTGCTGAAGGAAATCCGAGGATTAAAAATAGAAGCAAAGGATTTAAGACAATCTGTGGAATTCTTTTCGGACCTTTGCGATGTAATTTTATTTAAACAAACTGCAAGACTCGTAGAACAGACAAAACAGAACTAACGAAAGCACTTTCTGAGACTCAGGATTTGTAGTCGCTCAAAAAAGTATCCGAATACTGTGGTTGATTACAGAATTGAGAAAAAATATGTGGCAACGATTTTTTTTAGAAATTAGTGATCTGGCTCGTGTCACGTCACACGAAGGTTGCCAGATCACTCATTTCTAAAACATTCGTTGCCAGATATTTTTTCTGAATTCTGTAATCAACCACGGTGTTCGGATACTGTTTTGAGCGACTGTAGGTGGTCATATTATTTTGATACTAGATTGTGTGGGCTCACTCACGGAAATATTGAGCGTGTGCAGTTACCGTTCACAGCAAACTGGAGCGTGTGTAGTAACTGCACACGCTCCAGTTTGCTATGAACGGTAACTGGAGCGTGTTGCTGTACACGATCAAGATATTTTTCCTGAATTCTGTAATCACGTGACACGAAGGTTGCCAGATCACTAATTTCTAAAAAAATCGTTGCCAGATATTTTTTCTCAATTCCGTAATCAATCCTAGTTTTCGGATATTTTTTTGAGCGACTGTACACAGAGTGAGATAAGGAAGTAATTCGAATCAAAACATAAACGACATTAATCAGTGAAAAAGAAACAGAAAAATGAAACTGTTTGGCTTTCCTGTACAAAACTAAGAAGACAAGAACACTTAAGGGAATTAATGACTGAAATGTCGCGAACCTTGAAAATAGAGCAGTTGAGCGAAGAATAAGTCCTGTCATCACAGCTTAATTCAAATCCTGGGTGCAGCGAGATGAGTGGATGGCCAAACGAGGGAACAAACTCAAATCCTGGGTGCAGCGAGATGAGTAGAAGGCCAAACGAGGGAACAAATTCAAATCCTGGGTGCAGCGAGATGAGTGGATGGCCAAACGAGGGAACAAATTCAAATCCTGGGTGCAGCGAGATGAGTGGATGACCAAACGAGGGAACAAACTCAAATCCTGGGTGCAGCGAGATGAGTAGATGGCCAAACGAGGGAACAAATTCAAATCCTGGGTGCAGCGAGATGAGTGGATGGCCAAACGAGGGAACAAACTCAAATCCTGGGTGCAGCGAGATGAGTGGATGGCCAAACGAGGGAACAAATTCAAATCCTGGGTGCAGCGAGATGAGTGGATGGCCAAACGAGGGAACAAACTCAAATCCTGGGTGCAGCGAGATGAGTAGATGGCCAAACGAGGGAACAAATTCAAATCGTGGGTGCAGCGAGATGAGTGGATGGCCAAACGAGGGAACAAATTCAAATCCTGGGTGCAGCGAGATGAGTGGATGACCAAACGAGGGAACAAACTCAAATCCTGGGTGCAGCGAGATGAGTAGATGGCCAAACGAGGGAACAAATTCAAATCCTGGGTGCAGCGAGATGAGTGGATGGCCAAACGAGGGAACAAACTCAAATCCTGGGTGCAGCGAGATGAGTGGATGGCCAAACGAGGGAACAAATTCAAATCCTGGGTGCAGCGAGATGAGTGGATGGCCAAACGAGGGAACAAACTCAAATCCTAGGTGCAGCGAGATGAGTGGATGGCAAAATGAGGGAACAAATTCAAATCCTGGGTGCAGCGAGATGAGTGGATGGCCAAACGAGGGAACAAATTCAAATCCTGGGTGCAGCGAGATGAGTGGATGGCCAAACGAGGGAACAAAGAAATCCTGGGTGCAGCGAGATGAGTGGATGGCCAAACGAGGGAACAAATACAAATCCTGGGTTCAGCGACATGAGTGGATGGCCAAACGAGGGAACAAACTCAAATCCTGGGTGCAGCGAGATGAGTGGATGGCCAAACGAGGGAACAAACTCAAATCCTGGGTGCAGCGAGATGAGTGGATGGCCAAACGAGGGAACAAATTCAAATCCTGGGTGCAGCGAGATGAGTGGATGGCCAAACGAGGGAACAAATTCAAATCCTGGGTGCAGCGAGATGAGTGGATGGCCAAACGAGGGAACAAATTCAAATCCTGGGTTCAGCGAGATGAGTGGATGGCCAAACGAGGGAACAAATTCAAATCCTGGGTGCAGCGAGATGAGTGGATGGCCAAACGAGGGAACAAACTCAAATCCTGGGTGCAGCGAGATGAGTGGATGGCCAAACGAGGGAACAAACTCAAATCCTGGGTGCAGCGAGATGAGTGGATGGCAAAACGAGGGAACAAATTCAAATCCTGGGTGCAGCGAGATGAGTGGATGGCCAAACGAGGGAACAAATTCAAATCCTGGGTGCAGCGAGATGAGTGGATGGCCAAACGAGGGAACAAACAAATCCTGGGTGCAGCGAGATGAGTGGATGGCCAAACGAGGGAACAAATACAAATCCTGGGTTCAGCGACATGAGTGGATGGCCAAACGAGGGAACAAACTCAAATCCTGGGTGCAGCGAGATGAGTGGATGGCCAAACGAGGGAACAAATTCAAATCCTGGGTGCAGCGAGATGAGTGGATGGCCAAACGAGGGAACAAATTCAAATCCTGGGTGCAGCGAGATGAGTGGATGGCCAAACGAGGGAACAAATTCAAATCCTGGGTGCAGCGAGATGAGTGGATGGCCAAACGAGGGAACAAATTCAAATCCTGGGTTCAGCGAGATGAGTGGATGGCCAAACGAGGGAACAAATTCAAATCCTGGGTGCAGCGAGATGAGTGGATGGCCAAACGAGGGAACAAATTCAAATCCTGGGTGCAGCGAGATGAGTGGATGGCCAAACGAGGGAACAAATTCAAATCCTGGGTGCAGCGAGATGAGTGGATGGCAAAACGAGGGAACAAATTCAAATCCTGGGTGCAGCGAGATGAGTGGATGGCCAAACGAGGGAACAAATTCAAATCCTGGGTGCAGCGAGATGAGTGGATGGCCAAACGAGGGAACAAACAAATCCTGGGTGCAGCGAGATGAGTGGATGGCCAAACGAGGGAACAAATACAAATCCTGGGTTCAGCGACATGAGTGGATGGCCAAACGAGGGAACAAACTCAAATCCTGGGTGCAGCGAGATGAGTGGATGGCCAAACGAGGGAACAAACTCAAATCCTGGGTGCAGCGAGATGAGTGGATGGCCAAACGAGGGAACAAATTCAAATCCTGCGTGCAGCGAGATGAGTGGATGGCCAAACGAGGGAACAAATTCAAATCCTGGGTGCAGCGAAATGAGTGGATGGCCAAACGAGGGAACAAATTCAAATCCTGGGTTCAGCGAGATGAGTGGATGGCCAAACGAGGGAACAAATTCAAATCCTGGGTGCAGCGAGATGAGTGGATGGCCAAACGAGGGAACAAATTCAAATCCTGGGTGCAGCGAGATGAGTGGATGGCAAAACGAGGGAACAAATTCAAATCCTGGGTGCAGCGAGATGAGTGGATGGCCAAACGAGGGAACAAACTCAAATCCTGGGTGCAGCGAGATGAGTGGATGGCCAAACGAGGGAACAAATTCAAATCCTGGGTGCAGCGAGATGAGTGGATGGCCAAACGAGGGAACAAATTCAAATCCTGGGTGCAGCGAAATGAGTGGATGGCCAAACGAGGGAACAAATTCAAATCCTGGGTTCAGCGAGATGAGTGGATGGCCAAACGAGGGAACAAATTCAAATCCTGGGTGCAGCGAGATGAGTGGATGGCCAAACGAGGGAACAAATTCAAATCCTGGGTGCAGCGAAATGAGTGGATGGCCAAACGAGGGAACAAATTCAAATCCTGGGTTCAGCGAGATGAGTGGATGGCCAAACGAGGGAACAAATTCAAATCCTGGGTGCAGCGAGATGAGTGGATGGCCAAACGAGGGAACAAATTCAAATCCTGGGTTCAGCGAGATGAGTGGATGGCCAAACGAGGGAACAAATTCAAATCCTGGGTGCAGCGAGATGAGTGGATGGCCAAACGAGGGAACAAATTCAAAACCTGGGTGCAGCGAGATGAGTGGATGGCAAAACGAGGGAACAAATTCACAACTACGAACGCGAAACTAGGCGATACGAAATCTCCCATTAGTGTGATTGAAAACTAAACATAACAATACGTGAGTAAATGCAAAAACGAAGAAAAATATCGCAAGACAAGGACAAGGGGGTCCGCGCATTTCCCCCCCCCAGAAACAAATGTCTATTTGCCTATGTGTTTTGAAATCCAATCATAGGTTGGTGTGTTTGTATAATTTTATTTTTGCCCCATATTATATGCCCGACACTAAAAGTAGGTTTAAATAATTAAAAAGCTATAAAATTTTATTCGATATAGAATATCATTTTAACCTTTCCTGTCCGGTAGAATATTTTAATAATTGGAAAACCGGTGAAATCCTACTCAATTTTTGTTTCCCGGAAGCCCCTTACCTTCCCCCCCCCCCTATTTCTCAGACGGGAGAGGGGGGGAATATTAACAGAAAATTTAAAATTATTTTTTATATTTTTATACGTACTAATGAAACATTATTATTTTCACTTTCCCAGTCATCCATTTGCTTGAATTGTCACTTTTAAATTTGGGATTGGCGTGGCTCAGTCGGTAGCGCGCCAGGCTCGTAATATGTAGTTCCCAGGTTCGAGTCCCAGCTGGGTCAGCGTTGAGATTTATCTCCGCAAAACTCCCCGCCCTACCCACGGTCAGTAGGGGACACCGATGGGCTTGGAAAGGCCGCCGTCCGTCGGATGGGACGTTAAGCCGTGGCCCCGTGTGCAGGAGAGCCATACCCTGTGCACGTTAGAGAACACGCTGGATGGTCTTGACGTGAGGTTACCATCTGTCTCCCAACAGCTGTTCCAATGGGTCCCCTCCCCCAACCTTCTCTGAGACTTCGGGGTCCATGTGACCTGGCCATTTAGCCCATGGTGTGCAAAAAAGTGCCGCTCAGAGGTAAAACAACCCAAAGTCACTTGTAAAGAATGCAAATGTCGGTAAAATGAAAAACTTCTTTCTCTATATTCGCCAGAGACGACTTCAGTTCTTCTTTTACTTGAATTATTTAAATGGTCCTTAGAGATAATCGTTTTATTCGATTTTAAAGAGTTTTTTAAAGTAGTATAGTGTTCATTTCATTAGCTTTGAATTTTTAGTTCTGGTTTTCATTTCCTTTGTGCACAAAATGGTAGTTGTAAAATTAATCGTTACGAGTTTCATATTCAGTGGAGCAGAATGGCTTATTGTGTAGGGAGAGTTTGATTTAGATATTGATTGATTGACACTTTGAAAGATAACATTTCGTATTAAAATACTGGTTTCAAACTTATTATTTAATGGCACTCCCTGAGCTTAGCAGAGATTTAATTGCACATCCCTAAATGTACGTACAGTGACAATGTCAATTGTCGAGACTTGGTAGACAGACAAAGCATTTCAAAATGCACGTGGCAATGTTGCTAACTGTTGGCTTGGGTTGTTTTACTTCTTAGCGGCACTCTTTTGCACACAATGGGCTAAATGGCCAGGTCACAAGGACCCCGAAGACTCAGAGAAGGTTGGGGTAGGGGATGCACTGGAACAGCTGTTAGGAGACAGATAGTAGCCTCCCGTCTAGTTGCTGACTGTTAAAAAGAACCAACTACTATTTGTGACAAGAAAGAAATACAGACTTGAAGAAGGCCTTTTTATTCAATAGAACGATATTGTAGCTGCACGAGTTTGTCTTTTAAGATCATTGAACAAAACTACCTACTACATTGAAGAAACCTACCTACTACATTGAACGAAACTACATATTACTTCATATTCTGTAGTTCCCAGGTTCGAGTCCCAGCTGGGTCAGCGTTGAGATTTATCTCCGCAAAATTCCCCGCCCTGCCCACGGTCAGTAGGGGACACCGATGGGCTTGGAAAGGCCGCCGTCGGATGGGACGTTAAGCCGTGGCCCCGTGTGCGGGAGAGCCATACCCTGTGCACGTTAAAGAACACGCTGGATGGCCTTGACGGGAGGCTACCATCTGTCTCCCAACAGCTGTTCCAGTGGGTCCCCTTCCCCAACCTTCTCTGAGCCTTCGGGGTCCATGTGACCTGGCCATTTAGCCCATGGTGTGCAAAAAAGTGCCGCTCAGAGGTAAAACAAACCAAACTCCTCGTGCCTAAGGGTGGGCGAGATGTAAATCTGGCCCTGAAGTGCGATTTACATTATTTACATTATACATATTACGAAATTGTTTAGAATTCTTAACTTTCGTAGTGAGTGCCGAAAAGAATCTGGAACTGTCGTCAATGAACTTGTACATCGAATATCGATTTAACACTTTTCATTTTAAGAAAAAGGCAACAAGGAATTGTTCTATGATTTAATTTATTACTTTCATACTGGAATATCAAACATAATGCAATATAAAACGAGTGTAAATGAAATTTAATATAACAAATACAATTCATTCACTTATTATAAATCACTATCACTCGGTAAGCAAAATACTAGAAGATTGCACTTCGATCATTGGAAAATGATGCACTGGAATGCCATTTGATCAATAGTTCTTTTGTAAGCCTTGCTTCTTCAGTTTCCACGATACGCCCGCACTGGTTCCAATTCCTGAGGCGGACGCTTGGTGGGAAATACCCGGATCTGGAGGAGAAAAGTTACGCCCAGTTAGAAGATGGCGATCACCAACTCCTTTTATTTTCACTTTCATAATAGATGGAAGATCAGAATGGTATTACCAGTGCCGGATTTCCCATAGTACACCTTAGGGGCGCCAACATTCAAATGTTACGTTTCACTTAGTTAAGTAACAGAATTGTAATCATTTTAATCCTTAGAAGAAATAAGAAACTACGTATTTCCAAATATCCTGAATAGAAATAGCGATTACCGTCTCTTCAAAGCACTCTCCTGAACTGACAATCGAAAGTAAACTTTTAAAAGAATATGGATTGTGAGGATTTATATTTTACAACATATTACTAAACGTATCGGGATACTCCCATGTTATTTGAATGGAAAACCGCATTCAAAGGTTTGAAAATAAACTTTTCTTACAGGAAAACGTTGAAGAAGATGACTCAGAGCTCAGTCAAATTTATCCAAATCTCTATTTTTAAACAATATTCGTTTAATGTTTAAAAAATTATTGAATTATTGAAATTTCATATATTTCAAATATATGAAAGCAGACGATGCAGTTACGCTCTTTCTACATAAAAAAAATAAATAAATGCCCCCTCAAGCAGCTGCTTGCCACAGAGGTCTGACAGGAGTCTGTCAGTTTATATGCCATAGTAGAAGGTCTGAAAGGATGGCAGGACCTCAGCAGAAAAACGACACATAAATCCATGCCTTACCCCGGGGCTCGAACCCAGATCCCAATTAGATCAGTAGACAAGCGCGCTAACCGCTCGGCCATATACTGATTTCAAAATTAATGCAAATTGAAAAATCCATTAAAAAACTTCTTAAGTATTTATTTTAGTAAACGATTTGTTATAACTTTCCATGGAAATTTTTAAGACTAGCAAAACAGCTATTAAATGTTTCAGCTTCAACAACGCTTCAAAAGTTAAACAAATATTTCTAAAAATCAAAGCTTTCAGAAATTTTTATCAGGATTTTAATTTTCTTGCAACATTTTGCACAAAAAATGGCTTATTTTATATAAATCTTTATATATAGCCTTCCATTCACACAATGGCGACGTATCCCAAATACTTCTGATAATTACTTTTAATTTCTTCATTTTTAGGGCAAAAAAAGCAGGTCCAAAAATGTTTAAATTTGGAAAGGTAAAAATTTGTTTTAAAATGTTACTGCATATTAAATAATATACGTTGCTAGGAAATTTAGCGTTCCTCAGGTCTAAAATTATTGGCCTAATTATCAGCCTAAGTACTTACTTAAGTAATTTACCTACTTACGTAGTTAGTTACGTAATTTTTGACCTACTTACCAACTTAAGTATTTAGTTGCCTACTTACGTGGTCAGTTACGTAATTATTGACCTACTTACCAACTTAAGTATTTACTTAAATAATTTACCTACTTAAGTAGTTAGTTACGTAAGTTACCTATTCAAGTAACACCTCTATCAAAATACTTACTCATTTAAATAAGTTACTTAAATACTTATCAAACTTGCTTATTTTCAATATCATTAAATTCAGAGATCCAGATTTTCAATATCCATTTAAAAAATGAAAATTTGTTTCATCTTTTAGATTTCCCTGCGAAGTATTAAATATTTTTTTGCTGCTAAATATATATATCATGTTTTTACACAACAGTTTTTTTTTTGGAGGGAAGAGAAAAAATAAAATTTATATGTTTTGCAATTCTAATATTATAATTTATAGGTCTAATAATACTTTGAATCCAGTGTTTTTTAAGATATAAATCGATACTGTATATGTATAATTTTGTTAAAGGTAATATATGCGATTCATTATAAAAATGTCTAACGATATCATACCTTCCCGTCGTTAAAATGCATCTAATTATTCTGAGTTCTAATTAATGATTTATTATTAATTATAATGCCTCTCAACCCTGCAACCAGTTCACCGATTGCAATGAGTTATGGGTTGGGTTGTTTTATCTCTGAGAGTCACATTTTTGCACGCAATGGGCTAAATGGCCAGGTCACAAGGACTCCGAAGTCTCAGAGAAGGTTGGGGACCCACTGGAACAGTTGTTGGGAGACAGATGGTAGTCTCCCGTCAGGGCCATCCAGCATGTTCTTTAACGTGCACAGGGTATGGCTCTCTCCCGTATACGGGGCATTGGCTTAATGTCCCATCCGATGGACGGCGGCGTTTCCAAGCCCAGAACTGGTTGAGAAGATATGTTAGAACAGTTTCGACAGACAAAAAACAAACCGAATAATGACGAATGGATTGGAAGAGAGGGTTGGGTTGTTGTTGGGTTGTTTTCCTCTGAGCGGCACTTTTTGCACACCATGGGCTAAGTGGCCAGGTCACATGGACCCCGAAGGCTCAGAGAAGGTTAGGGGAGGGGACCCATTGGACAGCTGTTGGGAGACAGATGGTAGCCTCCCGTCAAGGCCATCCAGCGTGTTGTTTAACGTGCACAGGGTATGGCTCTCCCGCACACGGGGCCACGGCTTAACGTCCCATCCGACGGACGGCGGCCTTTCCACGCCCATCGGTGTCCCCTACTGACCGTGGGCAGGGCGGGAAATTTTGCGGAGATAAATCTCAACGCTGACCCAGCTGGGACTCGAACCTGGGAACTACAGATTACGAGCCTGGCGCGCTACCGACTAAGCCACCCCCGCCCCGGAAGATAGGGAAATTGGGACGAATATGCTCGACTCGATGACATCTCGATATGACATTTAGTTGCTGTTCGTTATCGGTCGCAGATATTTTAAAAGGACTGAAAAAAATAATACTTTTCTCTAATAAACATAAAGAACGTACAGAAGCAGCGCATCGAAATTTTTTAAAAATTGGTATTTTTAATAAAGATTTTCTTGCAAAAAATAAATTTTGGAAATCTTGAACACTCTTTTGAATGGTTTACAAAATATTACGTGCAAAAATGTAGTATCAGACAAAGCAGTCAAATTACTTCATAATTCATTGGAATGCCTAATGCATGTACAGTCGCATTCAAAAAAATATCCGAACACTATAATCTGGCAACCTTCGTGTACGTACACGAAGGTTGCCAGGTCACTAATTTCTAAAAAAAAATCGTTGCCAGATGTTTTTTCTGAATTCTGTAATCAACCATAGTGTTCGAATATTATAGCTTAAGTGATTATTTTTAATCAGTTAAGCAAGTAACAAAATTATACATATACAGTCAGAGATAAATCAGTCCAGAAATATTTGTATATTTCTGGTCCTATATACATTATATACAAATGTTATAATGTATATAACTAACATTATAACGTTTAAAAAAGAAATTATGGCTATAATTATTATAGGTATCAAACTGATATACTGTTTTATACATGCCAAATACTATTCTGTTAGAACCTTTGTACCAATGTATGCTTTCACATTCTAAACGTGATGAGTAAAAAAAATTATAATGTTATTAATCCACTATCGAGTTAATTAAACTCTTGTGGTGAGTTGACTTATATATGTACTGCTAAATGTTTAATTTGAATAAATTATTATTATTATTAAAAAATAATAATACATCACAACGATTTACGAACTATGGCTGCTTTTGATGCAGGAAAACATCGCATTATTGTATTTTCCTTATTTTTTAATAATTGCCATATAATTATTTTTAATCTGTGGGGCGGAGTTGGCTCAGTTGGTAGCGCGCCAGGCTCTCAATCTGCAGTTTCAAGGTTCGAATCCCACCTGGGCCAGCGTTGAAATTTATCTCTGCAAAACCCCCGCCCTGTCCACGGTCAGTAAGGGACATCGATGGGTTTGGAATGGCCGCCGACCATAGGATGAGACGTTAAGCCGTGGCCCCGTGTGCACGAGAGCCTTATGCTGCACACCTTAAAGAACTCCCTGTATGGCTTTGACGGGAGGCTGCCATCTATCTCCTAACAGCTGTCCAGTGCGTTCCCTTCCACAACCTTCTCTGAATCTTCGGGGTCTCTGTGACTTTGCCATTTCACCCACTGTGTGCAAAAAAGTGCCAATCAGAGGTAAAACAACCCTTACCATACCTGTAACGAATTTGAACGAAGCTTTTCAACACTAAAATTGACAATTAGCTGAAGAGCGATTAAATGGACTGTCGCTAAACAGAAACGAGAAGGCAAGAAACTTAAACAGTAAACAGCTAATTCGTGCCTTTGCTGAAGAGAAAGTCAGAAGAGTTAGTTTTAAGTAAAACGATGGAATAAAATTTGAATTTCATACGTGTCATAATATAAATATTACATATTTTAATTCAGAACTAAATTATGGTTTTTATCAAATGAATTAAGCGAGGGATTCTACAGTTACTTAGTAAACTAATGTGAAGTAATTAAACCGGTCTGAGAAGTGGATTGAGGGAAATAGACGACTTATTTTTAACTGATAATAGGGGCGGGGGTGGCTCAGTCGGTAGCGCGCCAGGCTCGTAATCTGTAGTTCCCAGGTTCGAGTCCCAGCTGGGTCAGCGTTGAGATTTATCTCTGCAAAACTCCCTGCCCACGGTCAGTAGGGGACACCGATGGGCTTGGAAAGGCCGCCGTCCGTCGGATGGGACGTTAAGCCGCGGACCCGTGTGCGGGAGAGCCATAACTTGTGTACGTTAAAGAACATGCTGGATGGCCCTGACGGGACGCTACCATCTGTCTCTCAACAGCTGTTCCAGTGGGTCCCCTCCCCCAACCTTCTCTGAGCCTTCGGGGTCCATGTGACCTGGCCATTTAGCCCATGGTGTGCAAAAAAGTGCCTCTCAGAGGTAAAACAACCCAACTGAGAATATTTGCTCCATTAAACTGTTCAGAGCCACATGCGATTCTGGAAGTGCCCTTCCCGATTCCTGGTATAGGTACTAATAATATATTATTATTTTCATTTGGCTATCATGCTTTTTTTTTCATTTTTAAGTGCGAATTTTCACTGCTAGAGGGTATCAGAAGCGGAAAAATAGAAAAAACTTCATCTTTTTTCAAAAAATCAGTGTTTTATATTCTCCAAAGGTACAGTCGCTCAAAAAAACATCCGAACACTATGGTTAATTACAGAATTCGGAAAAAAAATATGTGGCAACGATTTTTTTAGAAATAAGTGAAATTAGTTTGGCAACCTTGTTTTGACAATTAGAAACCAAATTCAACGATAGAACAACTCATCCCACCTCTCACTAGGTATAGAACCTAGGAGAGTTTGTGACTAATTGTCAAATTCCATATCAAAGGGCAAGTCCTCAGATACTTCATTAATCTGTGCCTTTACCCCTGCTGAAGTGGAAAAAACCACTCCAGAGTGTGGGCATTTGGCATACGGTACGCACACCAAAGAAATAACCAAAGGCCACAGGGCTCTTGGGAAAAGAGAACTAATCAAAAACGAAAAAAAGGAGCAGTTGGGGACCCATGTACAAAAGTCTTCCAACTATACCAAAGAGCACAAAATTTCTTGTTCGACATGCGCATGCGGTCCATCACCATGCGATCACGCAGACCACATTTACATTTCCAGAACACTGTTTCGGGACTGCGGATGAAATGATTGAAAATCAAATCATTCCGGCCCTCCACAGTTGGTATTTAACTTCGGACAATAGAAAGTTACGTACGTAATTTCTACTGTCAGGGGTCAGTACAGGCACATGTAAGAGGATGGTGATCCGGTCATATGGAGCGATTTGCAGCCACTGAGCAAATAAGTTCCAAACACGTTGTGCGAAAGCACAGGAGCAGAGGAGATGCTCGCGGTCCTCCGGTTAACCACACCGGCCGCAAGCATCACTCTGCACCACGCGTTGTTGGAGTAGGCGCTGTCTGGTGGGAAGAATATCATGTGCTGCCTTCCAGTTAAATTGTCGATACAAGGCCAGAGGACAATTACTATTAAGTTGGTACCAGGCAGTGTCCCAAGGAACAGCAGGTAGATGAGCTTCAACTTCCGCTATATCCTCACCGAGCACTGCCTGGTAGACCAAAGTACGTGCATTCTTATCATCTAGGTCAATAGTTAACGGTAACAAATTATTGCTATTACAGAAATTCCTAACCTCTAGGTAGTGGCGGCTAGTATATTGTAAAACATCACCACAGTAATTATGAGTAACAGACAAATTTTGACCAAGTGGGCCAAGAAAATAACTGAGAAAGCTGACACAGGGTGATCATCACTCAGTAGGCTGTGATATGTGTCAACTAAACGGAGTGAGCGAAACCATAACTCTGGATCTCTTAGATCAAGACCACCACGCGTGAGTGGCTGATAAAGAAGAGTTTTTCGAAGGGGATAACTTCTCTTCTGCCATATAAACTGGAAAATTATTGTCGAAATTTGCCGAGAAATGGTACGGGGTGGTGCCTATACCTGAATGGTGTGAACAAATTTGGGGAGGAGAATTACGTTTGCGATTTTGACCCTCCCATGGACTGTAAGGTCAAGAGCCCCCCACACCTCACACTCGAGACGTAAGCCGTTAAGCAAAAGGTCCCAAGTGGAGTCATGGCATCCTTTCGTGTCAAAATAGACACCCAAGAGTTTTACAGGTTCTTGGGTGACGATAGCAGCATATTGAGGTGGCAGTTGCCAATCACCCCATGTCAGAATCTTGGATTTCTCCAGATTGAGCCTTGCTCCTGTGGCCTTGCAGTAGTGATCGAAATGTCGGGCGAAAGCGGTGACAGAAGCCTCATCCCGAAGGAAGAAGCTAACGTCATCCGCATACGCCAGGCACTTCAACTGCTCAAGCCGTGAGTTAGGGACAGGGATCCCCAAAATCTCCGGACGGTTTTGAATCCGGAGGAGCAAGGTATCAATCCCAAGCACAAATAGAGCCGGTGAGAGTGGGCATCCTTGTCGAACACCCCTCGTCACTGGAAAGACATCAGAAACTATACCGTTAACAGTGAGTACACTAGATATATTAGTATATAACAGCTGTATCATGGACAAGAAAACAGGGCCAAAGTCATGAGCACTCAACATGTCCCACAAGTCATGTGAGACACGGTCGAAAGCCTTACTCTGATCGAGAGCAAAAAGGCAACACTTGAAGCCTTTTTGCTTAATGTATTTAATAACATCTCTAAATTGGCGTAAATTTTGTGAGATTTTTCTACCTCCCACCCCACAGGTCTGAACAGGCCGGATAAGTTCCGGTAAGGCCGCAGAAATTCTGTCAACGAGAACTTTGGCCAAGATCTTGTAATCACAATTGAGTAGAGAGATGGGCCTCCATCCCCCTATATTGTGACCAGCATCATTCGGGTCCTTTTTGAGCAGAACAATATTAGCGGAGCGCATGGTGTCGGTCATAATACCATTCTGCATCAAATTATCAAAAACATTTGCCAGAGGCACAGCAAGCAGATCAACAAAAGTTTTGTAAAATTCGGCAGGAAGGCCGTCCTTCCTGGCGCTCGGGACGAGCGAAAAGAACGGACGGCCCTCTTGATCTCCTCAGGTGAGACAGGCAACTCGCAAGAATCACGAGTCTGAGGAGATATGGTTGAAACGTTGTCCAACCATCCAGTGCGATCATCCGGACTGAGATTATCAGTTTTGAAGAAGTTCGCGAAATGGTCTACAAAGCTTTGTCTAATTAATTTCGGGTCCGTAATGAGATCAGGTCCGAGTTGCAAGGCCGAAACCGAGCAATCAGAAAAAATTTTTGGTTTCGAAACTTTGAGGAAAAAGTCAAACTCTTTCTCACTCTTCGCTAGCTGTATCGCAGTCATACTTCTGACCTGATAATCAACATCTTGATGACGTTTGAAAATTAAATCGCGCAGTTGTTGAATGATGTGGGCATTCAACCGAGCGGCGGCCTCATCTCTTCTGGCTCCCTCCTCGAAAGCCCGAAGAGTGGCAAGAAGAAAACGATGTCGTCTGCGCCAAGCAACGGCCACATCGCGACCTTCCTTTCTAAGGTAGGATTTAATTTTGAATTTGATACCCTCCCACCAGACAGCATCGAAAGTAGAAGTAGATGCAATGGCATCTTGTAAAAGAGAAGTCAGCTCCTGTACCACACTAGGGCGCTGGAGGGCCAGCACATTCATGCGCCACAGAGCATTTTTCTTCTCCTGTGTGTGCGTGTGGGGCAAAACAACATCGCCAGCCAGGACCAAATGATCGCTGACATGATACGAAGCATTGACTTTGAAATAACTAAAATTGTCACAAAAATTATTGAGATCAGTGTTAACATAAATACGATCGATGAGTGTGCCAACGTCCGAGCCGCGCCAGCTATAAGCTGTAGTGCCAGGGTTCCTCAGGTGCCAAGGATCGACCAAATGATGGTCGGTTGTTAGCTTCCGAAGAGCCACAGCACTAGGGTCTCTCCGTAAAGGGCCATTGCCACCCACATGATCTAAATTCAAATCAATAATGCAATTGAAGTCTCCAGCCAAAATCAGGTAGGCAAAAGGGCCCACAAGACATGGGGGGAGACCATTGAAAAAACGTTGCCGAGCAGCAGGCGTACTCGGAGCATAAATATTAATCAAACGATAAATAACAGAATTAACAGAAACATCAATATAGACAAGACGACCATCTAGGTCAGTCTGGAAACGTTCAATATAGAAAGGACTATTTTGTCTAAAAATAATACCAACTCCACCTGACAACAACCACTTAACTTAAAATCACGCTTAAAATATTTAAACTCAAATTTATATACAAGATGGGTCTCTTGAAGAAAAAGAAAATCGCAAAAGTTATTGTGGAACCTTCGTGTCAGGTGACACGAAGGTTCACTAATTTCTAAAAAAATCGTTGCCAGATATTTTTCAGAATTCTGTAATCAACCGTAGTTTTCGGATACTTTTTTGAGCGACTGTAGGTGGTCATATTATTTTGATACTAGATAGTGTGGGCTCACTCACGGAAATATTGAGCGTGTGCAGTTACCGTTCACAGCAAACTGGAGCGTGTGCAGTTACTGAAGCGTGTGCAGTTGCTGTGAAGTTGAAGCGTGTGCAGTTGCAACTGAGCGTGTGCAGTTGCTGTGAATGGTAACTGGAGCGTGTACAGTTGCTGTACACTCTCCAGATATTTTTCCTGAATTCTGTAATCACGTGACTCGAAGGTTGCCAGATCACTAATTTCTAAAAAAATCGTTGCCAGATATTTTTCAGAATTCTGTAATCAACCGTAGTTTTCGGATACTTTTTTGAGCGACTGTAGGTGGTCATATTATTTTGATACTAGATAGTGTGGGCTCACTCACGGAAATATTGAGCGTGTGCAGTTACCGTTCACAGCAAACTGGAGCGTGTGCAGTTACTGAAGCGTGTGCAGTTGCAACTGAGCGTGTGCAGTTGCTGTGAATGGTAACTGGAGCGTGTACAATTGCTGTACACTCTCCAGATATTTTTCCTGAATTCTGTAATCACGTGACACGAAGGTTGCCAGATCACTAATTTCTAAAAAAATCGTTGCCAGATATTTTTCTGAATTCTGTAATCAACCATAGTTTTCGGATACTTTTTTGAGCGACTGTAGGTGGTCATATTATTTTGATACTAGATAGTGTGGGCTCACTCACGGAAATATTGAGCGTGTGCAGTTACCGTTCACAGCAAACTGGAGCGTGTGCAGTTACTGAAGCGTGTGCAGTTGCTGTGAAGTTGAAGCGTGTGCAGTTGCAACTGAGCGTGTGCAGTTGCTGTGAATGGTAACTGGAGCGTGTACAGTTGCTGTACACTCTCCAGATATTTTTCCTGAATTCTGTAATCACGTGACTCGAAGGTTGCCAGATCACTAATTTCTAAAAAAAATCGTTGCCAGATATTTTTCAGAATTCTGCAATCAACCGTAGTGTTCGGATACTTTTTTGAGCGACTGTACTTCATGAGGAAATGCCCCAAGCCAGTGGGACGAGAATCTTCCACTGAGCACGTGATATACTCTGCTGGAGATATCATCAGCGTCGAAAGGGTTATCAGTGCATCGATGTTAATTTTAAAGCTCCTCCTTACACAAATAGCGTCTGGCGTCCTCTGAGCCCGTGTAGCCTTTTATCTTCTGTATATGTTCCATCAGTGCACGGAGGCGTTTCGTAATCTGGCTGCCTTGCTGATAACGTATTCGTGGCCTTTCTTCTTTTTCAGTGGAAAAGAAAGAGTAGCCATTAAACTCTTTTGAAGAGCTCGAATTCTCAGTGGACATTCAAGATGGTCAATTACTACGTCGATTTCGAAATCATCAGCCTCTTGTTCAATGGATATGGCAACATTTATTTTTCTCTCTCTTAGTGCACGTGAACGTTATCGGCACAAAGTATTTTTGTAAGTGTGTGGCTCTGACGTCAGAGCTGCAGTAGAGATAACCGAATGATAAGATAAATCGACGGTGATTATTTGGCACAAGAAGCAAATGGGTTATTTTACAACACCAGATGGAATGGAATCTCGGGTTTTGACGAACTTTTTTGGTGACAGACTTCCGTTTTTTTGAGTCGCAAAATAGAAAAACAATTTTTGTTTTATTAATGAAAACAGTTAAAAAATTGAATTAATGATGCCATTAATAAAACACACTTTCATGCAGCTGCTTGCCACAGAAGTCTGACATGAGCCTGTCGGTTTATACGCCATAGTAGAAGGTCTGTGATGATGGCGGGAACTCAGCAGAAAAACAACACAACAATCATGCCTTATCCGGGGCTCGAACCCAGGCTCCTTTGATAAGTAGTCAAGCACGCTAACCATCGATAGGGAACCACCTTGTATAGGGGAACCCCCTCGATAGGGAACCACCTTGTCGGGGTGAGGGGGCTTGAGGGCCTTAATGAAGTCGAGGGCTATGCTGATTGGAGTTGCTCCATGTTGGACAGGCCAAGATGGAAGATGGCCGGACTAAGAGTTGCCGTCACTGGAGCCGAGGCAACTTGGATCTTTATATCCTTGTTTGTGGCGCCCCGGGACTTAGATTAAACTCCAGGTTTTGCAGTGGGTTGGACTTTACTTCTATAGTACTGTTCACCTTAGGTTGTCGTGGGCTGTGCTTTACCTATATGGTACTGTATGTCCCCGACCGTTAGATAGTGGTCAACATGAGATTATCCCTATACTGGTAGTGCTTTAGGCGGAACTAGTGGGTCTTGTCGTTAAGTACAACCATTCAGCCACGGGGCGGCACATTAATTATGCGAAATTAGTAAGCAAATTTTACTATCAATATTTCTTATATTTATTTTTATTTTTTATAGATGTTCTTTGTTTTGTTTTCGTTTTCTTGACTTCAGAAAAATCGCGATCATTTCATAATTCCCAGTAGCGAGATGTGGGGGGAGGTAGGGGGCAGGAATCCCTTTGCGATTTACAAGGAAGGATTTTGGAACTTTCAGAAGAGGGAGAAGAAAGGCCATGTTGCGATATCCAACGGCGATGCCAGTTTCGATTTCCCTAAGTCGATTTCTATTTCGATTTCCCCTAAGTTATTTAACCATTTTTAAGGGAGTAAAAATGTAAATGGCTTTTTTTTTTTAAGTTATTGCGCATTAGTAAAGGTGGCCAAATGCCATTCCTTCCTAGGGCCAGGTTTAGCCGAGTTGGAAAATTTTTCCCCCTCTACCCCTTCCCCCCCCCTCAACCATTGTTCCTTTGCAAACGTCCCTGCATGGTACTTGGCACACGATGCAGTGTTCACATAATTCGGCCAGGCAGTGTATCTAACGGCTCTATTTCGCACACGATGTTTCCCATCGTTTTCAAATCGCTTGGCAATAAAGAGCAACAGATTTAGTTGGTTTTCAATCGGTTTCAATTTCTGTCGTGTCCAGGGTATGCACTGATGTAAAAAAAGGCGCTTGTTTTTCCACGTTAGCGCTTTTTTCTCCTAAGTTAGCGTTTGTTTTCCTAGTGGGTTTTTAATTTCTCTCTACGTTTTTGAAGTGGTGTTCCAGAAATGACTGATCGCAAAGACGCAGAGAAGGCAAAGTGAGTGTTTTGGTTTGAGGAAATCCAACTCGATTTCTTTCTGTGTATTAGTGATCTGGCAACCTTCGTGTCACGTGATTACAGAATTCAGGAAAAATATCTGGAGCGTGTACAGCAACTGTACACGCTCCAGTTACCGTTCACAGCAAACTGGAGCGTGTGCAGTAACTGCACACGCTCCAGTTTGCTGTGAACGGTAACAGCACACGCTCAACATTTCCGTGAGTGAGCCCACACGATCTACTATCAAAATAATATGACCACGTGATATAAATATATTATTATGTACAGTTGCTGTACACGCTCCGGATATTTTTCCTGAATTCTGTAATCACGTGACACGAAGGTTGCCAGATCACTAATTTCTAAAAAAACAAGTTTTCACAAACCGTGACTTTTTTCACAAAACCGTGACGTTTTCTTTCGTGTGAGAAATAAAGCAGTGATAAACGTTGGAATTTGTGAAGCTACTTTGTTATTAACCTGTATAAATACTATACTCCCTTCGACTTGAGACCTACTGTAAACAAATCATATGACACAAGCAAGCCTTTCTTAGTATTGATATGAATTCAAACAGATGAAAACTTAGCGGGAGTTCAAAAATAACAACTAGTAACAATAAATCTAAAATAATGTAACTGAATATAAAAGTATGGATAAAAGCATTACATAAACTAAAGTTACCAATGTTTATCTTATGTGTGAACAAATTTGCAATCTAACGAGAATCATATATTGTGAATACTGGCAATATCTCAAAAATAAAGGCAGCCGTCCGTCGGATGGGACGTTAAGCCGTAGTCCGTGTGCGGGAGAGCCATACCCTGTGCACGTTAAAGAACACGCTGGATGGCCTTGACGGGACGCTACCATCTGTCTCCCAACAGCTGTTCCAGTGGGTCCCCTCCCCCAACCTTCTCTGAGCCTTCGGGGTCCATGTGACCTGGCCATTTAGCCCATGGTGTGCAAAAAAGTGCCGCTCAGAGGTAAAACAATCCAAAACTCGAAAATAACCTTACCAATTCCTAAATAACTAAATAGTTATACATCATATGACTTCTTCCTAAGTACTCTAAAACTGCAGCTAAGTCACCACCTCGAACACGCCAAATAAAATCATTTCTTCTTTAAACTTTAGCGCACAGACAAAGACAAACTACATGTTTCTTCACACTATATTTCTTCTTAATTTCAATAAATTATTCTTTCTTCTTCTTGAAATGAAGTTCGATCCCGTTTGTAACGTAGCTCTCATGTTGAAGCATACGCGAGCGACAATGACGTCTCCATGCGCCTTGGGTTGTTGTACATCTGAGCGGCACTTTTTTTGCACACAATGGGCTAAATGGCCAGGTCACATGGACCCCGAAGGCTCAGAGAAGGTTGGGGGGGGGGAGGGGACCCACTGGAACAGCTGTTGGGAGACAGATGGTAGCCTCCCGTCGAGGTATATTGTTACGGTCGTAACAGTATCAATGCACACAGATGTAACTACTGTTGGTTACATTTTGAGGCCTCGTTTTTAAGCACATGTTAAGCATGTAGATATAAAACACAGTAGCAGAGATGGACGACCTTGTATCTCCAGTGTTGAAAAAGTCAATCTTTAATTATGTAAATATTTATGAACAATAATAAAATAGTAAAAACGTTATCGATTGAACCATTTGAAGAAATATAACTTTAAAATAAAATACTATTTCTGTCCGTGATTGACTGGAAATCTCTGTCTTCTAATAAATTACCTACGCTATCGTCATTACTTCTCCTAAGTCAAAGGTGGGGCGGGGGTGGCTCAGTCGGTAGCGCGCCAGGCTCGTAATCTGTAGCTCCCAGGTTCGAGTCCCAGCTGGGTCAGCGTTGAGATTTATCTCCGCAAAATTCCCCGCCCTGCTCACGGTCAGTAGGGGACTTGGAAATGGGTCAGTAGGGGACTTGGGTCGATGGGCTTGGAAAGGCCTCCGTCCGTCGGATGGGACGTTAAGCCGTGGCCCCGTGTGCGGGAGAGCCATACCCTGTGCACGTTAAAGAACACGCTGGATGGCCTTGACGGGAGGCTACCATCTGTCTCCCAACAGCTGTTCCAGTGGGTCCCCTCCCCCAACCTTCTCTGAGCCTTCGGGGTCCATGTGACTTGGCCATTTAGCCCATGGTGTGCAAAAAAGTGCCGCCCAGAATTAAAACAACCCAACCCTAAGTCAACAGGTATATTTTCAAAATCCTATCCACTCATTACATCGACTGTCGCACTTTAGAAACCGTCTGGCCTGAATTTCCTCAAGTTTCATCTTAATAGTAAATATTTCTTTCACTTCCACGATTTGTTTCAATTTACCCTAAATAATTTTCTCTTTTTTTTATATCGTCTCGATCATCAGCTGTGAATTCGCATCTGCGAGTGAAAAAGCTGTATCTGTATAAACGTTAGACTGAAATTAGGCAAACCAGGAACTGAGTGTATCGATATTAATTCTTTGTTTGAATTCAACTCTTCATTCTGATGAATAATTCTTGAAACCTTTTCCTGAAAACTGTCGATGCAAACTGATCACACTTTTATTATTTGTCGTTGTTTTCTTGGAATACGAAATATTCGACTGAACGAAAGATATATACTTTCAGAAATCCTGCTTGCAATTTCTATTATTGGCATTGCCACACGATATCTGATAATTTGATTTAAACTTGATTTCTAATGAGCTTCCCATCTATGTGCCGTTGTACACACAACTGGAGTCGTCTTGTTTGCAGTTGTTGTTGTTGTTGTTGTTTTACCACTGAGCGGCACTTTTTTGCACACCATGGGCTAAATGGCCAGGTCACATGGACTCCGAAGGCTCAGAGAAGGTTGGGGGAAGGGACCCACTGGAAAAGCTGTTGGGAGACAGATGGTAGCCTCCCGTCAAGGCCATCCAGCGTGTTCTTTAACGTGCACAGGGAATGGCTCTCCCGCACACGGGCCACCGCTTAACGTCCCATCCGACGGATGGCGGCCTTTCCAAGCCCATCGGTGTCCCTACTGACCGTGGGCAGGGCGGGGAATTTTGCGGAGATAAATCTCAACGCTGACCCAGCTGGGACGTCTTGTTTGAGAGTTGGTGGTTTTAGTTTGCTGTCGAAATTAATCAAGATCCTGATTATTAATAGTATTAAGCAGGTCTGGATCTAGGGAGAGAGCAAGGGTGTACGGGAGAATCATTACCTCTGCACATTAAAGAACACGCTGGATGAACTTGACGGGAGGTTTCATCTGTCTCCTAACAGTTGTCCAGTAGGTCCTCTTCCCCTAACCTTGTCTGAGACCTTGGGGTCCTTGCGATCTGGCCATTTAGCCAATTGGGTGATGAAAAGTATCGCTCAGAAGTAAAACAATATGGCAACCTCTTCACTGCCTCAGAAAGGAACTACTGTTCCAATCAAAATATTTTCTGCACAAGATTATAAATAGGTAGTATATTTTCAATAATTGGAAACCATTGTCTTAAAGTTAGGTTGTTAAATCTCTGAGGGGTACTTTTGTGTGCATAATTGGCTAATTACCAGATCACAAGGACTCCAAAAGTTCAGAGTTAGGTAGGGTTGTTTTACCTCTGAGCGGCACTTTTTTGCACACCATGGGCTAAATGGCCAGGCCACAAGGACCCCGAAGGCTCAGAGAAGGTTGGGGGAGGGGACCCACTGTTGGGAGACAGATGGTAGCCTCCCGTCAAGGCCATCCAGCGTGTTCTTTAACGTGCACAGGGTATGGCTCTCCCGCACACGGGACCACGGCTTAACGTCCCATCCGACGGACGACGGCCTTTCCAAGCCCATCGGTGTCCCCTACTGACCGTGGGCAGGGCGGGGAATTTTGCGGAGATAAATCTCAAAGCTGACCCAGCTGGGACTCGAACCTGGGAACTACAGATTACGAGCCTGGCGCGCTACCGACTGAGCCACCCCCGCCCCGAGTAAGGTAGGTGAAGGGGATCCAGTAGACAGTAGTTTAGAGGCATGTGATAGACTCCCGTCAACACTAGCCTGAAAGATTTTTAACTATCTTAAGATGGTGACACCCCCCCCCCCCGCTACATATTTTTCTAGTTGTACATCAGATTTTCGAAATTCTGTTTAGTGGAAATGTTCTGTTCAGTGCTGCATTCCTTCCGCGCAGTCCAGATGTTTCGAACTCTCGTAACTTGATCATGATGCAAAACAAAACCCTGGAGAAAATTCTAAACCAGCCTAAACTGTTGTGGGCTAAATTTTCCTTTACTTGAGGATCCTCACTTCAAGGGAATTTTCGAAAGGACGTTAAGAGTGGAGAAGTGATGGATGGAAGAAAAAGAACGGAGATAGGATAGAAACGTGACGCGATAAATAGGGAGGATGAAGAGAAGCCACCATTTGCGCAAGTGACGAGCCTACGAAGCTGTCACCCTGGCCACCCGTGCCGTTATTTTCGGAGCGGGGAGGCTTTGACGAAGCGATCGTTGGTCTGAAGACGAGAGTTGGTTTCCTTACAGCAGTTGCAGCAGAGCAATCATCACCGTGATGCCGTCGAACAATTCGATATAAATCCCTCTCTTATGATCGGAATGGGTCGTTGAGGAAGAGGAACTTTGCGAGCGAAGCGGATGCTGAGTGCCACGTGAGACTACTGTTCCTGGTTGCGAGAACCCAAGCAAAGGTAAGGGATGGTTATGTAGAAAGCGGATTGTGCAGTTTGATGTCGTGAATGTTTCAAAACTTTTTGGTGTCTTCAAACAAAACCGTGACCAAAAACGGAGGTGGCCTCACAGCAAACTGGAGGCCACATCCGTTGTTGGTCACGGTTTTGAGACGCCAGAAAACTTGAAAACGTTCATAACGCTGAGCATCTCAAACAGCTGTCTGTGTGGTCGTACCCGCCGAGTCACTTCGCTACATCCACCACGTTCGAATGGTGAGGCGCGAGCTATTATTAGCACGATCCCCCGTGTAGCATTTTTCCTTGACAGAGCCGTTTCGGGAAAAGCTTCGTTGGTGCTAACGAAGCGACAGTTCCCTGTTGTTGTCAGAAGAAATGAGTAGCACTGACACTTAACAGCTTCGAAGGAGGTAATGCTCGCTCTAAGTATCAGCGAAGGGCAAACTCTTCGTTCCCAGCGAGTCGTAAGTGAACGGAATATTGTTAGCTCCTCTCGCTGAAGATTAATTGGCTGTGTAAACTCTGATTTATTCTTTTCTTTATCCTACTTTCATGATTTTTGCGAAAGGTATTTTACATCTGAACGGCATTTTTGTGAACATAATACGCTAAATAGTTAAGTCTTAATGTCTCCAAGAGTTTATTAGTGGAGGGAGCTGTTTTAGACAGTTGTTAAGAGATAGGTGAAAGCATCTCGTAAAGGCCATCCAGCTTGTTCTATAACGCGTACGTGATACAGCTCTCCTGCACTAATAGACCTAACTAATGGAAAGAACAGAACATTAGACCACTCACATCTAGATCTGAAGACAACAATAGGCCACTCATATCTAGATCTGAAGACAACAATAGGTCACTCATGTTTAGATCTGAAGACAACAATAGGCCACTCATGTTTAGATCTGAAGACAACAATAGTCCACTCGCGTCTAGATCTGAAGACAACAATGGGTCACTCATATCTAGATCTGAAGACAACAATAGGCCACTCATATCTAGATCTGAAGACAACAATAGGCCACTCATATCTAGATCTGAAGACAACAATAGGTCACTCATGTTTAGATTTGAAGACAACAATAGGCCACTCGCGTCTAGATCTGAAGACAACAATGGGTCACTCATATCTAGATCTGAAGACAACAATAGGCCACTCATATCTAGATCTGAAGACAACAATGGGTCACTCATATCTAGATCTGAAGACAACAATAGGCCACTCATATCTAGATCAGAAGACAACAATAGGCCACTCATATCTAGATCTGAAGACAACAATAGGCCACTCATGTTTAGATTTGAAGACAACAATAGGCCACTCACGTCTAGATCTGAAGACAACAATGGGTCACTCATATCTAGATCTGAAGACAACAATAGGCCACTCATATCTAGATCTGAAGACAAAAAATAGACCACTCATATCTAGATCTGAAGACAATGGACCACTCATATCTAGAACTGAAGACAACAATGGGCCACTCATATCTAGATCTCAAGACAACAATAAACCACTCATATCTAGATCTGAAGACAACAATAGGCCACTCATATCCAGATCTGAAGACAACAATGGGCCACTCATATCTAGATCTCAAGACAACAATAGACCACTCATATCTAGAACTGAAGACAACAATAGGCCACTCATATCTAGAACTGAAGACAATAGGCCACTCATATCTAGAACTGAAGACAACAATGGGCCACTCATATCTAGATCTGAAGACAAAAATAGACCACTCATGTCTAGATCTGAAGACAACAATGGGCCACTCATATCTAGATCTGAAGACAACAATAGGCCACTCATATCTAGATCTGAAGATAACAATAGGCCACTCATATCTAGAACTGAAGACAACAATAGGCCACTCATGTCTAGATCTGAAGACAACAATAGGCCAATCATGTCTAGATCTGAAGACAACAATAGGCCACTCATATCTAGATCTGAAGACAACAATAGACCACTCATATCTAGATCTGAAGACAACAATAGGCCACTCATATCTAGATCTGAAGACAATGGACCACTCATATCTAGATCTGAAGACAACAATGGACCACTCATTTCTAGATCTGAAGACAACAATAGGCCACTCATATCTAGATCTGACGACAACAATAGGCCACTCATATCTAGATCTGAAGACAATGGACCACTCATATCTAGATCTGAAGACAACAATGGACCACTCATTTCTAGATCTGAAGACAACAATTGGTCACTCATATCTAGATCTGAAGACAACAATAGACCACTCATATCTAGATATGAAGACAAAAATGGGTCACTCATATCTAGATCTGAAGACAACAATGGGCCACTCATATCTAGATCTGAAGACTACAATGGGCCACTCATATCTAGATCTGAAGACAACAATAGACCACTCATATCTAGATCTGAAGACAACAATAGACCACTCATATCTAGATCTGAAGACAACAATAGACCACTCATATCTAGATCAGAAGACAACAATAAAACACTCATATCTAGATCTGAAGACAACAATAGGCCACTCATATCTAGATATAAAGACAACAATAGGTCACTCATATCTAGATCTGAAGACAACAATAAAACACTCATATCTAGATCTGAAGACAACAATAGGTCACTTACATCTAGATCTGAAGACAACAATAGACCACTCATATCTAGATCTGAAGACAACAATAGGACACTCATATCTAGATCTGAAGACAACAAACGCCAGTCATATCTAGATCTGAAGACAACAATAGGCCACTCATATCTAAATCTGAACACAACAATAGGCCACTCCTATATAGAACTGAAGACAACAATAGGCCACTCATATCTAGAACTGAAGACAACAATAGGCCACTCATATCTAGATCTGAAGACAAAAATATACCACTCATATCTAGATCAAAAGACAACAATAAAACACTCATATCTAGATCTAAAGACAACAATAAAACACTCATATCTAGATCTGAAGACAACAATAGGTCACTCACATCTAGATCTGAAGACAACAATAGACCACTCATATCTAGATCTGAAGACGACAATAGGCCACTCATATCTAGATCTGAAGACGACAATAGGTCACTCATATCTAGATCAGAAGACAACAATAAGACACTCATATCTAGATCTAAAGACAACAATACGTCACTCACATCTAGATCTGAAGACAACAATAGTCCACATATATCTAGATCTGAAGACAATAGGCCACTCATATCTAGATCTGAAGACAACAACAGGCCACTCATATCTAGATTTAAAGACAATAGGCCACTCATATCTAGATCTAAAGACAACAATAGACCACTCATATCTATATCTGAAGACAACAATATACCACTCATATCTAGATCAGAAGACAACAATGAAACACTCATATCTAGATCTAAAGACAACAATAAAACACTCATATCTAGATCTGAAGACAACAATAGGTCACTCACATCTAGATCTGAAGACAACAATAGACCACTCATATCTAGATCTGAAGACGACAATAGGCCACTCATATCTAGATCTGAAGACGACAATAGGCCACTCAAATCTAGATCAGAAGACGACAATAGGCCACTCATATCTAGATCTGAAGACAACAATGGGAAACTCATATCTAGATCTGAAGACTACAATGGGCCACTCATATCTAGATCTGAAGACAACAATAGACCACTCATATCTAGATCTGAAGACAACAATAGACCACTCATATCTAGATCTGAAGACAACAAACGCCAGTCATATCTAGATCTGAAGACAACAATAGGCCACTCATATCTAAATCTGAAGACAACAATAGGCCACTCATATATAGAACTGAAGACAACAATAGGCCACTCATATATAGAACTGAAGACAACAATAGGCCACTCATATCTAGAACTGAAGACAACAATAGGCCACTCATATCTAGATCTGAAGACAAAAATATACCACTCATATCTAGATCAAAAGACAACAATAAAACACTCATATCTAGATCTAAAGACAACAATAAAACACTCATATCTAGATCTGAAGACAACAATAGGTCACTCACATCTAGATCTGAAGACAACAATAGACCACTCATATCTAGATCTGAAGACGACAATAGGCCACTCATATCTAGATCTGAAGACGACAATAGGTCACTCATATCTAGATCAGAAGACAACAATAAGACACTCATATCTAGATCTAAAGACAACAATACGTCACTCACATCTAGATCTGAAGACAACAATAGTCCACATATATCTAGATCTGAAGACAATAGGCCATTCATATCTAGATCTGAAGACAACAACAGGCCACTCATATCTAGATTTAAAGACAATAGGCCACTCATATCTAGATCTAAAGACAACAATAGACCACTCATATCTATATCTGAAGACAACAATATACCACTCATATCTAGATCAGAAGACAACAATGAAACACTCATATCTAGATCTAAAGACAACAATAAAACACTCATATCTAGATCTGAAGACAACAATAGGTCACTCACATCTAGATCTGAAGACAACAATAGACCACTCATATCTAGATCTGAAGACGACAATAGGCCACTCATATCTAGATCTGAAGACGACAATAGGCCACTCAAATCTAGATCAGAAGACGACAATAGGCCACTCATATCTAGATCTGAAGACAACAATGGGAAACTCATATCTAGATCTGAAGACTACAATGGGCCACTCATATCTAGATCTGAAGACAACAATAGACCACTCATATCTAGATCTGAAGACAACAATAGACCACTCATATCTAGATCTGAAGACAACAATAGACCACTCATATCTAGATCAGAAGACAACAATAAAACACTCATATCTAGATCTGAAGACAACAATAGGCCACTCATATCTAGATATAAAGACAACAATAGGTCACTCATATCTAGATCTGAAGACAACAATAAAACACTCATATCTAGATCTGAAGACAACAATAGGTCACTTACATCTAGATCTGAAGACAACAATAGACCACTCATATCTAGATCTGAAGACAACAATAGACCACTCATATCTAGATCTGAAGACAACAATAGGACACTCATATCTAGATCTTAAGACAACAAACGCCAGTCATATCTAGATCTGAAGACAACAATAGGCCACTCATATCTAAATCTGAACACAACAATAGGCCACTCATATATAGAACTGAAGACAACAATAGGCCACTCATATCTAGAACTGAAGACAACAATAGGCCACTCATATCTAGATCTGAAGACAAAAATATACCACTCATATCTAGATCAAAAGACAACAATAAAACACTCATATCTAGACCTAAAGACAACAATAGACCACTCATATCTAGATCTGAAGACAACAATAGGACACTCATATCTAGATCTGAAGACAACAAACGCCAGTCATATCTAGATCTGAAGACAACAATAGGCCACTCATATCTAAATCTGAACACAACAATAGGCCACTCATATATAGAACTGAAGACAACAATAGGCCACTCATATCTAGAACTGAAGACAACAATAGGCCACTCATATCTAGATCTGAAGACAAAAATATACCACTCATATCTAGATCAAAAGACAACAATAAAACACTCATATCTAGATCTAAAGACAACAATAAAACACTCATATCTAGATCTGAAGACAACAATAGGTCACTCACATCTAGATCTGAAGACAACAATAGACCACTCATATCTAGATCTGAAGACGACAATAGGCCACTCATATCTAGATCTGAAGACGACAATAGGTCACTCATATCTAGATCAGAAGACAACAATAAGACACTCATATCTAGATCTAAAGACAACAATACGTCACTCACATCTAGATCTGAAGACAACAATAGTCCACATATATCTAGATCTGAAGACAATAGGCCACTCATATCTAGATCTGAAGACAAAAACAGGCCACTCATATCTAGATTTAAAGACAATAGGCCACTCATATCTAGATCTAAAGACAACAATAGACCACTCATATCTATATCTGAAGACAACAATATACCACTCATATCTAGATCAGAAGACAACAATGAAACACTCATATCTAGATCTAAAGACAACAATAAAACACTCATATCTAGATCTGAAGACAACAATAGGTCACTCACATCTAGATCTGAAGACAACAATAGACCACTCATATCTAGATCTGAAGACGACAATAGGCCACTCATATCTAGATCTGAAGACGACAATAGGCCACTCAAATCTAGATCAGAAGACGACAATAGGCCACTCATATCTAGATCTGAAGACGACAATAGGATACTCATATCTAGATCTGAAGACGACAATAGGATACTCATATCTAGATCAGAAGACAACAATAAAACACTCATATCTAGATCTAAAGACAACAATAAAACACTCATATCTAGATCTGAAGACAACAATAGGTCACTCACATCTAGATCTGAAGACAACAATAGGCCACTCATATATAGAACTGAAGACAACAATAGGCCACTCAGATCTAGATCTGAAGACAACAATAGACCACTCATATCTAGATCTGAAGACGACAATAGGCCACTCATATCTAGATCTGAAGACAACAACAGGCCACTCATATCTAGATTTAAAGACAATAGGCCACTCATATCTAGATCTAAAGACAACAATAGACCACTCATATCTATATCTGAAGACAACAATATACCACTCATATCTAGATCAGAAGACAACAATGAAACACTCATATCTAGATCTAAAGACAACAATAAAACACTCATATCTAGATCTGAAGACAACAATAGGTCACTCACATCTAGATCTGAAGACAACAATAGACCACTCATATCTAGATCTGAAGACGACAATAGGCCACTCATATCTAGATCTGAAGACGACAATAGGCCACTCAAATCTAGATCAGAAGACGACAATAGGCCACTCATATCTAGATCTGAAGACGACAATAGGATACTCATATCTAGATCAGAAGACAACAATAAAACACTCATATCTAGATCTAAAGACAACAATAAAACACTCATATCTAGATCTGAAGACAACAATAGGTCACTCACATCTAGATCTGAAGACAACAATAGGCCACTCATATATAGAACTGAAGACAACAATAGGCCACTCAGATCTAGATCTGAAGACAACAATAGACCACTCATATCTAGATCTGAAGACGACAATAGGCCACTCATATCTAGATCAGAAGACAACAATAAGACACTCATATCTAGATCTAAAGACAACAGTAGGTCACTCACATCTAGATCTGAAGACAACAATAGTCCACATATATCTAGATCTGAAGACAATAGGCCACTCATATCTAGATCTGAAGACAACAATAGGCCACTCATATCTAGATTTAAAGACAATAGGCCACTCATATCTAGATCTAAAGACAACAATAGACCACTCATATCTATATCTGAAGACAACAATATACCACTCATATCTAGATCAGAAGACAACAATAAAACTCTCATATCTAGATCTAAAGACAACAATAAAACACTCATATCTAGATCTGAAGACAACAATAGGTCACTCACATCTAGATCTGAAGACAATAATAGACCACTCATATCTAGATCTGAAGACGACAATAGGCCACTCAAATCTAGATCAGAAGATGACAATAGGCCACTCATATCTAGATCTAAAGACGACAATAGGCCACTCATATCTAGATCAGAAGACAACAATAAGACACTCATATCTAGATCTAAAGACAACAATAAAACACTCATATCTAGATCTAAAGACAACAGTAAAACACTCATATCTAGATCTGAAGACAACAATGGACCACTCATATCTAGATCAGAAGACAACAATAGACCACTCATATCTAGATCTAAAGGCAACAATAAGCCACTCATATCTAGATCTAAAGACAATAGACCACTCGTATCTAGATCTGAAGACAACAATGGACCACTCATATCTAGATCTGAAGAGAACAATAGGCCACTCATATCTAGATCTAAAGACAATAGGCCATACATATCTAGATCTAAAGACAACAATAGGCCACTCATACACCTACTGACCGTGGGCAGGGCGGGGAATTTTGCGGAGATAAATCTGAAAGCTGACCCAGCTGGGACTCGAAACTGGGAACTACAGATTACGAGCCTGGCGCGCTACCGACTGAGCCACCCCCGCCCCGAGTAAGGTAGGTGAAGGGGATCCAGTAGACAGTAGTTTAGAGGCATGTGATAGACTCCCGTCAACACTAGCCTGAAAGATTTTTAACTATCTTAAGATGGTGACACCCCCCCCCCCCCGCTACATATTTTTCTAGTTGTACATCAGATTTTCGTAATTCTGTTTAGTGGAAATGTTCTGTTCAGTGCTGCATTCCTTCCGCGCAGTCCAGATGTTTCGAACTCTCGTAACTTGATCATGATGCAAAACAAAACCCTGGAGAAAATTCTAAACCAGCCTAAACTGTTGTGGGCTAAATTTTCCTTTACTTGAGGATCCTCACTTCAAGGGAATTTTCGAAAGGACGTTAAGAGTGGAGAAGTGATGGATGGAAGAAAAAGAACGGAGATAGGATAGAAACGTGACGCGATAAATAGGGAGGATGAAGAGAAGCCACCATTTGCGCAAGTGACGAGCCTACGAAGCTGTCACCCTGGCCACCCGTGCCGTTATTTTCGGAGCGGGGAGGCTTTGACGAAGCGATCGTTGGTCTGAAGACGAGAGTTGGTTTCCTTACAGCAGTTGCAGCAGAGCAATCAACACCGTGATGCCGTCGAACAATTCGATATAAATCCCTCTCTTATGATCGGAATGGGTCGTTGAGGAAGAGGAACTTTGCGAGCGAAGCGGATGCAGAGTGCCACGTGAGACTACTGTTCCTGGTTGCGAGAACCCAAGCAAAGGTAAGGGATGGTTATGTAGAAAGCGGATTGTGCAGTTTGATGTCGTGAATGTTTCAAAACTTTTTGGTGTCTTCAAACAAAACCGTGACCAAAAACGGAGGTGGCCTCACAGCAAACTGGAGGCCACATCCGTTGTTGGTCACGGTTTTGAGACGCCAGAAAACTTGAAAACGTTCATAACGCTGAGCATCTCAAACAGCTGTCTGTGTGGCCGTACCCGCCGAGTCACTTCGCTACATCCACCACGTTCGAATGGTGAGGCGCGAGCTATTATTAGCACGATCCCCCGTGTAGCATTTTTCCTTGACAGAGCCGTTTCGGGAAAAGCTTCGTTGGTGCTAACGAAGCGACAGTTCCCTGTTGTTGTCAGAAGAAATGAGTAGCACTGACACTTAACAGCTTCGAAGGAGGTAATGCTCGCTCTAAGTATCAGCGAAGGGCAAACTCTTCGTTCCCAGCGAGTCGTAAGTGAACGGAATATTGTTAGCTCCTCTCGCTGAATATTAATTGGCTGTGTAAACTCTGATTTATTCTTTTCTTTATCCTACTTTCATGATTTTTGCGAAAGGTATTTTACATCTGAACGGCATTTTTGTGAACATAATACGCTAAATAGTTAAGTCTTAAGGTCTCCAAGAGTTTATTAGTGGATGGAGCTGTTTTAGACAGTATTTAAGAGATAGGTGAAAGCATCTCGTAAAGGCCATCCAGCTTGTTCTATAACGCGTACGTGATACAGCTCTCCTGCACTAATAGACCTAACTAATGGAAAGAACAGAACATTAGACCACTCACATCTAGATCTGAAGACAACAATAGGCCACTCATATCTAGATCTGAAGACAACAATAGGTCACTCATGTTTAGATCTGAAGACAACAATAGGCCACTCATGTTTAGATCTGAAGACAACAATAGTCCACTCGCGTCTAGATCTGAAAACAACAATGGGTCACTCATATCTAGATCTGAAGACAACAATAGGCCACTCATATCTAGATCTGAAGACAACAATAGGCCACTCATATCTAGATCTGAAGACAACAATAGGCCACTCATGTTTAGATTTGAAGACAACAATAGGCCACTCGCGTCTAGATCTGAAGACAACAATGGGTCACTCATATCTAGATCTGAAGACAACAATAGGCCACTCATATCTAGATCTGAAGACAACAATGGGTCACTCATATCTAGATCTGAAGACAACAATAGGCCACTCATATCTAGATCAGAAGACAACAATAGGCCACTCATATCTAGATCTGAAGACAACAATAGGCAACTCATGTTTAGATTTGAAGACAACAATAGGCCACTCACGTCTAGATCTGAAGACAACAATGGGTCACTCATATCTAGATCTGAAGACAACAATAGGCCACTCATATCTAGAACTGAAGACAACAATAGGCCACTCATATCTAGAACTGAAGACAATAGGCCACTCATATCTAGAACTGAAGACAACAATGGGCCACTCATATCTAGATCTGAAGACAACAATAGACCACTCATATCTAGATCTGAAGACAACAATAGACCACTCATATCTAGATCTGAAGACAACAATAGGCCACTCATATCTAGATCTGAAAACAACAATACGCGACTCATATCTAGATCTTAAGACAACCATAGGCCACTCATATCTAGAAGTGAAGACAACAATAGGCCACACATATCTAGATCTGAAGACAGCAATAGACCACTCATGTCTAGATCTGAAGACAACAATGGGCCACTCATATCTAGATCTGAAGACAACAATGGACCACTCATATCTAGATCTGAAGACAACAATAGGCCACTCATATCTAGATCTGAAGATAACAATAGGCCACTCATATCTAGAACTGAAGACAACAATAGGCCACTCATATCTAGATCTGAAGACAGCAATAGGCCACTCATATCTAGATCTAAAGACAATAGGCCACTCATATCTAGATCAGAAGACAACAATAAAACACTCATCTCTAGATCTAAAGACAACAATACGCCACTCATATCTAGATCTGAAGACAACAATAGGCCACTCATATCTAGAACTGAAGACAACAATAGGCCACTCATATCTAGATCTAAAGACAACAATAGACCACTCATATCTAGATCTGAAGACAAACAATAGACCAGTCATATCTAGATCTGAAGACAATGGACCACTCATATCTACAACTGAAGACAACAATGGGCCACTCATATCTAGATCTGAAGACAACAATAGACCACTCATGTCTAGATCTGAAGACAACAATGGGCCACTGATATCTAGATCTGAAGACAACAATAGGCCACTCATATCTAGATCTGAAGATAACAATAGGCCACTCATATCTAGAACTGAAGACAACAATAGGCCACTCATGTCTAGATCTGAAGACAACAATAGGCCAATCATGTCTAGATCTGAAGACAACAATAGACCACTCATGTCTAGATCTGAAGACAACAATAGGCCACTCATATCTAGATCTGAAGACAACAATAGACCACTCATATCTAGATCTGAAGACAACAATAGGCCACTCATATCTAGATCTGAAGACAATGGACCACTCATATCTAGATCTGAAGACAACAATGGACCACTCATTTCTAGATCTGAAGACAACAATAGGCCACTCATATCTAGATCTGACGACAACAATAGGCCACTCATATCTAGATCTGAAGACAATGGACCACTCATATCTAGATCTGAAGACAACAATGGACCACTCATTTCTAGATCTGAAGACAACAATGGGTCACTCATATCTAGATCTGAAGACAACAATAGACCACTCATATCTAGATATGAAGACAAAAATGGGTCACTCATATCTAGATCTGAAGACAACAATGGGCCACTCATATCTAGATCTGAAGACTACAATGGGCCACTCATATCTAGATCTGAAGACAACAATAGACCACTCATATCTAGATCTGAAGACAACAATAGACCAGTCATATCTAGATCTGAAGACAACAATAGACCACTCATATCTAGATCAGAAGACAACAATAAAACACTCATATCTAGATCTGAAGACAACAATAGGCCACTCATATCTAGATATAAAGACAACAATAGGTCACTCATATCTAGATCTGAAGACAACAATAAAACACTCATATCTAGATCTGAAGACAACAATAGGTCACTTACATCTAGATCTGAAGACAACAATAGACCACTCATATCTAGATCTGAAGACAACAATAGACCACTCATATCTAGATCTGAAGACAACAATAGACCACTCATATCTAGATCTGAAGACAACAATAGGCCACTCATATCTAAATCTGAACACAACAATAGGCCACTCATATATAGAACTGAAGACAACAATAGGCCACTCATATCTAGAACTGAAGACAACAATAGGCCACTCATATCTAGATCTGAAGACAAAAATATACCACTCATATCTAGATCAAAAGACAACAATAAAACACTCATATCTAGATCTAAAGACAACAATAAAACACTCATATCTAGATCTGAAGACAACAATAGGTCACTCACATCTAGATCTGAAGACAACAATAGACCACTCATATGTAGATCTGAAGACGACAATAGGCCACTCATATCTAGATCTGAAGACGACAATAGGTCACTCATATCTAGATCAGAAGACAACAATAAGACACTCATATCTAGATCTAAAGACAACAATACGTCACTCACATCTAGATCTGAAGACAACAATAGTCCACATATATCTAGATCTGAAGACAATAGGCCACTCATATCTAGATCTGAAGACAACAACAGGCCACTCATATCTAGATTTAAAGACAATAGGCCACTCATATCTAGATCTAAAGACAACAATAGACCACTCATATCTATATCTGAAGACAACAATATATAACTCATATCTAGATCAGAAGACAACAATGAAACACTCATATCTAGATCTAAAGACAACAATAAAACACTCATATCTAGATCTGAAGACAACAATAGGTCACTCACATCTAGATCTGAAGACAACAATAGACCACTCATATCTAGATCTGAAGACGACAATAGGCCACTCATATCTAGATCTGAAGACGACAATAGGCCACTCAAATCTAGATCAGAAGACGACAATAGGCCACTCATATCTAGATCTGAAGACGACAATAGGATACTCATATCTAGATCAGAAGACAACAATAAAACAATCATATCTAGATCTAAAGACAACAATAAAACACTCATATCTAGATCTGAAGACAACAATAGGTCACTCACATCTAGATCTGAAGACAACAATAGGCCACTCATATATAGAACTGAAGACAACAATAGGCCACTCAGATCTAGATCTGAAGACGACAATAGGCTACTCATATCTAGATCTGAAGACGACAATAGGCCACTCATATCTAGATCAGAAGACAACAATAAGACACTCATATCTAGATCTAAAGACAACAGTAGGTCACTCACATCTAGATCTGAAGACAACAATAGTCCACATATATCTAGATCTGAAGACAATAGGCCACTCATATCTAGATCTGAAGACAACAATAGGCCACTCATATCTAGATATAAAGACAATAGGCCACTCATATCTAGATCTAAAGACAACAATAGACCACTCATATCTATATCTGAAGACAACAATATACCACTCATATCTAGATCAGAAGACAACAATAAAACTCTCATATCTAGATCTAAAGACAACAATAAAACACTCATATCTAGATCTGAAGACAACAATAGGTCACTCACATCTAGATCTGAAGACAATAATAGACCACTCATATCTAGATCTGAAGACGACAATAGGCCACTCAAATCTAGATCAGAAGATGACAATAGGCCACTCATATCTAGATCTAAAGACGACAATAGGCCACTCATATCTAGATCAGAAGACAACAATAAGACACTCATATCTAGATCTAAAGACAACAATAAAACACTCATATCTAGATCTAAAGACAACAGTAAAACACTCATATCTAGATCTGAAGACAACAATGGACCACTCATATCTAGATCAGAAGACAACAATAGACCACTCAGATCTAGATCTAAAGGCAACAATAAGCCACTCATATCTAGATCTAAAGACAATAGACCACTCGTATCTAGATATGAAGACAACAATGGACCACTCATATCTAGATCTGAAGAGAACAATAGGCCACTCATATCTAGATCTAAAGACAATAGGCCATACATATCTAGATCTAAAGACAACAATACACCACTCATATCTAGATCTGAAGACAACAATACACCACTCATATCTAGATCAGAAGGCAGCAATAAAACCCTCATATCTAGATCTTAGACAACAATAGGTCACTCACATCTAGATCTGAAGGCAACAATAGGCCACTCATATCTAGATCTGAAGACAATAATAAAACACTCATATCTAGATCTAAAGACAACAATAGGTCACTCACATCTAGATCTGAAGACAACAATAGACCACTCATATCTAGATCTGAAGACAATAGACCACTCATGTCTAGATCTGAAGACAACAATAAAACACTCATATCTAGATCTAAAGACAACACTAGGTCACTCACATCTAGATCTGAAGACAACAATAGTCCACTCATATCTAGATCTGAAGACAATAGGCCACTCATGTAGATCTGAAGACAACAATAAAACACTCATATATAGATCTAAAGACAACAATAGGTCACTCACATCTAGATCTGAAGACAACAATAGACCACTCATATCTAGATTAGAAGAAAACAATAAAACACTCATATGTAGATCAGAAGACAACAATAGGTCATTCATATCCGCCGTCCGTCGGATGGTACCTTAAGTCGTGGTCCCATATGCGGGAGAGCCATACGCTGTGCACGTTAAAAAACACGCTGGATGGCGTTGACGGGAGGCTACCATCTGTCTTCCAACAGTGGGTCTCCTCCCCCAACCTTCTCTGAGCCTTCGGGGTCCATGTGACCTGGCCATTTAGCCCATGGTGTTGGAAAAAAGTGCCGCTCAGAGATAAAACAGCCCAACTCAATGCAACTTTTATCTTCTATTAATTTCAGTCTACAACGTTACGAAACGCGTTCAGAGGAGTCTTTTTTTTAACAGTCAGCAAAAGGAACAACAACAACAACACTTCTCTTTACGTGACTTTTTTTCATTTTTAATAATTGTTGTTTATAGTGTTAATTATTTTCATCATACAAAATTTTCTTTTGGTTTTTAACAACAGGTTCGTGTTCAGCAAATATTTCAAACAATTGGTTCTGAGGCAACAATACGTCCAACAATAGGTTCTGAGGCAACAATACGTTCAACAATAGGTTCATATATAAAATAATGAAATCATATACTTAAAACAGAAGCATACACTTCTAATAAGTAATGAATTGATGAAAAATCTGTATTTTCAAGGAATCAAAAAAAAAAAGTCATTAAGAAACAAAAACATAGATTTGTAATCAGTATAATTGCCAAAATCCTGTAGATATGAACATAATCTACAGGATTTTTGTGATTGTGTTTGCGCAAAAGAAATTGGAAGAAATGATACGGATTCAATATATCGATGATTTTTTTTTTCATGAGCTGCGGGTTCGCCAGATCTTTCCTAAAGAAAACCACTGCTCATCAAGTTAGAGAAATCTGAATGTCTTTCTTTCACTTCGCCATTCCTTTCCTCTGGCCTTTTAGTGAAATATCAATGGCTTTCCTTCACTTTCTGCTAATCATTTCATCATTCGTTTCCTGTTTTTTTCTCCCGCAAAACTACCCACCAGTAGGGGACACTGATGGACTTGGGAAGGCCGCCATCCGTCGGATGGGACGTTAAGCTATGGCCCCCTTTGCGGGACACCATAACCTGTGTACGTTGAAGAATGGATGGCCTTGACGGAAAGACTACCATATGTCTCCCAACAACTGTTCCAGTGTGCCTCTTCCCCAACTTTCTCTGAGCCTTCGGGGTCCTTATGACCTGGCCATTTAGCTCATGGTGTGCAAAAAACCGTTCAGAGGTAAAACAACCCAACCTTCTGGTTTTTAATGAAATCAGAATGTCTTTCTTTTACTCTCCGTTTATCACTTCACCATTCGCTTCCTGTGGCCTTTTAGCGAAATTTCAATGTTAATCTTTCACTCTCAGTTAATCACTTCACCATTCGTTTCCTGTGGCTTTTTAATAAAATCTGAACGTCAGAGTTTTTTTGTCATGGCTTTGTCAGTTGATTATATTTATCATTTTTCTCAGTCTCTGCTGTTCACTTCATCATTTGTTTCCTCTGACTTTTCAGTGAAATCTGAATGTCTTTCTTTTCAGTCTCTGCGAATCATTTCATCATTAGTTTCCTTCTCTATTGGAAGCTAATGGAAAGAGGGGAGGGGGGCTGTCAGATCTGGTCACCTGTGGCCACTCTTTTCTTTTTTTCCTGCTTTGCTGAGGAGTGGTCAACTTCACATTGTCCTGGTGCTGACTATTTATACTTACGACTGGACTGTTTATGGCTTTGAGCTTGATTAAAGATCCTGGACTTGCTGCACTGGTGGACCTGTGCACCACTGTGTGGTGCACAGGTCCACCAGTGCAGAGACTGTGGAGAATCTGCCACTGTGTTTTCTATTTGCTTATGGGTTGCCAGCCCTAAATGAAGAGAGGCATGGGATACCTTATATCAGCTGGTGGATAATCCTGATCAGAAGTCATCGCAAGTACCTGAACTCTTGCTTTTATGGGCATCGCCAATCATAAATTGGAGTAATGTGTTTCAGGCAGGTCATATATCACTGGAAAAGGTCCGCTTGAAAAAGGTGGTGCCTGAAATTCCTACCAGCATGGGTGGTTTCAGGGGGGCTGTTTGATATTGTTGGACCTACTTTTCTCAATAAGTCTAATTTCTTTAAAAATGCTACTAATCATAATTTTTTTAAAAATGCTACTAATCATTTTCTGTCTGTAGGTACGTGGAATGTGAGGACGTTACATAGAGATTACTCTCTTGATGTCCTCACGCAGGAATTTCATCATTATAATATAGATATTCTCGGCATGCAAAAGATCAGATGGGAAGATAAAGATCAGATTCTTTAAAATAATCTTAAATTTCTCTTTTCAGGTAGGGAGGATGGAAAGCATCTCCAAGGTGTAGGTTTGCTTCTTAGCAGACATGCCAGTGATGCTTTTCTAGGATATGACTGCATTAACGAAAGATTTCTTACCGAAAAATTCAAAACAAAAATTAAAAACTTGAATGTAATCTGTTGCTATGCCACCACAGAGGATTCTGATGAGAATGAGAAGGATACGTTTTACAGCCAGCTTCAGGATATTTTGAATTCTGTGAAGAATGGAGATATTTCTCTTGTGCTAGATGACCTGAATGCTAAAATTTGTACTGACTCTGGTCTTTGGAGAGAGATGATAGGGCCCTTTGGTATTGGTAACTGCAATGGGCAATGTCTTCTACAGATAAGTAAACTTAATGGTTTGAGAATAACTAATATTTAATACAAACATCACACATACATAAGTACACATGGGTTTCACCAGATGGGCTATATAAGAATATGACTGATTATATATTAATTAACAGCAAATGGGTTGGTTCTGTTAGGAATACCAGGTCATATAGGGGAGCTGAAATTGGTTTGAGTGATAAGGCTATGGAACTAATTTCTGAAAGAAGCTAGTGCAGGATTAATATGAATCAACACCCTACTAGTCCTAACAGACAGCATTACAAAGAGCTTAATAAACGTGATTTTAACAACAAAATTGTTAATGTTTTGTGTGGGAAGAAACAGACAGGTTCACATGGATTGAGGGATAAAACATGGTAATGGGGTTGAAGGTGAGGATTCTATGATGGCTAGGTGCACTGAGCATTTCAGAGATGTATTAAGCAATGTGATTATTTCTACTCCCATTGTTTGTAATGGGGGACAGATGCATTAGTGGCTTTAATGATGGCCCTATATCACATTCCGAAGTCGCTTTGACTATCTCTATATTAAAACTTCATAAATCTCCATGGGTGGATGAACTCACTACTGAAATGCTTACAGCTGGGAACACCTGTGTTGTCCCAATGCTGACTGAAAGTTTGAATATGTTTTGTATAAAGGTGTTGTTTCTAAGGATTTTACTAGAGCTTTATTGTCCCAATTTTCAAAAAAGCTGATAGCAGTTCTTGTGATAATTATAGGAGAATTACTTTACTTTCTGTTCCAGGTATGATTATACCTGGTATATATGTATATATGTTCCTTGCATGATTATACTTAATAGAATTAAGAATTTGGTTGATGGACAACTGCATGATGAACAGTGCGGATTCAGATGTGGTAGGGGATGTATAGATAACATATTTGCACTTAGGCAAATTCTTGTGAAATGTTTAGAGTTTCAGAAACCTGTGGTTGCCAGCTTTATAGATTTCAAAAAGGCTTTCAACTCTGTTGATCGACATAAATTGCGGTTGATTGTTAGATCATATGGAATACCTGATAAGTTAGTGTAATGAAAGTTCTCTACAATAACAGTGAATCGCGTGTGGGAGTTGGTAATTTTTGTAGCAATGAGTTTAATATTAGTAGTAAGGTCGTTCCCGGCCTTCCCCACGCACGTGCTTTCCCCCTATGACGTCAACCATATGCCCCCACTACTTCCCCCTTATTAATATTCTTAACTGACCATGCCCCCATATGCACCCCAGTACTTCCTCCATATTAATAACTCATAATTCATAACTCATATTTAATTAATTAACCCCTTCTCAAAAGTTCCGCCCCCTTTATTAAAAAACCCCATCGTTTTGATCACAAACTCCCAAATTTTTTCAAGTCCCGAGTTCGCCATTTTGAATCCTGACGTCACCACATACTCCCGCGATTTTGCCGTTCGTCCGCAATCTTGGATTCTACCCTAATCCGAAATTTTTTCTAAGTTCGCCATCTTGGTTCTCGCCATTTTGAATCCTGATGTCACCACAAACTCCTGAAAATTCTCTAATGTCCGGAGCTCTCCACCATATGAAATAATTCTAATTGTGGCGCCATTTAGTATTTAACAGACATACTATATTAAAAAAACTGTTCCCACACAGGGATGTGAACTCGGTATATTCGGGTCAGGAGCTTTCAACAGCACCATTACCCGTTATGCCACGGGTAGTTATATGCTTAGGATGGTTAGATGTGTCACATCTAACCACCCTAAGCATATAACTAAACATGGTGTAATGGAAAAAGGCACTGTTCAAATCCCTGTGTGGGAAGCGTTTTTTTTTTAAAATATAGTATGTCTGTTATGCTTCAATTATCCTTTTGGCCTAACAAGCAAATTTAAATCTTATAAAATTCACTCTTCCCATGCTCAGCATCCACACGACACATCTGCTTTTCCCCTCAAGCAGGGCTGATAGAAGGCCACTGGGCACAGGAAAAGGACTCCTGTAAGTTCACCCCCCCCCCTTGACACCAGAGAGTGGACGTTTGCAGAGCACTTTATTATGTCCGAATCTGTGTGCTGAGATATGGCTGGACATGTATGGCATAGCTCAGTTGAAGGTTGGGTCGAGACCCCTCCCTGGCTACTCGATACCACTGCCCAACCCATGAGAATGTCTCCGACAGGAGATCATGGGAAATGACAGACAGCGACCCCGCTAATCAACGAGGGTTGTAATAGTCATATAGAAAGGGAAGACAAACAAAGGCCAAGAGGAGTCGTCCACCTAAGCTCTGGAGAGAGAGATAGACTTTTAGCGTGAGGAGGAGATACATTTGATCCAGGATCCAGGAAGGATGAGAAGTCATGATGCCGACGCGTGGAAACCATCGGGTTTGCCTGTAGGCCCTTAGCACCTCTCCCAAGCTAATGAAGAGACCCAGCCAGGCAGGATGGGTGGAAAGGAACTGTCCACCCGAAATCAACATGGGACAACTGCAGGACGCTTGAGCCGGTAGCGGACCCCCTCGATCACAGCTGTGAATAATAAGGCACAAAGTATCCCCCTTCTTCTCTCTTTAGAAAATGCTGTCACATGTTAGTTAAATTATGTTGCTTCTCAGTGCCTAATAATACGTTATCAGTGTGCATAATCTCTTTAATTTATCGTCATTTATTCCAAGAGAAACTTGTTTAATAAATCCTATGTTAATATTGTTACAAAACCAGAGTGAGTGCCAATTTATTCTCAAATTACTTACACCTCCTCCGTCAATAGGAGGGCTTGGGTTTATGCGGCTTCTATTGAGAGAAGAAATCCAATGAGATTAAATTATCTACAAGTTATTGCACCTCCGACCGAGAGGGTGCGTAACATGTCTGTTAAACACTAGATGGTGCCACAATTGGAATTATTTCGTATGGTGGCATGCTTCAGACATTAGAGGATTTTCAGGAGTTTGTGGTGACATCAGGATTCAAAATGGCGGGAACCAAGATGGCGGACTTAGAAAAAATTTCGGATGAGGGTAGAATCCAAGATTGCGGACGAATGGCAAAATCGTGGGAGTATGTAGTGACGTCAGGATTCAAAATGGCGGACTCGGGACTTGGAAAAATTTGGGAGTTTTTGATCAAAATGGGGGGGGGAGTTAATAAAGGAAGTGGAACTTTTGAGAAGGGGTTAATTAATTATGAGTTATTAATAAGGAGGAAGTACTGGGGTGTATATGGGGGCGTGGTCTGTTATGAATATTAATAAGGAGTGAATATTAATAAGTAGTGGGGGCGCATATGTGTGATGTCATAGGGGAAAACACTTATGTGGGGAAGGCCAGGGAGCGACCAAACTACTAACATTGCTAGTGGAGTTAGAAAAGGGTGCATTTTGTCTCCTTTTGTCTTTTGTTTGGTTATTGGTTATGTTATGCGAAATTATTTGCAAGGGAAAAAATTTGGCTTAAATTATCTAGAGATTTAAAAATTTCTCGTTTAGATTATGCAGATAATTTGTCCCTGTTGGCTAATGATTAGAGCTGTTAATGAGACTGGTAATAGAGTAAGTTTAGTGATCAACAGGGTAAAAACTAAGGTGATGAAAATTGGTCAGGCAAATAGTGCTTCAGTTCTTTGAATGGCTGTACTCTTGAGCAAGTGTCTGAGTTTAATTATCCTGGAAGTTATGTAACAGATACTGTTGATGTGCAGTATGAGATAAATAGATAAATGAATTGCCACTGGAACATTTAAGATTCTGTGGAGAGTGTCGAGAAATAGACATATACACCTAAATACTAAAATTAGACTTAAAATAGTTTGGTTCTTTCTAGAGTTAGTTATGGTAGTGAAACTTGGAACCTTTGTAAGCAAGATAACAGGAAACTTGATACTTTTGATTCTAGATGCTTACGCAGTATCTTGGGCATTAGATGGTTCAACTTTGTGAGTAATGATGAGGTTAGGCAGAGGAGTCAGCAACCTCCTTTAAGCAGCGTATTGCGCAGAGAGAGACTGCGTTGGTTTGGCCATGTTGCCCGTATGCATAGCTGCAGATTGGCAAACAGGGTTATGAACAGTGCACATGAAGGCTTCAGGAGAAGGGGGAGATGATGCGATGGATAGACGTTGTCAAACAGGACCTTGCTAGAATTGGCCTTTGGTAGGCAAATGCAGCAGCTGCAGCTCAGAACAAACATGTCTGGAGACGAAAATTACAGTCTGGTAGGACTTCTGCAGCCATCCCTGTGGCCAAGTGGTTAGTGCGCTTGGCTGCTGATCAACGGGACCTGGGTCTGAGCCCTGGCTATGGCATGGATGTCAGTGTTGTTTTTATACTGAGGTCTCGCCTTCCTCACAGACCTAATATGGCGTATTAAACTGACAGACTCCTGTCAGACCTCTGTGGCAAGCAGCTGCTTGAGGGGGTATTTATTTATTTTCATTTTTTTAGGATCTCCGTAGCCCATGGCTGCATGAGAATTTTTTATGTATGTATGTAATCACTTTACCAATCGTTCCTCCACAGAAGCCCACCAGTGCAGCAAATTTAGGATCCATAATCAAGCTCAGAGCCTTATTTCAGTCCAGTTAGTGTATATATGCAATCCCATGGTCGAGTGGTTAGCGCGCTTGGCTACTGATCTAAGGGACCTGGGTTCGAGGCCTGGGTAAGGCATGGATGTATGTGTCGTTATTCTGCTGAGGTCCTGCCATCCTCTCAGACCTACCAATCTGGCATATAAACTGACAGGCTCCTGTCAGACCTCTGTGGCAAGCAGCTGCTTGAGGGGGTATTTATTAATTTAGTGTACATGGTCAGCACTAGAACCTTATTCTGGTTGACCACTCCTCAGCAGGGCAGAAAAAAATTGAAAAGTAGTCATAGTTGTCCAGATCAGTAAGCTATACTGATCTGGCAGTGTGACACATAATGGCAGTGAACGGAAGGGGAGGCCTTTCCGTTCACTCCACAAAAGAGTATCTGTTTTGAAAGGTACTAACGACGTGCACCACGAGACGGCGGCTAGGACTTTAGGTGCTAGGCCTGGCGGGTTCTATGCACCATCACAGGGGATTGGTGCATAACTCTCCTTTCAGTGACTATCTGCAACCATTTACTTATGTATTGGATAAATATAGTTGAACATGAAGATGTGAAAGTAAAAAATGATGCGCTGTACAGTAAATCTTGCATTAAAACATTAAAATTGTAACATGTTTTATAATATTCTTTACTCACCACCTTACGGGATTTTTTACTGCACTACCACTTGAAGTGACTTTACTATTAAGAGCCATATTCAATTAAATGAAGGTCTAACTGTTCGATGGCCGGGTTCAGGCGCATACCTAGAATTTACTTTCGGGGGGGGGGGGGGGGGGGGGGGAGTCTAAGATGCTAAGGCTTGAGTAGGGTTAGATTTATCTCTACGAATCTACTCGCCCTGCCCTCGCTCTTTTGCACCAATGGGCTTGAAAAGGTCACCTTGCATCAGATGGGACATTAAGCCCTATCTTCCCCTTGTGCGTTAAGGGACGTTAAGCCCCATCTTGGCCCTGTGTGCGGGAGAGCCATACCCTATGAACGTTAAAGGGCATGTTGGATGGACTTGAGGGGAGGCTGCCACCTGTCTCTCAACAGCTGTCCAGTGGATCCCCTCCCCCAACCTTTTCTGAGCCCTTGCAGTCCTTGCTACCTGTCCATTTAGCCCATTGTGTGACAAAAAGTGGTGCTTAGAAGGGACACAACACAACCGTGACAGTTGAACAGAAACATCAATGAATTTCCTCAATTTATCCAATTGTATACTGGTGACATACTTGTCATCTGCTTTGTGAGGTGTTGGTGATCTGCGAGGACCCAGAGAAGACCCTTTGTGAGACACAGAAAAATGTGCCCTATAGATAGAAAGTTTGTATCATCAAATAGAGGAAATCTTGTTCGGCGGCCGGTAGATCAGAGCATATGGCATATTAACAAGAGGTTCGTATTCCACTTGGCTCAAAAAAAATTTTTTTTTCTCTAAATTTCGTATCGACGGTAAACTAAGAGTGCATACTTCTCTGATAGTTGAACAAAAACGTCGATGGATTTTTCAATTTATTCAAAAATGATCTATTGCAAAACCATTCTCTGTTTTTTTCCTTGGGACTTTTTGAACTGTGGATTTGGGATACATAAGTGTCTTTCTACTATTTCGGGTAATTACTATGTATAGTCTGATAACAAAGAACCACTAACTTCTTTTGTTTTTCATTTTCTTACTTATTGCCTTTTTTGTTTATTTCCTACTTACTATGTTGGTTTCTGACTGCTAATTACTATGTATAGTCTAATATCAGTAAAATTTTCTTACTTATTGGCTTTTTTTACTTTTTGCTGATTTCCTACTTGCTACATTTGTTTCTGATTGTTAATTATTATGTATAGTCTAATACCAAAGTATCAGTCATTTTTTTTAGTATCAGTTCATTTTTCTTCTTATTGGGCTTTTCTGTTGACTGTATACTTGCTACGTTGGTTTCTGACTGTTAATTGCTATGTAAAGTCTGATACGAAAATACCAGTGTTTTTTTTTTAATTTTCTTACTTATTGGCTTTTTTTACTTTTTGCTGATTTCCTACTTGCTACATTGGTTTCTGATTGTTAATTATTATGTATAGTCTAATACCAAAGTATCAGTCATTTTTTTTAGTATCAGTTCATTTTTCTTCTTATTGGGCTTTTCTGTTGACTGTATACTTGCTACGTTGGTTTCTGACTGTTAATTGCTATGTAAAGTCTGATACGAAAATACCAGTGTTTTTTTTTTAATTTTCTTACTTATTGGCTTTTTTTACTTTTTGCTGATTTCCTACTTGCTACATTGGTTTCTGATTGTTAATTATTATGTATAGTCTAATACCAAAGTATCAGTCATTTTTTTTAGTATCAGTTCATTTTTCTTCTTATTGGGCTTTTCTGTTGACTGTATACTTGCTACGTTGGTTTCTGACTGTTAATTGCTATGTAAAGTCTGATACGAAAATACCAGTGTTTTTTTTTTAATTTTCTTACTTATTGGCTTTTTTTACTTTTTGCTGATTTCCTACTTGCTACATTGGTTTCTGATTGTTAATTATTATGTATAGTCTAATACCAAAGTATCAGTCATTTTTTTTAGTATCAGTTCATTTTTCTTCTTATTGGGCTTTTCTGTTGACTGTATACTTGCTACGTTGGTTTCTGACTGTTAATTGCTATGTAAAGTCTGATACGAAAATACCAGTGTTTTTTTTTTAATTTTCTTACTTATTGGCTTTTTTTACTTTTTGCTGATTTCCTACTTGCTACATTTGTTTCTGATTGTTAATTATTATGTATAGTCTAATACCAAAGTATCAGTCATTTTTTTTAGTATCAGTTCATTTTTCTTCTTATTGGGCTTTTCTGTTGACTGTATACTTGCTACGTTGGTTTCTGACTGTTAATTGCTATGTAAAGTCTGATACGAAAATACCAGTGTTTTTTTTTTAATTTTCTTACTTATTGGCTTTTTTTACTTTTTGCTGATTTCCTACTTGCTACATTTGTTTCTGATTGTTAATTATTATGTATAGTCTAATACCAAAGTATCAGTCATTTTTTTTAGTATCAGTTCATTTTTCTTCTTATTGGGCTTTTCTGTTGACTGTATACTTGCTACGTTGGTTTCTGACTGTTAATTGCTATGTAAAGTCTGATACGAAAATACCAGTGTTTTTTTTTTAATTTTCTTACTTATTGGCTTTTTTTACTTTTTGCTGATTTCCTACTTGCTACATTGGTTTCTGATTGTTAATTATTATGTATAGTCTAATACCAAAGTATCAGTCATTTTTTTTAGTATCAGTTCATTTTTCTTCTTATTGGGCTTTTCTGTTGACTGTATACTTGCTACGTTGGTTTCTGACTGTTAATTGCTATGTAAAGTCTGATACGAAAATACCAGTGTTTTTTTTTTAATTTTCTTACTTATTGGCTTTTTTTACTTTTTGCTGATTTCCTACTTGCTACATTTGTTTCTGATTGTTAATTATTATGTATAGTCTAATACCAAAGTATCAGTCATTTTTTTTAGTATCAGTTCATTTTTCTTCTTATTGGGCTTTTCTGTTGACTGTATACTTGCTACGTTGGTTTCTGACTGTTAATTGCTATGTAAAGTCTGATACGAAAATACCAGTGTTTTTTTTTTTAATTTTCTTACTTATTGGCTTTTTTTACTTTTTGCTGATTTCCTACTTGCTACATTGGTTTCTGATTGTTAATTATTATGTATAGTCTAATACCAAAGTATCAGTCATTTTTTTTAGTATCAGTTCATTTTTCTTCTTATTGGGCTTTTCTGTTGACTGTATACTTGCTACGTTGGTTTCTGACTGTTAATTGCTATGTAAAGTCTGATACGAAAATACCAGTGTTTTTTTTTTAATTTTCTTACTTATTGGCTTTTTTTACTTTTTGCTGATTTCCTACTTGCTACATTTGTTTCTGATTGTTAATTATTATGTATAGTCTAATACCAAAGTATCAGTCATTTTTTTTAGTATCAGTTCATTTTTCTTCTTATTGGGCTTTTCTGTTGACTGTATACTTGCTACGTTGGTTTCTGACTGTTAATTGCTATGTAAAGTCTGATACGAAAATACCAGTGTTTTTTTTTTAATTTTCTTACTTATTGGCTTTTTTTACTTTTTGCTGATTTCCTACTTGCTACATTGGTTTCTGATTGTTAATTATTATGTATAGTCTAATACCAAAGTATCAGTCATTTTTTTTAGTATCAGTTCATTTTTCTTCTTATTGGGCTTTTCTGTTGACTGTATACTTGCTACGTTGGTTTCTGACTGTTAATTGCTATGTAAAGTCTGATACGAAAATACCAGTGTTTTTTTTTTAATTTTCTTACTTATTGGCTTTTTTTACTTTTTGCTGATTTCCTACTTGCTACATTGGTTTCTGATTGTTAATTATTATGTATAGTCTAATACCAAAGTATCAGTCATTTTTTTTAGTATCAGTTCATTTTTCTTCTTATTGGGCTTTTCTTTTGACTGTATACTTGCTACGTTGGTTTCTGACTGTTAATTGCTATGTAAAGTCTGATACGAAAATACCAGTGTTTTTTTTTTTAATTTTCTTACTTATTGGCTTTTTTACTTTTTGCTGATTTCCTACTTGCTACATTGGTTTCTGATTGTTAATTACTGTGTAGAGTCTGATACCAAAGTACCAGTCACTTTCCCTTTTCACTTATTAGACTTTTTTTTTCTGATTTCATACTTGCTACCTTGGTTTCTAACTGTTAATTACTATGTATAGTCTGATACCAAAGTTATCAGTCACTTTTTTTTTAATTTTCTTACTTATTGGGCTTTTTTTGGTGATTTCATACTTGCTTCGTTGGTTTCTGACTGTTAATTAACTATATATATATAGTCTGATACCAAAGTGCCAGTAATTTTTTTTTTCAATTTTCTTACTTATTAGGCTTTTTTGGGTTTTGCTGATTTTCTACTTGCTACGTTGGTTCCTGACTGTTGTTATACTGAATTTGGTGTATAAAGTGTATTTTTTCTAGCAGAAGATTCTGGAATAGTTTTTTCTTTTGTTCAGAGAGGAAGCTTAATACTCTAGCTTAGGAATGCTTATTTGGAAATTTATAGAATTTTAAGGCACAATTTATTGGATTCACATTTAGTCTGGGTTTGGATCTTCATGTGGATACTTTCATTTCCTCTCTATCTCGGATTTTTTCATATTTTTATTTATCATGAAAGTTCAGTATTTTATAACTCCATTCCGTTGATATGCTAACTTTACAGATTCCCTACTTCTATGACTTTATTATTCGGCGACTTTTTTTCATAATGCGGAAATTCGGATTTCTTTTCTGCCCTGAAGCCTGTGTTGAATTCTCTAGTTTGGAACACCAGAACGGGTCATTTCATGAAGTAGCATTGTGATCAGGGGTCGCGCTGTTGCAAGTGCATGTTAATACACTACAAGCAGCATCTTTTGTTTTACCTTGTTGATGGTGAAGCCGTTTTCGAAGCTAAAAATCTTAGGTAGTCAAATATTCTTATAGCATAGGCTCTGACTTTTAACTTTTACCACGGAGGCAGGATAAAATATCCAGGGCCTAATCAAGCCCCCTCCCCTCTTGAGGATGCTATTAAGGGTAGCGGAGGCAAAAACTTAATAAACTTGAACATGTACATCATGCGTTTTTCAAGGTAATTCTCAAAAACCTCTGAAACGGAGAAAAAATCTAATACTGTAATGGAAATCCAGTCTCTTGACCCCCCCCCCTCTCTCTCTTTCGGCTTGATGTGTCACTTGTTATATCCGATATATTTGTGACTTTTCAGTAAAAAAACAGAAAAATGACGGTTCGTTTCGATGCGAACTGTGAAGAAGAAAAACCAAACAAAGTATTTAACTAAATCTTCTCTGATGTTAAAAATATATCTCGCAAATTGTTAAGAAAACTTATACGCCCCTTTAAATATAGGCATTTCCTTTGAATAGCAGTATTTGACCCTTCTAGATGTTTTAAAACGCTGCTAATAATTTTCAACATAACAAATGTGTCAATTATTTATAGTAGTTTCAGAAATATATATGCTTTTATGCGAGACGATTTGGATTTTGCTTTGCACGATACAAGATGCAAAATATAATATATGTTTTTATTACATATAAAATGACACGGGAGGGAAAAAGATCCTTTTTGCCCCCGTGGAGTCGCCACCTATGCCTAGTAACAATATGACCAGAAGCGAAATGTCCTAGAACAAATGAACATTAGAACCATCCCGAGGAGCGTGGTTGAAGTTAACTGATTTGGACTACTAGCGCCATCTACTATGCAATTTTTAACCTATGAAATGTTTAATCTGAACCTGTAAATAATTTTAAGAGATGTTTTACTTTCAATAATTAGTCGCAAGGGCGGATTTTCGCATACGAGCTCGCCTGGCCTTCAGCACTCATGGAGGCGTCAAAACTCGATATTTTCCCCACCTTTTATTTAGCAAAATAATTCACAATCAGTAAAATCTACCATTTACGTACACATCTCATGCTTTAACTTAGGTTAATGCCAAAAATATTGCCACTTTTGTTAAGTACACAATAAAGAACAGATATTTATTTTTCCCTATAATTCTTTTCTATTATTTTTTAGGATGTACAAGTTTATACATGTTTAAACCTTCCATTTATGGCTGCCGTTGCATTTCAGAATGAGGAGAGAAGACAATATCAAGGTGTTTTGTTATTAAAATATACTTGTTTATAATAATAAGGCAAAAAAATACACATTACTACTTTAAAAATTTAATTAGCCTTTCGTACATTTGCACAGAAAAGGGCGAAATTCCTTTGAATGTTTTTTTACGCAACTATATGATGTGTTTACCAGACATTATTTATCAGAAGAAAGGAGGTATAGGTGAGCTGCAGGAAGGCCAAAGCAGATGGCTTAATTCAAGTCATTCAGTAGTGCGTTGAAATTTTCAGAAATTCCAGCAGGGACAGAGTGCATCCTGACTAGTCATTAGTGGACAATGATAGCTAAGAACCCCAAGGGAAGACCACTATCTGCGACACTATTTTGCGCAAAATGGGCTCAATGGTCAGATTACAAGAACCTCGAGGATTCAGAGAAAGTTGGGGGAGGGGAGACATTGGACAGCTGTTAGGAGAGAGTTCGTAGCCTCCCATCAAGACCATTCAAAATGTTCTTTAACGTACAAGGGTCAGTTGATACGGAGAGAACCATAAACACTCTCATGGCCCAAATATCCGTGAAAAAAGAACACCTACATAGCCTACATAGACACCTACATAGACTATTGCCTACATAGACTATTGCCATGGGGGCGGAATAGTTTATACCCCTATCCTAAAAATGTCACTTAGTAATAACTCTCTTAGTAATTACACACCTACATAGACTATTGCCATGGGGGCGGAATAGTTTATACCCCTATCCTAAAAATGTGTCTTAGTAATATTGGTAACCTGAAAAATGTGTCATATTATTAAAAAGGGAGGGCAAGATATTTAAAAGAAGTCTAATTCACGAAAAGCCATCTTTTTCGTTTAAAGAATTGTGAATTTTCAGACGCCCTGAAATTAGAAATTGATTTTATCAAAATCGTGTAAAAAAATCCGTGTAAAAACAGAATTGGGTATACTGCTTTTTTTGCATTCGTCCTGAACACTGTTTCAAAACTAATGCAAAGAGAAAAACTTTACCCAAACTTTAAAAATTACATTTATTTCAGTAAACAATTTGTTATAATTTAAGGTAAATTCTTACGAGAGGATTTACTTTTAGATTTTCCATTTCTTGTAACATTTTGCTATCAAAGCTTAAATTCAAAGTTATGGAGATTTGAATACAGTTTTCGCACAATATGAAAGTGTCTTAATATTTTTAATAATTACGTGTAATTTAATTATTCTCAGAGCTCTAAAGCGAGGAAATATTTTTTTTAATTTAAATTGATAATTTGATTGTGTAATATTACTCCATATTGAATACAACAAGTTATGTGCTATCCATAATATTAATTTATATTATTAATTTCACGATTTATTAGCAAAACCGTATTGTTATTGCAGTTTCCACATTCGTTTATTTCGATACATTATTTCCATTCTTCGTGATTGTGAAAGAAAGAAAATATTTTTATACGAGAAATTGAAAGAAGTATTGTTGATAACCAACAGCGAACTTCCACTTCGTGTGCCTAGAGACGCACGAGGTGTAAATTCGGCCCTGTCTAAAAAAAATAAAAAGTGCCTTCCAACAATAGCCAAGCACGCTAACCAATGGGCTACGGGAGAAAAAAAGCAAACGGCTGAAAATTGTAAAACACTAAATACATATAATGTTATGAATAATGATGGTTTTTCAATCACACAAAAATTGTTTTGGCTTTTTTACTTTTTACATAATACAAGTTTATTCAACATTTTTAACATTTTTATCAATACTTGTTAGTGAACAAACAAATTTCCCATCGAACCAGCTGCTTGCCCCAGAAATCTGACAGGAACCTGTGAATACAATATTCGGCTAACCAATGTGTATTAGGGACTTCAATGAGTCAATTCGACTCTCCCATTGTGTATCACAGACTGGTTTGAGTGTAAAATTGCTTATATATCTTTTGAGGTATTCCCATCGACGGGGGCGAGGGTGGCTCAGTCGGTATCGCGCCAGGCTCGTAATCTGTAGTTCCCAGAGTTCGAGTCCCAGCTGGGTCAGCGTTGAGATTTATCTCCGCAAAATTCCCCGCCCTGCCCACGGTCAGTAGGGGACACCGATGGGCTTGGAAAGGCCGCCGTCGGCCGGATGGGACGTTAAGCCGTGTGTGGGAGAGCCATACCCTGTGCACGTTAAAGAACACGCTGGATGGCCTTGACGGGAGGCTACCATCTGTCTCCCAGCAGCTGTTCCAGTGGGTCCCCTCCCCCAACCTTCTCTGAGCTTTCGGGGTCCATATGACCTGGCCATTTAGCCCATGGTGTGCAAAAAGTGCCGCTCAGAGGTAAAACAACCCAACCCAAATCCCATCGACGAGTCGAGCCAGAAAAAAATGCATACAGACGAAGTACTATGTGAAAAAATGCTGTGGCATCCAAAATATTAGCACTGCAATTCACTACTAAATTTAATGAATGTTAACTACAGGGTATATACATTGTTCTTGGGTTAATATTTGAAATTCGTCGCTGCACCCCTTTCATATCACCTTTTATATTCTAGAGTTCGTAGCATTTCATTTGATAAAAATTCTCCAGTAGTATTTTTTATTTCTATAAATCCCAAAAAAGTGTTCTTTTATACAAGCTGTGCTGTTACTAGTGTCCACAAAACGAAGTACTATGCTCATTTGTTCCGTGTGAGAAATATCGGGTGTTAAAATCAATAATTATGGAAAAAAAAATTTGTGGCAACAACAGATTCTAAAATTTTATGTGAAAACAATGTCTCATTTGCTCCTCGAAAATGATAGATTTTGAATAGCTAGTGTTTGAACTAAAGCAAGGAGTCGTTCTAATACTTGCAGCCAATGTTTCTCCTCTTTTCTAATAACTAGCAAGTTCTTCTTCATCAATGGTTTTATTTTTTTTAATTCGAATTTCTAATTCTTTCCACTTATGATAATTTTCAACGTGTCTTTGACTTTTTTCATGCGCAGCTAAAATAGAAGAAGCATTTTTCCAGTTCCTCAATCCAGAATCAGCAAGATTAATCTTTCATTGATCAAATAATAAACAGCAGAAGCAAAATGCAGAATCCATGGATTTTGAATGCAATAACCACAAACGCTGCATTGGTTCACCGTTAAATAGTTGTCGAGTGACTTACTCGACAATTGAAGTCTTTGAAAATCTTCGATTATTGTTATCTTTCATATAATCAAAATTATGAATCTGTTCAGGTCCATCTTCAACTAACAGTTGACGTAATTTATTGATATTGGAAAATTTTACAGGACACCAAGAGTCTGGATCATTATAATTTAAATTTGTAAAATCAAATCCTTTTATGATTGTATTTGTAGAACAACTAGCTTCGGAATCAGCAATATTCATATGATCTGTAGATTTCTCCTCTGATATTTTAATCCAATTTTTGGTATCTGCATAATTCCCCTCCAATTCATTAATCGAAACTATAGACGAATTATTCAATAAATTATCTTGAAGATTTTCATCTTGTATGCGATTACGATCTTCTTCGCAAAGATATTTTAAAAATCCACCTTCTTGTTTTTTAAATTCTTTTTCTTTTTCCGCTTTACGTTTTGCGATATTGATACCCTAATTTTTTTTATCCACTCTCAAGATCCAGTAACTGAAATATTTATAAATAAAAATAAAATTGAATATTAAAAAAATGGACTTTAAACTATTCAGTAATTCAAAAATATTTTTTTACATTTAATTAATGAATTAGTTATCAATTCTATAACAAAATTTACAATTTAGAATAATTTTTACATTAAAAAGTATATTAGGATTTTTAAATAAATACATAGTAAGTGTATAAGTACACTTACTGACAACTGAGAATATTTAAACAAAGATTAAAACCACAATGTACAATAACTGTAACAAAGATTAAAACCACAATGTAACAATAACTGTGATAGACTAAATAAAAAAATAAAATGCTAAAATTAGGAAAGGGCCGAGAATATCCCCTTAAAGAATTTCTAGAGTCAAATTTTTGCGATGCAAATTCTTAACTGGGTTAACGAGAGATTTGCAAATGCGCAGACGCTACGAGGTGGAGAGAAAGGCTCGCGCCTGCGCACTCGCAAATCCTTAATCCGGATTTGGAGAGATTTGAGCGCAAAAATTCGACTTTGAAGTGCTGCGAGCATGCGACGTTGCTCCAAAATTCGATGCGTTTAAATTTAATTGTAGTCATTAAATTGGATTTACGACATTCATATTACCACTGGCATGCTTTGACAACAGAATCGTTCATGACCTGGTTCATTGGGGAGGGGTAGATACAATTGCTGACCAAAAGCAAATTACTTCCAGATGTGTACAATCCATTTCCAAACATTTTGGGTATTTTGTTAAGATTTTTTAAGTATCACGAACCGTTAACTTTGTAAGATCTTTATATTTTAGTTTTTTTAGTCTTATTTCTGAGAATATGCAGATTAAATTAAAATACTAAATATATTTATTTATAATATTCAAATAATATTCATTTAATATTAAATTAACAATATTTTGCTAGAATTAAAAAATCGAAAAGATTTAACGGTCTATCTTTTTTTTTGTTTATTAGTAACGCTGGCGCCCCCGTATCTTGGCGTCCCTAGGAAAAGGCCTAAGTTCGCCTAATGGTAAAACCAGCCCTGAAAGGCCGGTAAATCCGAAAATTGTTTCAGAAAATAAATAAAAACGGCAAATGACAAAAATACTAACTGTACTGTATTTTAATTAATAATTTGTTGTTCAATAACAATTTACTCACACTCACTTGAAAAAGTCCGTGATTTTCTTTCGTTTCTTTGAACTTAACACTTTTTTACCTGCAAAGTCTTGCCATTTTTTAATAAACATCACATCAATCGCAGATGAGGCCTGTTGTTGTTCTGCAACATCAAAAACTTCATTCCTTCAATATGGCTAACTTTCCCTTCTTCCTCTTCTTCTTCATTCTCCACTTCTTCTCCGTTCCCTTTTGGCAGACTGCATTGATAACTTCGTAATCGTCCAGTGTTTCATTTTTCAACTGTTCATCACCTTTTACCCATTTTTCAATATCATCTTCTTCAAGCGTGTCACATCCAGGCAGCAGTTTAAATTCATTAAGCAGCGAAATATTGCCATTATCCGTCATATATGACAATAGGCGCAGGCTCGTTCGATACTTTCGTGTTTTAGTCTTTGATACTTTCTACACAGTTTTCAACTTCGGGCTAAAGTTTTCTCCATGACTTCACACAAACGTTGTACGAGGCATTTCTTCAAAAGCTCTTGCCAACATGTAGATCACATCCTTGATGTTTATTCTTTTCAAAGAATTTAAAAGTTTTATTCCGTCATTTTCGGTTTGCTGTAGACTATCTGAAAGAAGCTTTCTCCTGTATCGCCTTTTTAAACTTACAAGCACGCCTTGATGCATTGGTCTAAAGTTTTCGGGCTGAAGTTTTCTCCATGACTTCACACAAACGTTGTACGAGGCATTTCTTCACAAGCTCTTGCCAACATGTAGATCACATCCTTGATGTTTATTGTTTTCAAAGAATTTAAAAGTTTTATTCTGTCATTTTCGGTTCGCTGTAGACTATCTGAAAGAAGCTTTCTCCTGTATCGCCTTTTTAAACTTACAAGCACGCCTTGATGCATTGGTTACAGTAAGCATGCTACATTAGGTGGCAAAAAGATGGCTTTTATGTTGCCAGAAATGAATTCGTTTGGGTGTGTTGGGGCATTGTCGAGAATGAGTAGGGCCTTTACAGACATTTTAAGACTTGTCAAGTGGTTTTTTACTTTTGGAACAAATTCTGTAAAGAACCACTTTTTAAACAAATACGAGTCTATCCAAGCAGACTTTTGAGCTTTGTAGTAAACTGACAGAACAGCTAAATTTAAATGCTTGAATGCTCGGGGTTTTGCTGATTTCCCAATTAAAAAAAGAGGAAGTTTGTGCGTACCTGCAGCATTTGTACACACAGCCACAGTAATTCTTTCTTTGTTTTAAATCCTGATGCTGAAATTTCTTGCATTGTGACAAACGTTTTTATTGGAAGAAGTTTAAAATTTAACTCAGTATCATCTACAATGTAGATTTGTTCTGCGCATAGGCCTACTTCTTCAATAAGCACTAAAACCGTTTCTGAAAATTACTTTGCTACTAAAGGATCAGCTGACAATTTCTCATCACAAACACCAAGATAATGAACATCATGCCGTTTTTTCCAGCGAGAAAGCCATCCATCGCTTGCTGAAAAATCTCCTCCATTATCGATTTTAGAAGGAAGGATTAATGCTTTTTCTTTCAAGATTGCGTTCCTTTTCGACGCTCTTGCATGAACTATAACTAAAGTGCATCATCGACATTTAATTTTTCGACCTTTTAAGTGTACACCGAGAAGAAAGCGTTTTTCAGACTCGACTTGAGTGCAAAAATCAGTAAAGATTTTCTATTCCTTCTCCAGTCATTTACCGTGCTTTTACTAACACCAAGTTCATCACAAATATGCTTTACTGGATCACCTTTGTCAAAAGGTTCTAACGCTTTTAATTTCATCTCCATCATAACGACATTACACTTACGGTTTTGTTTTAAGAGATAATTGGAAATATCTTTTTTAGTTGGTACTAATGAAATATAATTGCATTTTCAAAGGTATTATTAATTAATTTATATCATTAGAGTTCACTAAATATCCAAATGGCAAAACTTTTAACGAATGTTTCAAGTGATCTATTTATGGTAGAAATTTCGGCAGTTGCGTTCGGTTGTTATGGTAAAAATTCCATTGACAGCAATGATCTGCCCATTATTTTCAGAGGAGTGGGAGAAAAGCAACATTTTAAATTTAAGAACTAAAAGACAAATACTTTTGATGTATAATTGCTAAGAAAATACTACTGTGTGCATTTCTCCCCATCATAAACTAAAAAAAAATACCCACTCAAACAGCTGCTTGCTACAGAGGTCTGACAGGAGCCCGTCAGCTTATACATCAGAGTAGAAGGTCCATGAGGATGGCAGAACCTCAGCAGAAAAACAACATGAACATCCACAATTAAAACTTTTAAGGAGTGAAAAAGTAGGCAAATGAAGAACTTTAGTCCCTTTGAAAACGATATTCCCATATGCGCCAGAGGCTATATGCGTTCTTCTAGTTATTTTGCACATCCAGTACCTTCCAACAGTGGAAATTCGAACTACTGCATAATTGGAAAAATAACTATTAATATTTTATTAGTACCTGTAAAACACAAAAAATGTTTTTTCATTTATTTCTTAAAGCAGAAAAGTTGCATTTTACCAAAACCACCTTGCTATATCGAGACAGATCACTACTATTGGTGTAAACCACTTAACCATTATACTCTATGACCAAAGGTTCAAGCTTCTAGCATAAATAAATCGTTTGCAATATTCGTTTAAAGATTTGGTATTTTTCAGCTTTTTTCCCGCCGCTAGAGGCCGCCTTTCGAGTTTTTATTTACAGTCTTTAGCACTTTCTAACAGTGGAAATTCTAACTGATGGGGATTTGAAAAATGTAAATATTAATATTTTGTTGGTACCTGTAAAACGAAAAAAATAAAAGAAATTCTCCTGTTTATGTCTTAAAATAAAAACGTTTTGGCCATCTCGGTGATTGTCAATCATTGATTGATTGAGTCACATGGTTTATGGGCGGCATGTTTTGTCGCATTGTGAGACAAAAGCCTATGAGTTAGTGTGTGTACCTAGTTAAAACTTCTCAGTTTTTACATTTTTATACATTTCTACCGCTTTTTTTTTTGCCTATAAAAGCTTCCATATTTTATCAATGCCTTACTTAGCTGCAGTTGGGTGTAAAAATTGCACTCATAGAAATAAATGAATGAATATTTTTTCCAAGAAACTCCACCAGAAGACAACAATCGGCTACAAAAGTGAAAGGAGCTAACTGAAAAACCAAAAAATAATTTCTTTTAAAGTTCGTTTGAAAAACGAGCTAATGTTTCTACTTTGTTGTTGTCTCCTCCTCCTCCTCCTCCTCCTCCTCCTCCTCCTCCTCCTCCTCCTCCTCCTCCTCCTCCTCCTCCTCCTCATCATCATCATCATCATCATCAAGCAGTCATGGGCTATGGAAGTCCAACCAGACCGTGCAATTTAGTTCTCCAACCACGTCTGTCCTGAGCTACATCTGCTGCATCCAGCCATTGCACACCAATTCCAACAAGGTAATGTTTAACATTGTCTGTCCACCACATCCTAGGTCTCCCCCTCTTTCTGAGGCCTTTAGGCACACTGTTCATAACCTATTCGCCAATCTATAATTATTCATACGGGCAACATGGCCAAACCAACGGAGTCTCTCTCTGCACAATATGATGCTTAAAGGAGGTTGCAAACTCCTTTGCCTAACCTCATCATTAGTTACAAAGTTGTACCACCTAATGCTCAAGATACTTCGTAAGCATCTGGAATCAAAAGCATCTAGTTTCCTGTTATCTTGTTTACAAAGTGTCCAAGTTTCATTACCATAACTAACCCTAGAAAGAACCAAACTATTATACAGTCTAATTTTAGTCTTTAGATGTATACGCCTATTTCTTCATAGATTCTTAAAAGTCCCGGCAGCAATCCTTATCCGTCTGTTAATCTCATGTCGCACATCACCAATATCAGTTACATAGCTCTCAAGATAATTAAACTGTGACACCTGCTCAAGACTACAACCATTCAGATGAACTGAATCACAACCTGCCTGACCAATTTTCATCATTTTAGTATTCTCTCTGTTTATAACCAAACCTACTCTACTACCAGTCTCATCAACAGCTCGAATGAAAAAGTTCATCTCATCAACATCATTTGCCAAAAGGGCTAAATCATCAGCATAATCTAAATCAGAAATTTTAGTATCTCCAACCCATTTAAGCCCAAAATCATTCCCTTGAAGTGAATTTCGCACATAATAATCAATAACCAAACTAAAGAGAAAAGGAGACAAAATGCATCCTTGTCGAACACCAGAAGCAATGCTAAACCAATTGCTACAAGCCTTACCAACTCTCGCATATGACTCAGTATCATTACAGAGAGCTTTCATTATGTTAACTAACTTGACTGTTATACCATATGATCTCACAATCAACCACAAATTATGATGATCAACAGAGTCAAAAGCCTTTTTGAAATCAACAAAGCTGGCAACCAAAGGTTTCTGAAACTCTAAACATTTCTCAAGAATCTGTCTAAGTGAAAATATCTGATCCACACATCCCCTACCACTTCTGAATCCACATTGCTCATCACGCAATTGCCTGTCAACCAGCTCCTTATTTCTATTAAGCACAATCATGGAAAGAATTTTCCCTGGAATAGAGAGTAGGCTGATACTCCTATAGTTATCACAAGAACTGCAATCACCTTTTTTGAAAATAGGAATAACAATAGCTCTGGTAAAATCCTTAGGAACCATGCCTTTATCATAAAAGATATTTAAAATTTCAGTCATCCAAGTGGTAACAGAAACATTCCCAGCTCTAAGCATTTCCGTAGTAATTTCATCTACACCTGGGGATTTAAGAAGTTTAAGTTTAGAAATACCCAAAATAACTTCAGATTGTGTTATAGGGCCAACATCAAAGATACCAATGCATCTATCATCATTGCAAACAATGGGAGTACAACTACACATATTGTTTAGAACATCACTGAAATGCTCAGCACACCTAACCATGACAGAATCCTCACCTTCTGTAACCTTACCTTGTTTATCCTTTAATCCTTGTATGCCTGTCCGTTTTCTACCACACAAAACATTAACTATCTGGTACAGCTTTGTGCTGTCTAACTGCTTCTTCGGCTTTGTCAGCCAAACCATCAAGCCAAAGCTTCTAATCAGCAGGTAACTGATCCAGATCAGTAAGTCATACTGAACTGGTAGCCCTCCGTTTCCGTTCCCTTCCAAAAGAGAATATCTCTTTTGAAAGGTATTAACGGCCTGCACCATGAGAATGCGAGGCCGGACATTAGGTGTTAAACCTGGCCGGTTCTGTGCATCATCACTAGGGATTGGTACACAGCTCTCCTTCAAGTTTATGCCTAGTTACCATTTACAGACCGTTTATAGGTACTAATAAAATATCAATAGTTTATTTTACCAATTATGCAGTAGTTCGAATTTCCACTGCCAGAGGGTACTGAATGTGTAAAATAGCTAGAAGAACGAATATGGGAATCTCGTTTTCAAAGAGAATGATGTTCTTCCTTTGCCTACTTTTTCTTCCTTAGAAGTTTAAATTATGGATGTTCGGGTTATTTTTGTGCTGAGGTCCTGCCATCTTCATGGACCTTCTACTATGGTGTATAAACTGAAAGGCTCCTGTCAGACCTCTGTGGCAAGTAGCTGCTTGCTGCTTGAGGGATTATTGATTTTTATTTTTTTTTAAACTATGATGGGGGAAAATGCACATAGTAGTATTTTATTAATAATTATACAACATTAAAAGTGTTTGTCTTTTATTTCTCAAATTAGAAATGTTGCTTTCTCCCACTCCTCTGAAAATAACGGCAGATCATTGCTATCAGTGGAATTTATATCAAAACAGAATGCTACCGCCGAAATTTCTACCATAAAGAGATCACTTGGAACATTCGTTAAAATTTTGCCATTTGGATATTTAGTGATCTCTAATGATATGAATTAATACTACCTTTGAAAATGCGAATTATATTTCGTTAGTATCAACTAAAAAAAGAGATTTTCAATTATCTATTAAAACAAAACCGTACTGTTTCTTACCTACCTTGGACTTAGGGGTCAACTCATTATTCTCAATGGAATCTTCAAGACTGTCACATTACAAGACCAAAATTTCAAATTTCTAACAAAACTACATCGTTTGCAATATTCATTTTAAATTTTAGAATTTCTTTATTTTTCCCACCGTTAGAGGGCGCTATTATAGCTTTTGGAATATTCGGAAAATGCAAATTATAATATTTCATCAATACCTGTCCAACCAAAAAAGTATTTTTAATATATCTCTAAAAGCACACAATTCCACCGTTAGAGGGCTCTACGAACAAAAAAGTTCGATGTCTGCAGACTGACAGACAACGAAGCGAAATTATATCTCTTTTATTAAAAAAAAGCCCTAAAATTTTATTTTCCTTTCAGCCGTTTTCTAAAGTGCTCCAAATCGTGAGCACTGAAATCTATATCAAAAATTAACCTACCTTTTTCCGGATCCATTAGTATTTGTGCAATACCATTCAGTTTTGCACGCCAAACAATCCGAACGACGACAAAACATGGCGTCCATTTTTGAGATGACCAACCTCTACTTATATTAGGGCTTCTATTTTAGAAGATTTCAAAATTTCGAATCGCAATATTTCTTCGACACCTATCCAAAACAAAAAAATTTTTCACTTATCTCTAAAAGCAAAAAAGTTGATTGTCTATAGACAGACAAAGGTGGAAAGACAGGAGGACAGACAGAAGAACAAGTATTGGCATAAGCAGATGACAAAGTGGGAACATTAGCTCGTTTTTCAAACGAACCTTAAAAGATGTTATTTCTTGGTTTTCAGTTAGCTCGTTTCATTTTTGCAGCCGATTGCCGTGTTCTGGTGGAGTTTCTTGGAAAAAGGTATTCATTGTGGTTAGCACGCTTGGCTACTGATCTGAGGGACCTGGGTTCGAGCCCCGGATTTAGGCTATGGATGTGTGTGTCGTTTTTCTGCTGAGGTTCTGCCATCCTCTCAGATCTCCTACTGTGGCATATAAACTGACAGACTCCTGTCAGACCTCTGTGGCAAGCAGCTGCTTGAGGGGGTATTTACTATTTTATTTTTTATTTAATTTTTACACCCAAATGCAGTGCAGTGACGCACTGAAAAAATATGAAAGCTTTCATAGGCAAAAAAAGCGGTAGAAATTCATAAAATTATAACAACTGAAAAGTTTTAACTAGGTACACACACTAACTCATAGGCTTTTGTCTCATAGTACGATTAAAGATGGCGTCCATAAACCACGTGACTCAATCAACCAATGTCAGTCAATCACCGAGATAGCCACACATTCTTTGATCTAACTATACAGGACCTTTAAAAACAAGCGGCGACTTGCTTCCGCTTCTTGGAACGACCGGTTAAAGCGGAGATCGGTTGAGCAGAGACCGGATAAAAGAGAGGCTACTGTACCAACTACTCCTCCAAAAATTACTCATCTTATTAACTCTGTGACCTAACGTCACTTACAATAATACATGTGGCGTGCAACTGGCACGTGTGTGTTGCACTTGCACACTGATAAAAACATTTGCGTAAACTTACGATTGCGCGCACGCCCTAAGTCGGAGTTGCGCATGCTCAACTCCTTTAATTGTCTTGGACGAGGAAAGTTGATAATCCAACTGAAGAACAAATCCCAAAATAATAAATATAAGGTAAATAAAGTAAAACTGGTTAAAGAAAAGTAAATGTAAATAGGTGGACCATCAAATAATTTCACCATGATCTCACAACACCTTGTTAGAAATCAAGCTTTTACTAACATTTTTTTTAAAGTAGCAAATATGTCAAATAAAAGTGATGAAGGGTTAACAAAACATTCAACATACCTGAAATTCGAGATTATCATCCGCTGTTATTCAGAAGCACCGAGCGGAAAAGCCAGAGTCCCCACATGCGGAGACAAAATTCAATTCTAGACTACCAACAACCGGTTTGCTGCATTGCCCCTGTAAGCTCATTTCACAGCAGAACGTGTATTTGGAGCTGAGCGGCGGTAGTAGCGACTGAGCTCCGGATACAAGAAACCTTTCATTCTTCTTACATTTTGCTACAGCTACCTAGCATTCAGGCATTCACTGTCAATGTAGGGCTTCTATGAACGTTAGATTGCTTGGCTGTCGAGCCCTTCAAATTGTCTCGTAGTGGCCACCTTATCTCTATGGGTTGATGTGAGTCGAGCCTAGTCTTTCTAATCGAACACTTTGTGATGTTATCAGCAATACTATTTACGTATATTGCCTCTATAAAACCAGAGCTAGATGATCTACATCCGTGGAATACACGAACAGTTACTTTGTTACTTTGAATGTATGTTCCAAGCTAACCGTAACCACAGAAACCGTTCATCAGGTGGAGGTGACTAGCGACTTTTATTATGGTCTGAAATATTCTTTTCTAATACTGCAAATAACATTCACTGTGTTGTAATTAGTAAGTATTATTGAATGATAATTATTTCTTACTAATTTTTTTTAAATAAAAGCAGTAGGATTATTCTTTTGATATATGGGCCATAAATATCTACGCATTTGTGCCTACGTGTTTTCGAAATGTATTGTAAAAATACCTTTGGCGTTAATATATTATCGATACTTGAAGCGGAATTATACCTCAGTAATAGTCTTGATTTTGTTATGTAGCTTCTCTAAAAATGAAATCGCTGAATGTAATCAAAATTGGTGTCGTATACTATGGTATACTGCAGTTTGTCAGTTCTCCGAATTCCATCCCTCAAATTTAATTTTAATGCAAACGTATTCTGAATTTTGTGTGTGAATTCGTTGTGTGTAATTAAAAGCATCCTTTACTTTCTTGTGTACAAAACTAGAGTAGTAATATAGGAAATACTGTATCCCTGATTAATTTTATACTTTGTTTTCTTGAAATCCATACCTAAAATTCATCACTGTGTTTGTTTTCTTAAATATTTTTCATTTATAGAATTCTATCACAACCACAGGAAACCTTTTCTCATTAGTGGGTCGGATGAGGATTTTTGGAGTGTCGTGGGCCAGAACCTTATTGCATTAAACACCCCTGATGGCCAATGCCCTGAGTACACAATATGCGTAAACAATTAAATTTTCACATTTATCTATTTATTTCAAGAAGGAATATGTATTTTTTTTATAATTTTAATGAAAATATTTTAAATTAAAATTAAAATTAAATATACAAAAGAAGTTGAAAATAAATAGCATAATTAGATAGAAATGAGACACATTTTAATAGAAATTAACATTGACTCCTCATACAAATACCACTAATTAAGTTAGAAATATCGGTACCTTCATCAATAACCAAAGAAAAATGTTCAAATTTTAATGCAAGCTCTCTAAAGATATTTTCTATATTGACAGCAAGTTTGATATACCTTATTACAATTCTGTGGGATAAACTTATATCAATAAAGGCAGTAGTGTACACCATGATCCTTGGCGGCCTATTTTTTGATGCAACATTACAAAACAGTCCTTTTCATTGATTCCCACAATCCCCCAGCCCCTAACCAAAACATGAGTTTCTAGAAAAAAGTATTTTTTTTGTTACCATGGTAATAATAACTTGAGTTTACATCAAACGCAAAGTACTGGTGGTAATGGTAATTTTCATTGTAAACAAATGTAACAAAAAAAATGTGATTCCACTGAAAAACATCCCTCACAACCACAAATCACTAAAAAAAAAAAAAAAAATTTTCAAAAGAAACAAACAAAGAAACTACGACAACACATTTGCCATCCCATATACTACAAATTTCTGAAACAGTACACCACTGATCTGAATTATAAAAAAGCCCCCAAAACAAATATCATCAGAAATGACATAATACCGAAAAACATAAATTCGGAAACAGTGCACCGCCAACCGAATTATAAAAAAGCCCCCAAAACTAAATAATTGCAGACAGCACAAACTGAAAACCATGAAAATCAGAAACAGGTGCACCGCCGACTGAATTATAAAAAAGCCCCTGAAACTAATCGCAGACAACACAAACTGAAAAACATGAAAATTGGAAACAGTGCACCACCAACCAAATTGTAAAAAAGCCCCTGAAACCAAATAATCTCATCAGAGACAACATACCCCCCCCCCCCCTCATCTTATAGCTCAAATAACCCTCCCCTAAGTTACTCATTAATCTTCCTGACTCCATCAAAAACTACTATTTTTTCCATATCGACAATTCTATAATACCCAAAATTTCTACATCAAAAAGCCACCAAATGCTTCCACATATTAACAATAAGTCATATAAGTAATAGTAAGTAAATAAATAAAATAGCAATATAAGTAATACCCTTAATGTATAAAAAAATTAATAATACACTACAACTAATTAGTAAACTCAACCTATTAAGTATATACCAATAATTTCCACTCTGTACGTTGATTCAAATATTTAGAGGAAACATTGTCTTGAGCCCAGTGGGATACGAACCCATGACCTCCTGATAACATGTCAGGTGCTCTGGACCACTGAGCTACCAGCTGCCGATCAAGATCTCCTCTAATTGATGATATGAACATTCTCTACCTACTTTCCTAATACATAGGGAGGGTTCAGGCAATCCTGCCTCTAGCAGCTTTTTAATGCCTTTTCCTAGGTGATCAGCGGCCGGTAGCTCAATGATCCAGAACACCTGACATGTTATCAGGAAGTCGTGGGTTCGTATCCCACCCGGCTCAAGACAATTTTTCCTCTAAATATTTGAATCAATGTACAGAGTGGAAATTATTGGTAAATAATACCCTAATAATTACCTTACTACATGTAACTACTAAAAATCACTCAATTCATTCCAAACTACTATAACGAAATACACGTGTTTGTTACTATCACCATGTTCAGTCCCACACCGAAAACTTCCAACATTTCCCCTAAGCATATTCCCCCACACACATACACATTTGAAATCTCTGAAAACTCGCTTTATACGTTTCACCAAAAACTATTCTAAAACCCTAACACTCCATAAAAACTCTCATTTTTAACACTTAATTACCTCACATTATAAACTTTTACCATTTTCTTCCATACTCACAATAAACATACTACTACATCATAAATGGGGTGGCTCAGTCGGTAGCATGCCAGGCTCGTAATCTGTAGTTCCCAGGTTTGAGTCCCGGCTGGGTCAGCGTTGAGATTTATCTCTGCAAAATTCCCCGCCCTGCCCACGGTCAGTAGGGACACCGATGGGCTTGGAAAGGCTGCCGTCTGTCGGATGGGACGTTAAGCCGTCGCCCCGTGTGCGAGAGAGCCATACCCTGTGCACATTAAAGAACACGCTGGATGGCCTTGACGGGAGGCTACCATCTGTCTCCCAACAGCTGTTCCAGTGGGTCCCCTCCCCCAACCTTCTCTGAGCCTTCAGGGTCCATGTGATCTGGCCATTTAGCCCATGGTATGCAAAAAAGTGCCGCTCAGAGGTAAAACAACCCAAACAACAACTACATCATACTAAACACACACAAAAAAAGATTTAAAATAATTCTATCTGGTTCTAACCACTTCTCCCTTCCCCTTCAAATGCCCCTCACTCCAAAGAACTTACAAAAACATTCCCCCACCCTACACACAACCATATAAAGCTACCGAACTCCCACTTCCCAAATACGTATCCATAACTTTACACAACAGTTCACTGTCAACAACTCTCCTAATATCAAATAATTCCAATTCAAAAATATCTTTAATAACTTATTTACCATATCGTAATGAATTTTTGTAAAAATATTGACAACATATTAATTATTCCTATTCTGACTATCATTAAAAATCCATCATTAAATATATTATACATATGCATTTACCTCTAGCGCATAGGTGTGTTATCCCAAGGAGAGCTATCAAACAAAAATGGTGAAAAAAATCAAACGTAACTTCACATTCCTGTCAAATCACACATATAACATGTGACTTCACATTACTCACCCAAAAGAAACAAATCGAAGAACCATAGGCCACCAACAACAAACATTTATGTTTCTACATCATACTTTACACCTCAACATCATATGCTTCTTGAGCAGTGCCATCTGTTGGTGAGGATCATAAACAACAAACTGACCTCAATAAATATTTTGCGGAAACATTTTTGCCAACATACGGGACTTGAACAGACATCTCTCCAGAAACATGTCATCTTACTCAGTGCAATATAAAAAGTAATAGTTGTCACCTGAGATCATAGATGATGCCAACAGTTGGCCCAAAAACCTCAGTGAAGAGTTAAAGTCTTAAATTAGCAGAAAAAAAGATAGAGCTGGCATTAGTTCAATTGTGGAATAATCTGGCATGTTTCTGGAGAGATGTGGGTTCAAGTCCCGTATATCGGCGAAATTTTTTCCACAAAATATTTATTGATTTATCAACGTTAAAAAGTCAACAGGTAATGCTGTGATTGTCATTTATATATAAACTTATATTCAGGGCTGGACTTACACATAAAGAACAGATGAAGTTTACTGTGCCATGGTGTTTTTTTTATTTAAATTAATCTGTTGTGCAAACACTGTTCATCTCAGCTGTATACAGTCATCTTTATATACCAATGCTAGTGTAATGTTTTCACTACATCTATTTCATATTTTCACTACATCTATTTCTATATACTTTTTTGGAAAAAAATTAGGAAAAGTAGGAGGGAAGCAAGTGATACAACTGAGTAGGAAAAAAGTATAGAAGTATAAAAAGAAACTGCATTTCCTTTTGAGGGAGATGCTCACCTCCAGATCTGGCCCTGATTTCGACTTTATAATTTTTGGGGCCTCTTAAACTTGTCACAGCTAGGGCCTCAGAAGGTCAGTCCGGCTCTGCTTATATTATCCTTTTTGTTTTTCCTCTCTGGGCAAAGCATACCAAAAACTGTTTGTATGCACTCCTTTACAAATTTACCATCAGAATAATTTTTGTAATATTTTGCAATGTTTTAACTAATAGCAAAACTTGCATGCAAAATAGCATCGGAGTCTTGAGACTTTTGGGTGAATAGATTTTTTGCATGTTTAATGTGGTCATATGTTTCTTTTCTATGTTGGTCTTGATAGCTTTCATAATTAGAATATTTACTGGTATAGTGTCTATTTGAGTGAGAGCTGAGCTCTTTAATCAGAAGCTAAACAATACATTCAGAGATTTCAGTCTATCCCTATGTGCAAAGTCTGTCATATGGGTTGATGCTGCCATAAATTAAATTTAGGCTACTGAAGAACAATTTCAAAAACAGTGTAAAGGTAAATTGGGAATGAAAGAAAATTAAATTTGTTATTCCACAAAATACTTTAAGAATAAGACAAAAAATTTGCGTGACAATATTTGTGGGCTATGGGATGCCCATGGCTGCTTTATCATTTCATTGCCCTTTCATTTAAACTGAGAATGGCAAACTTCAAGACAGTGGCTATGTGTGACCATGAGTCCATATTTAATGGTCCATACCATTATTTTTAAACTACCACTGCATTCTTAATCTTTTAAGACCATTATATTAATATTTCTATTAGAATGAAATATATTGTGGTTCTTTTGTGCATATTTAGAGTTTATTCACATTCTTGAGAACAAGCAAAATTTATCATACATTTGCATTTTGTAATAACCAAAATGAAATATTCTGGTTTTCATTCAGTCATTTACGATTGAGTGTGACCCCCACTACTTCAGAAGCTAGTCATAGAACCTTGTAGGTATGCCAAATATGCTAATGAATACTTGGTAAATCATGAAAATTTCATTCTTGTTCAATTGCATATGTTACTTGTGAAAACGGAAGTCTACTGGAAAGATGAAATTACTTTTCTCAAGTTCCAACAGGGCTTGCAGAAAAAGGCATGTTATTTTTGGAAAAATATTAGCTGTCTAAAAGAAGTCATATTAAGAAAATATCCAGAGGGATATAAAAAACCACCCAAATCATAATCCATATAATGAATGTTGCATTTCCAGTAAAGATGCACAAGCATTTTATATATTTGACCAACACACTGTTGTGCAGATGTGAGGTAGTACAAGCTAGTTCAAAGTTGTTGCACTCTATCAATCTAATGGAGAAGAAGCAGATCCATGGACTTTTATCAGTACTTGCCAAGATTTCAAAAATTATGCATATGGTTCAGGAGGAGGAGGGTGGGGGGCAAGTGGTTTAGGGTTATCCCCCAACTAGATCACATGCTCCCTCCTAAGACTAGATCCTCCCATCCAATTCTTGTGATCCTGCCCTGATGTATTCTTTTTTCTCTTGAAAGATATTGTTTTCCACAGGTGCACCCATGAAAGTAGCAAAGGGAATAACCACAATTCTTATAATACAGTTCTCAAAGAATACTGTCCCTAAATAAAAAAAATCTCTACTTTTAATATATTTAATGCAGGAGACTTCATTTTTAGGGCTTTGAACCACATAACTCTTTTAAATCTGATAAACTTCTTAAATTATGTTATAGTAAGCTAAAAATGTTTGTTTTGCATGAGTGGGATTCGATACTACTGAATTCTTAAATTATAACATCTGAGCTTTGGCTTAGACCACTTCACGTTGCTTTGACATGCTACTTTAAGGAATATAAACTAAATGTTTTTTAAAGAATGTCCACTAAGTATATCATGTGAATCTATGCCTTCAGATGTGATGCAAAAAAGGTCCTTTGACATTTTTCACTATATGTAAGCAGGAAGAAGAAAATGGGATGAGATTCAAGGCTGTCACAAGTGTAAGGGAACAGAATGCTGAACTATAGATATATGTGGTAGACTCAATAATATTGTGGACTGGCAACTGTGTGGCATTGCTGTGCATTGTATCCCAGAATGCATTGTACATACAAGTAGTGTCACCTATAGTACTGTTCATTGATGACAAGCAATTAGTCTATGCATGTGGTTGTGTGAATAATGTTAGCTTACGTGAAGTGTGTTACAGTGGTAGTGACTAAGTCTATGTTAGCATTTGAATAGTATGCAAATATAAAATTTTTTCACAAGTTAGGCAAAATGGTAACCAAAATTCTGAAAATGCCCCAATAAGTGTGTGGTGAAGAAGCTATGGGTCATAGTACAGTGTTTAAGTGGTACAAATGTTTTGTGGAAGGTAGGGGATAGTCTGTAAGATGATGCAGAACAAGAATTGTCTTCTATTACATGATAATGTCCCAGCACATTGTTCTTGTCCAAAGTGAGCTGGCTCAACAAAACACCATGACATTGCCACGTCCTCCATACTCCTCCAACTTAACAGGGGCGGGGGTGGCTCAGTCAGTAGCATGCCACGCTCGTAATCTGCAGTTCCCAGGTTCGAATCCCAGCTGGGTCAGCATTGAGATTTATCTCAGCAAATTTCCCCACCCTGCCCACGGTCAGCGACACCGATGGGCTTAGAAAGCCCACAGTCCGTCAGATGGGACGTTAAGCCATGGCCCCATGTGCGGGAGAGCCATACCCTGTGCATGTTAAAGAACACACTGGATGGCCTTGACGGGAGGATACCATCTGTCTCCTAACAGCTGTTCCAGTGAGTCCCCTCCCCCAACCTTCTCTGAGCCTTTGCGGTCCATGTGACCTGGCCATTTAGCCCATTGTGTGCAAAAAAGTGCTGCTCAGAAGTAAAACAACCCAAACAACCCCCAACTTAGCACCTTGTGATTTTTTTCCTGTTTCCCCATGTGAAAGACCAGCTTTGTGGGCATTGGTTCTCTTCAGCACAGAAAGTTATCACAGCTGCAATGCTTGCATTGCAGCTGTGATAACTTCCTGTGCTGAACTTTGGTTAATTCCAAAAAACGTTTTTCATGACTGCTTCTAGCAGTTGTACCAATGCTGACAGAAGTGCATTATAACTGGGGGAGATTACTTTGAAGGTGGATATGCATAAGGTGCCACAACTATGTCATCAATGTTCACAGTAGCTGTGGGACGCGAGTCCCCTCCCCCAACCTTCTCTGAGCCTTTGCGGTCCATGTGACCTGGCCATTTAGCCCATTGTGTGCAAAAAAGTGCTGCTCAGAAGTAAAACAACCCAAACAACCCCCAACTTAGCACCTTGTGATTTTTTTCCTGTTTCCCCATGTGAAAGACCAGCTTTGTGGGCATTGGTTCTCTTCAGCACAGAAAGTTATCACAGCTGCAATGCTTGCATTGCAGCTGTGATAACTTCCTGTGCTGAACTTTGGTTAATTCCAAAAAACGTTTTTCATGACTGCTTCTAGCAGTTGTACCAATGCTGACAGAAGTGCATTATAACTGGGGGAGATTACTTTGAAGGTGGATATGCATAAGGTGCCACAACTATGTCATCAATGTTCACAGTAGCTGTAGTCCACGAAATTATTGACTCTAGTGGTTTAACCCTAGGATGGCTATGCAGTGCAGGTACTATTGTCTGTTTAAAAATTTCTTGTCTGCACATAATCACTGGAAAATCATCATTGAATTATTTTTCCATACCAGAAGTGAAACTCATATCGAATGCTTAATGAGTATTCTATGTGAAACACCCTGTATAATCAGTCAATATTATTAGTAGTTCTTCATAACTTACACATGTCAAAATAAGCAAACTGATGGATCCTGTTTGTATTACTCTCATGCAGACTGGGTCTATTATATGAAGAAAAAGTAAAACAAATGTACCTGTTTTGTGAGTAACCAATATGAGTATTATGTAACTATAGTCAAAAGGTATTTTTATTGTCATGTTTAAGTCTGTAAATGCAGATTTCTTTTAACTTTCCAATGAGTGCAGGTTACAGTACTTTTTTTTTGCCAATTATTGCCTTAAATGCAGAGTATACAAAATATATTTGTCCATTTGTTCTATTTATGGAAACTAGTTGGTTAATATTTAGAGTCCAGGACTCATTTGTTAAAGAGGTTTGGGGGGAATTGATATAGCAGTAAAAAGTATGTTTTTGCTAGTTCAACTCAACCGAAAAAACACTGGAATTTTGATTAGTTATGGAGTAAGAAACATTTTTGTAAGGGACTCTTTTTGTTGTAAAGTAGTACTATTCTAATGTAAAGTGTATGGAGTTTAGATTTGTGAGTTAGTAGAAGCTTATGAATATAAAACATCGTACTGTGGCATACAAATACAGTTATGTGGTAGGTAGGAGTAAGTGATTCCAATATGTGGTACATTTTCATTCATTGATATGGTATTGTGGAAAAATAATTTGACGTGTAGTCATATTTTTGATAGTGTGTTGAGTGTGGTGATTGCTGCTGTGCTGCTAATGGAAAATATAGGTGAATTTGAAAATTTTGTTGTACATGTTTATGTTCATGTTTAACCTTTACCTGGCCATGCCTGTAAAACTAAATTGTATCTGGGGGCCAGGCACTTTTTCAACTATGCTCAGTCGAAAAAAAAAAGAACTTTAGACCTTTTTGCCGAATAACTAATGAAAGGAATTATGGCATGTTATATGCCAAATTAAGTACATTTATTGACAGCTACCATATTGGGCCATTAATTTTGAATAGAAATTTAAAAACAGATTCTAATTGATTCCAACCTTCTTTTTTTTTTTGGACCTCTTTCTCAAACCTGTAGAATAAAACTTATAATTTTAATTATTGGTCTGTCAGCCTAAATTTGCTTAGCATTGTCAAATCAATGTACTCACTGTAAACTGATGCTGCATAATAGTGGTTGATATTGATCTCATAATTATTTGCAAAATCAAACCACCTAATATCAAATATTGTGATAATATCAAGTGCCCAAAAAAGTTTATGCCATTTTTGTATAGTTAATATTTTTTAAATTTTCTTAAAAGAAATGCAGATGTGGGGCCCATCTTCTAATATAAGTCAAAAGTTAGTAGTGCATCAGTTGGTATTAACATGTGGTTAGATACTGTTTAAGCAAACAGTGAACATTATTAATAACATCTACCCATCTACAGATAATTCAAGGATGTTTGCTTTGTGATTTCAAACTTGGCTCTAATGCTATGGTTGCTGTTTGCAAGAAATGCATTACTTTTGGGGAGGATGCAATTAGTGAATGCACAGCAAGAAAATGATTCCAAAAATTTGTCAGGAGATGAGTCACTTGAAGATGCTCCTCATAATGAATGACTTCTCTCATTAATGACAAAGACTCTATCGCAATCGGTTCTGCCCAGACATGTTAGAAACTTGCCAAAAACTTCAACATTAGCATAGAAACCATTCACTTGCATTTACATAGTGTCAGCAAAGTTTATAAATGGGTTTATAACTTGGAGCCTTGGACCAATTAATGATGTGATGAAAAATGGGTTCAGCACACCAACCCTAATTGATCTCATCATTGGCTGTCACCAGGGGAACCAATTTCACATATGTCAAGCCATTAATCCACCAACAAAAAGTTCTATTGTGTGTCTGGTAGAATATCAGTGCTATTGTCCATTTTGAGTTGTTATTGCCAGGTCAAATAATCACAGGGGAAGTTTACTTCAGAGCAGCTTCAAAGAGTTTGCTATGCACTGATACAAAAAGAATCTGCACTGGTAAACTGTAAGGGAATTATGTTTCTCTAAGATAATGCAAGACCCCATACAGCATGTGTTACCCGAAACAAGATAAAAAGTCCTGGCTGAGAAGTTTTGCACCATCCTCCATATTCACTGGACATCTGATTAGCACTTGTTTCTGTCTCTAGACTATCATACCAGTGGCAGGAATTCTGTAATCAAGATTAATTAGAAGCTGAGTTACAAAACCTTTTCCTTTCAAAGGACAAGTGATTCTATAGGAGAGGAATTTAGAATCTAGCACCATGTTGAGGAAAAGTTCTGATGGAGAATATTTTTCTGAATAAATATTTTTGCTTGCCATTTTCCTTGCCCATTATATTCTTCAAAGAAAATGTCACAGGTTGTTTTGGGCACCTAAAATATTAATGGGCCATGTGTATATTGTAATTTTACAAATATTAATATACCAGTATTGCCAATATTTTGTGTGGAATCATAAACATTAAACCTCTTTTTATCCTGTTTACAGTAGTTGAAGTTTCATGCCATAGCAAAAAAAGATACCATTTAGTGTAGATTGGAAATATAAAAGTTAAGTTTAGTGTTCAGGAATTATCAGTTACCTATTTTCTACACTTCTACAAATTCTTAAAAGTTCAGCAGCAATTTTGACTTCTTATTTTATCTCAAGTTTGACAACCCCTGTAGCTATCATGTAACTCCCATGATAATTAAACTAAGATTTGCATTCAAAACCAGATATATTGGATGTAAATCAGAATCCAGACTTGTATAATGTTTTATATATACTTTTGTGTCTTCAAAATAATTGCTTTGAAAAATTACATGTTGATTAAAATTTATTAAAACTATTATTGTGTCTTGCTTATAGCAGTATGCTTGCTTATATATTTTCTGCGTTATGGCCTGACATATATCTATGTGTACCACTGTGTACAAAGAGAAATTTTTTCATGCTTATGAAAAGAAAATTGTTGAACATAGTATTTGGGTAACACCTTAGAATTTCTAATATATACACCGATCAGCCAAAACATTCAAACCACCTATCTAATATGATATAGGTCCTCCTCTCGCTGCCAAAAGAGCTCTCACCTGATGAGGCATAGATTAAACAAGATGTTAGTAGGTGTCGCTTGATATCTGGTACCATGACTGCAACAGAAGATCCCGCAGTTCCTATAAATTACGTGGTTGGGGTGATGCTGCTCATACCTGTTTCTCCAACTCAAACCACAAATGCTCGATAGGATTCATATCCTGTGAATTTGGCAATAAATGGAATTCCTCATGTTTTAGGAATCATTCCTGAACCTTCTTCGCAGTGTTACATGGAGCATTGTCTTGTTGAAAGACACCATCTCCACCAGGGAATACAGTCACCATAAAGGGGTGTATTTGGTCAGCCATGATGTTCAGGTAGATGACAGTTGTCAGAGTTTGCTCTACAGGGATAATTGGTTCAAGTGTTCCCCAAGAAAATATTGCCCAGACCATCACACTCCCATCAGTTGCCTGGATCCATCCCACAGTGCATCCAGGTGAGAAAGCTTCTGTGGGTAAACGTCGCACACGAGCTCATCCATCCACATGGTGTAACAGAAAAGGGGATTTGTCTGACCATGCAACCCACTTCCAGTCTTCTATGGTCCAATGTCGATGATCACTTGCCCACTGCAAACGATGATGGTGAATGGCTGTGAGCATAGGTGCACGAATGGGTCTGTGGCTGCGGAGATCCATATCCAAGAGCTTACGATGAACTGTGTATTCGGACACATTGAGTCTTTTACAACAATTGAAATTATGGGTAATGTCAGCCACAGTAGCCCTCCTGTTGCTGCGGACAAGACGAGATAGCCTGCACTGACCTCTGACATCAATGAGGCGTGACAGCCCATGCCTTGTCAACGGCTCAGTGTCACCTGTTTCAGACCATCTTTGATATGTACTTACACTGCATAGCAGCCTACTAGTGTCACTGTTTTGGAAATGCTCTTACCAAGGTGTCTTGCCATAACAGTCTGGCTTTTGTCGAAATCGGATAAATCTTTTGGTTTTTTCATTTTGAGACGAAATGAAATGCTGCCTGAGAGCTCCAATTTGCAACCTTGGCACAAGACACTGATTGGCTACACGTGTTTCTTTGCATAATGTGGTTTTAATGTATTGACAGATCGATGTATGTAAGAATGCAAATTTTATTTTTACCTTTATTTTGAAAGATGCTCGTTTTTTTTTTTTAACTTTTTTATGTGTTTCATTAGGATTCTGAGAAAAAAAAACAATAAGTGCTGGTGGTAAAAATGAACTGGTATAGCAAATCCATTCCTGAGGCCATTGCAGAGGCTAAAAACAACAATAAACTTTTTGTTGTATATATTGAAGGTGAGTGAATTGGGCTATTCTCATATTCAAATGTAGTTTTTTAAACTGTTTCATGTAAAAATTATGATTTCAAAACAGATTTCTTTAAAAAAAATTTAGAATTGAAGTATGCAATGTTTTAAAATGCTACTTATAAAAGAACAAATAGTTTGTGCTTGAACATATAAATGGTTGCTACATTAAGACCAGTTCTTTCAGAGATCCACTATCATAAATTTTCATAAAGTTCCATGTGCATTAGCAAATTGTATATACTAATAAACATAAAATTTTAATACTTCTTAAAAGATGGAATTTTTGTTTTTCAGGTTTTTTTTCAAATCTTTTGTAATTTCATCAATTTTGTTATGAAATTGATGGAATTACAAAACTTTTGTGGGCTGCATGTTGAAGATCAGGTATCTTCAACATGCAGCCCACAAAAGTATTTTATGTAATCTATTGTCAATTAAATTTTTTAAAATATTTTCATTTGTTTTGTATAATCTAAAGCAAAAATCAGTGAATTACAAATGTAAATTCACACAGTTTAGACTAAAAGTATATGCATTCAATAAATTTTATATCGTTCACATTTTTGCTTTATGTTTATTGCAAAATAATACATCAGGTTTAATATAAAAGCTCAGCTTAATTAAGAAAACAGATTTCAAATTTAAAAAGCAATTATTTGGTAATTTCAGTTCATGAGTCAAACTAGTCAGGGACTCCTGATTTAGATGTTTTTAACTTGGGTTCAAATCAAGTTAGAAAACTCTACTGATGTAATTTTAACCCTTAGCATGCTGGCTTTGTAGAGTAGAATATACTCTGTTGGCTGTGTTAATTCTGAGATGATTTCAGGAGAAAAAGAGTACAGCTTTAAAATCTTATCCTAAAATAATTAATAGACAGAATAGGTCATGTCACGTACCAAAATAAAGAGCTTTAATAGTGAATTTTTAGAAAATAAAATATTTCCGAAAAGCATCAAGCATATTAAAATTAATAGTGCTTTTTAAAACAATTAGTAAAAAAAACAATATCATTCGATTTAATCTCATTCTGAAATAACTAATGAATAAAATTTGACAAGTAATATCTTAAAAGAAGCAGCATTTAATTCTGCATAATAATATATAAACAGATTTACCTAACACATTATAGTTTTACTTGTGCATAATTTTTTTCTTGTGTGATATAGCTGAAAACATGGCTCAGAGATGCACAAGGAACTTGGCAGTCTTTGCACTGATAAGCACGGTATCTTGTTTTCTGGCAGAACACACCATTACATATTTTGTGTTGAACCAAAAGGATTTTAGGTAAACTGATGGGCTTGGAAAGGCTGCTGTCCGTTGGATGGGACATTAAGCCATGTCTCGTGTGGGAGAGAGCCATACCCTGTGCACATTAAAGAACAGGCTGGATGGCCTTGACAGGAGGCTACCATCTGTCTCCCAACAGCTGTTCCAGTGGATCCCCTCCCCCAACCTTCTCTGAGCCTTCGGGGTCCATGTGACCTGGTCATTTAGCCCATCGTGTTCAAAAAAAGTACCTCTTAAAGGTAAACAAAAACAAAATTTTAGGCAAAAGTTGAAACTAAAATATTGAAAAGTAATAAATACCTTTAATCAATAATATATCCACCATTTTGTTCAATTACACTGAACAACAAATTTTGACCTTTGGTGTGTTTCAGAAGTGCAAACAGCCATTATATATAAATTGAGATGCTAAACACAAAAATGGCAATAAAAATGTTTGATTGCCTACGGTTTACAATATACAGTCACTTACTTGTTGTATTAAGTCATTCGCTGAAGGTTGCATATTGGTCTACCGCAACTGCTGCCTCTTTGCCAGCTGCTTATATACAAAATATTGAGAATCTTGCATCATATTCCAGGAGTAATCTGCTAAAATTGATGGGCTCCATCTTCCTTGATATCTCTTTTCTATTCTAGCAATTTGCTGATTAAAACATTCCCCATGCTCATTACTCACAGCACCACAGTTTTCCAGAAAGAAATCCAAATGAAAACTTAAGAAATGTACCTTCGAAGGCATACTACATCCCAATTTGTGATACAAGGACAGCAGTTCTTCCACAAGGTTTGCTTTTTTTTATTCCCTAAGAAGCCTTTCACCTCCTGTTGGAAGGCATGCCATGCTCTGTGTTCATCATCAGGTCAAATACCTCATCATGTATCAGTGAATGAGTATTTGGACCAGTAAAAACACCTCTTTTATCTTTGCATCACTAAGTCTTAGAAATTGCTGTTGAAGGTACAGAAAGGCAGTTTGCATCTCATCCATAGTCTTGACAAAATTGTACATTAAGCCCAATTTTATATGTAAAGATGGCAACAAAATCTTCGTGGATTGTGCCAGTGGATGATGCTGTATTCTTCATTGGCTCCAGTGATTGCCAAGAGTGCCAAACCCTCTTCACATAATGAGATGCTTTGTCTATCCCGTTTACAAAGGAAAGAACAGAATTTTGTATATCCGAGCTGTAGTTCAAGCAAAAGAGCAATGACTTTTATGTCTGCACAAATATGCCACTTCTATTTGTCATAATTTATGTATTGAAGTAATTGTTTCATATCGTCATAAGTTTCCATCATATTAACAGCATGGCCTACTGGAACAGAAGGCAACATGTTCCCATTGTGTGAAAGAACGGCTTTCATACTTAATTTTGAGGAATCTAAATAACCTCCATTCTTCTGGAGTATGTGTCTTGTCGAGGGATATGAATAAATTATCAACATCTTTGCAAACAACCAGGTTATCTACCAAGGTAAATAATAATACCAGATCTTTTTGGCCAGCTACAATAAGCACTTTAACACTTCTATCAAGGAGATTCCACTGCTGCAGTCTGGATCCTAATAAAAGTTCTGCCTTGCTCTTTGATAACTCCAGATCTCTAACTAGATCATTCAACTTCTTCTGCCTGATCTTATGTGGTGAATCTGACATTGTGAGTGTGAAGTAAGGATCTACAGATGCTATTTCCTGTGTTCCTGTTTCTTCCTTCTCTTCCTCTTCCGAGTCCACATCATAATGTTCTAGTAGCTCTGGGATGGGCAGGTTTTCCCCATGTGGCAAAACTTTTAACAAGATAATGGTCAGATCCAATTTCAGTTCCCCTATATGACCTGGTATTCCTAACAGAACTAGCCCGTTTACTGTTAATTAATATATAATCAATCATATTATGTAGCTCATCTGTGAAACCTATGTTTACTTATGTATGTTGCGGTGCTTGTAATAAGTGTTAGTTATTCTGAAACCATTGAGATCACCTTGACAGAATTCAAAATATCCTACAGTTGTCCTTAAAATCTGTCCTTCTCATCCTCATCGGGGGCATAACAGCAGATAACATTCAAGTCTTTAACGCTTGTCTGAAATTTTGCTGTAAGAAACCTTTCATTAATGCACTCATATCCTAGAAGAGCATCACTAGCATGTCTGCTGAGCAGCAGACCCACGCCTTGGTGATGCTTTCCATCCTCCCTTCCTATAAAGAGAAATTTAAAGTTATTTTTAAGTATCTCACCTTTACCTGTCCATCTGGTCTCTTGCAAGCCTAGAATATCTAGGTTATAGCGCTGGAATTCCTGCATGAGGACATCAAGAGAATAATCTCTATGTAATGTCCTCATGTTCCACGTTCCTGCAGAGAGAAAATGATTAGTGGGATGTTTAAAGAAACTATGTTTATTGAGAGAGGGAATGCTGACAATATCAAATGACCTCCTAATCGCAGGCATGGGGCAAAGACCTGTTCCCCCACCACTAAAGGCTGAAGCCATCTACACTGTAAGACTTTCTCCAGTGTAGAATTTGATGATGCCAGTAGAAGCAAAGAGTTCAGGTTCCTGCGATGACCTCTGCTCAGTATTATCCACCAGCTGATAAACATATCCTGTGAATCTATTCACTTTGGGCTGTCAACCCACAAACAGAAAACACAGTGGAAGATTTTCCCTCCACAGAACTCTGAGCTTGATTATGGATCTTGATTTTTCTGCACCTTCAGTGCAGAAAAATCAAGATCCATAATCGAGCTCAGAGCCTTATTTCAGTCCAGTCTAGTATGGTCAACACCAGGACCCTGTGTGGTTGACCACTCCTGAGCAGGGTAGAAAAAAAAATAGCCATAGTTGTCCAGATCAGTAGGCCATGCTAATCTGTCAGCCCTCCCCTTCCATTCACTTCCACAAGAGAGTATCTCTTTTGAAAGGTACTATGGCTTGCACCATGAGAAGGTGGGGTCGGACATACTAACTTCATTTTTGGATTTTATGGTGCACAGCTTTTTGAATGCAGAGCAAGCCCTTGCTGATTTCAGGTGTCGTGTTTCTGAAGGTTTCTAGGAACAACAGATCAACAGTCTGTGAGACTAAAGTCTCCTGGAAAAAAAAAATAAAAATTAAGAACCCTTTACCACAATATTGTGAGAAACTTGGCACTTGAGGGATTAAAAGCATGAGCCATCTCTATGAAATATGCATTACTTTCAAGGGAGGAATCACAACCCTATTGAAGGTCTTTTCTAATTTTCTTAATATTTTTCCATACTAACTTCATTTTTGGATTTTATGGTGCATAGCTTTTTGAATGCAGAGCAAGCCCTTGCTGATTTCAGGTGTCATGTTTCTGAAGGTTTCTAGGAACAACAGATCAACAGTCTGTGAGACTAAAGTCGTATAGCAAAAGTGTTAGAGACCAACAGCATTACACATTCAACACTGTAATGTGTAATGTTTATTGCACTGTACGTTTTAGCTTACTCTGCACTAAAGTCTGTAAAAAACGTTTTTAAGTTAATAAAGTAGGGATAAAAGTTAAGTAATACTTGTTATGATAAATAGTAAAAAAACTGATTCTTGATATGATGATGATGTAGTGATTATGTTGGAGGCAGTTAACATGATTCATTGCCATCAAAGAATGATGGTGACTTGCAAAGGTTTTCAGAGAGGTAGCAATGTGATGCTAGCAAATTTAGTCTAAGATCATTGAACTGTAAGGAAACTAAAGTGATGGCCTTTTATTGCTTAGCATGTAAATCTCATAACCATTATATTTTGTGAGGTTTGGTAATGCTTAGTCTATAAATGTTTTTAGTCTTCTTTTCAAAGGGTAAAACATTCCACAAAAAACTTCACTGTCATTATTTCCCATAGGTTATACTGCTGGTGTGAACACCAAGTATTTATTAACAGTAAAGTAACAGTGTAACAGTACACAGGTTTTAGCTTCAAAACCCTTTAAAAGAGATTACAAGTTAAAAATGATAAGTGTTACTTCAAAGATAAGTAATTGAGTGAAGTATTTGAGCCTCACTTTAGTTGAATAATCATGGGTTGTTTATTTTCCATTCAATTACGAACATAGTTGTTTCAAATTAGCTTTGCCTCTATTGGTATTAATGTTTGAGAACTAATATTGTGCTGCAATAAAAGTATATAACAATTGTACTGCTCATCAAAAGTTGAGTACAGATCACCAAAATGTGAATAAAACCAGAAGAATGCATATTGCCTCTGGTGAATATGGGAATCTTATTTTCAAAGAGAATGAAGTTTTATTTACCTGCTTTTGCACTCATTTAAAAGTTTTAATTTTAACTAATGGGTGATTTGGAAAGTGCAAATTGTAGTAGTTTATTAGTACACATGCAACATAAGAAGTATTTGCCTTTTATTCCTTAAATTTAAAATTTTACACCCCTATGATAAAAGGGGGTAAATTTGTTGCTGTCAGCAGAGTATCTCTTGACACTCTGCCACCAAAATTTCAGATTTCTACCATAAATAAATCACTTGCACTATTTATTAAATGTTTTGCCTTTTCTATAGGGCCCTCTAACAAAGTAAATTAAAACCACCTAAGGATTTCAAAAATGCAAAATGTAATATTAGTGCCAATCCAACTGAAAAAGAATTTTCCAGTTATTCTTAAAACTAAACAATTGTGCTTCCCATCCCCTAGGTGTAAGGGAGCAACTTATTGTTGCAAATGCAAACCTCATGAATTTCACATTACACAATCAAAATTTAAAATTTCTAGCTTAAATTCATCACTTTCAATATTCATTTAAAATTTGGAATTTTCAAATTTTTTCACCAATAGAGGGTGCAATTTAAACTTTTGGAAGTTTTGAAATGTGCAAATCGTAATATTTAATCAATAACTAACCAACTAAAAAAAATTTATCTCTTAAAACAGAAAAGTTGTTTTTTCCACCCATTCTGGTGGTAAAGGGCTAACATTGTTGCCAATGGAAATCTCATGACCTTCACATTCTACCATAAAAATTTCAAAGTTCTAGCGATTTAAAATCGCTAGAACTTTGAAATCTAGTGGTTTTAAATAAATATATCACTTGTTATCACTATTAATATATCACTATTATAATATAAATACATCACTTGTGATATTTATTCAAAATTTTCCAATATTAGATGGTACAATTATAGGTTTTGGGAGATTTGGAAAGTGATAATATTTCATCAATACTTATCCAACTAAAAAATAATTTTTAATTTATTTTTAAAAGCAAAAAAAAAGTTTGATTTCATGTCTACAGGCGTGATACAAGTTATAGACAGACAGACATGATAAAACGAAAATATTTTTTTTTTTTTTTGAAAATGAGGTAAAAAATATTCATTATAGATAAAAGATTATTAATGTACCTAGGTATTTAATGTGTGGTTGGGAAAAAATTTGCAAATCCCATGTAGTATGTAAATGTAATCAATTATTTTAAATTGTCTACTGATCATTGTAATTGAAATGCTACATTATCAGTGTGGAACAGCTGATTGCTTCATGATGCCTCAAAGAAATTGTTTAGATAGCTCAAAACAATTTGAGGGGAAAAGTTTATGCCACATTAGATGAAGAAAAAGCTGCTTGATAGTATAGTGGTTATCACACCTGCATATAACTGGGAAGCATGGGCTCAAACCCCACTCGACAAAACTAGAACCATTGTCCTTCAACAAGTTGTGTGCATCCCTTTAACCCTGGGGCGGGGTGGCTCAGTCGGTAGCGCGCCAGGCTCGTAATCTGTAGTTCCCAGGTTCGAGTCCCAGCTGGGTCAGCGTTGAGATTTATCTTCGCAAAATTTCCCGCCCTGCCCACGGTCAGTAGGGGACACCGATGGGCTTGGAAAGGCCGCCGTCCATCGGATGGGACGTTAAGCCGTGGCCCCGTGTGCAGGAGAGCCATACCTTGTGCACGTTAAAGAACACGCTGGATGGCCTTGACGGTAGGCTACCATCTGTCTCCCAACAGCTGTTCCAGTGGGTCCCCTCCCCCAACCTTCTCTGAGCCTTCGGGGTCCTTGTGACCTGGCCATTTAGCCCATGGTGTGCAAAAAAGTGCCGCTCAAGAGGTAAAACAACAATAACAACAAATCCCTTTAACCCACACATACAGGCCCACTTGAAATGGTGTCACAATCATGTAGCCTGAATTCAAGAACAATGGAGTCATGTACTATTCATGGATATGTCTAGATTTTCTCTACAATTGGACAGCAAAATGTATACTGATTGGAAAGAGGCAAGAACCTTCAACCAGTCCCATAACATCATTAGATGTGAATTTGGTGGTGAAGGTCCGACTATGTTGGACAGGTTTTCAGGCTATGTGGAAATGTCACAATCATGTAGCTTGGATTGAAGAACAATGGAGTCATGTACTATTCATGAATATGTTTAGATTTTCTCTACAGTTGGACAGCAAATGTATACTGATCCGGAAAGAGGCAAGAACCTTCAACGAGTCCCATAACATCATTGGAAATGAATTTGGTGGTGGTGGTCTGACTATGTGGGACAGGTTTTCATTAGGTGGCTGTTCTAATTTCAATATGTTTGAGTGAAGTTCTATGAATGCTGTGAGATACCCAGATGAGATTCTTGATCCCCTGTCAAACCCTATATTTCCTCCTAATAAACCAGAATGTCATTCCTGTATAAATTGTTTTCTCTCCATTTTAGTTGTCTTTTGAAAAATTTCTTTAAAAAAATACAGGTAATACATATTTAATATTTTTTCACCTCTATTCTGGTTACAAACATTCTTTGTTACTGGAAATAAACAATAAAATCATTCATACACACAGCCAGAAAATCCAAGTTTTGTTAGCAAGCACTGTAAACATTTTGTGAATATAGTTACAAAAAAAAAATATTAGAAACAATCATCATATGTCTGTAAATGTAGTTCATGCCAAAATTTTAGGTTATATTTTACTGTCATGGGTACAGAAATCAAAATGTCAACTGTTCTATAAATACGGCACTGAGTTCTAATGGGTTAAAATTATTGTTTGTAAATTTATATGAATAATTTTCGTATAATTTACAATTAAATGTTGTTTACTTTGATATAACCTATTTATTGGGTTTTTTTTACCAAAAAAGTTCTCTTTTTTTATTTGATAGCAGAGTTTGCAAAAAGCCTATTTTTTTTCTTAAAGTTATATTTTAAGGGAAAAAAAATAGTAATTTTATGGTTTCAAGAAAAATTTATTTTTTATTATTCAGAAAGAAATTTCCTTTCTTTTCATATGTATTTATTATTTTGTCCATTATTTTCTTAAAAAAATATTTATTTTCCTTTGCCAGATCCTTTTTTTTTGCAGTATCGCTCATAAAAAGTAATGCAAATTAATATACTTCTCATTTTTGCTAAATATTTTATTCTCATAAAATCCAGATTAAATGCTTTAATACGGTATGTAACATGACCTATTTCTGTTCATTAGTTATTTGACAAAAAATTCTAGTTACTTTTTTAACTTGAGAACGGTGAAAAAAAAAGCTTCATTTCATTCCAGTTTTTCAGGCTAGGCACTGGACAGGTTAAAATGTAATCAGATATCATATACCACATCTGATGTACAGGCAATCCTCATGTTATGCAAGTGATGCGTTTTTAAGTGCTTTCTTTAAATTGGCATACTCTTTCCATATAAGTATGTGTAATAAGGAAGAGTTCTAGAAGATTCAAACTTATAACTTCACAAATACATGGAAATCAGTTCCCAGATGGTCTTAATTTAAAACATTATACATTTAAACATGAAATAGTATTGACCCTTCCAAGGCCCAGCCTGAAAAACTGGTTTACATACAGAAGTCAAGCTATTTTTTCATATGCTCAGCCAAAAAAAATTAATTTTAGAAGTTTTTTTGCCAAATGATTAATGAAAGGGATTATCGCATTTATATGTTGAATGAATCAGAATTTAATCTGGATTTTTTGTAAAAAAAATATTTAACAAAAGTGATAACATGTTTTGCCCCAACACTTCTGGGGCTCCTACGGGCAAGGTCAAAGGTTAGTGCACAGGTTTATGTACTGGTATCTGTCAGAAAACTAACAGCTGCAGAAACGATGTGTGTGCCAGCAGGTAATTAACATCCCTACAACTTAAAGTACTGTGAAATAGACTTGTTTGCCTTCATGATTGTGAAAGTTATAGAATTAGTCACCCAGTACAAAAAGGGCATATTATTTACATGATATCAGAGCCTAGAGCTCTGAAATTTATTGTAAGAAGATTTATGTATGTCCTCTAAGGATATAATGGTGCATTCAGGACCATTCTGTCCTTATTTATTATTAATTATTATGTTATTATAATTAATTATTATGTTTTTTTTAATTACCACATAAACATGATATTAAATTATCACTCTCTTTGATGCTAGTGCACTGGTACAAAAGATGGCACCAAGAGTGATGCTTTGTGCCTCTTCAACAATATGCATTTCATACAGCCACTCTCCTTAAATTAGGATTGTGTTGTTGGCTAAGGATTTGGGAGGATATTTTTACTGAATTTTAATCATTGCTAAAGCAAAATTTCATTATCGATGCATAAACTGGGAATTACCTGTTTATTCATCACCTTATTGTTGATATATTGAGACATTTCACAGATGCCCTTAACTTTTGTAAGCTTGAGTATTTGTGACTTGATGTATAGTACAAAAAATTGCAAATTGTTTTCAAGTAATCTTTACCTGAAAGTACATAGAATTATTGAAAAGGAAATTATTTTCATTGAAATGCAAACACTATGCCATGATTTTAACTTTAAAAATTGTTCTTACACATATTTAACACTGTAATCATGTTTTTTCTGGTAAAAATTAGGTGTGGTAGTTCAAAATTCTGTTCTGTAATTTGAAAAGATTTTGTATCCAAAGTAATACAAATGGTTACTTATTTGGTGTTAATTTGTTCAGTCTTTGAAATTGGGAAGCAGAGGAAGTTTTGTGATGGTTCATGCATAATTTTAGTTTAGGCAGCACCAAACTTGAAATTAATATTTTAATTAGCAGGGCTGAGGAATTTTATTCACTCACTTGCTAATGGCAAGCAAATTACTGGTGTTTCCTGTTGCTTCAAAACAGAAAAATTACAATAGTAAAATATTTCTAGTGAAAAGAACATCAATTTTAATTTTCAAGTGATTAATAGTGCACTAGTGCTCCCCCCCCCCACACACACTTACCTTAAAATCTATGTGCTAATGTTTTTAATTTATATAAAAGCAAGAAATTATTTTGTCCTCTTCCTCCATGTTGTTATATGCCTTTGGTCTGGCTTGGTGTAAAATCTGCTGACTGATCAGATTTCCTGAATTTTTCCATCCTATTGTAACAGAAAAACAGATGGCTTTAAGTTTGCGGAAAATAAATGGCATTGCATCTTTCTCATTTTACCCCACTTTGAAACAGTTATATGCGCAATAATCCCTAGTGTTGCATGCTACAGATGCACTAAGTTTTTTTACCCAGTGAATAAAAGGTAAAGTTTATTTGCAATCTGATAACTAAAGAGATTTAAGTGGCAAACTTGAAATTAAATATTGTAGTTATTGAACATTGTTGATTTAAATAATCATAAACATGTCAGAGTAAAGTCTGCATTTTATAAAGAAATTAAAAATAAATCTATTTCTGATAATTTTGCTGCCACTAACTTGTGATTATATCATTTTCTTTTGCAGATAATGATGACTTATCCAAGAAAATGACGACCACTTATGATGATCCTGCTGTGTCTGAAAGACTATCAGAAAGATGTGTGGCCATTAAGCTGAAAGCTTACAGGTTAAAATTAACTAACATTTTATATATTCATGGTACACCTATCCCTCAGTTTACACTGAAGATAGGTTCCGCACAAAACCGTGTAAAACGAAATCTGTGTAATCGAAATCAAAACCGTGTGAATCGAAGCTGAATTATGCACATTTTAGTGTTTTTTTCGTTTTACACAGCAAAATCCAAGATTTCGATTTATACGGTTTTGTGCGGAACCTATCTTCAGTGTAAATTGAGGAATAGGTGTATACACAGCATGAGTACTTTAAAATATGCTGAATAATATTACCTGTATTTTTTCCCCATCTATGTAGAATGAATTTAATTATATGCACCAAAAGCAAGCTAATGACCAATGTGTGCCACTAACAGAAATAAAATACTTATTTTTTTATTCAATTTTAGTGAATTTTAGTTTTTAATTCAATTCAGTGAATATGGAGAAATATTTTCTTCATTCCTATCACAAGACAATGAAGCCCTAACAATCTGGTAAAAGTTTCTTTGAGTAGATTTATTAAGATAAAACCTGAAAAGAGACAAGAAAACTTTAATGATTATAAAGGATGATATTTCAAAGAAATAGCATAAATCAACTAACAATGACTTTAAGGAATATTTTACAAAAAAGAAAACTGGCCCCTTTTAATCCTCTTTTTCAAATGTCATTTTTGGTAAAATAATACAGTGCTTGATCAGCTTAAACTGTCCTGGAAAGAATTTGCCATCACTATGAGGATATAGCCGTCCCGTGGCCGAGTGGTTAGCATGCTTGGCTACTGATTAAGGGGACCTGGGTTCGAGCCCCGGAATTAGGCATGGATGTGTGTGTCGTTTTTCTGCTGAGGTCCTGCCATCCTCTCGGATCTCCTACTGTGGCATATAAACTTGCCACAGAGGTCCTGTCAGACCTCTGTGGCAAGCAGCTGCTTGAGGGGGTATTTATTATTATATTTTTTATTTTTTATGAGGATATGCAGTACTGAAATAATTAAACATGTAACACTTGATGGAATGATTACTTGTAGCACTTAATGGCAACTTGAAGAAACTACAACCATATTATTAGTAATATCTTCCTAAGATTGCATAAGTCTTCTCTTTGTGTATGTAACAACTGCTATGTATCACAGAATTGGCTTTATTAGTTTCTACAACTGTTGCTCTGGAATATACCAGCCAATTTTTCTGGAGAGCATCTGAAATGTGAATGCAATTCACAAAAAAAAAAGTGGTTTTCATATGCTGGAGAATCTGAGCTAATCCCAAAGTTGTTTGATTAGATTGAGATACAGTAATGGTTGGCCATGGTAGTAGGGGGATATTTCTGATGTTACTCAAAGCCAACTTGAGCAATCTGTAGAAAAAGGAAGTAGTAAATCGACTTCACAGCATCATAATCAGTATAAATAATGGGAATGCTTTATTTTGCCAGTTAGATTTATTAACAACAAATGGTTAACAATTTAGGCACTATAAGCCACCATTGAGGTATTGTGTCATAGTTGCTAAATGAACTGATCAACACTTTGTTAAGTTAGGCTCTAACATCACATTAATCTACAGGTATTTAATGCTCCTCAAAACCAAACTTGAGGAATCTGGCTAAAATATCACATCCTGCTACAACTTGCAATGTTTAATTAAGCTCTATCATGTATTGGTCTACAAGTATTAGAATCCCTAAAGAACACCAATAAAAATAATTGCTCCTCATACCACATGCCTCCCTGTGCTGCATTATTTTCCTAGATGGTAGATTTTTGCTTTCCTTGACTTTGCCATTCACCTAGTACATATGGAAATGGAATCCATTGGATCAGCTAATCTTTTCCCCATCCTCACCAATTGTCAAGCTTTGCTATTCTTAATACTACTGTAAGCATATCATTTGGTGTTATTTAATAGTCATGGTATACTACAAGGTTTTTTTGCTGTTAAGCCTAAACAGAACAGTGTCATGGAGTTGTGCATTTAGATGCTGTTATCTTTGTCTCCAGTTGTACTTCAACATTAATAGTGCAGAGAACACTATTCTCTCTTTTATGTTAGAGCAAAAATAATTAGTTGCATTCAGTTGTAACTATAATACACTGCTCACAAAAATTAGGGGATATTTCAAAATGAATATGAAGCTATAATATATCCCCTAATTTTTCTGAGCAGTATAAATAAATCTTTCACTGTAAAGAAAAGTTAAATATTTAGACACTATTTAACTAATAATTTTTTGACTTGTTATATGCAATTGTTATTTTCATTTCGAAAAGTAATTTTGTTTGGATTTCAACACTTAATTTTTATGATGATGTTTCTTTTTGTATTTATGAATTAAGATTGTAATTTTTTTTTATGTAGAGCCCAAAACACGTCATAGTGTAGGGCTTAAAATATCTGTTTTTATTCTGCCACAGATCACATCGCAAAAAAAGTTCCCAGTACTCATTTTAATTGAAATTTTTGAGAACCTGTGTGCAATGAGAAACTTAATTTTTCTGTTGTTTGAAGTAAACAATGCTATAATTTTGAGATAAATTTCATGCTCTTTTCAAAATGATTTAGTTATTATATATAATTGTTCACGTTAACACAACATAAACACTATTCCTAATGATAGTATTTTTTCAGGTATTAATATGGTGTTTAATTATTTTCACTACAATCATAATATAAATTTTAAAGTGACTATTATACTCTATATGCCAATTGTATATTTTTAACATATTGGATTTCTTTTATTTTGCAGTCGTTCATATCTTCAGTTTAGTGAAATATGTATCCTTTTCAATGTTATTTTAGTTTTTAGATTTTAAGTGGTGAAGCATATAGTGTTGCATATAATCAGTTGTATTTTACAATAATTATACCACTATCTTTTATTTAAATATTTCATCTTAAAATTAAATAAAATAATATAATAAAATAGTGAAAAAAAATTTCTTAATTTTATGTTGTGTTAAAATATCCAAAGTTTTGCCACTAGTTTTATTTCCAGTTTCCAAAATGAAAATTTTGAATGAATCTGGAAGCCAATCTGTTTTTTAACTGTGTTCAGTAAGAAATTAAATGAATTTTAGAATCTACAAATAAATTTAACATAAATTAGGAAGGAAAACAGTAACTTAACCTTTACACATATGTTTCCAAACTCAGTTTGCTCTCAGAAATGCCAAAGTACTATTTCAATTCCACCAGAATCAGCTCTGATCTCTTCATGTGGTCAGCAATTGTCTTAGTTGCTGAACTCTCCCCATACCAGGGGTGAGATCACCATAGAGCTGAAAATAGTAGCTGCATGGAGGTGACTGGCAGTTTGCTCACCGGCATTCCTGCTGATAAGCATAGCTACACTTTATAGGTATTTGCCATTGTACATCCTGGAAGGGGGTGGCTCAGTGGTGGCTCAGTCGGTAGTATGCCAGGCTTGTAATCTGTAGTTCCCAGATTAGAGTCCCAGCTGGGTCAATGTTGAGATTTATCTCTACAAAACTCCCACCCTGCTCATAGTCAGTAGGGGACACCGATGGGCTTGGAAAGCTGGGCTGTCTGTTGGATGGGGACATTAAGCCATGGCCCATGTGCAGGAGAGTCATACCTTGTGCATGTTAAAGAACACGCTGGATGGCTTTGATGGGAGGCTACCATCCATCTCCCAACAGCTGTTCCAGTGGATCCCCTCCCCCAACCTTCTCTGAGTCCATGTGACCTGGCCATTTAGCCCATTGTGTGCAAAAAAAGTATCGCTCAGAGGTAAAACAACCCAAAATCCTGGAAGGGAAAAAAGAGAAATTTAGGATTATTTTTAAATATCCAACGTTTACCTGTCCATCTGTCTTTGCAAGCCGAAAATATTCAGATTACACTAATGTAATTCTTGTGTGAGGACATCCAGAAAATAGACTGTTAACAGTTCTCACATTTTAAGTGGCTGTGGAGAGAAAATAGTAGGTTATTCAAAGAAACTTGGTCTATTGAGAGAAGTATGTCCAATATCAAACAGCCCCCTTATATGCAGGTGTGTGGCAAAGACCCATTTCCTGTTGACTAGGAGCTGAAGCAACCATGCCAGTAGGAACTCAGACAACTAATGGAGTTCTTTACCATCAGAATTCATCTCACTCTTTTGCGTATCAACCAGCAGGCCAGCGTCTGATACACATTACTCCAGTTTAGGTTTGGTGAAGCAAGAATTTGTTTCAAGGACTCAGGTACCTACAATGGCCTCTAATCAGGATCATCTACCAGCTGATATTAAGTCTCCTGTGTATCTGTTCAGTTGGGGCTGGCAATTTACAAACAAGCAGAAAATACAGTAGTATTCTCCATCTTCAGAAGACCATCAATGCATGAAGTCCAAAATCATAGCCAGTAGGTTTAGGTGGTCAGCATCAAGGCCCTGTGAAGTTAACTACTACTCATCAGAGGTGTAAAAAAGGAAAAACATGGATGCAGAAGTCCAAATGAGTATGACAAGATGATCTGGTATCCTTCCTCTTTTGGGAGTAAGAATATCTCTCTGAAAGCCTGTACCATGAGAAGTTGGGGTCATATTTTAGATGCTGTACCAGGTTGGTTCTGTACATCATCACAGAGTAATAATGCACAGTTCATCTTTCAGTTATGCCTAGCTGCCATTCCCTACTTTCAAGAAAATTTACCACAGTCCTTGTGATAATTACTGGGGTATTTGTCTACTCATTGTTGCAGATTTCTGTCCATTATTGTCCTCAACAGAATTAACATCTGATTGATGGACAGCTTTGGGATGAATAGTGCGAGTTCAGTGGTGGTAGGGATTGCTTAGATCAAATCTTTATTTTTAGACAGATTCTTGAGTAATGTTTAGAATTTCAGAAACTTATGTTTACTTGCTCTGTAGATTTCAAAAAGGCTTTTGACTCTGTTGACTGCCATAATTTGTAATTGAATGTGAGGTCATATGGTATTCCTGATAAATTAGTTAATGATGTTTCTCTCTCATGACATAATCATATGTGAGAGTTGGTAAAGCTTGCAGTGATTGGTTTAGCATTACTGCTGGAGTTTGATAAGGCTTCATTTTGTCACCCTTTCTTTTCAGTTTGGTTATTGAATTATGAGGAATTCATTGCAAGGGAAGAAGGATCTTAGGTGGTCTTGAGATATGAAAATATCTCCAGATTATTGCTGGTTATTTAACCCTTTTTGCAAACATTGTTTTTGAGATGAATACTTTCATTAAAGTTATTGAATTGACTGGCAATAGGATAAATTTGGTGATAAATAGAGAGAAACTAAAGTGATGAAAATTGGTCAGGTGGATGGAGCTTAAAAATTTTCTGAATGGTTGTGCTCTTGAACAAGTTTTTAAGTTTAATTACCTTCAAAGTTGTGTAACAGATACATGTAATGTGGGACATGAGGTAAACAGGGAACTAGGCATTGCCACTGGACCTTTAACCCTTACCATGCCAGGCCTGAAAAACTTAATTATACCCTGTGGCCATGCTTTTTTCAACTGCGTTCAGGCAAAAAAAGTGAACTTTAGAAATTTGATTTAAAAAAAATTTAAAACTGGATAAAAACAATATATTTTATTAGAGATAAAAATGAAATATAATTTATTTCTTATGTAGTGTGCATTTCCAATGAGGTATTATTAGCATATTCATAAATTCATTTTTAAGGAAATTTTTTAGGAACTTTAGAATGCATGGGAATACTTTGAGTGTGATTATTATTATTTTTTTCTTAAAAGTTTGTTATTCTTTTTGTTTAGTTGTAACTTTACTGGTTATGTCCTTTTCCATCATTTATTAATATTAGAAATTCCTCAACTATACTAAGATCCTGTTCTAGTTATACCATCATCATTTTTTATTGGCAAAAATGGAATACCAATAGAAATTGTAGCTGGAAATTTAGAACCTGATGATTTTGTTAAGAAGTTAGATAAGGTTTTTGAGGTAAGCCAGTAGTAAGAAAAGGAAAAAAAATATTGCATTATTCTTGTTGTACAGGTAAAAAACTTTGTAAGAGGCTTTTTAATAAGCTGAAAAAAAAGCATTTTACATTAAAAAAAATTTTAATTTTATTAATCTAATAAATTTTCCTAGATTTTTATATCTTTAGAAGCCTTTCAAGCAAACCTGTTAACCATTGCCAACTAAAGTAGAATGCATGCATATCAAACTCAGTAAAATTCTTTCTTAAAAAGAGTTGCAGGTTCTGGATAAAAACAATGCAATGAAAATGGTTGGGACAAAAATGGCCTTGGTCAAAGGACAAACAACAGACTGAGTGAGAAGAAAATTAAACTAGAAGAATGCACATATCACCTCTGGCTAATATAGAAATCTCATTTTCAAAGAGAACAAAGTTTTTCATTTACCTACTTTTTCACACTTTAAAAGTTTTAATTTAAACTAATGGATGATTAGGAAAATGCAAACAGAGTATTTTATTAGTACTTATAGAACATAAAAAGTATTTGTCTTTTATTCATTAAATTTAAAAAGTTGCTTTTCTCACACCCCTCTGAGAAAAGGAGGCAGAGTGTTGCTTGTCAGTGGAATGTCTCTTGACATTTAACCAGTGAAATTTCAGATTTTTACCATAAATAAATCACTTGCAATATTCATTAAAAGTTTCACCTTTGCCATATTTAGTGTTCTTTAACAAAGTAAATTAAAACCATCTTGGATTTGAAAAATGTGAATTATAATAGTACCAATCCAACTGAAAAATAATTTTCCAATTATCTCTTAGAACAGTTTCATTTCCCACCCACCCTGGTATACTTATTGTTGAGGCAACTTACTGTTGCAAATTCAAACTTCATAACCACCATCAAAATTTAAAATTTTTAATTCGTACATCACTTTCAATATTCATTTTGAACTTTGCAATTTTCCACTTTTCCCACTTTTAGAGGGTGCAATTTAAACTTTTGGGAGGTTCAGAAGGTATGAATAATAATATTTCATCAATAATTATCCAACTAATAAAGAATTTTTAATTCATCTCTAAAAGCAATTACCTCTTAAAACCAAAAAAGTTGCATTTTTCCACATGCCTTGGGGTGTACAGGGATAACTCATTATTGCTAATGGAAACCTCATAACTTTCATATTCCACCACCAAAATTTCAAATTTAGAGTTTCAGAAACTTGTGGTTAATAGCTTTGTAGATTTCAAAAAGGGTTATTGATTATGTTATGTGAAATTCACTGCAAGGGAGAGATTTTGGCCTTAAATGGTCTGGAGATACGAAAATTTCTGATTTAGCCCTTTTGGCAAATGATGTTGATGAGATGCACTCTTTCATTTGAGTTGTTGATGAGACTGGTACTACTACCAGTTTTGGTTATAAACAAAAAGAAAACTAAAGTGATGAAAATTGGTCAGGTAAGCTGTGATTCAGTTAATCTGAATGGTTGCAGTCTTGAGCAGGTATCACAGTTTAATTATCTTGGGAGCTATGTAACAGTTACATCCCTTTTACAAAAACTTTAATAATAATCCCTTAATTAAAAATCTACAAAATGATATAATTATACATGAATTTTTTAATGTAAATTAGGAAAATTATTAAAAGGGGACTTGCCAGATCTAATACCTGATTGGTGTTATGAAAAACCCAAAATTTTTAGTGAAATTCCCCTAATAACATCTAAAAAGAATATTCCACCTGAAGCAGCATTAAAAAATTTTAAAAATTTTCAATCAGAAAAATATAAAAACACCTCAACATTTTTACAGATGGATCTGTACTACCAGATAGTGGATCCTCTACAGCTGCATTTTTTGTTCCTCAAGATAAATTTTCTAGTTTTTAAATTACTTCAAAATACTTCAATAATACATGCAGAATTAATAGCAATAATAGAAGCATTTAGTTGGATTTTAAATAACTTAAATAATTGTTTGTAAAATTGCAGTTTTTGTGGACTCCAAAGGAGCCATATAAACATTACAACAAGAATTATACCAATCAGACTATAATATATACATTTACAAACTATTAACACTTAATACATTTAACAAACAATTCAAAAACAATCAAATTACAATTCAATGAATCCCTAGTCATATAGGGATCAATGAAAATGAATTTGTTGATGGATTAGCAAAAAATGCTCATAAATTTAACAAAATTAGCAACTGCTTCAATTTTTATAACACTATAAATAAATAAAAAATAAATACCCCCTCAAGCAGCTGCTTGCCACAGAGGTCTGACAGGAGCCTGTCAGTTTATATGCCACAGTAGGAGATCTGAGAGGATGGCAGGACCTCAGCAGAAAAACGACACACACGTCCATGGATACTTGAAAAAAATGTACTAACAGGCAATGCACCTTTGCTAAATCTCTATCAATTAATAATAAATATGTGGCTTTTTTTTATTAGGGATTTAGATTATACTGATGATTTAGCCCTTTTGGCAAATGATGTTGATGAGATGAAGTCTTTCATTCGAGCTGTGGACGAGACTGGTAGTAGAGTAGCTTAGATTAAAAACAGAGAGAAAACTAAAGTGATGAAAATTGGTCAGGCAGGCTGTGGTTTAGTTAATTTGAATGGCTACACTCTTGAGAAGGTGTCTCAGTTTAATTATCTTGGGAGCTATGTAACAGATACTGATGATGTGCAGCATGAGATTAACAGATGAATAGGGATTGCTGCCAGGACTTTTAAGAATCTATGGAGTGTGGAGAAATATGCATATACACCTAAAGACTAAAATTAGACTGTATAATAATTTGGTCCTCTCAAGGATTAGTTATGGTAATGAAACTTGGACGTTTTTTAAACAAGATAACAGGAAACTAGATGCTTAAGAAGTATCTTGGGCATTAGGTAGTTCAATTTTGCAAGTAAAAAATTTAAAAAATAGAATTTAAATTGACCGAACAATTCTTTCAAAAAATATTAATTATATTCAAAATCTACCATTTACAAGAAGACAATTAAGTATCCTCTACAGACTTAGAACAAATACAGCAATGCTAAATCAAACAAAATTTTATCTTAAACTTTCAAACTCTCCAAACTGCAAAAACTGTAACATACCCGAAACAATTCATCATATTTTACTTAACTGTATAAACAACACAACTCAAAGGAAAAAATTCTTTAAATCACTAGAGGAACATGGGTTTCAGGAGATTAGAACTAATTTAATTTTGAACCAGAAAGATTTTGATTCTAAAATTAAAATTTATAAAATTTTATTTGAATTTCTAATCTCTACAGATTTATGGAACAGAATTAAAAAAATAAACAAAAAGAGTAAAATGAAAATTAACTAAAAAAAGTATTATAGTTAATTATTTAAAAAACATGTATGATGGGAAAGCCTGTATAAGGACCTCTCAAATATCTGTAACGTTGAATAAATAAACAAATAAATAAATATGTAACAAATACTGGTGATGTGTGGCATGAGATTAACAGACAAATAGGGATTGCTGCCAGGACTTTTGAGAATCTATGGAGAGCTGGATCTAGAGTGAGGGGAGAGCCTTGCCCCCTCCCCTCATTCTAGATCCAGCCCTGCCCAAGATAATTAAACTGGGACACTTGTTTAAGGGTCAACTATTCAACACAGCCAACCTGACTAAATTTCATCACTTTTCCTCTCTGTTTATTTCTAATCATAGTATATTATTAGTTTCACCAACACTCTTTTTTCACTTTTTTTCCCAACACACTTTCAACAACACTCTTCAAAAGAGTTCATCTTTTCAAAATCTTTTGTCCAAAGAGCCAAATCGTCAGCATAATCTAAATAAGAAATTTTCAAATCTCTAGTCAATTTAAAATCAAAATCTTCCCTTTGCAGTGAATTCTGCATAGTATAATCAGTAACTGATTATGTTATGCATGCTCAAAATTTGGAGAATTCATGAAGAACCCAGAGTTAATAAATGACAGGCTTAAACCCCAAGAGATATTAACTCTATTCATAACCTTATTTGCTAATCTGTAGTTATGCTTATGGGCAATATGGCCAAACCAGCATAGTCTCTCTTACAATATGTTGTTCAAAGGATGTTGACGACTCCTGTACCTAACCTCATCATTACTTACAAAGTCAAACCACCTAATGCAGTATTTAATCCAAAATTTAATGCTAAAATCAAGCAGGGAGCACTAAATCTCAACAAATCATCACTCAAGTTTAAAACAATATTAACAACACACATATAAATATGAAGGTAAAAACACAGTATGCTGAATTAAAAATAGGTTAACTCTATAAACCCTAGGTGCTGGGATAGTCACATGGTATCGCGACAAACAATCAACTCATTGATACTAATGGGTAATTGATGGTTTTATATCAGTCAGTGAAGTTTAGGTTAAATAGTCATACCTGCATTTTCTTCGTTCTTCTAGAAGTAGCTTCTTTGGTTGTTCAAGGAGGACAATTCTGGGTTGTGTGCTGTTCTCGGTAGTTGATGTTTCACAGGTCTGGTATTATTGCCTCACACCTGGTGATAGAGTTCTTATGGGTAGTTGTGTTGCATTTTGCTGCCTCTGTGGTATGAGTCATTGGTTGTCATTCTAAATTTTGCACTCCTATTAGTGCGCTGAGCCAGTTGCCTAAACGAGATGTTGGTGACCAGGCATTGCAACGTGTTTCATGCCGTCCATTTCAGCGTGTCATCATGCAGACCATCAATTACCCCATTAGTGTCAATAAGTCGATTGTTTATCACGATACCACGTGACTAGCCCAGCACCTACAGTGTTTATAGAGTTAACTTTAGCCTTATATATTTAAAAAAATTTCAGTACACTAGATCTCTGTTAAAATATCTGGTGACAAGCAAGTTAAAAGATTTAATATCATACTGAATAGTTATTATTCCCGATGAGAATTAGTCATTATTCCTGATTATTAGTTATTATCCCTAAAAACGTATCTGACGATTTTAATAATGCAATTGAAATTACAAAATTCTCTTCAGAATGAGCAATAAATTACTCGAGGAAGAAAACTGTGAAATAATGGCACAAGAAATTCTTCCTGAAGAGAGAATCTAATGATGAAAACTGATGGCTGGTAAAATAACTAAAGCATGAGTTTCATAATACGACAGAACATTTCAAGTGAAGTTTTTTTTATGTTATTTTGGATAGCTCAATAAACTAAATAGAGTGGTGTTTTAAAATCATAAAAAATTATTCTCTGATACATAACTGTTAGATCCAAAAACCTTTAAAGAAAATTATTGTCTCAAAGTATAATGGAAAATTTAAATGTTTTATTTATAAATACAGCAACTGCTGTGACATTACATTTTTTGGTGTTTTTTTTTTATTAATGCAGCCTTCGCATTCATTTGAAATGTGAATTTGTGATTGTACTTTTGATTATTTATAATAAAAATTTATGAATTTGCTCACGCTGGCTAGTAACCATCACCATTTTTATCGGTGGTTTTGACAATAGCAATGCACCGTTTGTGTAGAAATTTTAAAAGTAGTTATTATTTTATTATTAGTCATGAATTCCTGTTTCATATGAATCCATCAGCAGCATTATACAAAAATAAAGTCTCGGATGAAATGAATCATCCGAGACTTTATCATATCAATAAAGTGTGAAATTAGAAACTCCCCGTAATCTTGTTACTGAATTTTTTTGGAAAATCACCAAAATCATCCAGCGTGGTGTCTGCAGAACTGGAACCCACCGTGTTGTCAAAAAAGTATAGCTGAAAATCTGTAACAATATATATATAAAGTAGACATATCCAGTGATGAGTTTGACTCAGAAAGAATTGATAGTGATGTAAAGTGTACCACACAAAAAATGTATTAATTGATATTTTCAAGTACTTTCAAAATATATTTTATATTGCATCTGCATATAGTAATATTTATATGACATAAAAGAATGTTAGTACATTATCATCTACTCAGGTTCCAAGTGAACGAAGTTTTTCTTGTTTAAAAATTATAGAAAACAGGCTCGAAAATTTACCAATCCAAGAGAGCTTAGAAGCTTTTATTCTTATGTGCATAGAGAACTATATTTTAGTTAACTTAATTATACCTTTAATTGCTTATGTGGTAACTGAAAGAGCACCAGCTATAAAAATTATTTGATGAGTTAGTTTCTTGTTTGTCAATAAAAATTACATTTTGTTTTAACTTTTGAGTTTCAGTTGTAATTTAAGAATATATCTCTCCCACATCCTCAATAAAGAAATATTACATTTACATGGTGCCATGGGTGCCCGAAATAAGGGGGGAAAAGGAGGTACTTTGCACCCCCGTGCATTTCATTAAAAAAGTTGCATAAATACCAATCACTTTCACTAATAGCATTGCTTATTTTACTGTAATTCATATAATTTTTTTAGTTTGAATGTGCCCTTTATAACCTTTTTCCGATCCAACATTGTTTCTTCAAAAATTTTAAATAATAATAATAAATAAAATAAATACTACCTCAAGCAGCTGCTTGCCACAGAGGTCTGACAGAAACCTGTTAGTTTAATACGCCATAGTAGAAGGTCTGTGAGGATGGTGGGACCTCAGCAGAAAAACAACACATCCATGCCTTTTCCAGGGCTCAAATCCAGGTCACTTAGATCAGTAGCCAAACATGCTGATAAGATCAGCCACAATAATTTAAATAATAATAATTTTTTTTAATATTTTTAGTAATTACAATTTTCAGAAATGCCAGAAAAAATCTGATTTTGAAAATGAATCTGATGTGAGATTGCAAAGAATGTAAGATCACAGCTACTCCTCCTAAGAACTTGAAATGTTCAAGCTATTTCAATTTTTTGATTGCCAAAGGGAAGAGATCTAATTTCGTTCTATTATATGTTCATAACCTCTCTGAGAAGCCAATCCAACTGCAAAAATTCTCTACAAATAGTGGTATTTTCTTTACCTAATATTGTTGTGTTATTAAACATTTCTTACCCAGAGGTGAAACTCCGGACTCCACCCCAGCCCCCGGTCAAAGATTATAATCTGCACCCCCCCCCCCCCCCCCCCTCACAACGAAAAAAAAAATCCAAAGTACCCTTATGGGTGGTATGTGTAACCAATCTACTGACTATTTCCTGGGCTGTTTCAATTTACCAGTCCACCACTGATAATGAAAAATTAAAAGAAAAGCACTCACCATAACATTATCTGAGCAAGCGATTATCTAAAGGCATAGACTTAGTTTTCATAATAGATATGTAATCCTGACAATAGTGCAGATGGGGCTAAATGTTTTCTACCTTTTGTCCTTCAGGCTCTTCCTTAATTTTATTATTTCTTTTTCGTAGTATACAAATCCTTCTGACCTGAGTGGATAATCTGATTATAAGACATGGTCTGAATCTTGTGATTTAATCTGATTTGATATTTGTTTTGACACTCTCTGGTACTTTTTATTTTTACTGTTTTGTTAAATTCCTATGTACTCATTTGTGCATCTTTGCTTCAGAATTTTGTTGTTATATCTACAACCTGCAAATAGGTTTTCCTTCAGAAAAACTTCATTAAATTTTAGCTCTTCTTCCAGGTGTTTCATTGATTACAAGCAATAGTTTTTTTTGAAAAGTCCCTGAAGTTTTAAACATCTTTTGTATTGACATATTAAAAATATACTTTTAACAATTTTTTCACTAAGTATTTAGTGCATGAAACATTTTTATAGTAATATTTTAACAGTGAAGTTTATTCCAAAGTATAATAACCTTTATGAAAACCTTTGAAATTTTAGGGAAACAAAACTGAGTATCATACTTGGTCTTATTTTTCTAAAATTTCAGTTTTCTTCTCTAAACAATATTTTATTTTCAAAGAAGGCATTGAATTTTATACTTTAAGTCAAGGGTGGCCAATCCAAACTTAACTATTCTTACAGGAAAAATTCTCTACTTAAAAATGAAAACATACATTTCTAATGAGTAATAAATTGAAAACAAAAACTATATTTTTAAGAAATTAAGAAAATATCTTGATTAAAAGCAAAAAATATAAATTTTTGGTGAGTGCTATGAATTGGCAAAATTGTTTAGGTATGCACCTAAAAATGTTTGGTCAAAAAATTGGAAGAAATGATCAAGATTCAGTATATTTGTTTATTTTATGAGCTGAAAATTCTATTCGTAGATCTTATAATCATATTCGACGTACTGGGCAATAATTTTACCCCTAACCATCTCCATCATGAAGATATGCCTATTTGGCATGAGTAAGAGCAAAATATGTAAGTAAACCCTTAAGTGGGCTCCTAAGGGCAAACATAAGAAAAGCTAAAAATAGCAGTAAAATTGCATAAGAAACCTAAAACAGGTAGGTTTTCAGAGAACGCTACCTTTTTATCAGAGAATGCTACCGTTTTATCATCAGAGAGTGCTACCATTTTAGGCCTCTTGTACTTGTTCAAAACAGTATGATCGTAAAGAATCGGAGAAGTAATAATCTCATTGGGATTATTGCTTACATCCTGAAAAAATCTTTTTGAGATGCGTTTTATATGTGTATATATATATGGTCAATGCCCAGGTCTTTATGAAGTTGTTTGTGTTAGTGACAAACTAGGGGGCATTGACTGCAGTTCTCAAAATCTTGTTTTGTAAGACCTGATATTGGTGGGTGTAGTATTCACCCATATGGGTGAAGCATAGAGAATCACCGGTCTGATGATCATATCATAGAGTAAAAGCTTATGATCAATCATTAAAATGGAATTTCTCCTAAGGAGTAGGCCTAGCTGGCCCCTCAATGAATTGACTTTGGAGATTATATTATTTATATGATAGTCCCACTTTAACCTCTTATGTATAACAACCCCAAGATATTTGACTGAATCACTCCAATCAATGGGAATATTTTGTAAATGGAGGCAAGTGGGATTCATAATACACTTTCCAGTAAAAAAGATGGCAGAACTCTTGTCAGAGTTAATCTTTATCTTCCATTTTTCGTACCATGTGCCCAACTCGGTCAAGCTATGCTGCAGCCTCTTCACAGCGATAGCAGGACCGAGGGAGGGAGATAGTAAGGCAAGGTCATCTGCGTAAAATGCAAGATGAATATGATCAAAGGAAGGTAAATCGTATAAATATAAAGAGAAGAGTGTAGGACCCAAAAGGGAACCCTGATGCACACCTGCAGAGATGACTCTTCTTGTCGACATGGCAGATTTAATTTGGACTTGAAATGTACTATTGGAGAGATATGATTGGATCAAACAGATGAGTCCAGATGGCATTTCGGCTTGTATAAGCTTGTGTAAAAGGCCATCCAACCAGACGCAGTCAAAGGTTTTGGCCACATCCAGAGGAAGACAGCTGCAACGGACTCCTTTTTGTTAAGGGATTCGGCGACTTTCTCCCACCACCCTAAGGATCTAGTGTTCGGTAGATCGATTCCACCTGAAACCCAACTGGATCTCAGGCAGAATACTGGCAGCCAAGAAAGTCGTCAATACGATTGAGCAAAATCTTTTCAAGAAGCTTACTAATTGTAGACAGCAAGCTGATAGGACAGTAGCTGGTTGGAATAGCGGAGTCCTTGCCTGGTTTATGTAAAAGCTTGACGATAGCAATTTTCCAGACATCAGGAAATATAAGATTTCGAAGTAAATAATTAAATATCGAACAGAGATGCACAATGGCTTTTTTGGAAGATGCTTGAGCATCCTGTTTAATATTTTGTCTTGACCCGAGGCTTTATTCAATTTTAGGCGTTTGATTGCCAGCTGAATTTCCAGCGGCGATGTAAAATTCACCCTGGTCTGATCCACCTGATCGAAATGGAGAAGGGATTCCCTCACCAATCCACAGGTATGATGGTCAGAGAGATCAAAGTTCTCACGGAATTGCAATTCGAGGGCATCTGCAAAAGCCTTGGATTTATCTTCATCGTTGAAATTTAAAACAGTTTCTCCATGTATAGGTGGGAAACTGGTAAATGGTTTCTTTAAAGCTTTGCTCATCTTCCAAATGGAATTATTGGTTCTAGACAATGATTCAACTTTCTTATTTCATTGTTCACTTCTAAAAGCTTTGAGGCTGGATTTGACCTTGAGTTTTAAAGAGTTGTAAAGCCTCTTATCAGATGTAAATCCATGTCTCTGCCTTGCATGTCTTGCCTTGTTTTTCTCCTTAATGAGGCAAGAGAGATGCAATGGCAGGACATAAAAAACTCGCTTTGGTGTAAAATCCATGCTAGCTTCAGTTTTGGAAGTTAGCAATAGGGTTGTAAAGTCATGGCATCATTAATGGATATACCATTAGAAAGTTGGCAGGTTTCAAGAATCTTGCTGTTTACAAGAACCTAGTGTGTAGGATTTATAAAATTGCCAGTCAGTCCAACTAAACGAACCAGTCACAAGAGGCATGGAAAGGTGTAAAGTCAGACAGACCAGCAAATGATCAGAGTTGGTTGACGACACTAAGATCATAGTTTGGCAAGAAGTTGCCAAAAATGGCCAGATCAAGGACGTCAGGTCTATGCATAGTATTAAAGGGGTAAAACAGCTCACAGGGAGCGTCGACAATGAATCCCTTGTCAGTAGTATATTGGAGTGAAATACCTCCATTTTTGTTGCAGGCCTTTGAATGCCAAGCAATATTTTTGGTATTAAAGTCACCTGCAAGCACTGTAGGAAGATTGGAGTCAAAACTGGAGTTCAGATCATCATTCATAAGTGTAGGATTTGGTGGCTTATATGCAGCAACTAGGTGTACAGTTCCTATGTTGGTATCCAAAATAGCCACGGCTGTGGCTTCAAGAGTTATGAGGTCTAAAGTAGGTAAAAGATTATGGTGAATTGACCGTTTGATCATAACAGCTGTGCCTCCTCCACTGTTACGCAAACGGTCTGTACGATAGACCTCATAGTTAGGCATTTTAAAGACATCTGAGGCACGCAGATGCATCTCACCAAGTAAGACAATGTCTGCCTGGGTATTGTCAAAAATGAACAGAACTCAGACAGATCACTAAGAATTCCATAGCAATTCCAGAAATAAATCTGAAGATGATCCCTTGTACATTTATCTACCATTTGAGACAAAAGTTGAGAGTATAGTATCAAAAATGCCAATTGTAAGTTTGGCCATTGGCTTTCTGATAGTCGGCCATAAAAGACTTGGCAGTAAATAGTATCTTCAGAATATTAAAACTTGAATAAAAGGAAAATGTCTTTAAGATCATTCAAAATATTGGCGTCAAACTGATCACCAGTGGGCATTTGTTCATCAGAAGGCTTGGTCTCCTTAGTTGTAGATGTTGGCTTATCTGTGTTCACTTTTTTGGATGCGTCAGCTGTATAGGATAGATTTGGAGTTACCATAGAGCTGGTAACTTTCTTCTGAGGGACATTATTGATTTGACATTATTATTTGTCACTATTTCCTTCTTTGGGAAATGGACACACCCTTTATAGTTAGCGGTGTGTGTCCAAGCCTGCAGTTACCACATTTAGGGGGACTGTCCTCTTTCTTTCTAAGACAGTCCCTAGTTAAATGATTACCTGCACATTTCACGCAGCGAGGTAAATTGTAACAGCCACTCTGAGTGTATCCATATCGTTGGCACTGGTGGCATTGAGTAGGGCTCTTTTTGGTCCTGTAGTTTCAACATGGATCTTTAGATGAAAGAGATCAGTGATGTCATAAATATTCTTGTTAGCAGTGTCTTTTGGCAATTCAGCCAAAAAGACAGGAATAGGAGTTCTGTCTTTCCCTCTCTTCATTTGGGATATTTTAATTATGGTAAATCCTTGGTCCACAAGAGCAGTGCGAACGTTTTCAGAATTGTTGTCAGACAAGAGGTTTTTGAGAACAACCCATAAATTCTTTTCATCCTTTAGCTTATAGGTATGAAACTGTAACTTGGATGTCTCAAAATACTTAATAAAGGACCTGTAGTTATCTGAGCACTTCGTCTGAAGATGGACTGTGTCTCCAGAAGTCTTAGCTGTGAATGACTCCACAGCAATCTTAATAAGGTCTCTGTGTATACCAATCTAATTTTTGGTGACCTCAAAATGATAGATGGAATTTTCCCAGCATTGGCTTTTGAAGGAGAACCACCAGTTTCCATTTCCAAGACTTCTGTGGGTCAAGGAATTCCTCCTCCAAAATGGAAAAATGCATTTTGGAGGCATATGTAGATTCAACAGTAGGAGAAAGGGAATGCTTGTGCCCTTTCTTTGTCTTGTTTTTGCTAATGCCCTTTCCGTTGGGCTTTTTAGCAACTTTGGGGGCAATGGATTATGAATAAATATCCATTCCATACACATGATCTCAAGATCTGTCTTGGACAACCTCCAAATCAATGGTGTGATTAGAACATTGTTCAGAGCAGACATGCTCGTTTATGTTCTTCTCGAGATAAAACTTCTGAAGAATTGCATCATTAAAGCTGATGCAAACTTCTGGCAACAAGCCAGGAATGTCCTTCATAGAAGGTAAATCAATCAAGTTAGAATTTACTTCAAAAAGAAGTTTGTTTTTGTCGGATAAGAAAGCGCAAATTTGTGCGTTACAGCTGGTTTCAGCATTGACTTGAAAATCAGAGGTCTCTGTGAGGTCCGAAAGAAAATTTCCAGGATAGCTCTCTGAGTGAGCCACGACAGAGATATCAATAATGTCAGAACTAGACATATTGTATCAATCAAGGTGAAGTTTTAAATACAAAAAACAGATAATAAAAGTGAAAAACAATGATAATAAGATACTAAGCAAGCAAACAGACTAGAACCATATAAATATTAAGTGAATTATTCAAAATTTCAAAATTTGAAAAATCGAAATGCACAGTTAGTAACAAAAAAAAAATGGTTCAATCCGGATTTGGAAAAAAGAATGATTTCTGTAAAGTACCAGAAATCAATCAAAAACAACTAGAAATAGAAAACTGAGAATAAAATAAACAAAATAAATATGTAAAGGATACAATTTTAATAAGAATAAAACTAAAAACAGTAAGAATAGCGATAAACTAGTAATAAAAATTCCAGTAACGACTGGAAGGAAATATTAAACTTATAAATTAAAATACCTCAATGGAGGATTTTGAGCCTACTTGGAGAGTAGAAATTATATGTATATTTCCAAACCAATAATGGCCAACTCTAGGTCGGCTATTGGCTTGTACTTATACTAATTGAAGGATGTATTGAATATCCAAAGGTGTCTAAGCTTTATTAGAACTGAATTGTGAAATTTAATCTGAAAACCCCTAACTGAAAACCTATCAGTTTAAGGTATAAAATTAGCTAGATCTAGCTAACCTTCCTGCCAAAGGCTACACCGGGGTTTTCACCCGATCTCGCCTAAGGCTAATGGGAAATTTAAGTAAAATACTAGCTGATCAACTTTACTAAAATAATCCAGGAGCGAAGCAAAAGTACGTCTTCATTCTTCGAGGTCTGATCTCAAAGTCCTGAAAATTCTGTTGCAATGAGCCTTGGCTATTGGCCAGACCTGCTTTAATATTTTTGTACTTCTTATATCAATTGAAAAATGTATTTGATAATTATTCTTAGAAAATTTTTAACCAATTTTTTTGTCTTTGCATTTTTGGTGTAGCATCATTTCAAAATGAGAAAATTTTTTACTAAGAAAAAAAAAGCTAAGATAATCCAGCTTTTTTTTTTAATTCTTGAACAATATCTTGCTTCCAATGATGAGTCTGCACTTTAAAATGTTATTTTTTTTTTTATTTCATTTGTAAATTTCTGAATTGTAAGGTATTATTGTTATACTTGAAGATGCCTGGCATGCTTTTGGGAGATGTGAGTTCGAATTCCACTCAGGACAACCAATTTTTTTCAACTAATTATTTCAAGTGTATCACAGGACGTTTTCCTGTGATACTTTATTACTAAAAAGTATTGTACATTAAAATTATGCCAGATGTCCTGTATAAATACCAAGAAAAACTTCAAATCGAATTATTGCTATGTAATAATCATGACAATAGAAAATAATGTGAAAAACTGTAACATAAATATTCTAATACACAGTCAATAACATTAAAAGCTAAGAAATTATTCATCTACTGACCTAACATTTTTCATTAGAAAAATGTTACTGATTTTCATGGAAATAATATCCCTGTTTCTAAGCATATGTTTTTAAGGATACATTTAGAACAATATTTGTTTTCCTTTAGTTGCATAAAGAAGAAAGTGGGGCAAAGTCAAGTGAAAGTTGTTCTAACATGGAACCAGGAAGGACAAAACCTGAAAATGGATGTGAAACTGATACATTCCAATCAAATACAACTGCTTCTTCCAGTTCAGCAAATGAAACTAGTGTACCATCAGCTTCAGTGAGTAAAGACACTAATAGCATAAATAAGGAGTCAGTATCAAGTTGTGAACCACCCAAACTATCAAGTGAGGAAACTTCCCCACCTGAGATACCTTCAACGTCACAGAGCAAATCTCCTACCCCTCCTCAGGTAGAACATTTTTTATTAACAATTATATGAAATATTTTCCAAATCACATATCCAATTTTGGCTTTTTAATCCAGAAAATACACATTTAATATTGCTGATTTTCTGAAAAGGGAAAATAATATATCCTTTTAAAGAAAGTTTTCATTAAATAATGTTTCATGCACTGATACATTAAAATGATTTTAACTTTCTGGATTAAACTGTGAAAAGGAAATTAAAGGGAATTATTGACAATTTTAGTGAATTACACAGTTGTATCAGAATAATATGACCACTTACCTAATAATGGTATGTGGTCATATTATTCTGATATGACTGTGTATATCATTTCTTCTATTTCACTGAGCAGTAATGATTTGTTTCCTGTGTCAGTTATATTTTCTCTGTTTTTCCTGCATTACCCCCACCACCACCATTTTGTATTATTATTGTCTTCACTTACTATGAAGATTGATTCATAATATATTTAGCTCATTAAAATAATAAATAAATAATAATAATAAATCCCCAAATATTGAAAGAATTACTTGCATAAACTTATAAAATAAACTCTTATTTGTTAAATGTCTTGAAATAATATTTATTAAGATTTAATGAAATTCTATGGCAAAATCTTATGATTGCCATTGCTGTTAAATATCCAAACTACCACAATTCTTTAAATATAAAATGAATATTGCTAAAAAGGTTTTTTATAACAAACTGTATACTAAACTAATTAATATTAGAGATTTGAGTATTGATTCTTAGTGTCAGTTTTGAATACAAATATTTGGGACAGGTATATAACAGCTGTGTCTGCTGTTAAAAGTTCTAGCTTCAATAATTCTGTAATGAATGAATATTGTTGAAAAGTAAGATTTAGAGAGATATGAATGAGAGGTTTTCAATTTATTTCCGGTGACATTTTCTATAAAAGCTTATATGCCAAACAAGGGATTTTGAATATTGCTTTCCATTCACATAATATGGAAGTATCTCAGTACATATTGAAGAGTAATCTATGTAATTATTACATATATTTTTGTAATGTATTAATTAAAATATGTTCCAAAAATTGAAAAATATTAAAGTATGATTTACTAGAGAAAAATTTATGTCTGATTGTAAGTGAATTAAGTTTCACTTTTTGCATTGAATGAAAGATTTTCATCATATATCACTAACAAAAAACATGATGAAAAAATGTACCATGTGACTAGTATAGCACCTACAGTGTTTAAAGAGTAATTTTAATCTTAATTTAATTCTGCACACTATGAATATTCCTTTGAGTATGACACATTGTCTCTCAGCAGTGTTTATTTGCATGTCTACCTTGCACAATAGTTAAAATTTATAAGATGACAACATTTCAAAAATCATTCCCAGTCATTTAGTTTAAAACTTCAGAGAAACAAAGAATGACCATACCAGGGCATTTTTTGAATGATGTAGAAAAACCCAGGACATTTTTCAAATAATGCTTTTTGGCCTTGAAATATTAGGGAAATCTTTTGAATGACCTTTTTTCAACCTGCTTATATGGTATATAGCCGTCCCGTGGCCGAGTGGTTAGCACGCTTGGCTACTGATCTAAGGGACCTGGGTTCGAGCCCCGGATTAGGCATGGATGTGTGTGTCGTTTTTCTGCTGAGGTCCTGCCATCCTCTCAGATCTCCTACTGTGGCATATAAACTGACAGGCTCCTGTCAGACCTCTGTGGCAAGCAGCTGCTTGAGGGGGTATTTATTTTTTTTTAATTTTTTATATGGTATACCACATATTTTGTGAGATATCATATGGGATTTGTTCTAATAGGAATATTTGTTAAGCTACCTCCACTGTAAGAGAATCCCCCCACCTGTAATACAAATACAGGCATTGAAACATCTTCTGTAGCAATCACAGGCTGCTTCTTAAAGGAATTACAATAGGGGAAAATATGGGAGCCAATTTATTCTATTTCTCAAAGCATTTTCGCAAGAAAGCTAATCAGCACCTCAACATGAAATAATATGACTTTTTCTATTTCATGTCTTACAGATTGAAGGAGTTCATAGAAGAAAGCATAAATTTCTTAATTTGTTTTTTTCTTAATGTAGATTTGTTGTTGTTTTTTTCAATCACTTCATAGAAACAATCAACTAATATCTGAGCAGAAAGTATATTAAGTTTGCTTGTAGCTACTTTGACATTTCTATTCCTGGAAGTAGGAGTTTTAATTCCACATGTGAGTAATTTTTCAACAAAAAGCATAATTTATTTTGTCCTTTCTTAATGTGATGTTTTTGGCATTACTAAAAGGGCCTCTAATTGAACCGTGGTTTAATGTATTTCTGATTTTCTGATTAAAAAAATCTAAAAACTACAAAATTTGGAACAATATTCTGGTACAAAAAAATTCTGATACAAAATTCTGGCTCTCATATCTTACCTATTTAATATGGAGAAACCTTAAAAAGAGAGAGATGTTAACAACTCCTGTGGCTTGGAGATCTTGAAATATCTGGGCTGGGGTGACTCAGTCGGTAGCGTGCCAGGCTCGTAATCTGTAGTTCCCAGGTTTGAGTTCCAGCTGGGTCAGCGTTGAGATTTATCTCCGCAAAATTCCCCGCCCTGCCCACTGTCACTAGTGGACACTGATAGGCTTGGAAAGGCCACTGTCTGTCAGATGAGATGTTAAGCTGTGGCCCCGTGCGGGAGAGCCATACCCTGTGCATGTTAAAGAACACATGGATGGCCTTGACAGGAGGCTACCATCTGTCTCCCAACAGCTGTTCAGTGGGTCCCCTCCCCCAACCTTCTCTGAGTCTTCGGGGTCCTTGTGACCTGGCCATTTAGCCCATGGTGTGCAAAAAAGTGTCGCTCAGAGGTAAAACAACCTAACTCTTGAAATATTTATTCAATCTAACGATAGAATCAGTTATAGCATTTTATATTGTGACAGACAATTTCATAAGTGTAATATGCCTCAATGAATTCAATTGTCAAATCAAATATTTGTTGCATTTTAGTGAAAAAAATATTTGTTACATATTAGAGAAAAAAACATTTTCATGTTTTTTCACTAATATGTTTAATTTTCAGATTCAATATGGTTTTCAACAAAACAAACAATGAGTTGTGTTTGTACATTATTTTCCTTGTTTTGAACCACACAGAGCTAAGTGTCATCATTTGTGTATGATTTACTTGCTTAGCTCACTAAAGGCATTAAAGCCTCTCAGTATTCACCAGAAACTATCAGTATTCACTAGAAACTTCACCTTCTAGTTCCACCATTAATACCATATATTTTGAAATGTTCCCATTATGTTTGGATCAGAGGCAATGACCTACAAATAGTGTTGCCATATCTGTCTTGATTTTGACGTTATTTTGCTGATACTGTTTAGATATTCTGACTTGGTTTACTGCCAAACATCAGGAATCTTGGGCAGAGCAGCTTAAAAATATTGTTCTAAATCAAGATTTCTGAAAAGCCATTGTTGGCTCCTATTTCTTCAAAAATTAAGGGCAAGATATTCTTGTTCAGTTCTACTTAGATCATGGTTTTATAACTCGTTAATATCTTTTATAATTGGATAATCAACATATGTAAGTTTTGTAACACCATTTTAACTATTTGTAAAACTATTAATTATAAAAAAATTATAAAGTAAAACTATTATTATTTTAATTATGTTTAAAGTACATAATCATTTGATATAATTTACTACTGTTTTTCTATTAGTCTGTCAATGATGATCAGAATTCTACTGAAGATGATAAGCTATCATTGGATGAAAAGGTTGAAAGGTATGTCGGCCATTGTTTTTTGCTTTATAAATTACAGCAAATAAATAATCTAATATTGTAAACATACACAATTCAGCGAAATCAAAAGAGAAATTGACCTGCCTGAGACACATTACTCCAGGTTAGGGTTGCTACTATTCCTAGAAGCAAAATTCAGGTATCTGATCACAATTATCTACCAGCTGATATAAGATATGCTATGGTCACTTGGGGTTGGTAACCCACAAACATAAAAACAACAGGAATAGAAATATCAACACTATTCAGACCATCTGTGAAGTACTCATTCCATCTTGCTGTAACAGAATCCTCACCTTCAATAACTTTACCATTTTTATCCCTCAATTCCTGTGTGCCAATTGTTTTTTACATAAAACATTTACTATCTGATACAACTCAGTTGTTTTGTTGTCTAGCTGCTTTCTCTGCTCTTTCAGCTGGGCTACTAAGTCAAAGATTCGTTACAGCTTTTTACTGATCTTACTCATGTTTAATAAACTCTCTGTAATGCTGTCTGTTAATACTAGCAGGATGTTGATTCAGTGTATCCTTGCATTCCCTTCTTTCAGGAATAAGCGTGATTGCCTTATCACTCAAATGACTTTCCTCTGCACCTTTTTTATGCAGAAGAATATCCTGTTTAAAAATGATCCCATTCTTCCTTAACCACAGTTCTAAGCAAACTGTGCATTTCATAATGACTAAGTAACCTATAATGGAAAGGTTTGACTGTTTCTGGGTCTTTAGCAATCACTGCAGAGCTTCACTGTTAACCCTTAACATGTTCGGTTTTATAGAACAGAATTCACTCTGCTAACTGGGTTAATTTTTAAGTGTTTCCAGCAGAAAAAAAAATTTAAAACCTTATTCTAAAATAACTAATAAATAGAAATGGGTGATATCATATACCAAAATAAAGAACCTTTAATTGTGAATTTTTAGAAAATTAAATATGTGACAAAATAACATATTTTAATAGTGCTTATTTAAAACAGAATAATAAAAAAAGAGTAATGGATCTGAACTTTTTTCTAAAATAACTAAAGAGCAGATTATGATATATCTTAAAAGAAAGAGCATGTAATTCTACATGTATAATATATACACAGATATACACTAAGGAATTACCACCTTTTAAGTTGATTCAAATTTTTAGAGGAAAACTTGTCGTGAGCCGGGTGGGATACCAATCCACGACCTCCTGATAGCATGTCAAGTGCTCTGGACCACTGAGCTACTGGCTGCCGATCAAGATATCGTCTAATTGATGATGTGAAATTTTTACCTACATCACATATTCCATTATGTCACATGTAGGCACTGTGTAGGCAATCAAGCCACAAGCGGCAGACTAATACCATATAGATGGAAAGTGTATTTTACAAGTATACAATTGATTAAATATTGTTTAAACTCGACTTATTTGGTATACACTATGGAATTGCCACTTTTTAAGTTGATTCAAATTTTTAGAGGAAAAATTGTCTTGAGCCAGGTGGGATATGAACCCACAACCTCCTGATAACATCAGTGATCAGCAGCCAGTAGCTCAGTGGTCCAGAGTACCTGACATGTTATCAGGAGGTCATGGTTTCGTATCCCACCTGGATCAAGAAAATGTTTCTTCTAAAAAATTTGATTCAACTTAAAAAGTGGTAATTCCTTAGTTTATACCAAATAATTCCAAGTTTATTCAGTATTTAATACATACACAGATTTACCTGAAAAGTTATATGTTTCCTTATTCTTCTCCACTACTGTTGAAAGTCTCATCAGAGTCACTACACTGTTCACTTTCGTTTGCGGTATCAACATTTACTACTAACTCATTATACAGTTTTTTTTATTGAATTTCAAAAGACCAAGAAAAAATTTAATGGCAAGAGTTCAAAGAACACTCTCCATAAAACTTTTTTAATTTGGGAACATTAAAAGAAGAAGAAAAAACTAAAACACTATGGTATGGAAAAACTTCATGGTAATGACTGCTAAAGCAATATAATACTTCATAAACTTCAGTTACAAATGTTTCATGACATGTCAGGCTTGGCTAGCTCACTTTGAAGCATTTGCTGTTAAATCTGTTATACTATGTGTTGATTAAGTTGATTTTTAGCTTGTTTTCGAAAAACAACCTATTGATTTTACTTTGTTATCTGTGGCTATCTGTAGATATTCAAAACTTTTTTCATAATTTTCCTGCAACTTTATAAGATATCTAAATTATCAAGTATATAGTAATTATGAAATTTGATTAAAAATCAATCCAAAGTGAATGCACAGTATTCCCTGTTAAGATAGACATCAAACATTAATTAATAGATTCGGGTTCGATTCCCGCCATGGCGGCGATAAATTTTTTTCAGAATCTATTAATTAATGTTTGATGTCTATCTTAACAGGGAATACAGTGCATTCACTTTGGATTGATTTTTAATTATATATTAACGTCTTAGCGTTAGCGACCTTCTCATTAACATCTGATAATCAAATGCAACGACTGAAAAAGTTGCATCTCCTTGAGTATAGATGGTGCTGTCTCAATCACGTCTCAGGAAGAAGATTTATAAGGTCATATTCTGAAAGAGTTTGTTGTCCAACGCGTGGTGCAATGGTAGCGCGCTCTGGCATGAATCTGGAGAGATGTGGGTTCGATTCCAACTGTGGCGGCGATGAATTTTTTTCAGAATCTATTAATTATCAAATTTTTTCATGAATTTTTCAGAATTTATTTTTTTAAAAATTTAAATGGCTGATTTTTAAGGGGAAAATTAAACACCGCATAGTATCTTGGGAACTGCAGTTCCTAATGGAAATGATGCTGCATTTCACTCTGAGAACTACAATTACTTTGACACTTTAAGTATTAAAGTAATTCATTTTACCTTAGTGCAATATTTCATAAGCTTCAGTTGCAAATGTTTCATGACTTGTCAGGCTTGGATGCTCACTTTGAAGCATAGTGCTGCTAAAACTGTCATATGTTGTATTAATTGAGATACATTATAGTTAGTCGTCATATGTTAGGTTAATTTTTTGCTGGTTTTAAAAAACAACCTAATTATTTCATTTTGTAATACAGGGTTTTATCAAAATAATGGAAATACCAACAACAACTGGAGTACACACAATGTGCTGTATGCATATCACAGGAATTATGTCACCCACAATGTGAGGTATGTAAAGGGGAGAAGTACGATGTCGGCTATCATGTAGCAGTGCTACAGGCACAGGTGAAACAGCTGTTGTGGTGTAATTATCAACAATGTCAGATCTCAGTTACCACCAAAAAGCATGATCATTGATGCGCATCTTGCAGGAGCTTCACTAACCAGAATGGCAGAAATAGTAGGTGTAACACGAGGAACTGTATCAAAAATTATGACTACTTATCAAAAGGATAGGGCATTGCCTCCAAACGTGCAAATTGTGGACACCATACGAAGGTGTCAGATAGGGATATGTGAATGTTGGCATGGATTATACAACAGAAGAACAAGACCACAGCACCACAAATAGCAGCAGAGTTGAACACCTGTTGAAATTATCCCGTTTCCATCATAATAGTTCGTTGGGAACTTCATTGTGCTAGTATTTATAGCTGTGCTGCAATCCACAAACCTCTGATTATACCAACATCAATGCAACAAAATGTGTAAGGTGGTGCAAAGCACATAAAAACTGGAATGTTAAAGATTGGCAGCACGTCATCTGGTCTGATGAATCATGCTACACATTGTTTCCCACCACTGGTAGAGGGTACATCTGGCAAAAACCTGCAGAAGTATACTACCCATACTATTTGGTTCCAATTTTGAAGCATGGAGGTGGATCCCTGATGCTGTGGGGTGCCATATCATCGAATTCCTTAGGGCCATTAGTTAATCTGCAGGGTCATGTCACATACACAACGTACAATTCCATTTTCAGGAACTACTGCACCCAATGTTGTGGGCATTGTTCCCTACTGACTGCCCCCAGTTTCAAGCAGATAATGCACCTGTGTATTGCGAGAAACTTGTCAAGTTGTGGTTTGCAGAAGATGAAGTACAGCAGCTACCCTGTCTCCTCAATCTCCAGACCTCAATATTATTGAACATTTGTGGGAATATCTGGAATGCAAGGTTAGATGCACTTTCCATTTGCAGCATCACTGACACAATTGGGCCATATTTTACAGGAAGAATGGTCCCACATTCATTTACCTTATGTGCATGACTTGTATAAGTCTATTCCACATTGAATTGCATCTGTTCTGAATGCCCGAGGTGGGCTTACAGCTTATTAATAAAATGTTCTTCACAAACTTTTAGCTAGCTAAAACTTTTAGCCAGCTATAGCTGGGTCTTTCAGAGCTTCAGTGTTAAAGGTAACTGCATTTCCATTAGTTTGATAAACCCCTGTATGTGTCCTTCTGTAAACATTCAACTTTTTTTTATTTATGATTAGACCCACAAAGCTACTAGCTGATTTACTGGTTATTACAGAACAAATGACCATGACATCCCAGGACTCACACCCCAGCTGTTGCAGTGTTGCCACAAATCAATTCAATACCACTGTGCCACTGAGGCAGCACAGAGATTGAAGAGAAGAAAATTCAATTTATAAATAAAAAGTATTTTTGCATTAGATAGGTGTTGAGGAAATTTTTTTATTTGCCCTTTTTGAATCTCCCAAAGGTTTTAATTGTGCCCTCTAACAGCAGAAAGTTGAAATCTCAACGTTTCGAACAAATATTACAAACAATGTATTATTCTGGAAGTTTGAAATTTTCGTGGTGGAAAGTGTAGGTCATGATGTTTGCATTGATAGCAAAAATTTTTTTGCAATAAGCTTTCCTTAGCAATACTTCTAAAGAGTGCAAAACTCAGTAGATGGAAAATTTCTTTCTCTTTGAAAAGAAGCATCCCATATTCACCAGAGGCAATGTGTGTTCTTCTAGTTGTAAATGTTAGGAACAGCTTGTTATGAACAGCAACAGTAAGTGAATAGTTTCAGCTCCCATGCTTTATTGCTCAAATATCTTCATCTCCTCTACTTCTTTTTATCCAAAAAGAGTACTATTAGTTTACGAAAGTATCTGTTTGAAATGGTCCCATTCTTCTTCAATTTCAGTAGTAAGTAAACCACGATTGTCATAATGACAATAACCTACTATGGTAAGCTTTTGGCTATAGCTGGGTCTTTCAGAGCTTCAGTGTTAAAGGTAACTGTTTTAACTTTAGCACACTTCTTAAGTTTGAGCTGCAAGACACTTTTAATAAGATAATGAAGAGATCCAATCTCAGCTCCCCTGTATGACCTGGTATTCCTAACAGAACTATCCCATTTGCTGTTGATTAACATATAATTGATAATATATATGCAACCCATCTGGTGAAACCCATGTGTATATATATATATGTCACAGTATTTGAAATAAATGTTAGTTATTCTCAAACCATTAAGTTTGCTTATCTGTAGATGTTCCCCCATTGCAACTACCAATACCAAAGGGATATATCATTCCTCTTCAAAGGTCAGAGTCAATACCAACTTTAGCATTAAAGTCACCTAGAACAAGGGAACAATCTCCTTGACAGAATTCAAAATGTTCTGAAGTTGTCTGTAAACCATATCTTTCTCATCAGCATCCTCAGTGGGGACATCACAACAGTTAACATTCCAAGTCTCTAATTCTAGTTTTAAATTTAACTGTAAGAAACCTTTCATTAACACAGTCATATCCTAGAAAAGCCTCACTAGCATGTCTGCTGAGAAGTTAATCTATGCCTTGAAGATGCTTTCCAACCTCCCTCCCTGAAAAGAGAAATTGAAAAGAGAAATTTAAAATTATTTTCAAATTCCTGACCTTTGCCTATCCACCTGGTCTTTTGCAAGCCCAGAATATCTAGGTTATAATACTGTAATTCTTGTGTGAGGACATCAAGAGAATACTCTATTCACTGAGGGTTGTCAACCCACAAACAAACAAAACATGCAGCAGAAGATTTTCCCTCAACAGAAGCCCACCAGTGCAGCCAGTTCAGGATACATAATCAAGCTCAGAGCCATAATTTCATTCAGGTTGGTATATGTGGTCAACACCAAGACCCCATGTAGTTGACCACTCAGCAGGGTCAGGAAAAAATGAAAAAGTAGCCATAGTAGTCCAGACCAATAGGCCACACTGATTTGGCAGCCCTCCTCTTCCATTCCCTTCCATAAGAGAGTACCTCTTTTGAAAGGTATTAACAATCTGCACCACAAGAATCTTTAATTATGTTTTAATTATACAGAGTTTATTATACATAGAAGCTTAAAGTTTATTATACATAGAAGCATTAAGTGATAAATGTGTTTGGGCAGAACACTTGCATTTTTTTATCTAAGTGAAATGTTTTCACCTTTGGAACAAGTCAATAGTTAGGAGGAATGAATCCATGATGAACAGTGAGGTTTTACTTTATTATAATGAGAATTGGGTTTTGCATGCAGGACAGTGCAAATTGAAGTTAAAATCACAGCATGAGGTGACTGAGCTGCAAAGAGAAATAGCTCAGTTCATGGCAATATTATTCTTGGCATGTCTCATTTTTTTATCACCACTATATACATATTCATGTGTGTATAGCAAAGGATTTAGTTAGAAATTTTGGATTTGTCTAAATTAGTGGTGCACAAATATATTTAGTATTGGGGTGAATAGAAAAATTTGTATGCTGTGGGCCAATAATTGAGGGGTGGCAATAAAAGGACTAAAAAGCATTTTAATTTGTGTATTATATTTTGCCTGTCATATGTATCCTTAAATTGAAATTTAAAAAAAATTATAAGTTTGAAATAATAAGAAAAAATTACATCTTAATATAAAGTATATATTAATGTCAAAACTGAAGTTGGCTCACTGAAGCAGAATGTGAAGGATGAGACTAGATCCCAGAAATGAGGTGTTAAATATTCAGTTTCAGTGAGTTGTAGCTAGTTGTCTGATGTTATTAAATTTTTGTCTTTCATCTTATTAAAACACCATTCACTTTAGTAAAGCCATTTAAAAGAAATATTTTCCAATTTTCATGCAGGCTGGATAAAATTGTTAAGGAAGCCAGAGTTTGTCTGGTCTAAATTATGTAAAAATATATTTTGGTATAAACTGGAGAAATAATTTCTGTAGATATGTGATAATTATTTTATTTCTCACTTCCATTTTCTGTATTAATAACAGTTGTATAGATTTGAAAATATTATAAAAGATCACATTTCAAATATTTAATTATACCTGCTTTGATTATAAATCTTTTATGAATGCACCATTACTCTTTTATTAGTCTGCAGAGGTTCAAAAAACTTGATGAATTATGTTTAGTTTTATAAAATATCTGAATTTTTGATTTAAAAAATTGCAGTTTTGTATTAATGCACTTTGCAACTTCTTTCAGAGCTAAACTACTACTAGAAGAGCAAAGAGCTCGCAAGGCAGCAGAGGAAAGAGAGGTATACCCAAATTCTGATGTAGTAACTTTATTATTATTATTTAGATTCCACATGTCATAATGCATTGCAAGAGATTTGACTTCTCAGTACAGTAAAAGACTTGCAGACAAAGAATAATACATTCAAAAGTGCAAGTATTTTTCAAAAAGAATAACTCAACTTATGCAAAAAAAAAGACTATAATAATAATAACAACAGTATCTGGGTGGGCATATATTGATAGAGAGTGCATAAGTTTCTTCTAAGATATACTGACATCAGTGTGTGCTCTCATTGTTGCTGATGACTTCATTACTGTACAAACTGTTAAGAAAGTTTTATCTCTGTTTCAACGTATTTCAGCTCCTTGTTATTCCCCAGATACTTGCTGAATGGTTCCAAATTTCATACCTAAATTCCCCCTGTGTAACCCTGTGTTTGGTTAAAAAATCTAGTCCCTACCTCTAACCCTCCAAGGCCCCTGATGAACATAGACATTGACAGAATCCAAAATGAGAGAATGAAGATGAATATAGATGTCTTTTGTACAGTACAACAAAAAAATTATTTTTAAAATATAGAAATTGCCATTTAAAAAATTTTCTTACATATATCTTTTAAAATATGTAATTCAAGCTTGAAATATAATATTTTATTTTTTCATTTGAATCATATTAAACTACAATATAAATAATTTGATAAAGTAATCTGATTACCATATTTTAGAAGGGCTATATGGTATTGCCGATTTGTTAGTTAACATTACTCTGTATTGAAGCAATCACCTGATTTAAGCTCACAAGTTTGGTTTGAACTATTATCAACAAATTTTTTCTTAAATTTTTGAAAATATCCTGAAAATTAACAAAAAAAAACTACAATTTTTAAAAATGGAAGATTTTGGAAGTAATTGCAAAGTGCATACTTCTGTTTTTTCCCCTGTTTTACACTGTTTTCTACCTTAAACTTATTTCAGTATTCCTAGACTTATTTTTATCATTTATCACAGCATTCTATGGATTTTTCCCTCTCTTCAAATCGAAATTATAAGTAAATATAAAAGAAATGCATTACCCAAAGCAAGGCCAGAGTTGTAATTGTAGTAAGAGGACTAATTTAAGAGCCTTAGTTATTGTGAAATTACTGGGATATGGGAGAGCCAGATGCCATGACCTAGTTAATTGCTTGCATGTTTGGCAGTCAAGTAGCTATAAAGTGTTAAGTTTACAGCAAGTGCTGTTCTCATACTTTGGATAAATTCACCATACATCTAGTTAGTACTTATACTTTTATATTAAAACCTTCGTTTTCATTTCTGTACATTTCCATAGATTACTGATCTTTCTGTCGATCGATCATCATTTTTTTTTTGCAGTTATGCTACATCAGATAGCCAGCTTATTGCTGTGGATATGTGATTTAAATCACATTAGATTATATGTTAATTTTCCTTTTATTATTTCTTCATTTTCCAGTAAAAAGCTTTGATCTTGTATTTTTCACTGAAAATGAATGAGGTCTTGGATAAGAAAGCAAGAAGGACTTCCTTTGCACAGAAATCACTCCTCCTCTGGGAGGGCAATTTCAGCAAAAGTTTTTACTCCCCACACCAGCAGAATTATTTTCTTAATTCTATGTTTTTTTTAAGATTATGTTCAGTGGTTTTAAAGATTCCCCCCCCCCCCTCCTCACTCTCAATGTATTGGCTATTCCACTCTGATGATATAGACGTTTGCTTTTTATCTTTGGTGCACAAACTTTTCTGCACTCAGCCAAGATTACCAAATTTCAACACTCAAAGAAAAAATTCATAATGTTTATTATAAAAAAGGCAGCCAAGAAAGTGTTTTTTCCATTTCATAAACAGGACAGAAAATCCCATTAATGCAAGCAATCCAAGTCACCTTGTGACTTGTTTTAAGTATAACTTTTAAGTTAACTGGCTGGTTAATGTTTTAAGTATACCACATTGAAAAGAATCATTAAAAGAAATAAATATTATGTTTCAAGTAAATATATTATTTCAGAAGAAATTTACTTTCGATTAATATATAATTTAACTGTTTTTATTCATCACGTTTTCCAAAGTTAAGCTTTAATTGCATAGTCCGATCTATTTTTTCACTATATCAATGTGAAAATGTCTTGTTAAAACTGATATGCTTGTAAATTTGTTTAAATCTTTTATTTTCAAAAAATTTGTAATTCTGTTTAATTTGGTATATAATGTAATCTATTTCAGTTGATTGTAATGTTTTAAAAAATAACCAAAGCTGACTTGTTGATATGACTCAGCACAGTTGGCAAAAAGCCTTGACTTTTCTTAAAGTATGGTACCAAGAAAAAAATTATGAAATGGGAGTAATTTTCTTGCTTCAAGTAAATATTTTATTTTATTTTTTTTTATTCGGAAATAAATAGCTTTTCTATTCATGTACATTAAAATGATTTCTGTTAGGTTTTTTTAAATAAATTTTTATTTGTATTGTCAGATGCATTTTTACTACATGTTTCTATAAAAGCCCTATTAAAATAAAACTAATTGCCTTTTTTTGCTAAGTATTTTATTTTTAGAAAATCCAGAATTAAATGCTGATTAATTTGGCATATAACATGCCTTAATTCCTTTCATTAGAAACTTTTTGCCAAATAACTAAGGGCGGGGGTGGCTCAGTCGGTAGCGCGTCAGGCTTGTAATCTGTAGTTCCTAGGTTCGAGTCCCAGCTGGGTCAGCGTTGAGATTTATCTCCGCAAAATTCCCCGCCCTGCCCACGGTCAGTAGGGGACACCGCTGGGCTTGGAAAGACCGGCGTCTGTCGGATGGGACGTTAAGCCGTGGCCCCGTGTGCGGAAGAGCCATACCCTGTGCACGTGAAAGAACACGCTGGATGGCCTTGACGGGAGGCTACCATCTGTCTCCCAACAGCTGTTCCAGTGGGTCCCCTCCCCCAACCTTCTCTGAGCCTTCAGGGTCCATGTGACCTGGCCATTTAGCCCATGGTGTGCAAAAAAGTGCCGCTCAGAGGTAAAACAACCCAAATAACTAAAGTTAATTTTTTTTTTTTTATTCAGTTTTCAGGTGGGACTCTGGAAGGGTTAATAGGACAGGATTTACAGCCTCAAATGCATTTACTTTTTGGGTCTGTCTTGACACAGCTTTTTTGGCTATGACTTCTGAATAAAGGTGTTGATATAGAAATCTGCTGGAGGAGAAATTTGTTTCATACCACACCTTGTACCTAAGTATGTAATGAAACACTGCCTCTGTGACAACAAACACCCACAACTTGCTAATGTATAAGACTCTACACTATTAAGGTTCATAATATATTGATTAGTTTTTGCAAAACAAGAGATTTTTGTATTATATTTTCTTGATATTACCATTATCTATTATTGGGGATGTTATAATTAGTGTTACCATTACATGTGTCAACTTCTCTGGTTTCTACAAGATTTTGTACTTTTTTGAAATAAAAGTATTTTGAATATCAAAAAACAAAATGGCCACAGTGGCAAATTACCACTTGGGAAAATATTGGTGATGTAGGCTACATTTTTATACTACTAATCATTAAAATAGAAATGTTTGGAGTAATCTATTTTGTTTAAAGTTATTATATACCTCTATATGTTTTTGTTCCATAGGTTAATTGAAAGCATATTAGTGTATGAGATACAGATAAATTTTAATAATACTACATGTCTTACTGAGTACAGACAAACTAATCCATACAGAATTTATTTTTTTTACCCATGCTTCACATTCTTTCCAAGTTAAACATGCACCAAACCAGATACCTAAATATTTGATAGAAACTATTATAGTTATTTCAGGATAGTAAATGCTAAGTCTCGATTGCAATTACATGATTTAATTTACTCTTTTTACTAGCATGAATAATTCATATGGTGCTTTATAATTTTTAAACAGTATTGAAATATAAAACATGATATAGTAGGCAATTGCTTAATGTGATCATCTTTGTAAATTCTATTTTGATTCATTAACTGACAATTCTGTTAACTGAAAATCAAGGGAGTGATATATGGAAGTAAGTAAAAATGCAAAATACTTATAGCATGTAATATTCAAACTATTCAAACAGTAATTCATAACAAAGATAATAAACTATTAAAATATTATTTATAAGAATAATGGCAATCTCAGAGTTACCTGTTGACTTTTAAACATCTATAAATCAATAACCGATTTTGTGGAAGGGATTTTGCTGACATACAGGGCTTGAACCTGCATTTATACTGGAACAGTGTTTAAGTTCTTCCAGCTTGATCTTGCCCCATTTTTTATTTTTTAGATTTGGGCCTGTTTCTGGAGAGATGCAAGTTTGAGTCTCGTATGTTGCTGAAATTTTTTTCACAAAAACATTTATTGATTATCCATAAGAATACATTATAATTATATGCATATCTGTTACAAAAATTTCCTGTTGTGATTTATTAAAATATTCAGTTATTTTCACATGGCCAGATCTAGGGTAGAAAAGGAGGCATCCCTCTTCCTTAGAATGCTTGTAACTGGAACAGAGGCAAAAAATTAAATGTATGTAAGTTTTCTATACTTTTCAAGAAATTTGTTGAAAATTATTTAAACAGAGGGGAAAAATTTATACTGTAACAACATTCTGGTTCTTCCAGCTCAATCTTGCCCCCCTGTTTTTTTTAGATCTGGGCCTTCTTTTCATAAATTTATAATAGTCAGGGTATAGTTCATTCAGAGTGTTTTCAGTATTGTACAACATTCTGTAATTTGTTTTTGGCTCTCCTTAGGCTGAGAATGGTCTCTTGCTAGTCACATAGTAACAAGAACTTATTTAGGCTCTTCTCATTCTTTAATCCTCGAGATTTAATCAACAATTTTCCTGTATTTAACATTGTAAAGTGCAGTTAACATTTAAAAAGTAACAAATATGTCATTTTGCACCTAGATGTTGTACATATAAATAATACAGAAAGAGGATAATAATATCCCTTAAACTGAATTAAAAGAAGATATTGTCTATCCTGATTGGCGTGTTATTTTGAAGTTTAGATGCTAAATTGAACTATTTGTAAAATTGCAAGCAAAAGCAACAGAAAACCAATTAGTAGGATCCAATTGAGGATATTGATTCCTTATTGAGGTATGCATGACTAGCTGAATCTTTTCAGTGATTAATTCTGGACATGTTAGTCACTAAAGTGCTGCAATAAAGATGGTTGAAACATCTCATAGATGTTGCTGTAGTTCTCTAGAATATACAGTTACAGCAGGCAGTTCACTAGAATATTAATAGAAAGTTTAATATATTACAGCAGGAAGAAACAGGAAAGAAATTATATAAATATTATGGCAGTGAAATTGTTGAATGCATCTCAAAATAAATTTAATTCACTGTGTTAACTTTAAATTATTATCCATTCTCACTTTTTCTCTTTGCTATAATTTTCTTGGGCCAATACAATAATGACTGCATCAATTAAAAGTTTTCATACTCCTAAGTTCTTTTTAATTTCCACCCATTTGCTAGATTTGTGCTCAGGCATATAACCAGTAGAATCACTAGGTTGAAATCTTGAAACTGCTCCTCTTTATATTCATTTTTATATCATTCGAAATTTTCTAAAACAGTTTTAATGCAGTCTTCAGTAACTTTATTCCATGCAATTATTATCATATGAAGAGCATCTAGAACTCGTTTCATTTTGCAAATTCTGATGAATTTTACCTGATTTTCTGCCTCATATAAGATCTATAAAAGGTCTTGAAGGATTTTATCATTCCTTGATTGAGTGACTGAATTAATGATGTAATGTTAGGAGATATAAAAATTGATTGAATGAGATGTGCAGTTGCATAACAGCAAGGCTGTTTTCTTCCATTTCTCTTTGAATTATCTATCCAGTTATGTAAGTAGTCTTCAAAAATTGCTGTTGTCTTCCAAGTATTCTGACGGCTGGTATATTGAACAAGCAGGTGCTTTACACCTTTAAAATATCTAGGTAATTTACTTTTGCTTATAACAAAAAAAGTTTCCTTTTAACAGTTTGTCTTGTTTCAGGTTACCTAGCATAGGTATCCTGACACAATTTTATCATTGAATTGTATGCTAACCTTTGAATTTCTTTCATATAGAAGTTGGATAATTTCTGTAATGTATGTCCCATTTCATTGGTATTAAAGATATTCTCTGGGCTATAAATGTTTAATACAGCTGGACAAACAATTCTTAAGAAGTTGTCAGAAGTTTGGCAATCAGAATCTTTTCACTTTTTGCCATGTCTCTCTTTTTCATCTTGTGTTAACCATTCATGAATTGCTTTAAATTCCTTTTCTAATTTCTTGCCATAGTCATTGACTTTTTGCAATGATATGTGCAATTAAGGCATTCATCAAAACCACCTGTTTAAGCCAAAGTAGCAAATCTTCTACTCCATGGTTTTTTGCCTTGCCACTTTTCCTATATACAAAAGCCATATTTATTGATCACGATTCCTCAAAAGTGTGATAGTGAAGACAATATTTTTAGCTTTGTAACTACTCTTTGGTAGACCTTTTAAATTTAAAAACTCATATCTCTCAATTAGCCTTTATTTTCCCTTCTAAATTAAATTTTTCTTTCCATTAACATCTTCAGTAAATTCATAGCGTTCAAACTGGTAAATACTTCACAACCATTATATATATTTTTGATAATCACTAGAAAATACCAATGGGTTTAAATGAATGACTTAGTGGAGTAAGGTGAGGGGTCAGTCTCCATTTGTATTGCTCAAGCTTGGTTCAAGAAGTTCAGAGGTTGACATGAGCCTTGAAAGTAAGCTGCATTCAGGATAACCAATATCGGTAGATTGCAACATTTTGTGCCATACTGTTGAATCTAAATCTGATCCATCAGTAAGACATTAACTACTGAATAAGCAAACCTTTGTTTCGAAGTCTGCAGGAAACTCATTGCTAATCCACACGATCACTGTTTCATCAAGCGAATTGTTATATATGTAATGAAAGATGCATCTTTTCGAAAAATTCACACATCCAAAAGCAGTGGCTTGATCCATGCCAGCTCACACTTCTTGTCTGATTGGAAACAAAGAGAATGATAATTTGAAATGATGACAGTGTTGGGTGTTTGGTGGAATTTCAAGGGTGTAGTGCACTTTGACTGGCTCCAAATGGACATGCCATCAATGCCAGCCTCTACTCCTCATAACTGGAGAACATGCACTCTGTGATGTTTCGACACTACCCAAGATTGATAAACAGACAATAGTTACTCCTCCAACAAAACAATGCAAAACCCCACACCATACTTCTGACCAAAGAAAAACTTCAAGAACTGGCATTTCAGCTTCTTCCTCACATGACATATAGCCCAGACCTAGTTCCTTCCAACTATCACCTCTTTCACTCCATGGCCCATTTTCTTTGAGGTATGTGGTTTCAAACATTTCAGGAAGTTAAAAATGAATATCTGGGGGTTTTCACCTGTAAATACCAAGCTGGTATTGAAGAGGTATGTACAAATGTCTACGAACTATTGGAAGTGATGGTTTATATTTCACTGAGTAAAGTTAGTTATATAAATATTGTAATCATGTCTCAAGTAGAAAATAAAACACACAGCTTTATGAATCACTCTAGTATATCATACACATTGCTTAAAATGGTTTATAGAATAACATTTAGTAAATGCATGGGTTGCAGATGTCCTATTTTTCCTGTATATTTTCCAGAAATCTGCACCAGTCCCATATCAATCATAAGTTCACCAGACAAAAAAAGTAGTGATCTCCCGCCATAAGAGGGTTATGTCCGTTCAACAGCAACGGAGGCCGCACCAGTAATAAACGCATCCTACAATAGCTATGCTGTGTGCTATGGGGTTCATACAGTGGCAAGAAATGGTTTGTGCCATGTGTGTGTTAGTTGCTCCTTGAAACATGGGTTGTGCCAAAGATGTGAATGAGTGGCAAAAAGGTATTATTGCATTTGGCTGAGCCAAAGGGCATAGTGTACAAGAAGTTGCTGCCTTTGCAGATGTGTCAAAATGTACTGTCCAAAAGGTCTTCCAGCAGTGGTGTATATCACAGTCCACCACTAATTGTTGCCAGAACTACAGCAGAAAGACTGCTCACCAATAGGGACCTTTGTGGTGTTCTGTTAGGCAACTGCTTTGCAACACACTGTTAGGGCAAACTGCTTTGCAACGAGGCAGGAATTGCTGCAGTCAGTCAATGCAGGCCTACAACAAGCTGTTTCCAAACGAACATTCCGAAGGGAACTGCATACCATGGATACCTGGAACAGAGTACTGTGGAAGAGACTCATGTTAACAGCTCTGCACAAGGCTGTATGGCTACAGTGGGTGTGATGCCACAGAGACTGGACTGTCGACTCTTGGAAGCATGTGATCTGGTTGGATGAGTCGTGTTTTTGCTTGTACTCGAATGATGCAAGGCAACGGGTACATCATAAGCTGCATAAAGCCTTCCATGCGGACTGTGTGCAAGGTTTTGTTCAAGCTGGAGGAGGCTCTGTGATGTTCTGGGGGTGTTTCATGTACAAGGAAATGGACTCTTTGGTTGTGGTGATGTCACACTTGAACCAGAAGAGCTACTGGACTACCACATGTTGCCTTTTGTGCAGCATCTCCACAGTGAACACCAAAAGGATACCCCAGTCTTCCAAGATGACAATTGTCACAAGCACAGGGCTCAAAGTGTGTCGGATTGACATAGCAAGCATTCTAAAGCCTTTGAACATCTCGACTGGCCCACCAGATCCCCAGATTTGAATCCCATAGAAAACTTGTGGAACTGTTTGGGGCAAAAAGTGAAGCATTGTCCTTGCCATCTGGCCAAACTGCGGCATTTGCTGCTGGAAGAGTGGATGAATATTGATGTGCACTACATTGCACATTGGTGGCATCCATGCCAGACAGGATTTCAGCTGTTCTTTGATCGCACGGATGTGTTACATGCTATTAGGTGACATTCAGCTAAGGGTGACTAATTTTTTGTCCGGTGAGCTTATATTGTAAGTAATTCTCTTAAATTTCTTGAATGTCAACAGTGGTTTTTTAAATAAAGGTTTATTTTGAAATTGTTTTAAAACTAGAAGAATAGCATATCACCTCTGGCAAATACAGGGTGTTTATTTTCATAGAAAATGAAGTTTTTCATTTTCCGAATTTTGGCACTTGTAACAGTAGTAATTTGTACTATTGGATCATTGGAAAATGTAAATAGTAAATATTATTAGTCTTATGCAATTTAAGCAACAAGCAATTTCTCAATTATCCCTTAAAATGGAAAAGTTTGGGTTTTTTTTACATCCTCTAGGGTTATGGACAAAATCAGTCAGTGTATATAGAATAATTTAGTAATTGTCACTACATCAAAATAGTATTGAAAATTTTAAAATCAGTTAACTTTTTAAAAATAAAAAGCAGCTAGTTGAATTTAAGTAATTTAATTTAAACACACATATGAGTATAAATTGCCCCTTCATTAGCAAGTTATCTGATATCTGCTTTACATTATTGTTATACCACCATAATTTCAAATTCTAACATAAAACACATTGTTTGCAATATTTCTTCAAGTTTTACATTTTCTACATTCAGCACTCTATAACAATGTTTATAAAGTCCTTTAGGATTTGAAACTATGAATCATAATATTCCATTAGTTCAATTGGAGTAGGGGGTGGCTCAGTCAGTAGTTCACCAGGCTCCTAATCTGCAGTTCCCAGTTTCAAGTCCTGGCTGGGCCAGCATTGAGATATAATTCCACAAAACTCCTCACCCTGCCTTCAGTCAGTAGGGGACACCATTGGTCTTGGAAAGGCCTCTATCCATCAGATGGGATGTTAAACTGTGGCCCCATGTGTGGGAGAGTCATACCCTGTGCATATTAAAGACCATGCTAAATGCCTTGACAGGAGGCTACCATTTGTCTCCCAACAGATGTCCAGTGGGTCCCCTCCCCCAACCTTCTCTGAGTCATTGGGGGTCCTTGTGATCTGGCCATTTAGCCCATTGGGTGCAAAAAAGTGCCACTCAGAAGTAAAATAACCCAACTATTCAATTCAAAAAGAATTTTTCATTAATCTCCTGAAACAAAAAGTTACATTTTCCACCCACCTTTGTGGATGAAGAGGTTGCTACCAATGTAAACCTCTTGATCATCATACTCCACCACTAAAATATCAGATTTCTAGCCCACATAGATTGTTTGCAATATTCTCATAAAGTTTGAAATTTTCAAAAAAATTTTACTGTTAGAGCAAACAGTTAAAGCGTTTGAGAGATTCAAAAAATGTGAACCACAATATTTCAACAATACCTACTCAATCCAAAAAATTTTTAATTTATCTCTAAGAACAAACAATTTTTTTCTTTTAAAAAATTGCATTTTCCCACTCATATTGGGATAAGGAGGAAAATCATTGTTAATGCAAATTTCATGATCTTCACATTTCACCACCACAATTTAAAATTTCTAACATAAGTACATTACTTGCAATATTCATTTAGAATTTTGCATATTTCAACTTTTTCCCACTGTTAGAGGGTACAAAATTATAGCTATTAGGAGATTCCAAAAGTATGAATTGTAATATTTCATCAATATCTATCCAACCCAAAAAGAATCTTTTATTTATCTCTAAAAACAAAAAAAGTTGAATGTCTACAGATGGACAGACAGATGACAAAGTGAAAACATTAGTTCATTTATTTTACTTACTTCATATTGCTTTTCTCTTGGCATTTGTTAGTTTATGTGTTTATCAAAACAGTTTTTACACCATATCTTTTGAATGCAATGAATGAACTTAGTGATTTATGTGTCAAGTTGTCAAATGAAAGCTTGTGAAGTGGGGAGTGTCATACACTATAAAAAATTTACCCCCATGTTTCTTCTCCTGTAAAATAGGGGAAATATGAAAATGAATGTTCTGCTAAGTCTTCAGAAGGCAAGGCCCGAAAGTAATGGTCTGTGCATCAAATGGAAGCTTCTGAATGGGGAGTGCCACAGGTTACAAAAAATTTCTTCCCATGTTTTCTTTCCCCCCCCCCCAAAAAAAGGGGGAAAATATGTGAACTCGTTTAGTTCTATATTTTTGTGTTCTATTTTTATGTTCTATATGTTTTGAACGTGAATGCTGAATGTAATGAGTTGTATATCAAATGAAAGTAACAAGCTTTCATTTGATATACAACCCATTGGCAAGCATGAATGCCACCAATGTGTGGATGTAGTGCACATTCAAACAGCAGCAAATGTCGCAGTTTGGCCAGATGGCTGGGACGATGCTTCACTTGTTGCCCCAAATAGTTTCGCATTACTCATTACATTCAGTTGTAACTGAACTTCGACACTCCTCAAATAACAATGTGAGGAGTGTTGAGGGAAATAAAAATGTATGCCACTTGCTTTTGCCCTTCCCCCCCCCCCCCCCACCAACACTACCAAAAAAAGGGGGGGGAAATTTCGTAGGAGTTGACCTTAACAAGATACCTCAAAATAAAGCTTGTGACATCTCCAATGTCATGGACTACCTCAAACACAACTGCCCCCCATATATTTTTAAATTTACCTTTTTTTTCTTTGTCACTAAAAATATCTTTCTATATGTACCCTAAAAAAGTAGAAAATAAATTGAAACATATCAAGGTGCAACCAATCACTGAATTCTTGTTCACTTCAAAGGAAGATGGGTTGCCAGCAATCTTGTTGAGTAGGTAAAATTACACCCTATCTTCCTTTGAAGGGAATACAAATTTAATGACTAATTGCACCACAGATATGCTTTAGGATTATTTTTTAATTTTTAGGGTGCATGTAGGGTGATAGATAGTTTTTAATTTTTTTAGATTATATGGACTGGATAGATGCTAATAAAATACCTTGCAGTTTTCAAATCTTCCATTAGTTTGAATTTTTTACTGTTATAGAGGATGCTAAAGTTATGAAATGGTGAAACGTTTTTGCTTTTGTAAGTGAGCATTCCACATTTACCAAAGATTATTGAACTCCCTAGTTAAGCATTGTCCATGCTGAATATGTTTATTCTTTAAATATTAGATTACCAAATTTTAAAACTTTAATATGCCATTTCTAGAAAGAGAAATTAGAAGAGAAGGAAAGAAGAAGAGTTAGTAAAGAGATTCAAAAAGCTCATCAGTCAAGGCAGGATAATGAATTAAAGGAATGGGCTCAAACTAGAGCTAAAGAGAAAGAAGAAGAAAGAGAAGCAAGGGAACGAATTCGAGCACAAATTGCTCAAGATAGGTAATTGTTTTGTTTAGCTTCTTTTTTTACTTATCTTAGAAAAATGAGTTTTGTTTTTGCTTTTCTGTAATAATTGTATTCATGGCTGTGTTAACATAGGTAGTGTGTTATATGTAAAAACTTAAGACAGATAGATTCACTTACTTGTGAGTAACTTTCCTAATATTTCGACCCCTGACTGGGGTTGCCATCCAAGGAGGTTGCAGCTTTTTTGGAACTTTCTTTTGTAGTAGTGGTTGCCAGATCATAAGTAACCAAAATCCTTGCACATCGTTCATGGCACCATCTGTTAACTGTATTAATAATCCTTCTGCTTTTCTTACGAATGCAACTCATTAAGGAACATCCACACATCATTCAGGTAATAAGTTTAGATGTAAGTATATCAATTGGGAATGTGGAAACAGTTCTAAAAATTGTGTCTGTCTACCATTCATCCATTGATATACAACTTTTTTTGTTTTAAAAGATAAGTAAAATTTTTTGTGTTGAGTAGATATTAATAAAATATTTCAATGTACGGAGGGCATTCAAAAAATTCTTGGCACATATCTGTAGTTTGCACTCTTTCCTCCGAAGTTAGCAAGCTAAGACTTGTTTGATAGCTTGTCTAAACATCCCACTGTATGCCAAAACCAAAGGCCATATCGTAATTTTTGTCTTTGATGCCAGCGTGTTAATTTGGTCTGTGAAATCTGTGCATTGTTGCTATGGAGCCTGCTAAAGACTACTAAAGATTTTACATTTTCGCAAGGATACAGCTTGAGGATGACGTGAAAAAAAAATGATGTCGATTTATCACAAGTATATGGGAATCATGCCTGTTCATATGGCACTGTTATGGGATAGATGCACAAATTCAGAGAAGGATGGCAGAGTTTCAAAGACCTCCCTCTCCCTCGTTCAGGAAGACCGAAGGAGGCCATGAATGAGAACCATCACTGCTGTTCATCAACTCATTAAGGAAAATCCACACATCAACCGTTCAGGTAATAAGTTTAGATGTCAGTATATTGATTGGGATTGTGGAAACAATTGTTCATAAGCATAAGGTCCAAAAGATTTGTGCCAAATGGGTACCCCACAAATTGACAGAACAGCAAAAAAGGGTGAGTTGACTTATGCAAAGAGATGCTGGCAATTTCCAGGTTTGTTAACAGACATATTCATAGGTTGTAAGATGTGGTTTTATTACTATACAACTCCCAGAAGGATTGACAATTACATTTGGGTTGCAGAAGATGAACCTTGTCCCCAAATCAAGACAAGATTTTCATTCAAAGAAGAGGATGTCACAATTTTTTTTCAATTCCCAAGGAGTGGTAACCATGGACACTACCTGGAAAAATGATTATAAATAACCTATACTACACCAACAATGTTTTGCTCAAATTGGTTAAGGAGATGAAAGAGCAGTGTCCAACAACAGGCATGTCAAGGGTTCTCCTTCTTCACAATGATGCCAGTGCTTACAAAACCCAGCAAGTTACTGCCAACTGTAGCAGGAATATTCATCCAATCTTGTGCCTTGCGATTTTTGGGGTTTTTTTTTCAAAAATTATAAAGGAACTAGCTGGAAAGCCGTTTTTAAGGGTGCAAGACCTTGCAAAATGTGTTCATTCAGAGTTGCAGATATTCCCCCAAACAGAAGTACCACTAAACATTCCAGAATTAGCATAGATGTCTGCAACTTTGCATAGATGCTGGAGAGGAGTACTTTGAAGGGCAGTAAAAGTTTTGTTGAGGTAAGTGCAATGGTTTTTATTCTGCAGATCGCATGTCAAGAAATTTTTGAATGCCCCTCATAATGTACATTCAATAAATATCTTGCTTCATCCAAACTACTGCAAGAGTGTAATAATGAGATGATGACTTTTTCAAGGTAATTTGGCAATGCAATTAAAATTTAATATGGAAAAACTGATATCAATGCAATTAAGATTTAATTCTAGAAAATCTGATGAACAAAAATTGTTGTATACCAGTAGGAAGGAAATCCCTTTCTGATTAGTGTAGTAAAAAAAAATACTTGAAACAGAACTATTTTTATTTTTTTTACTAGAATACAATTTTAAACATACCAGAATTTCACTATGTGACTTTGTATTGTTCACACTCATAAGAGCTGTTCTCTTTGTGGTGAATGAGCAAATGCCCTTGACTATTTTTTTTTTAATTTGTGCTACACATTTTCTCTTTGGTTGTTGCACTTTGAGAATCATGGCAAATTGCCTACAAGTTAGGTGCACTCAGGCTTAAAAATTATCTATATCCTCAAAGGGACATAGACTTGTTGAGAGGAGAAGACTAAACTTTTTACCATCTTCCTAGTGCTTTTCGCTTGACATTTATCGGTTTGGTTTGTGTGTTTGTCAAAACAGTTGTTCCACCATATCTTTCGGACATGATGGAGAAACTTATGTTGATTTTTGTGTCAAATGAATACTTTTAATGTGGGGATTGCCGTAAGCAATAAAAAATTGACCCCCCCCCCCCCATGCTTTTTCTCCTAAAAAAAGGGAAAATACAAAAACTATTCTTCCACTCTATCTCCAGAATGCAAATAAAGTAACAAGCTGTGCATTAAATGAAACTTCTGATGCAAGGAGTGTCACAGGCTATTAAAAATTGACCCCCCCCCCCAATGCTTTCTTCCTCCCTAAAAGTGTGAAATGTGAAAGTTGTTCTACCATACCTTCCGAACACAAGGGCCTACAGTTACGAGTAGATGTCAAATGAAAATTCATACAATGACCATCATAAACAGGGTTCGGCTTTAACTAGTCATATCTCAAAGTGTGAAGTCTCCAGTGTCATGGGCTACCTCAAACATGACTCCAAAAGGGTGGGAAATGTGGTCGGTGTTTATGAGTCATACATTAAATTAGTTTCTGAAGGTAGGTGTTTTTAATGGCAAGTAAAAAAATATAAATAAATAATTTTAAAAAACTTATTTTCTTATATGCACCCTAAAAAGTAGGAAATAAAACTAAAGCATATCGATGGTGCAATCAGTAATTGAGTTCGTATTCATTTCAGAGGAAGATAGGGTGCTGATTTACCTACTCAACAAGATTGCTAGTGCCCTGTCTTTGAAGTGAATTCGAACTCACTGACTGATTGCACCCTTGATATGTTTTAGGTTTATTTACTATGTTTTAGGGCTCATATAGGATGATAGGTATTTATTATATTTAAGCCATTCATTATAAACTTATGAATTAATAACTACTTTAAAATAGAGTTTGCAAAGAGATGTGTCTGTGAGTAGGGGGGGGGGATTAAACCCAATTTAAATATAGTTGAAAAAATTCACAGCTGCAAGTTGTAAGACTCTTATCAGAAATTTTTTTTGATGCCCCCCCCCCCCATCAAATATGCAATGATAACTCTAAAAGGTAGATAATAATGAATAAATCTGGAAATGGTATCAAAATAAATATGTGGAAATGAAATTAATGAAAATGTAAAATTGTACAAGCAAATACAAGGTCTATCCAGTGTTTATGACAAGTAGGCTGACACTGAAAAAGCACACATGCAGCCACGTGTGTCCAATCACTCACAGTTGCATCTTGTGCTTCACTGCAATTGAACACAGTATGTTCACAAAGGCAAAAAAACCTTAGTGGTTTTCGTTTCACTTTCAGGAAATTACGTGATGAATTAAAAAATAATAATTCTAGAAGTAATGAAATAAGTTTTAATCAAAAAAGTGTAAAATGGAAATAAAAATCAAAGTACTCATTTGGTAATTGTTTCCAAAATCCTCCAATTTAAATAATAGTTACTGACTAATTTTCAGTATTTCAAAACATTAAAAAATGCTTTGGCAACAGTTCAAACTCATGAGCTGAAACTGTGGGTTTTCTTAAATATGGTACAAAGTAAGCAGAATTAATGGTGATGCTGATATGTCTAATAACAAATTGCAATTGGGATGGTGGCTGGTATTATTGTAGCATATCAAAATTTGCACTAAATTGAAAAGATAGATATATTTATTGAGCTTAAAGTATATTATTTAAAAAAAATATGCAGGAAATTTTCAACCTGGAATTTCTGTTTTTTAAAAATTAAAGTTTTCTTTGTTGTGCTGTGAATGCTAACTAATATCAATATAATTGTCATCTATTTATCTGACGTGATGTATGTTTGAAATGTTATACAGTGTTAGTTGCATTCAAAGGTTTAAAGAATGTGAAGCATACTGAACATCTTGATGAGTTTGTCTTTAACTCTAATAAGTGTAGAACGAATAAGTTTATTTCCTTCCTACTCTGGCTTATCACTTGTATTTAGAAGAGTTATTGAAATTCTCAAGTTGGCATGAGAATTATCAGGATGGTTACAGTTATCCACTACAAATTCAGTTATTAATTTCAAAGGAAATGTAGTTCTTACATCTATTCTACAAACCCTTTTAATATAAATGTTTGTATGGTTTGTGCTTGATCGTATTTTTACTGTTACAAGAAGCAAAATCTGTTAAAATGTACTAGCAGCAAAAGTAGTCTTTTTTTTGGTATAATTTTCAGTTTTATAACTCTTTTTCAGTTTGCTTGTATTAAATTTCAAATGTGGGAATGAAATTTGTTGAAAATAAATTTAATTTTTGAAAAGGTGTAGTGAATGTAAAGTAAAAAGCATAATATATTCGTACCAAAATGTAAGCTGCTTTTTTTTAAACAAATTTTAATATTTTTCTGAATAAAATTGTATATTTGTCCTATAGATATAGATAGATAATAGCATCAGCTTACTGTCTTTAGTAGTATAGATGTGACATAAAATGCTTTATTTTTTTAAAATTCTGTTTGAACAGAATGCTGTAAGTAAAATATATTTCAATATGATGTTACAGATTTTTTTAATTCTAAGTACATTTTACATGCTTCATTATTTTTTATGTGATCTGAAGTTAGTGAATCTTCATTGTTAAATTATTTATTATTGTATTATGACTCATAGCTTTAATTTTTCCTTATTGATTTTCTTAATAACAATTTTTTACCATTAATGGGTATTTTAACTACTTACATAGTAATAAATATAGTGAAATCCCAATTTAATATTCCCATATTTAGACTTATGAGTTTATAATATTTTTCACATTTAGCATTTCAATTTCTTTTTTCAGCGTTTTGCTTCAATAATTTTTTTTCTTATCAGGCATACCTGGTTATAGAAGTCCTTAAGATTTCCTTTTGGACATACAAGATATTTATATTTTCCGCTATCACTCATATAATAACTTTTTGTGAAATTGTATATTTCATTGAAAATGTATATTTTAAACTATTTTGTAGCTCATTATTTTATTAGGTTGACAGACAATTTAATCCCAAAACAATGCTGTCTTTTATGTTTTATGATGCCTTGTTGAATTTAACTGTATGACTTTCTCATAACTATTTCCTGGGCACTCATAACTTCTTGTATTATTTTTGAGTTTTATTAGACTATCTGGTTATTATAACTCTTTATTTTTAATAATAATAATTATCATCATTAAAAATAGAGAGTTTAAGTTTTATCTACTTATATATGTCAATAATGAGAAAAACGATGTTTACATCTGGCTATTTTTTCAAGAATTAACCCTTCCAGTGTCCAGCCTGAAAAACTGGTTTCCATCCAGAGGCCAAGCTATTTTCTCCCTATGACCAGCCAAAAAGAAAATGACTTTAGAAAATACCTGTATGGTGCTGCGTCATTCATGTCTTTTCGTCTTTTCATACATTGCTAGCAACACTAGGAAGAACTCATCAGATTGTCATCCCCGCCTGATTTAGAACTTTTTTGCCAAATAACTAATGAAAATAAATTATGGCATGTTAAATAATTTATTAAAGCAACACTAGGAAGAACTCATCAGATTGTCATCCCCGCATGATTTAGAACTTTTTTGCCAAATAACTAATGAATATAATTATGGCATGTTATATGCCAAATTAATCAGCATTTAATTCTGTATTTTCTGAAAATAAAATATTTAACATAAAAGATGACAAATTTTATTTTAATAGGACTTTTTTAGAGTCATGTAGTAAAAGAAATGCATCTGGCAACACAAATAAAAATTTATTTGAAACAAACTAATAGACAGAAATGAGTATAATGCACATGAATAGAAAGGCTATTTATTTCTGAATAGTGTAAAATTATTTTTGTTTTCAAATAAATATTTCTCTCATTTCATAATTTTTCTTCGTACCACCATACTTTGAGAAAATTCCAGGCTTTTAGCTAATTGCGCTGAGTCAGATAAACAAGTCAACTTTAATAGTAAAGGATCACAGGATATGTCCTGTAGACATGGAACTCATGAAATAATAAGTCAACTTTAGGTTTTTTGTTTTAAATAACCTATCAACAGAAATAGGTCAGGTTATATACCAAATTAAACAGAATTTAATTATGAATTTTATGAAAATAATATAAGCAAATTTACAAACATATTGATTGTAATAAGCCTTTTCAATGTAATATGATGAAAAAAAAGATTGCACTATATAATTAAGGCTTCATTTTGGAAAACCTGAAAAATAAAAATAGTAAAATTATATATTAATCAAAATGAAATTTCCCCCGGAATAATATAATATTCAACCTGAAATATGATTTTTATTTCTTTTAATGATTCTTTTCAGTATCGTATATTTTAAACACAGCCAGTGTTATACAAAGTGACTTGGACTTCTCACATTCATGGTATTTTCTGAACTGGTTATGAAATAGAAAAAAACTTTCTTGGCTGCATTTATTACTAAGCATTATGAATATTTTCTTTGGGTTATGAAGTATGGCAATTTTAGTTAAGTGCAGAAAGGTTTGTGCACCAAAGCGAAAAAAAAACAGCATTATATCATCTGTGTGGTACAGCCAAAGTACTAGGGGGGGGGGGGTGCCTTTCAAATCATTCGACGTAAACATAAAAACTCATAATTTAAAAAAAATTAAATTTTTCTGTGGTGGGGGGGGACTAGTTTAGCGGAGGGGACACCTTCCTGAAATTGCCCTCCCACATATTTGGCTGATTTCGAGCAAGGAAGTCAATTTTGCTTCCATATCCCAGACATTTATTTTCAGAAAATGGTACAAGATCAAAGTTTTTTCCTAAAAAAAAAAATAAATAATAAAAGAAAAATTGCATATAACCTAATGGGATGTTAAAATATTCACAACAACTTTTAAGCCAGCCTCCAATCTAGCGTAACTCGGAAAGATCAATAAATCAGCCGACTGAAAGACTGCTAACTAACGTAAATAATTCTACAGAAATGAATTTTCGTCTATATCCAAGACCTCATTTGTTTTCAGAAAATGATACCAGATCAAAGTTTTACTGGAAAAGTAATAAATAATAAAAGAAAAATTAACATATAGCATAATGTGATGTTAAAATATCCACAGCAACAAGTTGTAGGCTGGCCATACGATGTAGCATAACTATGAAAAATCAATACTTATTCATCAGCCAAAAGAACGCTAATTTCAGAAAATAAATATACTGAAATTAAAACTAATGTTTAAATGCACTGCTTGCCATTAAAAGTGCAACACCGGGAAAGACGAGATATCAAAGCCGTATTTAGTGAATACATAGCTTATGTTACAACAAGGATCAAATGATTACAAATACAACTTGGTTAGATTTATGGAATACAAAGAAATCAGTATTTTGTGTAGCCATCATGAGCAACAATAACCGCTGCTACACGTCTTGCATTGAGAGGATGAGACGTTGGGTGTGTGTTTGGGGAATGTCAGTCCATGAAGTTTCGATACATAGCCAAAGTTCATCTGTTGTAGCAGCTGCTGTTGTCTGGTGTGCTAGTCATCATGAGATCATGGACCAGACATGTTCGATTGGGGACAGATCCAGTGAACATGCAAGCCAAGGCAGAAGTGTCACATGGTGGCTATCCAGGAATTGTTGGACAATGCATGCCACATGTGGTCTGGTATTGTCCTGTTGGTAAATGGCACCAGAGAACCCTTGAAGATAAGGTATGACCACAGGTTCCAACACCTCAGTGATGTAACAGTGGCTGTTCAAAGTACCAGTAATGCATATGAGGCACGTGTGTGAGCGGAGTCCAATGGCACCTCATACCATAACACCAGAGGCTGGAGCTGTATGGTGCTGCGTCATTCATGTCTCACTGAGCCTGTTGCCACAGTACTGCCAGATATGGATTCATCCATCATGGTGCTGCAAACTGAAGAGGGATTCGTCTGAAAAGACAATGCGATGCCATTCGCACATCCATGCGCGACATTCTTGGCACCATTGCAGTCACATATGCCTGTGTTGTAGAGTCAGTGGTAGCCAAAACAATGGCCACCTAACAAAGATGCCCTGATGCTGCAGACAATGTCAAACCATACGTGCGGACAGTGGTTGATGTGCAAGACACCCTAACTGATGAGCTAAGGTGTTTGATGTGGCTGTACAATCATTCATAGCCCTGCACACAAGATGTCTGTTCTCTCATTCATTTGTGTGACAGGGCCATTGAGATCCCTCACATCAGTGACTTCGTTCTTCCTCTACCCACTGACACCATATTTTCATTACTGTGGCAGCATTCTGTCCAACATGAGCATTGATGTCTTGCTACGATAATCAGCCTTCCTGTAATCCCACAATTCTCCCTCGATCAAAGTCGGAAACCTGGTCATATGGATGCCGTCTTCTTCGACAGGGTATACTTGATCCTTTAGTGTGCAAGAACTGTGAGCAAACACAATTCCAGTGCTTTACACCAGCTCTTTGTAATCTCTTCTTATACCACTTCCAGGGGTCATTACTGTCACACAATGGGCATATGTGCTGCATTTTGAATCATTTACCTGTTATTCCATGGGCTACCCAACTTGCAAATTTCAGGACAATCTGATGAGTTCTTCCTAGTGTTGCACTTTTAATGGCCAGCAATGTATGAAAAAAGTAAATACTAACTTTACAAAGGGTAGCCAATATGCTGAACCAAAACTATGAAAAACACTTATAACACACAGAACAGAGATAGCATGTGCCAGCCATCTACCTCTTGTTTGTCTCAGTGAAGCACAACTAATTAAATGCAGCTGCAACCAGAATTTCTAAAAAGGATGTGTTTACTTCCAGTTTCGATTTTAAAAGTGGAAAAGATGCATAGAATGCTGGGAAAAATGATAAAAATAATTTTGGAATACTGAAATAGGTTTATGACAGAAATGGGTGTGAAACGGAAAAAGAAAATGGTGGTATATACTTTGTAATTACTTCCAAAATCTACTGTTTTTAAAAATGGCAGTATTTTTTGTTAACTTTTTAGGAGATTTACGTAAATTTAAGGAAAAATCTGTTGATAATATTTCAAATTGAACTTGTGAGCTTAAATCAGAAAGTTGCTTCAGCAAATATAGGAACATTAACAAGCAAATCAGCAATACCATTTAGTGCTTCTAAGAAATTGCAATCAGATGGCTTTATAAAATTATTTATATTGTAGTTTAATAAAATATGCATCAAAAACAAAGTGTCCCATGGCCGAGTGGTTAGCGCGCTTGGCTACTGATCTAAGGGACCTGGTTTCGAGCCCCGGGTAAGGCATGGCTGTTTGTGTCATTTTTCTGCTGAGGGCCTGCCATCCTCTCAGACCTACTATGGCATATAAACTGACAGGCTCCTGTCAGACCTCTGTGGCAAGCAGCTGCTTGAGGGGATATTTATTTTATTTTTTTATTATTATTTTTCAAGCCTGAATTATATATTTTTATAAGATATATATAAATTATAATGCAATTTTTATTTTTTAAAAATCGATTTTTTTTTTTGTTTGTTGCACTAAAAACGTATACATATGTCCTTGCGTCTCATTTTGGATTCTGCAAACATATACAGATGATGTGGACACTGGAAAGGTTAAAAGATGTTTGTCTAACTTTCAGCAGCAAGAATAGTTTGATCAAACTGATTGCAATGAGAAAAAATTGGTTTGTGTTGTATGGCCAAAAATAAGATGACTGCCACAGTATCTTTGGTACTCTTCACTGCACCATCAGGGAAAACATTGCTATTCTCTTTGTCTTCCTTTGAAATTATGGGGCGGGGTTGGCACATCAGTCGGTAGTGCGCCAGGCTTGTAATCTGCAGTTCCCAGGTTTGAGTCCCAGCTCGGTCAACATTGAGATTTATCTCCACAAAATTCTCTGCCCTGCCCATGGTCAGTAGGGGACACCGATGGACTTGTAAAGGCCACCATCTGTCGGATGGGATGTTAAGCTGTGGCCCCATGTGTGTGAGAACCACACCCTGCGCATGTTAAAGAACGTGCTTGATGGGAGGCTACCATCTGTCTCCCAACAGCTGTTCCAGTGGGTCCTCTCCTCCAACCTTCTCTGAGCCATCTGGGTCCTTGTGACCTGACCATTTAGCCCATTGTGTGCAAAAAGTGCTGCTCACTTTCATTACATAAATAGCATCAGCTACCAATGCCGATGTTTATGCTTTCCTTGCTATTTGATAGAGTATTGATTGGTTATGCAGAATCTCCATCAAGCAAAGTTGCAATTCTTTCGAAACTTTTAATGGAAAATATTAATTATTATTGCTAAGGTAAGACATGTCATTCCACATATGTGTACATCATGTTCATTCAATATTTTAGTAGACTTTCAGAATTTTTTTTGTCCTCAGATGTATATATAATAAAAAAAATAAATATCCCCTCAAGCAGCTGCTTGCCACAGAGGTCTGACAGGAGCCTGTCAGTTTATATGCCATAGTAGAAGGTCTGAGAGGATGGCAGGATTGCAATTAAAAAGTGTAATTGAAACTTTTATGAAAGTTAAACTACACGGCTCCTTGCTGGTGCAGTGTTATTCCATTGGCTAGCAGTGACACTGCAGCTGGGAGTTTGGGTTCGTCCCAGAATGGCATGGTTAAGTGTCTGTATGTTGTATGAGAAATCAGGACAAGCCTGATAAAGCTTCTAGGTTATCTCTTTTTTTTTTTTGTTTTTTTTTTTTAATTGAAATACATTTCAGTTGTGATTGATCAGTTATTCCAGAATATGCCTGGCTATGTCATCAAAAGCACTAAGAAGGGCTTGGAAAGTGACTTCTTTACATGGCGTAAAATTTTTTGGGGACGCCATTAATTCAGATCTCGTCCAGAAAGAGTTGACATTTTGCTTCTATTTAAACTCTTTCTAAAGAATGTAATTAGTACACAAACCATGTTACATTGCCTTTATTTACAATTTACTAACTAGCATATTCGATTTAAATTGCCATGTCATCCCATGGCTGAATGGTTATCATGTTGGCTACTGATAAAAGGGGCTTGGATTCAAGCCCCAGGTAAAGCATGGATATTTGTTTTTCTGCTGAACCTTGGATGTTTGTGTTACATTCCTCAGACCATCTACTATGGCATATAAACTGATAGGCAGACCTCAGTGGCAAGCAGCTACTTGAAAGTTTTTTTTTTTTACAATTTTATTCTTGTAAATTGTATTTTAATGATTTAATATCTTTTATAATGATTTTTAAGCATTATTTATAGTAGGGGTTCTCAACGTGGGGTACGCAGTAAATTTTTTTGGGGTACACTGTGAGAGCTCAAAAGTCGCAAGATCTAATAACAAAGTTTTATTCCCATTGTTATACTACAACAATAGTTTTATCTATCTACACAAGGGGTATACCAGTTACATACACATTTCCAGGGGATACATGAAGCATAAAAGGTTGAGAACCACTGATTTATAGTATAATATAGGATGATAGAGAAGATACCAATAATATAATTATATAGGGTAAGATTCTATTTACTACTATTACAGAGCTGAGAGAGCAGCAAAGTTCCAACAGGAAAAATCAGAGCAAGCTGCACTACAGAAGGAAAAAGAAGATGCACGTCTAAGGGCAGAGCAGGAAATAGCTGCAATGGAAGCTTCTCAGAGAAGGTAACATTTCATTCATTATAATTCATTTTTGTGTTTAAGACACTTTGTTACAATCCTATCTTAAATACACACTGTCATGCTACAAGCCTTATAAAATGTGTCTACATATTATTCATCTAAACCAAGCATTAGTTCTTCCTCAAACTCAAATGGATTAGAGCCTCACTATTTTTATATACTGCATATAGAAAAGATAAACATGAAATTAGCTAGGTTTTCTGATCACTCTAACAGTTAGAACTAACTCACAACTCCTACTGAAACAGCAGCTCACTAACCACTCCACAGTTAAGGCTAAATTACTCTTACTGAAAGTAAATGGCATATCTTTCTCAAGAAAATGTTTAAACTCTTGGCTGAAAATAAAATTATTAAGATAAGGAATAAAAAGCAATATACAAATCTAAACTTTTCAAAGTCAGAGATGCCCTAGATAAGGTTGTGAACTTCATGAGTGTGACAACAGACAACAAAATGCAACCTTATTATCAACACTTGAGGACCTTAAGGGATATTATAATTTGCAACCAACAGCAGAAATCTACCCAGCTGAGCACTCATATGTCCCTTAGCTCTTCAGGATCAGCATGTTTTGAAAGTGCCAGGTCACCAATTGAACCATCAGAGCAAATATGTGAAAATGATTCAGAATAACTGGCTTTTGCAGCATCCATTCCTCATCATGGTAAGCATTGTACCATGGTGGCAAATAAAGATTTTAACCCTCTCATTACATTATAGTTTGTTGTTACAACATATTTTCCATGTTGAAATATGATGCCTCCGTATTGCCTAAAATTTGACAACCTAGGCACCTGTATAGTCTGCCTATTGAAAAAAGGTACCTATCCTCATGGGTAAAGAATGGAATTCAAATCCTGAAAATAAATGTCTCGTTACAAGATTATATTCCAAGTGTTAAAAATGGCAATAAATGCAAATTTTATAAAAGCTTTCTTAAGTATTTTAAGTGTTTTTACTCCAATGATATTTATATATTTTTGTTACCAAAACATAATTCCGATCAATATTGATACTACTAATTACATCAATTGAGAGTGATTTCTGTTTTCTCAAGGTGACAAAGAAGAAAAGTGTGTGTGTAGGCAGATTTGACTAAACCAAGGTGGAACATATATCCAATTCAACCCAATCACCATGCCACCTCCTGTACCTTCTTTGTCACCTATACAAAGGCAGAATAGCTGGTTACCACTAATATATAATATATGTGTTTTTCTGGCAATTAACTGAATTTCTTACACAGCAACGTTATATGCATGCTGAGATACCAGTTTATTAGATACATCACATAAATGGCTCATTCCAACGCATAATATGTCACATGACCATGGTGTGCAGTATAAATCAGGCAGACCAGCTCTTTGCACATCAGTTAGAGGTGGATTGAGCATCAGAATTGGCAAAACATGCAACCTGAGCAATTTTGAATGTCACCTGATAGTTGATGCTAGGCATGCTGGTTCTAGCATCTCTCAAATGGCAGTCCTCCTGGATTTTTCATGCACAACTGTTTCAAGGGTTTGCTGAGAATGGTGCAAAAAGCAAAATACTACCAGTGATCGGTGATCCTGTGGACGAAAACAGTTTGTGGATCATAGGGGTCAAAGGAGACCGGCAAGAATTGTGCATGCGAACAGATGGGCCACAACCAGACAAATCACAGCAGAAATCAACATTGGTGTGCAGAAGATCATCTCCAAATGCATCACGAATCAGCACAATAGCAGCTGATTATATTAAGTGCCGATGTCAGCAAAGAATATGAAAGCATGTCTCCAGTGGGCTCAGGGCTTCGTATGTTTAGGCATATCGACACTGGATTGTCAAGGACTGGAAAACAGTAGCCTGTTAAGATGAATCATGAGACCATGGAGCCATCTTGTCTGGTGCCAACAGTACAGGCCAGTGGTGGCAATGTGATGGTGTGGGAAATGTTTTCCTGGCACACATTAGGCCCTCAGATGCGCATTGAAGTACATCTGAATGCCACAGCATAGCACATTGTTGTTGACCAAGTTCATCCCTTCATGGCTACTGTTGATCCTCACTCAGATGAACAAGTTCAGCATGAAAATACACTTACTCACAAGGCATCTTTGATAATATATAATCCTCAAGTAGCCATGGCTGCAGAAGTCCAACCAGACTGTGTAATTTAGTTCTCCATGCATATTTATACTGAGCTACAACTATTGCTCTTGGCCACTGCAGACCAATTCTAACAAGGTCTTGCTTGACATTGTTCACCCATTGCATTCTAGGTCTCCTTTTTTTAGGTTTTTTGTTACACTATTCATAACTCTATTCACTGATCTATAATTCTGCATGTGAACAACATTCCAAATCAATGTAGTCTCTCCCTACATAGTATTTTACTCAATGGTAGTTGAATACTCTTTCCAGTTTTGGATTAAAACCTGCTGGGGCCCTTGTGCACCAAGGCTTTAGAGACTTTTCCTCCTCATAGTTTGTAATGTTATAGAAAACAACTATGGTTTCTACTGAAATGTTATGCAATTTTACCATATTTGTAATTGTAATTTTTTACTCTAAATAATGAGATAATAGAAGTCTTGTAAATACACCCAAATGAATAAATATTTTTGTGGAAAAAATTTCACCAACAAATGGGATTTGAACCCGCATCTCTCCAGAAACGTGCCAGAGTTAGAATACTCTGGCATGTTTTTGGAGAGATGCAGTTTTGAATCCTGTATGTCGGGAAAAAAATTTCCGCAAAACCATTTATTGATTTATATACATTTAAACATCAACAGGTAACACTGAGATTATCAATTATTGTTTACACCTAAATGCATTAAAGATAACCAAATGAAATACAAACCAGTTAAGTCAGACATTGAAAACTACCTGCAGAGATTATTGTCTTAATTATTATAGTTCAGTTTATTACTATATGAAAAAAGATATTTTTTACTTATTTATTCATTTTGATTTCAATAAAACTTCTTGTATATCAATCATTTGTTTGTTTTTTCATTTATTATCTCCAGTCACTTGTTTTCAATAATTTTCTTACTAATCCTAATAACTTTTTGTATCTCCATTCTTATCTACTATTTGCTTATAACTTAATAGTCAACTTACAGAGGCAGGGGGACCCCTAACCTTGGAAACCCCTGGGCATGTGCTTCCTGTGCCTATTGAGTAATCCAGCACAGAGTCTTCCATCTAACTTCATTATTTACATAGTGAAACCATCTAATGCCTGAGATATTGCACAGACATCAAGATTCCTGTTAAATTGCTTACAAAAGGTCAAAGTTTCACAACCATAGTAAACTTTAGAAAGGACTAAACTATAATAGAGCCTAAATTTAGTCTTCACTGTATATGTCTATTTTTCCATAATCTCCATAGATTCTTTAAAGGTCTCCACAGCAATGCCAATTCTCCTGTTTGTCTCATTTCCAACATCAGTAACATAACTCCTGAGATAATTGAAATTAGAAACTTTCTCAAGAGCACATCATTTAAAAAAAAAAGCAAAAGAACCATCACCTATCCATTTTCTTCATCAGTTTAGTTTTCTCTTTGTTTGAGACCTATCTTTCATCACTAAACCTATCCTTTTACCAATCTCATAGCTTTAATTAAAGAGTTCATCAGCATCATTTACCAAAAGGGCCAAATCATCTAAGTCAGATATTTCCATACCTCTATTATATTTCTAGACCAGGCCCATCCAACCCAAGCTTAGTGTAAGAGCCACTGGGGGAAAAAAACTATATTCTTAAAGGACCTTAGGAAAAATTCTTTACTTAAAAAGAAAAACATACATTTCTAATGAGCAAAGAATTGAGAAAAAAAGAAAAAATAACTATTTTTAAGTAATCAAGTAAATATTTTGATTGGAAAACAAAAATATACATTTTTAATGAGTACTATGAATTGGCAAAATCATTTTGTTGTGCTCATGAAAGTGTTTGTCAAAAAATTGAAAGAAATGAGTCATATTCAGTACATTGATTATTTGTTTTATGAGCTGTAAGTTTGTTTGAAATGAGTTGTAGGTTCATTGGTACCATTGGTTCTCAAGTGCACCATACTATTTAGATACTGCCACCAGAAAATTTTGATTATTGAAATTAAAAAAGTATTAATATTTTTTACTTATCATACAAATTTAAAATTCACTTAAACATTTTCAAACAAGTGCATCAGTATACATGCACACTTATAGCATTCGTTTTTTATTATAAAAGCCTTTTCTTGAGCCAAAGACAAAGTGTGGTGGCCATAAACAATTTATGAATATTTGATGATTGTGTGTTAAAAATGAAAAAAAAAAGGCTTTTTTTATTTTCAAAAAATATATTATTATGTTTACTTTACAAATCTGTAAATAAATGCTTAACATTTCATTTCATTTTTTTTAATGTGGCCACAGCAAATTTTTCATGGCTGGTTGAGGGGGCACAACAAATTTTGAGAACCACTGCTCTAGGCAATCTAAGTCCATAGTCTTTCCCTTACAAAGAATTTTTCATAACATAATCAATAGTCAAATTGAAAAGATGATGAAATGCCGCCTTGTCGAACTTCAGTAGTAATGCTAAACCAATCACTGCAAGCTTTACCAGTTCTCAAATGCAACTCAGTTTTATAGAGAACCATCATTATATTAATTAACTTATTAGGAATGTCATACAGTTTCACAATCAGCTACAAATTATGATGGTTAACAGAATCGGAAGCTTTTTAGAACTCTATAAAGCCAAGTAACCATAGTTTTGGAAATTCTAAACATTTCTCAAGAATCTGTGTAAGCATAAAGACTCGGTCTAAGCAGTCACTACCATCTCTGAACCTATACTATTCATCTCAAAATTGTCCATCAATCAAGTGTTAAATTATGTTAAACACAATAATGGACATAACTTTATTTATAACAAAGAGTAGACTAATACTCCTGTAATTATCTCAAAGACTGCAATCACTTGAAAGTAGGGATGATAATAACTCTAGTAAAATCATTAAGGACAATTCTTTATCATAGAAAATAATCAATACTGCAGTCAGCAACCTGATGACAGAATCATTCCCAGCTCTTATCATTTCAGAAGTGATTTCATCTACTCCTAGTGAATTATGTAGTTTTAATTTCGAGATAATAGGCAACTGCTATCTTCACATCCTGAAAAGAGAAATTTAAGGTCACTTTTAGTTATCTGGCCTTTGCCTGTCCATCTGGTCTCTTGCAAGCTTAAAATGTCCATGTTATATTACTATAATTCCTGTGTGAGGACATCCAGAGAGTAATCTCTGTTAACAGCCCTCAGATTTCAAATTGCTTTGGAAAAAAATGGTTAGTATATTTATTGAGCGAAATATGGCTGACATCAAACAGCCCGGTAATCAAGGGCCTAGGGGAAAACCCATTCTCCATTTACTAGGAACTCGGGTAAGTAATGGAGTTCTTTGCCATCATAAACCATCCTGCTCTTTTGACACCAGCAAGTTTGCATCTGAGACCATCTGTCTCCCAACAGCTGTCCAGTGGGTCCCCTCCCCCAACCTTCTCTGATCCTTGAGGAGTGGGTCCTTGTGACCTGGCCATTTAGCCCATTGTGTGCAAAAAAGTGCCACTCAGAGGTAAAACAACCCAACTTTCCTTACAGTGATGCTTAGCTACCATTTACAATCCATTGGTATATCTTTTCAAATTATCAGCAGAAGCCTTTACTACCATAGTTTTTTGTTCATGTTCCCCAGTTCATTATGGGAGTCAATTCAGTTGCACTTATTATATTAAGAAAATAATGTATATAAACTCCAATGTATAGACTCTCTCCCCAATTGTTGAATAAAAAAATAGATGCATCCTCCACTACGCTGATTATGGAGTCTGCCTTATGATTTAATTCAGTTGTAAGTTTAACATTAACTTGTAGAATGTAATTCAAGTTTCAGTAAGGTCTGACTATTTGTTTTCCCTTTCTGATCTACTGCCATTAGTATAATTAATTTGGTTTCAAGATTGTCAGAATGTCTCTCCACTGACAGTGCTAAAAAAAAGGACAAAAGAGAAAAAAAAATTTAAATTTCACATATTTTACAAAACAAAAATTTAAATCCTGTTAAGAGTGAAAAATTGTATATCAGAGTGGTGGTCTGGCTTGATCCAGTCACTTTCCCCATATTAAATTTTATTCCAGACCCAGATCTGAAATCATTGAGCCATGATTCATATCTTGCCTCATTATCCACAATTTGCCACTGTCTTTCAGAGAAAAGGTGGATAAGCCCAGTGCTAAGTTGTCCAATTTTTTTTTTAATGTTTGATGCAATATGAAAAGCACTCTACACTCCTGAATGAGTGTTAGTATACTAATATAATGCATGCAACTTTGTATTTTATTCTGATAACTTCACTTTTAAAATTCTTTGTAATATATATATGCATTAAATTCATCATGCCAACTTTTCATTTTCAGACTATAGCAAGCTAAAAAAATTATCCTCAAACAGCTGCTTGGCAGAAAGGTCTGACAGGATCCTGTCAGTTTAATATGCTGTAGAGAAGATATTAGGGAAAGGTGAGATCCAGTAGAAAGATAGCATATGAAATATCTGTGCCTTATCTAAGAGTTGAACCCAGGTCCTCTTGCATCATAGCTAAACATGCTAACCACAGCCAACTAAAATGGCCATCTGCTACTTACAGCTACCTAAGATAACTGAGTCAGAATTTCATGCCAACTGAAAGAGGCTGGGCATGTAGTTATGACATGCTCATCAGATAATTTTTTTTAATAATTATATATTCATATGATAAGCTTTTGTTTTCTACACTAAGTTATTCACAAAGATTTTAACATCAAATTTTTAATATTTAATGAGTTTTTTTCATATGATATAATTACCAAAGGAATAATGTAGCCTGTCAAGTAGCTTTTCTGCACTAGGTGAAAACAGGAATTTGGGAACTGAACTTCAGGTGGTCTTATGTGCTTATCTGAAAGGTTTACTATCTCCAGACCTTCTACTATGGCATATAAACTGACAGGCTCCTGTCAGACCTCTGTGGCAAGCAGCTGCTTGAGGGGGTATTTTATTTATTATTTATTTTCTAATCTCTTAACTGCATCAACCATTTATATGCAGCAGCCTTTGTGCTGGGGGCAGGAGTGGCTTAGTCGGTAGCGTGCCAGGCTCGTAATCTGTAGTTCCCAGGTTCGAGTCCCAACTGGGTCAGCATTGAGGTTTATCTCTGCAAAATTCCCCACCCTGCCCACAGTCAGTAGGGGACACCAATGGGCTTGGAAAGGCCGCCGTCTGTTGGATCGAACGTTAAGCCGTGGCCCCGTGTGTAGGAGAGCCATACCCTGTGCACGTTAAAGAACACGCTGGATGGTCTTGACTTGACGGGAGGCTACCATCTGTCTCCCAACAGCTGTTCCAGTGGGTCCCCTCCCTCAACCTTCTCTGAGCCTTCGGGGTTCATGTGACCTGGCCATTTAGCCCATGGTGTGCAAAAAAGTGCTGCTCAGAGGTAAAACAACCCAACCCTTTGTGCTGGTCACAAAAACTTGTACTTCAGGGTTTAATTATAAAAATGATATCTGAACAAGAATTTATTTCTGGATTATAGTATATCTGCCAAATGTTTTGAAATTGTACAAATTAATGCTAAATACTATTGTTTGTTTCATTTTTATGTTTCCATAAGCTGATATTTTTCTTAAATTTTCAGTACTATAGCACGCCTTCAGTTTCGCCTTCCTGATGGCTCCTCAGTGACTCATCAGTTTCCTGCTGATTCACCTTTGGAAGAAGCTAGACGTTATGTAAAGGATGTAAGATAAAAAGAATTTCATGCTCTAAATTGATTAGCAATCTAACTGAAATTGCAAATGTATAATTACATACATTGCTTCATTTTCCATTTTCACACTTACTCATACCTGGCCCCCCAGTGAAAAAAGAACTCATCGAAAGCTCACTGTCTGTCTTATGGAGCATTAAGCTATCATTCCATGTGCAGGAGAGCTCTATCTGCTTCTAGCAACTATCCAGTGAGTCTACTTTCCCAACCTCCTCCTTATCCTTGAGATCTTTGTAACTTAGTCACTTATCCCATTGTGCACCAAAAAGTTATGTAAGATAAAAAAAAAATGTTTCTACTATCATTCCATTCGAAAACAGCAACTTTTTATTCAAGTACCAAGTTTACCAGACTTTCTATAAAACTATTATTAATGTCAAACTTTAAACAGAGAACTTTTATATTGAGTCTTTGAAATGTTACCTTTAAGTTTCATTTAGGTTACCCTTAGATACTTTTTCATGCACAGTGTTTAAATAGTCAAATTATAAAGATCTCAAGGCTTAGTAGAAAGATTCATTGGGCATCTTTTGGAGTTAGATGATAGCCTCCTTCTGGAGGATGTGAAGAAAACATGTTGGAGGTATTGGACCATCCCAGCATGTGTTTTTTATGTGCAAAAGCTGTTGCATTCTTTTATGCAGTAGCAGCCTAGTGACTTGTATGAATGAAGATATTTCTAAACCTACTGGTGTTGCTTTCTTACTGAGAGCAGAACATGGCAAGCAGAAATAATCTCTTAAGTTCATACATATGTACCCAAACCTCATACAAGCCTGGCATGCTTTGTGATATTTAAATTAACAAACAAAATTGTGCAAATGATTGAATCTTCTTCAAAACATTTAGTAGTCATATTTTTTTCATTGTCCCTAATGTTTTTCTTTCTATTATAATGATCCTGATAAACTGTGAAACTCTGGACAATATACAAGTGGTGTTCTTCAACAAAATACAAGAATATGTTATAGTTAGATGAACTTTGTATATACTTCCTACTGGACTTGTAGCCAACTTATCTGCACCTGTCAGTGGTACCCAGAAGGTGAATGAAAGCTTTTTGATTGGGACTTTTTCTTTCAATGGCTACCTAGAGCTATTTTAAGCTGTAAGAGCATAATTATTATAGCCACTACAGTCACATACCAGTGGAACAATGTAAGTTCCCAAGTCAAAATTCAATGCCAGATAGCAATTCAGGTATCAGGCAGTCTTTATCTTAATTACCAAAAAATATCAAGTAACCCAATGATAAAAATATTATTGGGCTCGATCTAAACTTTTAACTCACCCGCATAATCTCTCAAAGGAAATGATTGTATTAATCTCAAAACTAATGCAAACTATTCATTATTTTGCTCAATAAATACATAATTATTCTTTGCTCCAAACATTTCAAATCTAAAGTGCTTCAAATTTTCAGGCACAAACTTATAGCAAAGACTTATCGCTAGACATTACCACTATATTGTTTAACTGCTACGATATTATAACTCCGTTATTTTATTTGCTGATTACTGCAGATAGCTGGCATACAAGTGCTTTCTGGGTTTTGATACATTTTTACAGCATGTTCAAAGGTAATGTGTAAGCACAATATCATGACCTTGTTAATATGCTAGTGTGTGCAGAAATTTTCAGTTCTCTGAAACTGTGAGGTTACGCGGTTACTTGAGTGATCAGTCTCAAATATGGTGTGGTGGTCCCACTTAATTCTAACTCTGTTTGGTTAACAGATCAGGATCCTAGCTGTCATGGGTTGAGAGTGATCCTTCGCAAAGTGTCGAAATTTCTGAAGTGTTACCATTACCTATCTTGTGAATGGAGTAGTAAATTAATGGTGGAAAGTTGTGAATGGAATTATCAGTGGACTTACATTTCATGGCTAACTTTTGGCATGGGTTTAAATAGTAACAATATCCAATAAACCTTCCAATCATGTTTTTGAGGATAAAATTTGGCAAAAATTTGGGGACCATACAGGAGTAATCATATAGTTTATCATAGTGTATTTACACTATGATAAAAATAAGTTTAACATTTTCTGTTTTACTAAACCCTTAAAATGCTGGATTTCTAATAGTGAACTCTTCCTGATGACCATATTAATTTTTTTTATCAGTATTCTATAAGAATATTTTACCTTCTTTCTCAAACCATGCCAACCAGTTCTGAAACACATCAACACATTTTTGCTTTTGTTCAGAACTCTGTGTGGGATCCAACAAGCACAAAGTCTTCACATTTTCAAGTGCTCTGTCACTTACATGAAAATGCCATAAGAAAGGCCATCCTTGCTGCTAGGTTACAGGGTTATTCTGCATTCCTCACTGAGAATATCCTGGGCTCAGGCAATTTATTGCACATTGATAGAAATGCTTGGTTGCCCAGATTTTGTGTTGTTCTCCACAGAATTGTACCTGTCTGTGAAGTGTTTGTTCCACTCATAAATCACACATCATTTCTAGTGCTATTCTCGCTACACTTGAGTCATTTCTGCAACTGTGCATCACTTAAGTCTTTCCTAACACTGCAACATATCACACATCATTGCTCAGTTTCCAGATCGGCCATAGCCTGAAAAAAATCACACATACATAAAAACAAACACCTTTCCAAAGTAAGAAAATTATAGAGACTGACTGTATACTGTTCTACTGTTACTTGTGACTGTAGCATGTGTTTCAACTTCTACACACTGCTTCATGCCTGTGAAGAGTCACTGTTGCCACATTTCGTGTATTAACTCACGTGAGAGCTGCCATTTGTTTGTGATAGCAGTCCATGGATTAAGTTATCACCTTCATACAAGGTTTTACTATAATCTTTTAATATATAATTTGAAGTTATAGAAGACTCTACAATCAATTCACTATAATGCTAATGCTCCAAGCATATGTTTATAAGATAATAAATATAACCATTAACAGATAAATAGAAATGGGTATTTTATTTCAGGAAATTCGCCCATCATTTACTTCTTTCACTTTATGCACCACATTTCCAAGAAGACATTTCACAGAATCCAACTATGCAGAGACTTTAAGGGATCTACAGTTAGCACCTTCTGCTGCTCTCCTTGTTTTACCAGTAAGTAATTAAATTTCATAAGATAAATATGTGACAGTATATACATATATGATAATTATCATAGTGGAAAACACTTTGTTTTTTAAATAAATATAAGTAATATGTGTGCTTTAAATTTAATAAAATTCCATAACACACTATATGATATATAAATAAAATGTAGCATAAGTAAGGCAGTATAATCCAACAGTGATGGTAACAATGGCATATCAGGATATATGGTAACAAGAGTTTACAAGATGGATGCCAAAATGGCATATAAAATGTATTTATCTATATTTCAGATACAGGGGTATCTCCTTGACATAGTATGAACCTTTTTATATCTCTATAGAAGAGAATTCTTTAAGAGAGATGATAACAAACAATATCTGAGATTTGTAGGTAAATGCCATGTAAGGTGCAAGGTTTAGTTTGTTTTTACATTTCTGTGATAAATTTCAAGTGCACAAATAGTGCTGACTGAAAGGGTCAGTAGCTTTGATATAAAGTCTGAGTGCACAGAACTGTTCTAAGTTGATAGTCGACTTAGTCAGATTACCCATTTTTTGACTGAGCTACCAATTTTTACCAACTAGTGGCTAATCATTTGGAATATATGCAGACACTAAGTGATGTATTCCAATATATTTTATTTTTTACTGAAATTAATGCTTATTGTAGTATTTTAAAATATTTGGTGAAAAAAGATTTTATGCATTATCATTTTGCTGCTATATGTATCTGCTCTGCTATTATAAATTAAACTAAAATTGAACTTATTCAAAACATAACATCTTGCTTTCTATGGCATTTTCTTACAAATCCCAAATATTATCATCTCTCTTAAAGAATTTCATTCTATAGAGATATAGAAATGTTCATTCTATATCAAGGAGATGCCTTTATACCTGAAATATAGAGAAATACATCTTATATGCCATTTTGACATCCATCTTGTAAATTCTTGTTACCGTATATCCTGATACACTACTGTTACTACCACTAATATTGGATTACACCGCCTTACTTGTACTGTGTTTTATTTATGATACAATACAAGTACATTTACATAACTGATTTATTATAGTGTAATATGTGCTTTTATATACAGAAAACTAGTTATAATATGTATGGAAACAATCTTGATGATCACCACATCAAGATTGGCCATGCTCTTTCTGATATTGCTGCAATGCAGTTTCGACTGTAGAAGCCTTTTTTTTTGTAACTGTCACATCCAGATCCCATCAGTCCTCCTAACAAACTTTTAAAATACGAAATTATTTTGTAAAGACATTGCTTTCCCACAGTCCATTTTAACAGTCTAAATACACATAAATCCATTGGTAATGCAACTAGTGAGAAGAATGCCCTCAATGGAATATCATAAATATTCATTTAATTCTTGGGCACTAATGGTACTCACCACTTAATGCTGATTGATGATCATGAATCACTTTGGAGCCTTTTTGTGTGTACTACTTCTGGTGTACCAAAAAAGTGATGTAAATGCAAAAAATGATCAAATTAATAACTCATAAAAATGGTGTAATTATCCTAAAATTTGAAACAGCAAGTGCTTAGTGTGTCACATTTCAAAATGATGAATATACTTGATATAATTCTAATAATTATTACATAAACTGTATTTTATCTTAAATTTTTTTCTATTCATGATGCTCAAGACAAGAACTTCTCTAAATTTTTTCTTTTGTACTGTGTGCTCCATGTTTAATAAAATATAGTCAACCTGCTGGCTTTGTTCATTTCCTATAATAAAGTCTCTCCAGCACATAAAGAGTTTAATCTTCCTCATAAATATTATCCCCAGCTTCAATATTTTGCAATTTTCAAGTACTAATGCTATTCAATGGAAAATTTTTAAGAACTTTTCCTTCCAAACTAAACTATTAAAGCATTAAATAGTTGATCGTCCTAAAATTTGGAAAAATAATTGTTGATGATTAATAAATTATTAAATTTTAATAGTGATTGTCCATAACATTTGAAACTAGTGGAAATGTACCAGATATTTCCAAAGCAATTATCAATTGAACTTATTCAATGCACTAATCTATTGAATGGGAAAAGTTTAAGGAGAATCTTTCTCATAAAATTTGCAATAATAATTTAATTGCTCGTCTATCAGTCCATAACATATTTGAAAATGGTAGAATTGATAAAATTTTTGAAATTGATACTAAAGTTAAAGCATGTGCTACATAATAGAAACATACATGTACAGGTTGCCCTTGCTTAATTAATGCTGTTAATTGGTTTCAGCACTAAGTGAATACCATATTTTCATAACAATACATGTTAGGTAAGTTTGGGTCTTTGTGATAGGCTGTTTCGATAGTTACATTATTAATAGCAAGATTAAAAATATGAGTAAGGTAAATCCTCTCTTGAAGAATTTTAACATTCATTTTTAAATTTTAAAGCTTTTTCCAGATTTGCACTTGCAGTTTCTCCCTAGATTATTATATTGTGGAGGTTAGAGCATGTTTTATATCTGTTGAACCACTCTTTAATAGTGGTAATGGCTCCACATATTTTTTAAGCTGAGCCTTTTTTTGATCTTCATATAAGTCTTTTCTTGAATAATAGCTGAACTTAACAGACATTGTGTATTTGCATCAATAAAAATATTTAGAAGTCTCCATTTCAATCGTAATAGTTGGCCTGGCTCTAGTCAGTTTTGTTACCTGCAGTGGAACAACTAACTTTCCTGCTGCTAAAACTGATTCTTTATATTTTTATAATTGTTCTTACTGTTGAACTGGCTTGTCTTAAATTATTGCACACATTGACTTGCCATTCATCAGAATTAATTCTTTTTAAAATGTGTAATATAGTTTTTAAACTCAGACTTTTCTTTCTTACCATCAACTTCTAGTGATGGTAAGAAGGAAAAGTCTGAGTTTAAAAACTATATTACTACATAAAACTATATTTAAAACTCTTGCACTCTTATCACCCATTGTCACAACTTAAAAAACGTACTAACTAATGATTATGTTCGAGAGAATGTACTGAAAAGTTCGAACATTGCCATTATCTCCTTGCATAAGTCAACTCTAGCGAAGCAATGTAACCATATCCATTTTTATGAAATTAGAAGGCTTCAGTTCTGTTGCCAGATCCATGGCAATAATTATTATTTATTATAAGAGTTATTAATATGTCACTAGAGAGTTAAAAGGCATTATAATGAGTTGAGACAGTGTTATCATGAAGTATAGTTATAATGAGGGATTACTGTATTTGTAGGTATCACAAAAACAAAAGAGTATGGTTTACAGGTATGATTAATGTAGTACATGATAATGCACAAGTGAGCATGCTTCTAGTGCAATATATTTTGAATAAACAAAACAACTAAAACATTTATATAAAACTTAATTGCAGAAGCTGAATTACAATATTTTGCGAAAATCTCACATTTTAATTCTCGTTATTTGAACTAGAAGTAATATTTGCCTCTTGTGTTTTCTTTCCCCTGTGAGTAAATTAACAAGTATATTGTCTCAGGTCACATGATTTTCAATTTCTTTTGGGGTTGTTTCTGAAGTAGTCATGGTCATTCTCAAAATACAGTTGTTTCTACTTTATGGTCCTTTGAGAATTGTCCAATTGACAATAACACTTCCAATTTACTACTGAATCATGTATTACAGAGGGTGTTCAAAAAGTTCTTGATATGTCTGTAGAATTTGCACTCATTCCTTCAAAAGTTAATGAGCTACAACTTGTTGTCTGAACTTGTCACTATATGTTAAAAACAAAGGCTGTATCATCATTTCTCTCTTCACTGGCAGTGCATGAAGTTCAGTCTGTGAAATCTGTGCGTTGTTGCTATGGAGCCTACTAAAGACATGGAAAGATTTTATACTTTCACAAGGATGCAGCTTGGAGATGACATGAAGAAAATTCATGCTGATTTATCACAAGTATATAGAGATTATGCCTGTTTGTATGGCACTGTTATGGGATGGATGCGCAAATTCAGAGGACAGAAGAGCTTCAAAGACTCTTTACGAAGGTGACCGTGAATGAGAGAACCATTGTTGCTGTACATGAACTCGTTAAGGAAAACCAACACATCACCATTCAGGCAATAAGTTTATATGTCAGTGTGTTGAACAGCAGTGTGGAAACAATTATTCATCATTTAAAGTTTTGAAAGATCTGTGCCAAATGGGTGCCCCACAAACTATAGAATAGCAAAAATGGGCTAGAGTTGACTTATGCAAGGAGATAATGGCAATGTTCGAACTTAGTGACCCCGAATGGTTAACAAACATTGTCATTGATGATGAGACATGGTTTTATTACTATACAACTCCCAGAAAGATCGACAACTACATTTGGGTTACAGAAGATGAACCATGTCCCCAAATCCTCTGACAAGACTTTCACCTCAAGAAAGAGGATGTTCACAATTTTTTTCAATTCCCAAGGAATGGTTGCCATGGACACCTTACCTGAAAATAATGATTATAAGTGGCCAATACTACACCAACATCGTTTTACCCAAAATGGTTAAGTAGATGAAGGTGTAGGACAGAAAAAGTTTTGTTGAGGTAAGTGCAATGGTTTTGGTTCTGCAGATACATCTCAAGAACTTTTTGAATACCCTCGTAAAATTGTTTGGTTTGTATTAAGATTATTCTTTTAAGTTGGATTGGTTGAATGTGTAACTGTCCCAATAATGTGCAAAATTTTGGGAAAACCAAATGTCTTATTACACTTATTTGTTATTGTTTGTAACTCTTATTCCTAATTTCAAATTTGTTCATACAAATGAAGCAATTGCATCAAATTTTGTGCCTTAACAGAAAAGGGGAAGTAGTGGCAGCTAATGTTTTTAGGTCACATTTAGAAAAGTGTAAAATGTAATCATGACAAATTTTTAGTGGTGTCTAATGGGGCTTTTTTTTTTAGTAATCATGATATATTTTTCATTTTCCTGGAAAAGTTTTTTAAATATTGCCAAAATGATAATTAAGCTAATATAATAATAATTTGAATATAATAAAATTTGCATGAAACATCTATTACTAACTTATAATCTACCTCCTTTGACTGAATTCCAATCCTAAGGTGTATTTTGGAAACTATGTGAAACAATTTCTTCTTGCTCTGCATATCAGGAAAAAAAGGTAAAAAAAAAAGTATTTTTTTATTACTTTCAGGCCATTCTAACAGGTGCAAGAAAAAGTTTATAGAGACTTGAAATATGTTTCATAAAGTAGTCCACTGAAAATCCTTTTCACCTATGTAGACCAAATTATTTTTTGTAAAAGTTAAAAAAAAATTGTATTTTGATCATTTTCGAATTGGTTGGCAGAAAATTGCTAGAGCATGTTACAGTTATCAAGATGTACATATATTTTGCCTATTTTTACAGCTTCCAACAATATCATCATAACCAGGGGCCATTCACAGTTTTCTGCTGTTGCTTTTTCATCCCTTGATGAGTTGTAGACACAACTTTCATACAAATAACTTTTCAAAGTTCAAGTTTTAGTTATGTTTTGAACTACTACCAAAAAATACATTTTTCATTAAATCTCAGCTTTCATAGATTCTCACCTGTAAAAGGATTGAACTTTGCTTATCATAGCTAATGTGCAACTCAGCCATGATAATCGAATTGAGAAAGAGAGCCATAAATTATATGTATTGTTGCTTTGTATTAGGGTAATTCATAAGTCTGTGGGTTTTTCACCATGCAAAATGTGTACAGTGATGCATCACTGTGTTGCATTTGCATTCCTATGACCATAGTACTTAGGAAAAATTTAAAGCCCACTGTGTCAGTTCATAACTATTATAAGTATTAGAATCTTGCTATCCATCATTAATAACATTGTACAATGAGTTAATATTAAAATTTGTGCAGTTTTATGTCACTACTGGAAAAATGGATTGAAAATAAGTAACCTGAGAAATATGCATAGGGGAAGGTGGGGGGAGGGGTAGTCTCCATTCATGCTGCTCAAGCTTGGTTCAAAAAGTTCAAAGCTGGTGATAAAAGCCTCAAAAGAAAGTTGTTAGCAGTGTGGTAAATATCAGTAGATGACAACATTATATGCCACACAGTTGATCCATCAACAAGCACTCACAGGCTGTCGTCCAAACTTGATTGTCATAAACAACTATAATGCAGCATCTGCAATGTATTGGTAAGGTAACCAGGGGCTGTTGAAGTGTTCCACATTAACCACTGAACAAGCAAACCATCATTTCGAAGTCTTCAGGAAACTCCTCATTAATCCAGACAACCATATCATTGCATGCAAGAAAAAATGGATCTTTTGCAACAATCTGAACACCCAAAGCAGTGGCTTGACCCAGGCCAGCCTGCACTTCTGTCCCAAAGAGGGGACGATTCAAAACAAAGGCAACATTATGTGTTTGGTAGAATTTTGAGGGTGTAATGCACTTTGAACTGATTCCTGATGGATGTGCCATTAATGCTGACCTCTACTCAATACAACTAAAGTTGTGACACAACAAATTTAATTGGTAAACAGATATCAGGTACTCATCCAACAAAACAATGTAAAATTGTACTTTGCACCAAAGAAAAACTTTGAGAATTAGCATTTGACCTTCTTCCTCATCCAGCATATAGTTGGACCTAGCTCCTTCCAACAACCATTTCTTTTGCTCCATGACTCATTTTCTTTGAGGTAGGTGGTTTCATACATTTCGGGAAATCAAAAATGGGTATGAGAAGTTTTTCATCTTGAAGAATTAAGCATAGTATCGAAGAGGAAGCAAACAATTAGCTGACAAATGGCTCCAAACTATTTAAAATTATGATTTATATTTTGCTGAGTAGTTTCATTATTTATATTATAATAATCATTTCTCAAGTTCATTATAAAGCACATAAACTTATAATTATATATATAATAAAACAATATTATATATATAATGCAATAAACTTGTAACATTATATATAATTGCACCCTAGAAGATAAAGATCATACAGAAAAGAAATGGTAATAGTTATTGCTGCTCTCTTTTGTGATAGTCCGAGTATTTTCTGTGACTCAAACTCCCTTTGTTTTCCAAATCCATTTAGTAATGTTCTTATTGATATCTTCGATGTTGGATATTCATGCCCTGCACATATCTCGATCTGAATATACTGCATTATCTGCAGATTTGCAATCTATGAATGCAAATATTTAGCATCAGAAAGTACTATTATATACCTCTTTCAGTGCTGGATAATTTTTGGAGGCATAACAGTACATGAAGCACTCCCAACAGATGCCACATAGTTCTGACTTGCATTTGCCTAGCATAGCTTTATATTGCCTGAACATGCTTCCACTATAGCATATTCATATTGCAATGCATTTTCATATATTGTAATAAACCTTTCTGGTTTAAAATATATATGTAATTTTTAATTATCTATTGTCTCCTGTCATTCTCTAAATTTCAAATTGTGTCAAGTTTCTAAATTTCACCACATTTGCTGTTTTCTAAAATAACATGAACAAGGCTACACAGGTTTATATTATTTTTTGCTGCACTCATAAAGTCTGGTTACAAGGGATCTTAAAGACTAGTAGTTACAAACCTTATTCTTTTGAAATTGGGCTATAATTCTAGTTAAAGAATATTATACTTGATATGTTTATTTTAATAAAGGCATGTCCATTGACAGTAGTTTGATTTTCTAGCAACTGTATCAATAAAAGCTGACATACAAAGCCAAAACCCACTATAATGGTAATCATTATTCAGATGAGCACTTTGTCACTATATATAATAACTCAAAATCATCTAAAGTTTATTTTAGTCAAGTAGAGTAAGTGGAAAAAAACGTATCTGCAAGGAATTGGATAACTTCTATGTACACTTTGCACTAATCAACACTTTAGGAAATTTTTGGTTTGTATCCCACCATGCTGCTAGTCTCTAAATCTAATATAAAAATTAGCTCATAGTGCACCTCCATATATTAAGTATGTAGCAAGATATTTTTTCAGTTTTAAACCATGTTGATCAACCAAGGAAGCAAAATATTTTAATGCTCCATGGCTAATGGTGAAATATTTTCATGCATTTTCAATCAGTCATTCAATTTCTTGTAATACTCTACGATTTTTATTCAATGCTGTATGAGCTTAGATTTCTATACAGAACTTAAGTGGAGATTTCAGTGAATAATATTGTTACGACAGATGAACGAGCAACAGTGACTTCATGACTTAACGTGACTTGAACACTCGTGTGTGCTTCTACATGAGATTAAATTTAGCCAACGATTGGGAAGAATAAAAAAAAGATAGCAGTGCAGTGTGTTAAAGTTGTGAGATCTGAAAGGACATTCAGATGGTCTGATTCAGTGTGCGTTAAGTGAAAATAATTAGTATATTTATTAGTGTGTGCACGGGTGTTTGTTTTCTGTTGTTAGTAACAAAAGTTTAGTGAACTAGCACAGGACGAGAAATTGTTTACATCTGAAGGTATTCAAGTGACATGGTAAACAAAGTGAAGAGGTAGTATTTTAGTAGACAGAGCTGATATTGTATGCTCTGTACAAAAAGGTTAATGACTTATGTATGATGGTAGTTAATTTGTTTATAAGATACTTCATCCATATTTTTGTAACAATTTGCATTGTATAGTAATTGGTTTGAAAATATAGTTATTAGTACTCGCGCTCAGTGCCTATCCATTTTAAAATTCTCAACATTTGGTGTCTAGGAGTGTAGATAATTTATTGAATGCTGTTAACTAGAGGTATGGATGAATTAATAAAGTTGATAAACAACTTGAAAGCTGAAATACCCTGCCAAAACAATGATATTAAAGGTAGCTGCCCAAAGCAACCAAATTGGTGACCTTGCTAGACAAAACGATGACTTGAAAACCGATATGGCTACACAAAATAATGAGTTGAGAACTGAGATAGTTTCTCAAAAAGATGACTTGAAAGCTGAAATGGCTGCACAAAATAATGAGATGAGAGCTGAAGTGGCTTCACAAATTGGTAAGATTTCTGATAAGTGTAAGGACATTATGACCGAACTAAATAGTGTAAAAGATTATCTTGATAATGTTAAGATAAATTATAAACATGAAATTGAAATTGTAAAAACTGATTGTGAACACCAGTTTCAAATTTTAAGAAACGAAATGTTACCTTCTTCTTGTGATAATAGAAATTTTAGTGAAAATAATGTTATTACACATATCGCTAGAAATGCAACTAAACCTTATACATATGATGGTCAATCATCTTGGACAGTATTTATAACACAATTTGAAGTTATTGCTAGAGCTAATGAGTGGAATGAATTCCAAAAGGCTAGTTTTCTTACAGCTTCCTTAAGAAATTCTGCTGCGGAAGTTTTGCAGTCTGTTCCAGAAGAAAAACGACTTGATTATCGAAGTCTAGTTTCTGCATTAGAACTTAGGTTTGGTGATAGTTATTTAAAACAATATTATGTGACTCAATTTAGACATTGCATGCAGAAGAGTGGTGAAACTTTGCAAGAGCTTGCTAGTGATATCAAGCATCTAGCTAGATTGGCTTATTAGTAACTGTCCACCAGAAATTCAAAATAACTTAGCTCAATTACAATTTATTGATGCTATTGCTGACTCTGAGGATGTTGGAAGATGAATTCTTAAAGTCAGCTGTGGTACATGCTATGAATTACGAGTTCTCCAGGCTTTCCTCCCAAGCGAACAAACGTACAATGAGATTTGTGAGTGCAGAAGAAATTGTAGAAAAGGATAATGAAATGAAAGAACTAACCAAAGCCATACTATCCATTTTGAAAGACATAAAAGGTTCTTCAAAAACTACCACAGACCTTCAGTGTTGGAATTGTGGCAAGATCGGACACATTCATTACTAGCTGTAATAGGAAATGAATGAGGAGTCCAAGTCCATCTACTAGACAACAGGATCAGGGAAACAGAAAATTAATCAGTTTTGCAGGGCAAAGACTGGCTGTTGATTGGTTGGCCCCAGGGGAAGTCACCCACGTTTCAACATTACATGGTGATAATAATGGATTAGTAGCTGATGGAGCCATAAATGGAATACCTTGCTGTATGATAGTCGACACTGGTGCAAATGTAACTTTACTCAGAACGGAGTGCGTTCCTGCGTGTTCACCGGATCTGTCCCCAATTGAACATGTCTGGTCCATGATCTCACGATGACTAGCACACCAGACACCAGCAGCTGCTACAACAGATGAACTTTGGCTATGTATCAAAACTGCATGGACTGACATTCCCCAAACACACATTCAACATCTCATCCTCTCATTGCCCGACTGTGTAGCAGCGGTTATTTGACTACACAAAATACTGATTTCTTTGTATTCCAGAAGTCTAACCGAGTTGTATTTGTAATCATTTGATCCTTGTAACATAAGCTATGTATTCACTAAATATGGCTTTGATATTTCTTGTTTTTCTTGGTGTTGCACTTTTAAAGGCCAGCAGTGTATTTTGATACTTAATTTTTTTTTATTTATTTATCTAGGGACAAGCTGTGGCACAAATCAGAAAGGAAGGTGGTTTTGTCAATAATATTTTGTGGACTCTGGTTACTCCTTTCTTAGTGCTATGGAGATTTATCTCCTCCTTTTTTGGTAGAAATACTCCTGTGAATTCACAAGCTGGAAGCAGCAACACACAGCAGTCTTCAACCTCACAGCAAAGCAACAGTGCAAGGAAAGAAGCTCCTAATGCAGAAGGGTATGTAAAGTTGTATATAAAAAAAAATGTATGAATTCACACATCTCTTTGACTTGAAAATAGAAATCTGAAATTTGTTTTCAATACTCCTGTTTTATGTGACCTCCTGGCCCTTTGAAAGCATAGAATATCCAGGTGAAGTGAATATCTTAATCTTAGGAGTTCTCACATTGCAGCTATCTGTGAAAAGGAAATAGTGGAATTTTTAATGAAGCTAGCTTTATTAATATTAGTATGACCAGCAGCATCCACAGCCCATGTTCAGGTACCTGCAATGGCCTCTGATCACAGTCATTCACCGCCAATATAAAATATCCTGAATATTTATTCAGTTGAGGTTGGCAACCCACATATATATGGAAAGCATGGTGATATATTCTTCCTCAACAGAGACCTATCAGTGCCACAAGTGTAGGATGTATGATAATGTTCAAAGCCATTACACAATCCATGGCCAGCACTGAGACTCTGGAAAGATGTTCCTTTTTTCAGCAGGTTAAAGAAAAAAAAATGCCAGTGAAGCTCAGATCAATAAATAAGTTGATCTAGTACATTCTTTCCTTTCCTTTGAAAGGAAAGAATGTCTCTTTTGAAAAGCGAAATCATCCTTCCTACTCCATGAAAAGGCAGGGTCAGACTTGAGGAACTAAGTCAAGTACATCATCACAGGGAATTAGTTCCACAATTCCCTTCAGTTCATGCCTAGTTGCCATTTACAACAATTGTCATTGATAATACAGAAGAGGCAAGCCAGGGTTTCACTTAAAAAATTCCAGATCATGAAGTGACTTAATATAGTACAATAAAGTAATGAAATACATTTTAAAATAACATGTAATGAGTAAAATACTGACCATTAAAAATTGCACTTATTAACTCTTTTTATGCAGAAGCATCAGATCTAGTGCAAGGCATTTTTGTCATGGGTGACAAGAAAACCATTATCAATAGGTTGGTTTGCCCATTAGGCCACCTGGAACACTGCCCCCACCAAAAATAATCACAAGAAATAGTAAATGAATTTTAAATTTAGTATTTATAATTTCTCATATCAAAATCGGCATAATATCATTTTGATATTTGTTCTGTAATCAATATTTGCTGTGTTATGTAAACAATCACAAAATTTACTCTGTGACTCAGTCCTAGGTTGTCTGCTTCAGTTTATACAACACAAATTTTTCATTATGACCACTGCCCAGAATGTTAACATTATCTATTATAGGGATGACACAAATTCACATGCACTGAATGAAATAGATGTGATAAATTTCAGGAGGTGGGTTATTTTGAAGTGCCCATGACATTTGATTATCTGATTCTACCAATGCAACCAGTAGTTAAATGTCTTGTTACTTAGTGAAAATCTTCGTTTGACTCTGCCAGGCTCAACAGGCCTAAACTTTTCTGGCAAGATATGTTTGAATTGAACTTGAACTGCGTTGCCAACTTTTTATTTTGCTAAGGAAGAATATTTATATATGAATAGTTTAAAAAGAATATTAAATATGAAAATATGTATTAAACATTTGGTGTACAACAGAATACTAATAATACATTTTAACAAAATTTCATCAGCAATGCTTAGCTCAGTTGGCTAAGTGCACTATCTTTTTGACTTGCAACTCAAAGGTCTCCTGTTTGATACCAGCTGCTCTCATAATAGTTTTTTTTTCTTGTCTTTTTTTGTAATTCATTTTATTACCATATCACTTTTTTTACAATTTATTGCAAAATAAATTGATATATGTAATAATATATATAATAAATTAATACTGTAAATTAAATATAAATGAAATAAACATCTGTTTGGATGGTGATAACTTATTATGAGTAATTAAGTTTAAAATAATAAATATAAATTTATAATTGGAAGAGTAAAAAAAGGAAAACCTATATATTAGACATATTTTTCATGAATAGTTTTAAAAAAATGTTGCTAGAATAAAAAGGAAAAATACATATATATAGGTAATTGTTACAGGGGAGTGGCAATATACTGAATTGAAATAGAAAGAGCAAGTAAAAAACTAATATTCCTGTTATTCAGAAAGAAATTTCCTTTCTAGTCATATGCATTATAGTTATTTTGGTGTAGTGTATCATAAATTTTTAATTTGCATTGTTAGATACATTTTTTACTGTATCACTCAAAAAAGCCCTATTAAAATTATAATTTTTGTGAAATGTTTAGACAAAATCCAGAATTTAAAACACTTACTAATTTGGTATGTAATGTGGTATATTTCCGTTCATCAGTTATTTGGCAAAAAAAAAAGTTCTAAATTTTTTTGTTTTTATTTTTTCAGACTATTCACTGAAAGGGTTAAACTAGTGCTTTTCTGTAGTAAACAAATTTTCATTTTAAACTTTTGATTGCAAAACTGCTGAGTGCAGTTTTTTCTTTTTATAAAGACCTCCACATAAAGTCCAAAGAAAATGCATACATATTTTATTCACCAATTTCTGAATTTATAAATGATATGAATGTGAATCTCTTATATTGGACATTTACTGTATAGTTGCAAATGTTCAAAATGCACCTTGTTGACAGCAATGCATTATTGACAACCATTCATAATAGACTGACAGGATTATAGGTGTGTTGCTATGGAATAGCAGCATTCACAGTGTTCTTTACAGTACCCTGTGATTACACAGAAGTGCAGTAGTGTTAATTTAGGAGATTAAGATGGATACCCCCATATTTCCTCTTTGTCCTGTCCTATATTTTAGGTAAATGAGCATTGAGAAACCATCATAGTGTTGTGATAAGGTAGGTATGTCTTATCACAACAGTGGATAAGGCATATCCACCTTATCATACTGTTGTATGTTATAATGCCTCACCATTTTCCAGAAAATAAAGCTCTTCATTGGGGTATTATTACATATGGTTGTCAGGTTTCACCCATATTATCTATTTCACATTTTATGAATGTCCAAAGTGTTTATACATTTATAGGGATATTCAGTATATCTTGTTGACTTGCAACTCAAAGGAAACCTATATATTAGACATATTTTTCATGAATATTATTATTATCTTTGATTTTAAGGATAAAATATTTCAGTGCTTCATATTTTATCATAAGTTTTAGACAAATGAAGCTGCAATTTCTGATTTTACTTGATGCCAAAATACAGCTTGAACAGATGTTTTGTCAAAGAACATATTTACTCACCTGCTCTATGATAAATGGTATCAGTTGTTTATTTCTTAGCAGAGAAATGATATCTATGTAAACATACAAAATAAACATTTGCTGCTTCGTATAGAGGATGCTGTCATAAGTTTGTTTTTTCCCCTGCCTTTTTTTTTACATCCATTTAGTGTTTGGTTAAACTTTGATGCTTTCAACTATAGTGATGATTTCAAGCTTGGCTATGATATTAATAAACTTACCAACCATAAAGTACCTTCTCATTACATCAAAATATGCATTTTAATATTGGGGAAATAGTCAAATTTCATTTTATTTTTTAATGGATAGATTTTTATTGAAACTAAGTAGCACAGAATGAGCCACTGTACCTTGGTCTAGTTTTTTTTTTATTCCTTGAGAGGCTATTTCAGAATTATTACATGAATGCTTTCAATAGTTGTCACACATTAAAAATATTCTTGAAAAATATTAACAGAATATTATTGAAATTTTTTTATCATTGTCATTACTAAGACAAGTATTTAGTTTCACTAATAATTGCAAAATATATCAAATTCAGAATCATTTTCAATACTCGGATGCCAAATAGGAATGAAATTCTGCAAATAAGCATGAAAAAAGAATAATATGTGTTTTATCTGAATTAGGAAATAGATTAAAAATGTTTCAGTGCTTTATTCCAGTTATTTTAGAAGTGTGTGCCTTTAATGACATCAGAATATATGTGAATTAAAAAGTTGACAATATCAGTAAAAACAGAAACTCCACACTTCCTCTTTGTCCTATTCACAATCCCAGTATATCATGTTACAGAAAATTTCTAGAACTCTGATACCAGTGTCTTTCACACATATGGAATAATTTATTCCAAAAAGAAGAATGTTGATTTCTTATTATTATTAATTAACAATTATTTTGACACTGTGACAAACCCTTGCATTTTCGCAAAGTAACTTTTTATGCTTCCTTGGGGAATATTATTTTATGAAACATTCGTAGTAGTAAAGGGCTTTCAGTACACCAGGGGAAATTAAAGTTTTGGCTGTAATATCAGATTTTGAAGCATTGGCATATAAACTAACAAGTTTCTTTCAGACCTCTGTTGCAAGCAGCTGCTTGAGGGGGTATTTATTATTATTATTATTATTATTTTCAAGATCCATAAATCTTAGAAAGTGTACAGTGTCCCTCGCTTTATGCTATCTCACTTTACACGTTTTTTCTATAATGCGATTTTAAAAAGTTAATTTGAAAAATCGCAACTAGTAGCAATTTCGCAGTCACCACGTGCATGGGCATGTAACTTTGTGCACGCACCACTTTGACAAGGCGGCATCTTGCTGCATGTCAGTTAAACAGAAGGTCTAGAACTAGTAAGCTCCATTGTTAGAGTCTTCCACAACCCAAACGTTATGGGTAAAAGAGGTAATTGTGATCAAAATACTTCCAAGACTAAAAAACAGAGAAAAACTATAACACTGGAGGAAAAATTAGAAGTTTTAAAGAGGTATGAACGTAATGAGTGCACAGTCGACATAGTCAAAGCAACAGGAATTTCAGAATCAACTTTAAGAACAATAAGAAATCAAGCAGAAAAAATAAAAGAAAGTTGTAAAAGTGCGACGAGAATGTTGACAACTAAGATAACACAGATAAGGGCACCAATTATAGAGAAATTGGAAATAATGTTGGCCCAATGGATTGAACTTTAAAAACAATATGCTGTTCCGTTATCCACTTTGATTATTCAGGCTAAAGCAAAAAGTTTGTTTGATGATTTGAATGTTATAGATCCTGATCCTAAAGTGCAATCTTTTTCTGCAAGTGCTGGGTGGTTTGAACGTTTCAAGGTGTGACATGGATTCCATAATCGCAAGCTGACTGACGAAGCTGCGGGAGCTGATGTTGTTGCTGCTGAGAACTTTCCAGCAAAATTTATAAGTTTATTTCAGGAACATAGTTATTTACCTCAGCAAGTGTTCAATCTTGACGAAACAGGGTTGTTCTGGAAGCGTATGCCTAGTAGAACATATATATCGGTGCAAGAAAAGAGGGCCCCAAGTTTCAAAGTTTCCAAGGACCGTCTCACTTTGCTGTTAGGAAGAAATGCTTCTGGTGATCATAAAACTAAACCACTGATGGTTTATCACTCTGAAAACCCTTACGCACTCTAGGGCTACTCAAAGGAGGATTTGCTTGTTGTATAGCGTCAAATAAAAGAACATGGATTACCGGAGCTGTGTTTGAGTCCTACTTTTGCAATGAATTGCGTCGTGAATTGAAGGCTTATTGTGACATGATAAATGTACCCTTCAAAATTCTTCTGCTTATGGACAATGCACCAGGACATCCTCCAAGTATCACTGAAATTGATGAGAATATCAGTTATTTTTCTGCCACCAAACACAACATCTCTCATTCAACCCATGGATCAGGGTGTTATTGCAACTTTCAAGAGTTATTATCTGCACAGAACATTTTCGCAGCTAGTTCAAGTTACCAACAGTGAAGATAAGATTTCAGTGAAAGAATTTTGGAAGAAATATGACATAAAAATGGCAATTGACGACATTGGAGAGGCATGGGTAGAAGTTAAGCAGTCTTGCATGAAGGGAGTTTGGAAGAAAATTTGGCCTGGAGTTTCTGATTTTAATTTTGATTCTGAAAGTGAACTTGCCAACTCAAGACATGACATAGTTAAAATGGCAAAATTTGTTGGATTTGAGGATGTAGATGAGACAAATGTGGATGAACTGCTTGAGTCCCACACATCAGCTCACTAATGAAGAACTTTTGGAAATGGAAAACAACATGAATGATGAAAGTCAGGAGCCCTTTATTGCTTCACCCATCAAACAGCTTTCAACGAAACAAATGACTGAATTTTTTAAACACATTGGCAGTGCCATCAGAATAATGGAAGAAAATGATCCTAATGAGACTAGAAGCATCAAAGTTGTGAGAGAAATTCAGAATTCTATGGCTTGCTACAAAGAACTTTATAGAGAAAATATGAATGCTGCCCGTCAGCTGAGTCTCGACTGTTTCATTAAGAAAGTTGAAGATCATCAGCTTATCATCCCAAGGACTTCAAGAGAGTAACAGAGTGATGATCCAGACTCACCAGACCCAGTCCATTCATCATCCAATTGAAGACTGTCAGAAGTATGTAGTATTTAGGTGTTTATGACATTGTATTAATTAAATTCATTCATTCATCCAGCAATTCATTCATTAAAATGTGTGTTTTGTATATGAGTTTAAATAATTCATTAATTAAAATTTCTTTTGCTCATAGGTGTAAAGTTTTCATTTTTTTATCCTTCTGCAGAAACCCCTATCTCTCTCACTCATACTACATTCAACTCACTTTACGCGATTATTTCATAGAACCAATTAATCGTGTAAAGCGAGGGACACCTGTATTAAGAAGCAGCAATACATGCCCAGACTTAGTTTTTAATAAGTTTCCTTGTTAATAGGTATGATAATACTTTCCTAAACAAACATAACAAATGTTTTTTTTTATTTCAAAATAATAAAAAGATTTAAAATATTTGCTTTTAACAAAATTTTAATAGCTGTTCAATTTCATAAGCTACATAGATGTTCCACTATGAAAATGTTACTAAATACATTATACACTAGTTACTATTCATAATTAAAGGATAATGGACAAAAATATGAATAAGTGGAATTTAGTGGTAATAAAGCTCACTTTTCCATACAAGCAGATCTGAGCACATGAAAGGCTCAGGGGATTGATATCATGCAATTTGTCTGAGGGTGCCATACACACATACTCAATTGAGCTCTGGTTGACCACTCCATCCTATGAATATCTTCACTTTAGGAAACTGTTTACCACATGAGCCCTTCAGAAAGATATCATCCATATGGGGCATTATCATCCATAAAGATGAAATTAGGGCTGATATACTCCTGAAGTTACAAAAATACTGCAGGGCACAAAATGCTCATCTGTTTCCTAAGCAGTCAGGATGCCTCCTTGAAAGATGTGAAGTTCTGTGCATCCAGCCTATACTATCATACTATCACAAACAAAATGAAACCTTTCTGTGATGTTATAGTGAGTGTGATTTCTTTGTTCTCTCCAGATCAAGAATTAATATCAAACTGAATCCGGACTAATCTGTGAAGAGCACATATACCCACTGGCCTGGACTCCAAAGGTGATTTTGTCTGCAACATGTTAAACAAGCTCTTTTGTTGAAGTGTGTGAGGAGGACACAAACCATTGCCTTCATGCATACAGTCTCCTATACAAATGAATTTTTTCATCCCTCTGTACACATGAATTTTGTCATCCCTGTGACTGCTGACAGGTCATGAGACAGCTGTCTAGCTGTCATTTCCCTATGTTATTCAGTGGGTCCCCTCCCCCAACCTTCTCTGAGTCTTTGGGTTCCTTGTGACCTGGCCATTTAGCCCAGTGTGTGCAAAAAAGTGCTGCTCAGAGGTAAAACAAATCAAACCAAAACCCTATGTTATCTTGCTGTAAAAGACAGATAGTGATTGTCTTGAGTAGTTTGTGGCACTGTGATGATCATGTCCTGGTCAAGATTAATGTCTCATTTTTTGAAATTGTCACCAAAATGTTCTGAAGACATTTTGGGGTACATTTAAGGCCTCAGATAACTTGATGTGACATATGCTACCTATCACTCTGCACCATACACAATCATCCATGTATTGTTTTTGTGACATGGTGAAATTAGAATGCCACACTGGCTGGAACAGAAGTGGTGATTTCTTTTATAGCAACACTAATTTGCATGTTTATGATTGCATTGATTAAATGTGCACATATATTCTTACTCATTGCAAAATTTGCATATAGACCACATTTCATCTTATTCCATATACACTTTCTGATATGTAACATTATCCGTTCATTTTGAACACCAGTGTATTAACTAATGCAACTACTTTTGCTCAAGAGTACTTTTGTTATTCTTTGGCTGCTTGTCTACCTTTGTGTTAAAGCTGCAACACCACTGGAGAGAGCATTCAAAGAATTCTGGAAACTCTTTACTTTCAAAGAAATTTATGGCAGTTACTCTTGCCAAAAGTAATTTTTTATGGTGAAATAGCTATTCTGCTTTTATATTTTTTAACTCGTATATTAAAATGATTTATGTATACTTCCTTACACAGGAGCTACTCTGGATCATAGAAGAATTATATTGATAATTACCAAGTCTGAAAATCAACCTGTGCCAGGATTTGAATGTTGGATCTCTTGGCTAAAACATCATTTGCTTTACTAGTTGAACTACAAGGCTATCACATCTGTCATAGTCTGAGGATTTTAAAATGTTTCTTCCTATTTTTCCATCTAAGTGCACAAATCACATGAGTGCTAATGTAGTAATCAATTAACATATGTTATAAACCATTGTAAATGGCTAGGATTCATTGTCTAGTCTGACATCAGCTAATGGTATTAACCATCTGTATCTTGTATTGAGCTATATTCAACATTTTCCCGTTTTAGCTAATGTTACCACTCACCACTTATAGAATTTTTAGAAAGAGGCCTAAAACGTGTTCTGTATCCAAGATGTAGAAGATTATTACATGGTTGGTAATGTACAAAACACTGAGAAGAGGAAGATGATTAACCATCATTTGATGTAGAAAGTATTTCAGTGATAGGCTATGCTTTTGTATGAAAATTCAAGATGTCAAAATAAAAGGAATGTACAGTCTGTAAGGATTGTAGAAAATGTCATGAAAACAGAGAGACTATAATATAGTAAAGTGTATTCATAAATACTCAAACAGCATGGATTTTTTTTTGTATGGAAATATTACACATACCCTCTAATCACCAATAAGAAAATGTATAAGGATTTAAAAAGCCCAGGGTTATTAGTATTGTATGTCACATTCAATAAAGTGATTTTATAGCATTGACATTCATGAATTAATTTTTCACCTTAGTTTTGCAAATTAGATCAATATGGACAAATACACAAAAAAAAATCACAAAAACTTATATACTGTGAAGAATTGTAATCTTCAATATTACCTTGAAGATTAAAATATTATTACTCACAGTATTCATTGAATAAATGAAATATTTAATTAGCAAGTATGCATTATTTTATAGCCATTAGGTTGTAATGCTCCAAAGATTTTTAACTTTTCAAGTTGACCCTTTGTCTGATCTAAATTTATTCAAAATTCCAGATAGCTTTGTCGGGCACCAGGCAATTTTAACTTGCCAAATAAAGTTGAAATAGGGTTCATTTTTTATATAGTGTTACTTATCAAGTAAGAATTCAAAAAGGACTGTCAAGCTTAATTAAAGTTTAAATCTAATCAAAAAATCAATTTACGTTGCTCAAGAAAAAAATAGCAAAGATTAAAAAGTTTCTAAAACAAAGTTTATTTCTAAAAAAAAATTCGAAAGACTCACCAAATTCAATACAAAAGCTGGAGTATTAACAACTCGCATCTATCTAAACAATATACATACTGCTCACAATACTTCTGCTCCTACATATCTACTAATTATACTGTCAATTCTACTATTCACAATCTCATTCTAACTGACTCTGTGACCTAATGTCACTTAGTATACATGCTGTGTACAAATCCGGCACGTGGCTGTTGCATGCCGGGAAAACATTCACATAATCTGACGATCGCACAGCTATGATGCAAGAGGAGTCGTGTCCTACACGCACACATTAGCAGCTGACAGTTCTTGTTTCCAAGCTGTGCAACTCCTACAACTTGGAAACGAGAATTGTGATGTTCAAAAAAAGAAATAATAATCCCGAAAATGATAAATATAACGTAAATAAAGTAAAATTGGTTAAGAAAAAGTAAAAGTGAATGGGTGGGCCATCACAATGTACTCTGATGGAAAAATAGGAAAGAATTTTTAGAATCTTGTGACTAAGCAAGTTGCTAATGTTCAACTGCTAATAGCAATGGGTCCATTAACCATGAGTTCAGACAATCAAGATCCTGCAAGTCAACTTTAAATACATTCAGATTAAATTTTCAGTTATTGAGTGATTACTGTGGTGAAACAATCCATTATTGTTCAAATGTTTTTAAAGTGAATGTGTTAAACAAGCTTAAAGTTCTTAATAATTATTAAATCACAATTAATCTTCATATTGATGTAATGAATTTTCTGATGCAAATATGGTGTTACAAAGAATATAGTATAAAAAGATGAGACATCTTGATTAGTTTATAAAACAGTGTCCAAGAAATTAAATAGCTAAAAATATGCATGAAACAATAATAGGAATCTTTATTTGATCTCTGTTATTTTTATGCTGCATAGAGAAGAGAATATAATCCATTTATACAGGCTTCTCATACAAAGACCACTAAGATAAAAGTAGGTTCTTTGATCACTTTAACTTAACTACTGCAGCAAAGCACTGGTTTAAATGGTTATAAGAAAAAATTATAACTTCAAATTATATATTTTTAGAACTGTTAAATAATTACAGCACCACTTTCAACTTTATTTGGAATTTTATTTTTTTCTTCAACTTTATTTGGAAATTTTGGAAATTTATACAAATAACCAGTATACATGTTAAAACAGCTATCTCCCTAACCTCTGTCAGAGTTGAGGCTTATTACTATTAAAGTTAATAATAAATTACAGCAATTATTATAGTAATAATAAAGTAAAATATTAAGTCCAATAATTGCAGAGTGGCTAGAAATTATTCATCCAATTAGAAATGCAATTAAATGAACAAAATTAGTTATCACTATACCTCTGAAAACGTAACTCATTTATTGCCAGTCATTAATATACTTGTACAATTATGCCAGTAGCAGCAACACACACACAGGAGGGGCGGGGGTGGCTCAGTCGGTAGCGCACCAGGCCCGTAATCTGTAGTTCCCAGGTTCGAGTCCCAGCTGGGTCAGCGTTGAGATTTATTTCCGCAAAATTCCCTGCCCTGCCCACGGTCAGTAGGGGACACTGATGGGCTTGGAAAGGCCGCCGTCCGTCGGATGTGACGTTAAGCCGTGGCCCCGTGTGCGGGAGAGCCATACCCCTTGCACGTTAAAGAACACGCTGGATGGCCTTGACGGGAGGCTACCATCTGTCTCCCAACAGCTGTTCCAGTGGGTCCCCTCCCCCAACCTTCTCTGAGCCTTCGGGGTCCATGTGACCTGGCCCATGGTGTGCAAAAAAGTGCCGCTCAGAGGTAAAACAACCCAACCCACACACAGGATGTATAAGTAGTATTCCAGTTCATATTATGTGTTCTGAAGCATTAATTTTTAACCTGTTTCTGTGGGAGATGAGTCTAATTCTGTCCAATGAAATGATTTAAGTGACTGAAAAGGGGGAGCTAATTTTACCAAGTACCCAAGAAAGGTGATATAAATTTGCAATTTTTTATATTCAATAAACAATTTTTCAGCTTGGAAATGTGGGATGCAATTTTGGAAGTTCGAAGTTTTTTCTGCCTCTTCTATTATTTGAATCTGAAATTCATGTACCTAACTTTTCTGCATATTTGCTTGCACACATATTGCCATCTATTAATTGTAGTGGGTAACACTTTTGAGTATGAAATGGGGTCAAAAGAGAGACTGATTATTAAACATGTTTTTCAGTAAATTTAACATTTCCTGAGACATAAAAATACGTACTTTATAAATTTTAATAATTCTACTTTAATAATAGCCATCTATGTTTAACACTTGTAAAAATAATATTTTAAATTCACTAAGTCACAAAAACCCTTCAGACCATATAAATGTTGAAGTACTAGATATTATTCATTACCATTTCAGAGTTTGAGGATGATAAATCTGCACTTATTTGCATTCCATTTTGTACAATGTAGGCAGCACAACTTAAACATGAAAGTTAATTTTATCTAGTTTGGAGAAAACATTTTACTAATTAGTCAAACACCTCCAAAATTGGCATTGCACTTACCACCTTAAAAAGCATTTTTTTTTTAATCTTTTCTGAGCATTAATACTTTTGCGATATACTCTAATATGGCTTCCAGCAGATCAGTAGTTTTCCTTGTTATATTCTAAAAGTCAGTTAACCTCCACTGAATGTGGTGTAAAGTACTTTTAAGAACAAACACTAATTTTCAACTCTTATGGTTAGAAATATCCATCATAACTAACACTTGTGCTGTACATTGTCTAATTCTTGATACTTTTTTTTTCACAATAAATGTAATCCAGGTATTCACTATTATTAACTCATAACTAGTTCATCCACAGGTGATTTTTTAAAAAAAAATTATGATTGAGTGCATTTTATTAAATGTAGAGCTGCAAACCTTGCACAATCAAAATTGCGATTTTGAAGAATGAAAATTTGGAGCATTAATAATTCCAGTTTTCTGTGCAGTTTATATATCGGATATTAATTAATGCATGATGAATACACATTGATTATTGGTTTATTTATTAGTGATAATATTGGAATGTACACAGATTTCAGCTATGGCTCTCACAAGCCACCACTTTCTATGCTGCTTACTGAGAGTAGCAATTGCCAGTCAAAGCACTTTCGCAAAAAGTTCCATTCGATTGATATTTCTTGCTGTTTCTTCTGTAGTGTTAAGTTTTGCAATAAGTAGTTTAATCTGTTATTAATCATTTCTATGTTGAGGCCAATTAATCTTTTTTCAAATTTTATTGACCTGAAAATAAAACATTTTCATGACAGATGATTGTAATTTCTTCTTTTTTCAATTGAAATCGTCAATTTTTTAACCAGCAACATATTGCTTTCTGTCAATACTGAGATATGTTACATTATATAGTGTTGTTTTCAGATGCTCATAGAGTATCACATACCTTTACCATCAATCATGCTTGATCTGCTAGCATTGTCCCTGTTGTTCAACAATTGCCCTACAGTATACCTTCCACTGTAGTAGGCTTCTATGAAGCACTGTTGTGTCTAATCAATCCCATTCCCCTTTATAAGCTCATAATCCATCAACAGTCTGGGGCCAACATTTACTCAGAGCACATTTCAAGAATACAAATAGTAGTCCATGGGTTAAACATCCAGTGACTTCACACTAATATCCTTGAATGATATATATGAAACTGGAATCCATGGATTTCAGTTTCCTCTGCTATCCCTTGAAGATAACTGCACGTAGATACTGAGAGTATGACTCAAATATTTAATCATATGCTCTTGATGTCTGCACCATATGAGGGAGGCAATTAATCTCAGTATGTTGGGTCCAGTGCATTTGTTTAATAGAGGGAATTTGCTGACATTCTTTTCCTCCCTACAGATTTTAAACTTCCCATTATAGCTGTACCCATAGTGACCATATGTGAAGCCTTTGGGAAAACTTTTGACCCATTCTCTGTACTATTTGTGATAGTCTGTTTGTTCGATTGACTAGTAATATATTGACCAGGACTTGTTGCAGCTCTCTACATATACATATCCCTCATCCACTGTGGCCACATTTTCCCTCTTGTCACCTGCCATGTAACACTCATACAGCTTGTGGCAATTGGTAGCCATTCCATTACATGGAAAAGCAGCAACTTATGGGCATGGGACTTATATACATGCTGTAAGTGAAGATTTTTCCAGATGATATTGTGGACAGTTGACTGGAACACCTTTGTCGCTTTGGTGACTGTTCTCGGGGTTGCTGTGTTTTCCCACTGACCATTGTGCAGACCATCTTGATAACATTTGGTATGTAGCTGGGCTCTCAATACTTTTTTGATGTGCAACTGCTTCCAGGGGTTCATCTCTTATGCACTGCTTCACCACATAGATGCCCTTTTGAGAAATGCTAAATCCTCTGGCTTTATGCATCTTCATGATTTAGGATTCAGAATGCTGGGTGTCATAAAGGGCAATGATGCACCTTCCCAAAACCTGGTGATCCTCAGAAGCATATTGCATGGTTTGTGCTCACAAAATGGTATGCTTATAACTACTGAGCTACTTACACCATTGCCACAATTTATTCTTTGTGGGTTGCATGTCAGAGAGGTACATACGCGTATGAAATTAGCACTAATCAAGCTCAGTATATTATGGAATCAGTTTTAAAAACTTATTTTTTTCCCTTACTTTGCTGCTTCTAGATTTATTTTTTATTGCTCCTCAAAAATTTTTGTTGTGATTAAAATGAATAACAACTAATTCAATAATATGAAGTATCACAGGAAATGTCCTGTTGACAAGAAACACTTCTAATAATTTCCTGAAAAAAAATTTGGATTGTTCTGAGTGGGATTTTAACCCACTCTCCCAGAAGCATGCCAGGCATAATAAGACTGTTTTTTTAGCAGTGTGACGTATAAGCATATCCACATATTTTTGTTGATTCATAAATATGTTGGAATGCTAATATGTCACACTACTGAAAAAAAAACAGTCTCTGATAGTGCAATTATGATATCTGGCATGCTTCTGGAAGATGCGAGTTTGAATCCCACTCAGGATGAAACCAATTTTTTTCCAGCAAATTATTTCAAGAATAATAATTATTTTGAAACCACCCGAAATGAAGATATATTATGCTATACATCAGAAATTTCTGTCCTTAAAATGCAACTGTGTAAAATGATGTTGATTGTGGATTACATTGGAAAATTCTAATTTTAAAATTATGGTTTAGTGATAGATATAGAGGAAAAATTGTCATTAGCTGGGTGGGATCTGAAACCATCCTCCTGATAGATAACATGTCAGGTGCTCTGACCACTGAGCTACTGGCTGCCGAACAATCATCCTCTATTAGTGGCTTTAAATATTGTACCATAGAACCTGTCATTGGAAATGTAGTTGACTGCAATTGAAGACTGGTCCAGAAGGCACTTTCCAGTTTAGTGTACATGGCCAGCCCACATCAGGCATCAAACATCATATTTTTATTTTTTAAGCCAACATGCCGACTAATTTAATGGTATAATGCTTAAAGCCACTAATAGAGGATGCTTGTTTGGTGGCCGGTAGCTCAGTGACGAGCACCTGATGTTATCAGAAGGTCATGGGTTCAGATCCCACCCGGCTAATGACAATTTTTCCTATATATCTGACAAATTACTACCAGGGTGTATCTGAGAAATTCTAATATTTCAATGACTTAGCAATATTTTTAACTAAGCTGAAAGTAATTTTACGACTAACATTAAGAAATTTCAATTTTTAAATGAAATATTTGACATTATTCGAAATTTATTTTTTCTGTAGCATTATATAAAAACCTGGATCAAAAGTGATTATTTATCAATTTCAGTGATTTATTAGAGTAGTATCTTCCTGTGTAATAATGTGTCTATTGTTGAAAAGATAGGAAAGGTTATAATTTCCTTCAACATAAAGCTTGGAAAAAAATCATTTTGAAAATAATCCAAGGAGTTATTGAAAAACAGTTTTGATTTTGGTTTAAATAGCACAATATGGAAGTTCCCCAATAAAAAAAAAAAACCTATGGCTTATAAACTCGCATAAGCAAGTGTGAATTGCTACCATTTTACCTCAAATGGCAGGGAGCAACTGTTGCATAACCAAGAGATCCTGTGTTAGAATCGGGGAGACATTTACATTTCCAAAATTCTAGATTGAATATGGTTAGTTATAATATTAGGTTGTTGCAAAAGTTTTGTTGTTGTTTTTTTTTAGCTACAGCTTTGAGACTTCCTATCATTAAAGGTAAAATTTATTATTTATCAGATACAAAACTCAGTAACTTCTTAAATAAACTTTTTATGAAAAAATGTGAGTGAATAAATGTAAAGATTTTTAAAAATTATGAAAGCTGAAACATATAGCAAGTTACTTTTTTTGCATAAAATCATTCAAAAATGTCTAAAATTAGCTTAATATGCGACTGCTAAAATACATTTACATGTGCTAGTAAAATTTAACATAATAGTTATTGCCTTAATTTAACTTGTTTTTATTACCTTTTCATAGCAGTTATTTAAATTGGCATTATTGTTAAATATTCCAATTTCTGTAAGTGAAAATACTGAATGAATATTGTTGAAAATCAAGATTTAAATAGTTTGATTGAGATCTTTTTATTATTTTCAGTCATATATTTTCATAAAAAGTTTTTCTGAGTTCTGTATCTGAGTTATTCTCAACATGGAACTATATCTAGTAAAGTGAGCACTGAGTGTATATCGAAACATGTCATACAAAACAAGAAATAACTTGTCTACATACACCACTTGTACACTACATATAACAATGATGTATAAATAAACATACCTGGTGTTCACAGAGAAGCGCCTTTATTCGTCAAAACAATCGTCAGCATATGCAATGACCTTACCCCCCACATCGTTCGAGGTAAAAAATACTCTTCCGATAGATGAGTATTATTACGGGTGAAAATGTCTGCAGCTCCCTCTCCAAGGTGTCCTGCTTACAGACCGTCTGTCACATGTGATTTGCCCAGCACATAGAACAGGTGGTCCATTGGTGAAATATCAGGGAAATATGACAGATGTGGCAGAACCTCTCATTCGAGTTCAGCAATTGTGTTACATTTTATGACAAATGTGTATGGCCTAGTGTTATCCTGTAGCAGCAGTGGCCTATGACAATTCTCCGTAGCAGACTGTAACTCCTTTAGTTTAATATCTGCATGTTGTACCAACCTGGAGTATATGACAGCAGTGATTGTCCCCCCTGCTGCAATAGCTCATAATGCAAAATACTGGCCACTGTCTGGGGGAAAGAGCTGAGGTTGGGCTTTGTCATCTCTTTAGGTGGTGCCTCCAATGATAACCACTGATACGACCATTGGTTGTTGTCATACAAGACAATTTTTTATCAGATGTCAGGATCCTGTGGAGTTGAGGTGTGAGAGGAGGGAATTGCAGATGCTCATCCATTATATTTTATTCAGTAAGAGCATGAGGAACACATTTGCCAAACTTTTTGGCATTTCCTGACTGGTATAGGTGGTTCCACACAGTCTTGATGACCATGTCACATATTTGACAGGGGTCAGCCTCAAGAATTGCTTATAGGACCTCATTGTCCAGAATATTGGGTTGTCCAAATCTTGGGGCATCCTTCAGGGTCTTGTAACTTTCACAAAATGGTTTGGACCATGTCTGTGCCATATGAATCACAACACTACCCTCTCTATGTGCTATGGGCTGCCTGGACCACAGCATTCCCAAGTTTGAATACTTACAGTAGTGCACCACAAATTTGATCTGCAAACTCACCATCTCATCACCAATACTTTAACTCCATTTGTACAGCAACTCGCACTGTCCAATAGCGAACAATATATGATCCCTTATACAGTCCACCCCTAGTGGACCAGTTTCACAACATATAGGACGGCATTTCTGATTGGATTGCAAAGCATTGGAACTTTTTACGTGATGTAATAGTAACTTGCATGCAGATATCTTGTAGAACTTGGAACAAATAAGAACTAGCTGATAAAATTGAGTTTTGATGGAATGGTAAGTGATCCTACAATCTCCTGGTAACATATCAAGTTGTTTTACTAGTTGAGTAATTACTCAGTGATCAGTGTGGCACCCAAGTTAATGCATGACAGCAAAATAAGTTAACTGAAGTTTGAGTAATGATGGAATAGCTCAAATGGTAAGATACACATGTCATTTTCAAAAGGTTGTGAAATCATATTTCCACTCCCATCCAAACTTGGTTTTCACTTAATTCTTCACTTAATTACCTTAAAAGTGTTATCTTTAGTGTATTTTCCTTACTAGCTTAATGTCAAAAATTCCAACACACTCCAGCAGTAGTACAGTTTGTGTCATCAACCAGGCGTAAAGCAAATTTTGCTGCTTGTGTGTGTGTTAAAAAATGTCAGCATGTTTAGCAAAATAGTTCCATGATCTTATATTTATTGTATATTAAATATAAATTTTGGACCTTTCAAAAGAGATACTCTCTTGTGGAAGTGAACAGAAGGGGAGGGCTGCCAGATTAGTGTGGCCTACTGATCTGGACAACTATGGCTACTTTTCTCTTTTTCTACCCTGCTGAGGAGTGGTCAACCACAGAGGATCCTGGTGCTGACCATATATACAAACCTGAATAGAATTATGGCTATGAGCTTGATTATGGATCCTGATTTTGCTGCATTGGTGGGCTTCTGTGGAGGGAAAATTTTCTGCTGTGTTTTCTGTTTGTTTGTCGGTTGACAGCCCCAAGTGAATAGATTCACAGGATATGTTTATCAGCTGGTGGATAATCCTGAGCAGAGGTCATTGCAGACACCTGAACTCTTTGCTTCTACTGGCATCATCAAATTCTACATTGGGGGAAGTCTTTCAGTGCAGATGGCTTCAGCTTTTAGTGGTGAGGGAACGGGTCTTTGCCCCATGTCTGCGATTAGGGGGCTGTTGATATCATCGGCATTCCCTCTCTCAATAAACAGTTTCTTTAAACATCCCACTAACCATTTTCTCTCCATAGGTAGTTGGAATGTGAGGACTCTGCACATAGCTTTTTCTCTTGATGTCCTCACACAAGAATTCCACCATAATAATTTAGATATTCTCAGCTTGCAAGAGACCAGATGGACAGATAAAGGTCAGCTTCTTAAAAATAATCTTAAATTTCTCTTTTCAGGGAGGGACGACAATAAGCATCACCAAGCCGTGGGTCTGCTTCTCAGCAGACACGCTAGTGATGCTCTTCTAGGATATGAGTGCATTAATGAAAGGTTTCTTACAGCAAAGTTTCAGACAGGCATTAAAGACTTGAATGTTATCTGCTGTTATGCAGCTTACCATGATTACCACTAAAGCTTACCATGATAGGTTACTTAGTCATTATGACAGTCATGGTTTGCTTACTACTGAAGTTGAGGAAGAATGGGACCATTTTAAACAGGCTTTTTTGGAAACTAACAGTACTCTTTTAGGGAAAAAGGAGCAGAGGAGGCAGAATTATCTGAGTGATAAAGCACTTGAGCTATTTCAGAAAGAAAGAACTGCAGGAATGTCCTTAATAACCCTACTGTTCCTAATAGAAAACATTACAGAGAGCTTAATAAACGTGTAAAGGATCAGTTAGCGCTGATAAGAATCTTTGGCTTGATGGCTTGGCTGACAAAGCCGAAGAAGCAGTTAGACAGCACAACAGCAGAGAGCTGCACCAGATAGTTAATGTTTTGTGTGGTAGAAAACGGACAAGTGTACAGGGATTGAAGGATAAACAAGGTAAGGTTACAGAAGGTGAGGATTCTGTCATGGCTAGGTGTGCTGAGCATTTCAGTGATGTTCTAAACAATATGTGTAGTTCTACTCCCATTGTTTGCAATGATAATTGATGCATTGGTGGCTTTAATGTTGGTCCTATAACACAATCTGAAGTTATTTTGGCTGTTTCTAAACTTAAACTTCATAAATCCCCAGGAGTACATGAAATTACTGCAGAAATGCTTAGAGCTGGGAATGTTTCGGTTACCACTTGGATGACTGAAATTATGAATATCTTTTATGATAAAGGCATGGTTCCTAAGGATTTTACCAGAGCTATTGTTATTCCTATTTTCAAAAAAGGTGATCCCAATTCTTATGATAACTATAGGGGTATCAGTCCACTCTCTGTTCCAGGGAAAATTCTTTGCATGATTGTGCTTAATAGAATTAAGAATCTGGTTTACAGGCAATTGTGTGATGAGCAATGTGGATTCAGAAGTGGTAGGGAATGTGTAGATCACATTCTTGAGAAATGTTTAGAGTTTCTGAAACCTTTGGTTGCTAGCTTTGTTGATTTCAAAAAGGCTTTCAACTCTGTTGATCATCATAATTTGTGGTTGATTGTGAGATCATATGGTATACCAGACAAGTTAGTTAACACAATGAAAGCTCTCTATAATAACACTGAATCATGTGTGAGAGTTGGCAAGTCTTGTAACAATTGGTTTAGCATTACTTCTGGTGTTTGACAAGGGTGCATTTTGTCTCCTTTTCTCTTTAGTTTGGTTATTGATTATGTTATGCAAAATTCACTTCAAAGGAAAGATTTTGGCCTTAAATGAGCTGGAGATACGAAAATTTCTGATTTAGATTATGCTGATGATTTAGCCCTTTTGGCAGATGATGTTGATGAGATGAACTCTTTCATTCGAGCTGTTGATCAGACTGGTAGTAGAGTAGGTTTGGTTATAAACAGAGAGAAAACTAAAGTGATGAAAATTGGTCAGGCAGGTTGTGATTCAGTTCATCTGAATGGTTGCAGTCTTGAGCAGGTGTCACAGTTTAATTACCTTGGGAGCTATGTAACAGATACTGGTGATGTGCGGCATGAGATTAACAGATGAATAGGGATTGCTTCCGGGACTTCTAAGAATCTATGGAGAGTGTGGAGAAATAGGCGTATTCACCTAAAGATTAAAATTAGACTGTATAATAGTTTGGTTCTTTCTAGGGTTAGTTATGGTTGTGAAACTTGGACACTATGTAAACAAGATAACAGGGAACTAGATGCTTTTGATTCTAGATGCTTACGCAGTATCTTGGCATTAGGTGGTTCAACTTTGTAACTAATGATGAGGTTAGGCAAAGGAGTATGCAACCTCCTTTAAGTAGCATATTGTGCAGAGAGAGACTCCACTGGTTTAACCATGTTGCCCGTATGGATAATTATAGATTGGCAAATAGGTTTATGAACAGTGTGCCTAAAGGCTTCAGAAAGAGGGGAAGACCAAAGATGAGGTGGGCAGACAATGTCAAAGAGGACCTTATTAGAATTGGTGTGCAGTGGTCAGATGCAACAGATGTAGCTTAGGACAGACTTACTTGGAGAACTAAATTGCACAGAACCTCCATAGCCCATGGCTGCTTGAGGATGATGATGATGATGATCAGTCTAGCAACAGTTGAAATTTAAAATTAGTGTGTAGACCTGCACTAACCCCTACAGATTAAATTCTCTAACACTTAAGGGAAGTTCTCAGAATTGTTTCATCTGTGTTGGGATTTTTATGTCTGATTATCACTTTTGAGCACACAGTGGTCTAAATGACTGTCATGAAGATCCAAAGACTCTGAACTAATAAGAAAAGGGGATCCATGAAAAGTCATTAAGAGATAAATAGAAGCCTCTCATCAAGGCCAAGCCCATCAGTGTCCCCTACAGGGAGTTTTGCAGATAAATCTCAATGCTAGCACAAGTACCAGGAACTGCAGATTAAGAGCCTGGCATGCTACCGACTGAGCTATCCCACCCCTCTCTTACCAAGGGCAGCACAAGAGTTAGCAGAAGAAATCTCAATGCAGGCACAGTAGGGACTCAAACCTGGGAACAACAAACATGCTACCAACTAAGCCAACTCATGCCCCTTTAATAAGGGCCTTGTGTAGTTTGAGTATTTAAATCAGAAATAATTTCAGAATTTATTCCAGCTACATTAAGCAGAAAATAGGGATTGTTAGATCCATCTTGAAGGAGAAAAAGGTACTGGATTATTGTTAGGGGTAGTAAGAGAAAAAGAGTGAAGGACAAAAATCAGTTAAGATGTGTTTTATTGAAAATCCCACTCAAAATCATTGTATTAGATCTTGTGCAAAGAAGGTAATAGCAGAGAGTAGATTGGTAATAACTGTAGCAGCTCAGAAAGACATTTGACCATGTTTTTTTTTAGCCAGAATTATCACTTATAAAATCAATATTTGGATATTTATTTAAAACATTCTTTGTAATTCCTGAAATTTCACCAAACTTCCTTTCTCCATTACTATTTTCTAGACTATTTGCATATCTTACTTTCCTCTGTTCTTCTAATATCACATCAATTATTTATCTTTTTTCTTTTGCTCTTATTTTATCTTCCCTTTCTCTTCCCCCCCCCTCTTTATTACATTCAATCTAGCTTCTCACTGTACTTTATTTCTTTCTCTCTTCCCATTCTGATTCTTTGATTCTGTATTCTCTTTTCCATTTGTTTCAATTACATATCCAGCATCAAAGTAGGTGATTTAGTTGCAATTTTTTAGAATCTGTCTGAATGATAAAGCCTCTGCATTCTTTATTCCCATTTGCATGTTCCCTTGACTCAATCTGAACCTCATTTTTACAGCTTTCTTTCCTTTCCTCTATGTTTATGTCAGATCCGTCCTCAAAATTACTACACAACTTCTTGGTAAAAGGGGGTTGGTAGTGCACAAAGCTTGTAGCCTGATGTTCCTAGTTTGGGGTTTTTATTGTTCTTGCTGTGAGATTTCTCCTCTTTCCCTCACTGCCCTCCACTTCAGTGAGAAGGGGAATGCTTGAAAAAGCCACCATCCATTGGATGCAACATTAAATTGTGGCCCCTTAAAAAAATGCTAAATGGTTTTGACAGGAGGCTACCATCTGTCTCCCTAACAGCTGTTCAGTGTTCTTCCCATCCCCTACTCAGCTTTATTTATTGCCTTGTGACCAGTCCATTTAGATTATTATGTGCACAAAAGTGCTACTCAGAGATTAAAAAAAAAACAACTTTTTTTAATTCTATGTTGTCCCTTGGTGCTTCTAATGTTTTAACTCATACTGGTAGCTCAATATTAATTGCAGAATCAATTACTGACCTTTTGTAATAAGATACTGATGTCATTGCTCACAAATAATTTATCAGGACTCGTGTTATTGCCTCAAAGATAGTCCTGTTACTGACATCAGATATTCAAATGGAAGAGTTCAAGTTGATGATAAAATCACTGGAACAGTTCAAAGAATTTTTGTTTTGAAGTGAGAAAGTCAGTCCCACTTTACGGATTCAAAATAATGTTCCTATACCACTTCACTTTCAAATTTGAGGGAGCAGTTTGCTCACACACTTAATTTTATTTATCATAGGGAAACATTCTGTTATAGACACATTCATCAATATTAGGAAATCAGCAGCTTTTTCCATTAATTATATTTACCTTAGATGTTCACACATAAGTAAACTGCACGTCTATTTCCATTGACAGTCCTTTTCAGACCACCAAATTTCTGTCATGACCTTAACTAACTCGTTGTACAATTTTTTGGAGAGTATAAGATTTAAATGGTTATTTATATTAAATTGGTTAAAATTTTTGGGTTACTTCACCCATGTCATACCCAGAAGTGATAAATCAAATATTTAAGACACTATATTTGCAGGGTGAGATGACATGTCAGATCCTCTGAACACTGAGCGACTTAACCACTGATTAAGATTTCCCTATTGCTGATGTTAAGTCATTATACCATCATTGCAAGCAGCTGTCTTGATTGCATTCAGTGGAATAACAATGAATACCTTTCAGTTTCTTTTTGAAAAACAGTAATTCTCTCTTAGCACATTTATTTGCAAATCTATTCTTAATCGTAAACACTGATACAAAATACCACTGTTCACTCACATTTAATCAGTAGAGAAATGCTTTATTTTATGATAGCATTTATATTGGATGAATACCTAATTTATGTATACAAAGTTCTTGTGGGTGATCAGACTTGCAGTCTGTTGTTCTTTGGATAGGCTGCTACTTTCACCAGTTTGATCAATTACAGTGATATATGGTACATGTAAGAGTGATTCAGTAAATACTAGAGGGATATACATTGTATCAGTACTGTGAGATAGTGCTACTTTACGCAGAGAGTAACTGATGTGTATATGCAGATACCTTGTGATATGTAAATCATTTTTTTGAAGAACTGTCTCACTGCTTCCATGATCCACCATATCGTCTAATGCCTCAAAAGATCAATAGCAACAGGGCCCAACCATGCTCATAGTTCTCTTCAATCGTGTACGAGTGCATGTTGGGGATATTGTGTCCTAAGCTCTTGCCCACACTTCAGCACCAAAGTGTTCAGTGCAGCATATGCCCTAATGTACAGACAAGTGTGGCAGATATTGCACAAAAATTCACCCATACCATATATTTGTAGAGCAGGCTTTGTACAATACTGATGTAACATTTTCACCATATAGACAGGTACAGTTTCACTCTCAAAACCCTCATTCTTAGTTCGTATCCTCCTAGCTGTGGCATTTAACATACACTAATGTGATGAACAAACATAATGCTTATTGCTGAGCCCTGGACAATTTATGTAAAACATAGGTGCATGATCTCAGAGCAATGGTTGATCAATGTGCTGTGAAGAATCTGAAACAACAGTTTTGTTGGACTAGTATTCTTTCAGAGTTCTTTGAATGGACAGCTGGATCTACAGCTTCTCTGGAACACCATATTGGGTGGTAAGTGTACCTTTATAAGCACAACTGACTGCATTGTTTCAGCATAAGGGTGCACTTTGCACTACCTATACAAGATTCACAGATTCCTCATCACTAAATTCAGCTGCAGAATCATCAGATATGATGATCCTGTGGAATTATCAGCCTGGTCATCTATAAAAATGACTCCAATGGATTACTTCTTGTGGGGTTATTTGAAGTCAAGGTCTATGCCACTACTCCCTTTCAAGATGTGAAAAGAGAATCAACAATGTTTGAGACACTATCACCTATCATATGTTAAATGATGTTTGCACCTGCTTACTACTCTGGTGTCCAAAAGTTAAGCATATATAGGAATTCTGGAAGAGCTCAAAAATGTGACAATTAAATTTTGAGTGACAATGTACTGTTATATGTTAAAATAAACTGAGGCATAGAGCAAACCAATCTCATGATCCATGTATTGGGGCGGGGGTGGCTCAGTCGGTAGCGCGTCAGGCTCATAATCTGTAGTTCCCAGGTTCGAGTCCCAGCTGGGTCAGCATTGAGATTTATCTCCGCAAAATTCCCCGCCCTGCCCACAGTCAGTAGGGGACACCGATGGGCTTGGAAAGGCCGCTGTCCGTCGGATGGGACGTTAAGCACACACCCTATGCACGTTAAAGAACACTCTGGATGGCCTTGACGGGAGGCTACCATCTGTCTCCCAACAGCTGTTCCAGTGGATCCCCTCCCCCAACCTTCTCTGAGCCTTCGGGGTCCATGTGACCTGGCCATTTAGCCCATGGTGTGCAAAAAAGTGCCACTCAGAGGTAAAACAACCCAAAGATCCATGTATTATGCAAATGGAGTACGATGGCCCCAAACAGCTGCACAAACATCAGAATGATTTCTCATACTATTTGTCAACCTGATCATGAAGTCTGGTGGCAGTTCATCCCACTCTTACCTGACGGTTCTCAAATATGTTGAAGACCTCCAACATGTCTCCCACACATTCCATATATGCTCTATAGGGTTCAGGCCACAGAGTAGGCTGTCCAATCCATCTGCTTAATATTTTTACTGTTGAAGAATTCATCATAAAAATAAACTGGGGGCCAACAGCACCCCTGAAAAGCCTCACATAGGACTGAATGATATCATCCCTATACTTCCACTAGAATGCCTCTGGCAAAGGTGTGGAGCAGTGTGCATCCATTTGATAAAATGCCATCTCAGACCATCAAAACACCACTACTAATACTACCATTATAGTGGTAGTGTTCTCTGATATTAGAGGGTTGGTAATGAAGTTCCTTGCTCTCTCCAGATCAAAACATACTGAGAATCAGTCTAACGACTGAATTGCAATTAATTTTTTAAATGTTAACATCCAGTCACTCTTGAAAGAGATACAGAAGCTGGGATGTTTAATTAACTGCAATGCATGTATTAAAAAAAATTAAAATTCTGATGAAAAACAATCATTATAAAAACTTCTAATAATACATTTTTTTAAGTAAATTCTATTGTTACACTTATCACATAGGGTTTAATTAAAATTCCTATTACAGACAACACTAGTTAAATATTCTAGTCTCAACCTCTTCAAATGCTGCACAAACACAGTTGAAAATTCTGCTGTAATGAAATTTTCTCAAATTCATGTAGTAACATAGAAAGGGTTAGAGATGAGCTATGGTGGGCTTATGCTCATAATTTAAATTTATGATTTTCTTTATGAAAAAATACATTTCTTTTCACTGAACTTTAAATTTTTAAGTAATTAAACAGTAAACACCATTCAGCACTTGATTTATTTTTTTTAGGTATACTCACTTTCATTAGTGAATCATTCTTAGCATATATAATGATTTACTCAATTTTTTAGTTTAATTAATTATTTCTACAATGTATTTTTCATTGCAAATAACATTAAGATTTTTTATTTTGTAATTAGATTATTATAACTATTTAAATTTTATAATAGCTATAACAGAAGAATTAAAAATGGTTTAATGACATTCATTTCTGAATATATGTTTTACAATATGCCAGAGAAAGGTTTTTCCCTTAAGAGAGCTCCGTGGTAATTATCAAAATTATTCATTCCTGGGAACAGATGTTTCTGGGTGTTAAATTTCAGATTTGCAAGTCTGATTCAATTAAGTTTTTTATTATCTGAAGATTGCATTCAGCGTAACTGCTAAAACATCATATTATATAATAACCATAATTACAGGCAACCAAAGGATGATGAGTGGGTAGACAAGTGTAATGTCATCGGTGGCAGAAATTGTCAGTTTCCCCTGTGGTTCTCTGACTACTTGAGTGATTTATCTCAGTTCTAGCTCTGCTGGGGTCGTTCTTTTATTAACTTTTATTAACTTTTTTGACCCTTTGGGGAATCCAAAAGGACATTTTATTTATGGAGTGTTTCTTCAGCAAAGTTAATAAGACTACTTGTGGTGGTCAACTCGACTAAGTAGTAATTGTGATTCTAAAACAGTATATCCTCTGATATATGTAAAATAATAAAAGAATGATCTTTTGTTAACAGATCGGGTTCCTAGCTGCCGTGGGTTAGGAGTGATCCCTCGAAAAGTGTCCGAAATTTCTGGGGGAACTGCCATCACCTACCTTGTGAATGAAGTAAGCATTATCAATGGACATAAGTTTTGTGTCAAACTTTTGACATGGGTTCATGGGCTTATCCAGGTACAGGCTTAACGAGTCCAGGCCCCTCCCAAGAATATGTTAATGGAAATGCATATAACTTTTTTTAAGTAGATAAGTGCAATATTTTGAAGTAACCGGAAATAATAGATAGAATTATATAGATATAATAGAGTAACAGGACTGTTTTGCAAAAGTGTTGGTAGATTAGGGTTTTTATATATAAAGCAATGTTTTTTCTATTTTTGACCCTTTGGGGAATCCAAAAGGACATTTTATTTATGGAGTGTTTCTTCAGCAAAGTTAATAAGACTACTTGTGGTGGTCAACTCGACTAAGTAGTAATTGTGATTCTAAAATAGTATCTAATTTCAACTGCCTTTCAATTAGATTAGTTCAAAAAACCGAAACAAAATCAAATAATTGGATCGCGTCAGTGGTTTAGTAATCAGGTGTATGGCTGAAATTGGTTGAGATTATATCCTCTGATATATGTAAAATAATAAAAGAACGACTTTTTTTCCCCTTACACATTCCAGGCCCATCTGATAGTCATTGATTCTGCCAATAACATCACTGAAATTTTTTCGGGGATCATGAATTTGCAAAGATTTGGGGAAAAAAAGATTAATAGTAAATGACCAGGTGTCTCAGGTCTTGAGGTAGTAGCAGAGCATGTTCAAGTGTGGGCCCATTGGGCCAGGGCTCCTCAAGAACCCTTTAGTGAAAATGCACAAAATTTTATGTAGATAGCTGCAAATATATATAAGATGAATAGGTTGGGTTCTTTTACCTCTTTGTGGCACTTTTTTTGCACACAGTGGGCCACAGGGACTCTGAGAAGGTTAGGAGACCCACAGGACAGCTGTTAGGAAACAGATAGTAGCCTCCCGTCAAAGCCATCCAATGTGTTCTTTAACTTGCACAGAGTAGGGCTTTCCTGCATATGGCTTAACATCCCATCCAACAGACGGCAGCCTTTCCAAGCCCATTAGTGTCCCCTGCTGACCAAGGGCGGGAATTTTGTGCAGATAAATCTCAATGCTGGCCCAGGTGAGACTAGAACCGGGAACTGCAGTTTGCAAGTCTGGTGCACTACTGACTGTCACCCCATACGGATGTAACCAAAACTACACTGAAGTGCCATTGAATTAGGGATAGCAACCTAGTAATGTGTTGGACCTCCTCTGGCCCTGATAATGGCTGCCACACGACAAGGACTCCACAAGCTTGAATAAATGTTCCACAGGTATGGTGATCCATGCATCCTCCAGAGCTGTTCACAATTCTCTCAAGGTTGTCACTGATGGGACAACTGCTCGAAAAAATTAAAATACAGCCTAATATGAACAGTAAAGGAAATGGAAGCAAAACACTATATTAATAAGATATAATGATAAATATAAAATTATATGGAATCGAGAATTATTCCACACTTAATAGCTATCAAAGACAGTTAACATCATCTTAACAATGCAAAAAAGGCTGCTCCTGGAAACATAATGTAATACACTTATTTTAATCAAATATACTCATTTTACAAATCCATAATTTCTGCAGTAAATATTCTGAATAATTTGTCTGTTCATGATGAAAGCTTTTAAAAAACATTTTAGGGTATGTTAATCAGGGAAAAAGAGGAGAGCACCATTGTACAAGAAAATAACGTTATTAAAATTTTACTGAAAACATTAAAGCTAAAATTTGAACTTTTAGTGGCTATCCTGAGGGGAAGTGTACTTTATCATTGAGTGGCATCTGTACAAAATTCGATGGTCAACAGACTGAACGGTTAACCAATCATAAAAAATTTGATGGTCAGTTAATCGAAGTTACACTGTATGCCAACAACCTGTAGCCCCTGGGGCGGGGGTGGCTCAGTCGGTAGCGTGCCAAGCTCGTAATTTGTAGTTCCAGGTTCGAGTCCCAGCTGGGTCAGCATTGAGATTTATCCGCAAAATTACCCGCCCTGCCCGCAGTCAGTAGGGGACATCGATGGGTTTGGAAAGGCCACTGTCCGTCGAATGGGACGTTAATCCATGGTCCCGTGTGCAGGAGAGCCATACCCTGTGCACGTTAAAGAGCACGCTGGATGGCCTTGACGGGAGGCTACCATCTGTCTCCCAACAGCTGTTCCAGTAGGTCTCCTCCCCCAACCTTCTCTGAGCCTTCAGGGTCCTTGTGACCTGGCCATTTAGCCCTTGGTGTGCCGCTCAGAGGTAAAACAACCCAACCTGTACCCTTGCGTGAGACAAACTAGTAATAGATAAAATGTGTTACAATAATATATACTGTCATTAACAATTTTAATTTTTCTGGTAATGGTAATGAATTCTCTAAATGATCTGAAAGATATTACTGATAAGAATTTCGTATAGAGGTTAAAACGGATTGTACATATGAACGTAAACTCATATAGTATGTGATCTGTGATATGCAAATAAGACTTTCAAAATGTAGTGGTTAAGAATGATGCATACAGAGAGCAGCATAGATAAATACATTATATAACTTCCTCCAGTGCAGTGGCAGCTTATGAGCTAAGATGGTGCACATGGGCACAGCAGACCGTGCCCCGCCCCCCGGGCCACCTGGAAAAAATTGATAAAAAAATTTATGTTAATTTTTGATACAACTGATATTGTTTAATTTTATTTTTCTTCAATTGAATATCACTCAACCCCACATAAGATAGTAGTGATAAAATGGCAGATTTGACGAATTAAAACTTTTCACTAATAAATTATCAAGGAAAAGTCCTGTAGACAAGGAACACTTGAAAAAATCTTCAATACGAAACAAAACCTAAAGTTTGTGCTTGTCCCGGTTTCTCATACAGCAGACAAATATATAAGAACAAAGCGAATGCATAACCATGCTTTGACAATCGTACCTTGTCACTTTCAAATGCATGTTTTTGGATCCAAATATTAGTCATATTCAAAGGTTCATCAGCAAATGTGAAATTCATTATCAAATGCCTTAGTTATTGTTGAAGATTCGTTATATACAAAGATTGTAAAAGTACATTGTGAGGCTAGGGTTGGTTCAGTCGGTAGTATACCAGGCTCGCAATGTGCAGTTCCCAGGTTTGAGTCCCTCCTTGCTCATGAAATTTATCTTTGCGAAACCCTCAGTCTTAAAGGGTACACCAGTGGGCTTGGAATCCATCATCAGATGAGATGCTAAGTGATGGTCCTGTGTTCAGGAGAGTCGTACCTTGTGCAGGTTAAAGAGCTGCTGGATGGCTTTGACTGGAGGCTACCATCTGTCTCCTAACATAGTGTTCCCTTCCATCAACCTTTTTTAACACACTCTTTTCTACTTAAGGCGGACGCAGTACCTAAGTGCGAGTTTTGTGACACCATTTTAACTGTTAAACATATTTTAATTCATTGTCTCGCTTTTAATCTTGAACGGAAAATGTATTTTACCTTCCACAATTTTATGGCTGAGCCTCTTACACTCAGCCATCTTTTATCTGATGAATCGTTTTTAACTCCTGTTTTCGACTTTTTACGTTTTACTGGTTATTTTACACGTATTTGATTTTTACGCTGTTTCCTAGTTTTTACTCTTGTTTGTGGTTTTCCATAGGTCCTATACACCCATTTTTATTGTTAACTTCTACACTTGTTACTTTTTAGTCTTTTTACTTGTCGTTTTGTGCCGTTTTGTTTGTGTTCGTTTTAACTTTGGTTGTGGGTTATGAGACTTTTATCCCTTTTTATCGTTTGTTTGGCGCAATATAGCCTTAGTTGCTGTTGCGCCAATAAACCCCAAACAACCAACCAACCATCAACCTTTGCTGAGCCCTTGGGGTCTTTGTGACCTAGCCATTTAGCCTATTGTGTGCAAAAAAGTGCTGTCTCAGAGTTAAAACAACCCAACCCTTTTAGATTTTTGTGTCACAATTTTCAGAATGTAAAAGCATTGTACTCATCTTTAAGTTAACCCCTTCAGATCTGAATTTTTGTTTGTACAAGAAAAAATATTTTTTCCATTTAAATGTGCTTTATTTATGATCAAAGGAACGAGAATATACAAAAATTAAATTTTACATTTAACTAAAATTCAGCATGTACATTATAATGTACAAACTGCCGCAAAAGTTGCAAAATTCTGTAATCTCAAAAAGCAGTAAAATGGAACATAAAATAATTACGATTTAATGCATTTTCTCGTGATATACACATGAAGTGAATGACACCTGTGAAATATAGCAAAACAGTTCTTATGTCAGGTACAATTGTCTTCAATATTACTGTATGTAGTTTCTATTATATCCATACAGTACCGAAACTAGATCGGTGCAACAACTTTACAGCGTGGCAAGCAGCATAAAATTCAATAAAAATATTAAACAATATTTTTAATAATTATACAATTTGAAAAGAAATTAAATAATTTTTGATAATAAATTACTGTGAGTACAGCGTGACTGTAACGGACGCAAAATTAGAATTTTTTTTAACAAAACTGGCCGATTCTCACTATACGGACACTGAGTGTCCAGTGGGCATGGGCAAGTGCTTGCGCATAAATGCAAACATATAAATGTATTGAAATCGAATGAGAGTTCAGGCTTCTTTTTTTTTTCTCTGTATTTGCAATATTAAAAATATAGTTTGATATATTTATGATTCGTTGCCTTATTTTCATGATAATGTTGGGCGCAAAAAGAAATTTTTACAAAAAATGCGAGAATGGCTAGTTATGGTACTGTGTTTATAGATGGCATCAAATTCCAGTCCCTTGCTCTATGCCGAAAATTGGTTTACACTTCGCAAATAATGCAAAACCACGTGCACCTCTTCTTGTGTTTTAGAAAATTCTAAAAAGTAATGTACATTGTGTGAATACAGGGTCTGAAGGGGGTTAAGGCTTCAAAATATGGGATCAAGACAAAACTTGTCATATATCATTTTGAGAAACTTCACAATTGATTAGAGCAATTTTCTGGAGAATTGTGTACTTATAACTTTTTCAATAACCCTTCTAGTACACCTGTGTTCATATGGGAACAGTTAAAATCCATTTTTAATTTATATGAAATTTTTAAATAAGGTACATTTTCGAATATTGTTTCCCATAAAATAACTTGTAATATACTTACAATTAACAAAAGGATTTTATTATGAAAGATGTATATTTGGATCTAAATCTACTCAGCAAATGTGAAATTTATAATCAAAGGCCTTAGTTTTTGTTGAAGATCTACTATATGCAAAGAATGTAAAAACAATAACATCATGTTCCAGACATTATTAGATGAACCAACTTGATTCACGGCTGAAGTTGTTAGTGTAATTTCTTGGAAAATTTCTTACAGAGCTTTAATTTTTATTTTCTCCTTTTAGAACTGCAACACAGCGAAAAGATCAAGCCTTTTACAGGAGAGAGGGAAACGTATTTCGCCTAAGTAATCAACCAAATGATGATGATGAAAATAATACATGGAATGGAAATTCCACTCAGCAAATGTGAAATTTATAATCAAAGGCCTTAGTTTTTGTTGAAGATCTATTATATGCAAAGAATGTAAAAATACACCTGTGAAGTTTTTATATGACACGATTCAGTTTGTATAAGAAAAAAGATGTAATAAGTGAATTCGATATATATATATAATTTCCTTGGTGTGTTAAAATTTTGTATGAAGCCTGAATGTGCGAGTGAAAACAGTGGGTGATGGAGTGTTATTTGCATGAATAAAAATTTAAAATGTTGAAGCATATTAATATTTACTTTATTTTCTAGTCTTATTAATATAATAATCGCAGCTGCTTTTAAACTGCTCCATAATATGTCTTTTAGTGCAGCCTGTAATTAATCATCAAAATTGAAAACACTTGTGGGAATGTTCATCAGTTCATTAGTTTGTTTCTTTCCTTTTGGTTTATCATCTATTAGCACGCTTGGCTACTAATTTACGGGACCTGGGTTCGAGCCCCGGATAAGGCATGGATGTATGTGTCGTTTTTCTGCTGAGGTCCTGCCATCCTCTCAGACCTACTTTGGCAGATAAACTGACAGCTCCTGTCAGACCTCTGTGGTAAGCAGCTGCTTGGAGGGTATTTGTTTTTTATTAACTGATAGTATATATCACATTATTCTACTGGTGCGTTGTTTCTTTTGAAGTTACAGGTAGTGTAATCATACCGAACTGATAACCTGGGTTTGAGGCACAAACTGTTTAGATTTTCTTCTCTCAAAATGGAATATTTGCCATCTTCTAACATCTGTCTATTAAAACTCTTTCCTCAATCTTGATAGCCTTTTGATTTTTATAGCTGTCATTTAACACTTTAATTGCCAAAAAAAATTACACATTGGTGCCAAGGGATAAAATTTGGCCTTCAATTTTCCATTCACTTCACTACCCAAATAAAGAGTTACAGTGCAGTTATGCTTGTATAATACATTTTTACTGGTAATTTGGGGAATTTCTTCCCATTGCATAATTCAAATTATCCTTAAAGCAGACACTTGCCACGTAGGTGTGACAGGAGCCTGTCGGTATAAAACGCTATAGAGATCTGAGGAAAGTGAGAAGTCGGCAAAAAGACAACATAGCAAAGAAACATTCATACCTTATCCAAGGCTCAAACCCAAGTCCCTTTGATCAGTAGTCAAGTGCGCTAATCACTAAGAGTGCTAGAGAAAAAACGGATTTGGATTGTTTTACTTCTGAGCAGCCAAGGGCTAATGGCCAGATCACATAGGATCCACTGGAACAGCTTTGGGTGACAGTAGCCTCCTGTCAAGGCCATCCAGCGTGTTCTCAATGTGCGCAGGGTGTGGCTCTCCCTCACACAGAGCCACAGCTTAACGTCCCATCCGAGGGACTTCGCCTTTCCAAGACCATCGGTGTCCCTTACTGAACGTGGGCAGGGCGGCAGTTTTGCGGAGATAAATCTCAACGCTGAACCAGCTGGGAACTGCAGAATACGAGCCTGGTGTGCTACCAGAAGAAACGGAAATCCATTTCCTACTAACAATTTTGTGAACTGCATGACATCCAGTGTCTACTGTATGTATTCCCTTCAGGAGTTAGACTAAAGGTGAAAAAATAATGTGATATTTTCATCTCTGCAATAGGATGTCGAAAGACAATATCTTCCAATGAGCCATCATGATAACTTGAAAGTGAAAGAAATAAACCAGTGAAATGGATCACTCCCACAAACGATATGTGAACATTAACCTCTAACTTATTAAATGCCGAATAGTCTTATTAATACATTTTTGCTGCTTTAAGTGAGCCCTGCTTTTTTTAAAGTACTATTCCAATGCAACATAAGTTAAAGTAAGTTATTAAAGATCTGAGATGGTTTATGCAAAAGAATGAACTATAGCTTTAAAGTTTCCAATATATATTCATTACTGTATTAAACTGCTAGAATTACTGTAACTGGATGGAGATTTCATTTTGTCAAAAGCAAGTTTTGAATTTCATGTACAATGGAAGTGAAAAAATCTCAATAGAATAAATAATTCAGTTGTATGTTTTGCTTGTAAGTATAGTATTTGAAATATGATAAAGAAGCTAACAGGAGTTCTCAATTTCTTTTTAAAAAATTTATATTTCAGTGGTCAGTGGTGTATTTTTCGACCATCAGATAAGTTAATTTTATCATGTCTTTTTGTTATTAGAACGATATCAGAAGAATAAAAACTAAATTATAAAAAGATGAAATCTTTATTGGAAAGCATATGCTTATTAAAGGGAACTGGTGTTTTAAGAGTTTGAAATCCACCCATACAAGGCAGAGATTGACTCGATAGTGCGACAGGCTCATGATCTGCAGTTCCCAGGTTCAAGCATGGAGGTAGGAAGAGAGGGAGATGCCCTATCGCTTGAAAACTGTAACCGACGTCGCCATATTGCTCTTACTCGTAAGCGTGCGTTGTCTATGTTAACGAACGAGAGATTGTGCAAAAACGTTAGATCCTATATAGCATATTCTTGCACAAATTAACCTACGATATAGATAAAAGGAATGGCATTTCATTGGTAAGAAGTTGAAATAAAGTTTTTCTTCCGGAATTTTTAAACTTTCCCTTATTTTAATTATATTGGAAAGTTGTATGAACCAACTACTACATATTGCTAAAATTACTACTGGTTTTAAATGTCCCCCTCACCCCCTTTTTTGCCTGGAGGGAATTATTGTTGAATTGTTATTTGATATGTAATTAATTACGATAGACGTCTAATATGGACTTCAACCAGCGTTTTTAAAAACCACAGACAAATTACATGTGGATCACTCCCACAAACATGAATATATGCAGTGGGAATACATCCAATAGACACTGGATGTCATGCAGTTACCTTCACAAAATTATGTTAGTAGAAAATGTGAGTGGTTTCCAAAAACTATCCCTGGGAAGGAGCAGAGAAATAACAAAAAGTTAAAATTTACTCTTCCCCATAATTAATGCAGACTTTTTTCAACATACAATTTTATGTACCTACGTAAAACTGGATTCTTAGCTGTTCCAGCTGTAGCCGTAGCCGATCAGTTAAATAATTGACTATACAAAAAACTATTGCCTTATTTCCCACTCCAGGTAGAGCATGCTTCAGGGTTTGGATTGTTTTACCTCCGAGTGGCATTTTGCACACAATGGGCTGAATGGCCAGGTCACAAGAACCCCAATGTTTCAAGAATATACTAATGTCGAGGCGTTCTTAATGAATGCAGTTGCAAATAAAAAATCATGCATACTCATACCATAATACAGCTAAGAATGCCCGAAAATAAAACGAAAAAAGTAACTTACACTGCTCAACATTGAAAGTGCCCCATCCAGGAGGACATGTACAAATATGCAAATAGAAGGGTAGGTGTGCGCAGTTGAGATATGCAAATGATAATTCGGAGCCAATGATGTGTGTGGCGCAAGAAGGGACAGAGATGGTGTGTTTATGCAGGTGAAAGTCGTGCGAACGTTTGAGATTAGGTGGTTCTGCTTGGAAATTGTTCAGCAAAGGCCGAAAATGCTTGGTACATGCCGTCGGTGGGTTATCCCATTTGGATGCTTTTGAGGAAGAATTAAAGACCTATGTGAAGCTGGATGGACTACACATTGTGCCATTACCCATGTTCATTGGGATGCACACTGTAGGCAAAATGAAGGTTCTATCATGCATCGCAGAGAGAGTGGTGCTACCTGAGACAGCATGGCTTGATAGGCACATTTTTTGACATGCTCGTTCATCACCACAGATTACTGCAGGTGATATTTGATGGGCTGTGTCAGCTGCCATGGACGTCTCCATAAAGGGCAGATCCAGCTTTTGTTCGTAACCAGCACACCACATTTCAACCAGGCGTAATTGTATGGGGTACTATTGGATATGACAGCAGACTCTTGTCCACATCACGGGAACATTGACAGCTGCACGATACGTTAGTGGCAGTTCTGCAGAGCCTGTTTTGTTACCGCTCCTGGGAGGCATGCAGCAACCCATTTTTCAGCATGACAACGCCCGTGTACACTGGTAGGATCTCCAGACAATGTTTGCACATGTTCAAGTATTGCCATGGCCAGCACGATCTCGATTTATCCCCAATAGAAAGTCTGTGGGACCACATTGGATGACGTGCGCAATCCTCTCACCAGCCAGTGCAGAATATCGATGAATTATGGGAGCAAGTCAACGTTGCTTGGTGTACAATTCCTCAGAACCGTATCCGTCGACTGTGTAACTCCATGTCATGCCGTTTACGGCGGTGCAACCATCTACTGAGACAGTCGCATTGTTAACGAGTCATTTTATAGAGTCCACTCTTAAAAAGTCTAAGGGATGCTCTTCTAAGCATAAAAAGCTGCACGTTCTTAATGAATGCCATTGTATATTTATGATTTGATGGCTACAGGGTGTTCAAGATTCCAATTTAACAGCAGTGATAGCAATGCTGTTTTAGATCTCTCCATGATTACACTAGAGGGCAATAAGATCCAATTACGACCTTGAATCAACATCTCTGGTGTCTATTTTAAGAAGCAAATAGCCTTCTTGCTAATAATCTCATTCCCTTCTTTTTTCTTCATAATTTAATTTTTTAGGCTCCTCTATACAGGGGAATAGCTCTTCTCCCAATAGAAATCAGAGGTGGCAAAAATTCATGCAAGTTGTGATGATTCAGATTTTTTTGTGTAAAATTAAGGGAAACTTGCAAATTTCGAAAGTAACTTGCTAAAATACAGACGAGTAATGAAAATTCAGGATTTTTTTTTTAGCAAAGGGGGAGTCGGGAAAAATCGAGGCAACAGCAGAATTCGAGAGTTGAAACAAAACTTTGCTCTCGTGGCATGTGTGAAACAGCACTTTGATCGACCACCGATTTTTGTAGCCGATCAGTTAAATAATTGACTATACAAAAAGCTATTGCCTTATTTCCCACTCCAGGTAGAGCATGTTTCAGGGTTTGGATTGTTTTACCTCCGAGTGGCATTTTGCACACAATGGGCTGAATGGCCAGGTCACAAGAACCCCAAAAGCTCAGAGAAGGTTGTGGGAGGGAACCCACTGGAATAGCTGTTGGGAAACGGATGGTAGCCTCCCTCAAGAGTTTTATAACATGCACAGAGTATGGCTCTCCTGCACACGAGGCTACGGCTTAACGTCCCATCCGACAGACAGCGGTCTTTTGAAGCCCATTGGTCTCTCCTACTGACCATGGGCAGTTTTGCGGAGATAAATCTCAATGCTGGCCCAGCTAAGACTCGAACCTGAGAACTGCAGATTATGAGCCTGGCAGCAACCGACTGAGCCACCTCCCACCCCATTTTCTTCAGGAAAACTAGGCAAATGTTAGGGGCCAAAATTAATCCTAAAATACAAAAAAAATTTACATATATATTTGGCAGAAAGAAAAAAACTAAATGATGAAATAATCTTTTACCTAGTTCATGATTCATCGTTTTGAGGTTTCACAATTACAAATCGATTGTTTTTATGATTTGACGTCTGAAAAATCAAATATCTACAGAACCCATCTCTCCCAGGAACATGCACGGTATAACCACACCACCACCAGCGGCTAACCATTTTTTCAGCAATGTGATACATATAGACATTCCCACATATTTCTATCGATTCGACCAAGCTGTACGATGGAAATATTTGTCATTTGCACTCACAGCGTTATATAATAATTTAGTAATAAAGTATGTCAGGAAAATGTCCTATACACAAGAAGCACTTGAAATAATTAGCTGGAAAAAATTGTTGAGTTCATTTCATAGAAATTTTAATTTTGAAACTCTTTCAATAGTCATTAATGGCAAGGTTTAAATTTTGGGAAGCACAATGGACATATTCAGTTAAAAGGTTCTTGGAAATCCTGATTTCTACCTAAATACTTTATTCTTTGAAAAATAGCGTTCCATATTCGGCAGAGGCGATTTTTTTTTAAAGAATGTTTCCAATATCAAGATAGAGACCTACTTGATACTAAATAAAAATAAATACCCCCTCAAGCAGCTGCTTGCCACAGAGGTCTGACAGGAGCCTTTCAGTTTATATACCACAGTAGATCTGAGAGGATGGCGGGACATCAGCAGAAAAACGACACACACATCCATGCCTAATCAGGGGCTCGAACCCAGGTCCCTTAGATCAGTAGCCAAGTGTGCTAACCACTCGGCCACGGGACGGCTTCTTGATACTAATGTGAATTTATTATATGAATTGCAGTATCATTAATTTCGATTTGCTTACAATTGGCCACCTTGGAATTCTGTATCAACAGATATCCCCTGAAACCTCTAACCTAAATACAATGTTCCGAATTTTGTCATTTCTTTAAAAAAAAAAGTTATTTTCCTATTTTTAATACTCATTCCCTGGTATCGTCTTTGGCACTCAAACAAATCACTTTCCCAGGCCTGGATCCAGAATGGAGGGGCTAAGGTGAAGTCGGAATGAATCGAAACACAGTTCCAGTATAAACTTTTACCAATGGTTTCAGTGGTCGTTAACAAATTTCTGAAAAATATATATGTTGTTTCCTTCGCCTCCGTTTCGGTTATAGCAATCTTAAACGAAAGAAGGGGCATGACCTCTTACGGCCGCAACTCCTAGATACAGCCCTGCACTTCAAGCTTCGAGACACTCAATTAGAAGTACACCACTTTTCTGTCAAAAACTTTTTTTTTAGCCGTTTTACCCTTTTCCTCCGCAATTTACCCAGATACTTCAGCAGCAGGTCCAAAATCCTTTACTGGTTCTTCCATGCTGCCTTGTGTTACATCAAAAATTCCAATTTCTCCCTACGATAGAACCAGACTTTGAGAGTTTTTTATTCTCCATTGGGGATAAGGGGGAGGGGAAGTGAATATTTTCATCAGACGTTGAAACGGGAAACAATTTCCTATATTTAAAACGCTTGATAATCATAATTCAAACCTGGTGTGCTATATGAAACTTGAGTGTGCTTTAAAGAAAATTACAGGGAGTTGAGAAGTGTTAAAATCGATATTCTAAACGGTCAACTATAAAATTGGGGAAAAATATTTCATAGTTTGTAAATCATGTTTTGTTACAGGTGGGAATTTAATTTTTAATTAACTAATTAAACCGTTAACTATTAACATATGACGTTCCTAAAGGAATTCCATCTGGGTGTGCTTTTTTCATTTCCGCGTGTATTTTGGAAGTTATGGCGAATCCAATTCTGTTGACAGTCAACCTTTTTAAATAAATGATGCAGCGCCCCTTTAATTTGGTGTGTATTGTGCACAACCGACTGGCTTGTTAATTAATTTCTCTGAGAAATTGTTTCGAAGGTATAAGGGAGAATAAGAGGGGGGGGGGGTGCTTGCAGGTTTTGAAATTGGATTTACAGCCAGTACGTACTGTTATGGCCATACCGGCTGTTAAAATTATTGAAATACCTCCGTATTGGTTGTTAACGAGTATAATAATAACTACGATAAGCAGCAAAATGTAAACTCATTGGTTCAAGCTAATTGCCGTAGGTCGTCGCGACATCCGGTGTCGTTAAATATTTTGAATACCCCTTACCACAATGAATTGTAAAATTAAAATGGTTTTATATTAAAATTAAAACTAGGGTTCGTTATAGGTAGAGAACTAAATTTTTAATGTAACAAAGCTTGGCAAAGGAAAACCAATAGGAGAAATTTCGGACCTGGAGGTCTAGTATGTGGGGGATTCACAGGTTTGTCTAAAATTATTAAATAATAATCCCAACAATAAAAAATTATGTAAAAGTGTCCGAGTTTTGAAATGGGTTCTATTTTAGGTAAGGGATTTTAATTTTTATCCAGTTGGAAATCTATAAAGTGCTATGTCAACATGCATTGTCAAAAGTTTCTGGAATAAAAAAAAATGCTTTTTACTCAAATATGTAAACTTTTTTGAAAATCTGAAAACGATGTCAAAATTTTGAAACGACTGGTCAAGGCTAGTCCTATTACTGATGTACAAAGGATAAACCTACATATCAAAAATGAGCTCAGACTCAAAATTTTTAGCTCAAGCAATGATTAGGGAATATATATATGTATCTCTCTCATACATAATAAAACATCTACAATGAAATTCATGTGGAAATTTTTTTTAATTCTTTACATTACATAGGCTATTACAAACTTTAAAATAATTATCTGGAAGAAAAATACTACAAATAATTTGCAGAAACTTTAAATTATTCCCCTTTTGAGGGGTACGAAAGGAGGTGGTGGGCAGAGTTTCTGGTGGCCTTCGACATTCCTCACATCATAACTTTCATTTGACATATAATTCATTATAATCAACCTGTTAGCTTTCCCTCTTTTTTGGGGGGAAAAAGTGGGTATAATTTCCGGAGCCTATACACTGAACATATTACAAGCGTTCATCTGACATAAAACTTGTTACTATCAGCTTGTTTATTTGTAAGACACAGTAGAATAATCATTCACATATTTTCCCTTTTTGGAAGGAAATGTCAGGTGTGTCTTGTTGGAGGGGATATATCCTGTGACACTACCCAAAGCACAAACTTTCATTTGGTACACAAAACATTGTCATCAGCTATCTTTAAATAAATAATACAAAGATAAAGTGAAACATCTAACTGTCAAATGACAAGTAAAAAGCGATAAGATACATCAAAATCTATTAAAGATATGTTTTTGGTTTAACACTATTTTTAAAGTAGTCTGGTTTTCAACTAATGTTACTGGTCTTTCTATTATAACACAATTTCTCCACTATTTCTCTATATTCATTTATATTATTGTATTTACCATAAAAGAATGCACCCTGGATGCTTTCCTCGTCTCACCTATCCCTCTTCATAATTTTAGCACTTCCAAAACGTTTTCTCATTTGTCTACACAAATTAGTGAGTTTGAGCACTATAGCACATAATATATTTGTAAATAAAGAACATTTTAATTGTCTCTGACTGATAACAAGGTATGAATATATAAATTCAACGACTGTTTATAGATTATAATGTCTTACGTAGAGTAGGAATGTTTGTAAACATACAATTACCTTCATTTCTTCACAAGAATAAATTTCTCTATCAGAAAATGGCAGATGAATCGGTAAGCATTGTGATGTTCATTATAGGCACAGAACTGCAGTATCCAACTACTGACAATCATCTATACGTAGGGTTACCCATACATCCTCCAAAAGGAGGACATGTCCTCCTTTTCTATCTTGTTTCCTCCCAGAATTTTGAGAAAACATGAAATATCCTCCTTTTTGTATAAACTCATAACATGCTTTAAATTAAAATTAAGGCACATTTTTTTCTATTTTCCCTTTTTAAAATTCTTGAACTCATGACTAGAATATAATTTACTGTTAACCACGAAACAATATACTATAAATGCAAATCGTGAATGCTAAATTAATTCTCTTATTGTAAAAATTACTATTTTCTGAAATCTCAATATGTATAATTTACATGCTAGATTGAAAAACGTAAGCGCTTTAGGAAAATTGCCTAAAATTTTGCTTCCATCCACTAATAGTTGGAGCTACGAAAGTTGACAGCAGTTTTATTTTTTTTATTTGCAACATAAAAGGGCAGCAAAGGAATTAAGGAATTACTTCTGGTGTTGTACAAGCTTGCTCGTATAAGAGTGTATTAGGATACACTCTTGTACGAGCAGGTTTGTACACCAAGAGAGAAGTCGCCTGCTGATCACTACCTCAGTCGAAAATCTGCCTGCTGCAACAGCAGATAGCTTGATTATCAAGTATAAATAAATAGCACGTCATGTATTTTGAAGTGTACTTAATAATTAGAATTATACCTTTTTCTGATTAAACTGTTAGTCTGACTTGAAATAAAACCTAGTTGGAAAAAACTTATTTTTTTTTTCACGAATTGAAAGTGTCCTCCATTTTTACCTTTTCTATCCTCCTTTAGAATACTGACAACTAGTATATCTATCTATATGTACCATGCATTAAAATAAAATTGCATTTACCCATTTTTTGTTTCTTTTACAATTTTCTGCAAAAAAATTGACCTACATATATATAAACAAATAAAAAAAACAAAGCATTAATGAAAATAGTCATAATGAATAAAATTTAAAATACAATCAATCTAGGATTTCTGGAACTCATACTTCCCTATTTGCATTATGTCTTAGGAGAAATTCATGTTCGATTACACAATGTTTTTTCGGGGGGGGGGGAGCGGGAATGCATTTATGTTGTGTTAGCTAGGGGCTGGGTGTAAGTAAAAATTAAAGAATATAGTTTAAAATCCGTCGTCCCCATTATAAAAAACGCCCTGATTGAGCTGAAGCCTGGTGAGAACGAATCAGTAAAGTGATGACTATTCGAAGTCGTGGAATCCATTTGAATGCTAGTTACATGTCGTTATTCGATGATTTTTTGGAAACTGTTTTTTGACCTTTACTCTCTTTCTATGGCACCTAGCATCAAACCCATCGTAAAACCTTTACTTCGCAACCTCAAGCCCATTCTGAAAACATATTTTCTTACCTCAAGCTCATTCTGAACACATTCTTTCTGACCTCAAGCCCATTTGAATCTGACGATAATTTTTGCCGAAAAAGTCCATATTTTACCAAAAAATCCCTTTTTTTTAAATACAAGAACGCATATTTTTTTTTTATCTATACTATACGAAGGGACATTTTTGCGGTGGTTAAATCGCTATTCACTGGGTGGGAAAGGACCCAATGCACTGTTTCGTTTGTTCTGACTTTCTGGGACTTGTGGGGGTCTTTCTCTTACACTTCTCTACTATCTGGTCACTCTACTTGACTAGAATGCAAATGGCACCCGTTTTTTCAGCTGCATGGGGCATTTTTGGAAGCGTTTCGTTTGGGATTTCTTTCTGGGCTTTTTCTACGACATTAATTATAAAAATTTTTAATAAAAGTTGTAACTTAATCATTAAATTGGGCACTTTTACATAATGGCACTTAATTTTTTTTCAAAAAATATTCATTAATTTACTTAACTTAAAATACTACATTGTTTCAAAAAGTTTTAATTTTTAAAAAATGTGAAATATTTGACAAGATGTAAATTACTAAAGAATAAATTTTTATTAACTTTTCAATGAGTATGAATATCTATTATGTCTAAAATTAGAGGCTAGTTGGCGAATATTATCTTTACATTTTTCAGAGGACGATGGATTAAAAAAAATATATATTAGCTTGTAAAATTCTACAATCTCTTGTGGAACTATTCAACCTTGTCTTCAGTGATTTTTTAATACCATTACTAAATGTAGAGTAATATACATAGAAAAAACTCATTTGTTAAAGGATATATAGTTGATTAAAAATCTTAAAAAAAAGCCAGTGAAAACTGAATTAAGATTCATTTATGAAGCATGATATACTATAAATTTAAACTCAACACATCAAATCATACCCATTGGAAACAAGAGGTGCAAGATAAAAAGTTATAATATTCTTGGTCACACATTCTTTTACAAACTTCATATGGCCTTTGATTTAAAATGTAAAAATCTAGAATTCTTAAACATTTGTATTTTTGGAGATTTCTGCTAACCAATCCTTGAAGTATCAAAAATGAGAACATGTCCGTGAAAAGGTCAATGTATAGTAGTCCAACCCTTGGAGAACATAACAAATTGTGGTTATGTTAATATAATAACATTTAGGATTTCATTATATTTCCATATTTATGTATAAAATAATTTGAAATTATACTGCCCTTTCAGAGTTCCTCTAAAAAACTTTCATGGGGAGAGAAAAAATGATGGTAACCTGATCTGCATCAGTTATAAGTATTAATCTCAAAAGTTTTGTTACTTTTGTGTATAATAACTAGGTAAGTTTAAAACAAGAAAAATAGTTTTACTGACATGGATTTATTATCATACAAATCAATTTAGTATAATTTTAATAATTAAACATTGTTCCAAAAGTTATATCAGGAAAAGAAATCACAATGTTTGATCATATATGGAAAAATTATTGGCTGAAGAGTTTCTTATTAGTTTTAGAAAAACTTTTCAGGATTATTCTTTAATTACTATATTCTTGAGAAAAGATACTATTCATAAGTTAATCAATATAGTTTTAAACATGAAAAGAATGCTGAATAAGTTTTATATAACGCACGAAAATATGGAAGCCATAATTACATCAAAAGCTTCAAAATACTTGAGAAAAAGTATTTACAACTCTATAGAAATACGCTAGATCTTCATTATTTCAGTCCATTTCAACAGTCAGGAGTTGATGGTTCAAGATTCAAATCTGTTTTAATTACTTGTTTTTCTTATAGGCAAAAAGATGTGAAAAAATTTTAGTTCACAAATGTGACAATAATGGTGGCAAACATTTCACTAAATTCATCAAAAATATTCTTCCAAAAGGAAAAAAAATGTGAAGTGAATATTTGTGTTAATTTCAATTATATAAGTTTAGTCTGATTGCCATGCAGTTTTTCAGCAAAAGCAGAACCCTGAAGATAGAATTCAGTGGTAACTTTTGATCTATGTACTTATCAAAATCATATAGGAATATAAATGGTTTCGTAGAAAAAAAGTTTTGCTGATATGCGGGTTCTGCACATCAGTGAAACTTTTTTTTCCCACAAAATCATTTATTGACTTCAAAGTCAACAGGTAACTCTGTGGATATTATTTATTGATTAAATCATATAGAACTCCCTTTTTAGAACATGGTAAAACTGTATTAAAAAATGCATGTAGATGAACAAACTACATATTTATTGAAAATTGTTCTATGCTTATATTTTAAAGCACAATTTATTGCTTAAAAAGCATTTTGAATATTTAATATGAAAATTCACATATAGATTAGCTAACCATAAAGAAAACCTAGACACATAAGCACTGCTTCCACTTATCTGGAATATTTACATCTGATATCACTGACAAATACTATTCACACTTCAGTCTTTAAGGTCAAACCTAGGGCATAAATATTTGTAGTATAAGTAAAAAAAAGTTACAGCTTCTTCTTCTTTTTTCCTTTGTTTCCCTGAGGCATGGTATATTTTTTTTCGAGACTACTAATCATATCATCAAAAGCACTCTGCCTATCCCTGCTCCTTTGAGTTATAGCATTCTTTAAAGCTTCATCACCTTCCTCCATATTTAATTCTTTTCTTAATTCTTCTGCTTCCTTGGCCTCATTAGCATACTATAAAAATACAACAGAGCTTTATATAAAAATTTATCAGAGAAATGCAATGTGTGATGGACAGTTAAATAAAAGCATGTCAAGGCATATACTTATGAGAACAAGTACATTTAAAAAGATCATGCCATAGAAAAATCAACAAATTTTTACACAACTGCTTACAATTATAATATACAATTCTCAATTAGTAAGAGGCTATGGAAGTCATCCAGACCGTGCAATTTACTTTTCCATGCACATCTATCCTGAGAAACAGTTACTGTATTTGGCACTACAGCTCAATTCTAATAAGGTCTTGGCTAACTGTGAATCCATCTCTTCTTGATATGCCCTATTTTCCTTCAGTTTATAAGCAAACTGTTCATAATTTATTTGCTAACCTACAGTTCTGCAATCAAGCAACATGTTAAATTAAAATTAATGCAATCACTCCCTGCATAAGATGCTGCTTAAATCTTCAAGTACGAGGGGTGATCATTTAATTCGTGGACTGACGCCATAAGTACTCGTATGTAGCGCTTTTTCCAAAGTAACACTAGATGGCACTGTACATGACCACTGAGGAGGCTCCATGTGCCAAGGTCATTTGGTGTCGATTGCTGTTGTTAACCCTTTCGAGACGGATTTTTATTTTGCTTGAAATGTAATGAATACGACTTTTTTGTTACTTTTTGTAATATAAAACTTGTTAGAGAGATTCGCGATTGTTTTTTTGGTTAAAAATTTTTTATGTGGAATATATAATCCCATTGGTATTTTATAAGAAACTCCGATCACTTGAGCACATGTAAACAAAATCGCATCAAAATATGAGGTTAAAGCAAAATTTGAGTGGGAAACTCTGTTATTAGTATACCTATGCACTGAAAAGGTTGTACTGCAGCTATATTTGGGAGCTTTTATTCCAACAATATAAACGAAAACTATCTTGGGATATATTGTCCCATTAGGCTCGAAAGGGTTAAGACTGATTGAGTTGCGTGTCATAGATGTTCGTTCAGAATGTCAGAAATTCAGACGGAAGAGCAGTATGGCATTCGTTATTGTGTTAGGCGAGGCCTAAGTGCTGCTGTGGCTGTTGAAGAGATGAGTGAAGCCTGTGGTAATGACTATCTTTGTTGGTCTGCCATTTTTCAGTGGCATAAGCGATTCAAAGAAGGACGTGAATCTGTTGACGATGAACCAAGACCCGGCTAGCCTTCCTCAATAACTCCTGAGCAAATCGAAAGAGCCCTAGCAATCCTGAATGAAGACAGACAAATAACACTTCGGGGTGAAAAATTCGGGGAGAATTTTTGTGAAAATGTCAGTTTCATACAGAAGCGCTCACACAATGGTGAAAATCCATCTGAAAATGCCATGAATCTGTGCTCAATGAATTCCACACAGTTTGACTCCAGAAGAAAAACAAAAGAGGGTACAGCTGTGCAAGGAGATGCTTAATCATTTTGAAAGTCAGGGTCCAACCTTCATGAGTCAAATTGTGACTTGCGATGAAACTTGGATCTTTCACTACGATCCAGAAACAAAACAGTCGAGTCAATGGAAGCATCCTGATTCACTGAGACCCAAGAAAATATGGGTTTCTCGTTCAGCTGGGAAACAAATGGCTCTTGTACTTTTTGACATCAAAGGTGTTTTCGTTACTCACGTTGTGTCTTGTGAAACAACCATGAATAAGGAAACGTACTCGAAGGTTCACAGAACCAAACTTCGGCGTGCCATTCATGAAAAACGTCCGAAATTTTCTGGTATGACTTGGTTTCTCCATCACAACAACATCAGGTCCCATACGGCTAATATTGTGCAGCCAGTGATCATTGTCATAGGTGCTGAGGTTCTGCCACACCCTCCATATTCTCCGAACTTAGAACCCTGCGATTTTTTCCTCTTTCCGTGACTAAAGAAAGCTTTGAAAGGGAAACATTTCACATCCGATGACGAAGCTTGCTGAACCACAATGACAACACTTTGCACCCTTTCGAAAAATGGCTTCAAAGATGCTTTTAATGCATGGGTGCAACGATGGCAAAAATGCGTGAAGTTCAAGGGAGAGTATTTTGAGAAAAAAAATGCCAGTAAGATTCAGAGCATGATATTTAATGTAACTTTTTGCTTCTGTCCATGAATTAAATGACCATGCTATGTAATATAAGCACTAAAACAGCATTTCCAAATTCTGAAAAGCGTTGAATAAGTGCTAGTGAACTTCACTAGCACAACTAGCTTCAGATTTTAGCTCATTTTCAAAAATGAAAGGCTAATGTTTTCATTTTGTCATTTATCTCTCCATCTGTAGACATTCACTTTTTTTGATTTTAGAGATAAATTAAAAATTCTTTTCAATTTCATTTTTATAGGCAAAAATAATGATGTAATATAATTCACAGTTTCCAAATCTCCATATTGCTTTAATAGCTCTCTCTAACAGTGGAAAAAGGTGAAATTTCTGAAGCCTCAGAAAGAGGGGAGACCTAGGATGCAGTGGGCAGACAGTACTTGTTAGAATTGGTGTGTATTGGCCAGATGCAGCAGATGTTAGCTCAGGACAGATATGCTTGGAGAACTAAATTGCATGGTCTGGTTGGACCTTTGTAGGCCATGGCTGTTTGAGGATGATGATGATATTTCTTTGATCATGTGATTGGCAATATTACAGCAGCACGATATCAATTGGCAAACATCTGGTTTTGATTTCAAACTTGGTGTGAATTGTTAAGTACAGATCAGATATTTCAGAAAGTACCAGTGTTTTTATATTTCATCAGAAGAAGAAAATGCAGTTTTTAAAGGATAAAATACTTTGAATTATTACATATGAATATTAGTTCAACAAGAAAATCATGAGTTTTTTTTTTCTAAATTACAATATTTTATTGACTCAGAGTGATTCAGATGAATTCTGACTTTTCTTAGATTCTGAACAGGGATATTAATTTCAACTACGTCTAGAATTATTTACATTGCTTTTCAAATATATACTGCAAAAAAAAAAATTATTTGAAGCTTGATCGAAAATTAAATCATTAGGCATATGCGACTTAAAATGGTAGCTACTTTAGGAGACATCTGATTAGGACATTATAACAAAAAATTAAAAATGATAGGGACTTTTTAGTACTAATTTTAATTAAATTGAAGTAATTTTATAACTAGCATTCTGAATTTGTAATTTTAAAGTCAAGTTTTTGCAAGTTTTTCAAGTTTTTGCTGGAAAGGTTCAATCTCAAATTTCAGAGGTTAAAATAAACTATACTTGCTTTGAAATATTTTTAATTTCTTCACAACTTTTTATCCCTATTTAGTTATTTGTTTTCCAATTAAATAATCTTCTTTTAAAGCAAAATACATTTTTGTAACATTGCTACCTGTCTTAGAGTCTGGCCAATATGGACAAAATCGGCATTGTACTTTGTTTGCATAAATGATTAAATAATTTTGTAAAAAATAAATTAAAGATTTAAGTAATGATAGAATATTATAAATTATATATATATTAAAGTGGTGAAATACTTCATAAAATATGGCAAATTTTTTTTAAATTTAAAATGCAAAAAATTACAGTAACATTTTGCAATTTTCTTTAAAAAAATGCTTATGAAATTTTAATTACCTGTCTTTAATTTTTTGTCATTTTCTTAAACCCCAATTATTCTTTTGGTGTATAACACGACCCATTTCTGCTCATTTTTTTTTTCCAAAAAAAAAAAAAATCTAGAGTTGACTTGTTTGACTGGTCACAGCTAGTGAAAAGCATGGACTTTTCTCAAAGTACCATAAAAAATTTTTGAGAAAAAACAATTTTTTTCATTTCAGAATTTTTTTTTATTTTTCTGTTATACATAAACAAATTTTTCTATTAACATGCATTATAATTTTTGCCTATTGTTCTTTTTTAAATAAATTTTTATTTGCATTGCCAGATGCATTTTTTTACTACATGCCTCTATAAATGCCCTATTAAAACAAAACTAGTTATCTTTTTCGTTAAATATTTTATTTTCAAAATATACAGAATTAAAATGCTCATTAATTTGTCATACAACATGTTATATTTCCTTTCACTAGTTATTAGGCAAAAAAAGTCTTAAAGTTCACTTCTGTTGTCCAAACACAGTTGAAAACCTGGCCACAGGAAACCAGAGCTATGTATTTCGAAACACAGTTGAAAAAAAGCCTGGCCACAGGGTACAATTCAGTTTTTCACGTCTGGCATGGTAAAGGTTAAATAATGGGGTTCTTTATCATCAAAATCCATCCCACCCTTTCTAGTGCCAGCAAGTTTGCATCTAAGACACAACTCCACTTTAGTGATGCAAGAACTAGTTTCAAGGGTTAAGGTACCTACAATGGTTTCTGATCAGGATCATTTGCTAGACAATATAAAGTATCCCGTACTGTTTAGTTAAGACTTGCAACCCGCAAAAAAGCAGAAAACACAGTGGTAGATTTTCCTTCAGCAGAATCCCACAGGAGCATAAAGTCCAAACTCATAACCAGTCAGATTGGTTTAGGTAGTCAGTATCAAGATCCTGTGAAGTTGACCACTCTTCAGCAGGAGTGGAAACAAAAGTGTCTATAGAAGCACGAATCAGTAAGAAATTGATCTGGCAGCCCTCCCTTTTCATTCCCCTTCAGGTGAGAGAATATCTCCCTGAAAGGTACTAATGGCCTTCATCATGAAAAGGTGGGTAAGACTTTAGGTACAATGCCTGGCCAGTTCTTGTACATCACAGAGGAATGCACAGCTCTCCTTCCAGTTATGCCTAGCTACCATTTACAGGCCAATACATAATATACCCTGTTTAATAACAAATATAAAACATTCAAAATTAGTTTCAAATGCTTGAATTACTATTTTTAAATTTTAGATAAAATTATACAATACATAAATCAAATTTACTTGCACTTACTCTTGTTTGCCTGGATCTTTTTTTTCTTGCATCCTCTTTAGTGAATTTTTTAAAATTGGGTAGTTCTTTCTTCTTTATTAAGTCAGTGATAATTTCCTGATATCGTTCTTCATCATCAACAACATAACCCAAAATGTGTTCACTCATCAAATCCATGTCACCTTCAAATCTTCTGTAGCACTCTTTTATGTCATCAATTTCTTCTTTGGAGCCTGAAATGAAATATTAAACAGAAATTGATATGAACTGACAATTTTAGACTGAAATGTCAGCAATAAAAATTTCATTTAAATATTTGATTAATAGAAATAGCATTTCATATATTAATTTTCAAGACAATATAAATACTGAATTCTTTGTTCTAGGAAGACTGAGAATTGTATTTTCTTTTTTTACATTTCTAACCATGTTCAAATAAACTCTTTACTTCATGGTCAAATTGAGATATTTTTATTAATACCTCAAAATTGGTCACAGAACTTCATTTTTACAATTCAGTACCATATTTATGATTTAAAAAAAATTGTTGCATATGGCCAATTATAGAATAAATACCAGCATGTTGTTACAGTCAATTCTAGAGAAAAACATTAACTAGTGAAGAATAGAAGTTTCTAAAATGTTTTTTCATCTTGAAAAAATTTAAAACAAATATTTAGCGGAAAAAATTTATTGATTTATCAACACCAAAAGAGCAACAGGTAACACTGTGATTATCATCTATGTTTAAAACAAAATGTTTCAAATAGCACAATTGTGTTGGCCAATATTTGTCCAGTGTTATTGGTCTGTAAATGGTAGCTAGGTAGTCACTGAAAGGAGCTATGCACCAATCCCATGTGATGATGCACAGAACCTGCCAGGCTTAGTACCTAATGTCCAACCCTACCATCTCATGGTGCGGACTGTTAGTACATTTTGAAAGAGATACTCTCTTGTGGAAGGGAATGGAAGGGGAGGGCTGTCAGATTAGTGTGGCCTACTGATCTGGAATACTATGGCTACTTTTTTTCCCCCACCCTACTGAGGAGTGGAATTAGGACTCGGAGCTTGATTATGGACCCTGGACTTGTTGCATTGGTGGCCCTCTGTTGAGGGGAAATCTGCCACTGTGTTTTCTGTCTGCTTGTGGGTTGACAGCCCCAAGTGAATAGATTCACAGGACATGTTTTTATCAGCTGATGGATTATCCTAATTTGTGGTCATCGCAAGTACCTGAACTCTTGCTTCTACGGACATTGTCAAACCTACATTGGAGAAAGTCTTCCAGTATATATTACTTCAGACCTTTAATAGTGGGGAAACAGGTCTTTGCCCTATGCCTGTGATTAGGGGGGGGGGGGGCTGTTTAATATTGTCGGCATTCCCTCTCTCAATAAACATAATTTCTTTAACATCCCACTAACTATTTGCTCTCCATAGGTAGTTGGAATGTGAAGAACTCTGTACAGAGATTATTCTCTTGATGTCCTCACACAAGAATTCCACTGTTATAATTTATATATTCTTTACTAGAAAAAGACCAGATGGATAGAGGTCAGATTCATAACCCTTCCAGTGTCCACATTGTCTGTATACGTTTGGAGAATCTGAATTGAGAGGCCAAGGACATATGTATACGCTTTTAGTACAACAAAAAAATTGTTTTTTTTTTTTAAATAAAAATTGCTGTTGTAATTTTTTATATATATAACTTATAAAAATATATAATTCAGGCTTCAAAAATAATATTTAGTTTTTTAATTTGATGCATATTTTATTAAACTACGATATAAATAATTTTATAAAGCCATCTGATTGTCATTTCTTAGAAGCACTAAACGGTATTCCTGATTTGTTTGTTAACGTTCCTATTTGCTGAAGCAACCTTCTGATTTAAGCTCACGAGTTTGATTTAAACTATTATCAACAAACATTTCTTTAAATTTTCGAAAATCTCCTAAAAATAACAAAAAAAGTTATTTTTAAAAACAAGAGATTTTGGAAGTAATTGCAAAATATGTACTGCATTTTTTTTTCTGTTTCACACTCTTTTCTGTCATAAACCTATTTCAGTATTCCCAAGTTATTTTTATCATTTTTCCCAGCATCCTTCAAATCGAAACTAAAAGTAAACACATCCTTCTTAGAAATTCTGGTTGACCTGCATTTAATTAGTTATGCTTCACTGAGTCAAACAAGACGGAGATGGCCAACTATGCTATCTCTGTTCCACGTGCTATAAGTTTTTTTTTACAGTTTTGGTCCCGCATATTGGATACCCTTTGTAAAGTTAGTATTTACTTTTTTATATTTAAACCTTAGTTTTCATTTCAGCAGATTTATTTCCGTAAATTTGTGATCTTTTGGCCAATTGATAAGTATTGATTTTTCATAGTTATTCTACATCTGATGGCCAGCCTACAATTTGTTGCTATGTATATATTTAAACATTGCATCAGGCTATATGTTAATTTTTATTTTATTACTTATCACTTTTCCAATAAAAATTTGATATAGTATCATTTTCTGAAAATAAATGAGGTCTCGGATATGAAATTCATTTCTGTATATTTACTTCTGTTAGTTAGCGATCTTCAATCTGCTGATTTATCAATCTTTCTGAGTTATGCTAGATCAAAGACCAGCTTAAAAGTTGTTAGATATTTTAACATTCCATTAGGTTATATGTAATTTTTATTTTATTATTTCTTTTTTTTTAATTTTGAGCTTGTAATATTTTCTGAAATTGAATGTCTTGGATACGGAAGCAAAATAGACTTCATTGCTATGGAAATCAGCCATCATTTGGTAGGGCAATTTTGGGAAGGGCTGGTCCTTGATGCACAAACTATTCTGCACTTAGCCAAGATTGCCAAAGGCTGCTTTGAGGTTTGTTTCCAAGCTGAAAGTAACCTGATGGAACTTGTCGTACCATCAGCAACAAGTGCTTTTAGAGATGGCTTTGTCCTCATAAGCTTTGCACAGTCTATGCAAACACTCTTGGACACCATTTCTGAATTCATGCAACATGATGGAATGAATACACACCTTGTGTTGTCACTGTGAAATATCTATTGCCACCTATACAGAATGTCATTAGAAACCAGAGCTATGTATGCATTCTCTTACATTGTTTACCACGACTACTGCACATTTCCTGACAATGACAAATGCATGTCATTGTCAGGAATAAATTAATGCATGCAATAAATAATTAAATGCATGGTTCACATTTTTTACCATTACTTTTGCATTACCATTACTTTTGCAAGAGTGCACAGCCTGACAACAGTAATTTTTTTTTTATTATTGGGTTGATGCAAAAGTAATGGGAAAAAATGTGAACCATGCATTTAATTATTTATTGCATGCATTAATTTATTCCTGACAATGACATGCATTTGTCATTGTCAGGAAATGTGCAGTACCAGGAAATTGCATCAACCCAATAATAAAAAAAAAAATACTGTTGTCAGGCTGTGCACAATTTTCCTGTAACTTATTGTCAAATGTAGGAAATATATAGAATCTCAGCATTACAAGTATCAATCATTTGGTTTCTATTACAAATAGTGTAATGTGTTTAAAAGATGTTTTGTTTTCTTGTTTTCTAAAGATAATAATGATACATTATTACATTTTACTGTATAAATTATTATTATTAATACTAAGAGAATTAGTGAGTGGTGTTATTAGAGCGGTTTCCCCCTAAACATTTTTGGGGATGGGAGGGGGAATTGGTTGGTTGTTTTATCGCACATGGGTGACTAGGCTATAATGTGCCAAACAAGACAATATAAAAGATAAAAGACATGTAACCTGCAACCAAATTTAAAATAAAAGTGGCATATTGTAAAATGGTAAAACAACAAATAACAAGTGTATAAGTACTAAGTAAAATAATCCCAGGTTGGGTTGTGTTGGGTTGTTTTACCTCTGAGTGGCACTTTTTTGCACACCATGGGCTAAATGGCCAGGTCACAAGGACCCCGAAGGCTCAGAGAAGGTTGGGGGAGAGGACCCACTGGAACAGCTGTTGGGAGACAGATGGTAGCCTCCCGTCAAGGCCATCCAGCGTGTTCTTTAACGTGCACAGGGTATGGCTCTCCCACACACGGGGCCACGGCTTAACGTCCTATCCGACGGACGGCGGCCTTTTCAAGCCCATCGGTGTCCCCTACTGACTGTGGGCAGGGCGGGGAATTTTGCAGAGATAAAGCTCAACGCTGACCCAGCTGGGACTCTAGCCTGGGAACTACAGATTACGAGCCTGGCGCGCTACCGACTGAGCCACCCCCGCCCCAATAATCCCAGGTGTAATCCCTTTGTGCATCATATAACCCCAGGTAAGAGACCTGGGGTTATATGATGCACAAAGATGGGGTAAAATCAGTCTATTAAAATAACCGCAATGTTTTAAAAGGGAAAAAACAGGTGCTAAAATGTAATGATCAGATAAAAGATGTCCGAGTGTAAGAGGCTCAGACATAAAATTATGAAAGCTAAAATATATACGACGTTAGATATTAAAACTTGGACATTCAATTAAAATATGTTTGATAGTTAAAATGGTGTCATAAAACTCACACTTAGGTTTGTTGTCCACCCATAGAGGAAACGAATGAGAAATAAATGAATGACCTAAGTGGAGCCGAGCAAGTACAACTTTTTCCTTGTGATAACAAGACTGCCATGGTTTGATGATATGTTTGATCTCAAACAGCTTGTTCATAAGCTGTCTTGACCAAGATCTCTGCCACTGTGCCCGGAGCTCAATAGTAAAATGCTGCTGGAAATCCAAATAGGGAACTGGCAACAGAGAGCCAGACAGGGGCATGGCCAACTTGGCAGCAGCATCTGCAAAGTCATTGCCCCTGATACTGACATGACCGGGCACCCAACAATAATGGATGGTGGTTGTGGCTGCCAGATGATGGAGCTGCTGGCAGATCTTAGAAAGAACTGGGTGAGGCCAATGCCTCACCAAGATCAAAGCCTGTAGTGAGCTAAGTGAGTCAGTGTAAAGCACACACTGACAATGATGCTTAGCCGCTATGTGATCCAAGGCGAGACTGATAGCGTGCAACTATGCAGTGAAGATAAAACATTGTAGTGGGATTTGGTCTGCAATGATTACACATAGCAGTCCATGGCCAATCCCACTGATGTGCCGGACTTCGAGCCATCTGTAAAGACAGGCAAGAAGTCCGGGTACTCAGCACGATGGCTGGCAAAGAGTTGCCGGTACACACAGTCAGGTGTAAAGGCCTTTCCCGTCCTGCAAAGAGAGAAATCACAGGAAGGGGAAACAGCGAGCCACTATGGAAGTGGCTCAGCTGTCAACTGTGCGATGTTATCGAGACTGGTATTGATGTCCCTTAGGAGTAGCCTTGGACTTGCAAAACAAAAGAACAAATGGCAGTCGGCTGATTAGTGTAAAGCATTTCCCACTTTGGACTGAAAACACAGTCCCAAGTGGGATGGCCAGACAGGGATCGCAATTTAGATGTGCATTGTAGGGACAACTGCTGATGGCAAAGAGATAAAGACAGTTCGTCAGTCACAACGTAAAGACTTTGGACTGGTGAGGTACGGAAGGCTCCCGTGCAAACACAGAGGGCCTGATGATGGAGGGTGTCCAGCACCTTCACCACTGAATCCCAGGCAGAGTCATACACCTGGGATCCGTAGTCCAGTTTCGACCAGACAAGTGCATGGTACATGTGGTGCAGAGAACATCAGTCAGCTCCCCAGGAGAGGACCTTGACGAGGTTCAATGCCCATGTGCATTTGGACCTGGGATGACGTATGTGTGGTAAAAAGGTCAATTTTCAATCGAATATGAGACCGAGAAACTTGGTCTATACCACAACTGGAATGATGTTGCCTCCGAGCCTTAGCTCGGGTTCCAGGTAAAGATTATGCTTGTGGCAAAAGTGCACACAAGCGGTTTGTTCAGGGCAATTTGCAGTTGTCTTTCAATGACCCTCATGCTGGATGAAGAGCAAAAGATGCTAAAATTGTCAACATAGAGGGCATTACCTACAGATGGAGGAAGTTGTCTAGTAATAGAATCAATCTTGACAGCAAAAAGCATAACACTCAGAATGCAGCTTTGTGGCACCCCCTGTTCTTGGGGGTATGGCCATCGCGGCTGTACTGTCAGAACAGGGTGTCAGTGTTGCTGACATGGACACGAAAAAAATGTGTGGATAAGAAGTTGGAAATGAAGATCGGCATGTGACCCCTCAAGCTGAAGTTATGGAGGTCAGGAATAATGCCGAATCTCCAAGTCGTGTTGTACACTTTTTTTGATGTCAAAGAAAATTTACACCAGGTGCTCTCTACGTAAAAATGAATTTCTGATAGCCAAGGCATATCAGATGGCCAAGAGTTGAACATTGCCTGCGAAAGCCACACTGAGTGTTGGAAAGAAGGTTGTGGTGTTCTAAATATCAGATGAGTCTGGCATTTACCATTCTTTCCAACACCTTGCACACACAGCTCGTCAACACAATGGGACGATAATTGGAAGGTATCTTGGAATCCTTTCCTGGCTTCAGGGAGACCAAGATGATGGCATCCCGCCAGGAGTCCAGAAACTCTCCTCAAGAAAAATGCGATTGAAAAGATGGAGCAGCTGATCCTTACTCAATGGTGAGAGATGTTGGAGCATGGCATAATGGACATTGTCTGGCCCTACAGCAGATGTACGAGAGAAGTGCAGAGCAAGGTGAAGCTCCTCCACTGTGAATGGCCTGTTGCAAAGCTCCAGGCACTTCGAGTGGAAGGACAGTGGAAAGTGTTCGCCTGCTCTTCTGGACTAAAAACTTTGGGAAGTAGGAAGACCAAGAAGAGATGGAAAAGTATGACTCCCCCAGAGTGTCGGCAATTGCTTGGGGATCAGCAACTGCCTGTCCATTGTGCTCCAGGATCAATAACAAGTGGGACATGTAGTTCCCACCCATCTTCCGGACTTTATTGCACACAACCTTAGACCTGGTCGTATGGGTGATAAAAGACACGTATTTGATCCAAATTCTTTCTGGCTCTGGTGCCAGATGAAATGAGCTTTCACCCTGGCGCATTTGAACGTATCAAGGTTGGGGGATGTCGGATATCTCCGAACGAGCTGCAGTGCAATCTGGATTGCACCACGGTATACAATCTGTTATCTCCATTACTGCCACATTGATGGGCTCCTGGCTGACAGAGTGGTCATCGAGTTCGGAGAACATCTCGAAGTCACTCCAGTTAGCCCAATCAAGCGTCCACCGTGAGATGTGTGAAGGGCTGCAAGACCCCCCCCCCACCACCACCACACACACACACACCCGGGAGATGGTGCACACCATGGGGACGTGATCGCTTCCGTAAGAGTTGTCCTCGACCTCCCATGTAGAGAATGGAAGGATTGAGGAGGAGCAGATGGTGAGGTCAATGGCAGTGAATGTGCGGGTTGGGGAGTGAAAATAAATACTGACACTGTTGTTCAACAGGGAGAGAGGGAAGGATCCAAGAGTCACTGCTCCAGGACCCACCCACACGTGGTGTCATCACTGCCCCAAAGTGGACTGTGTCCATTAAAGTCCCCCATTATGAGGAAGGGGGACGGCAGCTGCGAGGCGAGATTATCAATTTCCTCCTGGAAGACGATGCTTCCAGGTGGAAGAAATATCAAGCAGACAGTCAGGGAGAACCCCACGAAGAGGCGGATGGATACCGCCTCTAAGTTGATGGTGAGGGGTATGACCTGGAATGGAGAATGGTTCCTCATGAGAATAGTGGGCCCTGCGAGCTGGACCATCTCCATTCTGGTCCTGGCAAAGTAGTGAAAAGTGTCGGATCATGCAATCTGTGACTGGCTGCATGTCTCCTGCAGGCAAACATAGATGTGCTGGTGTGCCTAAAGGAGGGCCTTGATGTCATCAACATTCCTCTGGAATCCACAATTCCACTGTAGGAGTGTGGCCATCTCAGAACTTGGAAGAGTGGGAGGACAATGAATTCCTATTCAGCTTAACCGCCACAGAGGATGGCTTAATGAATAGTGGGCGGTCTGTATCCATGTCATCGGAATCGTCCGAGGGACATGGATCAGTGACCACCCTTTGCAGAGAAGTGATAATTTTCTTTTCTGGTCCCGGTGGGGGTCCCTTCAGTTTGGAAGGTCTTGCTGTCTGAGGATGGGAAGGAGGAGGCATTCCAGTGGAGGTGGAAGGCTGAGTTGCAACCTTCCAGTGGAGGTGAAAACCAGAGTTGATGTCAAAGTCAACATCAACCTTGGTTTCGCCTGCGTCAGAAGGTATCTAGCTGCAGGCAAGAAAGACTCGGTAGGTGGTACACTGATATCAGTCTGAACTACCACCGAAGTCATTGGAACGATGGTCTTTCCAATGACTGCACTGGCATAGGAAATCTTGCCAGGTGGGGCAGGCAGTGCAGCAAGCTTTCTTGCCTCAGCATAAGAGATGTTCATGATCTTTAGGCATTGCACCTCCTTCCACTTGGGACAGTTGCAGGAATATGCCGGATGTTTGCCACTACAGTTCACACAGCTTGCCTTTTCTGCTGTGCAGGCATGACCATATATCTAGCACTGAAAATAGTGCAGAGAGTTCGGTATATATGGCTGTACCTTGCAATGTAAATAATCTGTCTTGATGGAAGAAGGCAGGCGTGGCATGATAAATGTCACAATCAGTACCTGGGTGGGTACCAATTTCCCATTACGGCGTGGCGAAACCTGATGGACCGCTGTTACCCCTTGAGGCGTGAGCTCTGAGAGGATTTCCTCCTCGGTGACTTTGAGGAGGCCCCACTCAGTGATCACACCCCAAGAGGAATTCGGTCTTGTGGGGAGTGACCTTGACAGCCACTCCACCAATTTCTCTGACATTCAGGAGCAGTTCCGAGTGTTTGGAACAAGAGGCTCAACCTGCAAGTCGCCAGATCGTAAGCGTTTGACGGATTTCGGTTCTCCCACAAGACCTTTCAAACCTTTATTAACAAAAAATAGGGACATGTCCCCAAGTACCTGATCACCCGTGGAGTGGATGATCAGAAATCTCAGGAACGAAGACACAGGCAAAGACGGTGTAGATAACAGACAATGAGGAAGACGGGAGCTCATGTCGAGACCTCTTAGCGGCATTGATCGCATTAATTTCATTGTCTACCCTCATGTTTGTTTTTGTGTGGTTCAGTGCCCACTGTCCCCACCCTCCATGGAGCCCAGGGGGATGCCCAGTCAGGTGCCAGGGCTGAGCAGGCACTATACCCACAAAGACAGTGAGCCAAGCCCTCGCAAATAAACAAAAGGAAAATGAAAAGAGAAATGTGCAGATATAAACTTTTTACACAAAAGGAACTAAGTGTAAAATAACAAAATTGTGAACAACCAAACTGGCCTCACACAGAAAGAATAACTATAAAAGGAAAATAAGTTGTGAGGAAACTCATAAATCTGTACCCAGGCACGGGCAAGGTTACTCACTGCTCTGCATAGTTGACCGTAGCAGGACCTGCCCTTCAGACGATTGCTCCTGGGGCAGCCACCCCAGGAGCTTCCGTTTACCGGAAGCGGAGGCCAAAGCAGTGTGTAGCAGAGGCCCCAGAAGCTGCTGCCCAGCCCCACAACAACAGGCTCCCCAATGGCAAGATGGCCAAAGGGGACCCTGCCAGTCATGAGCTGAGGAGGGAAGACGGGGACTCCCGAGCAAATACCAGGATCCTTCTTTCCTGGAACATGGATCTCTGTGCACAGCAAACATGCAGGCAAGCGTTCCGGACTCTATAAAGGTACCTGAACCAGCTGAACCTTCATAGGGTGGTTTCCTCGCCGCGTACAGGAGCTCGCACTGAGGGAGGATGGGGGAGAGTAAATCTTTTTTTTTTTAACCATTTAACATAAACTCATGAACAAAAAATTTTGCCAGAAGGGTTAACCCAACCCCCCTCAGCTTATTAGGAAAGATTGTTCCCTTGACAAAATTGCACCTTCATTCCACTCCCATAACTGTGGATTTCTGAACCAAGGAAATCTTTCTTGCTTCCAAGACTGTATTCAATTTGAAGATATGATAAATGACTTTTTTTTTTGAATAAAACAGAGATATTACTACAGTTAAATATAAAAAAAACTGCAGTAACAAGTTTTAAGACTTCCTTGCAAGAAAACAACTGGAGAAGATGTGGCACAATTCTAAAATAAAAATAAAATAAAAATGTTATTTTTTCATTAAAAATCTTAATGAGCAAATGCAGCTGTATCCAATATCAATCAGGTTATCTACAATGGAAAGGCCAGTGCTCCATGCCTCACACTGTTCCTACTAATCTTGACATGGAGAGACATGTGTCTTTAATCAGTGCAAGCTGTGGAGGGTTTTTGCATTGCATTAAAAACAAGTTCCCAGAAACTAAGACTCTTAGCAGTTTGCTTCCCTTTTAGAAAGTTATGTAATGAATAAAAATAAAATTCATGAAAAAACTGAACTACTTACATAGTAACTGCTTTAAAATCCTCATTTGAAAAAAAAAATGTTTACTAATTTTTGGAAGCATTTCAAAACTTTATGGAAAAATGAATTGCCAGATATCAGAATCATAAGTAGGGAGGCTTAATAGTGTGTGGTATTAAAAATAATGGTGAAGCTTCAAATCTGAATTTAGAAATAGCATTCACAACTATATCAAATTGAAAACATAAGCAATATTCATTAAATCTAAACTATATATTTTTATACGATATGTATAAAAAATTTAAATAGGAATTTATATTTTTTTAAATCAAAGTTCTGTGTAGTGTGATAGCTATATCCATCTCCATTTCCATACTGCCAATGTCTGCAGCTGATGGGAACCCTGGAAAACTGAACTGTATTAGCTGGAATTCTACTTATAAAGTTTTGAAACATACCTTTATACTTTTTAATATAATCAGCTATATCCTTTTCTGTTAGTTTTGGGAATAATAATCTCCAATACATTGTCCAATCCTTTTCTTGGGGAACATCATTTTCATCATCTATCTCACCTAAAACAGTGGAAAAGTTTTATTATATGTTAATTTTTTGCATAAGTCAGTCAAAATATTTTATATCTATTACACATACAGCAGGTTAGCAAACATAATTGTTCTTCAGTTAATTAAGCTGTTACTGTTTTTAAACCTGAGGTGTTTATGCAACTTTATAAGTGTTAACATGGACTGCCTGTAAACAATTTTACAAAAGAAACATGGATACAAGGCTTGAAGGAGATCTATACTAATAGAAGTTATTATTTATTTTTGTTCATTATATATAGTAATTGTAGATGTGTGTCATAAAGTTGGAAGAGTTATTCACCATGAAGGGGGTACTAATGATAGTTAATTTTAACCAGTGCCTAGGCTTAAAGATTATAGAAATATTACTTAGTGGAGTAATGCTTCTTATATCAGAAAAAATGATTCTTGATACAATTCAATGTTGAAACGGTGTGGTTAAAAAAAAAAACGAATCCTCTTATTACCCTTATGGATTACAGGAAACCCTTTCCAATCCTATAGATTGGCAAGGGTTTTCTGTAATCCATAAAGTGTAATGTTTGCAGTTTTATTGCAGCCTGTTCCTTGAACAGGCTGCAATAAAACTGCAAAAATCACAATACCTTATGCAAAATATTAATATGAGGTTACATGGCTGCAGAATATACAAAAATAAGTAGATGTTTTTCTGCAATAAAAGTTTAAGAGTAAATAGTAGTACTTTTGGGATAAAAAGAATAAGATAAAGATAATAATAATAATAATAAAAAATCAAAGTAATATTTGTGTACTATAAAATTATTCACTAAAACAGAAAATGTAAGAATGTAATCATGTTCTATTATACACTTTACTCAATAAAGTCACAACTTGTGTGATTACTGCATTACAACCTGAAGAAGTTTTCTGTTTAGAAGTTTATAATTCAAAACAATGTTTAATGCAAAAGACAAAAGAATAAAATAGAAATTTCACAAGATAACAACTTCAATGAAATACAAATATAACTAAACTGACAGCAATGCACAGAAATAGTTGGGTGTCATTTGCAAGATAATCATCCTTGCTAGTAATGCAACATGCTTAACACAATATTAGGTGCATGCCCAATCCGTAATTTTCATTAATGATACAAAATATATGATGTATTGACATAAGAAATGAGACACCACAGTAGTCATTCACATGACTGTACTGACTTTCTATTGCTGTGTTTTCTGTTTATGAGTTGCCTTTCCAAAATAAATAGACGAACAGGATACCTTATATCTGGTGGATAATCCTGAGCAGAGGTCATCACGCCCTAGTTTCTAGGAACATCACTAACCCCATTGAAATCCAAAGTGAATGCACAGTATTCCCTGTTAAGAAACAATAATTAATAGATTCTGAAAAAAATTCATCGCCGCCACGGCGGGAATCGAACCCGCATCTCTCCAGATTCATGCCAGAGCGCGCTACCATTGCACCACGCGTCGGACAACGAATATTTTCAGAATATGACCTTTTAAGTTTTTCTTCTTGAGACGTTGCATCTCCTTGAGTATAGATGGCGCTGTCTCAGTCACGTCTCAAGAAGAAAAACTTAAAAGGTCATATTCTGAAAATATTCGTTGTCCAACGCGTGGTGCAATGGTAGCGCGCTCTGGCATGAATCTGGAGAGATGCGGGTTCGATTCCCGCCGTGGCGGCGATGAATTTTTTTCAGAATCTATTAATCACTAACCCCAAATTGGAGAAATGAGTCTCAGTCATACCAATCTATCATTTGATGTTGGTTCTTGAAAAAGTTCTCTGGTAAAGGTGGTGTCTGGCATTCCTATCAGCATTGGCGGATTTAGCAGTGGAGAAATGGGTCTTTGCCGAATATCTGAGATTAGGGGATCATTTAATACTACTGACTCTACCTCTCTCTCAATAAACCTAGTTCCTTTAAAAATCTTATAATTTACTTTTTAAATATACATGTGACAACTTTATAGAGAGATTATTTTATTTATGTCTTCACATAAGAATTACAACCTAGACATTCTGTGCTTGAAATAGACCAGATGGATAGCTAAAGGTTAGGCACTTAAAATAATCTTTCTCTTTTTGGAGAGCAAAAACTGCAAGTTGTGAGTTTGCTTTTCAGCAGATAAGCCAGTGATGCTTAGCTAAGATATGACTGCATTAATGAACGATTTCTTACAGCTAAATTTAAAATAGGGATTAAAGACATCAATATAACTTGTTGTTAATGTCTACACTGAGGACTGATGAAAATGAGAATGCTAGGTTTTATGTATAATTACAGGATATTTTGTATTCTGTTAAGAAATAAGATATAATCTTGTGCTGAGTGAACTTCAATGCCAAAGTTGGTACCAATTCTGATCTTGAAGCAGGAGTGACAATTGTTTTGACCTTCGTAATTGCAGCAGTTCACTCTTGTTCTTATGAAGTAGACAAAAGCAGAAATTTTCTGGGTGAGTGGTAGCCAACTCATTCCCTAGCAATAACCCAACCCAAAGAACTTATGTTTGCTACACAAATAGCAACCAGTCCTGAGTCTACACAAGGCTTAGGAAGCAATGCTGCTTGTGTTGAAGGAGAATAGATATAAAAGAGACATCATTCAAGGATAAAATTAAGTGAGGCTGAGGTAATGGTTTGCATATGACTCTGCTACACCAAAGAAATGGGAAGTCTGCAAAGATTTAAAAGGACTCCTGATGATTTTTTTTTGGGGGGGAGGGGGGGCTTTCTCTCTAAAACAGCACAATTCCCCAATGCTCAGAGCAGTTTGCAACAGTTATACACACATCCCTCAATTTATATCAGTTTTTCTCATTGGTGGGCCAGATGGAATTTTTCAGAGTGTGGCAGAATTAGCCTGAACTTTACTTATTGCACTAAGCATTCTAAACTTCCTTCTCCAACCCCATGTCCAATGCCCTGAGTAAACAATATGCATAAACAATTAGATTTTCACACATACCTATTTATTTCAAGGAACACATAAATACTTTTTATAATTTTAATGAAAAAAACTTATTTTTAATTAAAATTAAGATAAAATATAACATGAATAATTATAATATTCAATAGATAAATATGAATATTTATAAACTGATAATTTTAAATAAAAATAATTTTTTCATAATTTTAAGATAAAATAAGCAATTTATTGAAAGTAAAATAATTAAATAAAAATGAAACATTTTGATGGAAATTAACATAGACTCCACATACAAATACCGCTAATTAAGCTGTTTTAGAAATATTGGTAGTTTTATTAAGACCAATAAAAAATATTCAAATTTCAGTGCAGGCTCTGTAAAGGTATTTTCTATATTTGGAGCAAATTCATCGACACACTTGATTAAGATTCTGTGAAATAAACTTATACTGTAATTTTTTCTCTCTGGACAAAACCTACCAATAATTGTTTGTAGGCACTCTTTTACAAAATTGCTATCAGAATAATTTTTGCAATATTTTGTAATTTTCTCACTAATAAAAGAACTTGCACATACAATAGCATCAAAGTCTTGAGACCTTTGGGTAAATAAAATTCTTTTGCATGTTTAATGCAGCCATAAGTTTCTGAAATATTTCTTTTCAATGCTGGCCTGAAAAATTTTTATAATTAGAATGTTTACTAACATTGAGTCTATTTCAGGGAGAGCTGAGCTCTTTAATTGGGTACTGAACAGTACATTCAGAAACTTTATCTACCACTATGTGCACAGTCTGTCATGTGGGTTAATATCATCGTAAATTAAATTTTGGCTACTAAAGAACATGTTCAAAAACAATGTAAAGGTAAATTGGGAAAGAAAATATTCCACAAAGTACTTTAAGAATCATAGATAAAAAATTAAATAATTTGTGTGGCAATATCTGCGGACCATGGGTTGCCCATGGCTGATTTACATGGTTAAGAAAATGCAACCTGCTTCATTTTACACAGTACAGATTTTAATTTTTTTTTTCATATATACACTGAAGTGCCATTGAATTGGACTAGTAATTTTTGAATTGGACCTAGCAATGTGTTGGACTCTTTCTGGCCCTGATAACGGCTGCCACATGAAAAGGCAAGGACTCCACAAGTTTGCGTAAATGTTCCACAAGTATGGTGACCCATGCATCCTCCAGAGCTGTAAACAATTCTCTCAAGGTCGTCGCTGATGGGACACCGGCCCGAACACTCTGATCGACGGTATCCCAAAGATTTTCAATGGGATTTAAATCTGGGCTTTTAGGTGGCAAATTCATTATTTCAAAGTCAGTAGAATGTTCTTGTAATCATGCAGTAGCCAACCTGGACCTGCTTCGACTGTCTTGCTGGTAGACACCATTTCCATTAGGATGCACGATGGCCATAAATGGGTGTAAATGGTCAGCCATGAGTTCTACATAAAAGGATGCATTGAGAGTCATCAGTACATGCACCAAAGGTCCCACAAATATTCAACTGAAGACCACAGATATTTCCAGGCCATCACTGAGCAACCACCAGCTTGCACTGTTCTGACCTGACATGCAGGATCCATGGCTTCATGGGGTTGGTGCCATACTCTCAGCCTCTCATTGGCATGATGAAGTTTAAATCAGGATTCAGCACCCCAGGCTATCCGTTGCCAATTTTCAATGGTCCAGTTTCGATGTTCTTTAGTCCAGGCAAAGTGTTGAGCCCGGTGTCTTGCTGTTAAAGTAGGACTCTCATAGGTTGGCAGCTTCCAAAGCCAAGACAATGAAGTGAGAATTGCACAGTCCATACACTGACTTCCCAGCTGGAACCCACATTCAGATGGGAGGTGATTTCAGATAATGTATGGTCCTTATCGGTCCATATGATGTGGGTCAGATGGCAAAGCCCATGATCATTCGAGGTTGGTTATCTTTTGCAGTTTGTCTGGGTGCTTGTTTATTTGCTGGAATTTTCATATTCCCGGAACACTCTTGAAACTGTCATATGAGAAAATCCAAGTTCATTGAATATTTTGGAGATTGAGTGTCCCATCTGTTGGGCACCTACGATCTGCCCTCTGTCAAATGCATCTACATCCCACGCCTTTCCCATTACGCTTCTCATGACGAATGCTTGGGAAAGCCAAAGCTGACAACTATATATGACCAGAGTTTCAGCCATGCATGCACGCAGATGCAGGACTTGTGGTACTGATTAATAGATTCTGAAAAAAATTCATCGCCGCCACGGCGGGAATCGAACCCGCATCTCTCCAGATTCATGCCAGAGCGTGCAATTGCAACACGCGTCGGACAACGAATATTTTCAGAATTTGACCTTTTAAGTTTTTCTTCTTGAGACGTGACTGTGACAGCGCCATCTGTACTCAAGGAGACGCAACGTTTACAGTCGTTGCATTTGATTATCAGATGTTAATGAGAAGGTCGCTAACGCTACCGCATTAAATATATAATTGAAATTCAAAGTGAATGCACAGTATTCCCTGTTAAGAAACAATAATTAATAGATTCTGAAAAAAATTCATCGCCGCCACGGCGGGAATCGAACCCGCATCTCTCCAGATTCATACCAGAGCGCGCTAACCATTTGCACCAGTTGCAGTCGTTGCATTAATCAAATGCAACGACTGTAAACGTTGTGTCTCCTTGAGTACAGATGGCGCTGTCTCAGTCACGTCTCAAGAAGAAAAACTTAAAAGGTCAAATTCTGAAAATATTCATTGTCCGACGCGTGGTGCAAATGGTTAGCGCGCTCTGGCATGAATCTGGAGAGATGCGGGTTCGATTCCCGCCGTGGCGGCGATGAATATTTTTCAGAATCTATCAATTATTGTTTCTTAACAGGGAATACTGTGCATTCACTTTGAATTTCAATTATATATTTAACGCGGTAGCGTTAGCGACCTTCTCATTAACATCTGATAATCAAATGCAATGACTGTAAACGTTGCGTCTCCTTGAGTACAGATGGCGCTGTCTCAGTCACGTCTCAAGAAGAAAAACTTAAAAGGTCAAATTCTGAAAATATTCGTTGTCCGACGCATGGTGCAAATGGTTAGCATGCTCTGGCATGAATCTGGAGAGATGCGGGTTCGATTCTCGCCGTGGCGGCGATGAATTTTTTTCAGAATCTATTAATTATTGTTTCTTAACAGGGAATACTGTGCATTCACTTTGAATTTCAATTGTGGTGCTGTATTTGGATAACGTCTCCTATCCCTAATTCAATGGCACTTCAGTGTGTGTGTGTGTGTATATATATATATAACACATATTATGAAGAATGATATAAAGATACAAACAGAATATATATGTTGTTGCAAACAGAAATATCTTTTGAAATATTGATACCTCATGGCATTTTACAGCTTGTTGCAATGTGACTAACATCACTCACATAACTGTGAACTTAGAGTAATAGTTTTCATTCTTTTGTATTAGTTATATTATTGACATCAGAATGTTCTTTTACTTATCATTTTGATCACCATTGTTGTGATGGGCATAAAGAAATTTCTTTCTAAGGTGATGGTAAAACAGACTTATTTGAATCTGGACCTAGCATGTGCTGGCCAAATGTAGCAACAGGTAGCTCACAGAATTATTGACAGCAAATGTAACTATAATTTTCAAGGAGAAAAAAAGAAAGAATTTATTTGAAGAATGGGAAGAAAAGTATCATTTTTATGAACTGCAATTTGCAAGATACTGCTGCTATGGAAATGTAAAAAAAGACTGACTCAAAATTGGTATAAGAAACTAAAGACAAGTTCAAACAGATTTAACACTAGAAAAAAGAAAGCACTTTTTTTTTCATTTACAATTATATCTGGTTCAATAAAAGTCAGTTTTTTAGTTCAAAAACATCACAAACCATTTAGAAATTTATCAAGTCAGTTGTGATTAGCAATTGAATCAAAAAATATTTTGTGATTTGACATTCAGTAACATTATTCAATGAAGCATTAAGGAATTAGGAATGTTTATAGGATCTAAAAGTGCAGAATCTCCCAACAAAAGTATTTTTTTCAGTTTATATATTAATAAAAGCAATGATGAGACAAAAACTGGGATAATTCTGATATGTGACAGATATTCCGATATTGATATAGGTTGGGTTGTTTTACCTCTGAACGGCACTTTTTTGCACACCATGGGCTAAATAGCCAGGTCACAAGGACCCCGAAGGCTTAGAGAAGGTTAGGGGAGGGACCCACTGGAACAGTTGTTGGGAGACAGATGGTAGTCTCCTGTCAAGGCCATCCAGCGTGTTAACGTGCGCAGGGTATGGCTCTCCCACACATGGGGCCACGGCTTAACGTCCCATCCAACGGACAGCAGCCTTTCCAAGCCCATTGGTGTCCCCTACTGACCATGGGCAGGGCGGGGAATTTTGCGAAGATAAATCTCAACACTGACCCAGCTGGGATTCGAACCTGGAAACTACAGATTACGAGCCTGACGCACTATCGACTGAGCCACCCCCACCCCATTTATAAGGGTTACTAGTAAAGTACCCAAAAGAGTGGAAAAAATTACCATTAATTTCCATTCATGGCAAAACTAAATTTTTTCAGCTATTTCATGATCAAGGTTATTTTGTCGAAGCAACTTATGCCTGAATCATGCATTGGAAGAGTAAATGTTGTTAACATATAATAAATGGATTGGATAAGTAAATGTTGTTAACATAGTTTACACTGATTTACAAGGTTTTCATAACATGAACAATTGTAGCTGCCTTTAACTATTTTTCAGGTGCTGATTTAAGATCTGGCCCTAAAAAATGGCTAGCACATCACATTTTTATGTTATTGGTCATTTTGACTCCTATTAATATCTTCCTATACCAATACCTCCAGGCAACTGGTACGATACTAGATATATTACTTTTTGTGGCTGGCAACAATGATTACCAAGTGGGAGAAAATGTGTAGCAGTAATCTAACCTCAGACCGCCATTCTTGTTGTTTTCATTGTAGGAGGAACAGGTGCTATATGCTAAAGAGTGAATTTTGGTATTTAAATGGCACAAAGGCAGCGTCACAGATGTGTTAATGTGCCAGACAAGTTTTATTATGTGTGTGGAAATTATATTTTAAAATCCAGGGTTGTTCTTTGACAAAAGATTGTGAAGAAAGCCTATAACTTGTATTTTTGATGTCGTGTTGGAGATCAGGACAAAACATGGGCTCCACATGTGTGCTGCATTTCATGCTTTGTTGGACTGAGTGAATGTTGAAAGGTAAGATAAAATCCATGCTCTTTGAAGTTCCAATGGTTTGATGTGAGCCAACTAGTCACTTGCATGCATATATTTTTGTTTAACTAAACTGTCGGGATTTTCAAAAAAGAATAAAAGCTAAATACAATATCGAAATGTGCCTTCAGCCATAAGGCCAGTTCCTCATGGAGAAGATCTTATACCAACACCTCCAACCAAATGGGAGGAGATGGATTCACATTCATTAGAGGAAGATTTTGAGGCACATACTGATCCTACATACACCCCTAAAAGGTTAGATACCCTCATCTGATTCAGCAAAATGAACTAAATGATCTTGTTCAAGACCTAGTTTCCAAACAACATGCTGAGGTTTTAGGTTCAAGAGTGGCAAAATGGTTTGTGTTTCTGCACAGATATTTCAGAGCTGATGGAAAAAATTGGAACAACTTACAACCTTAAGGAATGCAGTCTCTATTTATAGCTTCGTCAGAATTCAGTTTAAAAGCTGACCTTTTGCATAAATAAAATCAAAAACCTTGCATTCCAGTGACGCACACTGTGGGAATGAAGGAGACTTATGATAACATGGGAAAAAATACTCACTACTATAAAATATGACCAGTTTAAGTGTGCAATATGTGGTGACCTAAAAGTCATATCTCTCATGCTTGGGCTTCAAGGAGGCTTCACAAAATTTTGTTGTTTTCTGTGTTTGTGGGGCAGTAGGCCAGAAAGGAACTCTACAAAAGACTGGCCCAAAAAGATGTTTTTATTTTTGGAAAGAGTAATGTGAGGTATAAGCCTCTAGTTGGCCCCCCTGATGTTCTGCTCCCATCACAACACATCAAACTGGGGCTTATGAAAAACTTTGTAAAGGCTATGGACAAAACTGGTAAAGGTTTTTGCACTTGAAGGAAAATTTTCCAAAACTAAATGATTCCACTCTCAAAGAAGGGATTTTTGTTTGTCCTCAGATCAGTAAGCTACTGAATGATACTGTCTTTGAAGAAAAGCTGAATATGGTGGAGTACTCTGCATGGAAATCCTTCATGTCTGTGGTACAGGTTTTCTGGGGAATCATAAAGAAGAAAACCACTACAAGCTCGTTCAAAATCTCAAAAACTATGAAAATCTTGGCTGCCGAATGTCTTTGAAGATCCATTTCTTGTACGCGCATCTCAACTTCTTTCCCAAGAACTTAGGAGCTGTCAGTGATGAGCAAGGGGAAAGATTTCACCAGGAAATCTGAACCATGGAGGAGAGATACCAAGGAGGTGGGACCCAGCAGTGATGGGTGACTATTGCTGATTCTTGCAGAAGGAAGATACCTCAGCGCATAAAAGACAAAAATGAACTTCTTGTAAGTATAAAAGATTCTTACCCATGTTTTCTTATTTTGTGTTTCAATATTATTTCATTTGTTATTTTATATTCAGTGGTTCTAATTTTTTTCATTGTAATCATGTATTAATGAGTTTTAAGTTGCAATTTAATAAAATAGTCATGTTTATTTTGATTTCCCAGATATGCATATTCATTGAAATTTGAGTTGGGTTGTTTTACCTCTGAACGGCACTTTTTTGCACACCATGGGTTAAATGGCCAGGTCACATGGACCCCGAAGGCTCAGAGAAAGTTGGGGGAGGGGATCCACTGGAACAGCTGTTGGGAGACAGATGGTAGCCTCCCGTCAAGGCCATCCAGCGTGTTCTTTAACGTGCACAGAGTATGGGTCTCCCACACATGGGCATTGAAATTTGAAATACATCGTAGAAGTCAAAAGAGAAATACTTGAATTTGAAATACATCTTAGAGGTTTGAAATCCATCTTCGATGGCCAGCAGTGTATACCTAAAAATGGTTAACATCTGATACAATTTGAGTTTTTAAGTACATTTCTACTTAAATAGTGACCAAGGAAAGTTTTTCCAAAATATTTAACTGGTGGAATGCATTAATAATTGTGTTTATTAAATGGTAAAAATTGGATCTGTAATAAAAAAAAACTGTACGTGCTGCAGATTTTTCACAGTCATATTACTATGAAAATCTTGGCTGCCGAATGTCTTTGAAGATCCATTTCTTGTACTCGCATCTTTGAATTAATCACTCCAAAATTAGTTAAAAACATCCTATTTGACCGATGTTATAAAAAAAAATTTAAATTTGTTGTCTAGTGTTATTTAAGTGGTATTATGCTGCTTTATTCGACTAAAGCACAATGTGGGCAATTATATAATTAAAATTTGAATTATATCTATTTATACAAAGTGATACAACTACAGTAATTTACCTGTTTCATCATACTCTGCTCTTTTATCACTATCAGATAGAATAAAGTAAACTTTGGCCAATGTCTGAAATTTTTTAGTAGCTTCCTCTTTAAGAGCTTCTTCAACACGATCCGGATGAACTGTAAGTGACAGCTTTTTATATGCTTTCTTTACTAAAGAGAAAAAAAAAGAACAAGCATTCGTTTCATGATATATATAATACAGAATGACAAATACATTAAAAATTGTACTAAAATGTTCATATATATATATATACTGCTGGCCATTAAAAGTGCAACACCAGGAAAGACAAGAAATATCAAAGCCATATTTAGTGAATACGTAGCTTATGTTACAAGGATCAAATGATTACAAATACAACTCGGTTAGACTTCTGGAATACAAAGAAATCAGTATTTTGTGTAGTCAATAATGAGCAGCAATAACTGCTGCTACACAGTCTGGCAATGAGAGGATGAGATGTTGAATGTGTGTTTGGGGAATGTCAGTCCATGCAGTTTTGATACATAGCCAAAGTTCATCTGTTGCTGCTGGTGTCTGGTGTGCTAGTCGTCATGAGATCATGGACCAGACATGTTCAATTGGGGACAGATCCAGTGAACACGCAGGCCAAAGCAGAAGTGTTACAAGGTGGCTATCCAGGAATTGTTGGACCATGCATGCCACATATGGTCGGGCATTGTCCTGTTAGTAAATGGCACCAGAGAGCCCCTGAAGATAAGGTACAACCACAGGTTCCAACACCTCAGTGATGTAATGCTGGCTGTTCAATGGCCCAAATGCATACGAGGCACATATGTGAGCAGAGTCCAATGGCACCACATACCATAACACCAGGGTCTGGACCTGTATTGATGCTGCATCATGCACATCTCACTGAGCCTGTCACCGCAGTACCACCAGATACAGATTCATCCATCATGATGCTACATACTGAGGTGGGATTCATCTGAAAAGACAATGCGATGCCATCCGCACATCCATGCATAACTTTCTTGGCACCATTGTAGTCGCATATGCCTGTGTTGTAGAGTCAATGGTAGCCGAAGCATTATTACTGGATAGCCGAAGCAATGGCCACCTAGCAAAGATGCCCTGATGCTGCAGATGACGTTGAACCATACGTGCAACACACCCTAACTGTTGAGCTAAGGTGTTTGATGTGGCTGTATGATCATTCAATGCCAAGCGCAAGAGATGTCTGTCCTCTCATTCGTTTGTGTGACAGGGTCGTTGAGATCCCTAAAGTCGGTGATTCGTTCCTCCTCTACCCACTGATGCCATATTCTCATCACTGTGGGAGCATTTTGTCCAACATGAGCACTGATGTCTCAGTACAATAATCTGCCTTCCTGTAATCCCACGATTCTCCCTCGATCAAAGTTGGAAACCTGGTCATATGGATGCCATGTTCTTCGATGGGGGCATACTCAATTCTTTAGTGTGCAAGAACTGTGAGCAAACACAATTCCAGTGCTTTACACCAGCTTTTTGTAATCCTCCTATACCACTTCCAGAGGGCGTTACTGTCACACATGATGTGCGTAGATACTGCAGTTTGAATTACTTACATGCTCTTCCATGGGCTACCCATCTTCATATTTCAGGACAATCTGACGAGTTCTTCCTGGAGTTTCACTTTTAATGGCCAGCAGTGTATACCTAAAAATGGTTAACGTCTGATACAATTTGAGTTTTTAAGTACATTTCTACTTAAATATTGACCAAGGAAAGTTTTTCCAAAATATTTAACTAGTGGAATGCATTAATAATTGTGTTTATTAAAACCAAGTCACCAAAGCTTGGTAAAAATGGATTCAGGGAAGAAGAAAAGACAAAAAAATAAATACTGCAATTATTGAAATGTCTAAATAGGTTTTGTTTCCTTCCATCCTGCTTACCATGATTAAGATACTCAGTCATGACAAATCTGGTTTGTTTACAGCTGAGGTTTGGAATAAATGGGACCATTTCAAACAAGTTATTATTGAAATCAACAGTATGTTCTACAGTGGTATCAGGTGACCAAACATTTCTCTGCAGTTAGTGCATTTTAAAATACTATTTTAGGTATTTCCAATGAGCAAGTGGTGTTTGTGTTAAACAAATAGCAGAACTGAAGCAATGTTTCAGCAACAGAAATATCTTTGGAGTTAAAACCTTTAAAAGTCCACTCCTGCAGAAAACTAAAGTCTTCTTATTTTCAAGAGCAGTTAGAATAGGTTTCGTTTTTCTGGCTCGGTATTGGCATGATGGAAGTAGGATGAAAGAGGGGAAAACAGACAACCATTACTAACAAAACAGAGAGAACACGAGGGTTAATCCAGTGCTGGTTATTTCTATTCTCATTTTGAAAAAACAGATCTATTGCAACTTAATGTTGGTCTTATATTAAGATCGGAAGTTACTATGCTATTTCTAAATTAAAAGCATACGCCACATGTGATAGATGAAATTACTACTCACAAACCTGACTGTAATGTTGAATATTTTCTATGATCAAGTTCTTATTCCTGGGGATTTTACTAGAGATAATATTAGAAATATAAAGTAAAACATTTGGTTGATGAACTACTTTAGGATGAACAAAATGGTTTCAGAGGTGGTAAGGGGTTGCATAATAATATTTTTTTAGATATATATATTTTTAAATCTGTGTCTACCAGCTTTGCATATCTCAAATCTTTCCTTGTTGATAAATGTTAATGTAATGATAGCTCTTTATAATAACACTGAGCTGTGTGTGAAAGTTAAGCATTACTTACCACCAGAGTTCAACAAGACTGTATTTTGTCACCCTTTCTTTTCGTTTGGTTATAGATTATGCTATGACGAATTCTTGGCAAGGAATTTTAGGTAGTATAAGAGCACTATTTTCCAATCACCGAGCAAGACATGACAGTGACCACACTGGGCTGCAAGAACTGATTTTATTGTCTATGAGAAAATTATCCGACATTTTGCATAGAATACTGGGCAAACTTTGAAGACAATCTAATTTTTTCTGTGCCTCAGACAACCCAATAAGAGACTACATAAATGATCTACAAAAGGAGAGTCAGCAGGGGTTACACAAATGCACCTGTTTGGTCATCAACTTGCCCTTTGTTATACTTATTTAGCTAGATACAAGGGGCAAAACAACATCCTGCAAAAAAAAAGTTAAGAAAACATTATTGAATTTAATTCTAAAAATTAAAATTTTGCAAAGAATATATTTTTTTTCATCTACTTCAGTGTTTTACTTAAACACACTTACAAGTAAGATAGCATGTGGGAGGGGGTACATAGTCTTGTTGGGTCATGAGATGACTAAGCCTGAAAACTACTGGTCTAAATTTTGAATATATATATAACTTAGGTTATGCTTACAATTTGGACCTCTTAGTAAAGCTGACAAAATTATCTCCTTTACTACAGCTGTTGCTGAAACTGATAATAGGGCAGGTTTGGTGACAGAAAGAAAGCTAAAATGATGAAAATTAGTTATACTACTATATAGGCAGTAGGATTCTCCCTACAGAAAATTTCTAAAAATGGTCTCATTCAAAACTCAAATTTGACAGTGGTTAATAATAAAAAGTTAATAAAAAAGTGGTTAATAATTAAGTTAATTTAGTTACTTGAGGAACTGTATGAATGAATGTATGAATAAGTCTTAGCATGCTATGAAAAAGACAGAAAAAAGCTATTTTGTGTTGAGTGCCATGAAGTGTTGAAATAGGAAAGAAAATCCTACCAAATTAGTTACTTTATCAATCTTTTACATTCACTCATACAATATGTCTTATTATAATACAAAACAGCCCCTGAAGCAGTTGCTTGTTACAGAGGTCAGTTTATATGCCATAGAGAAGATCTGTGAAGAAGGCAGGGGAACTTCAGCAAAAACAAACATCCATGCCTTATCCATGGCTAGAATCCAGGTCCCTTGAATTAGCAGTAAAGTATAACCACTCAGCCATGGAAACAAAATTTGCATTAAAATATGACAGTGCATTGGACAACTGGCCACAATGCAATATTAATAATATATTTTACTATTAACCACTAATATATGAAGTCCCCATTATCCATTTCCTTGCATATATGAGGAACTCTATATAAAAATTCCCCACACTTCTGAGGATGACATCTGTGGACCACAAATGATAACACTATTTCAGACTTTAACAATTAAAGGTTTAAGAGAAGCTACTAAAGGTTTAAGAGAAGCTCAGAAAAACTGATGAAGCTATGGATTATTTTAAGGACTATATCTCCTCTATGTTCATTCCACCAAAGTTGAAAGCGAGCAATGAAATGCTTTGTCACACTACAGATTAATTCTGAAATAAAAATGCAAGCTGGAATCCACACAACTTAATACTTGTTCTTTGTAAAACACGTAACTATCATGGAAGAAATGGAAAATTAGAAAGGTAGGAGTGGTATATTTATTTCAAGGTCCTTCCAGTTTTCATCCAATATCCCAAGGAAGATTGGGTTGTTTTACCTCTGAGCAACAGATTTTTTGCACATAATGGGTTAAATAGCTGGTCATAAGGAACCAACTAGACAGCTGTTATGAGACAGATGGTAATCTCTCATCAAGGCCATCCAGTGTGTTCTTTAACACACACAGGGTATGGCTCTTCTGTACACTATGACTTAACATCCCATCCAACAGATGGTGGCCATTCCAAGCCGATCAGTGTCCTTACTGACCATAGGTAGGGAGTTTTGTGGAGATAAATCTCAACACTGGCCCAGCTGCAGCTCAAACCTGGGAACTGCAGATTATGAGCCAGCCTTGTCCTCTTAATGAGATCAGGAAATGGCAGTAGATGACTCCTTTCCCTAATGATCCTGCATATCTAGCCCTGTCTAATTAATTCTCTCTAAACATCAATCTCCATCCATCCAATCAAGCCCAACACCTTCATTTTTGAAAGTAATAAAAATCATTGATATGTTGAACAATTTATTAAAACAAATTTGTTCACATCTAATTAATGTTTCTTGTGAAAAAATACTGTATGAATCACATACACAAAATCTATGCACAAACACACAGAACATAAAATTAGTATCTAATTTTTAAGATAAATAAATTGATAACTTATAGTACATAAGTCAAAGAAAAGTTGAAGGTAGGGTAAATACTATTGAAGTCATTTATAATATTTTCAAAGTCATGCTGCTTATGGTATAATTATAGTGTCATTGATATACCTTGTGCAGTATGGCAATGGAGGAGAGATTGTATGGGTAACAGTTGAAATATGTTGACACAGTGGTTAATGGATTTACTCCACAGAGTGAAAAAGTGTAAATAACTCCCTCAGAGATAGGAAATCAGCAGGTGACTGGACACAAGTGAATGCCAGTAATAACAACTGTTGGTAACATGGCTGGAGCAAGACGACTGCCTAAACCATAAGTATCGGGCTTGGTTAGTTGGTTTATCTCTGAGCAGCACTTTTTTGCATACCATGGGCTAAATTGGCCAGGTCACAATGACCCTGAAGGCTCAGAGAAGGAAGAGGGAGAGGATCCACTGGAATAGCAGTTGGGAGACAGATGATAGCCTCCCATCAAGGCCATCCAGCATGTTCATCATTCAAGAGTATGGCTCTTCTGCTCATGGAGTCACAGCTTAATGTCCCATCCAATGGACAGTGGCCTTTCAAAGCCCATCAGTTTCTCCTACTGATCGTGGGAAGGGTGGGGAGTTTTGTGGGGACAAATCTCAATGGTGGCCCAGCTGGGACTAGAACCTGGGAACTGCAAATTAGAACCCTTGTGTGTACCGACACAGCCACATCTGCCCCTAAGTATTACACTGAATAGTAATTTTATGACTATTAATTTGCCTTGTTCTTTTACCAGTAATAATTCCAGTGAAAATTGAACAGTACTTTCAATTACACGGAAAGCAACAATTGCTAAAAGAAGGACTTTGCAGTGTAATAGTATATATACCTTCAAATCGTGTTGTACTATGTTATATATTTGCTTTCTAGTGTAAACAAATTAACTTTAGATTTTTTTTTAAATAGCCAACCAACAGAAAGAGGTCATGTTATATACCAAATTTAACTCCAAATTTTATGAAAGTAAAAAATTTAAATAAAGTTACAAGCATATTAATTTTAATAAGACTTTTTTACAGTGATAAAGTGAAAAAAACGGTACTTTTTGGTGGGGCGCCAGTTGTAATTGTGCACCAATCTCAGTATCCAGTGAATCTGTCATCCACATTATAAAAAAACACCCTGATTGAGCGGAGGCCAAGTGAGAATGAATCAGTAAAGTGTTTTGTATTCGAGGTTGTCCAATTCGAGTTAGAATACTAGTATTTCACTTTACTACTTGTCAAATCCATTTCAGTGAAGTTAACAGATGTCAGTGATATCTAGTTTTTGATGACTTTTTGGAATCTGTTTTTTGACCTTTACTTTCTTTGGTACTTTTTGGTTAACAAATAAAAAACACTTTACTGATTCATTCTCACTTGGCCTCTGCTCAATCGGGACAATTTTTATAATGCAGACGACAGATTCACTGGATATGAAGATTGGCGCCCCATTAACCGAAAAGTACCAAAAATAGATCTGACTATGCAATTGAGGCTTAATTTAGGAAAAACTAATTGATAAAAACAGTTAAATTATATAATAATCCAAAGGTAATTTCTTTCTAATATAATATTCACATGAAACATGATTTTTATTCCTTTTCAAAATTCTTTTCAGTATGATATAACTTAAAACACAGCTCAGTGTTATACAAGGTGACTTGGACTGATCACATTCATGGGGTTTTCTGTCCCATTTATGAAGTGGACAAACAATTTCTTGGCTTTATTTTCACTGAACATTATGCATTTTTTCTTTGGGTGTTGCATTGTGGGTCATAGTTCAAATCAAACTTGTGAGCTTAAATCAGGAGGTTGCTTCAGCACAGAGTAACATTAACAATCTTTTCTTATATTAAGTCCAAAAAATGGTGATCAAATGGCTTTAACAAATTATTTACATCACAGCTTAATATTTATCAAATGAAAAAAGTATTATTTTTCAAGCTTGAATTATGTATGCAAGACATTTATAATAAAATTTTCAAATGGCAATTTTTTTTTGTAAATCAAAGTTTTGCATGTTGTATTAAAAATTGTTATAGGCATCAATGGTCTCTAATTTCAAATTCTGCAAATTTGCATAAAAGAAATGGACCCTGGAAGTGTTAAAACAAAATTTTCAAACTCATCTATGTTATCCATTAGCACACAGTGCAGCAACCACCACACTTGATAAAACAAATTGCTATCAAATTTTTCACAATGCTGTTTCAACAACTTGAATTAAAAATAATCTAAAATTCTCTGCTGTTGAGCAATAAAATTTTAAAGTTTATCCTTCAAACTATTTGCATGTTAAAAGTTTTTAGGAGAAAACTCAGAAGCTTATCAGAGCAAGGACAGCATTTCATCTTCAGTGAAGTGACACTACGTGGTGATGTTAGGGCTATTTAGAGCTTCTTTCCACATGTTGTGAAGGGCGATTCCAGTACCTCGGTTGCAGGTGGGGGTGGGCGAGGTCATTTCAATAACCTCATGCACTATGGTTCCGTAGAAAGTGGATGAACATGCAAGCGGTGTGGCGTGCTTCCAGTCTATGGTTGCAGTATAACATGTGGCAGCCTCACCCGTCCCCATCTGCAACCAAGGAATTAAAATCGTCCTTCATGACATGTGGGAAGAAACTCTAAACAGCCCTAATGTCACCAAGTAGTGTCACTTCACTGAAGATGGAACACTGCTCTTGCTCTGAAAAGTTCCAGAGTTTTCTCCTAAACTTTCTTAACATGCAAATAGTTTGAAGGATAAACTTTAAAAATTTATTGCTCAATGACAGAGAATTTTAGGTTATTTTTAATTAATTTCTGGGCAAGAAGGTACTTTTAACTGTGTATTCAACAACTAGAAATATCCCCCACATATCAAAACTAGATGTGTGAAACAGTTTTCATGGCAAAACACATTCACACCCACTCACTCCTATCTACTATCCAAGCCACAATACAATGTTCAATCAAATCCCTAAATCTCTATCAACTCACTGTACTCACAACTTGAATTAATATTACAATAACCATAGTTTCTTATTTCAAATAAAAAATATCCCCCACCCCACCCCAAGCAGCTGCTTGCCACAGAGGTCTGATGACAAATATATACCACCCTCTCTTTAAAATTATTTGTTAAAAATACTTTAGTAATATTTTGGCCATCATATGTAATTTCACAACTTTTATATATAGGCACTATATGGCTCATGAAAAATCTTCAATCATCAAAGTGGCTCATGGCATGTCATTTGTTTGGCACCTCTGCTTTAGCCTATTATTGTAAGAATGGCTGTTATTGCAATCTATTGGATTTCCCCCCCCCCCTTACTTTACAAGTGACACTTATATGAGTTTTTCCCCCCCTAATACATGTAAATTGTTTTTTAATGTGATAAAAATTTTTCCTTGCCACCAGTCACTGCTAAGAATCTGCAGGTTAGGAGTTCTGTGAAAAAATGTCTTCATACCATAAACTGCAGTTCTCCCACACGATTTTTATATAGGGTGTGAGAATTTTGGCTTTCTCATTCTTCCTTCAGGTGTGCTAGTTTTTTCAGCCTCTGAATTTGAACACCTATGTCAGGCATGTACATAATATGGCTCATGTAAGCTTTCGATCTGGCCTGTAGCTATATTTCAAATGTCGAAATGCATTCCAAGTTGCCACTAACCATTCCAGAGTCAAGTTGACAGAATCCAAAATGAGGGACAGATGATGCCTATATCAACTTTTTATTAAAAGATTTAAAAAGCATCAAACTTTTGACTTTTAAAAAAATTGCCATTTGAATTTTTTTTACATATATCTTAAAAATATACAATATTAATGCTTGAAAAAAAATATTTTCTTTTTCCATTTGATGCATTTTATTACACTATGATATAAATAATTTGTTAAAGCAATCTGATTGCCATTTCTCTGAAGCAATATACAGTATTGACGAGTTGTTTGTTAACATAACTCTTTGCTGAAGCAATCCCCTGAATTAAGCTCACAAGTTTGATTTGAATTATTATCAACAAACCCCCACAAGCAGCTGCTTGCCACAGAGGTCTGACAGGAGCCTCTCAGTTTATATGCCATAGTAGAAAGTCTGAGGATGGCTGGACCAACCACAGCAAAAAAAGAGACACATACATCCATGCTTTACTAGGGGCTCGAACTCAGGTCCCTTAGATCAGTAGTCAAGTGCACTAACCACTCGGCCATGGGCAGCATAAAGAAAAGACAGCATAAAAAGAATCCATCAGAAAGAAAAACAGCATAAAGGAGGGTGGGATATATAAATATGTAGACTGTGAAATACACACCTATATATATATATCCCACCCTACTTTACGCTGTTTTTCTGCCTTAAGACTATCTCAATATGCCTACAATTATTTTTATCATTCATCTCAGCATTCAACAGTGCTCTCTGGCTACTGAAACCAAAACCACAACTAAAAATAACTTAATATTTAGACAACTTTAGCAATAATGCACTATTAAAGTTGTAGAGCAGTTTAAAGGTAAACATCTGCATTGGCTAAATACATGGTTATAAATACATTTAAACATTGTTTTAAAATATTGCAAAAATCTATTTCTTCAGAGCAGAGTTGTTCTCAGATGTGGAGTTAGAGGTTCCGTCTTTCTACGATTATCATAGCACTTTTTCTTTGATTCACATGTAGTATAAATTCACTATTTCACAGAAAGTCCAGTTGTGTGATTGGAGATGTTAGTGCATTATCACTAAACTTGTCTTAAATATTAGGTGAAAAGTTGTGAAATTATTTTGCTTATACAAATAGTTTGTTAAAACAATTAAAAATAACTTGTTTAAGCAAAAGTCATGGTAACTACTTCACAGCCCAGCAATAAGCAGGTGTTAATAAGTATCTGCCATATGGTCCTGTGTGCTTCATAACAGAATCATGTAAAACAGATAGCTTTATGATTAAGTTAGTGCTATTTTATTTCCACTTTTATAATTCAAACTTCGTTTTTTTTTTTCTATAGATCGATTATAATTTTATTTCTATAGATTTAGATTTTTACCAATCTTTCAGAATTATGCTTCATTGCTAAAGTATGAAAAGGCTGCTTTACAACTTGTTTTTACTTCTATCAATTTAATGATTTTCATTCTATAAATCTTTCAGAGTTATGATACATCACTCATTGTAACAAAAGCTGGCTTATAACTTGTTCGCTTTTACTTCTATCGATTATTTTATTCCCATATACTTATATGTTATCATCATTCGTTCGGAGTTATAAGTCACTGGCTTTGACAATAGTGGCTTACAACTTGTAGTTTTAGAAATTTCTTTTAGCATCACATTAGGGTTGGGTTGTTTTACCTCCTTTTAGTGGCAGGTTTTTGCACACAATGGGCTAAATAGCCAGAAACAATAACTTTAAAGCTTCAGAGAATGTTGGTAGAAAGTGACCCAATGGACAACTGTTAAGAGAGATGTTAGCTTCCCATCAAGGCCATCCAACATGTTCTTTAATGTGCACAGGGTATGGCAATTTCGCATGAGGTCATGGTTTAATGTCCCATCCAGTGGATGGCAGTCTTTCTGAGCACACACTGGCCCAGGCAGCACTTGAACCTGAGCCACCCCCACTCCCCACATTAGGTTATATGTTAATGATTCTTTTATTATTTCTTCATTTTCATGCCAAAAAACTTTCATCTTTTATCATTTCCTGAAAATCAAATGAAGTCTTGCATATGGAACAAAAGGCTTTGGCACAGAAATTGGTTGGTAGGGCAATTTCGTCAAGGTTGTTGTAATCCCCCCCCCCCCCCATCTTTGGCTATGTTGAAGGCATTTAACCCCCACCCCCAGAAAATGTTTAGTTTTAAAGAATTATTAGCTTTTGTGTTTATATTCAACAGTTTTAAAAGAGTTTCCCCCACCCACCCCAATATCTTTACAGTACTACTTTGAGGTTACTGATGTTTTTCAGCCTTGGTGTAACTTTTTGGCACTATGCCATGATTCTCAAAATTCAACACCAAAAGCAGAAATGTATCATATTTAACAAAACAAGAAAGTGTTTCTTCATTTCATAACCAGGTCAGAAAATCCATCAATGTGAGGAGAAGTCCACAGTCACCTTGTACAGGTGACTGTGGACTTCTCCTCCATACAGAGAATGTTCAAAGAGTTCTTGGCACTTGTTTGTAGATTTGCATTCATTCCTCTGATGTTAAAGAGTTAGGACTTGTTTGAAAGCTTGTCTAAACTTGTCATTTTACGTTAAAAATAAAAGCCATATCATTTCTATCTTCGCTGCAGTGTGTAAAGTTTGATCTATGAATCTGTGTGTTGTTGCTTTGGAGCCTACTAAAGATGGGGAAAGATTTTACATTTTCACAAGAATGCAGTTTGGGGACATTACAAAAATAATGCCGATTTATCAAAAGTATATGGTGATCATGCCTGTTGATATGGCACTGTTACAGATGAATGAGCATATTCAGAGGACAGCACCTCCCTTGTGCAGGAAGACCGAAAGAGGCCATGAACAAGAGAATCATCACTGCTGTTCGTGAACTTATTAAGGAAAATCCACACATCACTCTTCAGGCAATAAGTTTAGATGTCAGTATATCAACTGGAAATTTGAAAACAATTATTCATCAACATTTAAAGTTCTGAAAGATATGTGCCAAATGGGTACCTCACAAACTGACAAAACAGCAAAAATGGGCTAGAATCGACTTGTGCAAGGAGATGCTGACAATGTTTGAATCTAGTGGCCTCAAACAGTTAACAGATAGTCATAGGTGATGAGATGTGGTTATATTACTATACAACTCTGAGAAAGATCGACAACTATGGGTTGCAGAAGATAAACGAGGAGTGATCACAAGGAGTGGTTGCTGTGGATATCTTACCTGAAAAATTGACTATAAATGGCTAATACTACATCAACATTGTTTTACCCAAAATGGTTATGGAGATGAAAAAGAAGCATCCAACAGTCATGTCAAGGGTTTCTTCTTTTTCACGACAATGCCAAGTGCTTACAAAACCCGACAAATTAAGGCCTATCTAGAACAGGAAAAAAAATCGGTTATTCCATCCTGAATATTCACATGACCTGTGATTTTTGGTTGTTTCCAAAAATTAAAAGGGAATTTGCTGGAAAGCCTCTTTCAAATGTGCAAGACATCACAAAATATGTCCATTCACAGATGTGGAGTATTCCCCAATAGGAGTACCATCAAGTGTTCCAAAATTGGCATAAATGCTGGAGGGTAGTTCCACTTTACCAAAGGTTTTCCAAATAGTTCCATTTTGCATAGCTGCTGGAGGGGAGCATTTTGAAGGAGTAAAAGTTTTGCTGAGCTAAGTGCGATGGTTTTTATTCTGCAGACACATGTCCTGAATATTTTGAATGCTCCTACTAACAATGGCCATGTTTTAAAATATACTATACTGAAAAGAATCATTCCTTTAAGTGCCAGAAGCTGATTAATTTTCAAAAATCCCTACAGATGATTTGCAACATGTTTTTATGCTTTATCACCATCATCCTCAAGCAGCCATGGGTTACAGAGGTACAACCAGACCATGCAATTTAGTTCTCCAAGCATGTCTATCCTAAGCTATATCTGCTGCATCTCGCCACTGACACCAATTCTAACAAGGTTCTGTTTGACATTGTCTGTCCACCGCATCCTAAGTCTCCCCCCTTTTCTGAGGCCTTTAGACACGCTATTCATAACCCTATTAACTAATCTATAATTATCCATATGGGCAACATGGACAAACTGACGGAGTCTCTCTCTGCACAATATACTGCTCAGAGGAGGTTGCCAACTCCTTTGCCTAACCTCTTCATTGCTTACAAAGTTGAACCACCTAATACCCAAGATACTGGGTAAGCATCTAGAATCAAAAGCATCAAGTTTCCTGTTACCTTGTTTACAAAGTGTCCAAGTTTCACTATCATAACTAACCTTAGAAAGAACCAAACTATTATACAGTCTAATTTTAGTCTTTAGGTGTATATGCCTATTTCTCCATAGATTCTTAGTCCCAGCAGCAATTCCTATTCGCCTGTTAATCTCATGCCACTCATCACCAGTATCTGTCACATAACTCCCAAGAAAATTAAAATGAGACACTTGCTCAAGGGCACAACCATTCAGAGTGACTGACCAATTTTTATCACTTTAGTTTTATCTCTGTTTATCACCAAACCAATTCTATTACCAGTCTCAACAGCTCTAATGAAAGAATTCATCATATCAACATTAGCAAACATCTTTCCCTTGCAAAGAATTTTGCATAACATAATCAATCACCAAACTTAAGAGAAAGGGGACAAAAATGCACCCTTGTCGAACACCAGAAGCAATGTTAAACCAATTACTACAAGCCTTACCAACTCTCACACACGACTCAGTGTTATTATAGAGAGCTTTCATTATGTTAACTAACTTGTCAGGTATACCATATGATCTCACAATCAACCACAAATTATGACGATCAACAGAGTCGAAAGCCTTTTTCAAATCAACAAAGCTGGCAACCAGAGGTTTCTGAAACTCTAAACATTTCTCAAGAATCTGCCTGATCTGATATACACATCCCCTATCACTTCTGAATCCACATTGCTCATCACGCAACGACTGTCAACCAGATTCTTAATTCTATTAAGCAACAATCATGGAAAGAACTTTACCTGAAACAGAGAGTAGGCTGATACCTCTATAATTATCATAAGAACTGCAGTCACCTTTTTTGAAAATAGGGATAATAATAGTTCTGGTAAAATCCTTAGGAACCATATCTTTATCATAAAAGATATTCAAAATTTCAGTAATCCAAGTGGTAACCGAAACATTCCCAGCTCTAAGCATTTCCATAGTAATTTCATCTACCCTGGGGATTTATGTAGTTGAAGTTTAGATATAGCCAAACTAACTTCAGACTGTGCTATATGGCCAACATTAAAGCCAGTAATGTATCTATCATCATTACAAACAATGGGGGTAGAACTAACCACACTGTTTAGAACATCACTGAAATGCTCAACCCACCTAGCCATGATGGAATCCTCACCTTCTATAACCTTACTTTGTTTATCCTTCAATCCCTGTTTACCTGTCCGTTTTCTACCACACAAAACATGAACTATCTAGTACAGCTCTCTGTTATTGTTCTAACTGTTTCCCCAGCTTTGTCAGCCAAGCCATCAAGCTGAAGATTCTTATCAGCAGCTAACTGATCTTTTACACGTTTATTAAGTTCTCTGTAATGCTTTCTATTAGGACTAGTAGGATATTGATTAAAGACATTCCTGCAGTTCTTTCTTTCCGAAATAAGCTCAAGTGCCTTATTACTCAGATACTTCTGTCTCTTCTGCTCCTTTTTTTCTAAAAGAGTACTGTTAGTGTCCAAAAAAGCCTGTTTAAAATGATCCCATTCTTCCTCCACTTCAGTAGTAAGCAAACCACGATTGTCATAATGACTAAGTAACCGATTATGGTAAGCTTTAGCTATAACTGGGTCTTTCAGAGCTTCAGAATTAAAGGTAAAATTTTTAACCTTAGCACACTTCTTAACCATTCTAGTGTCACAAACAAAAAAAATTGATTTTAAAAAAATAAAAATTGCCATTGCAATTTATATATATGTAAATCTTATAGAAATATATAATATAGGCTTCAAAAATAATATTTTGTTTTTAATTTGATGCATAATTTATTAAACTTGCTAACATTCCAATTTGCTGAAACAACCTTTTGATTTAAGCTCACAAGTTTTATTTGAACTATTATCAACAAATTATTCCTTAAATTTTTGAAAATCTTTTAAAAATTAACAAAAAAAATCTATTTTTAAAAACAATAGATTTTTGTAAGTAATTACAAAGTACAAACTGCCGTTTTTTTGCCAATTACACTCTTTTCTGTCATAAACCTATTAGTATTCCCAAGTTATATTTCTCATTTTTCCCAGCATTCTATGCATCTTTCCCGCTTTTCAAATCGAAACTGGAAGTAAACACATCCTTCTTAGAAATTCTGGTTGCAACTGCATTTAATTAGTTATGCTTTACTGAGGCAAACAAGACACAGATAGCTGACACATGCTATCTCTGTATCATGTGCTATAAGTGTTGTTTACAGTTTTGGTCTAGAATATCAGATACCCTTTGTAAAGTTAGTATTTACTTTTATATTTAAACCTTAGTTTTCGTTTCAGCAGATTTATTTTCATAAATTAGCTATCTTTTCGTTGATCAACAAGTATTGTTTTTTCATAGTTACACTACATCATATGGCCGGCCTACAACTTGTTGCTGTGGATATTTTCACATCGCATTAGGCTATACATTAATTTTATTTCATTATTTATTACTTTTCAAGTAAAACTTTGATCTGGTATCATTTTCTGAAAATAAATAAGGTCTTGGATATGGAAGCAAATTCATTTCTGTAGATTTATTTCTGTTAGTTAGCGATATTTCAATCGGCTGATTTATTGATCTTTCCGAGTTATGCTAAATCAGAGGTCGGCTTAAAGGTTGTTGTGGATATTTTAACATCCCATTAGGTTATATGCAATTTTTCTTTTATTATTTCTTATTTTTTTTTAGTAAAAAAACTTTAAGCTTTACCGCTTTCTGAAAATGAATCAGCTGTCATGTGTGAAGGCAATTTTGGGAAGGCATCCCCTCTGCTAAACTCGCTAAAGTTTCACTCCTCACCCCCCCCCCCCCCACCTTTCATCTAAAAAATTATAAAATATACATTTTTTTTTAGTTTTTATGTGTATATTAAATGATTTTTAAAGGCACCCCCCCCCCCCCACCACCACCACCACTTAGTACCTTGGCTGTGCCATACAGATGATATGCTTTTTTTTTTGTTTAGGTGCACAAACCTTTCTGTACTTAGTCAAGATTACCAAACTTCAACAACCAAAGAAAAATTCATAATATTTAGCAAAAAAAGCAGCCAAAGAAGTTTTTTCTATTTCATAACCAGTTCAGAAAATCCAGTGAATGTGAGAAGTTCAAGTCACTTTGTATAACACTGGCTGTATTTAAAATATATGATACAGAATCATTATATAAGAAAAAAAAAATAAATTCCCCCTCAAGCAGCTGCTTGCCACAGAGGTCTGACATGAGCCTGATCAGTTTAATAAAAGAAATAAAAATCATATTTCAGGTTGAATATTATATTTTTCGGGAGGAAATTTCCTTTCAATTAATATATAATTTAACTATTTTTATTCATCAGGTGTTCCAAAATGAAGCGTTAATTGTATAAGCGCGATCTTTTTTTTACAATATGCTTGCAAATTTGTTTATATTATTTATTATTATAAAATTCATAATTAAATTCTGTTTAATTTGATACATAACATGACTCATTTCCATTGATTGGTTACATTTTAAAAAAGTTCTAAAGTTCACTTGTTTATTTGTCTCAGCACAATTGGCTAAAAGCCTGGAATTTTCTTAAGTATGGTAATGCGAAAAAAAAAATTAAGGTGAGAAATATTTACTTAAAACCAAAAAAATTTTTTTTGTTATTCAGAAATATATAGCCATTCTATTCATGTGCATTGTAAATTTTTATTTGTGTTGTCAGATGCATTTTTTTACTACACGACTCTAAAAAAGTCCTATTAAAATAAAACATTGTCTTTTTTGTTAAATACTTTATTATCAGAAAATCCAGAATTAAATGTTGATTAATTTGGCATACGACATGCCATAATTCTTTTCATTAGTTATTTGGCAAAAAAAGTTGTAAAGTCGAAGTTTTTTTTTTTGGCTGAGCATAGGGAGAAAATAGCTTGGCCTCTGGATGGAAACCTGTTTTTCAGGCTGGACACTGGAAGGTTTAAGTTTAAGTTGCAAGACACTTTTAACAAGGTAAAAGTCAGATCCAATTTCAGCTCCCCTATATGACTTGGTAGTCCTAACAGAACTAGCCCATTTGCTGTTAATTAATATATAATCTATCATATCCTTAAGCAGCCCATCTGGTGAAACCCATGTGTACTTATGTATGCCGTGCTGTTTGTAATAAATCCCGAAGTTGTCCGTAAAACCTATTCTTCTCATCCTCAGTGAGGGCATAACAGCAGATAACATTCAAATCTTTAATGAATATCTCAAATTTTGCTGTAAGAAACCTTTCATTAATGCATTCATATCTTAGAAGGAGCATCACTGGTACGTCTGCTGAGAAGCAGACCTACACCTTGGTGTGCTCATTATTGTCACACCCTGAAAAGAGAAAATAAGATTATTTTAAGAATCTGACCTTTATCTGTCCATCTGGTCTCTTGCAAGTTATAATGCTTGTCTGAATTTTTTTATTAATACATTCATATCCTAGAAGAGCATCACTGGCATGTCTGCTGAAAAGCAGACTTACTACGCCTTGGTGATGATTGTAATACCAAGGTGTGTTTTATGGACAATAATAAGCCAAGGTTATAATACCAATGCTTATTATTGTCCCTCCCTGAAGAGAGAAATTTAAAATTATTTTAAAGAATCTGATCTTTATCTGTCCATCTGGTCTCTTGCAAGCCGAGAATATCTAAATTATAACAGTGGAATTCTTGTGTGAGGACATCAAGAGAATAAACTGAGCAGAGTCCTCACATTCCAACAACCTATGGAAAGAAAATGGTTAGTAGGATGTTTAAAGAAACTATGTTTATTGGGAGAGAGAATGCCAACAATATCAATAGCCCCCTAATCATAGGCATGGGGCAAAGATGCATTTTCCACTACTAAAGGCTGAGCCATCTACACTGAAAGATTTCCTCCAATGTAGAATTTGACGATCCCCATAGAAGCAAGGGTTCAGGAACCTGTGATGGCCTCTGCTCAGGATTATTCACCAGCTGATAAAACATATCCTGTGTATCTATTCACTTGGAACTGTCATCCCACAAACAGAAAACACAGCAGAAGATTCTCCCTCCACAGAAGCCATGAATGATGCAGTACAGCAAATTTTCAATTGCCACCAGTGCAGCAAATTCAGGATCCATAATCAAGCTCAGAGCCATAATTCTGTTCACATTGGTATATATGGTCAGCACCAGGACCCTGTGTGGTTGACCAGTCCTCATAAGAGTAGAAAAAAACTAAAAAAACTAAGAGTAGCCATAGTTGTCCAGATCAGTAGGCCACACTGATCTGGCAGCCCACCTCTTCCGTTCCCTTTCACAAGAGAGTATCTCTTTTGAAAGGTACTAACAGCCTGCAGCACAAGCATCGCCAAATGCATTTTTTATTACATGACTCCAAAAAAAAAGCCCTATTAAAATAAAACTATTCAGTAATAAATTATAAACATGAGAACATCCTGTAGAAAAGTAACACTTGAAATAATGAATTGAAAAAAAATTGGTTGTCCTGATTGAGAGTAGTCAGTTTTTTTTTTCATTATTATTTTTTTTAAATACTTTATTTTCAGAAAAATCCAGAATTAAATGCTGATTAATTTGGCATATAACATGCCATAATCCCTCTGATTACAGTTATTTGGCAACAAAAGTTTTAAAGGTAATATTTTTTGGCTGAGCACACTGGAGAAAAAAAAACAGCTGGGACTTGGGACGTAAACCAGTTTTTCAGACTGAATCCTGGAAGGGTTAATGTGACTCCTCAACAACTAAAGTTGATTGAAATTCAAGAAATTTCAGTAAAATTCACTAAATTTCACTAATTCAAGAACTTTGCTAAAAATTTTACAAGTGGAGTTCTAGAAATTGCTGCAAGCATAAAACTTCTCACTGCTTTCATACGTTTGCCAGAATAAATCACTGTTTGATAATACAAACAAATGTAAAACAATCAGTTTTATAATGAAATTCACCAAGTTAAAAAAAATCAAAATTCTTATTTTCATAATAGTGAGTGTATCCAATGCATAATAGTGATGATATACTCCTTCCAAATGCGACACATTTGTGAATAATATTCAATTTAAACTTTAAGTTTGCACTTTCTTTGTGAATGAACTTAAAGTAAATTATTCCTCAAGCAGCTGGCATGCCACAGAAGTCTGACAAGAGGTCTGTGAGGTCAACCTCAGCAGAAAAATACATTCATACTTTATTCAGGGCTTGAATCCAGGTCCTTTTGAAGCCATATTGTTTTTATTTTACATTATACTCATGAGTAATACACATTTGATTGCAAAAATCACAAAACTATATCAGCGTTTATAAATTGTATTTTATGAATAAAGGCTTTGGTCACATTACAAAAAGTCTATCCAATTCTAATTGCCTAGGTTCATTTTATTAGTATTAAAATGAAGGATCACATATTACAAAAATGAGATAATTACTCATACAATTAAAAAATAATAATCTCTCAAAGCTGCTACTTGTCACATTGGTCTGACAGGAGTCTGTCAGTTTAAATACGCCATAGGTCTGTGAAGATGGCGCGGCCTCAGCAAGCATGACTCAGTTTACATTATACATACTTCCTAATTTTTTAAAGCTTTCATAGTCGTTTGGTACATATTAAAACTGTGAAATCATAACTTAATGACGTGTTTTAACTTCCACTTTTAAAAATCATTGATGTAAATATATGCTATATAAAAAATACAAGATATCGCGAAAAGACATTGGAGATTTGCAGAAATGTTACATAAAATGCATTAAAAACTTACAATCTGATGCTGACGCAGTTCTGGACAATAACAGTACTTCATACAGATCGGATGTTCCGAAATGGATCTTACAATTTTCTTTAATACCCATTTTTATATTTTGCAAAAAAAAATTTTCCTCGACAAATACGACAAAAACCTAACTAATAATATCACCCTAAACGAAACCACTGCAATGGAAACTGCCGCGATTATAAAGGGAGGAAATTTGTTTTCTTCCTTCTATCAGAATGTGGTACATGCAACTAGGTATCAGTACTACAGACTGTACTCACATTTCCGCATTAGTAGACGACATGAACACAGAACTTAAGAAAATACAGATATTACACCTATTTTCCAACATTAACAACATTAGATGTAATACATAGAGCGGAATCTACACAATGGCTCTAAACTATAACATGAAACATTTGCCTCCTGTGTATTTTATAATCCAATTAAAGATTATAGTGAGTGAATCAGGAACCAGAATGTTGGTAGTATTACTACTGCTGAAATTATGAAATTCTATTTGCCCTTAAATAGATCAATGTTCATAAATTGGCAAAAATTGTTATCTCCGTCGATAGCCTTTCAGTACTGTATTTTATCCAAGGAGGTCCTGACAATTCTTCCTGTAGATAACTTTTCCTTTATATACAGCACCTCTTAACTACCACAAAAGAAGCACTTAATTCTAAACCTACTACAATGGATTACACATGATTATATCAAAACACTGATAAACGAACAGAACAAAATATCTATCTACAACACCTTTTGTTGGGTAGTGCAAATACCTGAATCACATACTCGGCGTTGATCAAGAAATATCTTTCTTGTTCTTGATTTCTTCCCCAACAGAACCATCCACTGTAAGCTCAAAATATCTGGAACTTGTTTATTAAATGACATTTCATATATCTTGAAAAAGCTTAACTCACCCTCATGTTATTATTGTAATGAAAAGAGGAAACAATCAACCACATCTTGTTAAGCTGTCTTAAGTATGATCCACGTAGATCATAGATTCCCAACGGGGGCGATACCGCCCCCCAGTGGGTGCTGGAGCCTTCCATGGGGGCGGTAGCTGATCCAGAGGCAAATGGGGGGCGTTGAGGCAGTCAAGAGGGGCGGTCAAATAAATAAATAAATTTAATGGAATTTTCTGTGACAACCTTTTTATCTCTTCTATTCTGTGGTGTCTTCCTGGTGATTCTGGTCATCCACTACCTCATCCGTCATGTACAGCTTTTCAACTACAGCTTGGACAATAAGTTCCCTGCTACCGCCTACTAGCGTACTGGTACGTCTGAAGTCGACTGAGATGCTCTCAAAAGTTCTCTTCAAGATCACAGATTGGATATAAGCTTCAATATGTTTTCCCACTCCAAGTCGCTTTGAGTATGCTTTATGGTACGTAGTTACAATACAATCCCAGGTCAGAACATAAGGTATAATATTAACATTACACTTGTGAATTAGGCTCAACTCATTAGCCAGCAGATCATACTTCCTCTTCTTTTCAACCTCTACTGTCTGCAGATTATCCTGAGATGTTATTCCTACTTCAATAATTGTAATCTCATTCAATACCTTTACATGCACTACTATATCAGGCTTATTATGTTGGACATGTGTGTCGGTCCTGATAGGCAAATCAACCTTGATGCAATAATAATATAATAATAATAAATTTATTATATTTAATATTTTTTATAATTATTTTTTTAATATAATAAAATACTTTGAAAATACCTGTTTTCATAAATAAATATTTTATCTAGCTATGTAAATTATCTTAATGTTATCGCGTTAATAAGTATTTTTAAATTAGCATTAGGTATACCTATACCTAATTTGTTTTAGTTTAGAATAGATTGACGGTGACAAGTCCTTGCAAGTTGGTAGGCAAACACGTGGTTCATGCAATTTAACATGTTTCGACAAGAATATGGGAACTTGAAATGACTTGTTTACGGAGCAAGTGCGCCGGCATCGCAAACATACAAGTTAATGCGTGCACAAAATCAAATCTATAAAAGCGATATCTCTAGGAACGTTTTATTACTTTTATGTGCTCCGCCGTGATAAATAGTCGTGAGTGATAAGTGTTAGAAGTCATTATAAACATTATTTTTATAACTATCTATGAATCTTTTGAGAAGTTAATTTGTATTTGAAAATGTCTGAATCTACATCTAAAAAGAAATGCCGGCAGTACAGTATTGAGTATTTGAAATATGGATTTACGTACTCTCCTACAAACCAATCATTACCTATGTGTTTAATTTGCCGAAAAGTTTTTTCAAATGAAGCTAAGAAACCTTCTAGGCTACAAGAGCATTTAAATAAAATGCATGCTGATAAGAAGAACAAAGATTTATCCTATTTTCAAGAACTGGAAAAGCAATATTTAAAACAGCCAACTATGTCAAACCTTTTTGCGTCGTCTTCTAAACAAGATGATGATGGACTACGAGCCTCATATAACGTTTCATTGTTAATCGCAAAAGCAGGAAAACCACACACAATTGGCGAGGAATTAATTTTGCCGGCAGTCAAAGAGATATTAAAAACTGTTCTTCATCATAAGACACCGTCAGATATCATCAAAAAAATTCCTTTCAGTAATAATTCAGTGCAAAGAAGAATAGATGAAATGGCAAAAGACGTTGAAATATCATTATGTGATTACTTAAAGGCTTGCAAATTTTCCATTCAACTCGATGAATCAACTCTACCAAATAACGAAGCTCTACTCTTATCATACGTACGATTTATAAAAAAAGAAAAAATGCATGAAGAGTTATTATTTGCTAAAAATTTGGAATCTGATACAAAGGGAGAATCTATATTTAATACCATGCAAAAGTTTTTGCAAGAGAAAGAAATTCCTATTTGCAATATTTTGTCTGCTGCTACTGATGGTGCTCCAGCAATGACAGGGCGTCATAAGGGTTTCATAGCGCATTTGAAACAAGCAGTACCAAATGTACTCGCTGTACATTGTATTATTCATCATCAGCATTTGGTTGCAAAAAATTTGAATGAACGTCTGCATACGTCGCTCCATTACGTTATTAAAGCAATCAATAAGATTAGAAGCAATTCATTGAATGACCGATTATTTGGTAAGCTTTGTAATGAAAATGATGAAGATTACAATCGCTTGCTGCTGCACACAGAAGTACGTTGGCTCTCTAAAGGTGTTTGTCTGAATCGTTTTTTCAATCTATTTGACTCAGTACTGGACTTTCTTGAAGACAGAAACGAAAAATTGCGCAAAACCTGATTACGTCAAAAAATGACATCGCTTATTTGACAGACCTGTTTAAAATATTTAATCAAGTTAATTTACAATTGCAAGGTGATGTGTTGAATTTAATTAAAACAAAAAACGTCATAGCTGCTTTTGCGGGAAAACTTCTTTTATTCAAACGAAATCTAGGTAGAGGTGAATACAACCACTTTTCCACATTATCAGCAGTCTCTGCAAAACCGGAAGATTTACCTACTTACTGCCAACACTTGGAAGTTCTTTATGTTGATTTTACGGAGCGTTTCCAAGATATTTTAAACATGAATATACCGAGTTGGGTTTTAGATCCTTTCGCAAACACAGATACTGAAGAATCATCAAATTTGGAAGAGAAACTCTTAGAACTCACGACTAATGAAGCACTCAAAGTAAAATTCAAACATGGATACCAAGAGTTCTGGCTTCAAAAATCAATACCAGTTCTCTACCCTGGATTGTGGGCAATAGTACAGAAGTTTTTAATCGCATTTCCTTCGTCCTATATGACTAAGCGTGGATTCAGTGCAGTAGCTATTTTACTGTCAAAGAAGAGGAACAGACTACACATCACTGAACATGGCGATCTGCGATTGATGTTAACGAAATTGGAACCCGATATTAACAAATTGTTAACACTCCACCAGCCTCAACTATCTCATTAATTTTTTTATTTATTGCTAATTTTGTGTTTATCTCATTATTTTTGATTTCTTATTGATTCTGTGTTTATTTTTAAAATTTTAATAAACAATTATATTGTACATTTGGTTGTCGTTTTATTAATTTCTGCTTTATGATTTTTAATAGATAAATAAACAGATAAATTAGGTACGGATAATATGCAACGATATTTTAATATTTCATATAAAATTAATTATTATGGACTAGGGGGGCGTTGAAATTTTTGTTCTCTTCTAAAGGGGGCGATGGTCCAGAAAAGGTTGGGAACCACTGACGTAGATAAACACTGAAAGTGAAATTGGCTTTACCAACTCAGATCCCTTTAATCTTAAAACCCTACTTAGCCATTCCTCCAAATACAAAAAGAATATGAACTTAAGATATGTTATGAAATTCTTGCGTGACTCTAACCTATTCCACAGAATATAATAAAAATAAAAAAACGCAGCTTTTTCTTACCTATATGATTAAAACGAATAGAAAGGAAGAGAGGAGCCACTGCCCGAATTTCCAGGAGTGTAGTTGAGGATGATTTATGAGGATGATATCTTTGACGCTACATAGAAGAGACTGCGTGCTCTCTATCGTCGCAATGAACCAGTTTGAGATTGAGAGCTTTAGACTAGAATCAGCTGTGAGGAATCAAAAGAAAGGCGTTTACAGATAGGAACTTGTTGAAGTGTATTCGTTTTAACTAATGTTGCTTTATTACTTAGGTTTTTAGGCACTTGCAAATTGCTTTCTTTCCATTATTTCATCAGATGTGAAGTTTCTAAACTGTCGATTTGTTAATAGTAAATACACAGATTACCAGATCTTAAAATTATCCTCAGTCACATTTTCTCGTAAAACTCTTATTTTAGAAGTTATAGAGCTTCGAAGTTAGCTTTTGGTTTTACTTGGAGTTAAATAGTTTTAATAATGTCTTAGTGCTATTAAAACACTTAATAAGCAACACTAAATAATTAGTAAATCAATTAAAGTTCATAATAAAGAATTTAGCGGTGAAATCGCGAGATAATATTCAAATGCTATAGTGGATGGAGGAACCGATTTTGGCTTCGCCGCAATAGTTCAGACGTGCGGTGGGGATCGCTGAGGATATTCTTTGATTGAGAGTCGAGGAGTCCCGATTATCGTCTCATTCAACCACAACGATGTTAATTTGATTAATAATCCATTAATAGACATCTTAATACAATTAATCATGACGTAATTCATATATTGATGTGATTGGATCGCGTTAAGAAGCGTAGAACAGCAGACTTTTTTGTGACTAGTGAGTTAGCTCAGACCCTATCATATCATATATAACCAGAGACCGACTGGCAATCTTTTTTCATGGCTGTAGCAGAAGGACCAGGGCAGTGATAAAAAAAGAGCCGATTTTGGTTTTTCGCAAGATTTTAACATTTATTCTGTTGATAGTTCGCTGAATTCCATGAAATTGTAAGAATTAAGAATTATTATTATAAACAAAAATGCGGAACGGTATAACGTCCTTTGAGCGTGCATGTGTCCTATGAAAATGTAACAAATACAGATTCTCCCGACTTACATAAACTCTCTGTTCACCAAGCCTTTACCTAAGTCGATTTTTACGTAAGTCGGAATTTGACCCACCCCAATCTATTAATCACTCGTATAGCCTATATATTGCAATCAAGTGTTACATCTTGCGCTGTTTCTTGCAATGAATGTATTTCAAGTGGTGGTTAACATGAATTACTTTGGTATCAAGCCAGGGTCGGATTTACTCATAAGCTAACTAAGCTACAGCTTAGGGTCTCAAAAAATCGCATTTCAAATTTTACTCTGTAGCAGTTCTGAAGTAGTATTTAAAAATAGCGATAGTTAGGAGCGAATTGAACGCTTGAAGCACCACATTTTCCGGCTTATTAAAACTTCTCGTAAATTTTTTGTTTATCTATTTCTTTTTTTTAATCACCATGAAACATATGCATTTTAAGCTTTTTTTTTTAACAAAAAACAATATAGTCCCATATTTGCCAGCGAGCAGGATTCAGAAGTCACACTCTTAGTAATTGAAGTTCGGGGATATGGAGAAGTGACAAAAGTGGAAAAGAGAAGTCAGCTTTCACATATTTAAAATTCCAGATGGGTTACAATTACTCCTCGGGAATCACTTAAACATGCAGAAAATGTTACAGGATGCAAATACGATGTTGTTTGGAACACTGATTGTTGCCCGAAGGTGTTCAGAGCAGGCTTTGCTGCCTGGTTGTCGATAGCGGTTCCCTTTAATCTTAAATGACAAGGTCTTGAATGATCCTATATTTTTTTTCTAGAACCGAACTGGGCAACAGTAATTTAGAAGTTTATACCTAAAGCCAATGCATGTTAATCGTCAGCATGAAGGCATAGCAATTTATTATTCCAAATAATGCCATTTAATCAAAAGCAAATTGGAGATTATTTAAAGGATTTGTTTCAGAGCCCTATTAAACAATTGGGTAATTTTTACTGTTATGCTAAAGTAAAAAATTACAATCGCCATAAAAGTCTTTTAATAAGCTTTAGATGCAAAAATGGCATTCTGAATGGGGGATTTCCCATTGCATACCCCACCCCTCAATTCAACCCTACCCCTGTGCTGTTGGGCCAGCCCTGAACATCAATGCTGGCAGTTATCAAACATTTTCTCATAAGTTGATGAAAACTTAAAAGATAACTTATATGAAACCATTGAATGAAACAAAAGTAGTATCCGAAGTTTAAGTAACGAGCTGTTGTTATGAAATGTTTGATACCACAAATCTTTAAATACAGAAACGAATTTTTGTTGAAAATCGAGATTTCGATAAATTTTACTCAGATTTTTATCTTTTTCAGGTTCTCCATAAAAAGCTTATTAAAAAGTTACACAGTTTCGAATATATCTTATGGATAGCAAAAGAAATTTTTAAAATTTTTTTGGTAGGCATCATCGAAATTTTTTAAGGCACTGCATTTACACGTATAAACAGTAGATTAGTAAACATGATCAGTGGTTCAAAGTTTTATTAATATTTCTAAAGCCACTAAAAAATTTCTGAACAGAATATACGATGAATAAAATTATACAAAATGCGAGTTTCATTCAATTCATTAAAATTTTACTTACAGATTTTAATACTCAATTTATTTGCAAACGAAGTGATCTAAAATTTCTCTGTTTTTGTTAACTACATTGCTCGGAACAACACACAAGAAAACTAAACGATATATATGATGAAAGAAATCTTGGAACAGATTAAGGATAAATATTAAATGTAATATTTTTATAATCAGACATAAAGGTTTTAACAACAGAATGCATAAAGTATGTACATGTTACAATAAAAAACAAAATGCTCTTTCGGATTCTATAAGCGATAGAATGTGATTTATGTCTAACTGGATGGATGCATATCGCCTCTGGCGTATATTAGAAGCTCGTTTTCAAAGAGAAAGAAGTTTTTCCTTTACCTACTCTTTCATTCCTTAAAAGTTTTAGTTTGAGCCAGAGGATGATGAGAAAAATGCAAATAGCATTTCATTAGCAATTATACAATATAAAAGTATTCGTCTTTTAATTCTTAATATTAAAAGCTACACTTTCCACAACTCTCTCAGAAAAGTGTGAAGATTATTGCTGTCAGTGGAATATCTCTTAAAAACTACCACTAATTTTTCAAATTTCTATTCAATACATATTATTTGTAAAACTCCGTAACAGTTCTACAGTTTCATCATTTCAGTGATGTGCAAAGATCACTAAGTATTTAAAACTACAACGTATCTGAAAAATGCGAATTATAATATTTCATTAACACCAATCAAACTAAAAAATAATTTTCTAGTTATCATTTTCATTGTTTCCAATCGAAACTTCAAGGCGTTCACATTCTACCGCCAAAATTTCATATTTTTAACATTAATACCTCGTTGCAACATTCGTTTGAAAGTTTAGAATTTCAATCTTTTGCACCATTAGGTGGCACAGTTAGAGTGTTCGAAAGATCCGGAAAGTGCAAATCATAATATTTTCCCAATTCCTATCTAACCCTAAAAAGAATATTTTGATTTATCTCTAAATACAAACAATTACCAGTTAAAACAAAAAATTTTCTGCCCCCTCCCCTCTGGGTCTAAGAGGTCAATTCATTGTTGTCAATGGAAACATCATAGTATTCACATTCCACCACCAAAATTTAAAATTTCTAGTTAAAATATGTTGTTTGCAATATTTGTTTGAAATTTTGGAATTTGAAATTTTTCCCACCCTTATAGAGTGCAATTATAATTTTCGGAAGATTTAAATGTGCGCATTATAATACTTTATCAATTCCTATCTAACCCAAAGAGAATTTTTCATTTCTCTCTGAAAACAAACAATTATCTGCTAAAACTAAAAAGGTGTGTTTTCCCAGTCCCTCTGGGTCTGAGAGGTCAACTCATCATTAGCAATGAAAATTTCGTGAACTTCAAATTCCACCACCGAAATTTAAAATTTCTAGCATAAATACATCGTTTGCAACATTCGTTTGAAATTTTGGAATTTTCAACTATTACACCACTAAAGGGCATAATTATAGCTTTAGAGAGATTCGGAAAGTGCATATCGTAATATTTCATCAATACCTATTCAATGCAAAAAAGAATTTTTAATTTGCCTCTGTAAACAAAACAGTTGAATGTCTACAGACAGACAGACAACAAAGTGAAACTATTATCTCGTTTTCAAAGAAAACGAGATAAAAATGAGGAACATCTGTAGCGAACGAAATACCATCATTTTCAAATCTTTATTTAATAACAAAAGGGGCGTGGCACCTTCGCAGTTGGCTTCAGCGTCTAGTGCGGTAAACGGCCCAGATGCTCCCTCCTATTCTTCATACCTCCATGGTACCTTCGACCTTCTACCAGATAGAAAATTCTGTGATATAGGATAGAAGCATGGCAACACTTTTTTGAAGCTTACATGCTAACAGCTGATGAGAGGCAAGAGTTTATTGAAGTTCTATCCTATAGCGATAAACTGTTAAACTTAAAAAAATTAACTCACATATTTATTTGCTCAGAGATTTTTTTTTAAAAATCATTATGGAATATTGTGTCATAAACTGTGCTTTAATTAACTGCACAAGTGGAGTTGAGAAAAACAGCTCTGTATCATTTCAAAAATAAATATAAATAAATTATCCCTCAAGCAGCTGCTTGCATTTGGTATATCCTCCAAATACAAAAAAGAAAAATGAAAACTGGAAGTCTGTCATGAAATTTTGTATCATTCTACCTTGTTCCGCAGAATATAATAATAAAAAAAAACTTTTTTTCTACCTATATGAATAAAACGAACGGGAATTGGGAAGAAACATTTTGCAGTAAATAAAAACGTACTGCAATAAAAGCAAAAGTAATTAAATCGAGTATACTTCAACAACTTCCTATCTGTACACCCCTTTATTTTGCCTTCTCTCAGTTGATTTTATTACAGATATAGTAAAAGGGAACTAGATAGGGAGTGAGCAGCATTTTCTTGTTGGCAACTTGAGTTCAAAATGTTTATAACCTTGAGATGGTTTGATACCAAAATGCCGGTTTTTTAGTTAGTAGTAGAATTCGTATGCAGAATAGATTTAGCAAATTTTATTTTAATATCGTTCACAAAGTGTGCTTTACATTTTGCATCAAATATCTCCAAGATGTTACAGCTACAGCAAAATCTTGTGCTTCTATAAATTACTTCAACAGAGCTGTGAAAGAAATCAAAATATCTTTTCTATATGTAAATGCTCATTATATTTTGCACTGTAAAACTCCACTTTGTCTTGCTGATGGCCAATTTTTACTTAATTATACATTAATAGGATAAAACCTGCTATGAATGAATGAATGAATACCCCCTCAAGTAGCTGCTTGCCACAGAGGTCTGACAGGAACCTGTCAGTTTATATGCCAAAGTAGAAGATCTGAGAGGATGGCAGGACCTCAGCAGAAAAACAACACATACAACCATGCCTTATCCGGGCTCGAACCCAGGTCCCTTAGATCAGTAGCCAAGCGCGCTAACCACTCGGCCATGGGACGGCAAAACCTACTATATAAAAGTACATATAGGACAGTTATAGTCTCAAGCAAAAAATAAAGAAATAAATAAATCCCTCCGCCCAAGCAGCTGCTTGTTTAACGCACTTAAATCACTTCAAAATATGTTTTTCTTTTTGATAGCATTTTGAAAGAAATGCAAATATATTTGCGAAACGATGCAAACTGTTCATTTGCTTTCTTTTCCAGTTAGCACTGTAAACAGCTAATCCTTCATGTCTCATAAGGAGAAAAAAATAGCTTTCTTTCAAGCAATACTGCGAATCAATTGTTTTGACAAATCCAATCATTCGGTCAAAATTAAAATAAAAAACACTCTTTCATTCCAGATTAATCCACCATGAGATATATACTACATTTAAATTACATTTTAATAACTTTAAAAGTAGTTAATGAACAAGAATTGCTTACCAGAATGAGTTTCTTACCACTAAAATGCCTGTCGCTAACTAGGTCGGGGTCACAATTTTCTTGGCACGGACTATTTCATTCTCCTTTACTATATCTGTGAATTCTAGACTGAAGCTCTTAGCTTCAAACTGATTCATTGATAAAATAGAAAGCATGAAGTCTATCCTATATATGGTCGAAGTCCTATACGATATTATCAAGTCCTACGGAACCACAACATATGCAAAAAAGAAATTTTTCCAGTCAACTTTCCTTCCCCTTAATTTCTTTTTTCATATTTATTATAATAAATCATTCACCATAGAAAGAAGTTTTAAATTATTATTTATTCAGTGTGAGATCTGAGCTTCTTTTTGCATGAACAAGCATTTTCCTTCAAAAAATAATTTTTATAGATTTAATTTACACGTAATTCAGAAATGACGTTCAGCACCACAAATCTCTTACATTCAGTGACGTCATGTCCCTGTTCTTCAATCGTTCAGGGTAACGGCATGTGGAATAGACATATTTTGGGCTTTTCTCTCGGGTAATCCAGGCTAGTCTACAGTCACACATCAATGGAAGATCTGAAACCAAAACAAATAAACTGATCAGAAATCATCAATATTAATACACACTCCAACCCAGTGTTTCTTAAACTGTGTTCCCCGACATCCTTGAAAAATCTGCAATAATTATCTAGAATAATATAAGTTTTTATTTGGTTATTAAAATTGGATATTACACTAAATCTTGAATATATTATTATATTATTTTTTCTTTCGTTGCCATGCGTTTGTTCAAGAAAATTTTCCTAATTAAATGTTCCACATAGTTAAATAGTGAAATGTTTCACATAAAAAATATATATATATTGCTTGGGGTTCCATTGTCTGAAAAAGTTTGAGAAACTGTGCTGTAACCTAGGGTTTCTCAACATGGGGTACGCGGTAAAATGTTTTGGGGTACGCCGTGAAAGCTCAAAAGTCTCTAGATCTAGTAACAAAATTTTATTCCCATTGTTATACTATAACTGTAGTTTTTATCTATCTATACAAGGGGTACGTCAGTTACATGCACATTTCCAGGGGGTACATGAAGCATAAAAGGTTGAGAACCACTGCTCTAACTTTTTGAACATCTGTCAAATGAATACCTCTGCCCATTGTGCTCACGTTATGCACTATGGTTCATCTGTCCTGGCCAGCCACTTATATCTCCGTGTGGTCGACTTTGTCATGTGCACTTTGTGATGCGCCTGGGCGGGTAGGCTCTGATTCCGTGGATGGTCATATTATTCTGAAACGACTGTGTATATAATAATTCATTTCTGATTCATTCATTTTAATATAAGGAGGGGCCCCATAATTTCTTGAACTTGCAGTGCTTTGAATAAATCAAGGTACAAACAATCAATAGTAAAATATGTTACATAAATATACATATACTATAATCGGAGCTGCTACTTCTGCACAGAGAACGGGCTAAATGATTAGGTCACAAGTGCTCCAAAGGCTCAGAGCTGGGTAGGAAAAGAGGACCCATTGGACAGTTGCTAGGAGATGACTGGGCACCTCATGTCAAGGCCATCCAGTATATTTTTCAGCGTGTAGAGGATATTGTTCTGCTATGTATGGAGCACGGCTTAACATCATGTAAGAAGGAGGGGGACCTTCCCAAGATATGTCCTCTTTCTCACTGAGGGAAGAATGGGAGATATACAGAGAAACATTATGTGATCAAAAGTATCTGGACACCTATTATGAGTAATGGATTCACCCATATACGCAACAGCAATGGCTGAAACAAAATGGTAGAGAAAGACGCATATGGCCTAGCAAACCTTATACACCTGCATGAACAGGAGAATGGGCCTTATGGCAGAGTTAATTGACTTTCAATGGGCATGCTCATACAGATTGGCAACAAGTCAGTTCGGGACATTTCGGCCTTTGCTGCAGCTGCCCTGATCAATTGTAAGTGATGTTATTGTGAAATGGAAATGCCTAGGAGCAACAACAGGACAATCGCATTCTGGTAGACCACGTAAAATAAGAGAGCGGGACTGCCAAGTGCCGAAACAGGTTGTGCGACAAAATCCCCTGTCCTCGGTTACAGCACTAACCATTGAGTTCCAAAATCCTCTGGAAGCAAAGCCAGCACCATAACAGTTCGTCGTGAGCTGCAGGAATTGTATTTCCATGACCGAGCACCTGCACACAAGGCTAATATCAACAAGATCAATGCCAAACGTTGATCGGAGTGGTGTAAAGCATGGTGCCAGTGAACTCTTGAGCAGTGCAACTGCATTCTCTGGAGTGATGAATGACACTTCACCATCTTGCAGTAAAACAAAAACTGTGCTCCATGGGATTGAGGTCGCCGATTTCGCCGGCCAAGGAAGAATGGGGACATCGCTGTCATGTTCCTGGAACGGGTCACACACCACCTTAGCAACATGGCAGGGTGCATTGTCCTGTTGGTAGACACCATCACCACCAAAGTTAACATCCAACATGAAGGGATGCATGTGGTCAGTGAGGATGGACAGGTAGCCAATGGCGTTCAGGGACCCATCCAGTGGTACCAGCGGTCCCAGGTCATACCAGTAAATGGACGAGACTGGTTGTGAAGGATGACAGGTGAGCGCTACGTGCTTGACTGTGTTGTGCCAAATGTGAAGTTTGGTGGAGGACGCATCATACTTGGGGGCAGTTTTTCATGTTCGGGCTGGCTTCTGAGTTCCAATGAACAGAACTCTGAATGCAGTTTCCTATAGTGACATTCTCAACAATTCTGTTTCAACCTTTCCTGTATCAACCTTTCCTGTATCAACATGACAATGCCCCCATCCACAAAGCGAGGACCGTGCAAGAATGGTTTGATGAAATGGATGTTAGAGAATTTGATTGGCCTGCATAGAGCCCTGATCTCAAACTCATGGAACACCTTTGGGATGAATTGGAATTCCAACTGTGAGCCAGGCCGAATCATCCAACATCAATGACCAGCCTCACTAATGCTCTTGTGGCAAAATGGCAGGCAATTCGTGCAGCAACGTACCAAAATCTAGTGGAAAGCCTTCCCCCCAGAGTGGAAACTGTGATAGCAGCAAAGGGTGACCACTGCAATGTTACTTCCTTTCCTATTACCAGGAGATTGTGGATGAGTAAGTGTCCTGATACTTTTGATCATAGTGTATATCTCAACGCATTCGCATTTGTAACTCGAATCTGAGAACTTCAAATTGCAAATCTGGCCCTCTAACGACTGAACCAATCTCTGGCTCAAGAAGATACAGTAGCTAAGATTGTTTCTAAGAATTCTAAAGCTAATTTCTAGTTTTAGTTAGTACAGAGTAAAATTAAAAGTTTTTGATAGTAAAGGATAAATATAAAATGTTCCTCTTACCTCTAAAGTAAGCAGAATGGAGTTGATTCCACACTGGTTGGAAAGTGTTTTCATCCAAGGTGGTTAGCATGTTCTCACTGAGGTTTAAACTCGTTAGAGAAGGCATGTTGAGGAAGATGTCTTCCGGAAGAGATTGGATTTGGTTATTTCTGAAACAGGTAAAATTGTCTCATTAACGCCCTTATTTCTAGCAATATCTTGTTATATAATAGCCGTTTTTCCGGGAGGGTGAACGAACGAATCGTCGATACGCGTTTCTTGTACGTCAGCTATGTGACGTGTCATCGGTGGGGGAAATTTCCGGCTCCCTGTAATTCCGTGGGTACTTGACCAATCAGGCCCAAATTCGATATGGTGGCCCCACTTAGGTCTGATTGTACAGTCTCAAGAGATCAGGTTCGTAGCTGCCATGGGACTGGAGTAATCGCTCTGCAAGTGTCCGAAATATCTTGGGGCGCTACCGTCGCCTGCCTTGTGAATGGAGTAGTACGTTATCGATCAAGAGTTGCGAATGGAGTATACCACGTTGTCGATTGGAAAAGTCATGAATGGATTGACGTTTCACATTAAACGTTAGGCGAGGTTTAACTAGTATAATATAATATTCTTTAGATCAGCAAAGTTAATTTGCTTATCTGTAGTAAAATATATATATAATTTTCATATAATATACAATGAAGTAGATTTAGCCAAAGATCACTTTTCTTTCATGATAAAAACTAGAAAAATTATATATCGCCTCTGGTTAATATGGGATACTCATTTTCAAACAGAATGAAGTTTTATTTTCAATATTTAGCACCGACTTATAGTGCAAATTGGAACTAGTGGATGATTGGGAAAATACAAATAATAATATTTTGTTTGAACCACTACAACACAAAATGAATTTTTTATTTATCTCCTTAAACAACAAAGTCGCAATTTTCCAGTCATCTTCCTTAAGAGTAAGGGAGCAGGAATCATTGTTGCCTTTTTAATCATCTTGAATCGTTACACTTTACTACCAAAGTTTCAAATTTGTAGTATAAATATGTCGTTTTACAATATTGGTTTAAAGTTTGACAATTTCCCAATTTTCCTACCGATAAGGAGCTCTATTAAAGCTATTAGAAGGTTTGGAAAATGTAATTTTAATATTTCACCAATACCTAACCAACACAAAGACGAATTTCTAATTTATTTTAAAAAGCAAAAAAAGTTGAATATCTGCAGACGGAGAGACGAACAACAAAGTGAAAACATTACTTCGTCTGTTTTTTTCTCTTTAAAACTAGCTGAAGAACGTTTATATGTTGGTGTTATTTTTACTCTTATAGACTGAATTTTTTTAAATTTTCTTTATACACCGAAGTGCCAAAACATTATGACTACCTGTCTAAATGATATTGGTTTTCCACATGCCTCCAAAACAGTTCTTACCTTGCGAGGCATGGACGCTACAAGATTTCTAAATGTGTCTTGTGGTATTTGGTGCCAACATGTTACCAGCAGATTATTTGTTTAAAAATTAATATAGGTAACAACCAGGTAACTTTTGCAAGTTACCTGGTTGATCCGCCACAGATCGGATATGCTGTTCCAACACAAACCACAGATGCTCGATTGGATTAATGTCTGGGGAATTAGGAGGACAGGGCAATACCTGGAAGTCTTCCTCGTTCCACGAATCATTCTCGAACAATCCAGGCAGTGTGGCATAGCACATTATCCTACTGAAAGGAAGGCACTACTAGAGGGATATACCGTTGCCATGAAAGGATGTACTGTCTGCAAAGATGTTTAGGTAGGTGGTAGACGTCATAGTTTCCTGCACATGAATGAATGACTGGACCCAGTGGTTACCAGCAGAACAATGCCCAAATCATTACACTTCCTCCATCAGCTTCTTTTTGTCCCACAGTGCATCCTGGTGCCAACACTTTCCCAGGTAAATGACGCATACGTACTCAGCAGTTCACATGGTGCAACAAGAAACGAAATTCATTGGACCAGACTATCTTCTTCTAATCATCAAGTTCAATTTTTCATGCTCATGTGCCCATTGTAGGTGCTTTTGGCGGTAAACTGAGGCTAGCATGGGCCTTTGGAATACCTATGACTATGCAGCCCCATTTTCAGCAGGGTTCGATGTACTGTGTGTTGTGATACATTACTCCCATCACCAGCACTCAAATTACAGGTAATACACATTACAGGCGCACCACAGTATCCCTTCTGTTGGCTCGTATCATATGGGATAGCCTTCGCTCCACTCTAACATCGATGAACTATGTTTGGTCCACACCTTGTTGGTGGTTCGTGGTTTTCCCCTCGTCGGACCACTTTTTGAAGGTACTAACCACGGCTGACTGTAAGCACACCACAAGCCTTGCCATCTTGGAAAGACTCTGACCCAATTGTCTGGCCATTACAATTTGGCCTTTGTCAAACTCTTAATAAATAAAAAAAAATTTTAAACAAAACTTTGTTCACTGCCTTTCCATCTGAAGAAGAAGAATAACACTGATTAACAGAGCTCGGTATCAGGTGTTACTTATACCATTTCATGATCTTCACATGCGCCGTCGTTTACCTACAATTGCTTCGATTTGCATAAAGATGCATTGGTCATAATGTTTGGGTTCTTCGGTGTATTTTTTGTATCATGATTAAATCAATTTGTCGATTCATGCAAACAATACCAGTTTGAATTGATTAATGAAATCAGTAGCGGATTTAGAGGTCCAAGGGCCCTAAGCGGAACAACATTTAAGGACTCTTTGGATTTTCTATAAACAAATAGTTCGAAATTCACAGAATGATTTATCGGCACTTGAGTATCTGGGGTCCTAAGCGGCAGCTTATTCCGCTTATCGGTGAATCCGACCCTCAATGAAGTATCATTTACGCACAAGCAAATAGTGTTTTCAAAGTTTGAAAACAATAAATCTTTGATATACTGTATATCAAGAGCAGTAAGGATCCAGTATTGAACTTTGTAATATAGCGAATGAAAGCAAATTTTTTAAAGTATGTTTGTTAAGTCTAATCTTCTCAAATTCGAGTCTTTACTTCTGATGTATTGAGATTTTTGCCACTAACCTCAGCTCCCCCTTCAGTGAGAAAGGGCTTCTAAAAGTTTTCATTCTTCAGAAAATAGGCATGAGAGTGGGCATGAGAGCCATACCCTGTGCATGTTAAGGAACACTTTGGAGTCTGGCCCCCCTAAGGTTTTGAGGCAAGGGGACTCTAGGCACATCGGGCCCCCCTGCCATTACACATCAAATAAAAGCAATTCAACAATAATACCGTACGGGAAAAAAAGGGATGAGAGGATATTTCAAACCAGTAGTAATTTCAGCAATATATAGCAGTAGTAGTTGTTGTTTAAGCTACTTTTTCAATATAATTAAAATAACAAAAAGTTTAAAAATTCAGGAAGAAAAACTTTATTTCAACTTCTTACGACTGAAATGCTATTCCATTAACTATTTCACAGGTAAATTTTCGGTAGCACGCCAGGCCCGTAATCTGTAGTTCCCAGGTTCGAGTCCCAGCTGGGTCAGCGTTGAGATTTATCTCTGCAAAATTCCCCGCCCTGTCCACGGTCAGTAGGGGACACCAAAGGGCTTCGAAAGGCCGCCGTCCGGCGGATGGGACATTAAGCCGTGGCCCCGTGTGCGGGAGAGACATACCCTGTGCACGTTAAAGAACACACTGGATGGCCTTGACGGGAGGCTACCATCTGTCTCCCAACAGCTGTTCCAGTGGGTTCCCTCCCCCAACCTTCTCTGAGCCTTCGGGGTCCATGTGACCTGGCCATTTAGCCCATGGTGTGAAAAAAAGTGCCGCTCAGAGGTAAAACAACCCAACAACCCAACCCAGGTTCGAGTTCCATCTGGTTCAGCGTTGAGATTTATCTCCGTAAAATTCCCCGCCCTGCCCATAGTCAGTAGGGGACACCGATGGGCTTGGAAAGGACGCTGTCCATCGGATGGGATGTTAAGCTGTGGCCCCGGGTGCGGGAGAGCCATATCCTGTGCACGTTAAAGAACACGCTGGATGGCCTTGACGGGAGGCTACCATCTGTCTCTCAACAGCTGTTGCAGTGGGTCCCCTCCCCAACCTCCTCTGAGCCTTCGGGGTCCATGTGACCTGGCCATTTAGCCCATGGTGTGCAAAAAAGTGCCGCTCAGAGGTAAAACAACCCAACAACAACACAGGTTAATTTCTGCAGGAATATGCTATAGAGGAGCCAATGTTTTTGCACAATCTCTCGTTCGTTAATAAAGACAACGCACGAGTAAGAGCAATATGGCGACGTCGGTAAGTTTTCAAGGTTTCTTCCTCTCTTCCTACCTCCATGAGAAGAAGATTAAGATGTAATTGACCCTTTAAATGCCAAGTTCCTTATAGAGAATTAGAATTAGAAGTATCCTAAGGAGAGTTGACGTTTGAAGTACGAAGTATTTAAGGATATTTAGTACTTAAAGTAGTGTAAGGAGTAAGTATGCCAGAACAATAAAGAGTATTTGAAACCTGACGAGCGAGAATTATAAGGCATCCCAAACTTTATATAAGACGCCTCCCTCAGCTTATCAAAGAGTTCGCAGTGCTCCCTCTTAACTTTGTGTATATTTATACATATATATAGGGTGAATCTGAAAAAGTGGGCAAAACTTTACGGGGTGGTAGGACGCAGCTATACGAGCAATATTCGTCATAGAAAGTATGGGCGGAACGCAAACGGCGAGCCGCTAGGTGGCGTTGGAAATCGTATAAAAGGGTCGGTCCTCGCACCCAACGGCATTTCTACCATGGATTGCCGAGAGGATGGCTGGTTATACTAACCACGAAATGGCGGATATGCACTTTGTGTATGGTGCGGGGGACGGGAATGCAAGTGAGGCACAGAGACGTTACCGCGACCGGTTTCCGATGAGATGCACTCCAGATCGGAAAACCTTCGAGCGTTTGCATCGGCGGCTGTGTGAAACGGGATCCTTCGCCACGGCCAAGCGAGACGCAGCTCTTTTGAGCAATTTCTTTGAGCATGTACCTCAATTACATTCCTGTTAATAAAATGTTTTCTGAAGTATCTCCTCTCCTTCTTGTGTTCATTCTTTAAATGTGACAGTGGAAAACTACCTTTTAACTTCTCACCGCTTGCGTTCCGACCATACATTCTATGACGAATATTGCTCGTATAGCTGCGTTCTACCACCCCCGTAAAGTTTTGCCCACTTTTTCAGATTCACCCTGTATATATAAAGAACATCTTTACAGTTTTTTCCATCCCTACCCCACACTTTGGAAACCACTGTCTTAAGAAATATTTGGTACCTGAAATACGAAGTGTCCTTTACCCTTGCCAGGGCTGCATATGGAAACTTGGGACATTGTGGTTTGGCTCACTGTACTTAACCAAGACTAACCGTCTGATCCCACATTCCCATCAGGAGCAGAGACAAGAAGAGGTGAATTCGAAGAAATACTTTCTTTATGGAGCTCTGAAGATGTGAAGGTGTATGCAGAGATTTTGGTTTATGACCATTTTTCTAATTTGTTTCTGTCAGGAACAATGGTGTCGCTGAGCCTTTGGAAAGGCCATAATTGGTGCAGCTAGTCGTACTAAATATTGTTGAGATCCGGAAAAGATATGTGTATGTATATAGATAGGGATGTGTTAATTTGGGTATAAAAGTTTTAATTGATAGAGTTTGGCTCTGATTACATTTTCTTGAAGATTGATATCAATTCATTGTTAAGAGCTTGCTTTCCATTACTTCATTCTCTGCTTCATGGATATATTTCAGGCCAAGGCCAGATCTGGCCTTGGCTGAAATAGGCTGAAATATTGCTAGATCTGGCCCTGGCCTGAAATATATCCATCAACAATCAGGGAGCGACTACTACAGTCACTGAAGCTCTAGTAAACAACTTGATTAGCCAGTTTGGGATTTCTTTTAGAACTGAATCTTGCTCCTTTACGGTTTTTGATAAAGACCACTCCAACCAAGGATGGAACATGATTCAAAGTGTTCCAAGGGATTCAGTTAAACCCGAACTATCCCTCTGCATCCTCAGTCAGATGGTATTGTAGGGTTGTTTAACTGAAGAATAGCATATCTGGTACTATTCGTCACAGACAAGTGGAAGCAATGCGATTGGGATCAACATGTACCGTTCTTTCTGCATTTCTATCAGAGAATAGTGTGAAAGTAAATGGACAAACGTCATCTATGACGAAATATGGGAGAGAAATGCTACTTCCTTGTGAGCTTCTGTATGGACAATCTCTCTCTCTACCCCTCATTAAGCTCAAGTTCTGCAACATTCATCATACTTGTAGGCAGGCCTTGATCTAGTAAAAACCGAGGAAAGGGAGGCAATTAATACAATCGAACCGGAAAAATGTAAAGGGGGTGGGGGAAAGGGATCCAAGAGACTGGATTTTCAATGCAGTATAATGTCGTGAGCCTCTAATTTATTTTATGAGTTCTTGTTATTGTATGCATCTATGTTTTATGGGAGCCGTCCCGTGGCTGAGTGGTTAGCACGCTTGGCTACTAATCTAAGCGACCTGGGTTCGAGCCCCGGGTAAGGCATGGTTGTGTGTGTCGTTTTTCTGCTGAGGTCCTGCCATCCTCTCAGATCTCCTACTGTGGCATATAAACTGACAGGCTCCTGTCAGACCTCTGTGGCAAACAGCTGCTTGAGGAGTATTTATTATTTATGTGTATTTTCAGAAATGTCATTGATGGGAATATTGCCTATTAATCATCATTCTTGGCCTCGTTTTATGGCCTCCAGATGCTTGCGGAAGTGGTTTTATTGCACTTCCATCAATCGGCCCCACTTGCAGCTGGAGGGGTTGGGGTGTGAGTCACTGAGAGGAGTAACGGTGAGATGCAGAAATAAACAAGGCAGAAAGAGGGTGTCTTAGGAAAGGAAAAGTCACATTCGTTTAGCTCGTCAAAGTGACGTCAATCTTTATCAAAAACCGTAAAGGAGCAGGGTTCAGTTCTACGTGAACCAGATTGTGCAGTCAGGGATTAGGATATCCTCTGGTCGATTTTTGAGGTCTGTAAAGCGATTTCTGTACGGGAAAGTACAAATTTTCATCTCATAAAAGTGAATGCCTGCAAAAAGCAAAGCAGCATTCAAACTACGATAAGCCGATTGGAGGTCTCCAAAATATATCAGATTATGCCATTTCATGTAACAAAGTGTTGAACACAGATAAGACACTTTATCAAGTACATTAACTTATTTTATATACATATGGTAGAGAATATAGTGGTAAATCGATAAGAGAATTCACTGCATCATTATTCACACATAAGGATGGTTAATGTTTTTTTGCCGGTTAGATTTATTTATCCAAGAGTTGCAATGTGCTATTTACATGGGGCCCAGGGCCTTCGACTGCACTCAGCAGTCATCATCAGGGCTGCGTACAATTCCTTGTATAGGTGGATTGTTGGTGATAGGTTAGGTTAAGGAAAAATAATACCTTTTTTTTTTGCAGACATTTCTGCTGATGCATATGTGTCCCCTCCAATAGGGGACCACCTTGTCGTGGTGGAGGGGCCTAGGGTCCAGCAACCCGGTCGAAGGCTATGCCGACTGGCATGGCGGCACTGGTTGGACATAGCCAAGACCAACCGAGGTTGAGGATGCCGCCGACCGGTTGGACGGTGATGGTGTCCGAGACCTCACCTCTCAGGTTCTCTGGGTGAGCAGTTCGAGGGCTCGGCAGAACGGATTTGGTCCCCTAATAGGCCAGAGCCCTCTCAAAAGTCTTGGCCTTACTAAGAGACTCCACCCCGGACGCCGAGCGAACTTGGATCTATATATCCTTGTTCATGGCTAACCGGGGAACAGATTAAAGTTAGGTTTCTTCCGGTGGTCAGCTTTCCTTCTATAGGACAGCTGCCATGTGAGACTGGGGTTGAGGTGCGCCTATAGGGCGTATTCCTTGCCCCCGGCTCTAGATAGCACGGCTTTTCATAACTGGTAGTGTCGTATAGGCGGAATCGGGAATTGCCGTGGTTGCTTAAGATCGCAACGCAAGAGAGGTGATGCATATGTGTGAATGCAGAAAGTGTAAATAAATGGTGTGTAATCCTCTACAACAGTGCATTGGCAGATTTTACTTTTTCCATCGAGATTCATCACATGTGGCGCACATAACTCTGACGCACATCGAAACACGGCTGTAAAAATCCGCGGTTTTGTGGTTTCACCCAGAATCACGGGTTAAGATTAATTAATTCGAAAAATTCTAAAAATTAATTTAAGAAGAAATTAAAAGGAAGTGCAGTATTTGAAATTAGAGTTAAAGACGAACTCTATCTTACCCTCAGATGAGAAAAGGAGTATTATGCAAGGTACTGAAACCTTGGCAAGGTCCTTGGAAATTGATCTGCTGTACACGTCGCCGATCAACTGCACAATAGCATAGTCTGTTTTGATAGTTCGATTCTCTTTCACGAAGGAATAACATTCCTTGGCACAATTTTCATCAGAGAGCCAGTGAGATGTTATGGATCCTATCACAGAACAACAACACAGAATAAGGAAAGAGAAGTAGCCATAGTATGAAAAGAAATATGAGATATGTGTTTAAATGCAAGGTTAATTCAATACATTGAAATGTCTTGTAAATTATTCAAGGTTTGGAAATATTTCTTGTAAATATCAAAATCACAACTGATTAATTTTCAGGTGTAATTGCAAAAGTTTATGAAAAGATTCTCATTGTAATGTTCTTAATTAAATCTGCAATTACAAAAATATATTATATTTACAGAGTTCAGTATGCAAAATATCGATGTAATTGGTGACCTTATAATGGATAGTCATTGATTATAAATATAATGCCCTTATTCAAATGTATCGCTTTTTACAATTCGTAAAAATATTCTTGAGTTTTTCTATAACAACTTACGTAAGTTCAAGCGTGCTTAGAATCAGAGCTGGGTTGGGAAACATGCTTCTCTTTAACTCAGTGATCAGGTTAGTTTTCAGTCTTAAGATCTCAAATTTTGTAAATCCAGCAAACACGTCATCAGCTAGCCATGAAATTTTGTTAAAACTAAAATCGAGAGTTTCGACAGACAAATGTGAAACCTGTTTCAGATTATCCGTGATCGACAAACGATCACTTTCCGTCAGACGTATAGTCCTCAGCATCTTCATCTTCCCGAGCTGGCTCCAATCCCAGTTATTAGTAAACATGCACTCGTGGAGCAAGACACTGACGAGACTTTCTCAAGACCTTCGAAAGCAAACTCGCTTTCACTGATGGCTGCTAGACTTGATTTCTGTATTGAGACAACCTGTAAGAGAGAAAATTTCTCTATAACAAGTTTCAGCATATTAAAGGAATATCATATGAATATAGAAGGGTGTTTGTATGCTTGTCTGTCTGTCCATTTATGCACTCAGCACCCTAAAGAGCTGGAGGCACCAGACTCTGCATGAACGTTCCCTTCACCCAGAATGAAAACTTATTTCGTACACCCCTATTTATGCTTAGCTGAAAGTGGGAACTGTAGGGGAATAACCTAACTCGGGGGCTTGGGCTGTGGCTTTAAGTTCTCTTTTACAGGAAGATCGCATAGTGGTCACTTTACACATTTAAATAAAAAAAAAAAAATAAATACCCCCTCAAGCAGCTGCTTGCCACAGAGGTCTGACAGGAGCCTGTCAGTTTATATGCCATAGTAGAAGGTCTGTGAGGATGGCAGGACCTCAGCAGAAAAACGACACATACATCCATGCCTTACCCGGGGCTCGAACCCAGGTCCCTTAGATCACTAGCCAAGCACGCTAACCACTCGGCCATTTAGTACATTTATTTTCTGTACAATTGGTACAGTTAACCGTCCATGACTTTTCTCTGCTGTTACTCAGGCCCCCCTTTCCCATATGGACTGTTCGTTTGAGTCGGTCTCCTCGGCTCCCTGCCAGTCGGTCAACAAAGAGAAAGGCAGGCAGAGCTACTCAAGGAATAGTGGACAACATCAGATTCAATTTCATAATATAACACACATTTTTTGCTTCGTTTCTACTGACAACTACACATTAGCACCAAATCTGTTATATTCTCTGCCTGTTTCAGAGGCGCTGACGTTGGTAGGTAGGAACAAAAAAGAAGAAAGACCTGGTTGTCAATCGTGACGCTTTACAGAGCCAGGTAGTCAACTGCCTTCCTAGGCTGATGGGAGAAAGGCATGGGAAAGGAAATGCGACAATGGGGAAAACAAAGAGAGGAAGATAGCTGACCTGTTTCATACATCCAGCAGTGCAGTGTGCCTGCTGGATTACCTCCTCCATACAGTTGCTATCACAATAGTTATTCATAAGTAATTACTGTTCATACTAGAGTAATTCTACACACTGGGTTGGGTTGTTTTACCTCTGAGCGGCACTTTTTTGCACACCATGGGCTAAATGGCCAGGTCACATGGACCCCGAAGGCTCAGAGAAGGTTGGGGGAAGGGACCCACTGGAACAGCTGTTGGAAGACAGATGGTAGCCTCCCGTCAAGGCCATCCAGCATGTTCTTTAACGTGCACAGGATGTGGCTCTCCCGCACACGGGGCCACGGCTTAACGTCCCATCCGACGGACGGCGCCCTTTCCAAGCCTATCGGTGTCCCCTACTGACCGTGGGCAGGGCGGGGAATTTTGCGGAGATAAATCTCAACGTTGACCCAGCTGGGGGTCGAACCTGGGAACTACAGATTACGAGCCTGGCGCGCTACCGACTGAGCCACCCCCGCCCCAATCTACACACTAGCTTTGATACTAACATGACACTATGTGACACAAAAGAAGACATTGGAGAGGACGTCGGACTGGACCTCCAATAGAGGTAATGGCAGCTCAGCGAAGACTCAAAGTTCTGCTCGCGCTTTTCAAAAACTCTGCAACTCTAAGTTTTCCCATTGGTGAGCTTGCCTCCAGCAGGCGAAGTGCGTGATCTCAGTGACTTCGCATTGACCAGAGTTTTTTTTTGCTAGGCACATGCAGGCATGGTTCTATGTAAATGTAGAATGTTCTTGATGCTTTCTCGGAGACAACAGGCCAGTGATGATGCATTAACCAAAGACAGATGGGGGAGGGGAACGTGCTGCAGACCATTTCAAGAATGGAGCCCAAAACGGAGGCTGTAGTTCCCTTGTGCACTGGTAGTGAAACCTACATGTACGACAGCATCACAGATTAGGATAAGTATCTCGTCCGTAACTACCTCGTTGGTAACTACGTACAGATCATAGACCCTAATCTGTGGTATAGATAGGACACTGAGGCAAAAACGCGACCAAGCCTATTTCAGATTAAGGTAACTACGTACAGATGTACGTTGTTACCCTAATCTGAGAATGTTATTAAAGGTAATGGAGCAAGAAAAATATTAAACTTGTACCTATTTGACGTATTTTAGCAGAAAATTTTTAAATACCTCTAAAATGGAGGACAAAATGCTTCGGTGCAATGGAAATCCAGTCTCTTGCCTTCTCCTCCCTTTAACTTTTTCGAGCTCAAATGCGTCACTTTTCCTCCCCCTTCTTCCATTTATTTTTATCTAGATCTGGTGTACCATATGTATATAAAAAATTAATAAACATCCCCTCAAATACATGCTTGCCACAGAAGTCTGACAGGAACCTATCAGTATATACGCCATAGTAGAAGGTCTGTGAGGATGGCGGGGTTTCAGCAGAAAAATAGCACAAACATCCATGCCTTACCCAGGACTCAGACCCAGGTCCCATTAATCAGTAGCCAAGCATGCTAAACACTCGGCCACGGGACAAATTTAAAAAAAAAATTAAAAAATTACTGCTAGTGTTTTGATCTGAGAAGATTATTGTCAGAATTCACATACAAAAGTCAAGTGATTGCATATGGACCAAATAAAGTTAGGATAACAAAATGAATTAAGAATGTTTTTCAGAAAATATTGAATATTGCTTTATTTTTTTTACAAAATTTTTGTATTTTGGCTAATCTCATCGAAAAAAGTTCACAATATTTTCTAATTTGCTAGTGAAGAAAAGCTTTTCCCTAATAAAAAAAATTCTCCCCTTTTAACGGTCAGAGAAGGAAAGCATTCTTTTGGTACGAGAGAAGTAAAGCATTATCCTGCTATGAGAGAAGCAAGGCATTCTTATGGTACGAGAGAGGAAAAGCATTCTTCTAGCATGAGGGAAGCAAAACATTCTTCTGGTACGAGAGAAGCAAAGCATTCTTCTAGCATGGGAAAATGAAGCATTCTTCTAACATGAGAGAAGCAAAGTATCCTCCTGGTACGAGATAAATAAAGCATCCTTCTGGTACGAGAGAGGCAAAGCATTCTTCTGTTATGAGAGAAGCAAAGCATTCTTCTGATATGAGTATATACTTTTTCCCATTAGAGAATGTCTGCTTTCCAAAAACCACAGAATACCAATATCCTAGCGATAATTTCCGAGTTCCAGTAAAAAATTATTCTACGTTTAGGGTTGTTGTTGGGTTGTTTTACCTCTGAGCGGCTTTTTTGCACGCCATGGGCTAAATGGCCAGGTCATATGGACCCCGAAGGCTCAGAGAAGGTTGGGGGAGGGGACCCACTGGAACAGCTGTTGGGAGACAGATGGTAGCCTCCCGTCAAGACCATCCAGCGTGTTCTTTAACGTGCACAGAGTATGGCTCTCCCACACATGGGGCCACGGCTTAACGTCCCATCCGACGGACGGCGGCCTTTCCAAGCCCATCGGTGTCCCCTACTGACCGTGGGCAGGGCGGGGAATTTTGCGGAGATAAATCTCAACGCTGACCCAGCTGGGACTCGAACCTGGAAACTATAGATTACGAGCCTGGCGCGCTACCGACTGAACCATCCCCGCCCCCGTCTACGTTTAGGGAATTAATCACTATGGATTGGAGTTTTGGTGGATGGATTGGAATAATCTGTAGAGAAAAATTAAATCACTTATATATATATGCCACTATTGTTCGAGGAAAGGATATGTATCCTGTTCTGTTAATGCACATTCAACTGTCATTGAAGATGTTTGAGATTGTATATATTATACGTTAAAATATGTTGCCATTACCTTATTCTTGTGTTAAGTATTACAATAAGCTGGATGAGCATATTCTCTTGGGTTATTTACATTGTAATAACGTACATTTATATCAAAATAAAGCAGTAGTGGTTAATTAAACATACTTTCTTCAAAATTGGTTGTTTCCATTCAAATAAAAGTGTTTGCACTCTTTTGAAAGCAGAGTCTCACCTGCTAACCACAGTTAGTGACATCACTTTGCAAAGTTTTTTGCCGATTAGCGTGCTTGGCTACTGATGAAAGGGACCTGGGTTCGAGCCCTGGGTAAGGCGTGAATGCTTGTATTGTCTTTCTGCTGAGGTCTCGCCTTCCTCACAGACTTTCTACTATGGCCTATTAAACAAACAGTCTACTGTCAGACTTCTGTGACAAGCAACTGCTTCAACTTGAACTTGTTTTTTTACAAATAATTTTTTACTTATAAAAATTGAAAAGAGCCTAATTTTACTAATACTTAAAGTGCAACACTTGAATGCTAGCGTCAGTTTTACGTTGTCGCCCCTAGACAAGTGTCGTTCCTTATGGGAATTCGTCACTGACCCTCGGGGTCCTTGTGACCTTGTCATTTAACTCATTTTATGCAAAAAAGTACGGCTCAGAGATAAAACAACTCAAAAGCAACGTCCATTCTGGTTGCTAAAGCTTTCTCAAAGGAGAGGGCCATAGTATCCTTGCCCACCCTAGATCAGATCCTGGCATTGAGGAAGAATGGTGTGTGAAATAAAGAGGACTGGGAATGCCAAGTTAAGTTTCGTTTTAGCGTTAAAATATGGCGGCTGTTAATAAAGAATGATTTGTGTCGAGAAAAAAAACTGTACTGCTTCGGCGTAGCTTGGCAACTTGAAGATTTCCTATGTTTTCTATGTGTACCTGTGCTGCCTCATAGTGAAAAGATACTGGCTGGTTCGTGGTGTCTGTGTAGCTGCAAAGCTCCGTTCGAATCATATGTAGAGTAGATGCTTCGGTATTGTCTGTCTGCTGAAGGCTCACAACTTCACTTCTGTTTGTTACAGACAATGGACTAAATGACCAGGTCACAAGGACCAGAAGGGCTCAGAGAAGGCTGGGAAAACAGGACTCACTGGAGAGTTGTTGGGAGGCAGATGAAAGCTCCCCATCAAGGCCATCCAACATGTTCTTTAACGTGCACAGGGTATGGTTCTCATGCACATGGGGTTGGGTTGTTTTACCTCTGAGCGGCACTTTTTTGCACACCATGGGCTAAATGGCCAGGTCACATGGACCCCGAAGGCTCAGAGAAGGTTGGGGGAGAAGACCCACTGGAACAGCTGTTGGGAGACAGATGATAGTCTCCCGTCAAAGCCATCCAGCGTGTTCTTCAACGTGCACAGGGTATGGCTCTCCCACACATGGAGTCACGAATTAACATCCCATCCGACGGACAGCGGCCTTTCCAAGCCTATCTGTGTCAAAGCCCTCTCCCACCCTGCCCACGGTCCCCTACTGACCGTGGGCAGGCGGGGAGTTTTGCGGAGATAAATCTTAATGCTGACCCAGTTGGGACTCGAACCTGGGAACTACAGATTACACACCTGGCGTGCTACCGACTGAGCCCACCCCACCCCATGCACATGGGGCCATGGCTTAATGTCCCATCTGACGGACGGTGGCCTTTCCAAGCCCATCGGTGTCCCCTTTCTCACCGCAGCAGAGATTAATCTCAATCGCTAAACAGAGAGAAAAGTAGATAGTGTGAGAGGAACTTGTCGACATATTGATAAAAACTCAAAAAGTTATGTTTTGAATACCTTTGGAACAGAAACAAAGGGAAAAAAAAAATGAATGAAATAATACGAGTCAGTTCGAAAAGAAAAATGAAAAATCACCTACTACGAATTTTGTTCCTTTGAAGGCAACACTGGGCAAATATCTCAGGGTTGAGGTCCTTACGAGAAAGAGAAATAGACCGTAACCTTGGCTTCCTTGAACTGCGAGCTCTAAATCATATTCAGAGGAAAGGTTATTGCAGTAAAGTGCAAAATATTCGTGATACGTGCTGCATGTGCAAGGAACGATGTTCTCTGGAGGGGGACATCCGGACTGGACAACAGCTACCAGAAGGACGAACACAAACCATGAAATAGTTTTCAGCGACATCGCTTCAACTGCTTTCTTCTCCAACAGAGCTCGGGTTATTTAAAATTTCAAGAGTTATCTATTGATAAGATATCAACAGCTGTTGTGCTTCGGGCGATGATGATGAGGAAAGCGATGATTGTTTTCTTCATCATTTATCAAATACTACTTACGTTTCACGAGACTCACTATTGCGGGCGGGGGTGGCGCAGTCGATAGCGCGCCAGGCTCGTAATCTGTAGTTCCCAGGTTCGAGTCCCAGCTGGGTCAGCGTTGAGATTTATCTCCGCAAAACTCCCCGCCCTGCCCACGGTCAGTAGGGGACACCGATGGGCTTGGCCCTGCCCACGGTCAGTAGGGGACACCGATGGGCTTGGAAAAGCCGTCGTCCGTCGGATGGGACGTTAAGCCATGGCCCCGTGTGCGGGAGAGCCATACCCTGTGCACGTTAAAGAACATGCTGGATGGAATTGACGGGAGGCTACCATCTGTCTCCCAACAGCTGTTCCAGTGGGTCCCCTCCCCCAACCTTCTCTGAGCCTTCGGGGTCCATGTGATCTGGCCATTTAGCCCATGGTGTGCAAAAAAGTGCCGCTCAGAGGTAAAACAACTCACTATTGCTTAAAGTTGAATTCATTTGTAATTGAAGCAGAGGAAACACAAATGAGAGTCCGTATAAAATGTTCTTTAATGATTTTTACATAAATATCATACCCAAGTGAGTTAAAATGTCGAGTAAATGATTGGATTTGACTTAAAACTGTTTTTTGAAACCTATCTCTATTTTAATAAAATCGATAACACTTTGTTTTACTTCATAATGAAAATTTGGAGGTGATGGGGAGGTGGGGAGTGCTAAAATTGCATTAAGCATTTTTAGGGAACAAAAAAGTGTCAAACCGACTTATGTACGAAAGAAAAAGGAGGTAGATGAAATTATCAACAGATAAATACTCTCGTCTCTAGTCAAACGAGCACTTTTTCTCATGAGTATTCGCTAAAACCAACCATACATAACATATACCTATATTTTGTTAGATGAGTGCCCTCCTTTTCCCAATAATAAGAGCTCCAAGCGAGCATGTTGAAACACGTTTCTCTCATAATGTCTCCTTCTCCTATGATCTTCGGAGCTGGGAATAGCCTAGTCTGTAGCGCGCCAGGGTCATATTCTGCAAATCCCAGCTGGGCCAACATTGAGATTTATGTTGGCCAAACTCCCCGCACTGCCCACGGTCAGTAAAGGACACCAATGGGCTTGGAAAGATCGCCATCCGTCGGATGGGACGCTAAGTCGTGGTCTCGTGTGCGAGAGAACCATACCCTGTGCACGTTAAATAACTCTCTGGATGGCTTTGACGGGAGGCTACCATCTGCCTCCCAACAGCTGTCCAGTGGGTCCCCTCCCCCAACCTTCTCCGAGCCTTCGGGGTTCTTGTGACCTGGCCATAGTCCATTTTATTCAAAAAAGTGCAGCTCAGAAGTAAAATAGCCCAGTCCATGGTCTTTAGTATATCATAAGAATATTAAATACCAAAACTCTTTCGCAAGTGTTCACACTATGCGAAGCGGCAAAATCAATTTTGGATGAAAATGATCAAAATTGGAAAAGAACTCTGAATCTAATTGCTTCCCTTGCTTGCTAACACGAAATTTACAAAACAGGTTGCCGAAAATATCATTTTAAAATTTATTTATCTAAAAATTATTGAGCCTCAACCTTCTGCATCAAAAAAATCTGTTAAGGTAATAAATTAAAAAATTTTAAATAAAAAGTATCCATCTTCCTATATGCACCCTAAAAAGTTGAAACTAAACCTAAAGCATATGGATGGTGCAATCAGTCATTGAGTTCGTGTTCATTTCGAAGGAAGATAGGGCGCCGGCAACCTTGTCAAGTAGGAAAATCAGCGCCCTATCTTCCTTTAAACTGACTAATTGCACCATCGATATGTCTTATGCTTATTTTGCAATTTTCATTGCGCATATAGAAAGATAGAGTGTTTTTATATTTTTAATTTATTTATGTTTTGTTTTCTTTGTCACTAAAAAAACCGACCTTCAGAAACTTTCATTTGATATATGGCTCATAAACATCAAACACATTTCTCCTCCCCCTTTGTATGCAGGGGTTAGTAGGGCCTGAACACTTCCACAGGTGGGATTCGAACATGAGAACTGCAAATTATGGTCTCCATCACCAGAGACCGATGGGCTTGGAAAGGCCGCCGTCCGTCGGATGGGACGTTAAGCCGTGGCCCCGTGTGCGGGAGAGCCATACCACGTGCACGTTAAAGAACACGCTGGATGGCCTTGACGGGAGGCTACCATCTGTCTCCCAACAGCTGTTCCAGTGGGTCCCCTCCCCCAATCTTCTCTGAGCCTTCGGGGTCCTTGTGGCCTGGCCATTTAGCCCATGGTGTGCAAAAAAGTGCAGCTCAGAGGTAAAACAATCCAGTCCAATTTGTCGGTTCCTCGGTTTGTCAATTTGTCGGTTTCTGGATTTGTCAAAAGAGTTTTTCCACCATATCTTTCGAAGGCGATGGAGAAACGTAATGATTTATGTGTCAAATGAAAGCTTATGACGCTGGGAGTGTCATAGAATATAAAAAAAATTGATCTTCCATGCTTTCTTTCCATCGAAAAAAAGGGGAAATATGAAAACTGTTATACTACTATATCTCCTGAATGCTAGTGCCAAAAGTAGCAAGCTATGCGTCAAATGACAGCTTGTGACGTGGGGAGTGTCATAGACTATGAAAAATTGACCCTCCCACCCCCAAGCTTTCTTCCTCTTTAAAAAAGGGGAGAAATACGAAAACAATTGTTTCTCTAAATCTCATGAACGCGAGTACTGAAAGTAACAAGCTATACGTTAAGCGAAAGTGTGACGCGATAAGGTCAGAGACTATGACCAAGAGACCAAGCTTTCTTCCTCCAGAGAAATGGTCAGAGACCAAGGAATGAATGTCAGAGATGGAAGAATGTCAGAGATGGAAAAATGTCAGAGACCAAGCTTTCTTCCTCCCTAAAAAAGGGGGGAAATATAAAAACGATTGTGCCCCTAAATCTCCTGAACGCGAGTGCCGAAAGTAACAAGGTATGTGTCATATGAAAGCTTGTGACTCGGGGAGTGTCATAAGCTATAAAAAAATTAACCCCCGTGCAATCTCCCCCCCCCCCCTAAAAAAGAGTAAATGCGAAAACGATTATCGTTTTCGCATTTACTCTTTTTTAGGGGGGGGGGGGGGGGCCTTCGGAACGCGAGTGCGGAAAGTAGCAAGTTATGAGTCAAATGAAAGTTTTCCAGTGGTTCTCCTTCTCCAACCTTCTCTGAGCCCTTGGGATCCTTATGACTGGTCATTTAGCCCATTATATGGTCAGAGGAGTAGTCACAGGAGGTTCAGAGGTGTTCAGAGTCTCTCCCCCCCCCCCCCCCCCCCCACACACACAGTATCGTTCAGAGCAAAAAACCCAAACCTATATGGAATATAATCCAGGGATTGAAAATATTACACTGGCATCGAATTCCAAAGTACTTAGTAATGCAGCAAATGATAAATGCATTGTTCTGCCAGTACAGTCGCTCAAAAAAGTATCCGAACACCATGGTCGATTACAGAATTCAAAAATAATATCTGGCAACTTTTTTTTAGAAATTAGTTTTTTAGAATTACTGAAGGTTGCCAGATCACTAATTTCTAAAAAAATAGTTGCTAGATATTTTTTCTGAATTCTGTAATCGACCATGGTGTTCGGATACTTTTTTGAGCGACTGTACATCAAGAACACATTACGCTTAACCAATTCGTTAAAAATTGGCAAACTAAAGAAAGAGATGAAGTTAATATTTGTATAAATGTATGATAACTTAGAAAAGGGTTAAAATGTTGCGCTCCAATTTATCAAAAATCTAGGAAAACTCTTTTCAATGAGGTAAGACGAAAAAAAAATGTAGTTTTCGATAGATGTGGATTTTTAGAATAAATTGTTGTTTTAATGTTATTACAAAAAAACGGACAACCACAAATAAATGAATTTTCATTCTTAATTTGTGGTTGTTCGTTCTTTTGTAATAACTTTCAAACAACAATTCACTCTAAAATCCCCATTTATAGAATGCTGGATTTTAGGAGCACACTACAGCGAGGCTAAAAATTAGGTGAACCAAAAAATAGAAAAGATGGGGAAAAATGCACAAGAAACAAGTGGGCAAGAAAGAGAGAAACCTACCTAATTCCCCACCACCGGCTAAGGTTCCTAACTCTAAAGAGACACACGGTCCTAGCAAAAAATTCTTACACCCGAGCCATGCGAATGCTAATGGCGTCTCTGGTGATGGTTGGGTTGGGTTGTTTTACCTCTGAGCGGCACTTTTTTGCACACCATGGGCTAAATGGCCAGGTCGCATGGACCCCGAAGGCTCAGAGAAGGTTAGGGGAGGGCACCCACTGGAACAGCTGTTGGGAGACAGATGGTAGCCTCCCGTCAAGGCCATCCAGCGTGTTCTTTAACGTGCACGTGGTATGGCTCTCCCGCACACGGAGCCACGGCTTAACGTCCCATCCGACGGACGGCGGCCTTTCCAAGCCCATCGGTCTCTGGTGATGGAGCCCATAATCTGCAGTTCTCATGTTCGAATCCCACCTGTGGAAGAGTTCAGGCCCTACTAACCCCTGCCTTGTTCTCGGTGAGAAAGGGAACACCAATGGAGTTGGGAAGATCGATGTCCATAGAATAAGACGTTAAGCCTTGCCGTGCAGGAGGATTATACCTGCATGTTAAAGAAAATGAAACGTTAGATATCCTTGATAGGAGTTTTCCATCTGTCTCCTAACATGTGACAATTGGATCAGCTTTTCAAACATTCTCTGAGCCCTTTGACCTGGCCATTTAGCCATTTGTGTGTTCAGAGGTAAAACAACCCAATTCAACCATTCCAGGTTTTGCAAAGGGGATTTTTCAAAGGGGGTCATCGTTGGAGTGCGATGGACAGGATCATCCGTAACGGAGGTGATGAAACACAGAGGAAAATCACGGGGCACAATATCTGAAGGGTATGAAGAATGCGATGGTCAAAAAGCTCACCATTCGTGGTAAAGTAAATAAATAAATAATAAATACCCCCTCAAGCAGCTGCTTGCCACAGAGGTGTGACAGGAGTCTGTCAGTTTATATGCCACAGTAGAAGGTCTGAGTAGGATGGCAGGACCTCAGCAGAAAAACGACACACACATCCATGCCTTACCCGGGGCTCAAACCCGGTCCCTTAGATCAATAGCCAAGCGTGCTAACCACTCGGCCATGGGAGGGAAAGGAAAATACTCCGACAGAAAAGGGATTGGCGTTTGTTGGCACAAACTGTACGCAGAACAGATCTACTGAGAGAGACGACAACTAGAAGCCTTCGAAACCCATTTCTACGAGAACTACGCGCAGAGAATTGAAAACTTTGAAATTTGGGAATTGTACCATGATACATATGGTCAAGCAACTCCGGATCTAGGGGAAAATAAAGGGGAAAGGGAGGGGCAAAACAACAAAACAACTCAATCGAACAGGAAAAAGCAAACGAGGAGGGGGGAGGGGGCAAGGAACTGCATTTCCTCTTGCAGCAGAACATTTACCCCTCTCGTATTAGATGCCTCAAACATTTCTTGAAAAATGCGTGAAAGATACATATCCATCTGCTGAGATGTTGAGCCATGATCTGTGCACGTTAAAGAACACGTTGGGTGGCCTTGAAAATGAGTGACTTATGATGTCTCCTATCAGTTGTCATTTTTAGAAAGATGGCAATTTCAAACAGTAATAATTCTTTACCTCTATTACCCTTACTAGAACTCTCAAATGGGAGGGGGGACCACGGTCCACTTGTCCCACTCACTCCTGCCCAACGACGAAGTATTAGGTATGGATTTACAAAAATTTGGCCAGGCAGTGTATCTAAAACATTCATATAGTTTAGATTGTATTCAACAGATGGCGCCACTGAACACTGATTTTTCAATAACTTCCTCCCATTATTACTTTCAGAGCCGTCCCTTGGCCGAGTGGTTAGTGCGCTTGGCTACTGATCTACGGGACCTGGGTTCGAGCCCCGGGTAAGGCATGGATATTCGTGTTGTTTTTCTGCTGAGGTCCTACCATCCTCTCAGACTTTCTACTATGGCATATAAACTGACAGGCTCCTGTCAGACCTCTGTGGCAAGCAGCTGCTTGAGGGGGTATTTATTTATTTTTATTACTTTCAGTGAGCATCATTTAATCAGTTGCATTTTCTACTGTTGGTACCGACAAACTACATAATAACATTCAGAGCTAATACTTCCTGTAGGCGGAACAAGAATTTGTAAGCAACCAAATTAAAATTTTAAAAGAATTACTATATGAAATTATCAGTATTTCTTTAGGAACCATTTCTTGCACGGAATATTGAAACGGTCCAAGGTAAGAGTGGACTTATCCTGGAAATTTAAACGATATTAATAAATTTATATTAATCAATGCAAAGGAAAATCTTAATTTGAAAGCCGGAAACGACTTTATCGACTTGAGGGGGTGGGCTTAAAATAAGACTTCAGTAAAGTTCCCCAATTGTTAAAATGTTCCACCTGACAGGAAAGGTAAAAAGGATATTCTTATGGTATTTTCAAATCCATTTTTAGTGTCGAACATATACTATGGGATTAAAATATAATTAAGAAAGACACCTGTGTAGGAGACTGATGGTAGCCTTCTGTCAAAGCCAACCAGTGTTTTATTTAACATGCACAGTGTATGGCTCTTCTGCACACAGGACCAAGGATTTGTGTCCTACACTGGCGTAGGTGAGATCCTCAGCACCTTGCCAAGGATTTGTGTCCTACACTGGCGTAGGTGAGATCCTCAGGACCTTGCCAAGGATTTGTGTCCTACACTGGCGTAGGTGAGATCCTCAGAACCTTGCCAAAGAATTGTGTCCTACACTGGCGTAGATGAGATCCTCAGGACCTTGCCAAGGATTTGTGTCCTACACTGGCGCAGATGAGATCCTCAGGATCTTGCCAAGGATTTGTGTCCTACACTGGCGTAGGTGAGATCCTCAGGACCTTGCCAAGGATTTGTGTCCTACACTGGCGTAGGTGAGATCCTCAGTATCTTGCCAAGGATTTGTGTCCTACACTGGCGCAGGTGAGATCCTCAGGACCTTGCCAAGGATTTGTCCTACACTGGCGTAGATGAGATCCTCAGGACTTTGCCAAGGATTTGTGTCCTACACTGGCGCAGGTGAGATCCTCAGGACCTTGCCAAGGATTTGTGTCCTACACTGGCGTAGGTGAGATCCTCAGGACCTTGCCAAGGATTTGTGTCCTACACTGGCGCAGGTCAGATCCTCAGGACCTTGCCAAGGATTTGTGTCCTACACTGGCGCAGGTCAGATCCTCAGGACCTTGCCAAGGATTTGTGTCCTACACTGGCGTAGGTGAGATCCTGAGGACCTTGCCAAGGATTTGTGTCCTACACTGGCGTAGGTGAGATCCTCTGGACCTTGCCAAAGATTTGTGTCCTACACTGGCGTAGGTGAGATCCTCAGGACCTTGCCAAGGATTTGTGTCCTACACTGGCGCAGGTGAGATCCTCAGGACCTTGCCAAGGATTTGTGTCCTACACTGGCGCAGGTGAGATCCTCAGGATCTTGCCAAGGATTTGTGTCCTACACTGGCGTAGGTGAGATCCTCAGGACCTTGCCAAGGATTTGTGTCCTACACTGGCGTAGGTGAGATCCTCAGGACCTTGCCAAGGATTTGTGTCCTACACTGGCGTAGGTGAGATCCTCAGAACCTTGCCAAAGAATTGTGTCCTACACTGGCGTAGATGAGATCCTCAGGACCTTGCCAAGGATTTGTGTCCTACACTGGCGCAGATGAGATCCTCAGAATCTTGCCAAGGATTTGTGTCCTACACTGGCGTAGGTGAGATCCTCAGGACCTTGCCAAGGATTTGTGTCCTACACTGGCGTAGGTGAGATCCTCAGTATCTTGCCAAGGATTTGTGTCCTACACTGGCGCAGGTGAGATCCTCAGGACCTTGCCAAGGATTTGTCCTACACTGGCGTAGATGAGATCCTCAGGACCTTGCCAAGGATTTGTGTCCTACACTGGCGCAGGTGAGATCCTCAGGACCTTGCCAAGGATTTGTGTCCTACACTGGCGTAGGTGAGATCCTCAGGACCTTGCCAAGGATTTGTGTCCTACACTGGCGCAGGTCAGATCCTCAGGACCTTGCCAAGGATTTGTGTCCTACACTGGCGCAGGTCAGATCCTCAGGACCTTGCCAAGGATTTGTGTCCTACACTGGCGTAGGTGAGATCCTGAGGACCTTGCCAAGGATTTGTGTCCTACACTGGCGTAGGTGAGATCCTCTGGACCTTGCCAAAGATTTGTGTCCTACACTGGCGTAGGTGAGATCCTCAGGACCTTGCCAAGGATTTGTGTCCTACACTGGCGCAGGTGAGATCCTCAGGACCTTGCCAAGGATTTGTGTCCTACACTGGCGCAGGTGAGATCCTCAGGATCTTGCCAAGGATTTGTGTCCTACACTGGCGTAGGTGAGATCCTCAGGACCTTGCCAAGGATTTGTGTCCTACACTGGCGTAGGTGAGATCCTCAGGACCTTGCCAAGGATTTGTGTCCTACACTGGCGTAGGTGAGATCCTCAGAACCTTGCCAAAGAATTGTGTCCTACACTGGCGTAGATGAGATCCTCAGGACCTTGCCAAGGATTTGTGTCCTACACTGGCGCAGATGAGATCCTCAGGATCTTGCCAAGGATTTGTGTCCTACACTGGCGTAGGTGAGATCCTCAGGACCTTGCCAAGGATTTGTGTCCTACACTGGCGTAGGTGAGATCCTCAGTATCTTGCCAAGGATTTGTGTCCTACACTGGCGCAGGTGAGATCCTCAGGACCTTGCCAAGGATTTGTGTCCTACACTGGCGCAGGTCAGATCCTCAGGACCTTGCCAAGGATTTGTGTCCTACACTGGCGCAGGTCAGATCCTCAGGACCTTGCCAAGGATTTGTGTCCTACACTGGCGTAGGTGAGATCCTGAGGACCTTGCCAAGGATTTGTGTCCTACACTGGCGTAGGTGAGATCCTCTGGACCTTGCCAAAGATTTGTGTCCTACACTGGCGTAGGTGAGATCCTCAGGACCTTGCCAAGGATTTGTGTCCTACACTGGCGCAGGTGAGATCCTCAGGACCTTGCCAAGGATTTGTGTCCTACACTGGCGCAGGTGAGATCCTCAGGATCTTGCCAAGGATTTGTGTCCTACACTGGCGTAGGTGAGATCCTCAGGACCTTGCCAAGGATTTGTGTCCTACACTGGCGCAGGTGAGATCCTCAGGACCTTGCCAAGGATTTGTGTCCTACACTGGCGCAGGTGAGATCCTCAGGATCTTGCCAAGGATTTGTGTCCTACACTGGCGTAGGTGAGATCCTCAGGACCTTGCCAAGGATTTGTGTCCTACACTGGCGTAGGTGAGATCCTCAGCACCTTGCCAAGGATTTGTGTCCTACACTGGCGTAGGTGAGATCCTCAGGACCTTGCCATGGATTTGTGTCCTACACTGGCATAGGTGAGATCCTCAGGACCTTGCCAAGGATTTGTGTCCTACACTGGCGTAGGTGAGATCCTCAGGACCTTGCCAAAGATTTGTGTCCTACACTGGCGTAGATGAGATCCTCAGGACTTTGCCAAGGATTTGTGTCCTACACTGGCGCAGGTGAGATCCTGAGGACCTTGCCAAGGATTTGTGTCCTACACTGGCGCAGGTGAGATCCTCAGGATCTTGCCAAGGGTTTGTGTCCTACACTGGCGTAGGTGAGATCCTCAGGACCTTGCCAAGGATTTGTGTCCTACACTGGCATAGGTGAGATCCTCAGGACCTTGCCAAGGATTTGTGTCCTACACTGGCGTAGGTGAGATCCTCAGGACCTTGCCAAGGATTTGTGTCCTACACTGGCGTAGGTGAGATCCTCAGCACCTTGCCAAGGATTTGTATCCTACACTGGCGTAGGTGAGATCCTCAGGACCTTGCCAAGGATTTGTGTCCTACACTGGCGTAGGTGAGATCCTCAGCACCTTGCCAAGGATTTGTGTCCTACACTGGCGTAGGTGAGATCCTCAGCACCTTGCCAAGGATTTGTGTCCTACACTGGCGTAGGTGAGATCCTCAGGACCTTGCCAAGGATTTGTGTCCTACACTGGCGTAGGTGAGATCCTCAGCACCTTGCCAAGGATTTGTGTCCTACACTGGCGTAGGTGAGATCCTCAGGACCTTGCCAAGGATTTGTGTCCTACACTGGCGTAAGTGAGATCCTCAGCACCTTGCCAAGGCAGGTCCTGAGGCATGGCCCAGAGTGCCAATGCAAGGGGGATGGACATAAGAAGGAAAACTGAAAAGTTAATATTTCAAAATATTAAAATTTAGGTTGAGCAGTTCTTTAAAAAAGGCACTTGCAAATGAGCAATTATGCATACATCACACGATACTACAACTAAGGAGACCCCAAAACGAAATTAGAAGAATGCATATCGTCTCTGGCGAATATTCCTTTTTTTGTAAAGAGAATGGAGTTTTTCGTTTAGTTACTTTTACACTTTTTAAAAATTTTCATTTGGACAAATGGGTTATTTGTGAAAATGAAAATAGTATTTTAGCAGTACTTATATAATATTTGTGTATTGGTGGTGATAAAACGAACTTGGAATTACAAGATAAGATGATGAGGAAATAGCAATTTGTGAACGTTATAATTACCTGAGGATAGGAATTGATGAAGAAGGAAGAGATACAGAAGAGGTAAAGAAGAGAATTGCACAGGGTAAAAAGGCTGTTAAACAACTGAATGGAATTTGGTAGAGTGAAGAAATTACTAGGAAAAAGCATTTTGCTGTATGGAGCGGTGACCTGGAGAATGTCGGAGACTGAAAGGGGGAAGATTGCAGTGGTGGAGAGGGATGCTTTGAGAAGATCATGTAGAGTATCTAGGGTTGGGTTGTTTTACCTCTGAGCGGCACTTTTTGCACACAATGGGCTAAATGGCCAGGTCACATGGACCCCGAAGGCTCAGAGAAGGTTGGGAGAGGGGACCCACTGGAATAGTTGTTGGGAGACAGATGGTAGCCTCCCGACGAGGCAATTCAGTGTGTTCTTTAACGTGCACAAGGTATGGCTCTCCCGCACACGGGGCCACGGCTTAACGTCTCATCCGACGGAGGGCGGCCTTTCCAAGCCCATCGGTGTCCCCTACTGACCGTGGACAGGGAAGGGAATTTTGCGGAGATAAATCTCAACGCTGACCCAGCTGGGACTCGAACCTGGGAACTACAGATTACGAGTCTGGCGCGCTACCGACTGAGCCACCCCCGCCCCAGAGTATCTAGAAGGGAAAGATTTACTAAAGAGAGAATTAAATAGTTGACGGAAGTTTGAGGAACAATACTGGAAGACATTAAGAGAAGACAACTTGTTTGGTTTGGGCATGTGAAAAGAATGGAAAAGGAGAGACTTCCAAGGACTGCTATGGAGTCTATGCCAAAAAAGAGAATGAAAAGAAGACCTAAAATAACATGGTATGGAGAGCACTCAGTGAAAAGGATCTGAGTGAAGAGTGGTGTTTTGATAGAGAGAAGTGGAATAAGCTCCTGAAGATCGGAAGGCTTGTTGTTTGGGTTGGGTTGTTTTACCTCTGAGCGGCACTTTTTTGCACACCATGGGCTAAAATGGCCAGGTCACATGGACCCCGATGGCTCAGAGAAGGTTGGGGGAGGGGACCCACTGGAACAGCTGTTGGGAGACAGATGGTAGCCTCCCGTCAAGGCCATCCAGCGTGTTCTTTAACGTGCACAGGGTATGGCTCTCCCGCACACGGGGACACGCTTAACGTCCCATCCGACGGACGGCGGCCTTTCCAAGCCCATCGGTGTCCCCTACTGACCGTGGGCAGGCGGGGAATTTTGCGGAGATAAATCTCAACGCTGACCCAGCTGGGACTCGAACCGGGGAACTACAGATTACGAGCCTGGCGCGCTACCGACTGAGCCACCCCCGCCCCAGATCGGAAGGCATAACCGACTTTATATATACAGGGTGAATCTGAAAAAGTGGGCAAAACTTTACGGGGTGGTAGAACGCAGCTATACGAGCAATATTCGTCATAGAATGTATGGTCGGAACACAAACGGCGAGAAGTTAAAAGGTAGTTTTCCACAGTCACATTTAAAGAATTAACACAAGAAGGAGAGGAGATACTTCAGAAAACATTTTATTAACAGGAATGTAATTGAGGTACATGCTCAAAGGAATTGCTCAAAAGAGCTGCCGCCAGCTGTAATGCAGGCTTCCCACCTGCGGGATAGGGACCGACGCACATTTGCGAAGACACCAGGCATTTCCCGAATATCGCCGGCATCAACGGCGATCCTGGCGACTAGATCCATATCGGTTTCAAAGGGGCACTCGTAGATTAGGCTTATCCGCCATTTCGTGGTTAGTATAACCAGCCATCCCCTCGGCAATCCACGGTAGAAATGCCGTTGGGTGCGAGGACCGACCCTTTTATACCATTTCCAACGCCACCTAGCGGCTCGCCGTTTGCGTTCCGACCATACATTCTATGACGAATATTGCTCGTATAGCTGCGTTCTACCACCCCGTAAAGTTTTGCCCACTTTTTCAGATTCACCCTGTATATAACATAAAAAAAAATTTTATTTACCTTCTGCTCCTTAAATTTAAAAAGTTGCTTTTCTCACACCCTTCTGAGAAAACTGGGGGAGGTGGGGGGGGGGGCAGATTGTTTCTGTCAGTGGAATATCTCTTCACATTCTACAACGGAAATTTCAAATTTCTACTTTAAATAAATCACTTACAATATTCGTTAAAAGTTTCTCCTTTTCCATATTTAGTGCCCTCTAACGATAGAAATTAGAAATACCTAAAGCTTTGAAAAATGCGAAATATAATATTTTATTAGAGTCGAACAATTCATTACAAAAGCATAACTAAAATCACAAATATAAAATAGGTTGGGTTGGGTTGTTTTACCTCTGAGCGGCACTTTTTTGCACACGATGGGCTAAATGGCCAGGTCACATGGACCCCGAAGGCTCAGAGAAGGTTGGGGGAGGGGACCCACTGGAACAGCTGTTGGGAGACAGATGGTAGCCTCCCGTCAAGGCCATCCGGCGTGTTCTTTAACGTGCACAGGGTATGGCTCTCCCGCACATGGGGCCACGGCTTAACGTCCCATCCGACGGACGACGGCCTTTTCAAGCCCATCGGTGTCCCCTACTGACCGTGGGCAGGGCGGGGAATTTTGCGGAGATAAATCTCAACGCTGACCCAGCTGGGACTCGAACCTGGGAACTACAGATTACGAGCCTGGCGCGCTACCGACTGAGCCACCCCCGCCCCCAAATATAAAATAAATCAACTAACACGAATCCTTGTCTTCATCAGTATGAAACTAAACTATCAAAAGAATATTTCCTATGATCCACCAATACTTCAGAGTCGTATTTGCAATTCTTCCAGTCTCCAATCAAAGCATAAAAGAAACTAAAAAGATTTTCAATTACTCTCTTAAAAAAAAACAGCTGCGTTTCCCACCCCCTCGGGTATAAGGGGGCAACCCATTGTTGCAAATGGAACCTCATCCCTTCACATTCTACCATCAAAATTATTTCAAATTTCTAGTATAAATATTCGCTTGCAAAATTTGTTTAAAACTTTGAAATTTTTAACTTTTTCCGACGTTAAAGAACGCGATTTAAACTTTTGAGAGAGTTGGAAGTGCGTATCGTAATATTTCGTCAATACTTATCCAACACAAAATTAATTTTTATCTCTAAATGTAAACAATTAATTCTTAAAACCAAAAAGTTTCATTTTCTAACGCACCCTGGGATGTAAGGGGTCAACTCATTCTTGCCAATGCAATCATCATGCCAGTCACATTCCGCCACTGTTCCCAGGTTCGAGTCCCAGCTGGGTCAGCGTTGAGATTTATCTGCGCAAAGTTCCCTTCCCTGTCCACGGTCAGTAGGGGACACCGATGGGCTTGGAAAGGCCTCCGTCCGTCGGATGGAACGTTAAGCCGTGGCCCCGTGTGCGGGAGAGCCATACCTTGTGCACGTTAAAGAACACACTGAATGGCCTCGACGGGAGGCTACCATCTGTCTCCCAACAGCTATTCCAGTGGGTCCTCTCCCCCAACCTTCTCTGAGCCTTCGGGGTCCATGTGACCTGGCCATTTAGCCGATGGTGTGCAAAAAAGTGCCGCTCAGAGGTAAAACAACACAACCCAACCCAACATTCGCCACTAAAATTTCGAATTTCTAGAATAACTGCATCGTTTGTAAAGTTCGTTAAAAATTTGCACTTTTCAACTTTTTCCACCGTTAGGGGCGACATTTTTAGCTTTTGAAATTTTGGGAAAAGTGTGAATTATAATATTTCATCAATACCTATCCGACCCGAAAAAAATAAATTTTAATTAATTCGTTTTGGCCGTCCCCCAGCTTAGCGTTACCCTGATTATAAATTAGAGTGATAACTTGTACTGTATCATCTTCTGCATCGAAAATTTTCATAAAAGCCATATCATTTACCTACAGATTATGCTACATTTCTTTAAATAATTAGTTAAACATTATCACTAGCGTTTTCCCCATTATTTTGGAAAGAATTGTGAGAATTGCAATTCTCACATCAGCTTCAGCTCCATTTTTAAATATTGTTATTATACCCAAATATTTGAAAAAAAATACAGTCGCTCAAAAAAGTATCCGAACGCTATGGTTGATTACAGAATTCATAAAAAATATCTGGCAACGATTATTTTAGAAATTAGTGATCTGGCAACCTTCGTGTCACGTGACACGAAGGTTGCCAGATCACTAATTTCTAAAAAAATCGTTGCCAGATATTTTCCGTTCACAGCAAACTGGAGCGGTTGCGGTTAATGTTCACAGCACATTGGATCGTGTGAGCTCACAAAGACCTGGATCGTGTGGGCTCACTCACGGAAATATTGAGCGTGTGCAGTTACCGTTCACAGCAAACTGGAGCGGTTGCGGTTAATGTTCACAGCACATTGGATCGTGTGAGCTCACAAAGACCTGGATCGTGTGGGCTCACTCACGGAAATATTGAGCGTGTGCAGTTACCGTTCACAGCAAACTGGAGCGTGTGCAGCAACTGCACACGCTCCAGTTTGCTGTGAACGGTAACTGGAGCGTGTACAGTTGCTGTACACGCTCCAGATATTTTTCCTGAATTCTGTAATCACGTGACACTAAGGTTGCCAGAACACTAATTTCTAAAAAATCGTTGCCAGATATTTTTTCTGAATTCTGTAATCAACCATAGTGTTCGGATACTTTTTTGAGCGACTGTACTACGCAATACAACCTTATGAATTAAAGAATGCCTAGTAAGGATCCTACTCTTATTCAAAAGAAAACTGTTCATAAGGTTTCAGGAACCAATTTCCTAATAATAAAAAAACTTTAAAAAGAATATAACGGACAGCTATTTCTTTAACATTTTACTGTTGGAATCCAGTTCTTCTATTTAGTGTTTTTCTGGGCAGCCTGAAAATATAAATGCATATAAAAATAACAGAAAAAAACAACAACTAATAACTCTTTTAATCTCTCTCTTTATTTAATATTATAACGAAAGTCATTTATGATGTGTGCACTTTATAGCTTTTAAGTAACGAAGAAAACTTAAAAGAAAATGCAAAATATCCGGTAGGAACCAGTCGAAACTTACCACTTTTATTAATGTTGCGTGATAATAAGAGGATACATGCCACGATGGAAATAAAATATTATTCCATCTTTGGATGATCCTCTTATTATCGCGTCAATAATATTGTTATAAATTTTTAATAGGAAATCTTGAGCGTGAGTTCAAAAAAATGTTTAACAAAGAAAAAGTTTATAAATGAAGCAATTCATTACAAAAGCATAACTAAAATCACAAATATAAAATAAATTCAATTAACACGAATCCTTGTCTTCATCAGTATGAAATTAAACTATCAAAAGAATATTTCCTATGATCCACCAATACTTCAGAGTCGTATTTACAATTCTTCCAGTCTCCACTCAAATAAAAAAATAAAATAAATAAATACCCCCTCAAGCAGCTGCTTGCCACAGAGGTCTGACAGGAGCCTGTCAGTTTATATGCCACAGTAGAAGGTCTGAGAGGATGGCAGAACCTCAGCAGAAAAACGACACAAACCCTGGGCTCGAAAGAACAAAAGAAAACTTCTTACAAGATTCAGTGACACAATCATTTTTGCGAATAAACCTGTAAATATGATTAAACTTACCAATTCTTTTCGCATATTAAGATGAACACGCATCAAACGATTAACTCTTCCACAGAGAAGTTGAGGCCAGTTCAGCTTGCTCGACTAACATATTGCCTCTTCGGTTTAATCATTAAGTCTCTTAACAACTTTCTTAAGATTAACTTAATGCTAATTCACTGAGCAAAAAAAAGGTAATATACACATTCAACCACTACCGACAACTGTTCCATTCTCTTCTTAAATGGGGCGGGGATGCCTCAGTCGGTAGCGCGCCAGGCTCGTAATCTACAGTTCTCAGGTTCGAGTCCCAGCTGGGTCAGAGTTGAGATTTATCTCCGCAAAATTCCCTGCCCTGCCCACAGTCAGTAGGGACACCGATGGGCTTGGAAAGACAGCCGTCCGTCGGATGGGACGTTAAGCCGTGGGCCCGTGTGCGGGAGAGCCATTCCTGTGCATGTTAAAGAACACGCTGGATGGCCTTGACGAGAGGCTACCATCTGTCTCCCAACAGCTGTTCCAGTGGGTCTCCTCCCCCAACCTTCTCTGAGCCTTCGGGGTCTTTGTGACCTGGCCATTTTAGCCAAAGTGGCGCTCAGAGGTAAAACAAACCAACTCTTCTTAAACATCGCTATTGTTCTACTGTTCCAATCGACTAGTGACGTAATTCACACGCTGAGGCACACTCGAGCATCAAAAGGATGCAGCACATCTTGGTTTCATTGTTGCTCGTTCATCTGTCGTATCAATATTAAAATAATATTGTTCGCGCGTTAATAAGAGGATCATGCATCATTTGTATATTTTTCTAGGGACTATGGACTGCACTTTGAGAAACGATGGCTCAGGGCAGGAACGCACCCGGAAAGCAGGGAGGGGGGGGGGGGGGGGTATCCCCCAAAAAATCCGGTCGTCTTATACGAAATCTCAAACTTTTCTATCTGTTTTGAAATCCATAACAGACGTCTGTAGATTTTTATTTTAGCCTCATATTATATGCCCAACACTAAAAGTCGATGAAAATAATAAACTATAAAATTTTATTCCATATACCAGTGGTTATCAACCTTTTATGCTTCACGTACCCCCTGGAAATGTGTATGTAACTGGCGTACTCCTTGTATAGATAAAACTATAGTTATAGTAAAACAATGGGAATAAAATGAAATATATATACACATTAAATTTTGTATTCATAAATTACATATATCGATAAACACAAAAAATGGCATAAACAATTCAACAAATCTTATATATTTATAAACATTTTACTGGGTAATCAGTGAAATGGTTGCGCTTGTTTACGCTTGCACAGTTCATCAGTGGTTGGAGTTATCTTGTTAAGGTAGAGTCACAAGTCATCTTCAACATCCAGCCTGTTCCTATATTTATTTTTTAAAGCAGTTAAAGATGAAAAATCAGTAGCAGTTTTGCCAACTTAGCGACTTTGTTACTAGATGTAGCGACTTTTGATCTCTCACTGCGTACCCCAAAAATTTTACCGCGTACCCCACTTTGAGAACCCCTACCGTATCCGATATGATTTTAAACTTTCCTGTCCGATGAAATATTTTAGCAATTGGGAAACCGTATAAAGTCTTATTAAAAAGACCCCCCCCCCTCTCCTCGGAAAGTAAATCCCCCGAAGCTAAATTTTCTGCCCCCAGTCCTCGACACTGAATTCTCGAAATCACATCCCCGACACTAAATTCTCCGAACTACTATACCCACCCCCCGAAACTACTATTTATTACTACTATTACTGCCTGGCTTAGGGCAGTGGTACTTAAGGTGCACTAGGGGCTCTACGAAATTAATTTTGTCTTCCTGTTATAAATTAGAAAAAAAATTGTCATTTAACGATTGAAGTAAAAAACATTCTAAGTGAGTACTCTCAGCTTCAATATCTATCACCCAAGCCTGAACCTCAAGAACTGCTCTCAATAAAATGTCCTTCCAGTGCAGAGGTTCCCAAACTTATTTGTCTTACGGTTCCCTTTTCAAAAAAAAAATTACTCAGCGCCCCCCTTGAAATCTATCTTCTTTAAGCAAACGAACAGAAAGATGCAGTGACGAATTTGAGTTCTTTTTTGTATCTATATTTCTACCTACGTCCTACAGCATAGTAAAGAAAGATGTTGTTGTAAATAAGACACCTTGAAGCTTGAAATTATAAAATCATTTATTAAGATCAACCATAGTAACATTCGCATTACACACAGAAAATTAAGATAACGAAGGATAATTTTATGTGTTTGTTTGGAAAATAAAGTAATCACTATGACTTTAACTCCATGTTACACAACAGCTGAGCGGCACTTTTTTGCACACCATGGGCTAAATGGCCAGGTCACATGGACCCCGAAGGCTCAGCGAGGGGACCCACTGGAACAGCTGTTGGGAGACAGATGGTAGCCTCCCGCCAAGGCCATCCAGCGTGTTCTTTAACGTGCACAGGGTATGGCTCTCCCGCACACGGGGCCACGGCTTAACGTCCCATCCGACGGACGGCGGCCTTTCCAAGCCCATCGGTGTCCCCTACTGACCGTGGGCAGGGCGGGGAATTTTGCGGAGATAAATCTCAACGCTGACCCAGCTGGGACTCGAACCTGGGAACTACAGATTACGAGCCTGGCGCGCTACCGACTGAGCCACCCCCGCCCCTCACACCAGATGAAACATGTACGAACGGTTTTTCAAAATTTTCTTATCTTCCCTTCTTTCTTTGTGCTTCCACCGCCCCCCCCTCCCAATTGCACCCGAGGCTACTACCGACCCCCTGGATCATACCAGCGCCCCCCAGGTGGGTGGTATCGCCCACTTTGGGAAACATTGTTCTAGTGAATCATGCCAATGACTTTGATGGAATTGATGCTTTTAATAAACGCAAAATTTATTTATAAAAACAGCGACAACGACATTTAACATTCAAATGCATACGTAACCAAAAGTCGTGCGGACATGCGAGGCCAAACACATGCAGGCAATAAACAGAAAAATGCAAACATCCTCATCTTACGGGGGCGGGGGGTCGCTCAGTCGGTAGCGCGCCAGGCTCGTAATCTGTACTTCCCAGGTTCGAGCCCCAGCTGGGTCAGCGTTGAGATTTATCTCCGCAGAATTCCTCGCCCTGCCCACGGTCAGTAGGGGACACCGATGGGCTTGGAAAGGCCGCCGTCCGTCGGATGGGACGTTAAGCAGTGGCCCCGTGTGCGGGAGAGCCATACTCGGTGCACGTTAAAGAACACGCTGGATGGCCTTTACGAGAGGCTACCATCTGTCTCCCAACAGCTGTTCCAGTGGGTTCCCTCCCCCAACCTTCTCTGAGCCTTCGGGGTTCATGTGACCTGGCCATTTAGCCCATGGTGTGCAAAAAAGTGCCGCTCAGAGGTAAAACAACCCAACCTCATCTTATGTCAATGGAGAATCAAATTCGATGCTTCGTAACTAATTAAGTAAATTTTAATGGAAGCATGACTGAAGGGTTGGGTTGTTTTACCTCTGAGCGGCTCTTTTTTGCACACCATGGGCTAAATGGCCAGGTCACATGATGGACCCCGAAGGCTCAGAGAGGGTTGGGGGAGGGAACCCACTGGAACAGCTGTTGGGAGACAGATGGTAGCCTCCCGTCAAGGCCATCCATCGTGTTCTTTAACGTCCACAGGGTATGTCTCTCTCTCCCGCACACGGGGCCACGGCTTAACGTCCCACCCGACGGACGGCGGCCTTTCCAAGCCCATCGGTGTCTAACAAGCCCATCGGCTACTGATCTACGGGACCTGGGTTCGAGCCCTGGGTAAGGCATGGATGTTCGTGTTGTTTTCTGCTGAGGTCCTGCCATCCTCTCAGACCTTCTACTGTGGCATATAAACTGACAGGCTCCTGTCAGACCTCTGTGGCAAGCAGCTGCTTGAGGGGGTATTTATTTATTTATTTATTTTTTTAACACCACCAGGTGATCTTTTCAATAACATCAAATTTTTATAAATTTGTTTGAATACGAATTTATATGGGACGATAAACAAATGAAGCATGTATTAGATTCTGTGTTGCCGAGTGGTTAGCGCGCTTGGCTACTGACCTAAGGAACCTGGGTTCGAGTCCCGGATACGGCATGGATGTTCGTATTGTTTTCTGCTGAGGTTCTGCTATCCTCTCAGATCTTCTACTGTGACATATAAACTGACAGGCTCCTGTCGGACCTCTATGGCAAGCAAGTGCTTGAGGGGGTATTTTTTTTTTATTATGCTACTCCAATAATGTAAGGTGATTAATTGGTAATTTTTCATAAATTTATAATAATAAAAAAAATTGATTATTATAAATTAATAATATTAAATTAATTAGTTATGTGTCAATGAGGTATCCCCCTATTTACATTGTTTCTTACGAGAATTTCATTTCCGACTAACACGATTTCATTTTACACGAATTTTTTTAAGAATCGTGTTTGTCGGGAAACGTATGTATCTGTTTTATTCGAATGAGTTGATTGCCGATTTTTTTTTACGTTGCGTCCTTTAATTCTCGAAACTAAATGTCACCAAAAAAAACTTTTTTCAGTCCTGATCACTGCCATGAATGCAATACCAAGTGGCATTATGTTTGCTCCAACATTCTCAGTTTCGTCCTATATGGGTGAGCCCTTGATTAATTTACCTCTATGGCCGAGTGGTTAGCGCGCTTGGCTATTGATCTAAGAGACCTGGGTTCGAGCCCCGGGTAAGGCATGGCTGTTTGTGTCGTTTTTCTGCTGAGGTCCTGCCATCCTCACAGACCTTCTACTATGGCATATAAACTGACAGGCTCCTGTCAGACCTCTGTGGCAAGCAGCTGCTTGAGGGAGTATTTTTTTTATTTATCGAGACTCTTTGAACAACCTCAGCAACATGATTGAAATAACGAGTATACTGAAACGAGATGTTTTGCCGGAAAGGAAAATATCCGCCTTCACTTCTCTCCCTTCCTCGGCATACACTCCAAGCATTCATATAAATCATTTGAAAGAATCTTTAGAGACAATTGGAAATTAAAATTCCCTGGGAGATTTATAAATAGTTGAGAAGAATCAGGTTTTGAATTAGTAAAGTGCGATGTTCGTGTTGTTTTTCTGCTGAGGTCCTGCCATCCTCTCAGACCTTCTACTTTGGCATATAAACTGACAGGCTCCTGTCAGACCTCTGTGGCAAGCAGCTGCTTGAGGGGGTATTTATTTATTATTTATATTTATCCGCAAATCTATATCAACATCCTCAAGATCTTATCCGCATTCTTAAATCTTTTTCGGCATCCGCGTATAAAATAAATAAATACCCCCTCAAGCAGCTGCTTGCCACAGAGGTCTGACAGGAGCCTGCCAGTTTATATGCCATAGTAGAAGGTCTGAGAGGATGGCAGGACCTCAGCAGAAAAACGACACATATTTGCTACTAAATAATCACCGAGATTTTGCAAATGCTTGAGTTCCGATGTATGTTTGCGAGTAAAATCAATCAGTATGTGGCAAGCAGCTGCTTGAGGAGGTATTTATTTATTATTTATTTATAATGATGTATGATTAGTGATTAATTTGAAGGGCGAGTGTTTAGTGCGCTTGGCTACTGATCAAAGGTTTCGACCCCGGGTTAAGGCATGGATGTTTGTCTTTTTGCTGAAATCTCGCTTTCCTCACAGACCTTGTCTATGTCAAAATCATATAATAACTGGCCCCTGTGAAACCTCTGTGGCAAGCAGCTGCTTGAGGGGGGGGGGTTATTTTTTATTATGGTTATTAATGACTATAAAGGCATAAATGATTTTATGATGTGTCATAATTGGTAATCGGTTGACATGAAGCTTGTAATTAATGAAATGTTATATTTGATTATAAAGTAGTTAGTTGTATAAATTATGCACAAAATATAATTATCCAAACTCCTGCAGATAAGCCGATAGCTTTGTGGATCACTAGATTAAAATATGTGTACTGCGTTCATTTATTGGGAAAAAGAATAATTAACTGAAAACATATATTGCGATTAAAAAGTAAACCCGTATTTAGAAAAATATGGCTTACTAAGTATTAGGTAAAAATTTACCTAATGTGATTTTGCAAATTCTTCTGATCAAATTTTGCTCTTTTAAATGCGATTATAGGACGATACTCCTTTTCATTACCCAAATAACCCCCCCCCCCCCCCCACCTTTACACTTCAGTCTGTAAACTTCATCTTCTCCACGATTGAAATTTTCAAAGATTTAATTCCAGTTATGCCGTACCGTGGCCGAGTGGTTAGCGCGCTTGGCTACTGATCTACGAGACCTGGGTTCGAGCCCCGGGTAAGGCATGGATGTTAGTGTTGTTTTTCTGCTGAGGTCCTGCCATCCTCTCAGACCTTCTACTCTGGCATGTAAACTGACAGCCTCCTGTCAGACCTCTGTGGCAAGCAGCTGCTTGAGGGGGTATTTATTTATTTCTACGAAACACTAGACTATGGGGTACGCGGTAAAATCTTTTGCGGTACGCCATGAGAGCTCAAACGTCGCTAGATATATGCTGTCTATATATATATGTGTGTTTTATTTTATTCCCATTGTTATATTATAACTATAGTTTTATCAATCAATACAAGGGGTACACCAGTTTCATACACATTTCCAGGGGGTACGTGAAGCATAAAAGGTTGAGAACCACTGCACTAGAGTAATATTTTTAACTAATATTCTTTTTTTGTCAGCAAATTGATCGTTTTTTTTTTTATATAGAGCATAAGGTTTTTAAAATTTATCGCTTTATCCCAATGTTTTTTAAAACTAAATATCATCATTCAATTTTCAAATTTCAAGCATTTTTTCACTCGTCCGTCATCAAAAATGCAGTAATTATATAACAATGTCAGCCATCAATAATGCAGTAATATTTGTCCATGTTTGTACATACCTTATGAAATTAGCGATTTTATCTGCAATGATATAAAAGTTTTTAAGCGCGGTTTCATCCTCTATCCGCACTGATACGAATTTTTTTAAACACCGTTTCATCCTCTATCCGCGTAAACATTAATCTTTTAACTGCCGAGAGGATTTAAATGCGGATATCGGCATTCGCGCAGGGCTTTCTGGGTAACATTCCCCAGAAATTAATGAACTGAATTCTCCCTTGAATAGTAAATATTAATTATATTACGGATTCATAATTAAAATTATATTCCCGAAAATTGAAGGGGAAAAAAAAAGACGTTTTAATGAGGAACACATTAGTAATGAAGTTAAAATCATTCATTTGAATGAAATGACTTTTACAGAACAGCGAAGGAATTGCGAAATGCTTCAATATTGGGCCTAGCTTCGTTTTAAGATTCTTCCTTTAAAATAGATAGGCCTAACTTCCTTTCGGATCCTTCCTTTAAAATAGATAGGTCTAACTTTTTTTCGGATCCTTCCTTTAAAATATATAGGTCTAACTTCCTTTCGGATCCTTCCTTTAAAATAGATAGCTCTAACTTTTTTTTTCGGATCCTTCCTTTAATATAGGTAGGTCTAATTTCCTTTCGGATCCTTCCTTTAAAATAGATAGGCCTAACTTCCTTTCGGATCCTTCCTTTAAAATAGATAGGTTTAATTTCCTTTCGGATCCTTCCTTTAAAATAGATAGGCCTAACTTCCTTTCGGACCCTTCCTTTAAAATAGATAGGTCTAACTTTTTTCGGATCCTTCCTTTAAAATAGATAGGTCTAATTTCCTTTCGGATCCCTCCTTTAAAATAGATAGGCCTAACTTCCTTTCGGATCCTTCCTTTAAAATAGATAGGCCTAACTTTTTTCGGATCCTTCCTTTAAAATAGATAGCTCTAACTTTTTCGGATCCTTCCTTTAAAATAGATAGTTCTAACTTTTTTTCCGGATCCTTCCTTTAAAATAGATAGGTTTAATTTCCTTTCGGATCCTTCCTTTAAAATAGATAGGTCTGATTTCCTTTCGGATCCTTCCTTTAAAATAGATAGGTCTAACTTTTTTCGGATCCTTTCTTTAAAATAGATAGGTCTAATTTCCTTTCGGATCCTTCCTTTAAAATAGATAGGTCTAATTTCCTTTCGGATCCTTCCTTTAAAATAGATAGGACTAACTTCCTTTTTTCGGATCCTTTCTTTAAAATAGATAGGTCTAATTTCCTTTCGGATTCTTCCTTTAAAGTAGATAAGCCTAACTTCCTTTCGGATCCTTCCTTTAAAATAGATAGGTCTAATTTCCTTTCGGATTCTTCCTTTAAAATAGATAGGTCTAATTTCCTTTCGGATCCTTCCTTTAAAATAGATAGGTCTAACTTTTTTCGGATCCTTTCTTTAAAATAGATAGGTCTAATTTCCTTTCGGATCCTTCCTTTAAAATAGATAGGTCTAATTTCCTTTCGGATCCTTTCTTTAAAATAGATAGGACTAACTTCCTTTTTTCGGATCCTTTCTTTAAAATAGATAGGTCTAATTTCCTTTCGGATTCTTCCTTTAAAGTAGATAAGCCTAACTTCCTTTCGGATCCTTCCTTTAAAATAGATAGGTCTAATTTCCTTTCGGATTCTTCCTTTAAAATAGATAGGTCTAATTTCCTTTCGGATCCTTCCTTTAAAACAGATAGGCCTAACTTCCTTTCGGATCCTTCCTTTAAAATAGATAGGACTAACTTCCTTTTTTCGCATCCTTCCTTTAAAATAGATAGGTCTAATTTCCTTTCGGATCCTTCCTTTAAAATAGATAGGCCTAACTTCCTTTCGGACCCTTCCTTTAAAATAGATAGGACTAACTTCCTTTTTTCGGACCCTTCCTTTAAAATAGATAGGACTAACTTCCTTTTTTCGCATCCTTCCTTTAAAATAGATAAGCCTAATTTCCTTTCGGATCCTTCCTTTAAAATCGGTAGGCCTAGTTTCCTTTCGGTGATCAGCAGTTCATTGTTCGTAAACACGGAGTAACTTTTTTTCCTTATCAGAATTACTTGTGGATACAAAACTATTAGAACACCTCCGAGCGATCTCAAAAATTATCGCGATCGATAGGAATAAAACAACAGTTTCAAACGTTGACTATCTCAAAACCTCACCATTACCATCAGCTCCGCGCCCTTCCAGCAGTTTTTGTACCATCGAGCAACCGTTTCCAATGTGCAGTCCATCCTTATGCCGATGAGCCCATCTACCTCTCTTGCAGCAAACCCATCAAAGAATCAGCAACCGATAAACCACTGATGCTGTCCTTCGTTTCCACGCCCCGACGACATCAGCTGCGATCAATCGGCGAAATCAGCAACACTGCAGACACGCCTAATGCATGACGTGCAACCAAAACGTCTCTTAAATTTCTTGCAGCTCTTTTGCACATCTAAACTTCTCACTACCCCCCCCCCTCCACGTCGCCTATATACACTTTCCATCTTCTTCCCCCCCTCCCCAAACGCATTCGATGATCGACCTTTCTGCAGGAGCAGCCTTAGCTCCAGAGCATCGGGCATTAACAACGAAGCCAATTACAGTGGGCCTAAGTGGCTGGTGACATCGGCTCGGAATTCCATTAGGCCCGGTTCTGCCTCCTCGACCGTCCGACCGTCCATCAGATAAGTACCGACTGCGATAATCACCGTGTCGTCGCCTAAATTCCGGTGTCTAATTGCCGGACGCGGCGTTGTCTGAAGAAGATAAACACCCCAAGGTGTCTGAGAAAGACACTTCAAGAGCCGCATTGCCCTCAGCGAAACGCAGTCCCTTGGTCTCAACCTCCACTTCTCCTACAAGGCCCGCCAGGGTATTTAATATTCTGGCAAGGGCGCCTCAAGAGGTTGCCCGCTGCCTGTAATTTGGACCTTTTTTTTTCAGACTCCGAGACTTAGAATCTATCGCTATATCGATCATTAGTCAGGTCCCAACTAGCTGCTGAGCCAACAATTACTTTCTCCACTTCTGTGGCCGAGCCATCCCCCCCGTTTATAATGTCACCCCCCCCCCCCCTTTACCTGATGTAAGGAACCAGCTCACCTACCCTGCTACTGCAGAGACACCTGCTTTCGAAATCACGCGGTCTAGTCAAGGGAGAACTGCGCAGTTCTCCCTCTCTTCTGATTGGCAACATGGGCACGAAAATCCTTATCCAAAGATTACACACATCAGCGCACATAACGAGCATGGTTGGCTGGCTAATTAATTTGAAGCCGAGCACTCTATTTAAGAATTATAACTGCGCATGGATTTACTTTCTTCAATGACAACAATAAGCTCATTAAAGCTTCATCTTAATGGACATTTGTGTCAGAGGAAGACTAAACTGACACACAATGTCTCTTTTTCTGCAGTTGTGGTTTGAACATCCATCGTTTCCGACACTAGTAGCGATTTCGCAACTTTTTTTTTTTCCAGATATCTGAGTGTCTCTATCTCATTTTAAGATTAATAAAAGAAGAATTAGGGTTGGGTTGTTTTACCTCTGAGATGCACTTTTTTGTACACCATGGGCTAAATGGCCAGGTCACATGGACCCCGAAGGCTCAGAGAAGGTTGGGGGAGGGGACCCACTGGAACACCTGTTGGAAGACAGGTAATTTCCCGTCAAGGCCATCCAACGTGTTCTTTAACGTGCACAGAGTATGGCTCTCCCGCACACGGGGCCACGCCTTAACGTCCCATGTGACGGACGGCGGTCTTTCCAAGCCCATCGGTGTCCCCTACTGACCGTGGGCAGGGCGGGGAGTTTTGCGGAGATAAATCTCAACGCTGACCCAGCTGGGACTCGAACCTGGGAACTACAGATTACGAGCCACCCCCGCCCCCAAAAGAAGAATTAAAATATGCCGTAATGTGTTATAAAATTATATATTAATAAATGGAATTTTTGATTATTTATTGTTTTAATTTTCCTGCTGGTAACGATAACTCATTAATGTCTCTATCGTAATGGAAATTTCTGTCACTGGAAGACTGAATTAGTAGACAGTGAGGATAAGGATCATTTGGGACAGTTCACACAAATATAATGTCAAAAATTATGAGTTTTTTCTTTTTTAATTTAAAGTATTGCTGTTTCGAATCCATACTACGTCGCGGCCAAGGCAGCGTCGAATGGGGCATCTGCAGCACAGCAAATCAAACCAAAGGAGCAATTTCGAATCATAACATGGTTAGTTTTTATTAATGAAAATAAAAAAATAAATACCCCCTCAAGCAGCTGCTTGCCACAGAGGTCTGACAGGAGCCTGTCAGTTTATACGCCATAGTAGTTTATATGCCAACACACACATCCATGCCTTAATCCGGGGCTCGAACCCAGGTCCCGTAGATCAGTAGCCAAGCGCGCTAACCACTCGGCCACGGGACGGTTTTACGATTTCAAAAACCAACTATTGAATAGATTGCAAAATATCTGTTGCCCCCGTCGCTAGACCCTCCCTTCACTTGTCTCCTGCACGAAGATGGCGGGGGTGCTCAGTCGGTAGCGTGCCAGGCTCGTAATCTGCAGTTTCCAGGTTCGAGTCCCAGCTGGGTCAGCATTGAGACTTATCTCCGCAAAACTCCCCGCCCTTCCCACGGTCAGTAGGAGTCACCGATGGGCTTGGAAAGGCCGCCATCTGTAGGATGAGACGTTAAGCCGTAGCCCCGTGTGTGGGAGAGCCATACCCTGTGTACGTTAAAGAACACGGGAGGCTACCATCTGTCTCCTAACAGTGTTCCAGTGGGTCCCCTCCCCAAACCTTTCTGAGCCTTCGGGGTCCTTGTGACCTGGCCATTTACCCCATTGTGTGCAAAAAAAAAGAGCCGCTCAGAGGTAAAACAGCCCAACTCAACCAGTGCAAAACGTTGTCCAGGTACTGCCCTGATTCTACAACTTAAACTTTTGCAATGTATTAATAGATGCAATGCGCTAATTAAGTCAGGGAATGGGAAAAAGTCGCTTTCCCAATTGATCTCCCCCTCTAAGTGCCGTAGATTGTGTCTAGGGAGAGATGGGCGCGGGTCGGCTCTGCCGGTAACAGCCAAACCTTCTATCCCGATGTTTCTGGATTCAATTATCCACTGGTGCCTTCGTAGAGATTTTTTCCGCTAACTCACGTTCCATCCTCGGTAAGAAAGGGGACACGGATGAGTCTGGAAAAGCTGCCCGTCCATCCGATTGGGTATTAAGCCGAGGCGTCATGTACAGTCGCTCAAAAAAATATCCGAACAGTATGGTTCACTACAGAATTCAGAAAAAATATCTGGCAACGATTTTTTAAAGAAATTAGTGATCTGGCAACCTTCGTGTCACGTTACACGAAGGTTGCCAGATCACTAATTTCTTTAAAAAATCATTGTCAGATATTTTTTCTGAATTCTGTAATCAACCATGGTGTTCGGATACTTTTTTGAGCGACTGTAGGTGGTCATATTATTTTGATACTAGATCGTGTGGGCTCACTCACGGAAATATTGAGCGTGTGCAGTTACCGTTCACAGCAAACTGGAGCGTGTACAGTAACTATACACGCTCCAGTTTGCTGTGAACGGTAACTGGAGCGTGTACAGTTGCTGTACACGCTCCAGATATTTTTCCTGAATTCTGTAATCACGTGATACGAAGGTTGCCAGATCACTAATTTCTAAAAAAAATCGTTGCCAGATATGTTTTCTGAATTCTGTAGTCAACCATACTGTTTGGATATTTTTTTGAGCGACTGTACATTCGGCCACACGTCGCTTCATTACAAATTTCGAAATGGTTAGTTAGAAGCGAATTTTGATCAATGCAATATACATACATTGAGTGATGAATTATGAGCATCCACCTAATACTATTTAACACATCACCGGTCTCCAACAACTGCGTGAACATGCTACGATATGAATTTAGTAAATTAGGATTTGGGTTGGGTTGTTTTACCTCTGAGCGGCACTTTTTTGCACACCATGGGCTAAATGGCCAGGTCACATGGACCCCGAAGGCTCAGAGAAGGTTGGGGGAGGGGACCCAGGAATAGCTGTTGGGAGACAGATGGTAGCCTCCCGTCAAGGCCATCCAGCGTGTTCTTTAACGTGCACAGGGTATGGCTCTCCCGCACACGGGACCACGGCTTAACGTCCCATCCGACGGACGGCGGCCTTTTCAAGCCCATCGGTGGCCCCTACTGACCGTGGGCAGGGCGGGGAATTTTGCGGAGATAAATCTCAACGCTGACCCAGCTGGGACTCGAACCTGGGAACTACAGATTACGAGCCTGGCGCGCTACCGACTGAGCTACCCCCGCCCCCACGACATCATTGGAAGAACATCGATTGCTATGCTTTAAATCAGGCTTGCCTAATCCAAACTTAACGAAGAGCCATTAGGAAGAAAATCATATTCCTAAAAAAACACAGAAACAATTCTCCCCTTGAAAACGGAAACATGCATGCATTTGATAGTACTCATTGATCATTAAAAGTTGATCAAACTTTTAAAATACGCATCTATTGTTTTAAATGGTTTGAAACAATTCTTCTTATCGAAATTGTAATTAACTGCCGAGGAAACTTCTAACGTTTGGCATTGCTATTGTTAAATATTCAAACTTCTATAACGCTTCAAATATTGTTGAAAATCGAGATTTTGAAAGACTTGATCTAGATCTTCATCTTCAGTCACATTTCCTCATAAAACACTTATTTTAGAAGTTTTAGAGACTGATCTAAGGGACCTGGGTTCGAGCCCCGGGTAAGGCATGGATGTTCGTGTAGTTTTTCTGCTGAGGTCCTGCCATCCTCTCAGACCTTCTACTATGGCATATAAACTGACAAGCTCCTGTCAGACCTCTGTGGCAAGCAGCTGCTTGAAAGGGTATTTATTTTTATTTATTATTAGAGAGTCGAAGTTAGCTTCCACTGAGCACGTGGAGAGATGGTGTAAAATCACAGTGTATAAATACCCAAGCTCTAATGCAATTCTGTTTCGAATATTATCTTATTTCACACGTGTATCCGGTGCTTTAGGTATCTAAGGCAAAGTGCTGTTTAAGTGTTCCACTGACCCTATGTTCATCGAGATGTCAGATCTTGATAATTCAAGTGTTAAAGGTTCACGTTTTAAATAGCCCCCCTCCCCCAACCTTTTAGGGGGACCTGTGTGGAGAGAATAGGAACGGAACTGCTTTTGCCACATCTTGAAGCTAAAGTACAGTTGTCGGTATCGCCCCATTTTCACTTCGGCAGCGTGAGTTTCTAATTTGCAACTGCACCGACACGAAAAGCCTCCGTCGCGTTGCGATTGCGTGTAAACATCGCCCAAGGTGCTAAAAGATGAAGTGTAGAAAGTGCAGTTTACCTTTTGGGCAGGTAATCCGTTTCAGTTTGTATTCTGCTGAAGGGTGCCGGCTCGGCTCTATAATCAGAGGCATAGGAGGCAACACGGTACTGTCAGTGGAAGGGGTGACCGACGAATGATGGGTGGCGGCAAGGTCAAGGGTCAGCACGAGCTAAATCATCACGACCATTACTCTCACCGTCTTCACTGTCTCGCCGTAGAAAGTGACCGAACTTCGTTTTCGTTTCTCAGTCGTAAAACTACACTGGGATCTATATTTGATTGTTCGATATTACTATATCGAATATCGAACTATTACTATATCGTAATAATATTACTATATAGTAATCGAACGATTACTATATCGAACATCAAAATATTATGGCTTGTGGATTGCCGTCTGAGCGGCACTTTTTTGCACACCATGGGCTAAATGGCCAGGTCACATGGACCCCGAAGGCTCAGAGAAGGTTGGGGGAGGGGACCCACTGGAACAGCTGTTGGGAGACAGATGGTAGCCTCCCGTCAAGGCCATCCAGCGTGTTCTTTAACGTGCACAGGGTATGGCTCTCCCGCACACGGGCCACGGCTTAACATCCCATCAGACGGACGGATGGCGGCCTTTCCAAGCCCATCGGTGTCCCCTACTGACCGTGGGAAGGGCGGGGAATTTTGCGGAGATAAATCGCAGCTGGGACTCGAACCTGGGAACTACAGATTACGAGCCTGGCGCGCTACCGACTGAGCCACCCCCGCCCCAAATATTATGGCACTCGATGATCATCAGAAGAAGAGTTCCTACCAGACCATCTACGAAATGTCGTTATGAAAGGGACAAAGTTTTGATAGTTTTCTATTTTAAAAGGTTTTTACTTGTTCTATGATGCTGCTTATTAAAATTGATGCAGAAGAGTTTTTTTCTTTTAATAGATAATCAGACCAGGGGTGGCCACGAGATCTTGTAAGCGTATGAATGAAGGTCATTCGATTTGATTTGGTCTTTTACAGTTGAGGTTATTAACTGAGTTCCTTTCTGGATTTATCATGCCGAGTACGGAAGAAGCATTTATGCTTTTGAAAAAACAATAGCATCGGTTTCCAGTTTTTCGTCTAGGAATAGTTTTAGAGATCTTGAACCTCGTAAAAGCACTTTTTAATAATGTCAAATCTTCGTAAGTCTCTAGGTTGGGTTGGGTTGTTTTACCTTTGAGCGGCACTTTTTTGCACACCATGGGCTAAATGGCCAGGTCACATGGACCCCGAAGGCTCAGAGAAGGTTGGGGGAGGGGACCCACTGGAACAGCTGTTGGGAGACAGATGGTAGCCTCCCGTCAAGGCGATCCAGCGTGTTCTTTAACGTGCACAGGGTATGGCTCTCCCGCACACGGAGACACGGCTTAACGTCCCATCCGACGGACGGCGGCCTTTCCAAGCCCATCGGTGTCCCCTACTGACCGTGGGCAGGGCGGGGAATTTTGCGGAGATAAATCTCAACGCTGACTCAGCTGGTACTCAAACCTGGAAACTACAGATCACGAGCCTGGCGCGCTACCTACTAGGCACCCCCGCACCCTCGTTATAGGTAGAGTGAATCTATTGGGGGGAGGGGTCATATCTATTGGGGGGAGGGGTCATATCTATTGGGGGAGGGGGTCATATCTCCCACCAAGATTACAACCCTTTGAATCTTCGCCCCTCGTTATAGGTAGATATAATCCCGCACCCTCGTTATAGGTAGAGTGAATCTATTGGGGGGAGGGGTCGTATCTATTGGGGGAGGGGGTCATATCTCCCACCAAGATTACAACCCTTTGAGAACAACTCTTTGAGTACTTTACAAACCTTTGAGAATGCTAATAACCGGGACGGATGAGGAAAAAATATTAGATATATATTTGATTTATTTTTCAAGGAATTTTTTTAAAGATTATTAAAACAGTGGGAAAATTTTTATACAGGAACGGCACTCGAAAACTACACTTAAATATAATATATTTATATATATATGTATATTTCCTCCCCGTTCTAGTGATATTTTAAAAACCTATTCGTGAAAAATACATTTAATATACATAGATTTACTCTTTTTTTTACTGTTCTGATAATAAATTTATATTTATTATTTTGAACTGAATTAATCGTAATAAATTATCCCCTGAACAGTTGTCTTTTTTAGTCATATTTAATTTCAATTTTTAATTTATTATATATATATATCGTTTTTTACAATGAATTGTAAAAAGATAATAGAGTCTGGTATCGAACCGAACATCTTTGAGTTGAAAGTAAAATAAAAAGTCATTGCACTAAACCAAACTTCGAAAAATATATATTTATTTTATTAAATGCTTTGAAACAAGCTTCGATTAATTTCTGAAGTTTATTCTTAGACACCTTGCTGCTGTTCAATATTCCAACTTCCATAACTCTTTAAATATTGATAGAATATTGTTAGAAATCGATATTAAAAGATATTCTGATCTTAAATTTATGTTTAGCGAAATTTTTCCATGAAATGCATATTTTAAAAAGTTACATATCCTCACAGACCTTCAACTATGGCATATAACCTGTCAGACCTCTGTGGCAAGCAGCTGCTTGAGGAGGTATTTATTTTATATTTATAGAACTTCAAAATTAGAATTCCTTTGACTTAGTACGAAAATTTTCTAATATTTTGGTAGGACAGTGTAAATGGATAAAACTTTATCAAGACAAAATCTTTTACTGGCCCTTTCCGCCAGAAATCAACTTTTTTTCATGGCACCCGCAAAAAATTAATTTTAATTCAATTCAAATTTATTTCACACTTTTGCTACATTACAAACATCTAAATCAAAGCTTAAAATAACACAAAGCAATACATATTTTTTCTACCAACTTAAACAGTTTTAAAAGTATAAAATACAAAACTTCACATGAGCCAAAACTCGTTTGTGGAGATATTAGATATAGAAAATATAAATTGTTTTAAAGCAACAGTGTTAATTTAGTTATAACTGACATATAAGTTGGGTTGTTTTACCTCTGAGCGGCACTTTTTTACACACCATGGGCTAAATGGCCAGGTCACATGGACCCCGAGGGCTCAGAGAAGGTTGGGGGAGGGGACCCACTGGAACAGCTGTTGGGAGACAGATGGTAGCCTCCCGTTAAGGCCATCCAGCGTGTTCTTTAACGTGCACAGGGTATGGCTCTCCCGCACACGGAGCCACGGCTTAACGTCCCATCCGACGGACGGCGGCCTTTCCAAGCCCATCGGTGTCCCCTACTGACCGTGGGCAGGGCGGGGAATTTTGCGGAGATAAATCTCAACGCTGACCCAGCTGGGACTCGAACCTGGGAACTACAGATTACGAGCCTGGCGCGCTACCGACTGAGCCACGCCCGCCCCATAACTGACATATAAACAACCCGTTAAGATTATGATAAATGTATATTTAAACACTATAATCAAACATAGCATAAACACTATAATAAATTGTTTACATTTCGTTCGATTATCCATTTCATAATTAATTTTTTGAAAAGATAATAATCTGTTGAATATTTTGGGAGCCAGCATACATAATGCTTACAAAAAAAAAAGTTTTCTGGTAATAACCATATTTAAATGTACCGTTGTTGAAAGTCTGGTATTTTTATTGAAAACTTTTATATTTGAATTGTCCCAATCTTTGACAACATATGCTAATAAGCAGTATATATACTTTTAGGACTTACAAATTTGTAATGCACTATAATAATTTTGGAAACTATGGCTACTGATCTAAGCGACCTGGGTTTGAGCCCTGGGTAAGGTATACATGTTTGTGTTGATTTTCTGCTGAGGTCCTGCCAGCCTCACAGACCTTCTGCTGAGGTCCTGCCAGCCTCACAGACCTTCTGCTATGGCGTATAAACTGAGAGGTTCCTATCAGACCTCTGTGGCAAGCAGCTGCTTGAAGGATTATTTATTTATTTATTATCAAACTCTCGTTTATTGAGTATGCACCTCAACACATTATTATGAAGATTTTGAATAGGTTCCAAATTCGATTCATAAAAGCCACCCATTGAATAATACCATATTTCAAGTAAGAATTTATCCAAGAATTGTAAATATTTTTAGCATTGACAAATTGGAAAGCTTCTAATAAAATATATTATTGAAATCATGATATTCAAGCTTTTTACTATTTTTTTTAGATGCAATTTCCATGTATTTCCTAAATATCTGAAACCATCAACACCTTGTATAACTGGAAAATAACATAACAAATCTTGACAGATTATATCATGATAAATTAACTTATTTTATAGTTCATCAGTAGACTTATTTTTTAGCCTAAAATTTATATATTTTGATTTGGTGACATTTAAATTTAGCCTATTTTTTACAAACCAGTTTTTTATTGCTTTTAAATCCTCATTTATTTTTATAGCAATATCATCAATGCTGCCAAGGTAAGCCTGCACAATATCATCAGTAAATACATTGCTAATCCCATTCAAATTAAACCACATAGATCCGTGATTCTCAAACTGCGTTCCGCGGAACCCCCGGGGTTCCCCGACCAAAAGGTTACAATGACGGAAATTTTAAATAAAGGTCGAATTGCCCATAAAAGTGAGGATTATACTTTCTTCCAAGTATGATATCAGGTATTCTTTCACCTTGGTTCGGATATCTTCTGAGAACTAAACTATTTGTAGTTTACTCTGAGCTCAATAGAGAGCAGCAGGAGTCCAATACAGTTCGTCGTCAATCTTCTGTTATTTTTTTTATTGCATTGTTGCAGTTACTTGCATTTAATGTTATGTTCAGACTCTCATATATATTCAGTCTGTTGCTTTTATTAGTGGTACCGTAAAAATTAAAGTACTGTCCAATCTGGTAATATTGTTCGTGAATTTTTAAGCATTGTGTTTGAAATGGATAAGTGGTTAAGAGGGGTGGTATGAAAAACAAATTGAGTTGGGTTGTTTTACCTCTGAGCGGCACTTTTTTGCACACCATGGCTAACATGGACCCCGAAGGCTCAGAGAAGGTTGGGGGAGGGGACCCACTGGAACAGCTGTTGGGAGATAGATGGCAGTCTCCCGTCAAGGCCATCTAGCGTGTTCTTTAACGTGCACAGGGTAGGGCTCTCCCGCACACGGGCCACGGCTTAACATCCCATCCGACGGACGGCGGCCTTTACCAAGGCCATCGGTGTCCCCCTACTGACCGTGGGCAGGGCGGGGAATTTTAAAAATAAAAAAATAAATAATAAATACCCCCTCAAGCAGCTGCTTGCCACAGAGGTCTGACAGGAGCCTGTCAGTTTATATGCCACAGTAGAAGATCTGAGAGGATGGCAGGACCTCAGCAGAAAAACAACACAAACATCCATGCCTTACCCGGGGCTCGAACCCAGGTCCCGTAGATCAGTAGCCAAGCGCGCTAACCACTCTTGCGGAGATAAATCTCAACGCTGACCCAGCTGGGACTCGAACCTGGGAACTACAGATTACGAGCCTGGCGCGCTACCGACTGAGCCACCCCCGCCCCAAAAACAAATTGAGAAGAATTCGAGTAGAAAATTCTTGTTTATGAATTTAGCTGATTTATTTAATTATACGCTCATTCATAATACATATTTATGTTTCTATTTTATATTTATAAATATTTTCCATTCGGCTGCTAATACGCAGACTTAATACTTAAACAAGAACAAATGGTTAAACTAAACAGAATCAAACATATGAAGTGTAATGCATGTAGTGTTTCGTATGCTACACTCTTAAATAAAAATAAAATAAATACCCCCTCAAGCAGCTGCTTGCCACAGAGGTCTGACAGGAGCCTGTCAGTTTATATGCCATAGTAAAAGGTTACTGCGAATATATGTAGGGCTATTATGCTAAGAAAATCTCATGTAGCCTCTATGCCTAACACAATAAGGTTGCGAAGGGGTTCCTCAAAACCATTTGTATAATGTTAGGGGTTCTCCAGTATAAAAAGTTTGGGAACCACTGACATAGATTATTAATATTGGTCCAAGGACAGAACTCTGTGGGACCCCAAAATTAACATCAGCAGAGGCACTAAAACAATTTTTTGTTTTTAGAATTTGCTGTCTTTCAGTTAAATAACTGGTGAACCAAGACAGCATAAGGCCTCTCATTCCAACCATTTGTAATTTTTTGAGCTACACATTATGAGAACATAAACAAATGCGTTTTTTAGCATCAAGAAATAAAACACAACCCTAAAAATATCAGTAATACCAAAAGATACACTTTAAGGCTAACTTTAAGTGAAACTATCCAGTCCATGCAACGACATTTGGAGATCTCGAATTTAAATCGATTCCAAAAATTCCACCTCTCCAATGGGTAGAATACATAGGCTTCAGATCACCCAGAAGTGGTGGGGTTTTGTCCAACTATTGCATACATCTAACATGATGTCAGACAAACAAATGAGAAAGCGTTTTCTGGTCCATTGTTGATAGGAACCTTTTTCATCACTATTTGGAGCAGAAGGCCGTCCCATGGTCAAGTGGTTAGCGTGCTTGGCTACTGATCTAAGGGACCTGGGTTCGAGCCCCGGATAAGGCATGGTTGTATGTGTTGTTTTTCTGCTGAGATCCTGCCATCCTCTCAAATCTTCTACTTTGGCATATAAACTGACAGGCTTCTATCAGACCTCTGTGGCAAGCAGCTGTTTGAGGGGGTATTTATTTGCAGTAGAATAGTTCCCAAAGTTTGACTAGACTTTTGGAAACACCCTACATAGGACTCATTTTTTGGATGGAAATAACTAAGAATGTTTAAACTCAAAATATCGGACGAAGAATTTAGAGATCCATCAATAACTTTCATACAGAATTACTAATAAGAAAGATGGCAACCGAAATCTCTCACCTACCAAGTGTAGGATTTATTGTCATCTTTATTTCATCCTGTGGTCTGTGTAAAATGTTGCTTGTTGCAAAAACGTGACTAGATTTCCAGATTTTCCAGATGAAATTTTGGGGGTGGTTTATTAGCCCACAGACAAATACATATATTTATTTCCCGATGCCGACTTATGAGGTTTAAATTCCTCGTGACAAACGGATGTACCAGTAAAATAACAAAAATAGGCCAGTAGTTATAGCGATAACGGAAAGCAACCAAGAGAATTAATCCCAGAGCTACATTCACTGCTTTAATGTAAACACGACAGCCTATTACTTACGAGACTCTCTGTTCCACACCCACCGCTATTTGCGCAGTGATTAGCAACTTGTAATTGTCTGGGTGTGTCCCTTGCAGTTGCCATATATCCATGCAGCTGTGCCACGTAACAATGCTGCGGCCGCGAAGAAGCAAGTCAAATACGTGTCCAAATGGCCGCGCGAGTGATCCCCTGATCCTGACGAACGGCGCTCCCGTGACCTTAGCACTGGCCGATAGGCGGCGCTGGCGGCGTCTATCATTGCTAACAAGGCGCGCGGCGCCTGCGGCGGGTCTTGTCAGCGGGAAAGCGCACGAGGCTTCTGGCTGTTGCCAGACCAGTTTCAGTCTTCTCGCTGCCATCAGGTGCAGACGATTTAGCACCTCGGTTGGCATCAAGCGCGGTAATGCTTGTTAAGCACCGTGGCCAGTGGGTGAGCACGAGCGGGAATGGCTAATGCTCTGGAAATGCGATACAATACTGAGCCCATCCCCGACGCGTAAGGAAACTGCTAATTAGTGGGAAGAGGGAATTCCTTCTGAGGATTCGGATTATTCACTGAGAGTTCGGAGGTGGCTTGTGGTCTGACAGAAAACGGTAACTCATCGTTTGTGGAGGAAATGTAAACACATAAAGAAAGATAAGCTTCCTTTACTGAGAGGGACATTCAGCAAAGAGTTGAATGTAAAACATGATGTTTTTTCTGTTCCCCTAATTAAAAAATGGAAACTCTGAACAGAATTGTTTCCAATTTATCACTGGCTTAGAAACAGTAATCAGAGCCCTTGTTCTGAAAGATTCGCTTCTTGCAAATGGAATATCGGATTGAAAAAAAGACCCATCCTTCGAGTTACATGGTTTCGGTTTTACACGGTCAAAAAAAATGAAACCTGTTTCGTTTTACACGGTACAGGCTGGATAGACTTACGTGACCGAAAAAATGCAAGCAGTTTCGTTTTATACAATGATAGATTCGATTTTATGTCCTACGTATTTAGGTTTTTATGCATACAGTTATGCTATGTAGCCGTCCCATGGCCGAGTGGTTAGCGCGCTTGGCTACTGATCTAAGGGACCTGGGCTGGAGCCCCGGGTAAGGCTTGGATTTGTGTGTGTTGTTTTTCTGCTGAGGTCCTGCCATCCTCTCAGACCTTCTACTATGGCATATAAACTGACAGGCTCCTGTCAGACCTCTGTGGCAAGCAGCTGCTTGAGGGGGTATTTTTTTATTATACTAAAAGCAGCTGCTTGAGGGGGTATTTATTATTTATTTATTTATATGTAATATTCAGGCCTAGATGTAGGAAACAATAAGGGGTAAAGGGGTGGGGAGACTGGATTTCTCTTGCAATATATTTCTCTTTCCATTTTAGACGCCTTTAAAAAATGCCTTGAAAGATGCTTGAAATATGCGAAATTGAATCATTTTATGCTTTCATTATACTTAGTAGTATTCTCAACGTTCCCCCCCCCCCCCCGCCTCTAAATTTGGGCCCTGGTATTATGAACTAACAGTTACATAGCACCAAAGGAAAGTACTAGGCTAAGTCAGTGATGAAGGAACTATGGTCCACCGGCCAATGCGCCATTTTATGAGGCCCCTAATATTTTCATAGGAATAGTTGTGAACTAAAGTTGTCTTTCATTTTTCAGAATTTTTACGAAGAGCACACCGTGCCGTGGTTGCCGTTGGATGTGAGTTGCCGAATGCTACAAGTTCACACCTGGTATTGTTTTATTGTCATTTCTTACTCCACGTGGATAGCACTCGAAAACGTTTCCCTACTGCCGAACTAAGTGTTCCCAAAGTAAAATCAAGTATGGTTTTACTTGATATCACTTATTCTTAGGAACAATTATATAATAGTAAATTCGTATATTAAAAAACTCGTCATCTGTAACAAGTTACATTTATATTTTTTCAATAAAACTGTATTCTAGCCATTGCAATGAAATCTGTCTCACACCTTATTAAAATAAAACCTGTTTTGGATCGGCACAAGATCTGACTTTTTCAAACGGAATATTTTCCGGTAAGTAATAACCGTGTTTCTATTCTCAATTTTTAGCAGCAAGTTTAATTTTGTGGACTATTGAAATAATTGATTCGTAATTACTCAGTTTCATAAAATATCTCAAAAATGCTTCATTTTCTAAAATACATTTTTAAACATTAGGGCAAATGCTTAATTTTTAATTTACACAGTCGTATCAGAATAAAATGACCACCTACCTAATAATGGGAATAACACCCTTGGCCTGAATGACAGGGGCGAGACGGCATGGCATGGACGCAATGAGGCCCTGGATGGTTGCCAGAGGCACACGTGCCCATTTAGACTCCAGCAGAGCACAGAGGTTCCGGAGATGACGTGGTTGTGGGTCCTCATGCCGAACCTGTCGATCCAAATGGTCCCACAAGTGTTCTATGGATTTGAAATCGGGCGATTTCGTCAGCCGAGGGAGATTGAAGACATCGCCGTCTGTTCTTGGAACCAGTCACGTACCAACTTAGAAATATGGCAGGGCATATTGTCCTGTTGGTAGACACCATTACCACCAGGGTAAACGTCCAACATGAAGGGATGCATTTGGTCAGTGAGGATGGACAGGAGTATAATTCCATGACACTCCCCAAACGCTCCACTGTTCAAGACAGTACTACATTGTACAGAGGGTGCCAGTTTTGACCCATCTACTTTCCGGCATGCCTTACTTTAAAAATAACTTAACTGCAGAGAAAGGACCTGTTATAATGAGCAAGACATATAAGCTGATAGAATCAGAATCGTCTGGTTTTCTAATCATTGCGTGAGACTTTTTAATTTTGCGCATTGCCTAAACATATAAGCCAAATACTTCATTAAATCCATCCAATACAATTGCCAAACATATATACAACCTTACTTTGTTGATTAATTTTGAATTTTGAGTGCCATTCGTGATATTCAATCCTAACTTTTTGATCAGGTGGGACCTATCGTGGTGGAGATGTTACCGCTAAAGTGCAGAAATCAGTTATTCTACAGATTATCTAGGTATTGTGCAGATTAACTAGGGTGATCCGTTAACGTGCGAAAAATTGTTTCATTTCTCAAATTACCTAGGTAATCTGCAAATTACCTGGATAATCTGCACATTACCTACTAGGCACTCGTTAAAGTGAAAATAAGATCTTTGCTGGAACAACAGGAACGTTTCTGTACGCTTTAATTAACATAATGTTATTTATCTAGTGTCCGAGAGTAGAGTTGAAACCAGGGTCATCCCTCTGTCAACATGAATCAGTCGTCCGAATTATAAAAAACGCCCCCAAAATGAGCAGGCCAAGTGAGAACGAATCATTTTAGTGATTCGTTATCAAGAATGAATCACTTTACCGATTCGTTCTCACTTGGCCTCCGCTCATCCGGGGCGTTTTTTATAATGCGGACGAGTGAATCACGTGACACGAAGATTCATATTCAAGAGATTCACCACTATGAGAGAAACAAACTTTTGAACTTTAACGATACGGAAGCCGTTAATGTGCACATCACCTAGGTAAAATGCGGAAAACTCTTGATTCCGCACGTTAACGGAGCAAATCAGTTAATCTGCAGATTAGCTAGGTAATGTGCACATTAACGGCTTTCGAGCTTTAGCGGTAACAGAGACACCCATTGTCTTTTCCATCGATAAGCCCGTTGGGATGGATGTTTTGGGTTGGATGGGACATCCATTGCGTTGCCTAACAACCTTAGGCGAGATCGGGATAAACCCCGGTGGAGCCTTTGGTAGGCAGGTTAGTTTAGGCCTAGCTTTGCTTTTACTTTAAAATGTTAGCATTTTAGTTAGGGTGTGGAGATATCTTCCATATATTGTGCACACTTAGACAGGTAGTCTCTGACAACTGATCGATATTAGGATATTACCTTAGTTGTGAAGATTTGGGATTGTCCTGCATTTAACTGAAAAATCTTATTTGTCAGTTTCGTGATATATACTTTGACCGTTACTTACAGATTGTGTCTTCTTTTTCCTACGTGATTTTTCTTGGGATTAGTATTATCCTGGATTTTATGTCCGTTACAAATTCTCGGAAGAAGTATTTCTAGTGGTGAGTTTTGAATGTAATTTCATACTTGCTTCTAGCACAATTTCGATAGTTGTGTTGTTTACTAAACGAACTTTAGTAAAAGTGGTATAAACTTAGTTCTGATCTGGTAAATTAATCTGTTCAAGTTATCTAATATTAAATTTAATTAACTTTGCATTTGTTCTATAATACTTTTGGCTAAATTGAACTTTCAATTAAAGCCTTAATATGACTGAATCTGAAGAGATTGAAACTGTTCCTGAGGACAGACGAGAAGGTATTCTTCTGCTTCCGAGGGAATTGGACCACACGGAAAGCGATACCAACCAAGCGATTTCGGAAATTTCTTTCACTGACTATAATGCACGAATTTGTGTATTTCTCATTGGTAAAAACAAATTGCAAAATGATATAAATGACACTCTAGATAAAATCCCAGTACTAAAAGAGTTTCATGGGCTTCCAGCAGACGTACATGCTCATTATAATAAGACAATTTTGAACAAATTCTGCATTGAAAAAGAAATCAATGAACATGAATGTTCTGATCACTGTCTCCGAATCATTAATGAATCTGAAGACATGGCATTAAACATCACTTTTGAACAAACCAGTGAAGGTAATCAGCATATTGAATTAAATCCTATGACAAATACTGACATAGATATTCAAAGTGAAAATCAAATAGAAGAAACTGTTGAAATGACAAATTCTGATAATAAACAAGCTAAGCTAGGAAAGAAAAGGAAAGGGTAAGAAAAGGAAAAGGTACAAACGTGTTGCCCGTCCCGTGGCCGAGTGGTTAGCACGCTTGGCTACCTGGGTTCGAGCCCCGGGTAAGGCATGGATGTGTGTGTGTGTTTTTTCTGCTGAGGACCTGCCATCCTCACAGACCTACTATGGCATATAAACTGACAGGCTCCTGTCAGACCTCTCTGGCAAGCAGCTGCTTGAGGGGGTATTTATTTATTTTTCTATATTACAAACGTGCTCTCTCCCCATCAAACGAGAACACTTTTATTTCTAAAATCCGATTTTCTGTCTTGGAAGAAGAAAATCTGGATCCTGTTGAATCAGACATGGAAGAGACACCGGTGGGATCTATAGAAGGAAGGAAAAAAAGGGAAAAAATTCCTCCTATCGTACTTCAATCGCCCAAGAATTGGACCACGGATCCATTCTCCACCCATAAAATGGTAAATCTTTATGGGTGGAAAATGGAAAATCCATTCTCCACCCATAAAGAATTAACAAAACTTGCAGTTGAAAGTTTCACTGCAAAAAGCTCAGGTGACTCCATTCGAATACAAACGCGATGCACAGATGATTTTCGTGCGTTTGTAAAATTTTTTGACTTGAATAAGTTGCAATTTCACAGTTATCAACTTTCAAATGACAAAAATCTGAAAGTCGTGCTAAAAAATCTCCCACTAGATGTAAGCACTAAAGAAATTCATGATGAACTAGCCGGACTAGGTTTTAATGTGATAAAAATATCACAGCTTCGAAGAGGTAAAGATAAAACTTTAAACCCAGTTTTCCTCACTGAATTACCTAAAAATGATGCAAATAAGAAAGTTTTTAACATTTCTGATCTATTTCACTTAAAGATAAAAATTGAAAACTATAAAGCGAAAAAAGAGCCCAACCCAGTGCCACCGGTGCCAGCGGTATGGACACTCCCAAAGCGGTTGTTATAACCTTCCAAGATGCGTAAAATGTGCTGGCGAACACCTCACTCAAAATTGTATCAGACAAAAAGCAGACTGTCCACCTAGGTGTGCTAATTGTGGCATGGGCCATATTGCTAATTATAAGGGCTGTTCCTACCACCCTAAAAAAGAAAAATCTCCTACTGCCAGAAGTAAAGCAACAATTATATCTGAACCAGTACACACCAGCAGACCTGTTTCATCACACATTTCATATGCAAGTGTGGCTGCTAATAATAAAAATACAACTCCACCACTTAATAAAGAAAAATTGACACCCACAAAGAAATCTTCTACCTCATTGCCTTCCACACAAACATCCCGTGGCAGTGAACAATATGATGCAACAATTTTTAATGATCTTTAGGAGCTCTTCCTGATTTTTAAAAACTTTAATATTTCTGGAGTCCTACTTACAGTAAAAACACTTATCAATGACTACCAAAATGCACAGGGCCTTATGGGCAAAAATCACGGTAGGCCTAAAAGCCTTCAATTATTTGTTTTCATTGCTATCTTGCCATGGAGCCAACCCTTAAGAAAAATTATATTCAAATTTTCTTCTGGAACTGCAATGGTATTCTCTCGGACCTACCAGAGTTTCGTCACTTTTTGTGTGATTCTCAGCAGGATATAGTTCTCTTAGGAGAAACTCACCTGCGTGCATCTGACATTTTGAAATTTCCTAATTTCGATGTATATAGAACTGATCGGCTTGTAAATGGTAGCTAGGCGTAAACTGGAAGGAGAGCTGTGTACCAATCCCCAGTGATGATGCACAGAACCGGCCAGGTCTAGCACCTAATGTCCGACCCCGCCTTCTCGTGGTGCAGGCCGTTAGTACCTTTCAAAAGAGATATTCTCTTTTGGAAGGGAACGGAAGGGGAGGGCTGCCAGTTCAGTATGGCCTACTGATCTGGTCATCTATGGCCACTTTTTTCTTTTTTTTTCAATCCTGCTGAGGAGTGGTCAACTTTACAGGGTCCTGGTGCTGACCATTTATACCTACTAGACTGGACTTGTTTATGGATTTGAGCTTGATTATGGATCCTGGACTTGCTGCACTGGTGGGTCTCTGTTGAGGGAGAATCTGCTGCTGTGTTTTCTGTTTGCTTCTGGATTGCTAAGTGAACAGAGGCATGGGATACCTTATATCAGCTGGTGGATAATCCTAATCAGAGGCCATCGCAGGTACCTGAACCTTACTTAGCTAGTTGGGCATCGTCAAGCCTAAACTGGAGTAATGTGTCTCAGGCAGGCCATATGGCTCTTGAAAAAGTCCACTTGAAAAGGAGGTGCCTGAAGTTCCTACTAGCATCGGTGACTTTAGCCTTTAGCGGAGGAAGAACATGTCTTTGCCCCATGTCAGCGGTTAGGGGGCTGTTTGATATTGCCGGCATTCCCTCTCTCAATAAACAGTTTCTTTAAACATCCCACTAACCATTTTCTCTCCATAGGTAGTTGGAATGTGAGGACTCTGCACAGAGCTTTTTCTCTTGATGTCCTCACACAAGAATTCCACCATTATAATTTAGATATTCTCGGCTTGCAAGAGACCAGATGGACAGATAAAGGTCAGATTCTTAAAAATAATCTTAAATTTCTCTTTTCAGGGAGGGACGACAATAAGCATCACCAAGGCGTGGGTCTGCTTCTCAGCAGACACGCTAGCGATGCTCTTCTAGGATATGAGTGCATTAATGAAAGGTTTCTTACAGCAAAATTTCAGACAAGCATTAAAGACTTGAATGTTATCTGCTGTTATGCCCCACTGAGGATTCTGATGAGGATGAGAAGGATAGGTTTTACAGACAACTTCAGGATATTTTGAATTCTGTCAAGAAATGAGATATTACCCTTGTTCTTGGTGACTTCAATGCCAAAGTTGGTACCGACTCTGACCTTTGGGGAGGAGTAATAGGCCCTTTTGGTATTAGTAGCTGCAATGGCAATGGGCAACGTCTCCTACAGGTAAGTAAACTAAATGGTTTCAGAATAACTAACACATATTACAAACACCGCGACATACATAAATACACATGGGTTTCACCTGATGGGCTGCATAAGAATATGATTGATTATATATTAATTAACAGCAAATGGGCTAGTTCTGTTAGAAATACCAGGGCATATAGGGGAGCTGAAATTGGATCTGACCATTACCTTGTTAAAAGTGTCTTGCAACTTAAACTTAAAAAGTGTTGTGCTAGGATTAAAAAATTTACCTTTAATACTGAAGCTCTGAAAGACCCAGTTATAGCTAAAGCTTACCATGATAGGTTACTTAGTCATTATGACAGTCATGGTTTGCTTAATACTGAAGTTGAGGAAGAATGGGGCCATTTTAAACAGGCTTTTTTGGAAACTAACAGTACTCTTTTAGGGAAAAAGGAGCAGAGGAGGCAGAATTATTTAAGTGATAAGGCACTTGAGCTTATTTCAGAAAGAAGGAACTGCAGGAATGTCCTTAATCAGTACCCTACTAGTCCTAATAGAAAGCATTACAAAGAACTTAATAAACGTGTAAAGAATCAGTTAGCTACTGATAAGAATCTTTGGCTTGATGGCCTTGCTGACAAAGCTGAGGAAGCAGTTAGACAGCACAACAGCAGAGAGCTGTACCAGATAGTTAATGTTTTGTGTGGTAGAAAAAGAACAGGTATACAGGGATTGAAGGATAAACAAGGCAAGGTTGTAGAAGGTGAGGATTCTGTCATGGCTAGGTGGGCTGAGCATTTCAGTGATGTTCTAAACAATGTGGTTAGTTCTACTCCCATTGTTTGCAATGATGATAGATGCATTGGCAGCTTTAATGTTGGCCCTATAACACAATCTGAAGTTAGTTTGGCTATTTCTAAACTTAAACTTCATAAATCCCCAGGGGTGGATGAAATTACTACGGAAATTCCTAGAGCTGGGAATGTTTCTGTTACCATTTGGATGACTGAAATTTTGAATAACTTTTATGATAAAGGCATGGTTCCTAAAGATTTTACCAGAGCTATTATTATCCCTATTTTCAAAAAAGGTGATCGCAGTTCTTGTGATAACTATAGGGGTATCAGCCTACTCTCCGTTCCAGGTAAAGTTCTTTCCATGATTGTGCTTAATAGAATTAAGAATCTGGTTGACAGGCAATTGCGTGATGAGCAATGTGGATTCAGAAATGGTAGGGGATGTGTAGATCAGATATTTTCACTTAGGCAGATTCTTGAGAAATGTTTAGAGTTTCAGAAACCTTTGGTTGCTAGCTTTGTTGATTTCAAAAAGGCTTTCGACTCTGTTGATCGTCATAATTTGTGGTTGATTGTGAGATCATATGGTATACCAGACAAGTTACTTAACATAATGAAAGCTCTCTATAATAACACTGAGTCATGTGTGAGAGTTGGTAAGGCTTGTAGCAATTGGTTTAGCATTACTTCTGGTGTTCGACAAGGGTGCATTTTGTCTCCTTTTCTCTTTAGTTTGGTTGTTGATTATGTTATGCGAAATTCACTTCAAGGGAAAGCTTTTGGCCTTAAATGGGCTGGAGATAAGAAAATTTCTGATTTAGATTATGCTGATGATTTAGCCCTTTTGGCAAATGATGTTGATGAGATGAACTCTTTCATTCGAACTGTTGATGAGACTGGTAGTACAGTAGGTTTGGTTATAAACAGAGAGAAAACTAAAGTGATGAAAATTGGTCAGGCAGGTTGTGATTCAGTTAATCTGAATGGTTGCAGTCTTGAGCAGGTGTCACAGTTTAATTACCTTGGGAGCTGCGTAACTGATACTGGTGATGTGCGGCATGAGATTAATAGACGAATAGGTATTGCTGCCGGGACTTTTAAGAATCTATGGAGATTGTGGAGAAATAGGCGTATACACCTAAAGACTAAAATTAGACTGTATAATAGTTTGGTTCTTTCTAGGGTTAGTTATGGTAGTGAAACTTGGACGCTGTGTAAGCAAGATAACAGGAAACTAGATGCTTTTGATTCTAGATGCTTACGCAGTATCTTGGGTATTAGGTGGTTTAACTTTGTAACTAATGATGAGGTTAGGCAAAGGAGTCTACAACCTCCTTTAAGCAGCATATTGTGCAGAGAGAGACTCCGCTGGTTTGGCCATGTTGCCCGTATGGATAATTATAGATTGGCGAATAGGGTTATGAACAATGTGCCTGGAGGCCTCAGAAGGAGGGGGAGACCTAGGATGCGGTGGGCAGACAATGTCAAACAGGACCTTGTTAGAATTGGTGTACAGTGGCCGGATGCAGCAGATGTAGCTTAGGACAGATATGCTTGGAGAACTGAATTGCACGGTCTGGTTGGACCTCCGTAGCCCATGGCTGCTTGAGGATGATGATGATGATGAGAACTGATCGTTTGCACAATGGCGGAGGTGGAACTGCTGTAATTGTGAACCAGTCAATAAAACATCATGTCTTACCAAATGCTAATTTTACTACTTTGGAAGCTACTGCTATTGCAATCTCTAATGAGAACTTTGGTACTCTTAATGTGTTCTCTGTTTATAAGCCACAAAATTCGGATCTTGTCTTAGAGGACTTTAACAAAATTTTTGATAGTCATATTCCAACGATTGTTGCAGGAGACTTAAATTCCAAGAATGTGGCATGGAATTCACGAATCTGTAATAAAGATGGTAGATTGCTCCTTAATTATGCCACTGAACAGGATCTCATAGTGGACGCTCCATCGGAACCAACATCCTATCCATATAACACCTTACATAAGCCTGATGTTCTGGATCTTGTCATATTTGACAACTTCTTCCCTACTTATGAACTAAATATACATAAGTCTTTGAATTCAGACCATTTCCCAGTCTGTCTTACTCTATTTCAGTCAGTATCCTGTGAATCTGATAAAAAATATTTTACTAATTGGGATCTATTTAAGTCCATTGTACATAAAAGAGTATCAGGTTCTTGTAGTAATCTTTCCCTCCGAACCATTGATTACTCAATTACTAAATTTACTGACTTATTACTTGACTCCAAAAAAGAAGCCAGCACAAAATTAATTCCAGATAATAACTGTTTTGTCCTACCTTCACATCTACAATATCTTATCAAATGACAAGAATAGGGCTCGACATTCCTGGCAGAGGATAGGGAACATCCTGGATAAAAAGTTATATTATTCCCTCAAGAAAGAAGTTAAGAAACGATTACAAGATTATCGTAGTCAACTTCGGAACAACAAGATTACTTCGCTTAGCACAAGTGACAAATCCATCTGGACAATGGTTAAAACTCTTAAAAAACCATATTCTACATACCCCCCCCCCCCATTCAAGGAGCAACTGGACTTTGTTTCAGTAACGATGACAAAGCTAATTCTTTTGCAGACGCTTTAGAACTACAATTCCAGGAGAATGTTGACCTATCAGATGAGAAAACATGTATGGAAATTCAAGACTCCCTTTTACATTTCGCTCAACTGACACGAACCAAACTATTATTTACTTGTCCACAGGAAATTTTACAAGTAACCTCAAAACTTAAGATGAAAAAAGCATCTGGTCCTGACCAAATTACTAATAGGATGCTTAAAAATTTGCGAATGAAAGCGATAACGCACCTGTGCTCCATTTTCAATTTCTTACTTCGAAGCCATACTTTCCCTGATGTATGGAAAAATGCATCAGTCAAGACTGATCAAGAAACCTGGGAAAAACCCTGAATTTCCATCAAGCTACCATCCGATCAGTCTGCTTTCTTCCATTGGCAAACTCTTTGAAAAAATAATATTAAACCGGTTTGGACGATTTTCTTACTCAACATCAAGTCCTTCCAGAAACGCAATTTGGTTTTCGGCGCCATCGATCGACTGAGCACCAGATTCTTAGAGTTGTGGAAAAAATCTCTGAAGCTCTCAATAAGAAAGAAACTGTGGGAGCCGTCTTTCTAGACGTGGCCAAAGCATTTGACCGCGTCTGGACTGACGGTTTGATTTACAAGCTCAACAAAATGGGAGTGCCCACAGGCCTTACATCTCTCCTGCAATCCTATTTAACAAATCGAACCTTTCAAGTTTGTGTCAAGTCTATATTTACGAAGAGAGTTATGGCTGCAGGAGTCCCACAAGGCTCTCTGCTTGGTCCTACTCTCTTCTCGTTATCTCTTTATGACCTGCTATCATTTGACCAAGTTCAAGTTGCGCAATACGCTGACGATATTGCCCTTATCTCGCCATCACTTGGATCGCTATTCGACGTTTGCAAAAATTCCTTGGTGAGTTAGATAAATGGTATCATCGATGGAAGATTAAAATAAATACAGATAAAAGCAATGCGATACTATTCACCAGCAAACGGATTAAAAATATTACTCCACTACATTTCTTAGGCCAAGATATCAAATGGCCTAAAAAAAATATCTCGGAATTACATTGCACAAAACGCTCAACATGGAATCATCATGTGAAGGACATAATTTCCAAAGTGAACGCTGTACGATGCCAATTCCCCCCCGATAGGGGACCACCTTGTCGTGGTGGGGGGGCCTAGGGCCAGCAACCCGGCTGAAGGCTTTGCCGGCCGGGCTGCGTCACCAGCTGGAGCATTGCCGAAGCCAACCGAGGTCAGAGACGCTACTGACCAGTTCTGCTTGACCGGTTGGATGGTTACGGTGTCCGAGACCTCACCTATCAGGAGCTCAAGGGGAGCTGTTCGAGGGCTCGGCAGAACGGGATTGGCTCCTAGTAAGCCAGAGGCCTCACAAAAGTCTGGTCCTACTAAGAGTCTCCACCCCGGACGCCGATCGAACTTGGATCTATATATCCTTGTTCATGGCTAACCGGGGAATAGATTAAAGAAAGGTTTCTTCCGGTGGTCAGCTTTCCTTTTATAGGACTGCTGCCACGTGAGGCTGGGGTTGAGGTGCGCCTATAGGGCGTATTCCTTGCCCTCGGCTCTAGATAAGCACGCTTTTCATAACCAGGTAGTGTCGTGAGACGGAACCGGAAATTACCGTGGTTGCATAAGATCGCAACAAAAGAGATTCATTGTACGATGCCAATTGGGTGCTCTTATAGGAAGAAATTCAGTGCTATTGATCGACCACAAGCTTCTGTTATACAATACGGTCATCCGTCCTATAATACTTTACGCATCCCCAATATGGGCGAATACTTCAGCTACGAACATTAAAAAGATTCAGACTTTACAAAACAAAATATTGAGATCTTCAGTTAATGCTCCGTGGTTTATTACCAACAGGCAATTGCACAAAGATTTGGGTATCGATCATATTTTTAGATTTGGGTATCGATCATATTTTTAGTTATATCAAGTTTATCTCTAAAAACTTTTATGATGCAGTCTTGAAAAACCCAAACGATATTATATCAAAACTGTTTGATTATGATCATGAAAACCTTAACTCTTTCAAGAGACCTAAAATGATGGTTTTCTCTTCAGAAAGCTATCCACTTTCGATCTCTTGTCTCTCTTATCCTGCTTTTGCAATCAGTTCTTTTGTGCCTCTCGAGGCCCACTTTTGTGGTTTACTCACCATTTGATTTATATCTGAAGCCAATTAGGCATTCCTTTCGATGGAGAAGGTGATGGGAAAACTTGTGCCTCGAACTTCGCAAATGAATTGATGACCTATGACCTATGACCTATAATACTTTCAAAAAATAATGTTAACGGTCCAAAATTTTGTTCTTTGGAAAGAATGAAAGATGAAGTATCAGAATTCATTTATCTGGGAAACGCCACTTGGGGAAATATAAACTGAAAATGAAGACATTTGCAAATATACCAAAAAAATCGCAATCGAATGAACACTAACAGTGAGCAGGTTTTGTAGTCCCGTGATGGGATTTAGAAACAAAAACAAAATATATCCGTGTTTCGTTGGAGATTAAATTTTGTAGCTTAAATATAGCTCTGGGTTCTTGTGGTTTTCAGATCAAGATTAGCCCTCAATAACACATGGAATCAAAAAATTCTCTTTTAAGCTTTCAGATTATGTTTTTCAAGCAGAGTTCCTCGGTCATCTCTAAAAGAATCTGTGAAACTTTCAAGCATTTGAAAAGTGCACATAATACAAATTAATATTTCGTGCTTCTTCTCCAAAATGCCGCTCCCCCAGATAAAATCCTGGAATGGTTAAACATAGTCCCGAGGGACAGTTCTCGAATTGCAGACAGATGCTGGAAAGATGAAAACTAGGGTGTTGGTACCATAGACTTCCTTTCTTAGGTTACGTTAACAACATCCTATATTTCATCTTTCCAGCTTCTGTCTGGAATTCGAGAAATGTCTTTCGAGAATACTTTTAACCATCTCAGGGATTTATCAGGGAGAATGGAGTGGAAGGGGGGGGGGGGGTATTTCAATCTGATCTTATCCTTTGGAAGGCAAATACGAACTTTTGCTCCTGCAGACAAACGGAGAAACAGACAGGGTTGTGTTACCTCTGAGCGGCACTTTTTTGCACACCATGGGCTAAATGGCCAGGTCACAAGGACCCCGAAGGCTCAGAGAAGGTTGGGGGAGGGGACCCACTGGAACAACTATTGGGAGACAGATGGTAACCTTCCGTCAATGCCATCCAGCGTGTTCTTTAACGTGCACAGGGTATGGCTCTCCCGCACGTGGGGCCACGACTTAACGTCCCATCCGACGGACGACGGCCTTTCAAAGCCCATCGGTGTCCCCTACTGACCGTGGGCAGGGCTGGGAATTTTGCGGAGATAAATCTCAACGCTGACCCAGCTGGGACTCGAACCTGGGAACTACAGATTACGAACCTGGCGCGCTACCGACTGAGCCACCCCCGCCCTAACAGACAGGGAAAAAAGATACTCAAGGAAACTATCGGCAAGTTGGGCACCTAGTTCTTTTCTAACGCCTGCCCAAAATTCCTGACATGTTGCTGGCTACAGTGAACATCGGAATGTTGGAAAGCAGGACTGAGGGAAATGAGGGGGGGGGGGGGGGGGGGCGTTAAGAGGTGACGTGAAGCCAAAATTTGGAGAAACAACTCCGTTATATTGTAACTATGTGATATTGAATAGTGTGCTTATTCGTAATTATATTTTTCTCTAACTTTTAATTAAGGTGTGGGCTCCGCAGGTTTTTTCAGAAAAATTATAAATTTCTTTATTTAGATAAAAGGCTGAAAACTGGTGCTTGAGATGTTTTCATCAGAATAGAGGTGGAGGAAGCAGACGCGTTATGCCTAAATCTTTATGGGTGGAAGACAGATAAGAATGCAAAGCTCAGTTTATCTCCGAGTGCTGATCGTTTATAGTTAGAAAACTTTCGGATGCTGAACGAATGCTCCTTGAGAATGAACCTGCGCACAGCTATAATAATCTCTTCTGCGGTTGACAAGAGTGGGTTCCTTTTTCAAGTAAGGAGGCGATATTTTATGGACTGACAACACGAACTGGTTGGGGATAGAAGTGGCATGGCCAATCATTAGGCCACTCCCGCCCACACAAGAAGAAGAATTTCGTCTTCAAATGACTAAATGTTTGCTGAGCAGAGATCGAAGAGGAGGGCTTAGGGAGTGGGAAGAGCCTTGGAAGAAGATGGATATGGGTGTGTTGTAGAATTGTGAACAGGTTAAAGTGGGGTGGTTGAAAAAAAAACGATTAAGTCGGCTTCGTGTTTTCGGCTCTGTAACTAGATGTACTGACGAGGGAAAAAAATAAAACTCTACGAGTCTTGGTTCTCCCCTCAGTTGGCCACCCCCTCCCTCGCCGTGGGGCAAGAGGGCGCTGTGCACATCCATCCACCCAATCAAGGATAATTTATATCAGTTGACTATGATCAGAGTGACTGTGATCGGATCGGTTATTAAGACGTAGCGAACGGATGCCTTTTGTCCTCCGCCATCTGTCTGCAGTCGGTGATTGGCGTCATCTGCTCGTAATCGCTCTTCGATTGGCCGATAAGCGAACCATTATTGCTGGGAGCGAGTCATTTGGCGCCTCGCGCCCTCGCGCTAAGCGTGAACGGCCACAAAAAGTGAGACATTCGGCACGGCCAAACGGCCGGAGCTCGGCATTGACGCTGATTACGGCTAAGTGCAGGGTGCGCAGCAGTAATTCTAACGTTGTCCCTGCCCGAGGAGCAGGGGTGGGGGGGAGAGCATCATGCAAAGAGATCCAACTCGGCTTCGATACTCTGCCCAGCCCGGCCCGACAACGATGGGGGGAAGGGGAGGCTGGTTGTGTCCGGGGGGGGGGACCGAGATGATAGAGTGCCGGCTCGAAAATAAACAACGACTGAATATGTAATACACACACACAGCAGCGATAGAAGAGCTAAAGTAACTGGAGGTGGTGAGGTGTGTGTGTGTTTTTTTTTCATTTTGTACGTGGGACGAGTTGAGCATCTTGTTTCTCCTATCACGTGAGTCGATCTCCAGCCCACAGGCCGTGCGACGTGAAGAATGGAGATGCTGCCGGCTCCGAATGGAGAGGGCTGCTTCGTGAGCTCTCTCGATGCTCTGAAACCGAAACGACGCAGTTAAAGAGATTCAGTTGGGAGAGAGAAAAACCCAAGCATGCCAGAGGCCTCCCTTCAATCCTCCCCCCCTCCCCCCCCGACTCCCATACATATGCATTTCGATTTTAAGTGGACGCCGCTTTTCATTCTCCATTTGCTATTCCGCATCATGGTTCACTTGCGCCTCAAAGATCAGCGCGGAGACCTCAAATCATATTTGTTTTTTCTCATCTCAAATTCGGTTTCAGATCGGTAGATTAACCTGCTCAACGTTCAGGTTCTAATCCTGATATTTTCAGATTAGGATGGGGGGGTAAACAGTACCAAGGCTGAGATTTCCATCCTTCGTCGTTCAGTAATTAGAGGGGATGACTTTAGTTTTGGAGAAGTACGATCTTTAGGATTGGTCATGTGAAGGAAAGCCATACCATGTACACGCTGAAGTTATGCCTGATGATTTTTTTCACCAGAGAATTCCATCTTCGCAGCTTTTTATAGTTCAGTGATCGAAATCCCGCCATGTAAGTGGGAAGAGTGGGTTTGAGTCCCACTCATGGCGGAACTCAATTTTAGGGGCGGGGATGGCTCAGACGGTAGCACGCCAAGCTCGTAATCTGCAGTTCCAAGGTTCGAGTCCCACCTGGGTCAGCTCTGAGCTTTATCTCCGCTGTCCTCATCCTGCTCTCGGTCAACAGAAGACAACGATGGGTGAGGAAGGGCAGCCGTCCGTCGGATGGGACGTTAAGTAAGAGTCCCGTGTGCAGAATAGCGATGTCTTGTTCACGTTAAAGAACACGCTGAATGGCCTTGAAGTGAGGTTACCATCTGCCTACTAACAGTGGGTCCCTCCCCCAACCTTCTCTGAGCCTTCGTGGTCCTTGTGACTTGGCCATTTAGCGCAATGTGTGCAAAAAAGTGCCTGTAAGTGGGAAGAGTTCGTTTGAGTCCCACTCATGGCGGAACTCAATTTTAGGGGCGGGGATGGCTCAGACGGTAGCACGCCAAGCTCGTAATCTGCAGTTCCAAGGTTCGAGTCCCACCTGGGTCAGCTCTGAGCTTTATCTCCGCTGTCCTCATCCTGCTCTCGGTCAACAGAAGACAACGATGGGTGAGGAAGGGCAGCCGTCCGTCGGATGCGACGTTAAGTAAGAGTCCCGTGTGCAGAATAGCGATGTCTTGTACACGTTAAAGAACACACTGAATGGCCTTAAAGGGAGACTACCATCTGCCTGCTAACAGTGGGTCCCCCTCCCCCAACCTTCTCTGAGCCTTCGTGGTCCTTGTGACTTGGCCATTTAGCGCAATGTGTGCAAAAAAGTGCCGCTCAGAGGTAAAACAACCAACTCATCTGTCTTTTAAAGCTATTCATTTTTGTCTCATTTCTCAACCGAATCTGAGTCTTGGGGCTCTAGTGACCTTATCATTTAACATTTTGCGCAACAGAAAAAAAGTGCCATTCAGGGATAAATGAAAGAAAACGATTATATCTTCATATATTCCATTCTCCAAGGACGTCTGATAAGAATCTGTCATTGTCATATTCACGTAGATGGGGAAGGAGGCAGTAGGGTCAGCGACACAAGCCGCTTGAATATACGTTATTGTCAAAAAAAAAATATATATATATATATCCCCTCAAGCAGCTGCTAATTATATATGAAATATATATAAATAATGTGCAAATTATATACACTGCAAATTATTTTTATTATATAATTTAAAATGTATTTTAATAAATGATAGATACGTGATTTTTTTTAAATATCTATTAAATATTCATAAATTTAAATGACTTTCGGAGAGGGATGGAGGTCCCTACATTTGTGACTGCCACGAACCCCATCTCACCTCTGTCAAGAGCTGGTCATCGCAATAAGACATGAAATTTTGGGGCGAAACATTAGCAGAAAGGCAAAAAAAAAAGGACTTGTCATCTTTACTTCATCTTTTTTTTCCTGGGTTCAACGGGGATCATCTTTATTCGGTAACCATGCACACTAAGAACCCTGCGACCAGGAAATTCACTCTAAATGGTAAAAAAAAACCTCGACCCATCCTATGGCTCCCCCTTTAATTTGTTTTAATCCCTACAATGTTATAAGTCTCTGCGGCTCCTTTGCTTTTCTAAAATGCAGAATCACGATCCTTGGGTTTGAGTTTTGGGTGAAACACGAAGAGATGAGTTCGGCTTTATGCAAAGCAGTGATGAGCTTTATAGACTGACGAACTTCCTTGACTAATCAGCTGATGATTCCAATGTGACCACTTCTGGATAAAGAGCTCTTCTGATTGCAAATCACCTCTACTTAAAGAAATAATCGATAATTTCAAATGTCAACGAAAAACCCAATCATCAGCATAATCTAAATCTTAAATTTTTCAATCCCTAGGCCATCTAAAGCTTCAATCTACCCCTTGAAGTGAATTCCGCAAAATGTAATCAATAACAAAAGTAAAGAGAAAAAAAAAGACTTGCCTAACTCCAATAGTATGTGTGTGGGGGGGGGGGGAAGCAGGGGCGTAGCCAAAAAAATTTGTAAATTTTTTTGGAAAATTAAGGGGAGTTGTCAAAATCGAGACAACTTGGCAAATCTAAGGCAGTTTGAAAAATGGAGAGACGGCAAAATTTAGAGCAGTTGGCAAAATTCGAAGCCACTTAGTAAAATACAGGTGAGTTGGCAAAATCGGGACAACTTGGCAAAATCTTAGGGAGTTGGCAAAATTCGGAGTGACTTCGCAAAATCGCGAGGAGTTGGCAAAATTCAGGTGAGATATAAAAATTAGGATTATTTCTGTAAAATTATGGCGAGTTGGCAAAGCGTAGGGAGTTGGCAAAATCTAGGGACAGTTGGCAAAATTCGGAATGACTTGGGAAAATCGTGGGGAGTTGGCCAAATTCAAGTGAGATGTGAAAATTTGGATTTTTTTCTGTAAAATTATGGCGAGTTGGCAAAACTTAGGGAGTTGGCAAAATCTAGGGGCAATTGGCAAAAACTAGGGGTAGTTGGAAAAACTAGGGGCAGTTGACAAAATTCGGAGTGACTTGGCAAAATCGTGGAGAGTTGACAAAATTCAGGTGAGATGTAAAAATTGCAATCTTTTTTCTGTAAAATTATGGCGTGTTGGCAAAATCGAGGCAACTTCGCAATATCTAGGAGAGTTGGAAAATCTTGGGGGAGTTGGCAAAATTCAGAGTGGCTTTACAAAAATCAGGTGTGATGTAAAATTGGGATTTTTTCTGTAAAATTGTGGCGAGATGGCAAAATCTAGGACAGTTGGCAAAATTCGAATCCACTTAGTAAAATACGAGCCATTTGTGAAAATTGGGATTGTTTTTGTGAAATTAAAGAGAGTTTATAAAATCGAGAAAACTTTGCAAAATCTAGGGAAGTTGGCAAAACTGGAAACCACTTGGTAAAGTACAAGTGAGTTGCAAAAATTGGGATTGGTTTTGTGAAATTAAGGAGAGTTGGAAAAACCAAGAACTCTTGTCAAAATCTAGGGGAGTTGGCAAAATTGTAAGCCACTTGGTAAACTACAGGGGAGTTATGAAAATTTTGCCTTTCTTGTGCAATTAAGGAGAGTTGATAAAATTCGAACTGGCTTGGCAAATTCAGGGAAGATGTAAAAGTGCGATTTTTTCTATAAAATTACAGCGAGTTGGCAAAATCTACAGTAGTTGGCAAAATTCGAATGCACTTGGTAAAATATAGGCGAGTTGTGAAAATTGAGATTTGTTTTGTGAAATTAAGGAGTGTTGGACAAATTATTGAGGAAACTTAACAGAATGTAGGGCAGTTGGCAAAATTCAAATCTCTTGGAAAATACTGGCGAGTTGTGATAATTGGGTTTGTGAAATTCAGGATAGTTGACTAAAATCACTTCAAACTTTCAAACTCCCCAAGATTTTGCCAAGTTTACTCGATTTTAATCAACTATCCTGAATTTCACAAACCCAATCCCAATTATTACAACTCGGCCGTATTTTCCAAGTGGATTCGAATTTTGCCAACTGCCGTACATTCTGTTAAGTTTCCTCAATTTGTCCAACTCAGTTAGCAAATTTGGCAAAAATTTTGCCCGAGTTGGAAATTTTTGAACTTCTCCCCCCCTCCCCCGCAACCATAGTCCTTCGCTACGCCCCTGAATCGAACTCTCGCTATGCGATATGATTACAATGCAACCTTTTTCTGTATTTAATTTATCTTTTTTAAATGTTTATTAAAATTTTATAGGAAGCATTGCTTCCATGGTTGCCTCGCCAGTGGGTTTTAAATCGAGACTGTACAAAAATCCTCCATAGAACCCGAAGGCTTGGAGTGTGTGTAGCACTCGCAGCTTTTGATGTCTTTGGTAGAGGATCATCAGGTGAAGAGATTCCTCGAATATAGATGGAGGAGAATTCTTAAAGGATCTATCAATTTTCTATTGAGTTGTTTCTTTCTTTTGATGTCTTTGGTAGAGGATCATCAGGTGAAGAGATTCCTCGAATATTGATGGAGGAGAAGTCTTAAAGGATCTATCAATTTTCTATTGAGTTGTTTCTTTCTTTTGATGTCTTTGGTAGAGGACATCAGGTGAAGAATCAGTGTCTCGAATATAGATGGAGGAGAAGTCTTAAAGGATCTATCAATTTTCTATTGAGTGGTTTCTTTCTTTTGATGTCTTTGGTAGAGGATCATCAGTTGAAGAGATTCCTCGAATATAGATGGAGGAGAAGTCTTAAAGGATCTATCAATTTTCTATTGAGTTGTTTCTTTCTTTTGATGTCTTTGGTAGAGGATCATCAGTTGAAGAGATTCCTGGAATATAGATGGAGGAGAAGTCTTAAAGGATCTATCAATTTTCTATTGAGTTGTTTCTTTCTTTTGATGTCTTTGGTAGAGGACATCAGGTGAAGAGATTCCTCGAATATAGATGGAGGAGAAGTCTTAAAGGATCTATCAATTTTCTATTGAGTTGTTTCTTTCTTTTGATGTCTTTGGTAGAGGATCATCAGGTGAAGAGATTCCTCGAATATAGATGGAGGAGAAGTCTTAAAGGATCTATCAATTTTCTATTGAGTTGTTTCTTTCTTTTGATGTATTTGGTAGAGGATCATCAGTTGAAGAGATTCCTCGAATATAGATGGAGGAGAAGTCTTAAAGGATCTATCAATTTTCTATTGAGTTGTTTCTTTCTTTTGATGTCTTTGGTAGAGGATCATCAGTTGAAGAGATTCCTGGAATATAGATGGAGGAGAAGTCTTAAAGGATCTATCAATTTTCTATTGAGTTGTTTCTTTCTTTTGATGTCTTTGGTAGAGGACATCAGGTGAAGAGATTCCTCGAATATAGATGGAGGAGAAGTCTTAAAGGATCTATCAATTTTCTATTGAGTTGTTTCTTTCTTTTGATGTCTTTGGTAGAGGATCATCAGGTGAAGAGATTCCTCGAATATAGATGGAGGAGAAGTCTTAAAGGATCTATCAATTTTCTATTGAGTTGTTTCTTTCTTTTGATGTATTTGGTAGAGGATCATCAGTTGAAGAGATTCCTCGAATATAGATGGAAGAGAAGTCTTAAAGGATCTATCCATTTTCTATTGAGTTGTTTCTTTCTTTTGATGTCTTTGGTAGAGGATCATCAGGTGAAGAGATTCCTGGAATATAGATGGAGGAGAAGTCTTAAAGGATCTATCAATTTTCTATTGAGTTGTTTCTTTCTTTTGATGTCTTTGGTAGACAATCATCAGGTGAAGAGATTCCTGGAATATAGATGGAGGAGAAGTCTTAAAGGATCTATCAATTTTCTATTGAGTTGTTTCTTTCTTTTGATGTCTTTGGTAGAGGATCATCAGGTGAAGAGATTCCTCGAATATAGATGGAGAAGTCTTAAAGGATCTATCAATTTTCTATTGAGTTGTTTCTTTCTTTTGATGTCTTTGGTAGAGGATCATCAGGTGAAGAGATTCCTCGAATATAGATGGAGGAGAAGTCTTAAAGGATCTATCAATTTTCTATTGAGTTGTTACTTTCTTTTGATGTTTTTGGTAGAGGATCATCAGGTGAAGGGATTCCTCGAATATAGATGGAGGAGAAGTCTTAAACGATCTATCAATTTTCTATTGCGTTGTTTCTTTCTTTTGATGTCTTTGGTAGAGGATCATCAGGTGAAGAGATTCCTCGAATATAGATGGAGGAGAAGTCTTAAAGGATCTATCAATTTTCTATTGAGTTGTTTCTTTCTTTTGATGTCTTTGGTAGAGGATCATCAGGTGAAGAGATTCCTCGAATATAGATGGAGGAGAAGTCTTAAAGGATCTATCAATTTTCTATTGAGTTGTTTCTTTCTTTTGATGTCTTTGGTAGAGGATCATCAGGTGAAGAGATTCCTCGAATATAGATGGAGGAGAAGTCTTAAAGGATCTATCAATTTTCTATTGAGTTGTTTCCTTCTTTTGATGTCTTTGGTAGAGGATCATCAGGTGAAGAGATTCCTCGAATATAGATGGAGGAGAAGTCTTAAAGGATCTATCAATTTTCTATTGAGTTGTTTCTTTCTTTTGATGTCTTTGGTAGAGGATCATCAGGTGAAGAGATTCCTGGAATATAGATGGAGGAGAAGTCTTAAAGGATCTATCAATTTTCTATTGAGTTGTTTCTTTCTTTTGATGTCTTTGGTAGAGGATCATCAGGTGAAGAGATTCCTCGAATATAGATGGAGGAGAAGTCTTAAAGGATCTATCAATTTTCTATTGAGTTGTTTCTTTCTTTTGATGTCTTTGGTAGAGAATCATCAGGTGAAGAGATTCCTCGAATATAGATGGAGAAGTCTTAAAGGATCTATCAATTTTCTATTGAGTTGTTTCTTTCTTTTGATGTCTTTGGTAGAGGATCATTAGGTGAAGAGATTCCTCGAATATAGATGGAGGAGAAGTCTTAAAGGATCTATCAATTTTCTATTGAGTTGTTTCTTTCTTTTGATGTTTTTGGTAGAGGATCATCAGGTGAAGAGATTCCTGGAATATAGATGGAGGAGAAGTCTTAAAGGATCTATCAGTTTTCTATTGAGTTGTTTCTTTCTTTTGATGTCTTTGGTAGAGGATCATCAGGTGAAGAGATTCCTCGAATATAGATGGAGGAGAAAGGATCTATCAATTTTCTATTGAGTTGTTTCTTTCTTTTGATGTCTTTGGTAGAGGATCATCAGGTGAAGAGATTCCTCGAATATTGATGGAGGAGAAGTCTTAAAGGATCTATCAATTTTCTATTGAGTTGTTTCTTTCTTTTGATGTCTTTGGTAGAGGATCATCAGGTGAAGAGATTCCTGGAATATAGATGGAGGAGAAGTCTTTAAGGATCTATCAATTTTCTATTGAGTTGTTTCTTTCTTTTGATGTCTTTGGTAGAGGATCATCAGTTGAAGAGATTCCTCGAATATAGATGGAGGAGAAGTCTTAAAGGATCTATCAATTTTCTATTGAGTTGTTTCTTTCTTTTGATGTCTTTGGTAGAGGATCATCAGGTGAAGAGATTCCTCGAATATAGATGGAGGAGAAGTCTTAAAGGATCTATAAATTTTCTATTGAGTTGTTTCTTTCTTTTGATGTCTTTGGTAGAGGATCATCAGTTGAAGAGATTCCTCGAATATAGATGGAGGAGAAGTCTTAAAGGATCTATCAATTTTCTATTGAGTTGTTTCTTTCTTTTGATGTCTTTGGTAGAGAATCATCAGGTGAAGAGATTCCTCGAATATAGATGGAGAAGTCTTAAAGGATCTATCAATTTTCTATTGAGTTGTTTCTTTCTTTTGATGTCTTTGGTAGAGGATCATTAGGTGAAGAGATTCCTCGAATATAGATGGAGGAGAAGTCTTAAAGGATCTATCAATTTTCTATTGAGTTGTTTCTTTCTTTTGATGTTTTTGGTAGAGGATCATCAGGTGAAGAGATTCCTGGAATATAGATGGAGGAGAAGTCTTAAAGGATCTATCAGTTTTCTATTGAGTTGTTTCTTTCTTTTGATGTCTTTGGTAGAGGATCATCAGGTGAAGAGATTCCTCGAATATAGATGGAGGAGAAAGGATCTATCAATTTTCTATTGAGTTGTTTCTTTCTTTTGATGTCTTTGGTAGAGGATCATCAGGTGAAGAGATTCCTCGAATATTGATGGAGGAGAAGTCTTAAAGGATCTATCAATTTTCTATTGAGTTGTTTCTTTCTTTTGATGTCTTTGGTAGAGGATCATCAGGTGAAGAGATTCCTGGAATATAGATGGAGGAGAAGTCTTTAAGGATCTATCAATTTTCTATTGAGATGTTTCTTTCTTTTGATGTCTTTGGTAGAGGATCATCAGTTGAAGAGATTCCTCGAATATAGATGGAGGAGAAGTCTTAAAGGATCTATCAATTTTCTATTGAGTTGTTTCTTTCTTTTGATGTCTTTGGTAGAGGATCATCAGGTGAAGAGATTCCTGGAATATAGATGGAGGAGAAGTCTTAAAGGATCTATCAATTTTCTATTGAGTTGTTTCTTTCTTTTGATGTCTTTGGTAGAGGATCATCAGGTGAAGAGATTCCTCGAATATAGATGGAGGAGAAGTCTTAAAGGATCTATCAATTTTCTATTGAGTTGTTTCTTTCTTTTGATGTCTTTGGTAGAGGATCATCAGGTGAAGAGATTCCTCGAATATAGATGGAGGAGAAGTCTTAAAGGATCTATCAATTTTCTATTGAGTTGTTTCTTTCTTTTGATGTCTTTGGTAGAGGATCATCAGGTGAAGAGACTCCTGGAATATAGATGGAGGAGAAGTCTTAAAGGATCTATCAATTTTCTATTGAGTTGTTACTTTCTTTTGATGTTTTTGGTAGAGGATCATCAGGTGAAGAGATTCCTCGAATATAGATGGAGGAGAAGTCTTAAAGGATCTATCAATTTTCTATTGCGTTGTTTCTTTCTTTTGATGTCTTTGGTAGAGGATCATCAGGTGAAGAGATTCCTCGAATATAGATGGAGGAGAAGTCTTAAAGGATCTATCAATTTTTTATTGAGTTGTTTCTTTCTTTTGATGTCTTTGGTAGAGGATCATCAGGTGAAGAGATTCCTCGAATATAGATGGAGGAGAAGTCTTAAAGGATCTATCAATTTTCTATTGAGTTGTTTCTTTCTTTTGATGTCTTTGGTAGAGGATCATCAGGTGAAGAGATTCCTCGAATATAGATGGAGGAGAAGTCTTAAAGGATCTATCAATTTTCTATTGAGTTGTTTCTTTCTTTTGATGTCTTTGGTAGAGGATCATCAGGTGAAGAGATTCCTCGAATATAGATGGAGGAGAAGTCTTAAAGGATCTATCAATTTTCTCTTGAGTTGTTTCTTTCTTTTGATGTCTTTGGTAGAGGATCATCAGGTGAAGAGATTCCTGGAATATAGATGGAGGAGAAGTCTTAAAGGATCTATCAATTTTCTATTGAGTTGTTTCTTTCTTTTGATGTCTTTGGTAGAGGATCATCAGGTGAAGAGATTCCTCGAATATAGATGGAGGAGAAGTCTTAAAGGATCTATCAATTTTCTATTGAGTTGTTTCTTTCTTTTGATGTCTTTGGTAGAGAATCATCAGGTGAAGAGATTCCTCGAATATAGATGGAGAAGTCTTAAAGGATCTATCAATTTTCTATTGAGTTGTTTCTTTCTTTTGATGTCTTTGGTAGAGGATCATCAGGTGAAGAGATTCCTCGAATATAGATGGAGGAGAAGTCTTAAAGGATCTATCAATTTTCTATTGAGTTGTTTCTTTCTTTTGATGTCTTTGGTAGATAATCATCAGGTGAAGAGATTCCTCGAATATAGATGGAGGACAAGTCTTAAAGGACCTATCAATTTTCTATTGAGTTGTTTCCTTCTTTTGATGTCTTTGGTAGAGGATCATCAGGTGAAGAGATTCCTCGAATATAGATGGAGGAGAAGTCTTAAAGGATATATCAATTTTCTATTGAGTTGTTTCTTTCTTTTGATGTCTTTGGTAGAGGATCATCAGGTGAAGAGATTCCTGGAATATAGATGGAGGAGAAGTCTTAAAGGATCTATCAATTTTCTATTGAGTTGTTTCTTTCTTTTGATGTCTTTGGTAGAGGATCATCAGGTGAAGAGATTCCTCGAATATAGATGGAGGAGAAGTCTTAAAGGATCTATCAATTTTCTATTGAGTTGTTTCTTTCTTTTGATGTCTTTGGTAGAGGATCATCAGGTGAAGAGATTCCTCGAATATAGATGGAGGAGAAGTCTTAAAGGATCTATCAATTTTCTATTGAGTTGTTTCTTTCTTTTGATGTCTTTGGTAGAGGATCATCAGGTGAAGAGACTCCTGGAATATAGATGGAGGAGAAGTCTTAAAGGATCTATCAATTTTCTATTGAGTTGTTACTTTCTTTTGATGTTTTTGGTAGAGGATCATCAGGTGAAGAGATTCCTCGAATATAGATGGAGGAGAAGTCTTAAAGGATCTATCAATTTTCTATTGCGTTGTTTCTTTCTTTTGATGTCTTTGGTAGAGGATCATCAGGTGAAGAGATTCCTCGAATATAGATGGAGGAGAAGTCTTAAAGGATCTATCAATTTTTTATTGAGTTGTTTCTTTCTTTTGATGTCTTTGGTAGAGGATCATCAGGTGAAGAGATTCCTCGAATATAGATGGAGGAGAAGTCTTAAAGGATCTATCAATTTTCTATTGAGTTGTTTCTTTCTTTTGATGTCTTTGGTAGAGGATCATCAGGTGAAGAGATTCCTCGAATATAGATGGAGGAGAAGTCTTAAAGCATCTATCAATTTTCTATTGAGTTGTTTCTTTCTTTTGATGTCTTTGGTAGAGGATCATCAGGTGAAGAGATTCCTCGAATATAGATGGAGGAGAAGTCTTAAAGGATCTATCAATTTTCTCTTGAGTTGTTTCTTTCTTTTGATGTCTTTGGTAGAGGATCATCAGGTGAAGAGATTCCTGGAATATAGATGGAGGAGAAGTCTTAAAGGATCTATCAATTTTCTATTGAGTTGTTTCTTTCTTTTGATGTCTTTGGTAGAGGATCATTAGGTGAAGAGATTCCTCGAATATAGATGGAGGAGAAGTCTTAAAGGATCTATCAATTTTCTATTGAGTTGTTTCTTTCTTTTGATGTTTTTGGTAGAGGATCATCAGGTGAAGAGATTCCTGGAATATAGATGGAGGAGAAGTCTTAAAGGATCTATCAGTTTTCTATTGAGTTGTTTCTTTCTTTTGATGTCTTTGGTAGAGGATCATCAGGTGAAGAGATTCCTCGAATATAGATGGAGGAGAAAGGATCTATCAATTTTCTATTGAGTTGTTTCTTTCTTTTGATGTCTTTGGTAGAGGATCATCAGGTGAAGAGATTCCTCGAATATTGATGGAGGAGAAGTCTTAAAGGATCTATCAATTTTCTATTGAGTTGTTTCTTTCTTTTGATGTCTTTGGTAGAGGATCATCAGGTGAAGAGATTCCTGGAATATAGATGGAGGAGAAGTCTTTAAGGATCTATCAATTTTCTATTGAGTTGTTTCTTTCTTTTGATGTCTTTGGTAGAGGATCATCAGTTGAAGAGATTCCTCGAATATAGATGGAGGAGAAGTCTTAAAGGATCTATCAATTTTCTATTGAGTTGTTTCTTTCTTTTGATGTCTTTGGTAGAGGATCATCAGGTGAAGAGATTCCTCGAATATAGATGGAGGAGAAGTCTTAAAGGATCTATCAATTTTCTCTTGAGTTGTTTCTTTCTTTTGATGTCTTTGGTAGAGGATCATCAGGTGAAGAGATTCCTCGAATATAGATGGAGGAGAAGTCTTAAAGGATCTATCAATTTTCTCTTGAGTTGTTTCTTTCTTTTGATGTCTTTGGTAGAGGATCATCAGGTGAAGAGATTCCTGGAATATAGATGGAGGAGAAGTCTTAAAGGATCTATCAATTTTCTATTGAGTTGTTTCTTTCTTTTGATGTCTTTGGTAGAGAATCATCAGGTGAAGAGATTCCTCGAATATAGATGGAGAAGTCTTAAAGGATCTATCAATTTTCTATTGAGTTGTTTCTTTCTTTTGATGTCTTTGGTAGAGGATCATCAGGTGAAGAGATTCCTCGAATATTGATGGAGGAGAAGTCTTAAAGGATCTATCAATTTTCTATTGAGTTGTTTCTTTCTTTTGATGTCTTTGGTAGAGGATCATCAGGTGAAGAGATTCCTGGAATATAGATGGAGGAGAAGTCTTTAAGGATCTATCAATTTTCTAATGAGTTGTTTCTTTCTTTTGATGTCTTTGGTAGAGGATCATCAGTTGAAGAGATTCCTCGAATATAGATGGAGGAGAAGTCTTAAAGGATCTATCAATTTTCTATTGAGTTGTTTCTTTCTTTTGATGTCTTTGGTAGAGGATCATCAGGTGAAGAGATTCCTCGAATATAGATGGAGGAGAAGTCTTAAAGGATCTATCAATTTTCTATTGAGTTGTTTTTTTCTCTTCATGTCTTTGGTAGAGGATCATCAGGTGAAGAGATTCCTCGAATATAGATGGAGGAGAAGTCTTAAAGGATCTATCAATTTTCTATTGAGTTGTTTCTTTCTTTTGATGTCTTTGGTAGAGGATCATCAGGTGAAGAGATTCCTGGAATATAGATGGAGGAGAAGTCTTTAAGGATCTATCAATTTTCTATTGAGTTGTTTCTTTCTTTTGATGTCTTTGGTAGAGGATCATCAGTTGAAGAGATTCCTCGAATATAGATGGAGGAGAAGTCTTAAAGGATCTATCAATTTTCTATTGAGTTGTTTCTTTCTTTTGATGTCTTTGGTAGAGGATCATCAGGTGAAGAGATTCCTCGAATATAGATGGAGGAGAAGTCTTAAAGGATCTATCAATTTTCTATTGAGTTGTTTCTTTCTTTTGATGTCTTTGGTAGAGGATCATCAGGTGAAGAGATTCCTCGAATATAGATGAAGGAGAAGTCTTAAAGGATCTATCAATTTTCTATTGAGTTGTTTCTTTCTTTTGATGTCTTTGGTAGAGGATCATCAGGTGAAGAGATTCCTCGAATATAGATGGAGGAGAAGTCTTAAAGGATCTATCAATTTTCTATTGAGTTGTTTCTTTCTTTTGATGTCTTTGGTAGATAATCATCAGGTGAAGAGATTCCTCGAATATAGTTGGAGGACAAGTCTTAAAGGATCTATCAATTTTCTATTGAGTTGTTTCTTTCTTTTGATGTCTTTGGTAGAGGATCATCAGGTGAAGAGATTCCTCGAATATAGATGGAGGAGAAGTCTTAAAGGATCTATCAATTTTCTATTGAGTTGTTTCTTTCTTTTGATGTCTTTGGTAGAGGATCATCAGGTGAAGAGATTCCTCGAATATAGATGGAGGAGAAGTCTTAAAGGGTCTATCAATTTTCTATTGAGTTGTTTCTTTCTTTTCATGTCTTTGGTAGAGGATCATCAGGTGAAGAGATTCCTCGAATATAGATGGAGAAGTCTTAAAGGATCTATCAATTTTCTATTGAGTTGTTTCTTTCTTTTGATGTCTTTGGTAGAGGATCATCAGGTGAAGAGATTCCTCGAATATAGATGGAGGAGAAGTCTTAAAGGATCTATCAATTTTCTATTGAGTTGTTTCTTTCTTTTGATGTCTTTGGTAGAGGATCATCAGGTGAAGAGATTCCTGGAATATAGATGGAGGAGAAGTCTTTAAGGATCTATCAATTTTCTATTGAGTTGTTTCTTTCTTTTGATGTCTTTGGTAGAGGATCATCAGTTGAAGAGATTCCTCGAATATAGATGGAGGAGAAGTCTTAAAGGATCTATCAATTTTCTATTGAGTTGTTTCTTTCTTTTGATGTCTTTGGTAGAGGATCATCAGGTGAAGAGATTCCTCGAATATAGATGGAGGAGAAGTCTTAAAGGATCTATCAATTTTCTATTGGGTTGTTTCTTTCTTTTGATGTCTTTGGTAGAGGATCATCAGGTGAAGAGATTCCTCGAATATAGATGAAGGAGAAGTCTTAAAGGATCTATCAATTTTCTATTGAGTTGTTTCTTTCTTTTGATGTCTTTGGTAGAGGATCATCAGGTGAAGAGATTCCTCGAATATAGATGGAGGAGAAGTCTTAAAGGATCTATCAATTTTCTATTGAGTTGTTTCCTTCTTTTGATGTCTTTGGTAGAGGATCATCAGGTGAAGAGATTCCTCGAATATAGATGGAGGAGAAGTCTTAAAGGATCTATCAATTTTCTATTGAGTTGTTTCTTTCTTTTGATGTCTTTGGTAGGGGATCATCAGGTGAAGAGATTCCTGGAATATAGATGGAGGAGAAGTCTTAAAGGATCTATCAATTTTCTATTGAGTTGTTTCTTTCTTTTGATGTCTTTGGTAGAGGATCATCAGGTGAAGAGATTCCTCGAATATAGATGGAGGAGAAGTCTTAAAGGATCTATCAATTTTCTATTGAGTTGTTTCTTTCTTTTGATGTCTTTGGTAGAGGATCATCAGGTGAAGAGATTCCTCGAATATAGATGGAGAAGTCTTAAAGGATCTATTAATTTTCTATTGAGTTGTTTCTTTCTTTTGATGTCTTTGGTAGAGGATCATCAGGTGAAGAGCTTCCTCGAATATAGATGGAGGAGAAGTCTTAAAGGATCTATCAATTTTCTATTGAGTTGTTTCTTTCTTTTGATGTCTTTGGTAGAGGATCATCAGGTGAAGATATTCCTGGAATATAGATGGAGGAGAAGTCTTAAAGGATCTATCAATTTTCTATTGAGTTGTTTCTTTCTTTTGATGTCTTTGGTAGAGGATCATCAGGTGAAGAGATTCCTCGAATATAGATGGAGGAGAAGTCTTAAAGGATCTATCAATTTTCTATTGAGTTGTTTCTTTCTTTTGATGTCTTTGGTAGAGGATCATCAGGTGAAGAGATTCCTCGAATATTGATGGAAGAGAAGTCTTAAAGGATCTATCAATTTTCTATTGAGTTGTTTCTTTCTTTTGATGTCTTTGGTAGAGGATCATCAGGTGAAGAGATTCCTGGAATATAGATGGAGGAAAAGTCTTTAAGGATCTATCAATTTTCTATTGAGTTGTTTCTTTCTTTTGATGTCTTTGGTAGAGGATCATCAGTTGAAGAGAGTCCTCGAATATAGATGGAGGAGAAGTCTTAAAGGATCTATCAATTTTCTATTGAGTTGTTTCTTTCTTTTGATGTCTTTGGTAGAGGATCATCAGGTGAAGAGATTCCTCGAATATAGATGGAGGAGAAGTCTTAAAGGATCTATCAATTTTCTATTGAGTTGTTTCTTTCTTTTGATATCTTTGGTAGAGGATCATCAGGTGAAGAGATTCCTCGAATATTGATGGAGGAGAAGTCTTAAAGAATCTATCAATTTTCTATTGAGTTGTTTCTTTCTTTTGATGTCTTTGGTAGAGGATCATCAGGTGAAGAGATTCCTGGAATATAGATGGAGGAGAAGTCTTTAAGGATCTATCAATTTTCTATTGAGTTGTTTCTTTCTTTTGATGTCTTTGGTAGAGGATCATCAGGTGAAGAGATTCCTCGAATATAGATGGAGGAGAAGTCTTAAAGGATCTATCAATTTTCTATTGAGTTGTTTCTTTCTTTTGATGTCTTTGGTAGAGGATCATCAGGTGAAGAGATTCCTCGAATATAGATGGAGGAGAAGTCTTAAAGGATCTATCAATTTTCTATTGAGTTGTTTCTTTCTTTTGATGTCTTTGGTAGAGGATCATCAGGTGAAGAGATTCCTGGAATATAGATGGAGGAAAAGTCTTTAAGGATCTATCAATTTTCTATTGAGTTGTTTCTTTCTTTTGATGTCTTTGGTAGAGGATCATCAGTTGAAGAGAGTCCTCGAATATAGATGGAGGAGAAGTCTTAAAGGATCTATCAATTTTCTATTGAGTTGTTTCTTTCTTTTGATGTCTTTGGTAGAGGATCATCAGGTGAAGAGATTCCTCGAATATAGATGGAGGAGAAGTCTTAAAGGATCTATCAATTTTCTATTGAGTTGTTTCTTTCTTTTGATGTCTTTGGTAGAGGATCATCAGGTGAAGAGATTCCTCGAATATTGATGGAGGAGAAGTCTTAAAGAATCTATCAATTTTCTATTGAGTTGTTTCTTTCTTTTGATGTCTTTGGTAGAGGATCATCAGGTGAAGAGATTCCTGGAATATAGATGGAGGAGAAGTCTTTAAGGATCTATCAATTTTCTATTGAGTTGTTTCTTTCTTTTGATGTCTTTGGTAGAGGATCATCAGGTGAAGAGATTCCTCGAATATAGATGGAGGAGAAGTCTTAAAGGATCTATCAATTTTCTATTGAGTTGTTTCTTTCTTTTGATGTCTTTGGTAGAGGATCATCAGGTGAAGAGATTCCTCGAATATAGATGGAGAAGAAGTCTTAAAGGATCTATCAATTTTCTATTGAGTTGTTTCTTTCTTTTGATGTCTTTGGTAGAGGATCATCAGGTGAAGAGATTCCTCGAATATAGATGGAGGAGAAGTCTTAAAGGATCTATCAATTTTCTATTGAGTTGTTTCTTTCTTTTGATGTCTTTGGTAGAGGATCATCAGGTGAAGAGATTCCTCGAATATTGATGGAAGAGAAGTCTTAAAGGATCTATCAATTTTCTATTGAGTTGTTTCTTTCTTTTGATGTCTTTGGTAGAGGATCATCAGGTGAAGAGATTCCTGGAATATAGATGGAGGAAAAGTCTTTAAGGATCTATCAATTTTCTATTGAGTTGTTTCTTTCTTTTGATGTCTTTGGTAGAGGATCATCAGTTGAAGAGAGTCCTCGAATATAGATGGAGGAGAAGTCTTAGAGGATCTATCAATTTTCTATTGAGTTGTTTCTTTCTTTTGATGTCTTTGGTAGAGGATCATCAGGTGAAGAGATTCCTCGAATATAGATGGAGGAGAAGTCTTAAAGGATCTATCAATTTTCTATTGAGTTGTTTCTTTCTTTTGATGTCTTTGGTAGAGGATCATCAGGTGAAGAGATTCCTCGAATATTGATGGAGGAGAAGTCTTAAAGGATCTATCAATTTTCTATTGAGTTGTTTCTTTCTTTTGATGTCTTTGGTAGAGGATCATCAGGTGAAGAGATTCCTGGAATATAGATGGAGGAGAAGTCTTTAAGGATCTATCAATTTTCTATTGAGTTGTTTCTTTCTTTTGATGTCTTTGGTAGAGGATCATCAGGTGAAGAGATTCCTCGAATATAGATGGAGGAGAAGTCTTAAAGGATCTATCAATTTTCTATTGAGTTGTTTCTTTCTTTTGATGTCTTTGGTAGAGGATCATCAGGTGAAGAGATTCCTCGAATATAGATGGAGGAGAAGTCTTAAAGGATCTATCAATTTTCTATTGAGTTGTTTCTTTCTTTTGATGTCTTTGGTAGAGGATCATCAGGTGAAGAGATTCCTCGAATATAGATGGAGAAGAAGTCTTAAAGGATCTATCAATTTTCTATTGAGTTGTTTCTTTCTTTTGATGTCTTTGGTAGAGGATCATCAGGTGAAGAGATTCCTCGAATATAGATGGAGGAGAAGTCTTAAAGGATCTATCAATTTTCTATTGAGTTGTTTCTTTCTTTTGATGTCTTTGGTAGAGGATCATCAGGTGAAGAGATTCCTCGAATATAGATGGAGGAGAAGTCTTAAAGGATCTATCAATTTTCTATTGAGTTGTTTCTTTCTTTTGATGTCTTTGGTAGAGGATCATCAAGTGAAGAGATTCCTCGAATATAGATGGAGGAGAAGTCTTAAAGGATCTATCAATTTTCTATTGAGTTGTTTCTTTCTTTTGATGTCTTTGGTAGAGGATCATCAGGTGAAGAGATTCCTGGAATATAGATGGAGGAGAAGTCTTAAAGGATCTATCAATTTTCTATTGAGTTGTGTCTTTCTTTTGCTGAAGAATAACTCTCTAAATGTTCGGAAATATTCCGTTAAAGTTCAGAATTATAAATTTCAGAATAAACTAATCGGAAAGGTGGAGAAAGGTTCAGGTCGAAGTTGTGTAAGTAAATTCAATATTTAAAGTTCTTCTGAAAAATATAAATTATGGGAATTTTATGACCAGATTGTAGGTTTTCAATACTTACTACTTTGAAGACATTGGAAGTTCTGCGACACTGACCAGAGCATCACGTGATTTTTTGACATGCACCTCTCCAAAATCCAACGGTCATTCTACTCTTTGTTTAGTTAAACCAACAGACTGGTTATTGGAGTCGATTAATCATGATTAGTGCATTTTTTCCTGATAAATATAAAGGAAATAAACTTACTCTAAGATGACTTCCTTTTGTGACATTGATATCGGAACACTTCTGACAAAAAACTGAAGACAAATAACTCTGATCTACGCGTAACAGAAATCAAATGAGTCGCCTTTTTCAACCCTCTTCGGAATCTGCCTCAATATTCCGATTTTTAATATTTCAAAACCAGCAGCTGAAATGTTTGTTGGAGTATTTAGTAACTAATAAATAAAAAATATCAACGTTCGCTTGAAAAATTTATGGATCCACCATATGATATTACATGGGTGTTAAATATGCTAAATGGCTAGGCCACAAGGACCCCAATGACTCGCAGAAGGTTGCAGGAAGGGGATACACTGGGCAATTGTGATGAGTTGGTGGTAGCCTACCGTCAAGGCCATCCAGAGTGTACTTTACGTGCACAAACTATGGCTCTCCCGCACACAGGACCATGGCTTAACAACACATCCGACTGACTGCGGCCTTTCCAAGCTCATCGGTACCCTCTTCCTCTACGAGAGAAGAGTGGGGGATTAGCGGAGATAAATCTCAAAGCTGGCACACTTGGGACTCGAACCTCGGAACTACATAATATTATTAATAGTCATAATCCTGTCACGCGACCGACTAAGCCAACCGTCGCTCCCGTGATATGAATATTTATTTATTCCATCACTCATGAGAGATTCATGAATTTTAAGCAAAAAACCATTTCATATGCATTGCCATCTATGCTCAGAAGTGACAAGCACGATTTGTTTTTTGAATTGTTGTACCATTTATTCAGTGTTGCCAAAGAGCGGAAGCAGATGGCGAGGAGGATAAGAGGCTGAGACGAAGTGCTGCTGCTATCGGTGATGCTAAAATGAATGTCTCTTGACCTGCTGAAAAAGAAGAATGCTTTCGATAATCCTCGGATCAACCGATATCGTCGACGCTAATGATCTGAGTGGTGATGATTTGCAGCAGCAGGTCATCTGCCGGGAATCAACGAATCAGAGAGAAAGTATCTCTCGTTAGAGAAGAAGAAAATCCTCCCGCGCAGTCTCTTGGTGCTTGACAAGATTGAGTTGGGTTGTTTTACCTCTGAGCGGCACTTTTTTGCACACCATGGGCTAAATGGCCAGGTCACATGGACCCCGAAGGCTCAGAGAAGGTTTGGGGAGGGAACCCACTGGAACAGCTGTTGGGAGACAGATGGTAGCCTCCCGTCAAGGCCATCCAGCGTGTTCTTTAACGTGCACAGAGTATGGCTCTCACACACGGAGCCACGGCTTAACGTCCCACCCGACGGACGACGGCCTTTCCAAGCCCATCGGTGTCCCCTACTGACCGTGGGCAGGGCGAGGGCAGGGCGAGGAATTTTTCCGGAGATAAATCTCAACGCTGACCCAGCTGGGGCTCGAACCTGGGAACTACAGATTGCGAGCCTGGCGCGCTACCGACTGAACCACCCCTGCCCCAACGAATCAGAGAGAAAGTATCTCTCGTTAGAGAAGAAGAAAATCCTCACGCGCAGTCTCTTGGTGCATGACAAGATAGAACTGATAAGTGTGCGACGCATTGGTAAGAAACTGTGAAAGGAAATTATTGGAGGTAATTGGGAGAATGAATTGGAAGATGTAGGATCCAAAAAGAGGATTAATAAAAATATTTGTGCAATAAACACTGTGTAATCTAATGAGGACGGATTCCGATAGCAACCGCTTAAATGCGGAAATGCTCTCAGAACGAAAAGGAAAAGCTATGGGAATTGTCTTAACTGGCATAGTGGTTAGGCAGCTAGCGACTGTTCCAGCAAGGCAAACTCTGTGTGTTATTTTTGCTCTAACTAAGGCAGTGGTCAGCAGTGACTTCGGTCTTAGTAGGGCATGTCCTTGTATGAGAAGGCTTGTATTAAGCTAGGAGTAGCTTCTAGGATTCTTCTCTGTCCTATATGTCGCAAAAAAAAATTTAAATTTGATGAAACGTGAAGATCCAAGTCAATGCAAAATGGCATCTTGCAATGTTGTTTCATATTTTCAAATTCTTTTTTATCAATTGATGAATCTTGAACAAGAAACTTCAAAGCTACAGTAGGGAAGGGAAAATATTAAAGAATTTAAAAAAGTGCCGTGTCCATAATAGATGTTTATACGTATGTCATTTCTTAAGTTTAACGGCAAATGATAAATAATATATAAATAAATAAAGATAATAAAGACATTTCAAGATGTGCATAAAATGCTGTGGTATGACTATAAAAAAATTTGAAAATAAAATATTTTTTTCATAGAAGCATGTGCAGCACTTTTAACTTTTAAGACTTTGTATATTTGACACTCAGGGGCGTAGAAAGAGAAACTATGGTTGCGGGGGGGGGGGGAGAAAACGAATATTTTCCAACTCGGAAATAAAATTTTATCAACTGAGAAAATAAGTACTTTACACAAATTTAATTATGTTATCGTTAGTAACGTACCCGAATTTCACTCCGTGAGGGGGGGGGGGGCGCCACACCAAGTTTTTTTTACCAAATGTTCGCAATCTACCCATGATTTTGCAAAATAAAAAACCTATTTTTACTCTCTCCTGAATTTGCTAAGTCATTTCGAATTTTGCCAACTTCCCTCGATTTTTCAACTCTCTTTAATTGCACAAAAGCAATTCAATTTTCACAACTCGCCTGTATTTTACCAATTGACTTCGAATTTTGCCAACTCCCCTTGATTTCACACAAAAAAAAATCCCAATTTTCGCAACTCACCTAGTTTTTACAAAGTCGCTTCGAATTTTTCCAACTCCGATTCACTTTGAGGGGGGGGCTCCCCCCCATAGCTACGCCCCTGTTGTTACTTATTATGTTGTTTTTCTGCTACTCTATGAAAAAAATTTGTTTTATAATTTAGTAGTATATTCCGAATTTCAAGATTTTAGACAATTTTGTTGAGTACGTTTTTATTTTAAATTTTATCTGAGAGTTACAATTTACAGTGAGAAAAGTGCAAAAACTTAATCATAAAGTTACTGTGGCATGCAAATAATAGTTCATTGTGACATTCATGACAAAAATTATATAACTGTAAAATGTCATGAAAATAATACGCATCTAAATATATAGACGATTATGAGTGATTGGCTGTTGACTGAGGGCTGACGCTAATTCCAACTATGATGCATATATTGATAGAGCTCTTAAAATTTGCATCTGGGATGATCAGAGTCTCGATCTCGCGAAAAATCAGAAATTTCACTTCCGACGTGCCCTTCAAGATCAAATAGAGGTCACGTAAAGACCAAACCTTGATCTAAAAGTGCTAGAAATGTGAAAATCAGTGTCTGGGGGTGTTTTGAGTTCTAGATATCGTAAACATTACGAAAGTTGAGATCTGAAGGGTCCTTCGAGGTCAAAGGTCAAATGTCAAATGTTGATCTGCCGGTGCTAGAGACCTAAAAATTGGTTCCTGGGGTTATTTTGAGTTTTAGATCTCATAAGTGATGCGAAATTTTGTGTGCAATGGATCCTTCGAGGCAAAAGGTCAAATATTGATCAATTGGTATTAGAAAGTTAAAAATTGGTGACTGTGGATACTTTCAGTTGTAGGACTTAGAAATTATGTCAAATTTTGGATGTGATAGTGCGTCGAGGTCGAAAGTTAAACTTCAATATAACAGTGCTGGGTTCTTTTACCTCTGAGCGGCACTTTTTTGCACACCATGGGCTAAATGGCCAGGTCACATGGACCCCGAAGGCTCAGAGAAGGTTGGGGGAGGGGACCCACTGGAACAGCTGTTGGGAGACAGATGGTAGCCACCCGTCAAGGTCATCCAGCGTGTTCTTTAACGTGCACAGGGTATGGCTCTCCCGCACACGGGGCACGGCTTAACGTCCCATCCGACGGACGGCGGCCTTTCCAAGCCCATCGGTGTCCCCTACTGACCGTGGGCAGGGCGGGGGAATTTTGCGGAGATAAATCTCAACGCTGACTCAGCTGGGACTCGAACCTGGGAACTTTATTACGAGCCTGGCGCGCTACCGACTGAGCCACCCCCGCCCCTACAGTGCTGGAGAACTAACAATTAGTGAATAGGGCTATTTCCGGCAGTAGAATTCCGAAATATAAGAGGATTTTACAGATCCAGCGTCACATTCAAGACCGAATAGGGGTCGCAGTGACGGTTAGAAATCAAGAGATGTCGAAGCAGCGATTCTATATTTAATATATTGAATTTTTGAAAAATTTTTATTCTAATATTTAATAACTATTAAGCTACTAGCTGAACGTACCCTGCGCTGACCGGTGTAAATTTTATTCTGTCTATTTTTATTTTCAGTGCACTAAAGGTAAATTCTGAAAGTCCCCCTTCCCCCAGATACTTTAGCACAGATTTTCAACAGGAAGAAATTTGCCCGGTGTTCGCTTGGATCGTTGTTGACGTCAGCGAGCTCTCTCATAGCCCGTGGCTTAGTTTCTGCGTAAGCTATCGAGATTTTTATTTGTGTTACGACAGACTTTGTCGCCTTATGGCTCCCGTGATATTCGTTCGCATCGTCCAAATTTCCTGCACAGCGTCCCCCGTGTGCCCCTGTGATTGGTTTAAAAGTCAGGTTCCCACTTGGCCCGTGACTTCGTTTTTACGCAAAATGTGACAGCACTTGCCTAACTTTTTATCAGCATATTCTGTTGTTTCCTGCACTAATGGTTAGTTTTGTGAGTATTCCCCCCTCCCCCCGACATTTTACACAGTTTGAACACGAAGAATTTCCCGCAATGGAACGCCTAAATAATGCCTTTGCAAATGTGGGGAATCTGGCAACGGCACCAGATTTGCAGCAGAAGATTTAAATGCTAGTTTAACTCTTTACTTTCACAGTTAGGGAGCAGAAAATGGCAACAGTAAATCTGACAGCGATTCTCGTTTCCCGTAGGAAGAGCATGGTAAATATTTTTGGTTCTAGCAAGCCCCCCTCGTGGACTTTCGACCTGAAATTTTGCACTGCAATTCAGACCACAACCACAAACATTATCTGAAAATCTGAAGCGTTTACTTTGATTTCCTGATGAGTTATGGCTGTTACAGACACACAGACACCTTCTTTTATTATATAGATCAGGGGTTCTCAACGTAGGGTACGCGGAAAAAAATTTTTTGGGGTACGCCGTGAGCGCTCAAAAGTCGCTAGATAGAGTAACAAAGTCAGTGTTTCATTTTATTCCCATTGTTATACTATAACTATAGTTTTATCTATCTATACAAGGTGTACGGCAGTTACACACACATTTCCAGGGGGTACATGAAGCATTAAAGGTTGAGAACCATTGCCTTAGGCCATGATCCAAAATGTCCAAGCCTCCGAAAGAGTCCAAGCATCCCAAGTGGACGTTTTAGAAATTTGTGGGAGCGTTTGGTGTGATGGCGTTCAGTATTCAATCTTCTTAAATCAAGGTTTTCGTCTAATTTTATGCAGAAAAAAAAAACATCTCTAGGAAGTATTATGATGTTACATCGGCGAAATATTTCTGAAATCTTGCAGAAAGAAAATTGCAAGGAAGATTACTCTCGGAAAAATTCGAAATGTGAAAAGCTGCATTTTTCTTCTCAATTGAATCGATAATTGACTTTCTCAATATCTAGGATGATTTTGTTGACCTTCAGAATTTGAAAATTTTCGTTCTTTTTCTGGTAAACAGCCATTTATTTGTAGTAAATGTGGCATATAAACTGACAGGCTCCTGTCAGACCTCTGTGGCAAGCAGCTGCTTGAGGGGGTATTTATTTTTATTTATTTTATTTAATGATATTCAAAGAAAGATCCAAAGAGTTTTTTTCTGATGCGAACAATCATTTCATGCCTTCACAAAAAGTTCCTGGAAAAAAGCGAAAGTGACAAAAAAAAAATCTTAATCTAATTGAAAAAAGAATCTAAATCTATATCTTAAAATAGACACTGAAGAGCCAAAACATTATGACCAGCGCGTCTTTATGCAAATAGAAGCAACTGCAGGTAAACGATGGCGTATGTGAAGGTCACGAAACGGTGTAAATAACACCTGATGCTGAGTTCTGTTAATCAGTGTTATTCTTGTTCTTGAGACGGGAAAGGCAGCGGACTTAAGTGAGTTTGACACAGGCCAAATTGTAATGGCCAGCCGACTGGGTCAGAGCATTTTCGAGACAGCAAGGCTTGTGGAGTGCTCATGGTCAGCCGTGGTTAATACCTTCAAAACGTGGTCCGAGGAGAGAAAAACCACAAACCGCTAGCAAGGTGTAGGCCAACCACAGCTCATCGATGCTAGAAGTGAGGGAAGGCTATCCTCTATGGTACGAGCCAATAGAAGGGTTACTGAGGTGCAACTCACCCGTAATTTGAATGCTGGTGATGAAAGTAATGTGCCACAATACACACTACATCGAACCCTGCTAAAAATGGGGCTGGACAGCAGCAGGACGTTCTGAGTGCCCATGCTAACCTCGGTTCACTGTCGAAAGCACCTACAATGGGCATGCAAGAAAACTGGACCTTGAATGATTGGAAGAAGGTCGTTTGGTCCGATGAATCTTATTTTCTGTTGCACAATGTGGACGCCGGGTACGTGTGTGTCATTTATCTGGGGAAGTGTTGGCATCAGGATGCACCATGGGACAAAAACAAGCTAGTGGAGGAAGTGTAATGCTTTGGGCAATGTTCTGTTGCGAAACCTTGGGTCCAGTATTTCATGTGCAGGAAACTATGACATCTACCTTCTACCTAAACATCATTGCAGACCAGGTACATCCTTTTATGGCAACGGTATATCCCTCTAGTAGTGACTTTTTTCAGCAGGATAATGCACCATGCCACACTGCCCAGATTATTCGAGAATGGTTTGTAGAACATGAGGAAGACTTCCAGGTATTGCCCTGGTCTCCAAATTTCCCAGACATCAATCCAATCGAGCATCAGTAGTTTGTGTTGGAACACCATATTCGATCTGTGGCGTCTCAACCACGTAACTTACAAGAGTTAAAGGATCTGCTGGTAACGTGTTGGTACCAGATACCACAAGATACTTTTAGAAATCTTGTAGTGTCCATCTGTTTTACCGGCACGTGGAGGACCAACATCATATTGAGGCAGGTAGTCATAATGTTTTGGCTCTTCGGTGTATATGTGTGTAATATTTTTTCGTCTCCATTCCTGTTACTAGCATTCTTAAAGGGAAAAGAGGCCCCCTTGTTCTCCCCCCACCCATAGATCCGGTCTTGCTTCAGTATAAATACTACTATTTTATTTATTTCATGTCTTTGTCATAAATACCTAAGGAGTGTACATATGCAATTTACAAACATGTGCTCAGCAAAGCTACTTGGCTTATCTGCAGAAAGTAAGATGAACTATAAAGCAATTTTGCAGTCATTTAAAACACTTTTGCTAACAAAAATATATAATATTCTCATATTTACAACATAATTTTAAACACATTTAGCAAGTAAAATAATTTTACAATTTAAAACAAAAAAGTTAAAAATTATTTATTTAATTATCTTTTTATCCAGGTGGTTTGCGCGCTTGTCTACTGATCAAAGGGACCTGGGTTCGATCCCCAGGTAAAGCATGAATGTTTGTGTTGTCCTTCTGCTGAGGTTTCATCATCCTCACAGACCTTCTTACTAGGGCGCATTAAACTGACAGGCTCTTGTCAGACCTCTGTGGCAAGCTGCTGCTTGAGGGAATTTTAAGTTTTATTTTTAGGGTTTTAGATCTAAAAAATTATCTTTGTTGTCCATAAAAATTTCTGGTAGTTTATATGCTTTTAATTTTTTTTCTTAATTATCGACAAAGTCATGGATGCGATAATAATTATAAGCTTGGAATGAATTGGTATTAGAAACCACTTCGTCATCCACTTCATTCGCCATATCCACTTTTCTGATGGAAAGAGTATTCTATGCTTTTAGCTTCGTGAGGGAATACTACTATTAGATTCTCTTAAACCCTCAAAATATGAACACAATGAAAGTCGGGCGCTAAATGGTGGTCTCTACAGAACGTTCTCACTTGATGCTAAAATTCTGAATCAAGGTGATGAATTGTGGGAAGCAGTTGAAGACGAGGATGCTAGAAACGTTTTATGTTTGATGGAAAAAGTAACATTCATTTTCAAAATCATAAACATATGGTAAATAATGATATTTTGCGAAAAGCACTAAAATCGTAGAATGATCTTTAAATCTTATTTCTCATTATTATATCAGTAGTAATTTTTTTATTAAATACTTTATTGTCATGGCTGTTTGTGTCGTTTTTCTGCTGAGGGCCTGCCATCCTCTCAGACCTTCTACTATGGCATATAAACTGACAGGCTACTGTCAGACCTCTGTGGCAAGCAGCTGCTTGAGGGGGTATTTATTTTTTTTATTTTATTGTCAACAGTACGTTATTATCAGTAATAAATTTGCATATACGTATGTTTGTACATATATATACAAATAAACAAAAAATACACAAAATTGCTTGTGAAGTGATATTTATAACCTAAGAGCAAAGCTAGTCCGGTTTAAAATAGTTAGTATTAAATTTTGCCTTCAAAGCAACAGCGAATATATTAATATATTTAATTTATTGAGCAAAGCATTTATAAAATTCGTAATTTTTAGTTATTTTAAAATAATGAAAAAAATTTATCTACATTGCTAATAGTTTAAAGAAAACTCCCTCAGTTAATATACTGATTAGTAATTCATTCATTTCTAATATATAAAAGTATTAGGTTAAAAATCGCTGGTCCAAGAAAGTAAACGAGTTTATGCATAATTTGTTTCATTTTTTGGAATTGGAATTTCAAATCTTAGACCACTAAATTTACTTATTATAATCGAGTTCTTTTACAGTCACCAATGAACTCTCAGAGATATCATCAAACTGAATTAATCTTTTTAGCATTAATCTTAGTTTTTTGGAAAGATGTTTTATGTGCGGTTTCCATGTTAAATTATGATCACTTAAAACCCCAAGATGTCAAAAACTGCAAACATTCTCAATTTAAGGAAAAGGACAATTTTTTTTTTTAATCTCATTTTTATTTTGCCAAAATAACACAAATTGTTTTTTTTTTCTCAAACGAAACGCCTGAAATAGGGATTTTATAATTTTGCATGTGATAAATGAAGCCTAAAAATTTGCTCTTCATATTTGATAAAACATTTTATGAGTTGAAATGCTAAGGCTTGTCAATTGTGGTTGAAGCTCCACTGTCTCTCTTTAAAAAGTAGCTAGTACTATATGTTCTCATCATTTTACTGTTTTAAAAATAAAGCTTCAGAAAATGGCACAATAGGATTAATTAATGATGCTCTGCCAACTTTATTCACATTGTAACAAATGCCTGTATTGAGTGACACTTGGAGAAGATATGATAGAAATTGCAATGAGAAAAGATATTGCCTATAAAAATGATCACTCATGCTGTGTAAGAGAGAAGAGTCCTAGAAAATTTAAGAGAAAGATGTCAGTGCAAAATGAAATCCAAAGCTTAAAGGAAATGCTATGGTGATATTATTGATAGCAAAGAGCCAAGCATCAGACTCTTCTTCTTTAAAAAAAATAATAGATTTGTTTACAGCTCAAAAAGCTCATCAAGATGGCATTGAGACACCAAAGCCTGTGTTTCTAGATATGACTTTAAACCTGTTCAGAAATTGACAGCAAAAATGCTGAAAGAAGCAATGGCATGTTTTATTGCCAAGAGGTAAATATGTTTACCATGATATTTTCATTCTCCAAAGGCTTATTAAAAATTGAGGTTCCATTTTTTTATTTTTAAAAAGGCTTATGAATTTGAAAGAGAAAATCTTCTTTCCCAATAGCTCCACAATTTTAACTTGGTGCAGATCTGTAGATGGCCTTCCTGGATTCATTGAAGTTTCCTGCATGAAAAATTTTACTGATAATAAGCAGAAGCACATGATATTCACTTTATTATTGGAGAAAAAGTCAATTAGGAAACAAATACTGTTCAATGGCAAATGCTATTGTTGATATGTGGATTATGGTAATAATGCTAATGATAAAAATTCAGATATAGCTTCTGAGACTCTAATTTTTATGTTTGTTTCAGTTTTACGTAGCTCGAAAATCCCCATAGGTTATTTTTTTAACAGTTGGTTTGTCTGGCTCAAAATATATTTTTACTTACAAATTCAGCCAGGACCATATTTAATTCTTTTTAAGCTATAAGAGCAAAAGAGGAAAACTATAATAACCTAATGATCTTCTGTTCCAAAGTGCACAAATGCAGTTAATAATTAACCGGCCGATAATTAATAAGAAAAATGGCAATTGTTTAACTTTCAATGAAATTAAAATCATTGGCAGCAATAATGAAATGTCTAGTAACATAATAATAATAATCTTTATTCATGTTCATGTTAGTTACACAATGTTTAAACAAATGACCCGCAAAGCATCTGCTTATCTGCAGGAGAGAAGAATAATAACGTTACATGGAGATACATAAGATAATAGTTAAAACAATGTCATCGAATTATATGAATTTCAGTGGAAGCTCCATTTTGGTAGTTCAAACTTTTATATTGAATTTAGTGCCTAGAAGAAAATTTTTAGTCTTATTTTTGATTTCTTTAAATTTGTTTAATAAAATAATTTCCCTTGGTAATTGATTGAACACGTAAGGTATTGTATATGCCCTTGTACATTTCCCGTAATTGTTTAATATTTTTAGAAGTTGGAAATAATTTTTGGATTGTAACCTTGTGTTTTTCCCATGAGATTGTTTAGATTTAAATTGATTGTCAAAAAAATATTTTAAAGTGATGTTGTATTTGTAAAGGTTGTGAAAAGAGAGTATGCCTAGATAATTTAGTCTTTCTTCGCTATGATAAAATGATTTTTTTAAGTTTTATGGGATTATATTTTTAGCAATGGATGATTGAATAGTTTCTATTTTCTTTATATTTGTGAGGTTAGTTGAGCCGTATATTGTCAAACCATAAGTCAATATAGATTCACAGATAGCTTTGTAAACCAAAATACATGTATGTGTGCTTGCAACAAATTGTAGTTGTAAAGTTTAGATGCACATAGACGCAATTTCCCTAACTTTTGAATATGTGTATTCCATCGGAAGGTTGTGTCCATTTTAGGTGTTTCTCACATGTGGATAATATCAAGCAATCACAGTAAAGCAATGAAGGTCATTGTGTCTCTTTTCTCTGAAATTGAAAAATGTTATTATAAGCTGTCTTTATAGCAAAAAAATTATGAAAAATTTCTTGCATAGAATGTAAATTAGCATTTATTGACTATGACCAAATGCAGTCTTCTGTGTCTGTACTTATTTTTAACCCTTAAAAAGAATTTTTTTCTTTAACAAACAACTTTTGAGCCTTATTATGAAAAACTAATGAATGAAATAGTCCATATTACATATCAAAAGAAAAAGCATTTAATTCTTGAAAAAAATGGTAGGGAAGCATAAAAAAGCATGTTGCAGGTTCTTTTGTAGGGATTTTTGGAAACTGATTAATCAGCTTCTGTAACTTTAAAGGTTAATGTTAAAAATTGAGGCCTTCTCACAGTATGTGGGTGCAATTGCAAAAATTACTGAACAGTGTCTTCCAGGAGAAAAATTTATATTCTCAACAACAACCATTTCATACCTAATTGAAAAATTCAGGTTAATGTCCTACATAGGCTTCAATGCATGTTGGCGCTTATATCACTAGGTAGTCATGTCAGTAAGAGGGAATTGGATGTGGAAGTTGAAAATCATGCTTCCAATATGAAAAAGAATATGCTAAAATTAGACTTCACCATTTAGAGACACAAATGACAGAAAAATTAAAAGGCATCAATATCAGAGCAAGCATCTAAATTTGCACAAAACATTGACAAAAACATACTATGCAATAATTTCTTATATTGTGTGTGTGTGATATGAATTTCCTACTGCCTCAGCTGAAATAAAAATAGTTTGCATTTTTTTCTTTTATAGCATGAAATTTCAATTATGACATTTGTGTGTGTGTGACCTTGGTTTTCCTTCTACCTTAGCTGATATAAAAGTTTACAATATGTGTATTTTGTTGCATGAAATTTCAGTCATATCATTTGTGTTTGCTGGGGGCTTGCCTTTCCTTCTGCCTTAGTTGAAATGAGAGAAAGTATAAATTATTTTTTTTATATATATATATAGCATGCAATTTCAATTATGACATTTGTGAGTGTGTGACCTTGGATTTTCTTCTGCCTTAGCTGATATAAAATTTTAGAATATTCAGTTTTTGTTCCATTAAATTTCAATCATGTTATTCGTGTGTGTGTGTGTGTGAGGGGGTCTTGCCGTTCTTTCTGCCTTAGTTGAAATGAGAAAAAGTGTAAATTATTTTGTTTTTCATATATATTGCATGCAATTTCAATTATGTCATTTGTGTGTGTGTGTGTGTGACCTTGGATATCCTTCTGCCTTAGCTGATATAAAAGTTTACAATATTTGTTTTTTCATACATCAAATTTCAATTATGCCATTTGTGTGTGTGGGGGGGAGGGGTGAATTTCTTTATGCTTCAGCTGAATAACAAGCTTATAATATTTTGGTTTTTTTTAGCATGAAATTAAATTGTGTCATTTATTGGGAGGAGATTTCGTTTCCTGCCTCAGCTGAATTAAAAAAAAGTTTATACTCTCTGATTATTTCTTTCAATTTTTAATAAAAATTAATATTTTGTAATGAAAGAAGAAAATAAATGTGACTTTTCATGTTTTTTTAAATGAGGCGCGGATTTGCACTATTAAGATTTATAGATTTTGAGGGTTTTCGTTTAAGCTGAAAGGTTAGATCATGTATTAGATTTTAAAATATGTTTACTATTGTTCCTGTTTTAAACGGGCTCAAATTAAAGTCTGCTAAGTTTACAGTCAATTTAGTTCAGCTTTAATCACATATTAAGAACATATCGAATTTTTTTAATTTTCATACAAAACCTCGATTTGAAAGAGAAGCAGTTTCTAGCGTCTTCGCTTTTTATCCGATATAAATCAATAAGTGTGTATTAATTAAATATATTTTGCTTTAATTAATACACTGGAATAACCTCATTGAAATAAAACACAAAAAACAGCAAAGTTCTGCCTTATTTAAATCATTTGTTAACGTTTTTAAATAGCCTTCATCGTTGTTCGCAGCCAATTCGCAAGGCATCATGGATATTCTTGCCTCACTAAGCAGTCGGCAGACACAGTCGTCTGTGATCATGGCGGAAATCGGAGTCCTGTCTCTAGTATTACTACCTCAATGGTAGTGCACATAACAGAAGTGAACACACATTTCAGAACTGAAATACAGACTGGATATCGCATGTGCAACGAATAGCAATTTCTGTTGAACGTATTTTTGGATAGTTTTAACTTTGTGGGGCATTTCTGTGCACACAGTTATTAAATGAACAGGTCCTAAGAACCCTAAAAGCTCAGAGTATGCTAGTGAAACTGTTAGATGCCATCCAGCATGTTCTTTAAGTTCACAAAATATGGCTCTCCTGCGCATGGTTTCACGGCTTAACTCTCCATCCGACGGATGGCGGCCAAATCGAGCCCATAGGTGTTCTCTTTCTCACCGAAGGCAGTGTGAAGTTTATCGAGGAAAATGCTCAACGCAGAAACAGTTAATTGGGAACAGCAAATTACGGACCCGGAAGCTATCGACTGAGTGATCTCCCGCTCCAATGAGCTATGTTAACATGATCATATTATCAAAGTTTGAAGTCCTATGTCAGTTCAACACAAGTGCTATTGATCGCACTTGGCATATCCAATCTGTCCTGGGTTCGAGCCCGGGTAAGGCATGGCTGTTTGTGTCGTTTTTCTGCTGAGGTCCTGCCATCCTCTCAGACCTTCTACTATGGCATATAAACTGACAGGCTCCTGTCAGACCTCTGTGGCAAGCAGCTGCTTGAGGGGGTATTTATTTATTTATTATTTATTTGAGCTGTAAATATGTGGTTTGCAGTGTTTGACTTTCAAACTCTACAAACCATATTGTTACCACTCTTCTTGCTCTCTTATACAGTTTGCATTTGAAGCGCTGAAAATACGTAGCAAAAACATTTGGCCCATCTCGTGGTTTCCAATCAATTTTAGACGCATTTATTCGTCTGACGGATGGTAAATTTCCCAAGGTCCCCTGTTGGTGCAGTTTATCGCGTTGAGTCGCAGTTACCACTAAAAGTATATTTTAGTTCCATCTAAGAGTATTACTATTCAGAATTGCGGAAACGCATAAAGATATGTTGAACACTTCCTGCCATAGAAAATTTACCGAGTGGCTACTTTTATACACTAAATTATCATAAATGGATTCATCTGTGCCATGCCGAATAGCAAAAACACTGCCATCTTATGTTTGAACGATGCGTCAGTAAATTTTAAAAAAATTAAACACTACGAAATCATCACAAACAGCTACTTGAAGTGATCACCTGACAAGAACCTGTTGGGTGTATATCTTTCGGGATGAGACTTATTGGGAAGGAGAGGGTTAGTTAAAAGACAGACCGAACATTCGTTCTTTGCGAAGGATCCGAACCCAGCTCACTCTCATTTTACTCTTTGCCTGTAAGATTAATCTTAAAAAAAAAAATGAAAATCAAAAGAAGTCAATGCAAGCGAAATGGAACATTTTGGTGAAAGGATATCAGAAAGTGGTGAATCAAAATCTATGTGTGTCTTCCTCCAAAGGAAAATATTACAAAAGGTGAGAACGTATACCAGAGTTTAGAGTTATTTCTTCCGCTATAAACAGATTATATGTATTTATCAGAGTCTCGATTTCAATCGAGCATATTATTGTACAGATCAAATCTGATGATGAAGATTTTAATGCGGGTGGAAGTGAGAGTTGAAACATGACGTAAATCAATATGGCTTTCTAGTTTTCCGACATCATTACTAATAATCTTGCATATAAATAAAAAAAAAATAAATACCCCCTCAAGCAGCTGCTTGCCACAGAGGTCTGACAGGAGCCTATCAGTTTATATGCCATAGTAGAAGGTCTGTAAGGATGGCAGGACCTCAGCAGAAAAACAACACACACATCCATGCCTTACCCGGGTCCCTTACATCACTAGCCAAGCGTGCTAACCACTCGGCCACGGGACGACTCAAAATAAATACCCCCTCAAGCAGCTGCTTGCCGCAGAGGTCTGACAGGAGCCTGTCAGTTTATATGCCACAGTAGAAGATCTGAGAGGATGGCAGGACCTCAGCAGAAAACAACACGATCATCCATGCCTTACCCGGGGCTCGAACCCAGGTCCCGTAGATCAGTAGCCAAGCGCGCTAACCGCTCGGCCACGGGACGGAATCTTGCATATATATATATGACAAATCTCCGTCTGTACAGAAAGCTCCAGCTCTTGGCGTCTCTCCAATTGCTTTTGGCTGCTTATTGTGATCGACAATTTAATTACCACACAAACTGCTGAAACAGATTTCGCCCCCCCCCCCCCATCGTAATTCCCAAAAAATATTCGACCGTCCAGTCCCAAATTTCGTACACAGAGTTCCCCTGTCCCACTCGGTGTTGCGTTAAATCAGATTCTTATAATAAAACGTGATTTAGAACCTCAAAGCATTTATTTCCCACAGGAGAAAGTCGCGGGATTGGCTCAGTCGCTACCGCCAGACCCATAATTTGCAGTTCTCAGGTTCGAGTCCCAATTGGGCAAGCGTTGAGATTATCTCCACTAATCCCCAAAGGCGACACTGGTGGGCTTGGAAAGGCCTTACCGTCCATCAAATACGAGGGAAAGCCGTTGGTCCCGTGTGCACGAGAGCCATACCCTGCGCACATTAAAGAATATGAAGGAAGGCCCTGGTGGGATACTTCTCTCCTAACAGCTGTCCAGTGGATCCCCTCTCCAAACCTACTCTGAGCCTTTAGGGTCTTTGTGACCTGGCCATTTAGCCCATTGTGGGCAAAATTACTTCGCTCAGAAGAAAAATAACCCAATCCAACTCTAGTTAAAGATTTAATTTTTTATTCCCCCCCCCCCCCTCTCGTAAGTACCCAAAATCTTCACCCTAGGTCCAAAATTTCTACGGAGATTCTACTCCCCCCGGGGCTCAGTAGCGCGCCAGGCTCCTAATCTTTAGTTCCCAGGTTCGAGTCCCAGCTGGGTCAACGTTGAGACTTATCTCCGCAAAATTCCCCGCCCTGCCCACGGTCAGTAGGGGACACCGATGGGCTTGGAAAGGCCGCCGTCCGTCGGATGGGACGTTAAGCCGTGGCCCCGTGTGTGGGAGAGCCATACCCTGTGCACGTTAGAGAACACGCTGGATTGGCTTGACGGGAGGCTACCATCTGTCTCCCAACAGCTGTTCTAGTGAGTCTCCTTCCCCAACCTTCTCTGAACCTTCGGGGTCCATGTGACCTGGCCATTTAGCCCATTGTGTGCAAAAAAGTGCCGCTCAGAGGTGAAACAACCCAACCCAACTACTCCCCCAAGCTCCTGTTCTGCGTTAAAAAATTCCGTTTACTCTAAAGCGAAGGGGAAAATGTTACATTGCAATGGAAATCCAGTTTCTTATTTAAAAACGGAAATCCAGTGTTTACCTTTTTACTCCCGGATTGTGCCGCTTGCCCCCTCCCTCGTCCCCCTTCAATTTTTCCAGATCCGAGGTCTGCTATGAAATAGTAAATGTTATGAATTGTATTTCCTAGAGGTTTGAGAAAGAAAAGTAGACCAAGGGTAGGGATATGAGAGAGCATCAAACAAGAGAATATTGACAATGGCTGAATGCAGCTTTGCTTAAGATTCGAAGAACTAAATCGTTCAGTCTGTTAGGGTCTTTTTCACATTGGCGTTTCAATATTTGCATTTGTAATCGTCGAAACCTTCGAGCCAAACCTCCTGCTACTGATCACCTCTGTTCCTATATACTTAGCCACAATGCCTTTCTCGTATTTGCCACATCTCGCCTCTTTTTTTTTAATGTTCCCTAACTTTCTGGGAGAAGTGTTCAACTGGTTCGTTGTGTTTTCCTCTTCCGACGTTCGAAGCGACTCTCTCAGTCATCACTTCTACATTAACATTCCCCTGCTTCTGCTTCAGACTCCATACTCTTCTATCTCGTTCAGCTAAGAACCCGTTCTCCGATGTCCGCTCCGCAGTAATTTATCTGGCCATCCCCTAATTTCGGGGGAAGCTGACCGAGTCCGTGTTTCTCCACTCCTTAGAAGTGACCTGACCAATGCAGTTGCCGCACAAAACAAAGAAACAACGATCCTGGGCCATATTTGCGTTCCCGTTCCAGCCCCGGTTCTCACATTAGGCGGCCATAATTTATGGGCCGGAGCTGTGACAGTAATGCCTGCGTGGAGCTCGTAGCTACCCTAACACGATAATAAGCAATGTGCGCCACTGTTTGTTCAGGCCCTCCACCGGTGGGCACACAGCCGTCGTGCCCGGCACATTACCGCCACTTTTTTGTGGCCTCTGTTGATGTCTGGCTGTCGTGACGGGCGGAGGCTCTGCGGGCGCGGCCATCATTGCCAATTTGTGGTGACAAGGTCTAAGCGGCTCTCTCAGGTATGCACCAACGAGCAATGAGACGATGGCGGCGGCCTCTGTCATGCACGGCAATTAGTGGTTGCTGCGCTTTTGATATTCAATGTTTCTGGAAGTAATGGGAAGAGAAATAAGGAGAAACTTCATGTTCTTTTGCTGAGAGTCGTTTGGCTAAGTAGCCCGTGAAGCGACAGGTGAAGCGGACTTGTCAGATGGGTCATTAACAATTATTAACGAGTGCATAACATTTTCTTTTTCGTTGATAATAAAGTCGTCAGATATTTAGAAATTGTTTCGAAGTTCTCAATAATGCAGTGCAATCCTACTAACGCGCCATATTCTGTAGGAATGGATCGTTGTATTTTTGGTATAAATTTACAAAGGACAACACCCAATATTTTATCCCAATGAAGGAATGTTTAAGGCGAAGAGAGGTAGGGTTGGGGTGTTTTACCTCTGAGCGGCACTTTTTAGCACACCATGGGCTAAATGACAAGGTCACAATGGACCCCGAAGGCTCAGAGAAGGTTGGGGGAGGGGACCCATTGGACAGCTGTTGGGAGACAGATGGTAGCCCCCCTTCAAGGCCATCTAGCGTGTTCTTTAACGTGCACAGAGTATGGCTCTCCCGTACACGGGGCCACGGCTTTACGTTCCCTCCGACGGACGGCGGCCTTTCCAAGACCATCACTGTCCCCTACTGACCGTGGGCAGGGCGGGGCGTTTTGCGGAGATAAGTTTCAACGCTGACCCAGTTGGGACTCGAACCTGAGAACTGCAGATTACTAGCGAAGAGAAGTAGGATCCATCCAAATTGCCAATGAGTGACCTGACCATTGCAAAAAGAACTTTTGCAGCTGATTCGAATCGCCCTCCCGGCGAGTGTTTGGAGCAAAAGAGTTGAAGAATTAACGGTATTAATTTCAGTTTTCGTGAAATATAAAAATCGAATCTTTATAGTCGCTCCTGAACAGATGCATCCAGGTTCGGGTGTAGAAAAAAAAATAAAGTGGGGGGGGAATTCCTGAACGAATTAATATTGATTTCCATTCCAGTATAAAATTTTCCACTCCGTTTTAGAGGTTTTAAAAAATTTATTGAAAAGCTTTGTAATTTTTTTGCCCCCATTAGATTTAGTTGGGTGTGGGGGTGGGATGGCATCTTTGACCCCCATACACCTGGCCCAGCATAATCTGTTTCTTACATATGCATATAATATTTCTATAAAAGTGTGTATGCAATCGGACTAGGAGAAAAAAAATTAATATCAAACTGCTACTTAATCATCATCATCCTCAACGGGCCATGGGCTACGGAGGTTCAACCAGACCTTGCAATTTAGTTCTCCAAGCAAGTCTGTCCTGAGCTACATCTACTGCATCTGACCACTGCACACCAATTCTAACAAGGTCCTGTTTGACATTGTCTGCCTACCGCATCCTAGGTCTCCCCCTCTTTCTGAGGCCTTTAGGCACCCTAATCGCCAATCTATAATTATTCATACGGGCAACATGGCCAAACCAACGGAGTCTCTCTCTGCACAATATGATGCTTAAAGGAGGTTGCAAACTCCTTTGCCTAACCTCATCATTAGTTACAAAGCTGAATCACCTAATGCCCAAGATACTGCGTAAGCATCTGGAATCAAAAGCATCGAGTTTCCTGTTATCTTGTTTACAAAGTGTCCAAGTTTCACTACCATAACTAACCTTAGAAAGAACCAAACTATTATACAGTCTAATTTTAGTCTTTAGGTGTATACGCCTATTTCTCCACAATCTCCATAGATTCTTAAAAGTCCCGGCAGCAATCCCTATTCGTCTGTTAATCTCATGCCGCACATCACCATTATCTGTTACATAGCTACCAAGATAATTAAACTGTGACACCTGCTCAAGACCGCAACCATTCATTAACTGAATCACAGCTTACCTGACCAATTTTCATCACTTTAGTTTCCTCTCTGTTTATAACCAAACCTACTCTACTACCAGTCTCATCAACAGCTCGAGTGAAAGAGTTCATCTCATCAACATCATTTGCCAAAAGGGCTAAATCATCAGCATAATCTAAATTAGAAATTTTTGTATCTCCAGCCCATTTAAAGCCAAAATCTTTCCCTTGAAGTGAATTTCGCATAACATAATCAATAACCAAGCTAAAGAGAAAAGGAGACAAAATGCACCCTTGTCGAACACCAGAAGTAATGCTAAACCAATTGCTACAAGCCTTACCAACTCTCACACACGATTCAGTGTTATTATAGAGAGTTTTCATTATGTTAACTAACTTGTCAGGTATACCATATGATCTCACAATCAACCTCAAATTATGACGATCAACAGAGTCGAAAGCCTTTTTTAAATCAACAAAGCTAGCAACCAAAGGTTTCTGAAACTCTAAACATTTCTCAAGAATCTGCCTAAGTGAAAATATCTGATCCACACATCCCCTACCACTTATCTGAATCCACATTGCTCATCACACAATTAACTGTCAACCAGATTCTTAATTCTATTAAGCACAATCATACAAAGAACTTTCCCCTGGAACAGAGAGTAGGCTGATATGCCTATAGTTATCAGAAGAACTGTGATCACCATTTTTGAAAATAGGGATAATAATAGCTCTGGTAAAATCTTTAGGAACCATGCCTTTATTATAAAAGATATTCAGAATTTCAGTCATCCAAGTGGTAACCGAAACATTCCCAGCTCTAAGCATTTCTGCAGTAATTTCATTTACCCCTGGGGATTTATGAAGTTTAAGTTTAGAAACAGCCAAAATAACTCCAGATTGTGTTATAGGGCCAACATTAAAGCCACCAATGCATCTATCATTATTGCAAACAATGGGAATAGAACTAACCGCATTGTTTAGAATATCACTGAAATGCTCAGCCCACCTAGCCATGACAGAATCCTCACCTTCTATAACCTTACCTTGTTTATCCTTCAATCCCTGTATACCTGTCCGTTTTCTACCACACAAAACATTAACTATCTGGTACACAGCTCTCTGCTGTTGTGCTGTCTAACTGCTTCCTCGGCTTTGTCAGCCAAACCATCAAGCCAAAGATTCTTATCAGCAGCTAACTGATCTTTTACACGTTTATTAAGTTCTCTGTAATGCTTTATATTAGTACTAGTAGGGTATTGATTAAGGACATTCCTGCAGTTCTTTCTTTCCGAAATAAGCTCAAGTGCCTTATCACTCAGATAATTCTGCATCCTCTGCTCCTTTTTTCCTAAAAGAGTACTGTTAGTGTCCAAAAAATCCTGTTTAAAATGATCCCATTCTTCCTCAACTTCAGTAGTAAGCATACCATGACTGTCATGTTGACTAAGTAACCTATCATGGTAAGCTTTGGCTATAACTAGGTCTTTCAGAGCTTCAGTATTAAAAGCAAATTTTTTAACCCTAGCACAACACTTTTTAAGTTTAAGTTGCAAGACACTTTTAACAAGGTAATGATCAGATCCAATTTCAGCTCCTCTATATGACCTGGTATTCCTAACAGAACTAGCCCATTTTCTGTTAATTAATATATAATCAATCATATTCTTATGCAGCCCATCGGTGAAACCTATGTGTAGTTATGTATGTCGCGGTGTTTGTAATAAGTGTTTGTTATTCTGAATCCATTGAGTTTACTTACCTGTAGGAGACGTTGCCCATTGCCATTGCAGCTACCAATACCAAAAGGGCCTATTACTCCTCCCCAAAGGTCCGAGTCAGTACCAACTTTGGCATTGAAGTCACCTAGAACAAGGGTAATATCACCTTTCTTGACAGAATTCAAAATATCCTGAAGTTGTTCATAAAACCTATCGTTCTCATCCTCATCGGCATACTCAGTGGGAGCATAACAGCAGATAATATTCAAGTCTTTAACGCTTGTCTGAAATTTTGCTGTAAGAAACCTTTCATTAATGCACTCATATTCTAGAAGAGCATCACTAGCGTCTCTGCTAAGCAGACGCACGCCTTGGTGATGCTTATTGTCGTCCCTCCCTGAAAAGAGAAATTTAAGATTATTTTTAAGAATCTGACCTTTATCTGTCCATCTGGTCTCTTGCAAGCCGAGAATATCTAAATTATAATGGTGGAATTCTTGTGTGAGGACATCAAGAGAAAAAGCTCTGTGCAGAGTCCTCACATTCCAACTACTTATGGAGAGAAAATGGTTAGTGGGATGTTTAAAGAAACTATGTTTATTGAGAGAGGAAATGGGGACAATATCAAACAGCCCCCTAATCGCAGACATGGGGCAATGACCCGTTCCCCCACCACTAAAGGCTGAAGCCATCTACACTGGAAGACTTCCTCCAATGTAGAATTTGACGATGCCAATAGAAGCAAAGAGTTCAGGTGCCTGCGATGACTTCTGCTCAGGATTATCCACCAGCTGATAAACATATCCTGTGAATCTATTCACTTGGGGCTGTCAACCCACAAACAAACAGAAAACACAGCGGAAGATTTTCCCTCCACAGAAGCCCACCAGTGCAGCAAAATCGAGATCCATAATCAAGCTCAGAGCCATAATTCCGTTCAGGTTGGTACATATGGTCAGCACCAGGACCCTGTGTGGTTGACCACTCCTCAGCAGGGTAGAAAAAAAAGAAAAGTAGCCATAGTTGTCCAGATCAATAGGCCACACTAATCTGGCAGCCCTCCCCTTCCGTTCACTTCCAGAAGAGAGTATCTCTTTTGAAAGGTACTAACGGTCTGCACCACGAGAAGGCGGGGTCGGACATTAGGTGTTACCAAACACTGCTTAATACAAGTAATGCATGTAGAAATCAACAAAATAAAGAATGAAAACCAAGTTGTTGCATGATATGAGATAGTCTTTCATGAGGCTAAAATATGATTTTTTATGGAGGTGGGTTCATACACCCGGGGAATCCCTTTCCCCTTCTGCATTGTGTTCAAGCCTATTGGAATACAAATAGCCAATAGCTATTGTATTTCAATATATATTATATATATTGTATTTCAATATATATATATTATATATATATATTGTATTTCAATATATATTGTATTGAGCCCAAGGGATCAATACCCCTGAGGGCTTAAATGACGTCTATTTTCTAAGGACGTCACGAAAATTAGAACAACACTAACGGCCGGATTTTAGACTTGAAATTCCGACCTTTAGACTCAAACATATTAACTTTTTTCCCCATTATAAGTTTCTGGGTACGTCCTGCTATGATATAAAACAGTGACGTATGCACCATAGATGCAATCGCAGCTATTGCACCTTTGGTGGCTACATTATTTATTTCGTAAGTGTATGGCTCCGCTATAGGAACAACAGGTGCAGCTGCAATTTTAGTACCTATTGTAGCTTCTGCTATGACGTATAAACTGACAGACTCCTGTCAGACCTCTGTGGAAAACAGCTGCTTTAGGGGTTAATTATGGTGGCTATCTCACTGCTCAGTATGAGTATGCTTACACCATGTCACATACCTGTTGTACAGTCGCTCAAAAAAGTATCCGAACACTATGGTTAATTACAGAATTCAGGAAAAATATCTGGAGCGTGTACAGCAACTGTACATGCTCCAGTTACCGTTCACAGCAAACTGGAGCGTGTGCAGTTACTGCACACGCTCCAGTTTGCTGTGAACGGTAACTGCACACGCTCAATATTTCCGTGAGTGAGCCCACACGATCCAGGTCTTTGTGAGCTCACACGATCCAATGTGCTGTGAACATTAACCGCATCGCTCCAGTTTGCTGTGAACGGTAACTGCACACGCTCAATATTTCCGTGAGTGAGCCCACACGATCCAGGTCTTTGTGAGCTCACACGATCCAATGTGCTGTGAACATTAACCGCAACCGCTCCAGTTTGCTGTGAACGGTAACTGCACACGCTCAATATTTCCGTGAGTGAGCCCACACGATCCAGGTCTTTGTGAGCTCACACGATCCAGGTCTTTGTGAGCTCACACGATCCAGGTCTTTGTGAGCTCACACGATCCAATGTGCTGTGAACATTAACCGCAACCGCTCCAGTTTGCTGTGAACGGAAAATATCTGGCAACGATTTTTTTTAGAAATTAGTGATCTGGCAACCTCCGTTGTCACGTGATGCGAAGGTTGCCAGATCACTAATTTCGAAAAAAATCGTTGCCATATATTTTTTCTGAATTTTGTAATTAACCATAGTGTTCGGATACTTTTTTGAGTGACTGTACTATGGAGGTTACTCAGTGGTAAATGTAGACCGGTACGACGTACCGGTAAAACATTTTTCAGTAGCGGTGCAGTTAAAGATTTCTTTTGCACTTTAATGCTCTTTCAACTAAACATTTAATTAAAACACATTTACCGAAACATTTACAAATTAGATTACTGAAACATTTACTAAAAAGGAAGGATCCAAAATTGAATCCTTCTTTTTAAGAAAAAATCCTCGTTTTTTAATTACACTACTACTACCTTTAATTACACTACCCAGGCCCGGATTTTTTTAAACAAATGAGGAGGTTGGACGACTCGGTCGAGCTGGAAAAAGGGCTGGATTTCCATTACAATGCAACATTTTCCACTTCGTTTTAGAATTAAAAAAAAAAACATTATTGAAGCAAGTTGTCTGACCCCTATTAGCATTCTCAAATGAGGGGACATGCCCCCCTTCCCCCCCTGTAGATCCGGCGCTGCTTTAACCCTTGACATGCCAAGCTGTTCGAAAAAACTTGAGGTTCCATTTCTGCCAATAGGGGTAGTGCCAAGGTGGAGTCGTTGCGTTTTTAAACAATAGGCAAGGATACTGGATATCTTGCTGGCCATGTATGATGGTATTTGAAGCCACGACGGGCTCCAAACAGGTCCGGCTCAAGACGGAAAGCGAGGTAACACAGCGTCTGGGGGCTTCTCCAAGTCCGGCCAAACGCGACACCAGTAAAATGACTGAAAAGGGGCGCCGAAAACTGACTTTACATCTTGCCGCAAGTGCATATCTTGCTTGAGCCGGGGGGCGGGGGTGGCTCAGTCGGTAGCGCGCTAGGCTCGTAATCTGTAGTTCCCAGGTTCGAGTCCCAGCTGGGTCAACGTTGAGATTTATCTCCGCAAAATTCCTTGCCCTGCCCACGGTCAATAGGGGACACCGATGGGCTTGGAAAGGCCGCCGTCCGTCGGATGGGACGTTAAGCCGTGGCCCCGTGTGCGGGAGAGCCATACCCTGTGCACGTTAAAGAACACGCTGGATGGCCTTGACTGGGGCTACCATCTGTCTCCCAACAGCTGTTCCAGTGGGTCCCCTCCCCCAACCTTCTCTGAGCCTTCGAGGTCCATGTGATCTGGCCATTTAGCCCATGGTGTGCAAAAAAGTGCCGCTCAGAGGTAAAACAACCCAACAACCCAATTGCTTGAGTCGGTCCTGGCCAAACACCACGTTAAATCGCGTTAAGAGCATTCTGAACTTGCACACACACGTTCGGCTTTCAGCCTGCAGCTGACTGCTGCTCGTCAGTAATCATCAGTAGTGTTGATCACAAGGGGAAAAGCAAAGGAACTTTCTGGGTTCGATAAAGGCCCATATAAAGCATGGATGATTTCTCTCTGGTGTAGTTCTTCTGCTGAGGTCTCGCCTTCCTCGCAGACTTTCTCTAATAAGCCATATTTTATTGACAAGCTTCTCTCAGACCTCTGCTGCAAGCAGCTGCTGGAGAGATAATTTATTATTTTTATAGCGATGTATATCAAGATATACATCGCGATGTATATCTTGCGATGTATATCAAGATATACATCGCTTGAATTAATATGATCCCAACGATGCTTGAACTTAGGTAAGATTATTAAATTGATATTATTTTTATACTAGTTTATTTTAACTTTCCAATTTTAGTTCAGGTATACTTATGCCCATGGCCGAATGGTTAGCTCGCTTGGCTACTGATCTAAGGGACCTGGGTTCGAGCCCCGGGTAAGGCATGGCTGTTTGTGTCGTTTTTCAGGAGCCTATCAGTTTATATGCCATAGCAGAAGGTCTGAGAGGATGGCAGGATCTCAGCAGAGAAACAACACAAACGTCCATGCGATTAAGGGGCTTATAAAGGCCGCTGTCCGTCGGATGGGACGTTAAGCCGTGACCCGTGTATGGGAGAGCCACACCCCACGCACATTAAAGAGCATGCTGGATGGCCTTGACGGGAAACCAACTTCCTTTCTCCCAACCACTGTCCAACGGATCCCCTCACCCAACCATCCACGAAACCACGAGAGCTTGGAATTGGACATTTGTCCCAACTAAATGATATTTAGGTAGTGAAAATCATTCTTTTTTTTAAAAAAAAAAAAGCTCGAAATTCCCCTTTTCAAAACGGTCGACTTTCGGCACAATTTATTTACAGAGTTACAGTAAAAATTTAGACCATAATGCTATTAAATCACGTTGGAAATGAAACCTTGGCACGGCTCAAAATTCAAAAAGTTTTCACATTCCTGATATGAATGAACAGACAGAATTAGATAAATTTTGAGAAACGCAGATCTTTTCGACAGGTTCCTTCTCCGCTGCATTAATGTCAGTTTCCTTTCAGGCCTCAATCAGCACACGAATGTGACCTGTGGTGCCATCCATCAGATGTATTACTGTCCTGTATAGTGGAACATCGGATGGCATCATTCAGTCATATTTTCATCTATTGTAATTATTGATTACATTTGATGGATTTTAAAAGTTACTATCAAGGAAGAATTCGCTTCAAATATAGCGAAAAAATTGTCTTGAGCCGGGCGGGATGCGAACCCACGACCTCCTGATAACAAGTCAGCTGCTCTGACCGCTGAGCTACAGACCGCCGATCAACAACCTGTCTTTAAGAGACTCCAAAGAGTGTACTGCAGGTAGGAAAGTTCATATCATAAATTAGAGGAGGTCTTGGTCGGCTGCCGGTTGCTCAACTGTCACAGTACTTAACGTATTATCAAGAGGTCATGGGTTCGGAACCCATCCGTCTCAAGACAATTTTTCCTACAACGCGATATCGACTAAGAGTGAATACTTCCGTGATAGTTGGTCGAAACACTTCTTCACTTTAAAATATGTCTGTGATATATGTCATTCTAAAAAAATGCTTAAATTCAGAATCTGAATTTAGAATATGCAAGTTGAATAATTGAAAATATCAGTAAAAGTTTATTTTTCTTTCTAAAAAAATTTGATTTTAATTTTAAGAAATAAAATTGATTCAAAAACATTATACTAGATAACAACCCTCTCTTATTATTATTTTTTTTTTTCAATAAAGGTGAAACCGCGAATACAACGGAATCAGTAAGTATTCAGGCATATTAATATTTATTTTACATTGAAAAACCCTAAAATCATTCAATATTTGCAGGAAACATACGGAGAAATAGAAAATGGGCACTGCATTTTCCTCACCATACATTACACTTTATCACCCCTGTAAGATGACTTCAGTGGATTGACCGCCTGTGCGTGATTTTCCACACATAGTTAAACTCTGAACGGTACTGGTAAGAAAAAAATCTACCTTCACCACTGAGGCCACTCCATTGCTTAGTACGAAGTTGTTCTCATAGAGAAGAGAATAGTAGCTGTTCAGGTCGAGAGAACGGAACTCCCTTGCCAACCAATTTTTCGCACCTTCCAGTCTGATTATGATCGATTATTTTCTGATTATGACTGCCAACCCGTTTTTCGCAACTTTCAGTCCGATTATGGCCTTGAATATCAATGGAAATTATTAATGCCTTTAATGGATTTAAGGTTTGGTTGATACTACGTTAAAAGACAAGGAATGCAATTCTCCCACCAGGGAGTACACCCATTGGTGTGTGTAATTTCTTCCTACTCCAGACATTCGTTGCTGATCGGAACCAAGCCTGAAACCTTTTGCATACAAGGAACGAACACACAGAGACTCCAGAGAAAATCCGATTGCAACTTCTAGCGAGAAGTATTGGGACGTTGTGGCCACAGAGAGATTTCGCACAATCGTAATCTTCAGTATGAGTGACTTTCCAGAACTTTTCGGATCTCAGGGTAGGGAGCAAAGGTTGTTGGGTTGTTTTACCTCTGAGCGGCACTTTTTTTTGCACACAATGGGCTAAATGGCCAGGTCACAAGGACCCCGAAGGCTCAGAGAAGGTTGGGGAAGGGGACCCACTGGAACAGCTGTTGGGAGACAGATGGTAGCCTCCCGTCAAGGCCATCCAGCGTGTTCTTTAACGTGCACAGGGTATGGCTCTCCCGCACACGGGTCAACGGCTTAACGTCCCACCCGACGGACGGCGGCCTTTCCAAGCCCATCGGTGTCCCTTACTGATCTTGTGCAGGGCGGGGAGGGGAGCAAGGGACTATGGTGTCCGGAAATTTGGTTCGAAACGGAAAATGTTCGAATGAAATTTGTCGGAAACGGAAATTTGTTCGAAGCGGAAATTTCTTTGAATCGGAAATTTGTTCGATTAACATTTTGTCCAAAGTATGAGAATCTAGAAATATTGAAAGGCCGCTAGAGGGCGATCTTCCCGAATAAAGTCTTCTCTTATGGAGGAGATCGCCCCCTAGCAGCCTTTCAAGACTCCCTAGCGGAATCATCGTAGGAGTAGGGGGTCTGGGAAGAGAGGTAACAGAAGAGAAGCCTCAGTTGAAGATTAGGCAGAATAAAGCATTTGTTTTGAAGACGATATAGGCACTTTTAACTTCTCTTTAATTTTCAGTATTCTTATAAGTTGCCATCACAGATTTGAAGAATAGGGATTTAAAACTGTAGTATTTTCCACCACTATACGTTTCTTTCCTAACACTTGTACCCGGATGGAATAAATATTTTGAGGGAAGTCCAAGCGATGAGATCGCGCCAGGACGAACTAAAACCAATTTCCAGTATATGATTTTTGTTTTCTATTATAGTGCTCTTTCAGAAACTTTATACAAAATAAATATAAATATGTGTCATTAATATTTTTGACTATCTTTCCTGTTATTCATATTCTGAGAGAGGGGGCCTTGGGCCCTGGTCCAGTTTCCCTAGATCTAGTATTTCTGGTACAGTTGCTCAAAAAAGTATCCGAACACTATGGTTAATTATAGAATTCAGGAAAAATATCTGGAGCGTGTACAGCAACTGTACACGCTCCAGTTACCGTTCACAGCAAACTACCGTTCACAGCAACAGAGCAATCCTCTGTGCAGTTACTGCACACGCTCCAGTTTGCTGTGAACGGTAACTGCACACTCTCAATATTTCCGTGAGTGAGCCCACACGATCCAGGTCTTTGTGAGCTCACACGATCCAATGTGCTGTGAAAATTAACTGCAACCGCTCCAGTTTGCTGTGAACGGTAACTGCACACGCTCCATGTTCATTGCATTATATATTCATACGCATATATATTATATATGTCACGTAACACGAAGGTTGCCAGATCACTAATTTCTAAAACAAATCGTTGCCAGATATTTTTTCTGAATTCTGTAATCAGCCATATTGTTCGGATACTTTTTTGAGCGACTGTACTGCTGTTTCAAAGAGAAAAACTAGAACTGATGAGGATCGAACCCTCATAATTCTAAAAATATATCTTATTGTATACGAGACGTAGCATCCATGACTTTATACATGTGAAATTTATCACCATGGCTATCCACACTTTCATACGAAGTGAAATACATATAATTTAGCACAACAGATCTACAAGAATAACATATTATCTCTGGCGAATTTAGGGTGCTCAGTTTCAAAGAGAATGAAGCTTAATTTTTTCCTCTTTAGCATCCTCTAAGACAGGGGTAGGCAAATAGCGGCCCGCGGGCCACATTCGGCCCGCTAAGAGTTTTTTGTGGCCCGCCAAGACAGTCAGAAAAATCCGCCTTGAACCGAGATTTCCTTCCCGTGCGCGACCGAAGATTCGTCTCGTATTTTCCACTAGGACGGCCACGTCAATACGCATGCGCAGTGTAGATACGAAAACCATTGCACACCCCTGCTCTAAGAGTAGATTTTAACTATTTGAGAAGTAGGAAAATGCAAATAATAATATATAGGTAACTATTAAACACAAAGAATTTTTCAACCATTTCTTAAAACAAAAGAGTCTCGTTTTTCCACCACCACCTTGTGTGTAAGGGGTGATATCATTGCTGTCAATATAAACTAAACCATGACATTCCGAGATAGGGTTTGGCTCAGTCGATAGCGCATCAGGCTCGTAAGCTGCGGTTCCCAGATTTGAGTCTCAATCCCCATCCTCTCTCAGTGAGGAAGGCGATGCCACTTTGCTAGGAAAGGTCGCTCTCTAATAGCATGGGATATTAAGACATGTTACATTGCGCAGGAGAGTCATACCCTGTGCACATTAAAGAGCACATTGGATGGCATTGATAGGAGGCTACCATCTGTCTCCTAACAGCTGTCCAGTGGGTCCCTTTCCCTCAAGCTTCTTTGATACCTTGGGAGCTTTGTGATCTGGCCATTTAGCACATTATGTGTAAAAGAGTGCCCTTCAGAGATAAAACAACCCAAAGCAATATTTCATCAATACCTATCCAACTCAAAGAGAATTTTTCATTTATAGCTTAAACTAATTGAATTGCATTAATGTAATATTTATGGACAAAACTGTGGAAGTTTATAGTAGTTTATTTTGGTCAAAATGATAAAGAGCTTCTTGGCATTACACGATGCATTGAAAGTAACAATGGGGCGGGGGTGGCTCAGTCGGTAGCGCGCCAGGCTCGTAATCTGTAGTTCCCTGGTTCGTGTCCCAGCTGGGTCAGCGTTGAGATTTATCTCCGCAAAATTTCCCCCCTTGCCCACGGTCAGTAGGGGACACCGATGGGCTTGGAAAGGCCGCCGTCCGTCGGATGGGACGTTAAGCCGTGGCGCCGTGTACGGGAGAGCCATACCCTGTGCACGTTAAAGAACACGCTGGATGGCCTTGACGGGAGGCTACCATCTGTCTCCCAACAGCTGTTCCAGTGGGTCCCCTCCCCCAACCTTCTCTGAGCCTTCGGGGTCCATGTAACCTGGCCATTGTTAATGTTCACAGCACATTGGATCGTGTGAGCTCACAAAGACCTGGATCGTGTGGGCTCACTCACGGAAATATTGAGCGTGTGCAATTACCGTTCACAGCAAACTGGAGCGTGTGCAGTAACTGCACACGCTCCAGTTTGCTGTGAACGGTAACTGGAGCGTGTACAGTTGCTGTACACGCTCCAGATATTTTTCCTGAATTCTGTAGTCACGTGACACGAAGGTTGCCAGATCACTAATTTCTAAAAAAAATCGTTGCCAGATATTTTTTCTGAATTCTGTAATCAACCATAGTGTTCCGATACTTTTTTGAGCGACTGTACTTGATGAAACGGAGATTGTGTGGAAATTGGTGTCGTTGTACCTGCAAGTTATATGCAAGACTGAGCATTGCTTTCGTGGTTACTTGACATTCTTCAAAATGCACACGTTCAAGATTCGAAATTGTGTGATATTCGAGAATGCTTCCGTCCTTAAAATGAAATTTCATGAAAATGATTGCATGCTCTTATATACAAATGCATGTCACTTAGTTTACGGACGAATGAAGACGAGTGGGAATTTCCAGTCGGATTACTAATGGAGATTAATGAGGGTCTATGAGCAGAATGAAATGAAAATTGGATGCAACACGTTCTTCAAAAAAAAAAAACAATATGATAAAGAATCGTGCAAATGCGTTGATTTGAAGTAAAGTTTCCAAATATTCGAATTATTTGATAACTACTGTTAATGGATAGCAATTTTTGATATCCGATGAATGTTAACAGATTGAAAAGGACGCAGAAAAAAATTCAGTCTGACAAGCCGAAAAAATATTTAATTTCTTCAGGGCAGTCGTAGCGACACCAGCGACACTTAAAAGATTCTTAGATAAATTCTAAAAGTCTTAAAATCCTAAAAGTTTTTCAATTTCTATATTTAGTGAACTACCACCTGGGAACACCGCGTGCAGTTGGCAAAAAATCCGCTGGGGCCCCACCATCTTCACAGATCCTTCTGCTATGGCGTATTAAACTGACGGCGCCAGTCAGACTTCGTGGCAAGGAGCTGCTCGAGGAGGTATTTATTTTATTTTTTATAGCCATATAAATTGAAACTACCTAAGGATTGGAAAAAGGCGAATTATAATTTTTCATTAGTACAGTCACTCAAAAAAGTATCCGAACGCTATGGTTGATTACAGAATTAAGAAAAAATATCTGGCAACGATTTTTTTAGAAATTAGTGATCTGAAAATTATTGGTCTGTAAATGGTAGCTTGGTAGTCACTGGAAGGAGAGCTATGTATAGAATCGGCCTGGTCTAGCACCTAATGTCCGACCCCGCCTTCTCGTGTTGCAGACGTTAGTACATTTCAAAAGAGATACTCTCTTGTGGAAGTAAACGGAAGGGGAGGGCTGCCAGATTAGTGTGGCTTACTGATCTGAACAACTATGGCTACTTTTCTTTTTTTTCTACCCTGCTGAGGAGTGGTCAACCACACAGGGTCCTGGTGCTGACCATATGTACCAACCTGAACGGAATTATGGCTCTGAGCTTGATTATGGATCTTGATTTTGCTGCACTGGTGGGCTTCTGTGGAGGGAAAATCTTCCGCTGTGTTTTCTGTTGTTTGTGGGTTGACAGCCCCAAGTGAATAGATTCACAGGATATGTTTTATCAGCTGGTGGATAATCCTGAACAGAGGTCATCGCAGGCACCTGAACTCTTTGTTTCTATTGGCATCGTCAAATTCTACATTGGGGGAAGTCTTCCAGTGTCGATGGCTTCAGCCTTTAGTAGTGGGGGAACGGGTCTTTGCCCCACGTCTACGATTAGGGGGCTGTTTGATATTGTCGGCATTCCCTCTCTCAATAAACATAATTTCTTTAAACATCCCACTAACCATTTTCTCTCCACAGGTAGTTGGAATGTGAGGACTCTGCACACAGCTTTTTCTCTTGATGTCCTCACACAAGAATTCCCCCGTTATAATTTAGATATTTTCGGCTTGCAAGAGACCAGATGGACAGATAAAGGTCAAATTCTTAAAAATAATCTTAAATTTCTCTTTTCATAGAATAACGATAATAAACATCACCAAGGCGTGGGTCTGCTGCTCAGCAGACACGCTAGTGATGCTCTTCTAGGATATGAGAGCATTATGAAATGTTTCTTACAGCAAAATTTCAGACAAGCGTTAGAGACTTGAATGTTATCTGCTGTTATGCCCCCACTGAGGATGCCGATGAGGATGAGAAGGATAGGTTTTATGGACAACTTCAGGATAATTTGAATTCTGTCAAGAAAGGAGATATTACCCTTGTTCTTGGTGACTTCAATGCCAAAGTTGGTACTGACTCTGACCTTTGGGGAGGAGTAATAGGCCCTTTTGGTATTGGTTGCTGCAATGGCAATGGGCAACGTCTCCTACAGTAAATAAACTCAATGGATTCAGAATAACTAACACTTATTACAAACACCGCGACATACATAAATACACATGGGTTTCACCTGATGGGCTGCATAGGAATATGTTTGATTATATATTAATTAACAGCAAATGGACTAGTTCTGTTAGGAATACCAGGGCATATAGGGGAGCTGAAATTGGATCTGATCATTACCTTGTTAAAAGTGTCTTGCAACTTAAACTTTAAAAGTGTTGTGCTAGGATTAAAAAATTTACTTTTAATACTGAAGCTCTGAAAGACCCAGTTATAGCCAAAGCTAACCATGATAGGTTACTTAGTCATTATGATGATAGGTTACTCAGTCATGGTATGCTTACTACTGAAGTTGAGGAAGAATGGGATCATTGTAAACAGGCTTTTTTGGACACTAACAGTACTCTTTTAGGAAAAAAGGAGCAGAAGAGACAGAATTATCTGAGTGATAAGGCACTTGAGCTTATTTTGGAAAGAAAGAACTGCAGGAATGTCTTTAATCAATACCCTATTAGTCCTAATAGAAAGCATTACAGAGAACTTAATAAACGTGTAAAAGATCCGTTAGCTGCTGATAAGAATCTTTGGCTTGATGGTTTGGCTGACAAAGCCGAGGAAGCAGTTAGACAGCACAACAGCAGATAGCTGTAACAGATAGTTAATGTTTTGTGTGGTAGAAAACGGACAGGTATACAGGGATTGAAGGATAAACAAGGTAAGGTTATAGAAGGTGAGGATTCTGTCATGGCTAGGTGGGCTGAGCATTTCAGTGTTATTCTAAACAATGAGGTTAGTTCTATTCCCATTGTTTGCAATGACGATAGATGCATTGGTGGCTTTAATGTTGGCCCTATAACACAATCTGAAGTTATTTTGGCTGTTTCTAAACTTAAACTTCATAAATCCCCAGGGGTAGATGAAATTACTGCAGAAATGCTTAGAGCTGGGAATGTTTCGGTTACCACTTGGATGACTGAAATTCTGAATATCTTTTATGATAAAGGCATGGTTCCTAAGGATTTTACCAGAGCTATTGTTATCCCTATTTTCAAAAAAGGTGATCGCAGTTCTTGTGATAACTATAGGGGTATCAGCCTACTCTCTGTTCCAGGTAAAGTTCTTTCCATGATTGTGCTTAATAGAATTAAAAATCTGGTTGACAATCAATTGCGTGATGAGCAATGTGGATTCAGAAGTGGTAGGGGATGTGTGGATCAGATATTTTCACTTAGGCAGATTCTTGAGAAATGTTTAGAGTTTCAGAAACCTTTGGTTGCTAGCTTTGTTGATTTCAAAAAGGCTTTCGACTCTGTTGATCGTCATAATTTGTGGTTGATTGTGAGATCATATGGTATACCTGACAAGTTAGTTAACATAATGAAAGCTCTCTATAATAACACTGAGGCGTGTGTGAGAGTTGGTAAGGCTTGTAGCAATTGGTTTAGCATTACTTCTGGTGTTCGACAAGGGTGCATTTTGTCTCCTTTTCTCTTTACTTTGATTATTGATTATGTTATGCGAAATTCATTTCAAGGGAAAGATTTTGGCCTTAAATGGGCTGGAGATACGAAAATTTCTGATTTAGATTATGCTGCTGATTTGGCCCTTTTGGCAAATGATGTTGATGAGATGAACTCTTTCATTCGAGCTGTTGATGAGACTGGTAGTAGAGTGAGTAGGTTTGGTTATAAACAGAGTGAAACTAAAGTGATGAAAATTGGTCAGGCAGGCTGTGATTCAGTTCATCTGAATGGTTGCAGTCTTGAGCAGGTGTCACAGTTTAATTATCTTGGGAGCTATGTAATAGATAATGGTGATGTGCGGCATGAGATTAACAGACGAATAGGGATTGCTTCTGGGACTTTTAAGAATCTATGGAGAGTGTGGAGAAATAGGCGTATACACCTAAAGACTAAAATTAGACTGTATAATAGTTTGGTTCTTTCTAGGGTTAGTTATGGTAGTGAAACTTGGACGCTGTGTAAACAAGATAACAGGAAACTAGATGCTTTTGATTCCAGATGCTTACGCAGTATCTTGGGGATTAGGTGGTTCAACTTTGTAACTAATGATGAGGTTAGACAAAGGAGTTTGCAACCTCCTTTAAGCAGCATATTGTGCAGAGAGAGACTCCGTTGGTTTGGCCATGTTGCCCGTATGAATAATTATAGATTGGCGAATAGGGTTATGAACAGTGTGCCTAAAGGCCTCAGAAAGAAGGGGAGACCTAGGATGCGGTGGGCAGACAATGTCAAACAGGACCTTGTTAAAATTGGTGTGCAGTGACCGGATGCAGCAGATGTAGCTCAGGACAGACTTGCTTGGAGAACTAAATTGCACGGTCTGGTTGGACCTCCGTAGCCCACGGCTGCTTGAGGATGATGATTATGACAATGATGATCTGGCAACCTTCGTGTCACGTGACACGAAGATTGCCAGATCACTAATTTCAAAAAAAAAACCTTGCCAGATATTTCTTCTAAATTCTGTAATCAACCATAATGTTCGGATACTTTTTTTGAGCGACTGTACCATAGAACTAAAAAGAGAGTTTTTCCAATTAATCTCTTAAAGCAAAACTGCTGCATCCCCCCACTCTGAGATAAGGGGTCAACTCATTGCTGCCGATGAAAACTTCTTGACCTTCACATTCCTCCACCAAAATTTTAAATTTCTAACTTGAATAAGTTATTTGTAATATTCGTTAAAATATTGAAATTTTAAAAATTTTCCACCGTTATATGCCACAATTATAACTTTTGGGGGAATCGGAAAGTTAGAATCGTCATATTTCATCAGTTCCCACCTAAGACAAACATAATTTTAATTTATCTCTATGAAAGAAGTGAGGTGTTTATAGACGGAAAGAGAGACACGCGGCGAAGTGAAATTATTATCTTGTTTTCTTTGGAAAAGATATAGAAAGGAATATCCTTAGTCATATTCTTTTTCTGAATAAAAACTGAAACCTAGTAATTACAGCCTATGAATAAGTTGAACATATCGCAATTAGTTAGAGCGCGAAGATTTCGCAGATTTTTTTGCCAAATTTTTTTCCCCAAAAAAAGTAATCTATTCAGCCTCGAGGATCTGATCCAACAGAATGAGGAGATCTAGGGCAATTAAACCCCTTTCACTTCCCTCTCACCCATCCATTCATTATGAAACGGCCCTGCACAGACCGAATAATAAATCAGAGCCTCCACAGATAACAGGAAAGGTTTCATTCAACCATGACAACTGAAAACAAAATCTAAGAAATGCTATGAAATCTGTTTCGTCCCTGGAAATACGTAAAATGCATTCACATTTTTTGTATTGGATTTCACAGTAAAAGGGAGGAGTTAATATACCTATACCAACTCCCCTCTTCCATTGTTAACTAAATTCCAGCTTTAGAAATAGAATATGAACCCTTAATAACCGGGGTGGCTCAGTCGGTAGCGCGCCAGGCTTATAATCTGTAGTTCCCAGGTTCGAGTCCCAGCTGGGTCAGCGTTGAGATTTATCTCCGCAAAATTCCCCGCCCTGCCCACGGTCAGTAGGGGACACCGATGGACTTGGAAAGGACGCCGTCCGTCGGATGGGACGTTAAACCGTGGCCGTGTGCGGGAGAGCCATACCCTGTGCACGTTAAAGAACACGCTGGATGGCCTTGATGGGAGACTACCATCTGTCTCCCAACAGCTGTTCCATTGGGTCCCCTCCCCCAACCTTCTCTGAGCCTTCGGGGTCCATGTGACCTGGCCATTTAGCCCATGGTGTTCAAAAACAGTGCCGCTCAGAGGTAAAACAACCCAAACCTTAATAAGGTAAACATCACTTCGAACAAAGTTTTGAAGTGAAAATAGCATTTTCCATCATCTAAGAAAGAGTCATATTTGAAACTATCTGAACCGCACTCGGCACTGCCCAAGTATCACTTTTAATCTGTATAATTTGTTTTCTACTCCACTAGAGATTAGTTTTGAGAGTTCTGTCCTCCCGCTGACACATTAGCACAGATTCAAAGCGTAGAATTATCCAGTGTTGGTCAGATCGTTTCTGATGTCAGCCGCGCGATTTCACAGCCCGTGGTCTCGTCGTAGCAAACTATCGAGATTTTAGATTTTCTTACTCTGTGATTCCCGACGTACTTGACCGAAAAGTCCTAAACTTTACAAGCGGGTTCCCCCTACCTGACCCTGTGTTGGGTTGAAAAATCCGGTTCCTAGACTTAAAATAATAATGCCTTTGGAAATGTGGGATAATCTGGCAGCAGATTTAAATGTTATTCCGACTCTTATGTTCACAGTTAATGAGCTGTAAATGGCAACAATAAATTTGACTTTTGGATTGGATTGTTTTACCTCCGAGCGGCACTTTTTTTGCACACAATGGGCTAAATGGCCAGGCCACAAGGACCCAGAAGGCTCAGAGAAGGTTGGGGGAGGGGACCCACTGGATAAATGTTGGGAGACAGATGGTAGCCTCCCGTCAAGGCCATCCAACTTGTTCTTTAACATGCTCAGGGTATGGCTCTCCCGCACACGGGGCCACGGCTTAACCTCCCATCCGACGGACGGTGGCTTTTCAAGCCCATCGGTGTCCCCTACTGACCGTGGGCAGGGCGGGGAATTTTGCGGAGATAAATCTCAACGCTGACCCAGCTGGGACTCGAACCTGGGAACTACAGATTACGAGCCTGGCGCGCTACCGATTGAGCCACCACCGCCCCATTAATTTGACAGTCATTACCTTACTCCACAGGAATAGTATGGCAAATATGATTGCTTCTAGCAAGCCCCTCTCTTCGAACTTCGACTTTAAATTCGGTACTGCAATCGGAACCAGAACCAAAAGCATTCTGTGAAATTTCGAAGAGTCTATCATGATTTCCCGATGAGTTATGGCTGTCGCAGACGCACACATACACAGACACCTTCTTTTATTATTATAGATGATGTAATTTTTTACGACAGAGCAAAAGGGATATTGAAGTTCATTCAGGAGTCAAATGTTAAGCACCTGGGAAGAAGATTGGTTTTATCACAGCTTCATATTTTATTTATTTATTAGTTAGCCGTCCCGTGGCCGAGTGGTTAGCGCACTTGGCTATTGATCTAAGGGACCTGGGTTCGAGCCCTCGGACAAGGCATGGATGTTTGTGTTGTTCTTCTGCTGAGGTTCTGCCTTCCTCACAGACCTTCTACTATGGCGTATTAAACTGACAGACTCCTGTCAGACTCTGTGGCAACGCAGCTGCTTGAGGGGGTATTTTTTTTATTTATCAGAAGTCTTCTCTCACTCCCTAAGGCGTGTGCAGTCAGCCAAGCTGACTTTCTACTCTAGTTACACTTTAGCTAGATTCGAAATCTAATCATTTTAACAAGTGCAGGGACTGAAAGGAGGTGGGGGGGGGGAGAAAATAGGGCGAGTGAGGCCAGCCACTAGTGCAAAATTCTAAAGGGGCGCAATAAAGTATTTCAGAATTATTTTTCTTTAAATTTATTGCTAGTTTTATATATTGAGTTGAACCAAAAGTTCGTTCGGATTTTAGACAAAAGTTCAAACTGAAATATTAATTGGTATAATATACCTTTAGTCAATAACGTATCCACCATTTTGTTTGATTATCTTAAGCCAGGGGTGGGCAATTGTTTTCGAATCTACACTGCGCATGCGTATTGACGTGGCCGTCCTAGTGGAAAATACGAGACGAATCTTCGGTCGCGCATGGGAAGGAAATCTCGGTTCAAGGCGGATTTTTCTGACTGTCTTGGCGGGCCACAAAAAACTCTTAGCGGGCCACAAAAAACTCTTAGCGGGCCGCTATTTGCCCACCCCTGTCTTAAGCGATCTGTCGTGCAGCTTCATTATTCCATCAGGGTAGAACTTGTTTCGTTTTTCGTTGAAGAACCGATCAAGGTGGTTTTGATGGCCTCCAAACACTGGAACTGTTTACTGTTCGAACAGTTTTGCAGCGACCGGAATAAATGGTAATCCAAGGGTTCAATTTCAGGCACAAAACATCCCAACTCAACTGCAACAATTTTTGCCGTGAGGTCAAAGACACACATGGCCTTGAGATTGACAGGGTGGAACACAACTCCTTTGCGATTCGTCAACTGCGCATGTTTTTCATCGATCACTGCCTTCAGCCGGTCCAATTGCAAGAAATACTGATTTGATTTAAACATTTGATTGCTTGACAAGATATCATAGTGAAGGATTCCCTTCCAATCCCACCACACACAGAGCACGGTCTTCTTCCGTTGCAGGCCAGTCTTGGGTTCCAATAAGGGTGGCTCAACTCGCTTGCTCCAGGATATTTTTCTTTGCATGTTGTTGGATCCATCTTTCACCGCCCGTCACTAGCCGCTTCAAAAAAGTGTTAATTTCGTTGCTTTGCAGGAGCAACTGATGCAGCACCTACACATCGTACAGTCGCTCAAAAAAGTATCCGAACACTACGATTGATTACAGAATTTAGAATAAATATCTGGCAACGACTTTTTTTAGAAATTAGTGATCTGGCAACCTTCGTGTCACGTGATTGCAGAATTCAAGAAAAATATCTGGAGCGTGTACAGCAACTGTACACGCTCCAGTTACCGTTCACAGCAAACTGGAGCGTGTGCAGTTACTGCACACGCTCCAGTTTGTTGTGAACGGTAACTGCACACGCTCAATATTTCCGTGAGAGAGCCCACACGATCTAGTATCAAAATAATATGACCACCTACAGTCGCTCAAAAAAGTATCCGAACACTATGGTTGATTACAGAATTCAGAAAAAATATCTGGCAACATTTTTTTTAGAAATTAGAGATCTGGCAACTTCGTGTCACGTGACGCGAAGGTTGCCAGATCACTAATTTCTAAAAAAATCGTTGCCAGATACTTTCTGTTCACAGCAAACTGGAGCGGTTGCGGATAATGTTCACAGCACATTGGATCGTGTGAGCTCACAAAGACCTGGATCGTGTTGGCTCACTCACGGAAATATTAAGCGTGTGCAGTTACCGTTCACAGCAAACTGGAGCGTGTGCAGTAACTGCACACGCTCCAGTTTGCTGTGAACGGTAACTGGAGCGTGTACAGCTGCTGTACACGCTCCAGATATTTTTCCTGAATTCTGCAATCACGTGACACGAAGGTTGCCAGATCACTAATTTCTAAAAAAACGTTGCCAGATATTTTTCCTGAATTCTGTAATCAACCATAGTGTTCGGATACTTTTTTGAGCGACTGTACTAATTCACGTACCCCAGCTGCTCCAAATGCCTTACAACTGATGTTTGCGATATTTTTAATGTCTCAGCAATCTCTCTTGTGGTGTTAAGCTGTTTATTTTGGATTAATGTGTCGATCTGATCGTTGCCAACCGTGTAGGCTTTCCCGAATGTCTTGAGGCATCTTCCAGAGAGAAATTCCCAGTTTGCAACTTCTCGAACCAGTTTTGACATGTTCGGTCATTTACAGAATCGTCTCCATACACTGCAGAAATCTTTTTTCCGATTTCTGTTGCGTTTTCACCCTTCCAAAAAAAGAGAGCATAAGATGGCAAAAATGCACCTTCGTATCTTTCATTTTCAAATTGACCTAACGCGAAGATCGCTCAATTAATTTGCACGATTTGTTTTTCAAAACACGCTGGCAACTGTCTCCTGTCGAAAGCACATGCTATTTATAGCTGTTTTGCACGTGGTTTGAAGATCATGTCCAATGACACTTCTTGGTAAAAATCCGAATAACTTTTGGTACAACCCAATTTTATAGTTTACAGTATATATTCTAATAAGCCGTCCCATGGCCGAGTGGTTAGCGCGCTTGGCTACTGATCTAAGGGACCTGGGTTCGAGCCCCGGGTAAGGCATGGCTGTTTGTGTGGTTTTTCTGCTGAGTGCCTGCCATCCTCACAGACCTTCTACTATGGCATATAAACTGACAGGCTCCCGTCAGACCTCTGTGGCAAGCAGCCGCTTGAGGGGGTATTTATTTTGCCGTCCCATGACCGAGTGGTTAGCGCGCTTGGCTACTGATCTAAGGGACCTGGGTTCGAGCCCCGGGTAAGGCAGGGATGTTTGTGTCGTTTTTCTGCTGAGGTCCTGCCATCCTCTCAGACCTTCTACTATGGCATATAAACTGACAGGCTCCTGTCAGACCTCTGCGGCAAGCAGCTGCTTGAGGGGGTATTTATTTATTCTAATATTCCGTGTTTAATTCATAGAAATCAATAATAAAATAAATCAATATTCCCTCAAGCAGCTGCCTGCCACAGAGGTCTGACAGGAGCCTGTCAGTTTAAAACGCCACAGAAAAGATCTGTGAGGAAGGCGAGACCTCAGCAAAAAGACAACACAAGCATTCATGCCTTACCCGGGGCTCGAACCCAGGTCCCTTAAATCAGTAGCCAAGTGCGCATATTACTTTTTATATAGAAATCTGAAAATGTACCATTTATTTTCAAACATTTTACTTTACGTCATTTACTTTCTTAGAGACTAGTATTTATGATCTTTTTTTCATTTTAAACTTTTGTTCCATTGCAGAGGTAAATTTGAACTAAAACATTTATGGGTTGGGTTGGGTTGTTTTACCTCTGAGCGGCACTTTTTTGCACACCATGGGGGGGGGGGGCTCAGTCGGTAGCGCGCCAGGCTAGTAATCAGTAGGGGACACCGATGGGCTTGGAAAGGCCGCCGTCCGTCGGATGGGACGTTAAGCCGTGGTCCCGTGTGCGGGAGAGCCATACCCTGTGCACATTAAAGAACACGCTGGATGGCCTTGACGGGAGGCTACCATCTGTCTTCCAACAGCTGTTCCAGTGGGTCCCCTCCCCCAACCTTCTCTGAGCCTTCGGGGTCCATGTGACCTGGCCATTTAGCCCATGGTGTGCAAAAAAGTGCCGCTCAGAGGTAAAACAAACCAACCCAACCCACACCATGGGCTAAATGGCCAGGTCACATGGACCCCGAAGGCTCAGAGAAGGTTGGGGGAGGGGACCCACTGGAACAGCTGTTGGGAGACAGATGGTAGCCTCGCGTCAAGGCCATCCAGCGTGTTCATTAACCTGCACAGGGTATGGCTCTCCCGCACACGGAGCCACGGCTTAACGTCCCATCCGACGGACGGCGGCCTTTCCAAGCCCATCGGTGTCCCCTACTGACCGTGGGCAGGGCAGGGCTGGGTCAGCGGAGATAAATCTCAACGCTGACCCAGCTGGGACTCGAACCTGGGAACTACAGATTTCGCGGTTACATTTTTTTGCGTAAATATACCTACATTGTAAAATTTTATTAGTCCAGAAATTAAGAGTGATTGGTTACAGGGGAGGAGAATGAAATTCAGATTTTTTGCCAAGGGAGATGGAATGTCTTCACGGCAGAACAAGTAGGCCACAAGCCCTGGGGCAGAACATTTTTGAGAACCCCAAAATTTTTCAATGGCAGTATTTTTGTATACCGCCTTTTTTTCGAAATGTTTTTAAAAATTTTATTGAACTAAAGCCAATGTTGGTTTAAACTTTATGTCCTTGAATAAAAAAAATACATAAGTCCAAAAATAGACTCGCAGATATCACGATATACAGGGTGAATCTGAAAAAGTGGGCAAAATTTTACGGTGTGGTAGAACGCAGCTATACGAGCAATATTCGTCATAGAATGTATGGTCGGAACGCAAGCGGTGAGAAGTTAAAAGGTAGTTTTCCACTGTCACATTTAAAGAATGAACACAAGAAGGAGAGGAGATACTTCAGAAAACATTTTAACAGGAATGTAATTGAGGTACATGCTCAAAGAAATTGCTCAAAAGAGCTGCCTCCGCCATTTCGTGGTTAGTATAACCAGCCATCCTCTCGGCAATCCACGGTAGAAATGCCGTTGGGTGTGAGGACCGACCCTTTTATACCATTTCCAACGCCACCTAGCGGCTCGCCGTTTGCGTTCCATTGCATACATTCTATGACGTTTGCATACATTCTATTTCCGTTTGCATACATTCTATGACGAATATTGCTCGTATAGCCGCGTTCTACCACCCCGTAAAGTTTTGCCCACTTTTTCAGATTCACCCTGTATTTTGTATGAAAATGCTTATAATTTGGACTTTGGAAGATTACCAGCATCTACTATATAATTATGTCGGTCTACAGTAAGCAGACAAAGAAAAAACCGGAAAATCGTGCTCTGTTGGAAATCGGCCTATACTGATAAACACACGCAAACTATTTCCAAATGCCATTAATGTATATGTTATAAATGACTTTTTTGATTAAATATAAGTATTAATTTTTTTTTATTTCATTCTTTTCCAGGAAGGCTCCATTGATAATAATTGTAAACAAAACTTTTATAAACATCAATTCCCATAAGAAATTCATATAGGTACCCTGGTACTTATTTGTCGATAAGGGTTATTCTAACTAAAGAAAAAAAAATTAATATTTCTAATCATTTTTTCTGCTTGCAAAATGTTTGTCTTGAATAGTTTTTGGATGTAATGAAAGCTCATCCAACCAAATTATCTATAAAATATAAAATTATTTGAGTTAAAACGTAAAAAGCACCCATTCTTGGACAAGAAGGTTAATTATATATTTATTATAAGGCAAAATCTCTTCAATCTAGATGCAGTTATTGAAGTATGATTCTAAAAATCAGAAACATATGCGTAAGAAGAAGGCAAAGAAATGAATAATAACGTTGTCACTCTTTAAATGTGTAAATGAAAGAATACGGGGAGCGGAAATAATGACACTAGAAATCATTACAAAGAAGTTCAGAGAGCAAGTATTAAGAATATACTTTTCTTGTCTTCAACATCTTCCAGTCTAGTTTTGATTTATATTCATCTAACAATTTCAGTTAAGAAAAATGTTTCTCGAACAACAATCTCACCCGGACCCTATGAGCTTCTGCCCCGGCCTAGTTCCAACATTGATTTGAACTAAAACATTTATGACTAAAGAGTTGGGTTGGGTTGTTTTACCTCTGAGCGGCACTTTTTTGCACACCATGGGCTAAATGGCCAAGTCACATGGACCCCGAAGGCTCAGAGAAGGTTGGGGGAGGGGACCCACTGGAACAGCTGTTGGGAGACAGATGGTAGCCTCCCGTCAAGGCCATCCAGGGTGTTCTTTAACGTACACAGGGTATGGCTCTCCCGCACACGGGGCCAAGGCTTAACGTCCCATCCGACGGACGGCGGCCTTTCCAAGCCCATCGGTCTCCCCTACTGACCGTGGGAAGGCCGGGGAATTTTGCGGAGATAAATCTCAACGCTAACCCAGCTGGGACTCGAACCTGGGAACTACAGATTACGAGCCTGGCGCGCTACCGACTGAGCCACCCCCGCCCCAAATGACCAAAGAACAATGGCGAAATGTGCAACTGAGGACTATGGGGAAAGACTGTGAGATTGCGCTTTTGAAGCTTCGATAGTTCTCATAAGATGATTGGCAAGGGATTCGTTACGTCATTGACCAGCGATGGAACTGAAAACTGAACGAAGCGACTGCGCAGTCTCCAAGTCTCCTGTCTTTCCACTGCTAACCAGACTTTCAAAAAGATTACGAAAGTATTCTTAATCTAGCAACTCTGTCGTCAACCTTAATGAGTCTTCTTCAAATTAAAACATAAACGAATATCCTCCAGCAATTCAATTAGACTGTATACACAGAGAAACATATTAATCACGATGCGTTTTAATGAACGACGCATCTGAATTCAACCCATGTGTGATCACTGTTAGATCTAATAAAGAATGCCAATAAATCCGACAACGTAAATGATTATCGTTCCAAACAATGAAGCCATTAACAACCAAATTTGGCGCGAAAGCGTTTCGAGAGCAGGTGAAAACTTCCGCCCAATCCACTAAAGGAAGTGTCGCAACTTGACGTCCAAGAAAAGTCACAAACTTTGGAGTTTTTCGAGAGCGACTCTGTCATCCGTTATTGCCACTATTAATGCCTTGTCAGAGACGATCTTTCTACGTCCGGACAGCGGTTCCTCCCCCTTGCACCATCCGACGGCAGCGTGCAGCCCAATCTTTCGGCTCCGTGCGTGCAATCCGTAATCTGATTGCGATGAAATCTCGCACGTTCTTTGCTCTCATCATACTCTCAGATTGCGTGGCAATCGAATTAGAGAACAAGGGCTGCCGGGACGCTGTCTTATTTGCACGTGTTTCCGACTCCGCCCCCTTCGCTCTTTGAACATTCATAGTCCACAGTCGGCGTTACTCGCTATGATGGATCAAGTTGGTCAGTCGTTTCGACGAGGAGGCCCTCTCTTCTCACTCAGTTGCATGTATCCGTTTCGAGACTTGCGTCTCCATCGCAAGGCAGCACAAAGGAGGGAGAATCAGTTTTTCAGAGAATCAGATTCGAAAAGAGAGATGTTTTTCAATCTCTTCCGCTCGCTCAGTCAGTTCAAGCTCACAGTTATTTTGTTATCGTGACATTTCTCTTAGAGTGCTGTTTTCAGTTCTTCATTTAAACGTCATATCTGTTCGAATAAGGCCTAAATCTCTCTTGGCAAAGAACTCTGAATGTTCCTCTAGAGCAGAGGTCGCCAATCTGTGGTCCGTGGACCACTGATGGTCCGCGGGAAAATTTTGGTGGTCCGTGGAGACATTTGGACACCGACACAGGATCGCTGACATTTTTTGTCTAGGGGCATTTGCAACAACCTATTTGTGTGAAAAGACATTCTCACCTGTTACAGCAATTAAAAACAAGCACTGCTGTCGACTTGAAATGTTGTGCAATGACGTCACTGCACTTTCCGTGTTGCAGTGACGTCATTGGAGCCAAGAATCCATAAACTTATTTCAAACAAGCAGCAACATATAGCACACTACTAATTTTGTTATAATTAAATAAGTGCATTTAATATTAATAAAATGCAACTTTTATGATCATTATTTTATACATGTTTGTACCTTTTTAAAAAAAATTCATATTATTGGTCCGCGGGATTCAAAATTGTGAGTTTAGTGGTCCGTGAGGTCTAAAAGATTGGCGACCGCTGCTCTAGAGCAAGTGGTTCTCACGTACTCCCTGGAAATGTGTATGTAATTGACGTAACCCTTGTACAGATAGATAAAACTATAGTTATAGTATAACAATGGTTATTTTTACTTTGTTACTAGATCTAGAAACTTTTGATCTCTCACGGCGTACCCCAAAAATTTTTACCGCATACCCCCAAAAGGTACGCGTACCCCACGTTGAGAACCCCTACTCTAGAGAGAAACCAAGGAGCAGCAGCAGAGCGTAGAAATATCTATGCGTTAAACACCCCGCTAGTTGCGTCATCAAGGTATTTTAGTTGCCTTTTGCTTTAAATCCGCAAAAATTCCCCGCCCTGCCCACGGTCAGTAGGGGACACCGATGGGCTTGGAAAGGCCGCCGTCCGTCGGATGGGACGTTAAGCCGTGGTCCCGTGTGCGGGAGAGCCATACCCTGTGCACGTTAAAGAACACGCTGGATGGCCTTGACGGGAGGCTACCATCTGTCTCCCCAAAACGGTCTAGTTCCGGGTCCCTCCCCAACCTTCTCTGAGCCTTGGGGTCTTGTGATCTGGCCATTTAGCCCATTGTGTGCAAAAAAAGTGCCGCTCAGAGGTAAAACAACCCAATCTCTCTGGTAAACTTCAGTATTTGTTCAGGTAAATCACTAGGCTAGATAGGTTTTTGGAGTAAGAAGGGGCTTGTTATCCGCATGGGATAAAAGTTTTACTAATATAAATTCATTAACTAATGATTTCTAACAAATACAAGTTTCCCAGAGAGATTGGATTGTTTTACTCTGAGCGGAATATTTTTGCACACAATGGGGTAAATGGCCAGATCACAAAGACCCCAAAGGTTCAGAGAAGGTTGGAGGGAAGGAACTAGACCGTTTTGGGGAGACAGATGGTAGCCTACCGTCAAGGCCATGAAGCGTGTTATTTAACGTGCACAGAAAATGACTCTCCATCACACGTCCCATCCTTAACGAGTCATCCGAGGGACAGGGGGCCTTTCTAAGCCCATCGGCGTCCCCTAGTCATCCGAGGACAGGGGGCCTTTCTAAGCCCATCGGCGTCCCCTAGTCATCCGAGGGACAGGGGGCCTTTCTAAGCTCATCAGTGTCCCCTAGTCATCCGAGGGACAGGGGCCTTTCTAAGCCCATCGGCGTCCCCTAGTCATCCGAGGACAGGGGGCCTTTCTAAGCCCATCGGTGTCCCCTAGTCATCCGAGGGACGGGGGCCTTTCTAAGCCCATCGGCGTCCCCTAATCATCCGAGGGACAGGGGGCATTTCTAAGCCCATCGGTGTCCCGTACTGACCATGGGCAGGGGGGGGGGGGGTCGTTTTGCGGCGAGGAAACAGAAATCCTGGCACAAGTGCGACTCGACCCAGGACCTTCTCAACTAAAGGCCTGCTCCAAGCTCCATATCACGTGACGTCAGAACCATGGGCTTACGCTTTTCAGCTGAAGACGATCAATTGCTATAGTAGCATCTGTATTTAATAATGAGGCTGTTTGTGTATGTGGCATTTTTCTAATACATCATTACAGAAAAGTATTGATTGTGTTTCAAACATTTTGCTAAATAATTATAGCAAAGTGAGGAATGATAAAAACTATAAAACAAAAACAAGAAAGTTATCGGTGTTTACAAGTGAAAACGACAAAATCTTAGAATTATTTTTTAAACATTGAAAGTATTTTATTTACTTATGGGCCAACAGTGTCATATGTGTTACAATCAAGTATGGCGTGACCACCTGGGGTCACGTGACTATGTTGAGAACCACTGGTGTATGGTGTAGCGTATGGGAGCAATATCGGATAGCCAGAGTTCATGGAGCCCATGGAAAATATCAGAAATGAGCCTTTTTATTTTTAAAATATTGAGTTTTAAAATTAAAAATGCATGCTTTTTTTCATGGAAGATAAACTTAAAAGTAATATGGTATACAATAAAAAATAGTTCCACAGATTTATAATGACTATTTTTTACATTTATAAAACAAAATCATTTTATTAAAAAGAGGAATAGAAGCCTTTATTTTGACAAATTCGTTAATGAGACCATCAAAATTTGTTTTTTGAAATAATCGCTTTCATTATTTCAAACACGAAACAGATTTTTGCTATGTGTTTATAATATACAAGTGAAGGTAATATGTGAAAATGTCATTTGACATCTATTGCCGAGGCCATACTGGCCACAGCCTAGATAAAGTTCAACTCAGGAATATACAGTATACACGGTCGTATCAGAATAATATGACCACCTACCATAATATATGTATGGTAGGTGGTCATACTATTTTGATACGACTGTGTATATCGGCTTTTAATATTTAGTCACCTCCCGCCTGAATCATGTTTCAAAAGTAGCCCGAAGATCAAACTAGTTAGGCCTTCTGATCTATGCAACAGATCACCATTATTAACTCATCACTCACCAGGCTCGTAATCTGTAGTTCCCAGGTTCGAGTCTCAGCTGGGTCAGCGTTGAGATTTATCTCCCCAAAATTCCCCGCCCTGCCCATGGTCAGTAGGGGACACCGATGCGCTTGGAAAGGCCGCCGTTCGTCGGATGGGACGTTAATCCGTGGCCCCGTGTGCGGGAGAGCCATACCCTGTGCACGTTAAAGAACACGCTGGATGGCATTGACAGGAGGCTACCATCTGTCTCCCAACAGCTGTTCCAGTGGGTCCCCTCCCCCAACCTTCTCTGAGCCTTCGGGGTCCATGTCACCTGGCCATTTAGCCCATGGTGTGCAAAAACATGCCACTCAGAGATAAAACAACCCAACCCAACTAACTAATCACTCTCATAGCGACTTAGAATTAGAGATATATATAATCAATTAATAGAAAATATTTTAACAAAGAATATACCAGTAATTAATGTGGAACAGTTAATAAAGAGAAATGGAATAAATGTATAGAATTTCAGAGATTAAAAAAAAAACCTCATTTAAAATTCTCATTTTTCCCTCATTAAGAAAATGTTGCATTTTTTAATGAGAGAACTTGACTTACTTTTCTTATCAGCAGTTTTTTTTCTGAGGTAATACCCGATATCAGGTCAGTTTTCATGCGGAACTTGAGAATATTTTTTGTCTACCAACCCTAGAAATTTTCTTACTCATTCCCAGATGAATTCTGACTCAATGACAGTGGCAGCTCCTGACGCTAATTTTTGATGGGCAATTTGACTGGCCCAGGCAGGGCCCAGAGAGTACGAAGCATTTTTGGGGAGATAACTGAATCGGACTGCAAAGATGTTCCATAATGCATGTATTTTTTTTTCAGCTATTCTCAAAATAAAAGCCGTCCCGTGGCCGAGTGGTTAGCGCGCTTGACTACTAATCTAAGGGACCTGGGTTCGAGCCCCGGGTAAGGCATGGATGTGTGTGTCGTTTTTCTGCTGAGGTCCTGCCATCCTCTCAGACCTTCTACTATGGCATATAAACTGACAGGCTCCTGTCAGACCTCTGTGGCAAGCAGCTGCTTGAGGGAGTATTTATTTATTTATTTTTTTTTATTCTCAAAATGCATTATTTAGCAAAACATTTCGTGAAAAAAAAACCCTCGGAAAATGTTCTGGTCTTTTCTAGTTCAGTATTTTCTCCCTCCACTTTAATAACTATCTATATGCATTTTCCCTTCCGTTCTAATGGTACTTTTAAAAAGCTATTCGTGAAAAAATATATCTCTAATATATAGGTTTACTTATTGTTATGATTCTGCTCCAATTTTAAATTTATATATGTTATTTTAAACTGAATTAATCTTAGTAAATTATCATAAAATGAATTATAAAATGAAGGACTGAATAAAAATTATTTTGCGAGCAACTGGTTCCGAAACGAGACCCTCAAAATGCAAGTCAAAAAAACAGACATTGTACTGAGCTAAGCATTGATAAAGAAACGTCTTGGTGAAATGTATTATTAAGTATTCTTCTGTGTATTAAATGTTCTTAAATTCTTCATCTATAAGTATCCTTCTTTGGCAAAATAAAAAGTTGCCAATCCATTTCAAACACACCTTGTCTGGAAAGTTGAGCCTGGCACAGTCAAATGAAGATTTTCACTAAGTAACAAGCTCTTCCACTGTAGGTTGAGTCAGCCAATTAAGTGTCACGGGCCATCTTGAATCAGTGACCCACTTCCTACAGTTCATCGCTATTCTATTTCGGCGCATGAGCATTTCTAATAATCGCTGTAATAGATAATACAAAGATTACGGACGGCGGCCTGTAATGTTAAAATTCGCATTGATAATACGTAACACGGCAAATAATGATTACAAAACGAATATAAGTATTGATTTCGATATGACAAATAACGAATACTTTGAAATTGAAATTCGATTATTTCTTGTGATTATTTTTGATTGGCAGAGCTCGGGTGATCTATTGGACCAGCCGCCCCTGCTCTCTGGTTCCCCTTATAATTCCTGTCTCACAATAGACCGACTCATATGGCATTTACTAGAATGTCAGGCAAACTATTTTGCTTTCGGATACGATTATTACAATTTTTCATTAAAGAGATTTGAAAGCGAATTCAAAAAAGTCAGAGAAATAATCTTAAGCGGTTAAGCGTCTGTAAAATGAGTCAAATGATTGCCAAGCGATTTGAATTATTCAGCCATAATTTACGTCCTTAATTCCAGAAGAGAAACGAACGGATTCTGGCAACAAAACATGATGGATCTGCTTCGCGCGTGCCTGGAATGGCCTATTTAACATTCAATGGTGAATCGGTGACTTTCATCAACTCTTCTGAAAATCGCAATAAGGAAGATCAATCACAATCAAAATGGATAATCAGAATGTGCAACAGAATTCAACATAACGAAGAAAAAAGAACGCTACTAACATGCAGGGTTTTTTCCACATTTATGTTTCTTAATAATAACATTAATTTCAACTGTAACATTTTAATTCGCAGACCACCACGAATCACACATTTGGCGCTTTTCGCAAAGTTCCATTAATATTTGGTATCAGATCGAATAAGGAACATAAAAACAAAAGATTGGGACTTCGCGTAGTGCAGGTTTCTCTACCTAATGCATAATTCCAGCCTTGGGACGTCGTGATATCCGCATTAACAACTGAGACAATTCGAGAGTCTCTTTAAATTCCGATCTCCATGTTTTTGGATTAATTGAACCCCCATTTAAATCTCATCAGGTAAGATCGACAGACTTGTGGAAAAGCATGTAGAGCCAGAAAAAAATTTTATTTTTACAGGAAAAAAAATAAGTTTCTTCTTTTCAATAATATCCTACTAAGGAAAGGAAACATTAAATAATACATATATTCTACTAAGAAAAAATCATTAAAAGTTATTTTCGCATTAAGAAAAAAAAAACATTTAAAGAAATATATTCCTACTAAGGAAAAACCATTAAAAAATATATCCTACTACGGAAAAATCGTTAACAAATAAATGTATGTGGCAGAGTGAATTCGGACGAGTAACGTTAAAAATATATTCGTGTTCTGGAAAAGTTGTTTCTAGTAAAGGACTACTGTAGATCGTAAATATGTTACGATCATATGTTTTTATCTCCTTGGGATAGGACTGATGTGGGCCTATTTGCCTTTTTTTTAACAATATTTTTTTAAACAAACTGCGAAGAGAGGGTTTGCTTAAAATCACGCGACACCAGGACTAGTTTGGGCTAAAAAATTTGAGTATGAAGGCCTCTGAATCGGTTGAACTCCAAAGTTGTTGTTTTACCTCTGAGCGACACATTTTTTGCATGCAAGAGTGCTAAATGGTCAGGTCATAAGGACTCAGAGAAGGTTGGGGGTTGGGTTGGATTGTTTTACCTCTGAGCGGCACTTTTTTGCACACCATGGCCAAATGGCCAGGTCACAGGGACCCCGAAGACTCAGAGAAGGTTGGGGGAGGGGACCAACTGGAACAGTTGTTGGGAGACAGATGGTAGCCTCCCGTCAAGGCCATCCAGAGTGTTCTTTAACGTGTACAGGGTATGGCTCTCCCGCACACGGGACCACAGCTTAACGTCCCATCTGACGGACGGCGGCCTTTCCAAGCGCATTGGTGTCCCCTACTGACCGTGGGCAGGGCGGGGAATGAAGGTTGGGGGAGGAGACCCACTGGAACAGCTGTTGGGAGGCAGATTACCTCCTCTCAAGGCCATCCAGCGTGTTCTTTAACGTGCACAAGGTATGGCTTTCCCGTATAAGGGGCTATTATTTAATGTCCCATCCGGCCTAGGCGGGACTCGAACTTAGGAACTGCAGATTACGAGCCTGGCGCGCCATCAACAGACCCCCCCCCCCCCCCCGACTCCACTCTGCTAGGTGGTAGCATGTATTAAATGTCGCATATTGCATGCGAGTAACCTGTCATCAGTTAAAATTGAACATTTGGCTTTCGTTATTATAAAAGTAAAAATAAAACAGCAAAAAAACAAAAAAGTGAAAAAGGGAACTCTGTTTGGCTAGAAAACACCATCGTCCGTCGAATAGAACGTTAAGTCGTGGCGCCGTGTTCAAGAGAGCCATACCATGTGAACATTAAAGAGCTCGACGGGAAGCTTCCATTGGTCTCCTACCATCTGTCCAGTGGGTTCCCTTCACCAACCTTCTCTGAGCCCTTGAGGGTCTTTGATTTTGCCATTCAGTCCATTGTGAGCAAAAAAGAGTGCTGTTCAGAAGTAAAAACAACACAACTTTTATTGGTTCATTTTTTACAACATCTAAACTCCCTTTCCAGCAGTTCCGTGGACGAGCTTTTAGCGCGCTTGGCTTCTGATCTAAGTCAGTACCCCTTGCCTACTCGGGGGTGGCTCAGTCGGTAGCGCGCCAGGCTCGTAACCTGCAGTTCCCAGGTTCGAGTCCCAGCTGGATCAGCGTTGTGATTTATCTCCTAAAAATTCCCCGTCCTGCCCACGGTCAGTAGGGTACACCGATGGGCTTGGAAAGGCCGCCGTTCGTCGGATGGGACGTTAAGCCGTGGCCCCGTGTGCGGGAGAGACATACCCTCTGCACGTTAAAGAACACGCTGGAAGGCCTTGACGGGAGGCTACCATCTGTCTCCCAACAGCTGTTCCAGTGGGTCCCCTCCCCCAACCTTCTCTGAGCCTTCGGGGTCTTTGTGGTCTGGCCATTTAGCACATGTTGTGCAAAAAAGTGCCGCTCAGTGGTGAAACAACCCAACCCCTTGCCTACTAATCTGTGTCAGTCATCCAGGGCTCGTCAGCTCCGGTAAAGCTCCGGGTAAGGTCCGAGCCCCCGGGGATAGGGTTCGAGTCTCGGGTAAGTACGGGCCATTCCAGGCACGCGCGAATCAGTTTCGACATTCGTTACTCGGGACTCGAACCACATCCCTAAAGTCCTCCGGATAAGGCATGGATGTATATGTCGTTTTTCTTCTGAGGTCCTGCAATCCTTTCAGACCTTCTCCTATGGCATATTCAACTGACAGGCTCCTGTCAGACCTCTGTGGCAAGCAGCTGCTTGAGGGGGTATTTATTTATTCAAACTGCCTTCCCAACACTTCTCCACAACCCACGTTTTTCAAAAGCTGAACTAAATCATTCCTCCATCGACACAAAGTTCAAGCATTCCCTCAGCATTCTCTTTCTCATTTTTCTATGTCCCTCCACTTCTGTAGAACGATCCAACATTCATTTAATCCCACTGGTCATGCATAATACGACACGTCGGTTATCCTAAGCTCCCTTATAAGTTACATCTCCGCCACAGAAGGTGGTCGTTTGGCCGCGTCGATGTCCCCCATCCGTCGGGTGATGACAGGGCACCCCCTTAGCCCGTGGGGTGACAGTGGGCTGCAGCGACAAGAGAATGACTAATGTGGAGCTGAACCACCTGCTTGGAGTGATGGATGGAGTCAGAAACACGACGTCCACCTTAAATGAGCTCTTGGGGATGCCTGCTTAAATTAATTGCGTAGGATAGACGCCCGTTGCATGTGGATCGACGGCGGAAGTAAAAGGACAGACGGTAACTGGTGATTACACTGATACTATCGCTCTTTCTCTCACTTATTACCTGCTTAATCCATGATGTCTAGATTGCCATGGTTACAAATGAAACAGGGACTGGGGCTCTCACGAAGTAATGGCGCTGTCGCGTTGGCTTTTTTTCACGGACGTTTCCATTGGACGAGAACATTTCCAGAAAGCATGTTCACAGCTTCTAATATTTCCGGGGTGAATTTTGACGTTGCAAATAATGTTTTACCAAGAAGGCAGAGGAAAAACAAGAAGTAAATGATTACAACTTTTCTGAACGTGATAATTAGTTCCTCAGTGGAAGATCTGTAGGTGCAGTTACAAAACGCAGTCTTCAACACCCTGAAGCTATGGACCCAAGCCGGGCGTGTAAATTATAATCAGTGTAAATCAAGGCTTGTCGATCTACCCGACACCTATAAAGGACCCATAGGAGGCCTAAAAAGGGGTTTTTTTTTTCTGCTTCCGAGTTGTTTTTTGGTACCTTAATATTTACATACGGAGTAATGGCGATCAGTGAACTAAAAACTAAAGTTCTTTTTATATAAAAACAAAATAAATACCTCCTCAAGCAGCTGCTTCCCACAGACGTCTGACAGGAGCCTGTCAGTTTATATGCCATAGTAGAAGGTCTGTGAGGATGGCAGAATTTGTCTCAGCAGAAAAACGACCCACACACCCATGCCTTACCCGGGGATCGAACCCAGATCCCTTAGATCAGAAGGGTCGTTAAAATGAAAATCGTTCATCGCTGCTGAAACTTTTTTTGTGCCAACGTTATGTTAACGATATCCTGTTCGAAGAACGACTTTGGCTGTTGTTTGAGGAATTCTATTTACCATGCGCAGCAATCTCTTCGTCCCACTCAAACTTCCCTTCATGGGTTATGCGGAAAAAATTATTTTTGCCGATGGTGCGGGACTCGAACCCACGAATCTGATTAGAGGATCGAAAATGTGCAAATAACACGGATAAAAGTCAGCACTGCAGGAGGAAATGTTCCAGGCATTCCAAACGATACCTCTTTAACAGTTACTACTGTTAATTGGGCTCATTGCCCGATCTACGGGGAGTGAATGGGGGAGGGGCTATCCCTTTCCCTTCGAGAATGCTAGTAAGGGTAAGGGAGGCTAAAAATTATTAAACTTGTGCATATTTCACGCATTTTGCAAGACCATTTTTAAAAACCTCTAAAGAGAAAGGGAAAATGTTACGCTGCAATGGAAATCCAGTCTCTTCCCCCCACCCCACGCCCCACTTTATTTTTTCAGGTCCTGCCTTAACTGGGTTTTTTGGGGAAAGGGCGTTGCCAAGCAACGAAACAACTTTCCTGCTCAAAGTCTTGGATGTTTCGATTTTATTGCCTGCTTTAAGTTTTTCGATATCGTCGCGAGTTGATGGTTTCACCGTGGTCCAGAAACTCAATGGAAAGTAGACTCTGGTAGTCAAGGAAAAACTGCAACCTACGCACATTGTTCAATTTTGGATGCTTCCATGTAGAATTTGTCAGGAATCCACAAAAATATAGATCACTTCAATCTGATACTTGCCACTGATTCTGGTCTTGAGGATTATTTCTATGAATACCAATTTCCCTCTGTGATGGCACATAGATCACTAAGTCCAAATAACCAGATATGACGGTTGTACAGTCGCTCAAAAAAGTATCCGAACACTATAAGCTGATTACAGAATTCAGAAAAAATATCTGGCAACGATTTTTTTAGAAATCAGTGATCTGGCAACCTTCGTGTCACGTGATTACAGAATTCAGGAAAAATATCTGGAGCGTGTACAGCAACTGTACACGCTCCAGTTACCGTTCACAGCAAACTGGAGCGTGTGCAGTTACTGCACACGCTCCAGTTTGCTGTGAACGGTAACTGAACACGCTCAATATTTCCGTGAGTGAGCCCACACGATCTAGTATCAAAATAATATGACCAACTACAGTCGCTCGAAAAAGTATCCGAACACCATGGTTGATTACAGAATTCAGAAAAACTATCTGGCAACAAAATTTTTAGAAATTAGTGATCTGGCAGCTTTCATGTCACGTGACACGAAGGTTGCCAGATCACTAATTTCTGAAAAAAATCGTTGTCAGATATTTTTTCTGAATTCTGTAATCAGCCATAGTGTTCGGATACTTTTTTGAGCGACTGTACACTTTTCATTTGAATGATCTTTATGCTTCGGAGAAGAAATGTACTAATAACCCGAATAGTCAAAGATAATTTACGGACCCAAAAGTGTTCGTTCTCTTTTTTTCTTTTATCACTTTTATCTTACCTAGACTATTATGATCGTGTATAATCCCAGGTCGTGTATTTGTAGTGGATGAGCATCTCCGGCACATGATGATGGGTAACTGTTCGCCATCGACCACACAGTTCAAATCTGGCGACGTCGGATTTTCACTTGTTTGGGAAGCTGAAGAAGCATCTCTGAATTTGACGCTTTCTATCAAATGCCGTCAAAGTGAAATTTACAAAATGGCATTAGGAGCGGGACGCGTCCCTCTATCGGCAGGGGATTCGATCAGCTGATCAGCCATTACGAAAAATGTCTCAACAAGTCTAATGGCTATATGGGAAATAATACACTTTTATATAGGGACATTTTCTGTCTGTTGTCTTCGGTGCAAATATCTGCCGTCCGTAGAAATTAAACAGGAAACCTCACTTTCTGACAACTTCGTATAATTAATTTTATGTCAAGCCTTGCTTATGCCACCTAGGTGCAAATAAACCGTTCATTCTGGATAATCCGGGGGCGGGGGTGGCTCAGTCGGTAGCGCGCCAGGCTCGTAATCTATAGTTCCCAGGTTCGAGTCCCAGCTGGGTAAGCGTTGAGATTTATCTCCGCAAAATTCCCCGCCCTGCCCACGGTCAGTAGGGGACACAGATGGGCTTGGAAAGGCCGCCGTCCGTCCGATGGGACGTTAAGCCGTGGCGCCGTGTGCGGGAGAGCCATACCCTGTGCACGTTAAAGAACACGCTGGATGGTCTTGACGGGAGGCTACTATCTGTCTCCCAACAGCTGTTCCAGTGGGTCCCCTTCACCAACCTTCTCTGAGCCTTCGAGGTCCATGTGACTTGGCCATTTAGCCCATGGTGTGCAAAAAAGTGCCGCTCAGAGGTAAAACAACACAACAACACGGCGTACACCAAACATTTTTACCGCGTACCCCACGGTGAGGACCCCCTACTCTAAGGAAATGAATTAAAAGTTGGTAGGTAACCAATTTAGAAGAAGGACTGTCGTGGTTTAAACTATTTTGCAGGGTAAATTCAGTTAAGTTTCATTTTTGGTGTAATACTTCAGGAAAATGTCTTCTTGTTTCATCATACTTTTCACAATTTAGTAAAAAAAAAATACCCCCTCAAGCAGCTGCTTGCCACGGAGGTCCGACAGGAGCCTGTCAGTTTATATGCCACAGTAGAAGATCTGAGAGGATAAGACATGCGAAATTGTCTTTTTTTACTCTACAGGCGATGCAAAGCTCACTGACTTTTCCAACTGGGTTCTCTCGATTTTGAAAAGTAGTTTTTTAATGCAGCTCTGAACAAAAGGTATAGGAACGCATCAAAACGGGGTATGATTTTAATAATACCTCGTCTATTGAAATAAATTTTTTTAAAAAATTACACGTTTTTATCTAGATAAAATCTAAAGTTACTATTAATTGGAGCATGGATTTCTAGAATTTCCTATTTTTCATTTTTCCTTTTAAGACAGAAGAGTTGGGTTGTTTTACCTCTGAGCGGCACTTTTTTACACACCATGGGCTAAATGGCCAGGTCACATGGACCCGTAGGCTCAGAGAAGGTTGGGGGAGTGGGACCCACTGGAACAGCTGTTGGGAGACAGATGGTTGGGAGACCCGTCAAGGCCATCCAGCATGTTCTTTAACGTGCACAGGGTATGGCTCTACCCGCACACGGGGCCACGGCTTAACGTCCCATCCGACGGACGGCGGCCTTTTCCAAGCCCATCGGTGTCCCCTACTGACCGTAGGCAGGGCGGGGAATTTTGCGGAGATAAATCTCAACGCTGACGCAGCTGGGACTCGAACCTGGTAACTACAGATTACGAGCCTGGCGCGCTACCGACTGAGCCACCCCCGCCCCTAAGACAGAAGAGAGATGGAAGTCAATTCGTGGTTACTTATAAATTAATAGCATCCTTTGCTATTTTGTCCACATTCTCATTGCCTGCCACTTCTCAGTTGTTTGGCAGCCAATGAAGGGTTGGGTTGTTTTACCTATGAGCGGTACTTTTTTGCACACCATGGGCTAAATGCCCAGGTCACAAAGACCCCGAAGACTCAGAGAAGTTTGGGGGAGGAGACGCACTAGAACAGCTGTTGGGAGACAGATGGTAGCCTCCCATCAAGGCCAATCCCGTCAAGGCCATCCAGCGTGTTCTTTAACGTGCACAGGGTATGACTCTTCCGCACACGGGGCCACGGCTTAACGTCCCATCCGACGGACGGCGGCCTTTCCAAGCCCATCGGTGTCCCCGATGGTTGACCGTGGGCAGGGCGGGGAATTTTGCGGAGATAAATCTCAACGCTGACCATCCGGTACTCGAACCTGGGAACTGCAGATTACGAGCCTGACCGTAACCTTCGAGAACAAGGCCATTGCAGCTAAATTGACGTCACATCCTGTGGATCCACAGTGCATCCTGCGCACGCAGTTCTATCGTAGCAAATCGAGCATTTACCTTTTGTCATAAGATCGGGAGGGCATTTTTGTTTGGTACTGGGCTCAAAAACTGATTGACATGGTATCATTATATGGTATATATGTACATTAGAGTAATATTTCTATGGCAAACCTTAAAATAAGGAAGACGTTGAAACTAAAATAGATCTTGATTTGTAATTGTGCTAAATTGATGACTCAAAATGTAATCGTCGTTTAACGTTCTCTGAACATGTAGAACGATATATAAATTACCAGGAGCGTCATAATCGGTTGTACGTATAATTACAATGACACAATATGTTTAAAAATAAAGTTTAAAATAAAGTTTAAAATTAGTTAAATGCAAATAATTGCTTATTTTGTCGGTTATATATTAACAAAAATAAAACATATTTTTCGCGATAAATCCTGTCAATGACTGATCCAGTTTTTTGTACCATTAATAATCTAATCGTGACATATAAATTGTTATGGAAAATTAGTGTGTTTTATTAAAAAGAGAAAAAAAAAAACACAAAAATTCTTCAGAACAATTTTAATTGGCAAATATGAACTAAAAATTAATGATATACTGTAATAGCTTTAGCTGTAACAATTTCAGTTAGTTATGATTTAATTTCAATACTTTTTCTTAGTGATTAGACTGAATTTATAGGAATATTGAGCTGTATTTTTTTCTGAACTCTCATTAAATTTGAATAATATTTGGACATGAATGCAATCTTCCGATGGGATACATATTCAAAAACTAACAGGAAAAGTGCATCTAAACTTTAGAAACTACAATTTACTGCAAGCATACACACACACACTATATATTTTGGTTTACAAAGCTACCTTTAAATCTATGACCAAGGATTTGACAATAAATCGCTCAACTAACCTCCCAAATGTAAGGAAAATAGTCTCTAATCAATCTTCGATTGTTAAAAAAATAATTCTATGCACCCTGGTAAAGAAAGATTAAATCATTTAGGCATACATCTTTCCAGATATAAGCCAGTGGTGTAAGACCACTAAACTAACAGACTGCCTTTTTTCCACTAATATAACTTATTAGTTTAGTGGTCTTAGAACACTGTGGCATGTACCTGGAGAGATATGGTTCAAATCCCCCATGCCAGAAAAACTGTTTGTCACAAAACTATTAATATCAAAGCCAACAGTTAACTCTGTGGATACTATTTATTGAGGGTAGACAACTTTCTCTTTTTGGCACTAAGACATTTTTTCTTATTTCCTAAATTCTCTAACAAACAATCATTTTTTATCTTGCAAAAATTGTTTAAAAATACATTTGTTGAACACCAGATAATAATTAAAGATAATAATCCCAACAAACACACAAGCAGCTACGGGGTGTCAAGGTGCTAGATCGACGAATGTGACGTCAGAACGTGTGACGTCACCAGTGAAAAAGCCTTGAGTCTCGATGGTTACGGCCTGACGCGCTCCCGACTGAGCCACCCCACTACCAATGAAGAATAATACGGTTACTTTTTTTTAACAACAGATATACTGATCTAAGGGACCTGGGTTCGAGCCCCGGATTTAGGCATGGATGTGTGTGTCGTTTTTCTGCTGAGGTCCTGCCATCCTCTCAGATCTCCTACTGTGGCATATAAACTGACAGGCTCCTGTCAGACCTCTGTGGCAAGCAGCTGCTTGAGGGGGTATTTATTTTTTATTTTTATAGTGTATGGCCAGACTTGTTGGCTGAAACTTTTCTTAATTAGAGCACGACATAAGCTGAATCTTCTTTCGATCCACTGACTCGATTTAGGTTTTGCAGCAGTAAAATGAGATTCAGGCAATGAGATGCAATGAGATGCAACCAATCGACACCTGTTTTGATCAGTGGCGCTGCTGTTCCGAAAAGGAGGTTTTCGAATTTCAATTTTCGATTAGCTCGATCTTGTGGGAGGAGAAATATTTGTGTACAGGACGTGACCTTTGCGCGCGAAGATAAACTAGCGACAAAGTGTTTCTCGGCATTCGGATGAGATAATCCTCTGTCTGACCCCCGAAGGTGAATGGATAATACATCAAGCGAAACGAGCAGCTGCGACAGAGCTCCGTTCCTGAGGGCGAAGAGGAAGGGGATGAGAATTGTAATGCTTGCGGAGGAGATCCGAAAGATGCGAGAGGTCGTATCTTAAAGAGGCAGTCAGAATTTAACGAGTAACACTTGTATTCAAGTAGGCGGGGTCTGCTCTTGATGCAAAACGGATGTCATTATGAAACTTGTGGGTCATTTTTGAATATTCACAAAAACATTTTTTTTTGTTTCTCTGCTTTATCCATTAAAAAAAAATGAATCAGTTATTCCTTATGCAAGGGGCGGGGGTGGCTCAGTCGGTAGCGCGCCAGGCTCGTAATCTGTAGTTCCCAGGTTCGAGTCCCAGCTGGGTCAGCGTTGAGATTTATCTCCTCAAAATTCCCCGCCCTTCCCACGGTCAGTAAGGACACCGATGGGCTTGAAAAGGCCGCCGTCCGTTCGGATGGGACGTTAAGCCGTGGCCCCGTGTGCGGGAGAATCATACCCTGTGCACGTTAAAGAACACCCTGGGTGGCCTTGACGGGAGGCTACCATCTGTCTCCCAACAGCTGTTCCAGTGGGTCCCCTCTCCCCAACCTTCTCTGAGCCTTCGGGGTCCATGTGACCTGGCCATTTAGCCCATGGTGTGCAAAAAAGTGCCGCTCAGAGGTAAAACAATCCAAAAACAACCCAATCCTTAAGCAGCTGTTTGTCATGGGGGTTCTGACAGGATCTGATCAGTATAATAGATCACAGAGAAGATCTGTGAGGATGTGAAAGAGACCTCATCAGAAAAGAAACATCCATGTTAGAGATGATTTCGGGCTCGGTCAGGCTCGGGTCCAGTCATACCCCTTAATTTCTACATTTTTTTTTTGTTAACCGTGAAAAAGCTTTAAAACTGTTGAAAAAGTAATGTTTTTAATTTAAAATTTGGAACTATAATTACTCTTTAGTAATTAAAAATAAGCATTTTCGGCCTTTGTTTTTTAAAGGTATTTTCTCTCTTTTATTAATGAGGGCTAGATTTAGGAAAGCACCTCCCTCTACCTCTTTGAGAATGCTAATAAGGGAAATGAAGGCCAAAATTTATAAACTTCTGCATAGTACCCATATTTTTCAGGATTTTTTTTAAAATCTCTGAAACAAATTGGAAAATGTTACTCTGCAATGGAAATCTAGTCTCTTGCCCGCCCCCCTCTTATTTTTTTTTCCCAGATTCGGGACTGCTGTTCATAATTTGGGGCAAGTTTACCCTTCTGTTAATTTCCTACTCTCGCTGCGAGTGCCATCGCAGGCAGCAGAGTGGTTAGCGTGTTAGTCTTCCCAGAGAAAAGGATCCCGGTTCGAATCCCAATGGAATGCACAGATGTGTTGTTTTTCTACAGCGGGAACGCCTCACAAATCTCGGCTGTGGTGTTTGGCAACAATCTTAGTACTTGTTCTGCTCTCTCTAAGTTGGGTTGTTTCACCTCTGAGCGGCACTTTTTGCACACCATGGGCTAAATGGCCAGGTCACATGGACCCCGAAGGCTCAGAGAAGGTTGGGGGAGGGGACCCACTGGAACAGCTGTTGGGAAACAGGTGGTAGCCTCCCGTCAAGGCCATCCAGCGTGTTCTTCAACGTGCACAGGGTATGGCTCTCCCGCACACGGGGCCACGGCTTAACGTCCCATCCGATGGACGGCGGCTTTCCAAGCCCATCGGTGTCCCCTACTGACCGTGGACAGGGCGGATAATTTTGCGGAGATAAATCTCAACGCTGACCCAGCCGGGACTCGAACCTGGGAACTACAGATTACGAGCCTGGCGCGCTACCGAATGAGCCACCCCCGCTCCCTCTCTCTCAGAAATGGTGCATCGATGAGCTTGAAAAAGCTGTCGATGGGACATTAAGACTCTTGGGTAAGGAAACTATACCTTATGCAGTTAAAAAATACGCTAG